>CM038216.1:134552087-136952087 GCA_021442155.1 Cymbidium sinense
GATTTAGGGAATATCTCAGGGGAAATGCCCCAAAAATATTCCATAAACCTCCCACTTACTAGATCTAATCTTAATCAACCATAATCATAGGTTAAGATCACTAATCATACCCTAATTATGCTTAATTATGAAAAGAGGGTAATTAATGAAACCATATGCAATTATTCTAATCAAGCCTTTAATAAATCCCAATAAAATTAGGAGAGGTAGAAGTCATCCCCTAAAACTTACCTAAGAAATTTGGGATTAATCAGAGGCTTAATTAAAAAGTAATTAATAAAATACACTTTCAATAAAACCCAAATTTTGAGAAAAACATAATTCTAAACTCACTAAAATTAATTTTAAAATATTCAATGATTAATTATCTATCATAGAATTTTATTTCACATTTTTTTGAATTTTTTTGAGATATTTATGAATTTTAGAAAATCTCTAGGCTAATTAAGAATTAATTAAAGCATTTAACAAATCTCTGGCTCACAGTGCGACGTGTGGCGGCGACGGTCAGCACGCTTTACATGTGCCATGTTTTGAGGGGATTACTTAAGTTGTCACTTCACGGGTGGCGGCAGCGGCACACGTGCTTTAATCCTTTGCCATCCGATCAAAGATCGGACGGCTAAGGATCTCCCCGTGTTTTAAATCAGATAAAAGGATATCTAAACTTGTTGAATAATCTCAGCCGTCCATCTAAAATGTGTGGATGGATGGCTGAGATCATCCAAGTTCTTCCCCTTCATCAACAGAGATCGTTCATGATCAAGGGCAAGATCCAAGCTCGATCTAGCATGCAATCACACCAAATTCAACCCACACCATCTAAAGATAGAGAGCGGCAAATCTAATGGTCAAAAATCGATGGGGTGAAAATTTCTTTCACAAAGCTCCACAGCACATTGAGTTTAATTGTTGAAAAATCTCATATCTCGCCAGAGGTAATCACCGGTGCTCAATTCCCTTGGAAAATCTTCGTCTGGTGGAGACGAAGCCTTGTTGAGAGTATGAGCACTTGAGGTTGAGTAGATCAATGCATGGACCAACTCCTCCTTTCTTGAGCTTCGGATTTGATCCAATTTTGTCCTCCCTTGCCTTTAGAACATCAGAGAGAGCTTAGGCAAGCTCGACTTGACCCTCTGATGGAGTGTGCAAGAGCAATTGGAGTCAAATGGAATGTAGAAGAAGTTGGAATTTCACTCTACCTCCCCTATTTTTCACTGTTCAAAAGCCGAGAAAAGGAAAATGGGAAGAGCCCTAGGAGGCTTAGGATCAATCTCCAAAGGCTCCTCTGGCTTCTTATCCTTCAATCGACCTTGAGTGAATGACAACAAAAGTGGATTAGGGGGAGTATATCTCCCCCTTGAAGGAACGGACGGCCGGCAATGGACATGCCATTTTGATCCAATTGATCAGGAGGTTGTTTGATGCTAGGAGTGTGCCAAGGAGTGGACTGCCAACCTCCCATGTGCTTGAATTTGAGCTTGAGAGGGAGTTTGAAAATTCAATTTTGACTCATGGGGTCGGGTTTAATCTAGGAGCCAAATGGGCTGACCCAAACCCATTGGGTTGGGTGCACCACTCTTCCTTAGGTCCCCTTGAGCTTTTAGGAAAGCCTCAAGTGAATTTGAAGAGGGTATGACCAAATTAATCATGAGCTAAGTCAAAATTTGTTCTATGGCCTAGGGGTAGGATGGTCATTTTGCTATTTCTCCACTTTGGATATGTTGGGTATGTGGAGAAACTAGATTTGGGGATTTGGATAGGGTTTTCAGTTTACCCATTTAGGTCAAAATGGGTCAACTTGGGTCAAGTTGACAAATAGGTCAAATTGGGTCAAACTAAGGGTAGGGTCAAGTTCATATGTTTTTGTGGTTTTGGTTTGGCTCAATTTGGATTAGTTTTGAATATGAATCATATGACTTCATTTAGGTCAAATGGGTCAAGTTCACCTATTTGACCCATTTGACCTATTTGGGGTAGGTCAAGAGTAGGTTTAGGTTAGGTTAGTCATATAGAGAGTGGATTGGTATCTTTATTGCCAATCAATTTGGGTTAAGTTCAATTTTGGCTCATGTTGGGTCTTAGGTCAATTGGGCTTTAGGCTCAGGCCAATAATTGAGGCTTTGGTCAATTTCCATAAGTGATTTGTAATGGACTTGACCCATTGGTTTCAATCAATTTAGCTTAGATCAAGTTTTGACACATTTTGACCCTTTAGATCAAAATGGGTCAACTTGGGTCAAGTTGACAAATTGGGCTAGGTTAGGCTCAAATTTTGGCTTGGTCAAGTTCAAACATAGGTCATGACTGAACTTAGATCAATGGTTTCAATCAATTTGGCCTATGGTGGATTTTGGCTATGTTAGGTTTCATTTTGGGCTAAGTGTTGACTTGGTCAACCCTTAGGTTTGACTTGGTTTGACCCAATTGATTGATTGATCATCCCATGATGATTATTAATCATGATGAGAGGGATATATGAGTTTGGTTCAATCCAATTTGGTTAGGATCAAAAGTTAGCTCATAAGGGTACTTTAGGTCACTTGGGTCAACTGAGCCTAAGTAGGTCAAATGGCTTGGTCGAAGCTTGATTTGAAGTTGGTTGATCTTGTATATGGACTTATTATTGAAATATAAATCCATTTACAAGTGGTTTGAAGTCAAATGGGTTTTGATCCATTTGATAATTTCATATTCAAAGAAAGAATATGAAGGGGTTTTGACTTGATTTGAAAGTGATTTGGCTAAGTTCAAGATTTTGACTTGAAAGGCTTAGATTGGATTTTAATTTGATTTGAGTTTGATTTTTGGAATAGGTTTAGATTGTTTGAATTTATATTTTATTTATATATGTGAATATAAATTGATCATGAGAAAATTTTAAAGATTTGAAGTGGTTTAATCATGATTTAGGTTAAATCCATTAAAGGGAATTTAAAGGATTTAAGGAAATTTTTAAATTGAAATTTAATTTTTTTTTGAATTGGATTGGATTGATTTATATTTATATTTCATTTATATATGAGAATATAAATGAAGATATAAATGGATTATGAGAAAATTCCATGAATTTGAAATGGTTTGATCAAGATTTAGGTTAAGTTCATTAATAGAAAATTAATGACTTAAGGAGATTTTTAATTGGGAATTTAATTCTTGGATTTGATTTGATGTATTTATATTTATATTTCATTTATATATGTGAATATAAATCAGAATATAAATGATTTTTGAGAAAATCCCATGATTTTGAATTGGTTTAGAGTTGGTTTTGGCTAAGTCCATTAATGAAAAATTAAGGGACTTAGGAGATTTTAAATTAAGAATTTAATTTGAGGGCTTGATTTGATTGATTTATATTTATATTTCATTTATATACGTGAATATAAATGAGAATATAAATGGTTTTTGAGAAGATCCCATGAGTTTGAATTGATTTGATCAAGGTTTAGGCTAAGTCCATTAATGTAAAATTAAGGGACTTAGGAGATTTTGGATGAACTGATTTGGGATTTTGAGTTTGATTTGATGGGTTTGTATTTATATTTCATTTATATATGTGAATATAAATGAAATTATAAATGGATTATGGGAAAATCTCAAAGATTTTATTTGGTTTAGATCTTGATTTTGGTTAAGTCCTTAAGGGAAGATTAAGGACTTAGGCAAAATTTGGATTTAGGAATTTTTGATGGATTTTGATCATGGATTTCAATCATGGATTTCAATCATGGAGTTCAATCATGGAATGGAATTGATTTGAGTTTGGAGAAAATCAATCAAGATTGATTTGAGGTTTGACTTGGTTTGAATCATGATTTGGATTAAGTCCTTAAGGGAGGCTTAGGGACTTAGGCAAAATTTGGACTTAGAAATTTTTGATGGATTTTGGTCATGGGTTTCAATCATAGATTTCAATCATGGATTTCAATCATATGGAGTTGGTTTGAATTTGGAGAAAATCAATTAAGATTGATTTGGAGTTTGACTTGAAAGAAGGGAAGTGAGGAATGGTTTAAGCTAAGGGTAGGAAGTTTTCCTAACACCCCTAAGGCATGACCTATTCCTATGGCTAACTCTTCTAAGTCTTCTAGGGCTAGGTAGAGTGTCCACCTAATCACTAGATGTGTCTTAAGACTAAGGAACTCTTAAATTCTAAGAGGGGTTGAGAGCTCATTCTAAAAATGAGGTCAACAATCATCCATTTGATGGAGGAAACCCTTTTTTGGGGGAATGCATGGGAAGAATGGAAGAGCATTAAGCTGAAATTCTTTAGCTCTTATTAGAAGTTGGATAATAAAACATGGTACCTCAACTTGGATGAAATCAAAAATATTGAAATCAATGATAAAATATAGTTGATTTTGTTAAGGAACTTTAAAGGAACCCCCTCACCATCATACTCAAAAGGATCTCATAGATATTACTAGTTCAACTCATCTTTGTTTTGTTGCTTAACCAGTTCACAACCCCACTCTAGTTTTAACGAACTTAACCCATCCTCTTTTTATGAACATACCTCATGAAATTATTTCTAATGAGTTACAACATCTTATTAAAGAAGAATTTCCCTCAAGAGATGAGCAACATACTCCTTAATGAAATATTCAAAAATTCACTTTTGAAAATCATCTTTAGCATTCTATTCCAATGAGATTTATATTATCCAATATTGTGCCATATGAAGCGTTCTCAAATTCCTATGAACACATTGATCATTATAGAACCATTACATCTATTATTAAAAGCTTTTGATGCTATACTTTGTCAAGTCTTTTCCATTACTCTCAAGGGTCAAACTAGCACTTGGTCCAACTCTTTTATAAGAGAAACTATCCATATCTTTAATGTACTTACTAAGCTTTTTGTAGAGCAATTTATTGTGAACCTAATGATTATTAAGGACTCCTCCCATCTTTTAGGAATTCACCGAAATGAAAGAGAGTCACTCAATGAGTACTTTTAAAGGTTCTCTTATGCCATCAAATATTACAGGTGGACTTTAAATTACTAAGAGGTGCCTTTTTTGAAGGACTTATTGGTCCTTTTTAGTCATCATTAATGTGAGAAACAGTCTGCTCTTATGCTGATTTAATCTACCATATGAAAATATAAATTAATTACTACTGATGAAGCTTTTAATGCACACAGAAAGTAGTTTGAACAATCTAATAATGATGTAAAATACTAAAAATCTCACTCAAATATCTAAACAAAAGAAGTGAGCATAGTCCAAAGACTAATAACATCTCATTTACTAAGAGCGACATAAATCACTTAATTATACTCCATTAAATACATTAAGAATTAATATTTTAATGGAGATCCAAGATTCTGAACACCTCATATGATAGAGACCTCTTAAACATCCAAATAATGGAGAAAAATAACAACATTGTTAATTTCATCATTCAAAATGACTTTCAATAGAAAAATAGGTTGATCTAAAAGAAAAAAAATTGAATATTTGGTTCTTCAAGGACATCTTTTTCTTTTCTTTACAAGAACAATATATAGATCGTTAAACTAAAAATAAAGAACCAAGAAATTATAATAGAGAAATTATTGGAGTTATTGGATAAAGAATATCATCACTAATTATACAAGAAAGAACTCATCGTAGAAGCAACTCAAAGAAGCCAAGTTTCTTACTTCATTAAAATTTTCATGAGAGGTTATCTAAAGATAAAGTCTCATATCTTTCTAGTAAATTTCTATTATCAATGAATTTTTTTAATAAATAATTCTTCTTCTTACAAAATACTAGAAAGACACACCTTTAAGGAGGCATTGATGGGAAGCTAATAGTGGATAAGATCATCACTAGGAAAAAAATTATAAGGGAAGGTAGTAGACAAGGTCTCTACTGATAACTCCTAGAAGACATACCCTTAAAAAGTCTTGATGGAAAAATAGTTGATAAAGATTTTACTAGAAAGACTCCAATAGAGCAAGCGATTGACATTGTCTCCTCTTATTAAAACCTTAAAAGTTGAAAGTCTCAAAAGGAATAAGTACATCAAAAACCTAGAAGGTGAGAACCTTAGACAATATAAATATATAAAAAATCTCAAAAGATGAAAGCCATAAAATATAAATATGCATGAATGTGAAAACCATAAAAGATGCATGTACATCAAATATCCGAGAAGATAAAAATCATGAAAGGTACAGATACATCAAAATTTTAAAAAAATATAGGTACATTAAAAATCTCAAAAGATGAAAGTCTTAAAATATACATGTACATCAAAATCTTATAAGACAAAGGTCTCAAAAGGACACATATATGTTAAAAATCTTAGAAGGTAAGGAAGTCTTAGAAAATATATGGAGGGTGGGGGGTTTGAAGTTTTAATAGATGTAAAAGATGAATTGGAGCCTATAAAGGGGTTTATGCACTGCATTTACAGGATAGTTTCAAACCTGTATATATACTATAAGAAAACTACAAATTTTCAATGGAAAAATTTGTCGAAAATCTGGGCTTCAAACACAGTAAAACCTTAGTTGGAAATGCATTTCAATGATCATGTAATATGTCAGAAAATAGTTTATGGTGGATTTCCAATGGAAAATCTATTAGAAAGTTTTCTCCAATGAACCGATGAAGTAACTTACAGAAAAATCCATCAGAAGTTCCTCGAAAAATTTCCGACTGAATTTTCGTCGTAAATCCATTAGAAATTCTACCGTCAAAAATTTCTCATCTATCGGAAATCTTTGCGACTATTCATAACGACCCATGATGAAAAATTCATTGAAAATTCGCCGAAAACATATTTGAGAAAAAAATTAAAAGAGCTTCACATATATTCTAATTTTTACCCGTGCAGACAAACTACATAATAACTATAAATAAAAAATTATAAATACAAACAAATAGCAATATATTACAATTTATAATATATTAAACGATGATATAAAACCTATTAAAAAAGTGACATAAAATTTATTCAAATAACAATCTCAATTTATTTAGTTTTGATTAACTAACAAAAATATAACTAAATGTCAATTTATGCAATTAAGTTTTGTCAAAATCTCTAAAAAAATATTACTTTAAAAATTAGATCAACAGCAAGAAAATATAAATTACAGTTAATTTATGTTAATTATTATTGTAAAATAATTTTCAAATATACTTTAAATTATTTTTTGATAAGATTTCTAAAAGTAATCTAAAATTAGATATTAAATTTCATTTCGTTCAATTGATATCCCTTCCTCTGCAACTGAATCGAGCTGTGCTGATCACATGTGTTCAAGCACGAGGTCAAATCGAGCATCAATTTTGGTGGTTCAATTTTTTGTGTTCAAGGAGCATTTACATTTACATGCATATTAATAATATCTAACATCTAAATTTTCATATTTACATAAATATCACTCAAAGTTTTAATATTAAATAAAAAATAACACCATCATTATTTCTTTAAAGTGAATGTATTTTTTTCATGCATTAGAAAAGTATTATATTTATAAGTATCAAATTTGATTAGATATGTAAACGAATAACAATTATGTGCTATGTATGTAAGTCTCCAAATTAAATTTAAAATTTTATTTATATTAAATTTGTTCTTCAATAATCTTAAAAATATTAACATCAATGAATAAAATGTTGAACATGTATACTTGCATCAATTAATAAATTATGATATTTTATAATAAATATATAATAAAAACATAAATTGATAAAATTATATGACTTATAATTAATCCTAAAATTTTGATATTAAATTACAATATATTACTATCTAATAAATAATTTAATAAGTTATATTTAACTAAATTTAAATTAAATAATATATGAACTATCATCAAGTTTAATATCACACTTTTAATAAATTACTTGTTAAATAACAAATCTATTTGTTCATGAGCATAAATAAACAAATTAAATCCTCTTCAAAGTTGATTCATCTAACATTTTAGTTTTTTTAAAAATACTCAAATTTATTTAATTATTAACTCGAATAAATATTAATTGTGCTGAATTCAATTTATTTAATGAATGTATTGATTCACTTATAGCTCCAAAGATTTAGGACAAAATGAACGTTGATGATGATTATCTGAATTGAAATATTTTATTTGCATAAATACCTTTGATTTGTGCCACATTAAAATTGATGGGTGTGGGACTCAACACTTATAAAATTAAATTTTGAGACTTAAAAAATATTAAAATTCATAACAAAAGTCTAACTCCTATTTTTCATTTTTATAAAATTTATAATGATTTGATTATGACACATACAAATACATAAGTTTATTAATTCAAAAAAATAAAAATAATGATTAAATTATAAATACACATGTATTAGATGATTGATTTGTAAATTTTTCTTAATTTTTAACTAAAGTCAAATTAAGCATGAACTTGCTTAATAAATGATTAATGGTCAAATATATTAAAATTTAATTATTTAAGATAAAATTTTAAAAAAAATTTAAAATATTTATTCATCATTCTTATCTCAAATAATATTTTATATTTCTCATCATCTTTATCATTTTATGATGAAAATTATTTAAATTAAGATTATTTTATTTATTATATAACAAGTGAATTAGCAAATGAGCTAATTTGAACGTGTAAAATTGAGCTTTAACTTAAACTAGACTAATTAGTTAACCTAAGCTTAGCTCAAAGGTGAACTACTACTTGAAAATGTTTTTACATTTGAAAACTAATAAAGAATCTTAATTATTCAAGATTAAGGGCCTTCTTGGGCTCAATTTTGTTTTTTATTTATATTTTTATTTTTAAAATTATTTTAAAATATATATTTATTTGATGAGTTTTTTTATATTTTTATATATTTTAATTGTAAATAGTTGATTTAGATTTAAATCTTGGAAAAATTTATTATGCCAATAAGGTCTCTCTCTCTCTATAAGTGAAGTTTTATGAATCAGAATCGGAATCTGGACCGAGATGTAGCCCAAAACTAATTTAAAATCAATATTTTTCCTCCCGTGGATCCTCCTCTTATATTTGAACTTGTGTGTGAGACCTCTTATATTGAAATTTTGCTCAATCGTTTCCTTCCTCCTCTTTCTATCCCTCTGCTTTTCAAGTATTTGGAAAGTCCTCCTCAGAATTAGCCAAACCTCCTTGACATATATCCTTGACTTATCTCTCTGAAGAAGTTGTCAAGGAAAAGAGTGGAATCTCATTGATTATTATGGATCATTACTTGCTAAAAGAAATGGAAATTTAAAGGCAATCTGAGCTTCACCCTAGAGGGCTTATTTCTTCCTCTTAAGTTTACTTGCATTGAAGACTATGATTATGGGATCACCCATGAATGCTCACCATTTGTTTTCCAAAATGGAAATGGACCATCCAAAAATCCGATTTAATCAATTAATGAAGGGTTTTCCATATTGATAACCTCAAAAGTTAGATCATTTTTCATTTGTGTTCAAATAAACACTCTATCCTCTCTTACTCTATTAATTTCAAACATTCTATGATGGATTTTAAACGCTATGATGATATTCCTCAAATCCTTCTACATGGTCGTTTGCTCAGGAGAGAATCTTGCAGAATCCAGATAATGCTCCTCCTCATCGGATTCTATAATTTGACTGTGACTTACTACCTCTACCTCCATAAAACTGCGCTACCTCAAGAGGTACCCTCTAATTTCCTCTTCTAAAGCTATTTCACCTCAATCGAATTCACCTCCATTGGACATTGGCAATGTCCAAGAAGAAGAGCTTACCATAAATCGTAACTCTTGCATCATGATCAAGATTCTATAAAGAGTTATTACTCATCGGCTATGTCACCTATGCAAATCAATCAAAATGTTATAGGTGCCTCAAACTGGAAGAAATCTAATGAAGAGAACTTAACAAAAATACTCCGATCCTACCCCAACTCCTAGGTAATAAAAAGGGCAAGAAGCTCCATCTCCTCTTCTCAATGATCAAGATGTCTTTTGGAACGTATGGTCTCTAAGGGAGAAAGTCGATTGTCTTGAATCATAAAGATCATAAATTAGAAGGCCTCCTTGAAACTAAACTCCAAAGTGCTCCCCAACCTTCCTCTCTACAACAACCCTCTCTTTCCTTAATCTAGCATTTCTAATTTTATGTTCTCATTCATGCTAAAGTGGAACTAAATTCTCTTTGACTTATTTACAAAGAACGCATTATACATGGAAGGGTCTTTAATCCTCCTTTTTTCTTACGTTTTATGCTGATAATGATGCTAAAACAGATAGCTCTATGGAATTCCCTAAGAGACATCGCCAATACCACTAATCAGCCGTGGATCCTAATGGGGGACTTCAATTGTACTTTGTTCAGAAGGATAAGGTTGAGGTAAGTCATTGAATAATACTCTAGCCAAAAGTTGTATAAATGATTGTGAGTTGATTGAACTCCCTAGTGATGGCCTATACATTGGTCAAATCAACAAACACATAAGTATTCTTTCTAGATCTTTTGCAACTCTAATTTGGACCTTTTCCCTCATCCCACTACAAATCCCCCTCTTCTATATCACTCTCCACTTGTGACATTTTATCAACCACCACATTAAAATTAGGGTTGATAATGTTGGATTTCGGACATTATAGCTAATGCTTGGAGTAGCTATTCACAAGGGGATCCTCTTTTTGTCCTTTCATACAAATTGAAACAAGTCAAGGGAGCCCTCACTAGCATGCTTAGAGACCCTTTCTCCCTAAAGCAACAAATTGACTCACTAAGGTTTGATCAAGAACAAATCTTGAGTAAACTCGACAATGACCCTCTCAATGAATCACTATTACTTGATGCAAAGGATATTAAATCTATATATGGAACTTCTTCACAAGGAGAGCAAATGGATTAGACAAAGAGCCAAGATCTAGCAAAGTTCGATGATGATCTTATCTTTATTGCTCTCTCAAAGAGAGAAGGAATTCCAATGCTATAAGGAAATTCATAATTTAATGATCAAAATAACATTGAGAACTAGTTCTTCACAATTTAAGCCACAATGCTCTCACTTATACAGATATCCCAAAGGGGAGTGTCTCTCTTTCAATAATATGTATAAACCAAGAAAAAGAAGCTCTTCAAAGTATTGATGAGAACAAATCTCGATGGGTTCAACTCTCACTTTTTTACTTACTTGGCAAATTACAGGCAAATATTTTCTTAAAGCAGTCCACTATTTCTTTCAAACCTATAAGCTCCCCCAAAAATTCAAACATACCTTGATTATCCTTATACCTAAAATTAAACATTCTTGTTGGATCAAAGACTGATATCTCTCTTTTGCAATACTTTTACAAAGTTATTGCAAAGATTTTAGCAAAGATGAAGAAATTTTACCTATTATTATTAACTAATGTCATTCATTAAGGGAAGAGACATATGACAATCTTGCTAGCTTATGAGATTTGCAATGATACCTCTCCTCCTATAATGGCTACTTTCTTGCAAAATTTGACTTGAGGAAAGCATTTGACAAGGTCAACCGATTCTCTTTAATCCATAGACTTATATCCAAAGGATTTCTACCAAATTTACAAAATGGGTGGAGTCTGCATTATGAATGTTCCTTCATCAATTGTGTTAAAAAGCATTAATGGATTTTTCACCTCTTCCAATGGGTTAAGAAAAGGTTGTCCCCTCTCCCTTTTCTCTTTACAATAGCTATGGACACATTCTCTAGCCTCATTGAGAGAGAAGTGAACCTTCATCACTATCAACCATGTTGGCAAGGAAATTGTAATATATCACACCTTTTATTTGCATGATTTACTATATGGGCAAAACCTCTTCTCCTACACTTATATCTCTCAAAACTCTTTGGACATGATAGAAACATATCTAGGACTAGAGGTTAATCATAAATCCTTGATATGCTTTCCAAAATAGGACATGTGGATGAATTACAACACATTCTTGGTATCTGGGGCACCTTCCTCTAAAGTACGGTTTGCCCTTAGTCAGCCCTATTAAATTGGCACACTTTAACCCTATGTTTGACAAACTCAAGCTTGGTTGGCGGTTGGAAGAGCAAATTCCTTTCTTTGGGAGGTAGATACCAATTGATCATCATCTTTAACAACTATTTGTCTATTGGTTGGATCCACGCCCATACCTGGGTATCATAAAACGCATTAACTCCTTCACGGCCAACTTCTTTTTCCATGCAGGGGAAACAAAAAAACTTCATACGATTTCATGGGACAAAACCACTCTACCTAGAGAGAAAGGGGGAACAGGTCTTATCGCTCTTCTCTTAATTTGATATGCAAATTAAAATTGCTTGGAAAGTTGTTCAAGGTGCTTCTTTATTTGCTAAATGGTGTTATATGAAATATGAGTCCATCTGGAAAACTTTACCTAGAAAAGCATCCCAACTTTGGAGAGCTTTATTCTCCACTGCTACTAGATTCAAGGATAAATTTATGTATAAAATTGGAAATGGTGAGCAGACTTCTCTTTGTTTGACCCTTGGTGGAAATGCCTCTTATTAATACCTTGGGAACTAAAGGAATTCATTCTTGGGGTTACAACCACATGCAAAGGTGAATTCTATTATACATAATTCTCCTCCCCACTTTTTCTGCTTTTTCCTAGCCTTGCAAACTTAATTCTAGCTATTCCGATAAAGGATGAAAGGGATGGAATATTGTGGTGCACTCTCCCGCTACTATTGATTTTAAAAGTTGTTTTGATGGGCTTCATTTAAGTTGGAGCAATGGTATATGGTTTAAAGGGAATGCTATAAACTATGCATTATATACTTGGCTTGCTTTTAAGGAGGGTCTTAAGACATCTGGACAAACGGCAAAAGAGGTTTAGGGACAAATTACTTTGTCTTTGCAACCGCTGGAATCACATACCCATCTCTTTTGAATGCCCCTTTCTATGGAATTGATTCTAGCCTCATACCAAATGGGAGATTCTTTCTTACGGTAACACTACAACAAATACTTAGTTTTGTTGATGAATCAACTATTGATTACATTTTCTAAAGAATTGTCTATGTCTGGAGAGAACGAAATGCTAGGTTTCTTTCTTTCTATCGCCTTCACTCTCTTCTATTTCAATTGAAAGAGAGTGACGCCAAAATTAAGTGGAAGATTAAAGACAAGTGGCTGTTTGTGTTGAATGTGATAAACAAATGGAGAGATTTCACTCCATAAGTCGCTATCAATGCTGCGCTTATTTCTCCTTCCTCGTATGATCTTGTATGCTGGGTGGTTTTTTATTAGACGAGGACAATGATGACCCACTGGAATATATGAGACCGCCGACTTTTCCCGAACTGGATCAGGTTCTTCGTATGGTTCATGTATTTATACTCCATTGGCTGGCTGTGAAGGAAACCGGTCTCTGTGCGATATTTCACTTGGTTTTTGCTGATACATCCGACATTTGGTCCGAGTCCTTGAGCTATTCTAATGCTTTTCTTGTAATTGGCTTTATTTTTCTGTTTTAGTTTTTGGAGGATGCTACCTCTATGTTCTTTATCTTAGTCCTTCTGAGTTTAGTTGTTTGACAGAAAGCCCCAACATGTAACTATTTTGCACTTTTGGATTAATATATTTGGGCTATGCCCTCAATTCTTCCAAAAAAAAAAAAAATATATTTTAAAAGCTAGGTAGCAAAATTATAGCCAAAAACGCTAGATTAGTGATGACACGTGATTCACGCATTTGAATATAAGAGATTACAGTTTTAAATCATATACAATTTTCATAAATATTTTATATTTTTTTTCATCCTGAAAATTTTATAAATATCTTTATTTTATTGCCTTTTATATCAAAATTAACAAAAAAATTAAATTTATAACTTTATGTATTACATATTTTTATATAATTATAAGAAAATTATTTTATCTTCAAAATTAATTAAATAATAATGAAATAGAAAGTTCATGCCTTAAAAAGAGTGATATGTCCATATTATAAATGAAATAAAAATCTAGAGAGTTTATATATATTAATGTATAATAATTTATATTCAATATATAATAATTGTGTATTAATTGAATTTTAAATAGTATTATATTATTAAAGTTTTAATATAATATATATATATAATATTTTTTTAAAAAATCAAACGATAATTCAACTTATATGGGGAAACGAAATCCAGCTTTCAAAACACGAAATTCAAGCCAATTTTTTTTTACATCGTGCATCCGAACAAAATCGTAATTTAGGGTTTAGATATCGTTGGATAAAACAAAATGTTATCTGATGTTACCAAAAAAAAGATTAATTTTTAAATACTTTCAAATGATAAACGGATGTCAAGTTTGATATTTTTTTAAATTCATCTTTATATATTAATGACATTAATTTATCAGAAAAAATAAATAAATGATTCTCATGTCAAGAATACAATTATACAACTAGTCATTTATAATGTGGAATAGGATTGGATTTAGGGGCTGTTTGGTTTGCGGTAAATGGAATGCACTGTAATTAGTTTACATATTTTTTCTCTTTTTTGTTGTTTGGATGGAAGTAAAGTAAATATAGTGTAATTTTTTTAGATAAATTCAAATCCCATAATAGCCATTTTGCGTGACTTCTAAATACGCTCGAAACGAGTGTATTTCGAAATTACAGAGCGGAGCGGAGCGGAGCAGGCGCCTGGGAAGAATAGATTTATACAATTTGCTTTTTTTCGAGACGCCAAATTGAGCAAGCTGGAAGAAGAAATTATATATATATATATATATATATATATATATATATATATATATATATATGTAATTTGGATCATTATGTTAATATAAAATGATAATATTTAAATTTTATTTATTTATAACACTAATAATTAATATCTTAGAAAATTTATAAATTAATTACTAATGATTAAATATTCAAAATACATTGTATTTGTATTTGATTTTATTTATTTTTTAGTCAAGAAAAAAAATTTTATTTATAATTTATTTATATTTTAATATATATTTATTTTTTAATTGAATACATTAATTAGTGAATAAATTCTATAATTAATTTACATATAATAAAGTATTCAGAATACAAATATTTACTTTACATTCATCCAACCAAATGTAAAAAAATAGTATATATTTACTTTACACACAACCAAACAACAATAAAAGATTCGAATTCATATTCATTTTACAATCAGTATTCCAAAGACAAACCAAATAAATTTCTTAAAGACATCAGATTGTACCCATCAAGTCCTCAGTGAGAGGGCAAATTATTCTCATATAAAAAAAAAATTATAAAATTGAGAAGGAGAGGGTGGCAATTGTAACTTGAGCATATATATATAAAAAAAAATTTTTCAATTCAAAGAAGCTTTGATAGTTTAATAGTTTTGCTGTATCACATGATTTTATGTAATAAAAAGATTAAATATTTAATGCATGCAATAGCATCAAGCAGCACAACAGGCTCAACATTTATTCAAGTATTTTATCTACAATTTAATTGATATTTATTCATGAATATAAATAATTTTTCTGTAAGAATTTATACATATATTCAACAAAAAATTCTCAGATTCAAAATTTATATAATTTATGTATGAATTTTCATTAAATTAACTTAAATATCTCAAAAAATGAGTTTTATGCTATACATTTTTTACATAAATGTATTAAAATTTTTTTTTTTATCTTCTCTATCAAATTTTCTAAAAAATTAAATTTATATCATTATGTATTGCATATTTTTATATAATTATTTAAGACAGTTACTTTATCTTCAAAGTTAACTAAATAACCTTGGAAAACGAATATCACTCCTTAAAGTATGTGATTCAGAACTCAAAATTCAAATCAATAGTTTCTTTACATTTTATATAAGAAGGTTTGCATATTATGCGTACGAACATAATCTTGAGCCATTTTAATATTTTTTATTAAGAAAAAAAAATTTACATACATAACATATAATTCTTATATATTTACATAAATACCACTCAAAAATATATATTTACTTGTATAATATTTTTATATACTTGAAAAATTATATTTTATTATAAAAAGTAAGCGATGATTATATTTTCTAATAAGAGATTGAAGATTTTCTATATGTTATTGATCATTTTTTAAATTTTCTATATTTTGTGAATAAATAAAGTAAAAAATAGTGCAATCCAATTCACACATGTTCCTATGCCATATGTCGCAGTTAATAATGTGGCATTATATTTAAAATTATATAAGAGATATGTAAAATTGTATATTTAATAAAAAAAGTTGTGAGTCACTTTTATTATATATATATATATATATATATATATATATATATATATATATATATATATATATATATATATATATATATATTCATGTGTGTGCACGTGTGCGTATGATACATGCTATAACATCAAAGAGAGCACAATAGCTCAATATTTATTAAATTAATGACCTACTATACTAAATGCTAATTAGTAGGCTAATTAAAATTCAATATTATTGATTTCAATAGTTTTGAAAAGTGATAACTTTTAATGAGAGCAAAAAAGAAGATTGGAATTGATTTCTATCAGCAATATATATATATTTGCTATTGATGCTCATTTTATTCAAAAATTTGATGAGTCGAAAATCCAAATGTTAATAAAGAAATTATGCTGGAGTATAATTGCAATATAGCTATAGAATTAATTTCTATCTTGATAATTTGTGGCTCCAAATTATATGTGCATATAATCTAAATATGCTAAATATTATTTAATTTTTAGATCATTTAAGCATTGAGATATAAAAAATAACAAATGATTGAAGGGGAGCTTAAATAATCTGAATGTCCTCAAGAGAATTCTTCATGGATTTAAAGAATTTCAAAGCTTGACCAACTATCGTTGCCACTTGACACCATGAGTCCAATGTTTACACATTATTACCACTTCTTGATACTATATTTCAACTAAAGTTGAAAATCATTATCACTTTGTTATATAGACAAAGGACCCAATGCTCTATAATAATTAAAGTCTGATGTCCCTTAGCCAACAACATTTAACACCTCTTATTGATTGATTGGTTAGTCTCCCCTCTTATTAGAAATATTATTATGCTCTTATTAAGAATATTATTATGTTCTTATTAGGAATACTATTATGTTTTTATCAACTATTGCACGACTTCAAAATTTTCTCTAACCACTATCCAATGCATAATAGTGATAAACATCTAACTTTTGCCATCCAATGAAATCCAATGCTAATATTCTTTGTTGATTGATCTCTTCTCTTATTAGAAAGATGGCCTTAATGACAAAGAATGATAAAAATCATTTTGTTGTTTGGATGGTGTGGCTTTGAGATGGAGAGAGAGCTTTTGGCTTGAAGCACTTTCTAACTTAAGAGAATAAAGAGAATGAAAAGTGTCATCCAGATTGAGGGAAGGTTATGTGAGATGTTTTAATAGAGAATCATTTATATGAATAAGGGAATATAGAAGTCATAGAAGTACATCCATATAGTCATAAGACGAGAGAGGAGTCCACTGAATATGATAAAATGTATAAGGAAAAATGAAGATCCACCTTACCCACTAGTTAGTGCCAACAAAGATGGAATGTAAAAGATATGAGAGCATGATTTATTTTTCTGGAACATTTTAAAAGATTCACCTTACATCCATTAAAAGAGTCATTTTTAAAAGAACAAAAATTTTCTCTAGAAAAATAAGAGATATATTTATAAGCATCATAATAGTTGAGGCAGTGCTAACATGGCCAATGTTGTGAGGCATCATGGTTGTCATTTTTTTTTGTGGTGCTTGTAGCTTTGTGGATGTAATATACATTTCATTAATAGAAAATACCAAGCACTAGGTCTTAGATAATGGATGATCGGATGTCTGATTGGCTATTAAACTCATGGGTGATAATCCAAGCCATGTTGAGAGTGTGTGTTTCCTTTAGACTAGCTTGATTAGGTAAGTTGATAGTATGGCGTGAAGGTCGATGATATTGAAGAAATTAACAATTTGGTGAGAGGATTAACTTAATGAAATCATTGAGCAATTAAGATTTATTTATAGATGAAGTCGATGTATTGCTTTTCAATCAAGAGGCATTGTCAAAAGAGACCGAGTTCCAAAGAGGTTAGGTTCATAAAAGTGACAACTTTGGCAAGTCAAAATTATGTCTAGCTTTTGAAATGTCAACAAAAGTTTAGTCTTCTTTACAATCATTAAAAGAGTTCAATAAATCAAAAGGAATTGACTAGGAGAAGTAGGTTAGAAGGCTAGCTTGATTGATTCGTTCATCATTTAAGTTGATTAAGATGATGATTTATCAAGGGAGATGACTTGAAATGTTAATGAGATATCTAAGTTATTTGAGTTCTCAATGAGAGTTCACTAAGAGAAATAAGTTCATTTTTCATCATGAGAAGTGATCATACTTAAGAAATTGTATGTTGAGTTGGCAATATACCTTAGTGATTTGTTTCGTAAGTTTGGATGGATATAATTATAGACAAATTGTAGGAGAGGATTACTTGGTGAGTTTGATAAAGAGACTATATATATGTAGTAGAGCTAATCTTATTAGAGAAGCTCCAACGATTCTTATTCATTTATTCATGGAGCAATCCTTTGCATAGTTTGAGCTATTTGGGTAGCTTGAGTAGATGAATTTAGCTTCTTAGTTGCTCTCATCTAACTAGTTGTCAACCTCACATAAACTGTTGATAAGATATAAAAAATTAAGCATTTACTCTTATCACTCATTTTGAACTCTAAACTACATAATTGATATTTAAATTAAAATTTTTGTGAGTTTTCATATTTCATTCAAAATTACTATATGCAGAGTATAGATAATCAAGAGTGCTTTGTAGTAGTATTGTGGATATTGGGTAAATTATATATAAATTTATAGAACTAAAAATGACTTAATAAGAAATTAGAATAATATTTGAGTGTTATAGTTGTTTAAGTTTCAAAAAATTGAGATATTTATCCAATTTGAACTAAGATGAGTTTGTTGGCTTTGATAGAGTAGGACAAGTTGATATCAACTTGTCAATTGAGAAGTATGAAAAGGATGGGATAAAAGACATGTCATAATGGATTATTAAACTTTCAAAGGCTAATAAGAAGAAGAGTAAATTTGATTAAATAAGCAGCTAAACTTTATTGTCAATGAAATACAGTTCTTTTGTGTTACCCAGAACTCTCCTTTGTTAATTTGAATGATAACGAATGCTCTCCTTATTAGTGGTGAATGAAATAGAAATAGCCTTATTTGACTTCTTTGAAATAAATAACATATATTAAAGACCATTGGCCACTAAATTAAGTTAACTAGTTATATGAAAGATAAAATGTGACATATAGATTGAGGAGCATATTTATTCTATATGGCATACATTAGATACTTTGGTTGATGAGTGATTCTTGAGAGTGATAAAGGTTTATGATAAGGAGCCATGATATGGTTAAGAGAATTACTAAGTCTTATCCAATAATTTATATAATAAGTGGTCATTTGGCATCCAATGAGTGATTGGGGAGACGATGATTTCCATAGTATGAAACTTGAATTGGAATCTTCTAGGACCGTAAGAAGTCATAGACTAAGGAAACAATCACCTTTATTGTATAAGACTTCGATCATATTAATGATTTTTGCCAATCACATCGTGCATCAAACCTGATATGACACTGAAAATTTTACTAGTTAAAGCATGAATCTTGATGTTAGAAGCAAGCTCATCCGAAGATGAAACTGGTCGAGATCAAGCACTTAAAATATCATTGGAACTTTGGGATATCAAATCCTAAATAACTCTCAAATATGGAGTGTTTATAGTCATTGAGCTCAACGAAATGGATCCAACAATCTCAAGATCTTACAATCGACTTCATTTGAGCATTCAAATACTTAAAATACATCAAATGATCAAAGGAATCATTTTGAGCCGTCCAATGAAGTGGAGTGGTTCGGATTTTGCATGTATTTCTGAGACGTCCCCCCAATCTATAAATAGCCCTCATTCCTCATATGAGGGACTCAAGCAAGAGAGGAGAAGCTCTAAAGCTTGAAGATCCTCCAAGCACAATCGTGCCACTTGACGATCGTCAACCACCGCCACCCATCACCACCGCCATCGCCCTCATTATCCAATCTCGTTTGCCATCATGACGACCTTCATCATCACCGATGTCCTCGCCGTCACCCATCTCATCACTAACAATTACCACTGAACATGATTACATAGTTGCTGTTCTCTTCTCATATACAATTATGTAATCTCGTTATCGGG
Organism: Cymbidium sinense; assembly: GCA_021442155.1. NCBI lineage: Eukaryota > Viridiplantae > Streptophyta > Magnoliopsida > Asparagales > Orchidaceae > Cymbidium > Cymbidium sinense. Next base: position 134,572,332 of record CM038216.1, read on the forward strand.
ACAATTTTGTACTCTAAAATAGATACATAGTAGAAGATTTTTAATAAGTTAGGCCCCGTGATTTTTTCCCTTTTTTTTGAGGTTTTTCACGTAAAAATTTATGGAGTTCTCTTGTTCACTCTTTAAATACTTGTGTGTGTGCTGGATTTCATAACAAGGCTAAGGCATAAACTTTCATTCTATCACAACTGGTTCTCTAGCACGCAATAGTTTGGCGTCGTCTGTAGGAAGCTAACCCTTCAATCATAATTTCTGTGAACACCCTCCTTATGTCCAATAGGCGCAATACTCATAACAATGGGGCCTCCCGCTCCAACTCCCATCACTCTCGAAACCAATCCTTGAACCAAGGACGCCAAGCTTCTGCCTCACACCCCCCTGACAGGCGTGACCCTGTTGGTGAAGGCACAGCAGGAATCTCTTTAGAAGATCGAGTGCGCTGAATGGAAGAGTCTCAAAATGAGATGATCTGACTTTTGCGAGGAACACAACAGCCACTACCGTGACAAACACATCTCCCCCAAGATCGATCATTAGTTGAGGGAGGTCAAAATGCTAATCTCCTTGATGCTGAAGTTCCTCTGCGTAGATACCGTGATGCTGATCTTCTTGACACTGTTAGTTCTACTCATCTATCACGTGCAGCTCAACCGATTGCTAATTCACCAATTATTGATGGTAGCTTGACACATTCTCATCCTGTTGACCTCACTCGTCATGTTATACGTGCAGAATTATGACGCTTAATGCAAGATGAATTTCACCTTCAAGATAGAAATCATCTTCCCCTCACTACGGCTATGAAAATCCTCACCTTTTTGAAACTATTCTTCAACATACTATTCGGGGTTTCAAGCTTCCGAGCATTGATTCCTATGATGGGTCGACTGACCCACATGAACATATAGACCATTACAGGACCATCATGCATATCCAACGAGCTCCTGACACACTACTTTGTCAGGTCTTTCCAGTTACCCTCAAGGGACAAGCTCGCACTCTCTCCCTTCCAAGGGAATCCATCCAAACCTTTGATGAACTCGCCAAGATTTTGTAACATTCAAAACCGGAGGATCATTAAAGATTCATCCCATCTCTCTCTAACATTCAAAATGAGGGTGAATCACTTAAGGAATACTTCCGAGGTTCTCCTTAGAAGCTCGCCAAATACCCGAGTAATTAACTTAAGAGAGGTTTTCCTTGAGGGCTCTGCCCAGGCCTTTTACTGCCACTAATGCGAGATACGGTCCACTCATATGCCGACTTAGTTCATTGTGTATAAGCACAAATCTCTGCCGATGAAGCTTTTAATGCCCATCACAAATAATTTGAATAATCTACAGGAAAATGTAAGAGCACCCCAGGGAATACAAACCGACAATCCCATCAAAAGAAGCAATAAGGCAGTCGTGATCTCCCCCCACAATCCCCATATCAACGATTTGAACCATGACCAGAAAAGGAATACACGCTGTTGAACACATCTCGTGTAAACCTTCTGATGGCTATTCGAGATGAAAAAAATATCAAGTGGCCACATCCACTGAAACCAAATTCAGGAAATCAAGAGCAATATTATCACTTCCATCGAGGTCGTGGACATACTACTGAGGCATGCAAATAACTCAAAGAAAAAATCGAGAGGCTCATTCAACAAGGGTATCTACGATAATTTGTGAGGAATCAATTGACTCAAATAAACATACCTTCAACTGGGGGGGCAACCAGGACAATCATCACAGAAATAATAAAATAATCATCAAACTGTTAGGAAAATTGAAATAATCGCAGGAGGACCAATACTATCTAATCAAGTTCTCATTATCACCTTTAAAGAGCCAGAGTTAAAGAAGTCTCGTATTGATCATTCCATCACTTTTAATGACTCAGACTTAGAAGGAGTCCATGTTCCTCATCAAGATCCACTTATCATCGTGGGATCGACCCATTATAATGTTAAGAGAATTTTGATTGACAATGGAGTTGATGTCTTATTTTACTCACATTTCTTAGCATGGGCCTGGTTAAGGAAAAGCTCCAACCCACTGCAGGACCATTGTACGGGTTTGATAATCGCCGTGTGCGAGTAGAGAGGACAATCACCCTTTTTGTTGTCCTCAGTGAATTTTCTCGATAAGTGACTCATTTAATCCAATTCATGGTGGTCAAGTCAGATTCGGCATATAACGCTATCTTTGCAAGACCCCTCCAATCAATTTTTGGAGCAATCACTTCAGTATCTCATCTTAAGATGAAGTTTTCAACCCCCATTGGAGTTGGGGTGGTATGTGAAAATCAACAGATAATGCAATTATGTTACCTCAAACAAGCTCAACCACGCCCTTATGTGACCTTCAGCATCAAAGATTTTAATTTTCGAGATGAAGAAGTATCCTAGAAAGCTTTGCCTGTAGAAGACTTGCTCTCTGTTGTATTATCAGATGACAAACCACTACGAATAGTGCAAGTGGGATCCCTACTCTTAGAAGAATAAAGGAAATAATACATAGACTTCTTGCGCAGAAATCAAGACATCTTTGCTTGGAGTCCGACGGATATGCCGGGGGTCGACCCCAATGTGATCATGCACTCCCTCAAGATTGATCCAACCTTCAAACCGATCATCCAAAAGAAGCGAAGTTTTTCACCTGATCACCTCCAAGCTATTGAACAAGAAGTTAATACGCTCCTAGAAGCGGGATTCGTACGAGAGGTACATTACCCTACATGGCTAGCAAATGTTGTCATAGTTAAGAAAACAAATGGAACATGGAGAATGTGTATTGATTACACTGACCTTAACAAGGCTTGCCCGAAAGATAGTTTTCCTCTTCATCGAATTGATCAATTAGTTGATGCTACGTCCAGACCTCAAATGCTCTTACTCTGGTTACAACCAAATGAAAATGGACCAAACGGATGAAGAAGCTACAGCAATTCAAACATATAAAGGTTTATACTATTACCAAGTTATGCCGTTTGGGTTAAAAAATACTAGTGCTACCTATCAACGACTTATGAATAAGATTTTTAAAGACCTATTAGGCTGCACAATGGAGGTATATGTGGATGACATGTTAGTGAAAAGCTTAGAAGAATCACAGCATATTTCTGACTTAGAAATATTCTTTAACCTTCTTCGACATTATAACATGCGACTTAACCAGACCAAATGTGCTTTTGGGGTTACGTCGGAAAATTTCTTGGATTTATGGTAACCCACCGTGGGATAGAGGCCAACCTCGAGAAAATCAAAGCTCTCAAAGATATGACTCCTCCGAAGAATATTAAGGAAGTTCAACATTTGAATGGACGAAATGCTACGTTATCCCGCTTCCTAGCCCGTTCTGGGGATAGATACTTGTCATTCTTTAAAATATTAAAGGGAACTAAAAAATAATAATTTTCAGTGGACTGATGAATGTTAGACTGCTTTTGAGCAACTAAAGGAGCATTTAGCATCTCCACCCCTAATATCCAAGCCTATCCAAGGAGAGATTCTATACTTATATCTCGTAGTCTCTTCCCACGCAATAAGCTCAGTTTTAGTGAGAGAAGAAAATGGGATACAATAACCAATTTACTATGTCAGCAAAATTCTCTCTGATATAGAAAGTCGTTATCCACTTGTAGATAATATGGCTCAGACTTTAGTTTTCTCAGCTAAAAAATTGCATCCATACTTTCAAGCTCATACTATCGATTTACACTCATTTACCATTAAGGGCCATCCTACGAAAACCGTAAACATCCGGGAGGTTAATTAAATGGTAGAATTGGAGAATTTGATAAATTTTCTACTCCCGCTATAAAGTCTCAAGTACTCACAAACTTTATAGTGGAATTGCCCAACTCTAGAGGAGCTATCTACATGCCTTTCGCCCCTTCAATGGACCCTCTATGTTGCTCAGAAATACTGCGTGAATCTTACTTATTTTCTCCAAGCAGAATACTTTAGAGTATGGACTTCGCCTAAAATTTCTTGCAACTAATAATATGGCTAAATATGAGGCTCTCATCGCACGGTTGAGACTCGCCATTGATTATGAAGCTCAATACTTAGTAATCCACACTAACTCTCAGCTTGTCGCCTCCCAAGTTGAGGAAAACTTTAATACTCATAATCCTTAGTTGGCGTAATATCTCCACTTGGTAAAGTCTATTCTTGCCCATTTCAAGACACATCAAATCATTCACATACTGCGAGAGAAGAATACTCGAGCTGACGCTCTCGCTAAGCTTGCTATATCTGCTACTGGAGATCTATTTAAGAGAAAGCATGTTGAAGAAATATATTTTCCTAGCATCCCAAGGTTGTGGGTAATACAAGCAATTAATGAGATAAATGAACATTCGTGGATGAACCCCATCCTGTCTTTTCTACAAGAAGGAATCCTTCCTGAAGACCCAACTTCTGCAACTCATCTCCGAAGACAAGCTTCAAACTTTATTATTATCGGAGGTGAACTATACAAATGAGCTTTCTCTGGACTGCACCTCAAATGCCTCTCACCATCAGAGGCTGATTATGTATTAAGAGAGGTTCACTCAGGGATATGTGGAGAACACCTAGGAGGAAGGGCTCTAGCCCTTAAAATTATAAGGCAAGGGTTCTATTGGCCTACGATGAAACAAGACACCTTGGAGTTCACAAAAAAATGTGTAAGTTGTCAGTTGCACTCTAACCTCTCTCACATGACGCATATAGAGCTCTCATCCCTTCAAAGCCCGTGGCCTTTTGCTTAGTGGGGAATTGATATCATGGGACTTTTTTTCGATAGCCTCAGGGCAACGAAAGTTTATCATTTTAGATGTCGACTACTTCACTAAACGAGCGAAAGCTGAACCACTCGCTAAAATCACAGAGGCAAATGCTAAATAATTTGTTGGAAAAAATATAGTATGTCGATTCGGTCTTCCTGTAAAGATCATCACTAACAATGGAACACAATTTCCTGAAAAAATCTTTACGTCCTTTTGCAAAGATCTTCACATTCGGCTGTTGCATATGACTGTAGCACATCCTCAAACTAACGAACAGACTGAAGCTACTAACAGGACTATACTCAAAGGACTAAAAACACCTCTTGAGAAGGCTGGGGGCAATGGGTTGATAAGCTTTCTAATATTTTTTGGGCTTACCGCACTACATCACGCACCCCGACTGGTGAGACACGATATAACTTGTGTTTCGGCATAGAAGCTATTATACCATTAGATATCGGGGTTCCAAGTCTAAGAGTTCAATTATTCGATCATGATGGTAATGAAGAAAAACTCCGACAGCACCTGGACCTACTCCCTGAAACTCGTGACATGGCCCTACTTCAGACTGCTTCCTATCACCAAAGGGTAGCTCATCACTTCAACAGAAGGGTAAAATCTTGTCCCATATCTGTCGGTGACTTGATCCTATGAAGTCTTGAAGCTGCAGGCAAAAGCCCTCAACACAATAAACTCTCACCTCTTTAGGATGGACCATATGTAGTTATAGCTATGGTCAAGCCAGGAACATTCAAGCTCAAGGATCCAGAAGAAAAAACTCTACCTCGAACTTGGAACACTGAGAATCTCCGAAAATATTATCAGTAATTCCTACTGCATAATTATTGCAACTTTTATTTTATCTCGTTTGTCGCTTTCCTCTTCATGTAGCCGACCCCACTTAGTGGGATAAAGACTTGTTGTTGTTGTTGTCATTTCCTCTTGAAACTCATATCCATGTTAAAATCGACTTATGATTGTATCGCCAAACTTATCAAAGTAATGAATTTATAGCTTTTTCTTACAAGCTTATTTCTTCTTCATTTAATCCTCCCACTTGAGAAATATACAACTCACGTTGTATCTCAATCGGGGCATAATCAATCTCAAGGGGACTTGATCGGACCTCTTCCATATAGGTAAGAAGTCAAGTAACACTTTGACTGATACCTATAATAGGTCAAAAAGTCCTTGGTGGACATCCCACGACCTCTTCCATATAGGTTAACGTCATCAAGTAACACTTTGGCTGATACCTAGGATAGGTCAAAAGGTCCTTGGTGGACATCTAGCAATTCTTCCATAGGTTAATGTCATCAAGTAACACTTTGACAAACAACCTCAAATATGTCAAAATCCTCGTGGATTCAATTCAACCTCATCCGCATGTGTTAGCTTCATCAAATAATATTCCGACCAATTATCTCGGATAGGTAAAAATAAAACAAGAGCGTATCATCTAAAAAAAATTCATTGATAGCATTAACATGATGATATAAGAAAGAATCAAGATTCGATACACACTAATAACATATAAAAAAAAAGGCATCCACAATTGATACTACATGATATCAACGTCCTCCCCACCACTAGGAGATGCTCCCTTGAGCACACTCTCGACTCCTTCAGCTCCTGAATCTGACGAAGAATCTTCAGATACTTGACTGGGAGATAGATCCTCAATACTAGCTCCGGTCTTACGATGTACCAAGCGGATTCCTTTTAGGAACCCTCAGATGAAGCCCTCCTCTGAACATTGGTGCTCCAAGTCCTTCACTTCAACATCAAGAATATGATTACGAGCTTCCTGGACATGGTCTTCGATTGTACTGTGATAAGCCAGGGAGCTCTTAAAGTTTTCCACTACCTTCAAGGAGATTTCATTTGCTTCCGCTTCTAACATTATATGCTCCTTCTCAAAAAGACGATCTTGTAATGCTTTCTTCTACATTTCGAGAGCTTTCTTCTCTGCTACAATTGCCTTGAGTATTTTCTCTTTCTAGCGAGTCTCTGCCTTCACCTCAATCAGCTCATCACGAGTGCGCTCCACCTTCTGACACTGGAGAGAAAGAGAAGTCGACATGTTCGCTAGCTCAGTTCTGCACCCGGTCAGCTGATCCTCCAAAGTCGTCACTTTTTTTGCCTTATTTGATGTCTAAATTATAAAATAGCTTCATTTTATAGACTTCTTTGAGGTAGATGACCATATTGATCATCTCATTCATGATCCGATCTCTAGATCATAACATAACCAACCAAACTATAGTTTTATAAAATTTACCCTTCACCTCTCCATGATAGTCTATTATCATACTATAATTCTAAAGCACCTCTTCAATTAAACCACTCAATCTTAATTATATGTTATGTCATCATTCTTCAACAAAGGATAACATTGATAAATAAGAATGAAAGTAAGCTAGATATTGGTATTAAGAGATGTAATACGGACAACATTTTAGTGCAGTCCAAAGGAGGTGTTGGGGTATTTTTAGGCTTCAGACAGCCACCAGATGATTCAAGATTAGAGCAAAGTTAACTGATGAACGAGATTTGTGCAACCCGTATCAAAATCAGGACATTTCAGTTCTTTTACTGAAACAAAGAAAAATAAGGTTATTAACTTAATTTTCCAACCTCTTCTAAAAAAAATCTTACGGTCATTCCCTCCAATAATATCCTGATAGCTAGCACAGGTAGTCACCTTTCAAACAGTTAATAAGAAGGAAGTAACTCACCGTCTCTTAGCTGGTTGAAGGCGGTCAATCCCGACCGAAGTCAATCCTCAGGAGCCTATACTTAGTGGGAAATCAAGTGGGGACCCGACGTGTGGGTGATGAATGTATTTAGCTCGTGATTAGTCATAATGACATCCCTACCCACAAGATGGGTGGGGTGTTGGGTGGATACCCATTCCAAAAAAAAAAAAAAAAAGGAAGTATGAACCCTTCAAATATTACATTTCTAAAACCAAATTTATTATCTTAGAGTAGCCATGCACGCTTTACTTCACAGACATATTATAGCATTGCGAAGAAAATCTAGCAATATGAGAGCATTGCACCACAAACTAGCTGTTGTTTTCCCATTTATTAGGAAACTTCCGTAGCGTAATAGAGATCAAACAGTGAAAATTTAAAAACATGATTAGTAAAAATAAAATGTCCTAAAATCAGATGCCTCATAGAGATAAACAAATGAAAAAAAAAAGAGAAAAAAAATTATCCCCGTATATTTTCACATCGAGGGGAGACTGGAGAGCAATTTACCGATCTTCCATGACGGGAACCTAAAGAGCCATTCAAGCGGTGCGTAAAGAATCCACTTTCTCCACCAGTTCCGACCTTCAGGCGACCCGCTTTATAATACAATACCCTAGGACAGCTATCCCTACCACTTCCTGACAGCTATCCCAGTGATAAAAGATCGTTCCTTGGCATCCTTAATCGAGATAAATTCATCGCCGGAAATGGCAGGAGTCGATACCGATACATCTCTGCCCGTACAAAGAATGGGAGAGTAGAAGATCATTTATCCAATAGAAACCCGGAGGATTAGATGCTTCGTTCTGAAATGAACCACAGCTGCCGCCGCTCTCGGCGGCGGGTGCCGAGAGTCCTCTAGTTGCCGAAGACGGTGACCAGTGTCAAGCGTTAACTGCGAAGGCCGAAAAAGAAACGCTTACAAGTTAACCAATTTTCTATCACTATAGACTTCTTTAATGGTATATTAACGAAATTTTAAATATTGTTAATGTGTTATTTATTTTACTAATTTTAATTAATATTTCTCTCTAATTTTATTTCATGCGAAGGAAAACTTTTTATTAAATTAAACTAATATTCTTACAAGCCCAAAAACTTTTATGTTCATTTGTTTTGAAAATTGATTAAATGTTTTATTCTTTATAAAAATATTATCACTTTAACTATTATATGAAATTTTTAATGAAAAAGTCATAACACAAATAATATATTATGGTACAAAAAAAATTTTAAATAAAAATATTATAACTTAGATTAAATTTTATCATGTGATCATTATTGAAGGTGTAATACAATATACTTAACAACACTTAGATCTCATTTGCTCATAATAATCATTCATTTGGAATCTTTCATTTCATGTAAGTTTAGAGTGCAGTTATTGCCATTTTTTAATTTCTACTTATCCATTGGTTTCAAGATGATTCATTAAGATAAACTTCAAGTTGGCACTATTTTTAATGTATATGGTTATCTCAAGGCAAAATTCTTAAATTACTCATGAAGATACATCATGTGGTTGCATCAAAAACTTGTACGAGGATATATCACTTTTAAAACTATCAAAATTCTAGAAAAGATCAAAAGCACACTTATGCAACTCCAGTTATAAGACTTTTAAATTTGTGAAGGATAACTAAGAGATCTAGAAGGATGGAAAATTAGGATTCTTCAAATCCATGAGTAATTGAAGATGGTAAGATACAATCTCTCTTCAATAAAAAAAAAGGCTTCTAATGGTTAGATGGAAATCAAAGTTAATCAAAGAGTAATCAGGCAACTTAGAGTTAATGAGTAATTGCAAGTGGTTATGGTTGTCTCATTTTTGAGAGGACAGTAAATTAGCAACTTGAATTCAAGTAAGTTAGCGAACAACTAGAACCTATCAAAGCAATCCTTTTTATAGATGAACGAGAAATTAAGCAACCTAGAAATTAAAAGGTAGGACCGATTAAAGAACACCATGGATGAATGGTTGACAACCTAAGGTGGTGGTCATAGCTCCATAATTACATATGATATGAGGATCTCTACATAGTTCTAAATCTATTTTAGTTGTACAAAATGTATAAAATAAAGGTCTATTTATAAATTTAGAGAGTAAAATTTTGATATATTAATATTAGATGGCCTAGATCACATCTCCCTTAATACGTATGGAGGTCAAAGGACACCATCAAAAGGCTACGACTAACCAAGGTGACACTAATGATGTCATTAACTAGTGAATGAAATATACTATTTCAAAGATCTCAACATCAAAAGTAAAATGGAAAGATTGAAACCCAAACAATCAAATTGATAGAAATAATTCTAGAGATAATTATGAATACAATTAAGATAGTCAAATAATGGTGAACATGATTTTTCATTTTATGTCAAATTCATTTAATCAAGAACAATCCAATATCATAAGTGGTTTAAAAAACAAAGATCAAGGAAGACCGCAAGAATTCCAAAATGACTTTTAAGGATTAAATTTAGGGCTTCCAAGATAATAGAATACAATTTGTTTTGTTAAAGCAATGTTTCCTTGATAATAATCTAACACTTCAACAATTTCATGAGCTTCAAGCCTATAGTGATCAATAGTAACTCTAGTACATTCATATCTACACAAACAAACCATAAAAAATTGGGTGAGCTTTGTCTCAATCCAAACTAAGAGTGTTGCTCATCACAAGAGGGTACTAAGGGAAAAATCAGTTGGTCTCCTAGCCTATTGAAAGGCAGTAGTAACGTATGGAACCAATGTGCATAATAACTTAATCACAAGAAGACCAACTCGACTAGTTAACAACTCAAATATGCTCTGATTCAGATAATTTTTGTGTTGTTAGAGTTGCTCAGATTTAGATAATTTCTGTGAAGTTAGAGTTCCTCTGACGAGGCGATTATTTTGACTATAAATTCATAAAATTTGAGATCCATTTAATCCACAAATTAGTTTACACAAGTTGTCAATTAAAATTTTGAGTGCATTAACTTCAAAACTTTCCATTGAAATATGAGTTTAATCATAATGGAAACTAGTGATCCCAACAATTCCAATGGCCCAATTTGCAAACTTTTCTAATGCTAAGCATGTCAGCAAAACCACAAGCAGGTAGACTAAAAAAATAACAGCTTACGATAGAACATTGAATGGGGGATGAAAGTAAATTACTATATAGGTAGACTAAATAAAAGAAATTACAAAATAATGAGTTCTCTCTCATCCATAGAAGACTAACTAAACAGAATAAAAAATAAAAAATAAACTCACTCTCTAAAGAAGAATATAGAATTCCAAAGATTCAATTAATGCTAGACACCCCTTAAGAAATAATTGTGAAGGACACACTCAAACAAACTAAGCATTCTAGGGATGAAGAGAAATAAATGCAGTTAGCCATGGCCTTCTTCAAATATTCTATCTTCATTATTGTAGAAAATGGAGGTAATAAATGCTATCAACCATATGGAGGCTTCTTCACATTTTCAACCTTCATTATTAAGAAACTTTTAAGAAACTTTTCTTCGTAGTAAGAGCATTCCAAATTCACAGTTCTGCCAATCTTTAGTAATGTTATCTGGAAATGCTTCTTATTATGTTCACCAAAAGCTCTATGCAAAAACTTTTCGATGGCGGGGAGAAATTCTTCTGCTTTTTCTTCTTGTGGTGCCCACAATTTTGGATAATGAGGTTGAGCTGTATGCATGCTTATCGCATTCAAGAAGGAACAACGGTCCATGTCACCGGTGACAATCAACACTATCAAGAGAAAATAAAATAAGGAGAAATAAAACTTAGTTAAAATATTACAATGGCAGTGACGAAATGAGTGAAATTTGTTGAAAAGAAAAAATATGCCTTGAAATTTTAAGATAGTTAAAATTCAGAGGATACAAGAAAACAAATTCTCAGTTAAAATATAATAGGGATAATGGTAGGCGGAGCTTTGAAGAGGCGTTGAGATGTTAGTATGCCTTATGACAACTTATCCTTTTTATTTTTTTAGGAAGAAGGGAATATTTTAGATGAGAGCCATAAATATTCAGAATATCGGACATCAACGGATATTAAATTAAAAGAACATTCAAAAGAAGAGAAATTATTATATGTAGAGTTTGAAGTTAGCTCCTCCAATAATATAGCACTATGTGATGCTCAATTAATATATAATTGTAGTATATTAGTTGTGGATTACTATGTATTGATAAAATATTAACGGCACGATAATACAAAATATCCATATACACAATAAAATATAGCAATTTATAATAATGCACATTAATTTTGTATTGATGAGCAGCCTATAATGCTATGTTGTTGGAGTTTGGATATGAAAATTATATCCAGATTTCACACTTAATAATTTCTCTAAAAATAAAAGATCAAACCAAAAAAATCTTTCAACAAGCAAAACTTCATCATATAACTCATAAGTATAGGAACTCTTTGGGATCAATTTTATTTTGCATTTTTTAGTTTTTTAATACAAATTTATTTAATATATTTTTAAAGATTTATTTTTTCTCTAATCTTTAAAAATAAATCAAATTATTTTTAAAAATACTCAAACACCATCAAATTTGTTTTATTTTAAACTAAAATATAAACAAAATAATATTAAATTAAAAAATAGAAAATAAAATTTTTAAAACAAAAGTGACCGCAATGGATCCCTTATATCTGTAATAATTATTGCAAATTAGACATCTCAATACTAAATTTTTCAATCATTTGTGAATCCAACAAAATCATAATATACTAAGAAAAAAATTATTTTAACCTATTTGAGATCAATTTTATTTTGTGTTTTAATTTTTTAATTTTATATTATTTTTAAAAAATATTGTTTAGTACAATTTTTTATTATTTTATTTTATATTTAAAATAAAGCATTATTTTAAAAATACTCAAAATAATTTTCAATACTTTAAGTATTTTCAAAACAACTATTCCCACAAACATATTTTATTTTGAATCAAAATCTAAATAAAACAAAATTAAATTAAAAAATAGAAAACAAAAAATAAAAGTGATCTCAAACAACTCCTAGGACACTACTTCAATCTTGATTTTTTTAAAAAAAGTATGCAAGAAAAAGGTTTATTTATTTATTATCAGGACATTTGATCTCAGAAAGCCTCTTTGAAAGGGGAGGCTTTGGCTTTGAAGCAGAACCAAGTAACATAGCTATAGTAAACTCCAGAAGAGCGCTATTCCAACCTTTAGCTCTCAATGGTTGTTTGAGGATAGGTAATCTTAATATAAGAGACAACACATGCATTATCTTGTAATCTCACCAGAAAATAGCTTCAAATAAAAAGATAAAAAAAAAACCTTTGTATAGCCTTGTATAACATCATTAGTAACTTGGCTTGCATCATACCATGATTTTCGGATAGCTAATATGCCAAATTTATCAATGACTATTCTCACCTGAATAATAACATATATCAGGACAATATGATTTGAACCAATATTCAAAAGTACAATAACTGCTTTAGAAAAAAAATAATGAACATAGCAAAAATAAATGATTAAAAAAAGGCATGGGTCTTGTTTCAAGCATGAAGATGATATAAACCAATAGAGACGCAGTGTTTTGTCATAAATCTTAGGAGAAATCATAAGAAAATAATTCATTCAATGAGAACTTTAATGATTTCAAGTAAGAATTGTTTCCTAAGAATATAATAACTAGTTGAAGCAAATGAATGAAATTACTTTTGTTTCAAATAGCCATTATTTTTGAGTTCTAATTATTTATAATGGAGTAATAACTCCAACCACAAATAGCATAAAACTTATGCATTACATAATTAATGAACTTTGATGGTGATGTTTTATTGATTATCATCTATCAAAATCTTTTCTCATAAAAAAAATTGCACATAATAAAAAAATGAATACACCTTTTCATGCATAGATAAGGTGTTATATATAAATATTAAATTTTAGGTGTTAGATTATGTAAATATATAAGACTAGTGTGGTATATATGTAAATCTTCCTAAAATTTAGGCAATATTATTGGAGAGAAGGAAATCAACGAAACATTCTACTCACCAGCATAATTCCAAATGCCGATCTAAGGACAGCAGCAACGAGTTTAAAAAGTGATGAACTGACCATATTAGTCATCCTTCCTAAAATGTTAAATATAAATCCTGCAAACATCCCACAGAGCATAATTCCTGTTTATTTATTTAGAATTTATTCGAGCAAAAAAAAAAGTTATTAGAAAATTGATAGATGACATGTAATATGGAAAACCAAAGGAAAACCGGGCAGAGCCTGTCCATGTTAGAACCTTTCAAACCTTAACAAAAGATTCTGTTCAGATTTTAATCAAATGACAATACTAGAAGATCATAATGGTAGCCATGATATTATTGTGAGCCAATGGTGCTAGGCGATCATACTTGAACAATAATAGTCAAGCGATAATAATTGACCAGTGGTGGTTAGAAATCATAATTGGGCAACAATAATCAAGAAATAATAGTTAGATTATGATGATATGGAGATATTATTCAAACGATAGTGATCGAGAGGTTATGATTATGTGACGATGGTCGAATAATCATAATTTGAAAATGGGGGACGAGATAATAGACAAGTGATGATGATCTCGAGGCTATAAGCAGGTGACAGTGGTCAAACAATTGTAGATGAACGATGTTGTTCAAACAACTATAGTTTGGTGATCGTGATTGGGACATAGTAGTTGATGATGATTAAGCAATCATATGAGTGATGACACTTAGGCTATATAAATGAACGATAGTGGTTGGGTGACCATAATTGGGCAAATGTGCTCACACTATGGCAGATGGATAATATTATTGGGGCGATAATAATCAGGCAAAGGTAGTTAGGCGATCATAGATAATCAATAATATTTGGGCAACTATCATGGTGGGATGATAATAATCTCACAGTGATGATCAAACCTTAGCAATTTGATGATAGTAGTTGAGTGATGATGGTTGATAGAATTGGCCATATCATGATGGTCTAATTGTACAAATGGGCATTGGATATCTAACAACAAAGATTGGGTGATAGAAATCAGTTGGAAATAGCCTGATGGCATATGCCAAGTAATGATAATGGTCTAATGACAATAGTTATTGGTGGGGTTCGATGACACAATCAAATATCGATGATCTAATAATGAAGGTTTAATGGTGTTTCAATGGTGACATTGAGACAATGGTACGTAGGTTAGGTGGTAGTAGTCCAATGATGGAGATCAGGTGGTGGTGTTCCAACAAAGGTAGTGAGCAATTACAAATGGGGAAGTAGTGACTGATAATCTAATGATCAATGTTCCAAAAGGTAGTAATCAAGCGATGGTGGCCGAATGATGGTTGTTTAAGCGTCGTGTCGAAGAAGCGATTGAGATGGAAGCCCGACGATGGTGGCCTAACAAAAACTATTGGGTAGTAGAGGTCGGGCATCAGAGGTCTAATGGCAACAATTACGTGTCAGTCTTCTACGATAATGGTGCAATGGTGGAGGTTGGGTGGTGGCATTGTAAGGACAATAGTTGAATGTTCACACTTCAATGGTGATGGTCAGGTTACACCACTCTAATGGCGATGGTCAAGTTACAGCTCTAGTTGCAAAATGTCGCCATGGTGATGCTAGAGGTCAAGCGACCCAAATCTAATAATGGTGATTTGATAAAGCTATAAGATTATTTAAACTCATGAGCTCTTTTTAATCTCCCCTCCAACCCCCTTCATGTAGAGAGCACTGGTTGATTTATAAATTTTTGAAGAGATATTTTATTTATTTATATCAAATCTTAAACACTCAATTGAATAGGCCGAAGTGATCTCTCTTGATCACGTGTTATTTTTTGAATATTTGAGTGTCTTAATAATTTTAAAATTAAATAATATTGAACTCATCGTATATGTTTCATCCAGATATGATATATATATATAAAGTCGGATTGGATACTTTCAATGTTGATGATTTGTCTGAAAAAGACGTTAAACTTGGCTATAAATTTATTAAAATTTAGAATGTGTTTTAAATTTTTTTTAACTCTAGTATTACATCAAGATCCATTCTTGACCAAGTGGATTTTCAAGCAAATTAACAGTATTCATGTATAAAATATAAAAAAGAAATCATGAGATTGCAAATATTTAATCTTGATTTGAAAAGAGATAATTGGATAATTTATCATAAATCTTCATTAGGAATTGTATTATATGTATCTATCAAACTCCATAATTATTTTAAAATGATCAGTCAAACTGCATGCGATCTCTTCACTTTATTATGATTACGTATCTCCAACTTTTAACTAAGGGCAGTGATGTCTTAACCTCTCCACTAAGAGTTTTAAGCCCTATTTATAAAGCAAATTAAGGGGACAACTCCTGGATATATTCCAGATCTATGCAGGCTCATGCAAGTTTATGAAATTAAATGATTTATTTTTATTATTTAAAGTAATTATTATTAAATATTTAATGAAGTTATTATTATTTATTCATTTGGCATGAAGTACATGTAAGGTTATATATATATATATATATATATATATATATATATATAGCATGAACAAAAGATCTTTTCACAAATTCTTTAATATTTGAATTACATGAAAAAATGATTGATATTATGAATGAGCATATGATTAAAGTTGCAATGAATGATATAAAGTATGATTATTAATGATGTATATAGAAGTGAATGCTTGCATGGATATTAATGTTATCACAATAGATTAAACTATGACAATAAGATGGCAGGCATGAACATAGATATTCTTATTAAATATTAGTTGTTGACATTATAACAACTATTTAAGAGGGTTTCATGGGTTTAATTCAAGGTATGGTCTCAAATGTATGATGCACCCAATGATTTTTTAATGTATTTGAATGACTATGATTATTGTAATATCTCAATCTCGCAGTCTTCCACATATCAACTTATACCAGTTGGAGGGTATAGTTCAGTTGATCAAGTACATGAAGAGAGTGACGAGATGTTTAGGCTAACTTGCCATATATTATCCACGTAAATTCAATTAGAGAATTGACCATAGTTGATAGATTGGTTTTGTCACATGCTAGAGAACCGCCAGGTAGAGTGAAAGTTTACATCTTATTGTTATGAAATCCAAAGACACACACATATTAAAGAGTGAACAAGAGAACTCCATAAATTTTTACGTGAAAAATCTTGAAAAGAGGGAAAAAAATCACGGGGCCTAGCCCAGCAAAAATCTTCTACTATGTATCTGTTTCAGAGTACAAAATCTTTCCGATAACGGGATTATAGAATTGTATATAAGAAGAGAACAACAACTATGTAGTCATGTTCAGGTGGTAACAGTTGCTAGTGATAGTAGATGACAAAGTGAGGACATCGACATCAATGAAGGTAGTCAATGGAGACCAGAGATTGACGACGGTGAGGATGGGCCCGATGACGGTACCGTCGAGTGATGGCACAATTGTGCTTGGAGGATCTTCAAGCTTTAGAGCTCTCTCCTCTCTCTTGCGGGTCCCCTCATATAAGGAATGAGGGGCTATTTATAGGGAGTGGCCTCGTAGAATACATGCAAAATCGAACCACTCCACTTCATCGGATGGCTCAAAATGATTCATTTGATCATTTGATGTATTTTAAGTATTTGAATGCTCAAATGAAGTTAGAATTGTAAGATCTTGGGCTTGTTGGATCCGGCTCATCGAGACGCTCGATTGACTATAAATACTCCATATTTGGAAGTTATTTAGGTATTTAACGGCTCAAAATGATTCATTTGATCATTTGATGTATTTTAAGTATTTGAATGCTCAAATGAAGTTAGAATTGTAAGATCTTGGGCTTGTCGGATCCGGCTCATCGAGACGCTCGATTGACTATAAATACTCCATATTTGGGAGTTATTTAGGTATTTAACTGATATCCCAAAGTTTCCAATGATATTTTAAGTGTTTGATCTCGACCAGTTTCATCTTCGGATCAGCTTGCTTTTAACATCAAGATTCATGCTTTAACTGGTAAAATTTTCAGTGTCATATCAATTGCCCCCTATTTTTGGATAATATTATCTCAATCATTCAAAAATATATGTGTCAATTACTTGAAAATAATATATTCTTCAATGTAATTTAGTCCATTACCATACATTTTGAGAGAGTTTTCATGGGAGCACAAAATTATGATCGTAAGCGAAGGGTCATGCGCGTATGCACGGGAACAGTATTTCGGGGTTATGGACCCATCTAGGCACTAACGGGCGCTTATGGATGCGTGCGCTGGCACTTGATGCGCGCTACAGACCCATGAGCCACGCCACCTGAGCTCACGCTCACGGCGCGCCAGCCGCGCCCAGCGCTGCGGCGCCATGTGTGGCATGGGTCGACGGGTCGAGTCGGCCAGATCGGCCGCGCGCCGCGGATCTGCGGTCTGCGGAGCGGATCGCGGGTTGTGCGCAGGTCGACGGGTCGTGGGCTGGTGCACGCAGGCCACACGCGGGTCACGAGCGGATCGGGTTAGTCGACGGTGGGGGATTGGTCCCAGAAGACGAGTGGGTTGATGCGCTGGTCGGTGGGTGGTGGCGACGGCTATGCTGAAGTCACAAGAGGCTGCCCCGGGCCACCGCCGCCATGCGTGAAGCGATGGACAACGCGAGGTGCCACACGCGGGCGGCAATGTGGCCACGCGGGTTAAGACCTGGCCCGGAGGAAACGGAGATTTTCGGTGATTTCTGGCAGTTTTTGGCGATTTTGATGATTTTTGACGATTTTTCCCCTACATGGGGTCTATAAAAATCCCCCTAGGGCCAAGGGAGAAGGCACACTCCTCCTATGCTCCAATGCTTCTCTTATTCTTGAGTGAAGGTTGGAGGTGATCGAAGACATACATCGTCTACGCTTTTCTCGAGAGAGCGTTAATCATACTAGTCGACCCCGAGTTCGGAGGCGATCAAGGCCCATGGTACATACGTCATGTCTACGATTTTCCCTCGAAAGAGGCGTCAACTATACTCATCGGATCGATTGGGTTTGGAGGCGATCAAGGCCCGCGGTATATATGTCGTGTCTATAGTTTTCCCTTGAAAGAGGCATCAACTGTACTCATCGGACCATCCGGGTTTGGAGGCAATCAAGGCTCGCGGTACATACGTCGTGTCTACAGTTTTCCCTCGAAAGAAGCATCAACTGTACTCGTCGGACCGTCTGGGTTTAGAAGCAATCAAGGCCCGCAGTTCCTACTTTTTCTTGTAGGAAATTAGATTTCTTACAACTTTAATGGATGCTTTAGCAGTTGATGACCGCCAAGATGGCGGGGAAGCATTAGTTAGGAACCATCGTTCTAATGACTCAAAAAGTTTGGCAGGTAATTTCAGAGCATCATTAAAGGAGGATAACTTCTCTCTTTCTCTTTATTTTGTTCTTATATGTATGTGTATCCTTTTGTCGATCAGAGGCAAAAAACTTTTATCCCAAGCTATCTGCGAGCGAGAGAGTCAAAAGAGGATGCACCCAAGTAATATTTGAGTTCATGTCATCGATATTTAAAGGATCAGACTAAATCACCGATGAGTCCTACTCCTGCTACAACCTCTATGAAGAGGGGGTTGGTTGGAGTTAAAAGGACAGGAATGGTCTTCATGTGCAAAGGAGGCATATTTGACACATGGTTTATGCTTCCAATCATAAAGAATGTGTTGCTTAAATTTGATGCCATTCAAATTGATAGAAACTACATCAGGAAGGGGGGAGGAAGGGTTAACCTGAACGCAGATTCTGGCGAAGGTAACCCTAGTTTTAGACGTCATGAGAGAGTCGACGGCTAGGGGAATTCCAATCAAACTCGCCACTTTAGAAAAAGCTGCTTCATTCCAACTACACGAAGGGAATTTGGGCAACTTGATCCATAGCGGTATTTCAGCAAAGTTTTCTTTGGATGGACGAAAATTGCAGGACCACTTTTGGAATATAAAGGGTCTTCGATTGAGAAAGCACGTGCCATTATCCCAGACGAGATCAAAGTCTTCTTTGCAAGAAAATTTGAAGAGGAAGAAATCTCCCTATGGAGTTAGCAGTTCAAGGCTTCCTTTGAAGGACCAATTCTTTTTGACCGCAGCTAATAAGGAGTCATAGAAGGGGCGCTTACCGATCACCTGGCCAACCAAAGAAAGTTGTCATTCTTTTTCTCCATTCTGAATTTCCTCTTCCGAGAAGTTAACCTCGTCGGACTCACTCGGTATGTAGTTGAGGGCGAAAGACTTGTTCATTTCATTATGTAAAAAAATAAATCCTTCCAATTGCAGAGTGAGGGGACGGGTGTCTTGCCCTCAGAGGGAGTTTGGCCCCAAGGGCGAGCACCAAGGAGTGAATTAGAGGGGAGGGAGGAAGAGGGAGGGGAAGTGCTCTGGAATCCATGAGGGGAAGGGGAGAAGGAAGCTCCCTAGAGAGGCTAAGGAAGGAGGGATTTGAGAGCGCCAAGGGAGGAAAAAACCAGCCTCAATTAGGGGAGGAAGGAGCAGAAAGCTAGGCACCGTCGATGAAGGAACGAGAGGAAAAACCCTAAAGCTCATCCGCTATCCTAAGAGAGAAGAGAGTTGATGAGATTACAATACGTGCAATCTTTCTTTACTTCGAACCTTATGCAGATAACAAAAATGGCAGAGAGAAGTATCAGAAAAGAAAGAAGTGCTCGAAGTTTGGCCTCTTATTATTCTTATTAGTAAGATTATGACATTAATTAAAAATAAATTTAAATTCAATGTATTTGAAGAGACAAATTATACTAGTTGAAAGAGGTCAAGAATCAACAGCGATAAAAATTATTATTATGATATTATAATTTTTTTCCTTTAAAAAAGTGGAACATGTTTTTAATAGCTATCATATTACAATAAATTTAGTATAAAAATTATTTATAATGATGAAATTTTTTAAAAATTAGTTAACTTAAGAGTCTAAATTTTGACAAGAAATTAGACATAGTTAAAAAAATTTTGAACTTTATTTGATGTTTGACAAAGACAAACATCAACATTAACTCCCATCACTTATTCGTTGTTACTTAGTCTTCTTCGCTTCTGTCATTAAACTGTTGTTGCTTAATCGCAATTGCTTAACCGATAACACTGAACTAACATAAGCTCGATCATTATTGTGCAACTGTCATCACCCTTTGGTATAAACTTATTTATCATGAATACAATAGATTAAATAAGTGTTATCAATTTTATAATTCGAACTTCTCAAGTTAAGAGAAAAACCAAATTTTTATAATCTTACTTATATGATAGATAATTTCAACTAATTCAAATTCTATGAAGTTTTTTCTAAAATTTTAATATAAAAATTATACTATCTTTTATAAAAGTTTTTTATAATCAATTTTTGTGCTAAATCCTCATGCAATATTCAATATTCATACATTAAAATTTTATAATATAGTGTGAAATAATTATAAAGTTAAAATTATTTAAAATATAAATTTAGAAATAAAGACTAAATTAAGTATCATGACATAATAATTATGGCATACTATTTTGAGGATAAGATCTTATAGACATGTCGATATGGAACCAAGCAATTCTTAAATTAAATCACATTTTTTTCAATGCTAAAAATGTACCTCGACATTTTGAATTTATATTTAAAAGTGATCAAATAATATAACTCATAATTGAAAATTAATCTTCTAAATGAATTAATAATAATAATGTAAAAAATAATAATTCATATGTCAATACATGCACATCAATCAAAGAGAAAAAATTTTGAAGTTATAACATCCTCACCAAGGAGAAAATATTACATGGGGAGACTCTAATGAAAGTGGGACACATGATTCTAAATAATTTTTTATATTATTTTTAATATAAATTAAAGAAACTGAGCCACGTGACTGGATATGATTGGAGTCCTGATGAAAAGCTATATCAAGACACCGCATGTAATATTTTCTCCTCACCAAGTTAACTCGGAGTGAACCTAAAATCCATGACATGATAGTGTTCACTATAGTTCAATTCATTACTCATATATTAAATTTTGTTTAAATAAAATTAATGCTTTTAAAACACATTCAGATCTAATTTTTTTTTGCCAAACCAAATATCTATATTTGTCAGGATATTGTATTCTTCGCTGACAAATTTGATCACATAGGCCACCTTGAAGGTAAAGAATCGATTGAAACCTGGAGAAATCATTTTGTGCGGAGTTTTGATGTAGCTCTATGCCTAGACTCTAATAGCGTTGTGCCTATTATGTATTATGTATATATGATGTGTAATTGTCACGTGGGGTAATGCTATTGGAGTTGAGATACATAACTACATTTGAATCTAATAATTTCTCTGAAACATGACACCAGTATTCCATAGTATTATTGACCAATAAAAGGATATGAATCCTTTTTTTTTCCACCGATAGCCACTAGGTGGAGCTAGATTCAATAAATGGCTAGTAAACTAAATTTAATGAGCTAATAAATCAAGATCAAGTTTGTCCAAATTTGATTTATTAGCTTGTGAGCCAACTTACTTAATAAATATTAATATAAATTATATTTAAAATATATTAATATTTAATATTTTAAATATAAGATTATTAAAAATATTTAAAAATTATATCCCATTCTCTTCTATCTATTTTTTTAAATTTTTTTATCATTTTATCAAAAAATATCTGAATCAAAATTATTTTATCTTAAAAAATTAATTAACTTGGCTCATGAGCTTACTCAAACTCAAATAATAAAGTTCGAGCTCAAATCTATTAAATAATCAAGCTCAAGCTGAAGCTCAAGTTAAAAATGACTCTAACTTAACTCGTCTCATTTCCACACCTAGGCTGATGTATAGCAGCCAATAAAAAAATCTTTGTTCCCCTGGACTCTAACTTAATATTCAAATTGATTTCAGCAGCCTAATCACTTCAGACGTATTGCAAACAAGAGCTTAGGACGAGTTTTATTTTTACCCAAAAAGTTCCATCTGGTTTGCCCTCTCCTCTTCCTCGTCACGTTTCTTCTTCCGCATGGAAACTTCCTTCTGTCTTTGGAGCCATTCTAATGTTTGATAACTCCCAACTCTTTCTGCTACTGTCCCATGGCTTCTCTCCTCTGAGCTTCTTCAACTTTCCTCCTTTTTCTCCTCCAACATTTTATCCAACTCCTCTCATGTTAGATTAGTTCCATATGCAACTTTGTGTATTATTAAGCTTCTTCTTTTTGATGGTAATTCTATCGTTTCATATTGATGCATGGATAATCCAATTACATCTTTGAGAGTTACACCTTTGGGTGTACCTATTGAAGTCATTTTTACCTCTATTGAGGTTCTCTCCTATAAATAATATTCTCATGATGCTTTTCTTACATCATTCTTACATGGTTCATATTCCCATACAAATACCAACTTGCAATACAATTTAGTCCTTAGTGTCTTGATATAGAATCTCATTTAATGTTATTTTCCAGCCTTTTCTCCTTCATCTTTGAATCTCCTCTAAAATCAACTTCATCATTCTCATCATCAAGTACATTTTTCATATCTAACTCTCCATCCAAAGCCTTCCAATCTTATTTTAAATATTCATCTTCATTAGGACTATTTCCTTCACTTTCTAACTCATCCTTATCTGAGTAATTAGTAATCTATCATTCTTCATCAACTACATAATTAGGATTTGTTATCCCCTTTCATGTTTTGTCATATGATTTATTGTTATATCCTTACCCTTAGATGCATTGCATAAAATAGAGTCTCTTCTTATAAACGTGTGTTGGTTATGATAAGGCTTAGTAACCTTTAAGTGGATATTTTACAACATGGTTTCATACCCTCTTATATATTTTGTTTATTTACATTATACCTACCTTCAAGCTCTCCATATACATACATTCAGCATAAAGATGAATTTCAATCTATCTGATTTATTATATTCACTAAACTTATTTAGCACATTAGTAACAATATACAATTGCATGAACCCGATGAAATATTTAGACATTAGATGATGAAAACATTGACTTCACTAGTAAATTTTTTACCCACCAATAAAATGTCATCTTTAAAGTATAGAGTTCCTATCATCATGTACATTTTCCACTTCAAATGAAATGAATCATATTCATAAACCATAATTACATCTTTACAAGAAGCCTTGTTATAGTTAGAGATTAGCATGTAGTTTGTTCATCAAAATAGGAATTTCAGTCAATGATAAGCCAAAAAAAAAAAACTCTTAAACACACTGATAAACCTGAAATAATAGTCAAGACTTAGTGACCATTCCTTCTAAAAACTTGCCAAAAAAAATGAAACATAACCCAAGAAGAAAAATTGAATAAAAAAGCATTCTTGTAGGCATATTTTGCAAAACTTTATATGGGGTTATAATACTAAAGAAGATTTTTTTACTTTCATATATGCCATAAGTCCAGTCCACAAGTCAAATTCAATGAACTTTGGATGCAGAAATCGAGGCTCAAAATGCACTCAAGTGAAGAAAATAGTCAAAACAACCTCCTCGACTTCGCCATCGCTCGAACATCAAAATTGATTGAAATATAAATATTGTACTCTAACAATAATCAATCGATCGCGATCAATCCGCCGTGCATATAAGTCGTGAGACGCGATGCTCAAATGACCTTCGACGATGAACTTCACCATCACGTTCAAAATATCAAAATTAGTTAGAATATAAATATTGCACAATCTAATGATCAACCGATCAAACGATTGAGCTATCAATGTGCTAACACGTATATCAGAGTCAGAAAGTTATGATAATATCCGAATGACCTCCATTCATAAAATTGATTACATCGTTAGCTTCAAAATGTCAAAATCTATTAAATGAGACTATCCACGCTCAATTCAGACGAGTCTACACAAATGTCGAGTGATCTGAAGTGGTGACACGCAATTTTGAGCCGAAATTGATCCAATTCGACACCGACTCGAACCAAACGGCTTCCGATCATAAAACGGACTGCGTCGTTGTGTTTGGAATATCAGAATAACCTAAGAGGGGCATATATATTAACTATATGTTTTTGTCATCATAAAATTCAGATTAGAGTTGATTAATATATTAATTAAGATAATTAGTATATTAATTACCTTAAATTTTAAAATAAAACCTAAAGCCCACTCAATCAACCTCTTTCTTGTTTGATTTCCTTTTACCGCAAGCATGATCCCTCGCCCAACCGATCCCGCCTCTAGTTCCATCTCCTAAAGCCAAAATCGTTCCCTCCGGTATTGCTCTAAAAAAATGGCAAGCAACCGCAAGCAGGGGGTTCCCTTTGTTTTCCTGCCGATCGAACAAGCCTGTTGGGTTCTCTTCTATTTTTCTGCTCCCAGCCTAACGAGGACTCTTCCCTCCCTCCTTCTCTCATTCTGTCCATCCTAGCTGAGTGCACAGGAACCGCTCTTCAGCTCCTCACTTCTTTGGCATTGCTCGTGGACGTGTAACTAATCCATGTCGGGTGATCTATCAGTTGCATATACCATAAGAAATTTACCGGATGACAGCTCTGTGCAGAGTAATTCAGAAGTGAGAGGGCTTTAGGATGGTTAGCACTGACAAATTGGATACTATGGTGTTTACTTTTTGTGTTATGATTGTTATGTGTGTGTTTATGTGAGTGGACACCACATAGATCCACAGATGTACTCATTAGGGTGATCGGGTACGACATTAAGGAATAATGTACTATCTCGAGAGATAGAAGTCACTATCCTATAATGGACCTAATCACCAAATAAGGACTCCTAAGACATAATTAATCTTCGAATGTACCAGAGATCTTTCCCCTACTTTATATGAAAAAGTAAAGTAGGGTTTATTTAAACCGGGTTCATTAAGTTCCCTATGGAGGCAATCTCCCATAGTTAATTACATCCTAAGGAATAAGATTCCATAAGAATACTCTCGATTCCTCTCCATACATACTTGATACTCTCATAGTGGATCAAGTGAACACTAGGGAGGGTGGTGCACCCAACCCAATGGGTTTGGGTCAGCCCAACCTGACCCAATGGCCAAACTGACCATGTGCATGGCAATGTCCATATGAGAATCAAACATTTGGTTCTAAAACAAACTCAAGGATAGATATAATAGCTCAAACAACCCACTGAATCAAGGAAATTGGATCAAAATGGCAAGCCTATGCTCGACCATCTAATTTCCAAAAGGGGGAGATATACTCCCCTTAACTCATTTGGATCTTCACAGAGCCATAGTCGATTGAGTGAGAGGGAGTCATAGGAGCCATTTACAAGTGATCCTAAGCTTCTTAGAGGAACACAGGGGTAGGAATAGTTCTCTTAACTTTGGACCTCGATGTGATAAGATTCTTATATCATCTGTCCAATCCTTGCACCAACAACAAAGCTAAATATGAGGCTTTGATTGTTGATCTGAAGTTAGTTGTTACTCTAAGCATCCAGAATATCAACATATTCGGGGATTCTCAGTTAGTCATCAACCAAATCCCTGGGTCCTACAAAGTCATCAAGCCTAAACTCCCTCACTACCATAAGTACACCATGGAGTTATTGGCCCAAATCCCAGAAGTTACCATTTATAAGATTCCTCAAGGAGAAAATGTCATAGCGGATGCCTTAGCCAAGCTTGCTAAGGAGTTGGCATGTCTGAAAGATGAGTTCATATCAATAAAGGTGTCTTTCCTATGCCCTTATCGATGGTTTCTAGAAGGAGTTGGCATGTCACAAGGTTATCAGATGAAGTAAAGGGAACTTTCCTATTCCCTTGTCGATGGTGTTATATCAGCGGTCCTTCTATCATATGTGATTCTGATATTTAGAAAAATATGAAGCCCATAAGATCGTGATTGAGATACATTCAGGATTATGTGGAGCTCATCAATCTGGTTCGAAGATGAAATCCAAGATCAAGAGACTAGGATACTACTAGTCATCGATGATCATAGATTTCATGGATGCGGCTAGGCGATGCCATCAATGTCAAGTCCATGGAGTGGTCCAACATCAACCACCCAACATTGGCCTCATGGTCATTCAAGTGTTAGGGTATACATTGTGGGTCTGATTGATCCTCCTTCTTCCAAGGGTCATCGGTTTATCCTAGCTGCTACCGAACACTTTCCAAATGGAGACAATCCCGAGATCTCAGACATGTTCTAGTTCTTCAAGAATCATATCATATATAGATTCGAGGTGCCTCACCAAATTATATCTGATAATAGTGCTATATTCAAGAGCACCAAAATCAATAGATTTGTCTAGTGTCACAATATAGATTGGAGATATTCTACCATCTACTACCCAATGACAAATGACTTGGGAGAAGCCTTCAACAAAACTCTCATCCAAATACTCAAAAAGACACTCGATGATAATAAATGATAGTGGCATGAGTAGTTAGTTGATGCTTTGAGGGCTTACCACCACTTATAGAACCCCAACTCAGTCTTCTCCTTTCTCCTTAGTGTATGAGTCTGAAGCTATTCTACCATTAGAAGTCAAACTCCCATCACTAAGGATAGCTATGGGTAGCAAGATCACAATGGAGCAAAATGCCAAGTTGCGGTTAGACAAATTGGTCCATCCTAGAGCTCGAGTTATACAAAGCCAAAATGATTCAAGCTCACAACAAGTTGGTCCATCCTAGAGCTTTTCAAATGGGAAAGCTTTTTTTAGTTCTAAAGAGACCGAATGTTGCCCGTCGCAAGATAGGAGGTAAGTTTGAACCCACTTGGGAAGGCCCTTTTATCATAGAGAAGGCTTACCAAGAAAGATCTTATCAGCTTATTAATCATAAGGGAGAGCACCCGATGCTTCCAATTAATAGGCTTTATTTAAAAAAGTATTATCCATAAAATCATGTTTGAGATCAATTATCATCAATGAAAGTTTCATATCAAATTCAATCTCTATGAGTTGAAAGTATTTTTGTCTATGAATCCACCATGATGCATTTAAGATAGGTGTAAGGAACCCAAGCAAAGTCCTATCCTTCGTCAAGACAACACAAGCATAAATTATACACAAAATATATAAAATAAACACATATCTTTTATCTCGGGCTACTTCGACTTGGGATAATTCCCGAAGACTCACTCAATAGTCATTTAGCTTGATTCACTACTAGCTAGTGTGTCACCGGTGGTCATCTCGGAGGATGTAAGTCTATTACACTTTCCTCGACTTGACCATTGTACACGAGCACCTTGTTAGTGGTAGGCCTCATGCCTACGTAAGCTATCTTATGATGACTTCATTTAAGAAATTGTAGTCTGCTATGCTTTCTTCTTAGACTAGCCTTCATGCACTGACTGGGTCAAGTATATTTGAGGTTTAGGTAAGTCCCCTAGCAGCTCCTTTCCACCTAACTACTTCAAGTCTGGTGTGATGTTTATTTTTTGGATGTGTATAGGGGACACCATGTAGATAGGGGTACTTATTGAAGTGATCGAATGTATATTGAGGTATGATGTATTATCTTAAAAAGATAGAGGCATCACCCTTCAATGGACCTAATCACCTAATAAGGATTCCTAAGGCATGATGGGTCTTAGAATATACCAGAGATTTTTTTTTCTCTTGCTTTACATGGATGAAAAAAGTAGGGTTTATATTAAATCGAGTTTTAAAGTTCTATATGGAGGCAAGCCTCCATAGTTAATTACATCTTAAGGAGATTTAATTCCTTAGGAATACTCTCAATTTAATTAGACAATTAGAGTCTCCAAAGTTTTCAAGGTTAGACTATCAAAGGATAGGTTGTGTATGGAAAATCAAGTGGGAAAGCTCAAGGAGAAGACTTATTTTTGGAATCCAAAAGAGATGAGTAGGGAATGCCCATGATATTGAGAAACCTAGTGAGCATCCCAATCTATCTTATAGTTGGGCTTTATGTATTTAAAGTTGAAGAGAATTATTTATTTGAGTTACTTTTTTATTAGATGTTAGGGCTTAATCCATCAACACAAGATTGTGGAAATACCTAAGAGGCGAGGATTTATGCTTGCAGCCCAAAGGAAATAGCAACCTCAGATCTTAACTTTAGGGGACTTTAGCATAAGCTAAAGTACGACCTAAAACTAAGCAAAGATGGGCATAAGGTTTACCTCCACAAGAGAGGATAAACCACCCGACTATTGAGCTTACAACCACCTGGAGTGGCTGCTAGCTAACTCTACAATTCAAATCCATGTAGTCCAGTCTCATGAATTTTGAGATAGCTAGGGTAGTTATTTAATTAGAAAGAGATGAAAGTCCAAAACTCGCTCCCTAAGAGACTAGAGCATGAGTGGTATGAGCATATGACTTAGTCTATAAATGTAAAATCTTTTCAAATTTTATTTTATTTTGACACATCATTTTGACAAATGCTATAAGATTTCTTATGCCTAAATGCATGATGAAAATAGGTTATGGGCTAAATCAGTGAGAAGAAGGTGTTCTCCACTACAAGGGATGCCCTCATAGGTCAAGCATTCCTCAAGAGAGAAAAGAATATGCATGCATGATGTGAAACATACAACATTCAGCTAAGGGGTTGCTAAATCTTTTAATTATCTTGATTATAGCCTAAGCTTTATGGTAAGGTTATGAATTATTTAAAATTTAATTATAAGTGATTAGTTGGATAGAAAATTCATTTTTATCCTAAGAGCCTAATCGCATCCAGGCCATACATTAAAGCATCAATTATAAGAAACTATGAAAAACATGTCATTTCTAATGCATAATTTAAACATAATATCAATCAATTTCATAAGCTAACACAAAAAATAATAGGCAGTTTGCACCGTTATGACCCAAAAGAAAAGATGGGTAGCTACCCTTATACAACCAAAAATTATAAAATAATAATTATAATTCATAATGAATGAATGCTATCGAGGTCTTTTTTTTCTTTATTCTCCATGTCTTCATTTCTTTCCTCCTTGCTTCTCTGATTTGGTAGGTTTCAAGGCATCACATGGCACCCCAAGATAAAGCCTTCTGGCCAATGCTCATCCTAAACCTCCATAGCACTAATCCTAATTCTTAATGCAAAACTACATTAAAATTAAGAAAAATAAATCTAACTACACCTACAAAATAAGTGTTAGCTAAACATACATATAACCCAAGCAGTTATATTTATAATTTGGACTTAGCACCTGATATGGGTAACCAAGCCCACCTATCTTAACTTGGATCATGCTTAGGGGATTAAGTAACTTGTAAAGAGAGCATTGATATTTATTTATTAGCACCCTTAAGAATAATCCCCTGCAGAAAATATGATTAGGCTAACATCTACTAAACATCCTTCTAAGCATACACCTTAACATCCAGTCTAAAATAATACATCACAAAACTAAACATACATCACATCATACACCATCCTAACATAGAACTAGAAGTGGTGACTTAATTCAAAAGTGGTGAATCTTACTAAGCATTAAAGTTATAAATTTCTACCTTTGGAAAGATTCAATTCAACATATGGGAATTTCACTTAAAGTGATTTAATTGATTTGTAGATTTTACTTTGTGTTTTCTTTTACTTCATATGATTATACTTAGCAACTAAGTATTATAAAGAGAAGGAAGAGCATTGCCCTCTTTCATCCCTACCTTAAGCCACTTTCTAAAGCATGTTAATTTTATTTAGTTTTCTTTAGTGAATGGCTTATTAAATGATTTAATTAATCTTAGTTTAGGTTCACTTTAAATAATTCTATCCAATGTGAAAGGCATCTTAAGATTAATCTAATTAGACTACTATCACATGACACATGTTAAATCATTCCTTTCCATCACATGTAACATGCATATGATTTAATTCAAAGCGTATCTATACATATAATATGTTTTAGCACACTTATGTGATGAATGTATACATGTGTATTTAAAGTTTATATTCTTTTATATTATTGAATTATTTAATCATATTAGTTTAAAGCTCTATCTAAATTCTTTTACAAAAATACATGAGGATGAACTTAAATAGGTATGTGTCATTGTTAACTAGGGAAGTGAGGTAATCAAATGACCTCCTTGGGGCTAGCTAAAGCCTCGTGTTCCTGGGATGTCCAAATTATATACCCATTTTCCTTTAAACACATGTAAATTTGTATGCATGAATCATAGGAAAGAGAGAATTAACTTATATGTAACATGTACTAATCATATAGATGATTATGGAATGAATGTATTTTTAATATAAAAGAGGAATTATAATTCCATAATTAAATACACATAGACATGTATAAGAAACATAATCAAGTGCCATATTAACTAGGAAAGTGAGGTAATCAAATGACCTCCTTGGGGCTATATAAATCCTCATATTCCCAAGATGTCCAGACTAAACACTTGTTTTTCTCAAATACATTTGGATGTATACATAAATAAAGGAAGGAAAATCATGCAAAGATTGTATTTTTATCTGGTTGAAATATTTATGCATGTGGATTAAAGTTCTATCCAAATTCTAATATTGGAACACATGTAAATGAAATCAAATAAGTACATGTCACTATTAATTAGGGAAGTGAGGTAATCAAATGACCTCCTTGGGGCTAACTAAAGCCTCATATTCCCAGGATGTCTGGACTATATACTTATTAACATTCAAATACATATAAAACTATAAATAAATTAAAAAATATAGCTTTACTTCACATATCTAAGCTATAAGCACATGCAAACCTATATTTGTTCATAGCTACTATCACTCTAACCAATGTAATTGATTTATAAAGTGTGGAAAGTAATTTGAATTTAATAGTGATAATACCCACAAATATTATAAATTAATCTAACACATGCAAGCTTACACAAAAAACCATTTGATTTTATTTAATTTTGAAAAGATGAATGCATGATTTCAAATGTCATACAACATTTAACATGATTGAAAAGGAATAAGTAAATATAAACACATGATTTCATTCAATCAAATTAACTCCTAAGGACAATCAAATCAAATAAAATTGCTTAAAGAAAACCAAAGTTTTCTTAGTATTATTTTTAATTTCATGTTTTGATTTGATTTAAGGATATGAGAAGAGGTTTGCTGGTCATAACCCATTCCCATATTTGTTAATTCATTTATTTTAATGAAATGTAATTAAGTTAATTTTATAGAAAAGTTAAGTTATAATATGCATTAAATCCATTAATTAACCCTTACCTATGTTACCTTAAAATAATTAACTAAATAATTATGAGCCAACATGATATGCTCATGCAATGGAAATAAAATTAGCAATGATCCTAAGAAAGAAAAGGGGACTAATGCAATTAGCTCACAATTAATGGTTAATTAGGCTAAGGAACTAAGTAAATTACTCTTATGGTTTTCACACATGTGGACTAACCATAATTTCATTAAACTCCTTTAGGTTATTAAACACATAAATACCTACCCAAGATTTAATTAATTAAGTTATGATGCAATTATGATTTTATTCAATTAATAAACAATTTAAGTAGTTTAATTAATAAATTAGGCCTTAATTAGTTTGATTAATGAAATGAACTTAGGGAAATTGATTTGGAAGGAGGCCCTAATCTTATCCCATGGGTTCATTCACTGTTGAACAATGATTAACCACTTAATTATTGACTTTTTACTATTTATGTGATAAATTAATGACTAATTAACTTCAGAGAGTAATTAAAGCTTAATTAGTAAATTTTCCAAATAATTAAGCAATAAATCCCAAGAAACTTATGGGAGGTAGAAGTCATCCTATTAGATTAACCCATAAAGTTTGGGATTACTTTCTTAAGTAATTAAAGGGTAATTAAATTAATTAATTTTAATTAAACCTTAATTAAGCTCTAATTACTATTCAAAATTAATTAAGGATTTATTAAATAAATCCTCCTCTGAAATACTTTTAAAATGAGTATTTATTTGCAATTTTATGAATTTTTTACAATTAGTTATAATTTTTAGAAGTTTCAGTCATTAAAATACATTAAATAAGCCTAATTAACTCTTAATCTCATTGGCGCCACGTGGCGTGCTTTCCATGTGGCATCGCAGGATTGGTTATTAAAAATAATCCTAGTCAACGCTTGCATGGTGGCGACAGTGATGCTTTCTCGTGTGTCGTACGATCTAAGATCGGATGGCTAATATTAATCCTGCGGTACTAAAGGATTAAATCATCTTGATCTATAGGATCTAATCACAACTATCCATTACGATCATGCAGAATGTACAGTGCGTGATCTATCATCATGCGAGCGAGGGGGAACAGAGTCCGTCCGCCATTGCTCGCATGACCCAAGCTCACCCAAGCTCAGATTCACTCTAAATGGATCCCACACATTTGCGCGAAGGATCCAAAGGGATCTATTGGCTAAGATCATGTGGGATAAAGCTTTCTTCAAAAAGCTCCAACACATTTTTACTCTAGGTTTAGTTTCAATGGCATATCTCATTGGAGCTCAAGACCGATGTCAAATACAATTGAGGAAGCTTCATCTAGTGGAGATGAAGCTCTACTGATTAGAACGAGCTCTAATTTGAAGTGGTTTACTTGGGAGGCCATGAACCAAAGCTTGGGAGGTTGACATTGATCAAAATCGCATGCCTGGTTGTTGGAGTTCTTGAGAGGTGATTCATTCTTGCTCGACTAGCTCCAAGGTTGGTGTGTGCAAAGTTAATTGCACTTTGGTTGAGCCTTGAGCAAATGGGAATGAGTAAGATGATGTCCTATTTTATCTTGAAGAAAATCTAGAGTGAGAAACTTAGGGAGGCTTGGGAACTCTTTAGGAAGCTCTTAGTCGCTCGTCTTGGGTAGTTAGGGCTCTAAGGAATGTAAGTTTGTGAGTTTGAGTGGAAATGAGGGGGTGTATACCCACCTTCCCTTGGATCGGGTGGTCGGGCTTGATTTGGCTCTATGTGATCATCCGACCACCTCAGAGGGTCATGGGTATCCTTGAGTGGATGAGTTGGCTTGGTTTGGTTGGGTGAAGGTGTGGAGGTGGCTGCCAAGGAGGATAGTGGGTGTCCTTGGTGTTTCAAGTGCTCCAATGGGGGAGGTGAGGTGATTTCATCTCCCCATGGGTCATGGATAACCCAACCACCTTGGGTTAGGTTGGGTAGTGTTCTAAGAGCCTAGGTGGACCAATGGAAGAGTGACAAGTGGTCAAGGAATGGAAATGACCACTTACATGGGTGATTTGTCTCATGTGGTACCCCTAACCCAAGGGTAGGATGGTCATTTGGCATTAGATTTGATTTGAGAAGATTTGAAATGAGTCAATAGTAGGTTGGGACAAATTTCATGTCATTTGGAGTTCATTTGGTTAGGTTTGGCTCAATTTGACCCATTTTGGTAAAATTGGGCAAATCAGGTTGGGTTGACCAATTGGACAAATTGGGTCAACCTAAGGGTTGGGTCAATATGATCAATTGGATTGTATTGGTGCCATTGGTTTGGTTCAATTTGGTTGAGATTTGGTTTGGGCTCATTTAAGTTTATCTAGGTCAAATGGGTCAAGTTGACCAATTTGACTCAATTGATCAAATTGGCTTGGGTCATGCTTTAGTTTGGGTTTGGTAGATCATTTGGAATATGTTGTAGGCTTTGGTTGAGTTTAATTTGAATTTGATTGGGTTTTAGGTTGGTTTGACTCTTTAGGTCAAGTTGGGTTCAAGAGGTCATTTGGGTCTAGTGGGTCAATTGGGCTCAATTGAGGCTTTGGTCAAGTTCAACAATCAATTTAGAATGAACTTGAGCCATTAATTGTAATCAATTTTATTTAGATTTTGATTCGACCCATTTTGGTCATTTTGATCAATTTGGGTGAACTTAGGTCAAGAGGGGCAATTGGGTTAGGTTTGGCTTAATTGAAGGTCAAGTCATGTTCAAATGTTAGTTTTGGGATTGATATGAACCATTTGTTTCAATTAATTTGGCTGAGGTTGTAACTTGACTAGTTTAAGTTCATATGGGTTAAGGGTTGACTTGGTCAAAGAGCTAAGTTGACTTGGTTTGACCTAATTTATGATAATTGATCAACCTATGGTGATCAACAATCATGATAGGAGGTTTAGGTGAGCTTTGGTTCAATCCAATTTGGGTTGGATTGGAACTTGGGTCAAATAGGTCAGATTGGCCACTTTGGGTCAAGTGGACCAATTGACCAATTGAGTTTAGTTGGCTTGATTTTGGGTTGAGTTTGATTTAGTTGAGTTTATATATGGATTTGGGATTGATAGAAAAATTCAATTGCAATTGGTTTGGGTTCAAATGGGGTTAGGTTCATTTGGATATTTCAAGTCAAATGGGCTAGGTTGGGTTTGACTTGGGTTGATTTTGGTTTAGCTTGATGATTGTATATTTCATTTATATTTGGAAAGATGATTGAAGGAATAATTGATTTATAAGAAAATCAATTGAATTTGGGTTTTAGAATGAGGGAATTTGGCTAAGCTCATGAAGGTTGATTCATATGGCATAGGAAGGGTTTTGATTTAATTTGATTTAGTTTGATTTAGTTTTAATGATTTAAATGTAATTTCATTTATATTTGTGGAGATGATTGAAGATATGATTGATTCATGAGAAAGTTAATTGAGTTTGGGATTTGGAATGAAGGAATTTGGCTAAACTCATGAAAGTTGATTCATATGGCTTAGAATGGTTTTGATTTAATTTGATTTAGTTTCATTTGGTTTTGATCATTTAAATGTACATTTGATTTATATTTGGGAAGATAATTGATGGAATAATTGATTCATGAGAGGATTAATTGATTTTGATTTGATTTGAATGGCATTTTGGCTAAGTTCATGGGACTGATTCAAAGGACTTAAAAAAGATTTCAAGTTTGGATTTGATTTGATTTGGATATTGACTTGAATTTGGAATTGAGTTTGATTGAAAGTTTGATAGAGTGATTGAAGGGTTGAATTGATATTTGAGAAAATCACTTGAGTCTGGATTAGTTTGAATTTGGCCAAAGTTAAGTCCATGAGATAAAATCATAGGGCTTAGGTTGATCTTGAATTTGGATTTGATCATGGGCTTCAATCATTTGACTTGGAATTTGGATTTGGATTTGGGTTTGATTTAGATTTGAGGTTTGGTTTAAATTTAAGGTTTGATTTTGGCTTAAGAAGGTGAACTTGGATTGGGTTTAGGCTATAGGGTAGGTGGATCTCCCTAAGTCCTAAGGCATAGCCTAATCCTATGATTAACCCTTCTAAGTCTCTAAGCTTAGGTTAAGTGTTCACCTAAGTGCTAGAAGTGTCTTATGACTAAAGAAGTCCTAGTGTTTAGAAGACTCCTAAGTCAAAGAAGAGGGGATGAGAGAACTCACTCCAAAAGTGAGGTCAACAAAAGGACCCCTAATAGGTGTGGTGTAACTGATAAGGCACACCACAAATATTGGCATTGATCGAGATGATCAACAATGTCCAAAAGATTGTAAGTACTAATGGAAATGATCTATACCTAAACCCAAGAGGTAGATAGAATCATGATCTTAGTGCAATTCAACTCAACTTATGCCAAGGTCATAAGAGAGGAGGGAGGGATCCGTTGGGGATTGAGTACATGAACCTTCCACTATGGAAGCAAGTTTGAGCTATCCATTGGGGATATGGATTTGAGTTTAATTGTGAATATAATTTGTTGGAAGAAGATCTGTCGGAGATCAAGATCAAATTAATTTCAATTTATTTTGTTTTAATTGATGTGGAGGCCTATCCGCTAGAAGTATGGACTCGAATCTGCTTGGGATTGGAAATATGAACCTTAGGAAGCGTTGAAAGTGGAAGCGTTCTATCCATTGGGGATAAGAGTTTGATTTCATAGATTCATTTGGAGATGTATCCACTAGAGATAAAAGCTTTAGTTGGATTTCTTTGATTTGTTTGATTGATTCATTTGGATTGTTTCAATTTAGACTTCACTAGGGAAGTTGGTTTAATTTGTTATGGCTCCACTGGGGAGGACGGTTTCAAATTGATGGCATATCTACTGGGGATATGAACTCAATTAAATTTGATTGATTTGACTCATGGACCCTGCTGGTGTTCGATGAACCCACTGAGAAGGGGCTATGTCGGCCTTAGCCTATCTTATATTTACATGTCCAAAGGGGTAGTCTACCAACCACAAAGTAGGACTATCCGACCTAAGGGGTGCCTTTAAGTGCACGTATGCTAGGGAGAATGCATACCATACTTACATCTTCTAAAGTAGGGGACAACTATTGCGGTGATTTATTAGATGTGCAACAAATCAACCAAGATGACTCGAGTGAATGTCGATGGACTTATGTCAGCCCAAAAGTAGTCAAGGTTAATTTCATTTGATTTCATTCTATTTATTTTAATTTGATTTGGTTTATTTTCATTTGTTTTGATTTCATTTGATGGATCCCATCTATGTGTGATGGATCGCACTGAGAAGGGGCTATGTCGGCCTGAGCCTATCTCAGATTTATTGATCCAAAGGGGTAGTCTACCGGATGAAGGGTAGGACTATCTGACCTAAGGGGTGCCTTTCGATGTGCAATGGCTGTGCTAGGGAGAAACCATGTAGACTTATATCTTCCAAAGTGAGGAACCACTGCTAGCATGACCTGTTGGTAGCATAATAAATCAACGACCTGGCTTTCGTGATGTCTGTGGTCGTCTTTGGAAAGAATGCATAGTAGAATTACATCTTCCAAAGCAAGGATGACAGCCGAGGTGACCTGTTGGTGGCAAAACAAGTCAAACCCGGCCTAAGGGCGACTACTCAGAAAGTGTCGTTGGGGACTTATCTCAACTTAAGAGTAGTCAGGCAATTTCTATACGAAGTTTTACTAACTTTAACATACTAAATATGGGATGCTTGCTTGGGAAAGGTGTCCTTGGGGGCATTCTCAATCCTGGCGAATATATACTTTGCTTTATTTATATGTTTGTGTGGCCTATCGATGTGCGAGGGACCATACTGAGAAGGGGCTATGTCAGCCTTGACCTATCTCAAATTTATTGGACCAAGGGACAATCTGCAAATCTGCGGAACATAATCTCCAACCACAGGGGTGGTTACCAGGAAAGGTGAACTGTCTAATTCAAGAGTAACCTAGGTAGTGTCTAAATGGGGTTGCAAAGGATGTGAGCCAAGTAGAGTGCCCACAAGGGAGGTGTCACTAGGGGCGTTATCACGGACCACATAAAAAGCTTGTAGGTGTATGGTGGCAAACTCAAGGAGATAGCGGGACTTACATCTATCATGAGTGGTGTATCCACTAGGTGGGTCACTATTAGCATAGAGAACACCGATCAACCTAAGGTGCCCGTCAATGTGTGAGGATTGGCCTAGAAAGAAGGCATGTAGAATTATATCCCTAAAGTGAAAGTAATCATCGGGATAGTCTGTCGTCAGTTTGACAGGTGCTATATGACCTAGGGTTGCTCATCAGTGTGCAATGACTATGCTAGGAAGAAAGCATAGCAGACTTACATCTTCCAAAGTAGGGAACAATCGCTAGGGTGACCCATTATTGCACAATAGATCCAACCCAACCTAAGGGTGACTACTAAGCAAAGAGTCACAAAGGAGGAATGGACTCAGACTTGAAGTAGTCGGGAGGAAAGGAGCCGCTGGGGGACTTACCCTAATCCTTGAATATACTCGACCAAGTCAGTTCATGGTGGCTAATTTGATAAGAAGGCATAGCAGGCTTATATCTTCTTAAGTGAGGTCATCATGAGGTAGCTTACCAAACTAACAAGGTGATCATCGATGTGCACTGGCCAAGTAAGGAAGTAAAGCATAGCAGACTTACATCCTCCAAAGTAAGAAGACCACTGAGTGACACCACAAGGGGTAGCACATTAGCCCGACCTAGTGCTGCTATAGAGTGAGTGTCGCTTGGGGCGCTACCTCACCTCAAAGTAGCCTAAGATAAAAGATATGCATTTTCTTTATTTGTTTGTGTTGTGTTGATGAAGGATAGAATCCTTCTTGGGTTCTCTTATACCCATCCTAAACACACCGTGGTAGATTCGCAATGAAGAAGTTTTCAATATGGAAGAGATTGAATTTGAAAGGGAATTTTTATTGATGATTATTTTCAAACATGATTTATGAAAATATTTCTTTAGGTAAACCCCATTGATCAGAAGCATCGGGCGCTGTCCTTTATGATTAATAAGCTGATAAGATCCTCCTTAGTAGGCCTTCTCTATGGCAAAAAGGCCTTCCCAAGTGGGTTCAAACTTGCCTCCCATCTTATGACCGGTAATAATCTGTCTCCATAAAACTAAAACAAGCTCTCCTACTTGAAAAGCTCTAGGACAGACCAACTTATTGTGAGCTTGAATCATTTTGGTTTTGTACAACTCAAGATTCTAGCATGCCCATAGGCGTCTCTCCTCCAAACCTTCGAGCTCTTCTAATGCTTGGGTGTTCTCCATTGTGATCTTACTACCCATAGCACTCCTTAGTGATGGGAGTTGGACTTCTAAAGGTAGAATAACTTTAGACCCATACATTGAGGAGAAAGGAGTACACTGAGTTGGAGTTCTGCATGTGGTGTGGTAAGCCCACAAGGCTTAAACTAACTGCTCATGCCACTATCATTTGTTATCGTCGAGTGTCTTCTTCAGTATTTGGATGAGAGTTTTATTAAATGCTTCTACCAAGCCATTTTCCCTTGGGTAATAGATGGTAGAATATCTCCAATCTATGTTGTGTCTCTAGGCAAAGTTATTGATCTTGGTGCTCTTGAATGCAGTACCATTATATAATATAATTCATCGAGGCACCCCAAAACTATATACAATATGATTCCTAAAAATTGGAACACATCTTTGTGACCTCTCAGTGAAATTGCCTCTGCCCATTTGGGAAAGTAGTTGGTAGCTGCTAGAATGAACTGATGACCTTTGAAAGATGGAGGGTCAATCAGACCCACAATGTTAGTACCCCAACACTCGAATGACCATGAGGCCAATGTAAGATGTAGAATGTTGGTTAGTTGGTGTAGGACCACACCGTATACCTGACATTGGTGTCAATGCCTAGCTACATCCATGCAATCTATGATCATCGACAGCCAATAGTATCTTAGTCTCTTAATCTTGGCTTTTATCTTTAGACCGGATGGGTGAGCTCCACATAATCCTGAGTGTACCTCGATCATGATCTTACGGGCTTAGTATTTGTTTAAACAGTGTAACCACATATGATCGAAGGACAACTGATACAAGGTGCCATCTATGAGATTGTAGGAAAGTGCTCTCTTTTTCATCTAATGGGCTTAGAACTTTCCTTGAGGTAGTTTACCTTTATTTAGGTAATCCATGAATGGTTGCCTCCAATCTAACTCATCATCCTTTTTGGCAATGATAACCTCCCCTTCAAGAGAGTTTCTCGATGAGTTCAATATCGAAGGGAAAAGACTTGTCTATTTTGGACTTATCAATATGGACTCACCTTTCGGTGCCAACTCCTTGGCAAGTTTGACTAAAGCATCTGCTATGGCATTTTTTCCTTGAGGAATCTTGTAAATGGTAACCTCTAGGATTTGGGCCAACAACTCCATAATATACTTGTGGTAGTGACAGAGCTTAGGCTTTATAACCTTGTAGGACTCAGCGATTTGATTGATGACTAACTGAGAATCCCCATAAATATTGATGTTTAGGATGCTTAGAGTAATAGCTAACTCCAGACCAGCAATCAAAGACTCATATTCAACTTCATTGTTGGTGCTAGGATTGGATAGGTGATATAAGAATCTCATCACATCGTAGTCTGGAGTTAGGAGAATTACTCCTACCCCTGTCTTTCCTAGAAGAGTAGATTGTGGTTTTTCTCCTCTTCAAGAGGAAGCCACACCATCAAAGTACATCTCTCAGTGGTGAATGTTAGTATCTCCTAAGTTCATGATTTGTTCATCGGGTAGGTGATCACTAAGCAAAGAGTCAACAAAAAGTGGGTGTGCTACTAAGAAATTCACTAGTGTTTATCGTTTCACCACACGGAAGGGAATGAAAGTAATGTCAAATTGCGACAAAATTATGAACCAATGTGCCAACCGTCCAGATAGTGTTGGTCATGTTATAAGATATTGCAATAGATTGATCCTAGAGATCAAGTTCACCTTATGAAAAAGCATGTAATGTCATAGCTTTTGGGATGCAAAGATTAAAGCAATGCTTCTCAATGGGTGGATAGTTTGCTTCAGGATTAGACGACGGCTGAGGTAATAGAACACATTTTCCTTCTCTTCATCATTGGCTTGGGCCAACAAAGTGTCAAGGGAGTCATCTAATTCAGTAGTATAGAGAATCAATGGCTTGCCCGGGAATGAGGTTGCTAGAACTGGCAGTGTCATCAGGTAGTGCTTGATGTCTTCGAAGGCATGCTGACACTTGTCATCCCACTTAAACTAGGCATCCTTTTTGACAAGTGCTGAGAATGGCTGGCATCTTCCTAACAAGTTGGATATAAAGTGTCTTACATATGCCAACCTCCCTTGAAATGATCTGAGTTGAGTTAAAATTTTAGGGGGTGGCATTTCTAATATCATCATGATCTTCTCCAGATCAATTTCTATTCCCCTGTGTTGGACAATAAAGCCAAAGAAATTCCCTGAAGCAACTCCAAATGCATACTTTAGTGGTTCATTTTGAGGTTAAATTATCTTAACTGTTCGAAAACTACTCTCAAGTCAAAGAGATGGTCTACCATTTCTTTACTTTTAACTAAGAGATCATCAACATAACACTCGACTTGATGATGAATGAGTTCTTCAAAGATTTAAGTCATAGCCCACTGGTATGTAGCATAGGCATTTTTAAGGCTGAGAGGCGTGACTTTATAGCAATAGATTCTGATCAGGTACAAAAAGAAATATTTTTCTTATCTTCAGGGGCCATCTTTATTTGGTTGTATCCAGATGAGCCATCCATGAAGGAGAAGACTGCATGAGATGAGGTAATGTCCACCATAAGTTATAGTATTGGTAGTAAAAATTCATCTTTTGGACATGCCTTATTTAAGTCCCTAAAATTGATGCATATGCAAATCTTCTTAATTGGGATGACACTGACCAACCAAGTGGAGTATTTTTCCTCTAGGATGAAACTAGCATCGATCAGTTTCTTGACTTCAAAAATGATCTGTTGTTCAATGTCTAATCGTATGTGTCTAGGAGCTTGCTTGATAGGGTTAGCACTAGGCTCTATTGCTAGTTTGTGAACTGCTACATCAGGAGATAAACCAAGCATATCTTCATAACTCTATAAGAAGTAGTCCTTAAACTCAGTAAATAGCCCAAATAAGTCATTAGTTTTGATTTCATTTAATAAGGAACTGATGTAGGTCGGGCGTGGATTTTCTTTAGTTCCTAAGTTGATTTCTTTGAGCTTGTCGATGATTGACTTGATCTCATCTTTAAACTCTAGTGGTGCATCTTTGAATTCAAAATTATCTAGACCATCTGAAGTTTCTAAGCACACCTCCTCATATGAGTTAATGTGATTTAAAAAGAACTGATCAGATTCCAAATGATTAGTGATGACTAAGCACTAATCATCATCATCGACTGGACCCACTGTAACGAATCCTAGTCTCGGTCTTGATTGAGAGCTTTTGCATTTATTCTTCCATATTCTTTTGAAATAGTCTGACCTACGCTTTGCCCAAGTATGCGCCCTTTCTTTGCTAGATTATGAACACACGGTGAATACCAATCAAAAGGTAATTCTATTAAATCTTTATATGAGTTATCCTCAAGTTCTACATTAACTTCTTAACTTGAGGATGATGCTCCCAGAAAGAACCTCTGAGTCTTTACATTTGTGAATGTTTTAGGTGCATCCTTAACAACCAAACCCTTAACTTTTTATGAGGAAAGTGGGGTTAGAGCTAAGTTTCCTAACTAATGCCTAACTATTTCACATATAGAGTTGGATACACTTGTACTCTACTTTAGAGCCCGATCTTCTACACTACCTAGCTCAAGTGTCACTTCCAAGGGAATTTGCT
Source organism: Cymbidium sinense (assembly GCA_021442155.1). Lineage (NCBI taxonomy): Eukaryota > Viridiplantae > Streptophyta > Magnoliopsida > Asparagales > Orchidaceae > Cymbidium > Cymbidium sinense. Next base: position 134,614,878 of record CM038216.1, read on the forward strand.
GCTGAGAAGAGCTGGCTGATGTGTTAACCATATAAGACTCATCCTTTGAACTAGATTTTAAGTCTATATGGATAGAAGGTGTACTCCTAGTAGCTGCGCTGATATATATCTCCTATTGGGTGGCCAACAAGGAGGTTTTCCACCCCAAGGAATGTATCTGGAGTGGCCTCTTCCTCAGGTGGAGGTCGTCATCTTACCCATATGTTGAATGGAGTAACGCGTGGATGGAATCTAATGTCAGGCTCCACTTCCTCCTCCAAGTCTATTTCTCACTCCCTTTTACTTTCTTTTTCATTTTCTTTTTTCCTTTTCTTTTTATTTTTCTTTTTTTCTTTTATTTTTGTTTTATTTTTGAACTTTGACCAAGTTCACGAGAATAGACTTGTTGATTTTTAGGGAGGTAGTAGGTTGCATCTTCATATATGCCGACCTCATGAATTTAAAATGGCTTGAGATCTCCTTTGACACAATAAGCGATTCCCAACTCTCAAAAACTTCATACACTAATGCAAAGAGGATGGAATCATGTTATTTTCATGTATCCATGGTCTCCCAAACAAAGCGTTGAAAGATGTATCTGAGTCTATAATGTGAAAATTGGCTTCATTCTTCCAATCATCTATATCCAAGGAAAACACTATGGAGCCTAAGGCCCTCTCACCTTGTTCATTGAATCCTCTTAACATCATCTTTTTGTTTGGAGTTTTGAGATGTTGATCCTTAAGTATGCAAGGGTTCTTAGGCTCATAATGTTGATTGATGCACTTGGGTTGACTAGAACTCTTGATAGCATGTATCTACCAACATCCACTATAATATAAAGAGGGTGGTTGTGCTGTCATCCTTAAAAGTGAGTCTTCATTGCTAAATGTAACTCTAAGATGTCCTTGAGTGGCATGCCTCCTCTTCAATAGTGGTTAGCTTTGCTAGGCATATCTCAAGATCAAGTAAGGCCTTGATTAGAGATTCCCTCATCTCTTTGGATAAGATAAGAGTTTCATATATGCTTAACTTAGCTAGCAGCTTTATAAGGTTAGCTAGGACATTGTAATCAACTTTGGCTTGATCCTCCACAAGCATCCATCCATAAGTGGAGCATCCTGTGGAGGAATTATATGCTCACTAGAACCAATGACTTACTTACCCTTATCCTGAGGTGCTACCCTAGGCGGTAGAACTTTGCCACTCTGTAGGTTGACTTCAGTAACTTCATGTGGTGGGTTGGTGGAAAGTTCTACCTACTCATCGGATATACCTTCAACTTCCCCTATGGGACCCTCGGAGTCGGTTGGCTCTAAGTCAATCTCAATGGGTGAACCCGATTGATTTAGAAAAGGAAAGTCTGATTCTGTATCAGAAGAGAAAGGATCAGAATTACTAGAGCTATTATTATTCTTTAGGCTTGGAGAGTTTCAAAAGGAATAAAATTAAGAGCATCAGAAGTGGACAAGATATAAGTAGAATCTGCATTCTTCATTGATTTCTTTTTAGGTGGAGGTACATGATAGAAATCAAGTAAAGTAAGCAGAGTGAGGCGTTTAGTGGCCTCGTCCAAAAATATAATGCTCCTGTTGGTAGAAGAAGATCTAGTTGAAGAAGAAGTAGCTACAATGGTGGAGAGAGTCTGATTGGATGGTGGTTGTGTTGGGCTACCCCGCAAATGTGGATTCACTGCCGTTGAGCTCCCATCCTCCCTAAGTTGTCTTTGGAAACTCTTAAACTTTCCTTGATGTTGAAGGTTTAAGCTACCTCAGGCACCTGCAAGGAAAGTTTCTTGATCTTAGAAATAATCTTTTTAGATGTTCGGGATAAGGAGATATCCCAACCTTATTTTATCTTGAGAGGATCACATGTATCCCCAAGAATTACTCTAACAGAACTAGATGGTTATTCTAATAAGTATTCCTTAGGGATAACAATGGCACCCAACTTATAGCTACACTCAAGTGAGTCTTTGAAGGTGATGTAATCCTCTAAGACATGGCCTAATATGCAATAGTAGGGGCAAAAATTAAGATCATCACCCTTGTCCACTTCCTCTAGCCTTTTAGGCTCTAGTAAATGGAAATCAGATTTCTTTATGATATTTTTAAAGATTTTCTTGACTATCTCCCTCTTGAATGAATAGGGCTTGTTTAACTTGTCCAAAAGAGTAGGTGGATAGTAGCTACCTTATGGTGGGTATGAGTATTGATGCTAAGTGTACTGTTATAGAGGTGGTGGTGGCGGTCATTGTGGTAGCTAATGGTGGTCGATATGATGGCCTAGGTGGTGGAAGAGGAGGTGACAACGAGGCTCACGAGTGTTGGTTCTTTTCTCTAGAATAGAGAAAAGAAATGACACCACATAGAGTTTAGGAATATTTTATTTAGATGACCAAATATGACAATAAGGAATAAACAAATTATCTCAAAAGATAAACATGCTTTCCTGTAATGGATTCAATCATTTCAATAAAAGACTCCAAAGGCTAATGGGTCTTTCGTGTACTATAGTATTTTCCCTAAGCTACATGGAAAAGTATAACAGGGTCTATTTTATCCTCGGATCATGGTTCCCTATAAAGGCAAGTCTCTATAGTTAATTACATCTTAGGAAGGGTCTCTTCCTAAGAATACTCTCGATTAAAGAAATAAGTGGTTATTCCTAAAGACTACTAAGGTAGCTTTCAAAGGATTGATTTTTGGAAATTCAATTGGGAGAGATCCAAATTGGAGAGAGTTATTTTTTAAGAGTCAAATGTGAAAAAGAAAGAAATGTCTATTGATACTCGGATGCCTAGTTGACATTCCATCTATCTTATGATTGGGTTTCAAATTTAGGATTTAATTCTAGAATTCATGTTATCTTTTTCTTAGAAATCTAGGACTTAGAATCTAGCATCACAAGACTGCAGAAATGCATAGGGTTGAAGACTTATTCCTAAAGGATGCTTTAGAACCTAGTCTACCGACACATGTCAGATGCTCAACATAATTCTATTCTTGGGAATCATTAGTCATTCTCTTCACTTGAAAGAACTACCTATCCCTGACTCTTATGGACTTACAACCTACCTGGAGAAGGCTGTCAGCTAACACCACCTAAGTATATTTTAAAACCATGAGGCTAAGTCATATGAATGCAAGATGGCTGGGCTATTGCAGTTTTAGGAAAGAAATCTATGAACCTAGACTTACTCCCTAACCCCTAATATTATGTAGGGTATGAAGATGTACCTGACTATATATATATATATATATATATTTATAATTTTTTAACTCAATATTCATTTTAGGCCATAGGAATACAATTTATGCTTAATGCATGTAATTAGAAAAAGATTATGGGCCAAATCAGAATAGAAGAAGGTGTACTTTCACCATAGGCTCTCAAAGGTCAAGCCCAAGTTCTCTGGCAAGGATGAAAGTCTTTCATTAATCAAGAGTGAAATAATATGATTATGCATGATATTAAAATATCTAGCTAAGGGATTGCTACATATTTTATCTTGCTTTAATACCTAGGCTTTTATATAAAGATTATGAGTTGTATTTATATTTATATTTCAATTGATTTAGTTGGGTATAAAATTTAGTTTATCTTTTGAGCCCAAGCATACATCACAGATAAACTTAGCATAGAAAGAAATCTAAAAAAAGCATGTTGTTTCTATTACGTACCCAAAATAAATCAAACTAGATTAAATTATATAAGAAAAAGGCCAATGCAAACATGTACTAATGCACACCTGAAGAAAAAATTAAAACCAAGTTTTGCCCTTATACAACCCGCCTAGAACTACAAGTTCAAATCTATGGGTCGTCTTCCGGAAAATCTCTTTCTTCAGGGGACATCCATGGGCTCCACGGGGACCACCGCACCATCTCTGGTTAGCTCTTGCTAATCCTAGACCCCATAGATCCTAACATAATTCTAAGCTTAAGTTTATATTTAAAATTCAAAGAAAATCTTAAGCCCTGCAAAACAGATGTTAGGAAATACACACAGGACACAAAGCAGTTTATATTTCACAAACATATGGGCTTAGCATTAGTTGCTTTCCAAGCCCACCTATCCTATGGACTATGTTAAGGGATTTTTAACACATGCAAGCAAACAATAATTTTATGATTTATTTATTACAATCCTTTAACAAAGTCCTAGAAAATAATGTTAAATCTAGAAAGAACGCCCAAACATCCAATCTAATGAACAAATAAGCCTAGGCATCCAGTCTAAAGCAATTCACCACACAGACATGTGAAGCACAAAGACAACATATCAGAGATTAAAAGAAAATCACAAAACAATCTAACCTAGATCAAGGGTCCGTGACCTAAGTAATCTAGTGTGTGTAGAACTGGGGTTTGTGTGGTAAGTCTTTGCTAGGCCTTTAAGTTTAAGTTTGACGTTTGAAGTTTGAATTGTTTTAATTTTACCATTGGTTGGTTTCAATTCAAATGGTTTAGTGATTTAATTTTTTTTATGTGGTTAAAGTTGTATAGGTTTTCAAGAATGAACAATGGAATGATTCCATTTTTGGATGGAGCTCTTTCCATTCAACATCCTAAATCCTAATCAAGTTTTCAAAAGTCTAACTAAAATCTTTAAGTATTTTAATTAATCCTTTTGATTTTATTTATGTTTGGATTTTATTTGTATTATTTCATTTATTTGAATTACTTTATTTGATTTAATTTGTTTGATTTATTTCATTTTGAATTAAGTTATGTGGATTTCATTTGATTTGGCTTAAAGAGTTTGATTAAAGTTTGATTTCATTCAATTTAACTTAAGATATTAAATCATGGATTTGTAAGCTTAAGGTTTAAATATATTAATATGAATTAATACCTTAAATTTGTTCATAGATTATTCTTAATCTGATTTAATTAACCTAGGTTTTAGATTCTTTATTTAAATTTCATTAAACTTAAGTTGTTTAATTATGTTTAAATTTCATTAAGTATTGATTTTCTTAAAATTTTGATATTTGATTAAATTCTTGGACTTAGGAAGTTTTCATGAATTATCGTAAGTATTTTTTTATGTTTATTTCAGATTAGTTCAATTTATTTGTTGATTCAATGAATTAATGATTCTTCTTAATTATTATTTAGTTCATATTGACCTAGAGATTTGGAAAATTAGTAATTCCAAATTTATAGACTAATTGAGTTTGATATAATTATGGGAAGTAGGGTTACATGCCAATTTTATGTTTCTAAAGTTTCAATGTGATTAGATATGTAATTAGGGTGTAATTAAGGTTTTAATTATTTCATTAAAACCTATATTAAGCCTAATTTATTAATATTCATTAAGAGATTTTATTTTTTATTTATTTTTCACTAAAATACCTTTCCAATGAGGGTTTATTTATAATTTTAGTTAATTAGTTGATTTATTATGATTTAATTAATTTCAAGTTATTTAATTGAATTATTTAATTATTTTAATTATCAAATTGAGTTAATTTATTAAGTTCATATAGGTTTGATTAGGTTTAATTAATATTCTGATGTTCATTAATATTTATTATATTGATTTAAGGTTATTAGATTAAAGTTTTCTAATTATTTTATTAAAGGGTAATTAATTTAATTAATTTAAAGGTTAAACACATGAAATAACAATTTCCCTTGAATTCAGAGAATTATATCCCCAAAAATTTATCTAAGGTATTTTTTAAGCTTAATTTCTTTTCCCCAAAGTTTCAAATTAACTGGATTATTAATTTGAGAGTAATTAAGTTCAATACTTTTCATTAAACCCCAATTAAGGGAAAATTACACAATAAAAATTAGAGATTTTAATTTATGTGAATTTCTCTCATCAAGATGAATCCATAGAGCTTTTATTTATAATTTTCTAGGTTTTCTTTGATTTTATATGAATTTTTGAAGTTTTCAGGATTTTTAAATTAATTAATCTATTTTTAACTAATCCTAATAATTTTTAAGTGGGGAGGGTCCCACGTGATGGAGTTGAAATGAGAGGGATCGCATGCACGCCGATCAAAGATTGACGGTCATACCAGCCGTCCCATCGATAAGATCAAGCGTGTCACGTGGCACGTGGGCCGCTTGTCATGCAGGGATGAAAACGCATGTCACGCTGGTGAAAATGCGGGACAATCACTGATCAGACAATCTCGATCAGCTATGCGGTCCTTAAGGGGTTTAATTCAGTCTGTCCATCTAAATCGGAACCGTCCAATCCTAAGAGAAGGATGACGACGGATTAAATCCGGCAGCGAATCACGAACCGCCCGTGATTTCTTTCCAATCGCCGATGATCGCTGGCAAATAAAGCCAAGATTTTGATTCCAAAATGATCAGGAATCGAATTAGGGTCAATCCATATGATTGGATCCATTTGAGGATCCAACTTTCTTCACAAAGCTCCAAAATTGAATGCATAAGGGAGGGAGAAATTACATACCCGAATTCCAGCTTGCCGACAACGAGGAGGTCCAGTGAGATTTCGTTTGAGCTTCTTTTGAGCTTGTGAACGTGTTTGTGCCTTCAATTGGGGTTGAAATCCACTCATTGGGATTTCACCATGAGAGGCCAAGAGCTTTCTTTGAAAGGTTGAACTCCAGCCACTGGCGGCGGCGTGGCCTGTCAATATTGGGGATCAACCTCCCTTGGTCTTGTGAACATAATAGAATCTTCATCTCAGAGCTAAGGAGCTTCTATGCTTCTTTTCCATATATTGCCGAGCACTTTTTTTTTCTTCCTCTTTTCTTCCTTTTTCTTCTTCCCTTGGAGAAGCCAAATCCTTGTTGGCTTTTCCTTGTTTGATTGCCTCCTTCACTTGAAGGCAACCACCTCTTAAGAGGTGGATTTTATCTTGGAGTGCATGAGGTAGGAAGAAAGGATTTTCATGGAAGAGATGGAAGAAGGAAATTAGCATTTCTCTCTTCCCATTTTCTCCCCTTTTTTTATTTTATGATTATGGCATCACAAAACCCTAGACTACTGTGTGCTGCCCATTTTGAGTTTTCATTTGGAGTACATTTGGTTTGGGTTGGAGTTTGAGTCCAAATCAAGTGCATTGATTTTAGCTTGATCCAATTCAAAATAAACTCAAGGGTATTTTTGAAATTAAATATAATTTGACTTTTAATTATCTTGGATTGATGATTCTTGATTGTTGATTAGATTAATTGATTTTGAATTTGGATACTTGAGTTGATCTTACCTAAGATAAGTAGGTTAGATCCAACCTAAGGTGAATTCCCTAGGTCACTAAGCATAGTGTCCTAAGCATTGAATTAGGAGAATCCTATTTAAGATTAAGATCTTCTAATTTCTGAATTAACCTCATCTAAAAATGAGGTCAACACTAAGCTCATGGTCTCTCAAACTAAACTCTGGCCGGTTGCTTCCCTCTATCCACTGACACCACTATCCCTGGAATCTTCTCAAGCATTTTATGTGGCTTAAGTTTGGATGATTGGTCTTGGAAAGGCAACTATTTGACTTCCTCTTGTAGACTGGTCATCTTATTGATTAATTTCTCAATGGTTTTGATTGAAGCCCTGGAGCATGAAAGCAATCGGGCCATGAATATTCTTGAGAAGAATTTCAATGGCATGTTGTTTGGACAGCAGTGGTTCATATTTCATACTCAAGTTATGCCACCTGAGAATATAATCAATAAGGGACACATTGGGATTTTTTTTTCTACAATAAGGTCACCCACAGATACCCTTTATTGGGCTCTAGTAAATCTCTTAACAAAGAATTGCTCCAACTAAGTAAAAGTCTTCACCAAACCATTGGGCAGTTCATCGTACCAATAAAATGTAAACCCCAATAGACTGCTAATGAACAAGCAGAAGAGAAGTGTGTCACTGCCACCGGCGTTGCAACATCTAGCTCTAAAATGTGTCATATCTTATTATTGGTTCCCACTGCCATTGAAACTTTTGAATGATGGTGGCATGAACCCCTTGGGGTACTGGACTACTTTGAATTCCTCTGGGTAAGCTTTACCTTTTAGAATGGATGAGCTCCCTCAGGCTTGTGCCAACGCTTATCTCACTTGGTGCTCCACCATCTGCTTAATGTCTTTCTCATGCATGGAGGTATTGTCTTTGACCTTCCTATGCTAACTACCACTATCCTGATCCAAGGGTGAGGTACTTTTATGAGGATCTGAGACATGTAAGAGCTTGGACTGATTAGCCTCCATGGGACTAGGCTACAAAACTAGAGTTTGGTTCTAGAGTGCTAGAACTGCTGCTAACAAATCCTCAACCCTCCTCTCCATCTAGCTGATCTCCTCATCCTTCTGACTAAGCTGCTAAAGGATGTGCTGGGTCGAGTGAAAGGTGTCACCTTCCTCGATCATAGCACCTTCTTGACTCTGATGATCTCTGTGGAGGGATCCTCAAGTATCGACCATGTGGATTTTTGTTGAATCCTCAAATAAGTCATCCTCATCGGGGTCAAAATATACTCTACCCTCTTCTCGATCTGAATGATCACTCTTCAGAAGTTATTCCTTCTTGGCAAAGTAGTTTTCTAAGATATCTTCTATTAAATGATCTCTTATTTTGCATGGTTGAACCAGTATAAACTCCCACTGATGGTTGACTGTAAGATTGTGCTCATCTGAATTTATATACCAGACATTACCTACTAATGGAGTGCTCTCCCTAGGGGGATCAACTACCATGGGGACTGTTTTAGTGTCCCCTACTTCCTCTATTTTTAATTATTATGGTGGAGCAACTATGACGCTTTTGGGTCCCCACTCATTCTTCTCCACTGTTGAAGTGGAAGGTTGAATGGGAGAGCTCGACCCTCACCCCAATGCATGGATGATGGATCATTGTAGATCTCACTTTTAGAGTGAGTCCTTAATCTTTCTCTTAGACCTAGGAGTCTGTTAGACACTAAGATTTTCTTAGTCATAAGATACTTCTAGCACTTAGGTGAACACTTAACATAAGCCTAGAGACTTAGAAAGGTTAATAGTAAGATTAGGCTATACCTTAGGACTTAGGGAGATGCACCTGCCCTATAGCCTAAACCCAATCCATGTTCACCTTTTTAATCCAAATCCAAATCTTAAATTCAAATACCAAATCCAAATCCAAATCTAACTTCCAATTCATATGATTAAAGCCCATGATCATATCCAAATTCAAAATCAACCTAAGCGCTATGATTTTATCTTATGGACTTAGCCTTAGCAAAATTCAAACCAATTCAAACTCAATTTATTTTTCTCAAATATCAATTCAAACCTTCAATCAATCTCTCAAACTTACAATTAAACTCAATTCCAAATCTATATCCAAATCAAAATAAATTCAAACCTAAGTCATTTGAGTCAATTTCATGAACTTAGCCAAAATCTCATTTAAATCAAATAAAACTCAATTGATCCTCTCATGGATCAATTATATCTTCAATCATATTCCTTAATATAAATCAAATCCACATTAAAATGATCAAAACTAAATCAAACTAAATCAAATCAAATCAAAATCCTTCCTAAGCCATATAAAAAATCTATGGTGTTTATTTTTGGATGTGCATGGGGACACCATGCACATCGTAGGCGGCACTTATTAAAGTTATTGAGTATGAAATTGAGGTATGATGTACTATATCGAAAGATAGAGACATCATCCTTCAATGGACCTAATCACCTTATAAAAACTCCTAAGGTAAGATCGAATATACTAGATTTTTCTCCTATTTTACATGGATGGGTTTATATTAAATCGAGTTCTAAAGTTCCTTATGGAGGCAAGCCTCCTTAGTTAATTACATCTTAGGGATTGAAATTCCTTAAGAATACTCTCGATTAAAGTAGACAATTATCATCTCCAAAGATTTCAAGGTTAGATTATCAAAGGATTGGTTATATTTGAAAAATCAATTAGGAAAGTTCAAGGAGAAGACTTATTTTTAGAATCCAAAGGGAGGAAGTAGAGAATACTAATTATACTAGAAAGCCTAATGAGCATTCTATATATCCTATAATTGGGCTTTATATGTTTGAAAATGAGGAGATTTAATTGTTAGAGTTGAATTTTATTAGATTACTAGGCTTATAATCCACCAACACAAGGTTATGAAAATGCTTAAAAGGAGAGGATCTAAGCTTGTAGCCCAAAAAAAATAGCTACCTCAAATCCTAAATCTATGGAGCTTTAGTATAAGATAAATCACGACCAAAATCTAAGCGAAGATGGGCATAAGGTTTACCTCTATAATAGAGGATAAAACACCCAATTGTTGAGCTTATAGCTGCCTGGAGTGGCAGCTAGCTAAATCCTTCTATGATTTTAAATCTATGTTGGTAAGTCTTATGAATTGCAAGATAGCTTGGGTTTTTATTTATTTAGAAAGTGACTAAAGTCCTTAAACCCACTCCCTAAGATACTAGAACATGAGTGATATGAGTAATGGCATAATCTAATGTAAAATCTTTTCAATTTTTGTTTATTTTTGACACTTCATTTGGACAAAGGCTTTTGATGCCTATATGCATGATGAAAATGGATCATGGGCTAAATCAGTGAGATAGAGGTGTTTTCCAACATAGAGGAGGCCCTTAAAGGTCAAGCATTCTCCTATCGCAAAAGATGGAAACCCTCTATTTGCAAGAATGAAATAATATATTTCCATATTGTTAGATAAACAACCATACAGCTAAGGAATTTTTAAATCATTTAATTATCTTATTTATGTCCTAGGATTTAATGTGAGGTTATGAGTTGTAGAAAACTTTAGTTATGAGTGATTAGTTGGATAGAAAATTTATTTTATCCTAAGAGCATAATCGTATCCAAGCCACACATTAAATTATCATTTATTTAAGAAACAAAAAAAGGATGCAATTACTAATACATAATCTAAATATAACATCAATTAATTTTTATAACTATCATGAAAGAATAAAAGTTCAGTGAGGTAGGGTACCAATGTACAACTCAAAATAGAAAAAGTGGGTAACTGAACTCTACCCTTATACAACTCAGAATATAAGAGAATAATTATAATTATAATAAATAGATACTATGGGGGCTCTTCTTTTCTTCCTTTTTCATGTCTTCATATCATCATTCCTTCATTTGATTTGATTTGCTCCATTTCAAAGGCATTATAGGGCACCCCAGGACAAAGCCTTATGGCCACTGCTCATCCTAAACCCTTATAGCACTAATCCTAATTTCTAAAGTAAAATATCATTAAAAATAGGAAAAATAAATCTAACTACACCTATAAAATACGTGTTAGATAAACATACATATGACCCAAGTAGTTATATTTATAATTTGGACTTAGAACCCTGTACATGGGTAACCAAGCCCACCAGTCCTAACATGGATTATGCTTAGGGGTTTAAGCAACATACAAAGAGAGCATTTATGGTGTAGCTTTGTGGTGTTTATTTTTTTGGATGTGGGAGGGTCACCACGCAGATCGTAGGGGGTACTTATTAAAGTGATTGGGTATGATATTGAGGTATGATGCACTATCTCAAAAGATATAAATCATCACCCTATAATGGACATAATCACTTAATAAGAACTCCTAAAGTATAATGGGTCTTCAAATGTATTAGAGATTTTTCCCCTACTTTACATGGATGAATAAAGTAGGGCTTATATTAAATTGGGTTCTAAAATTCTCTATTGAGGCAAGCCTCCATAGCTAATTATATTCTAAGGAAGGTGAAGTCCTTAGGAATACTCTCGATTAAACTAAATAATTAGGATCTCTAAAGATTTCAAGGTTAAGACTATCAAAGAATTGGTTATGTTAGAAAATCAAGTGAGAAAGTTCAAATGGAGAGACTTATTTTGGTAGCCAAAGGAGATGAGTAGGGAATGCTCATGATACTATGAAGTCTAGTAAATATTCCAATCTATCATATGGTTGGGCTTTATATATTTGAAAATGAAAAGATTTATTTGTTAGAGTTGAAATTTATTAGATTGTTAAGGCTTATAATCCACCAACACAAGGTTGTGGAAATGCTTAAGAGGTGAGGATTTATGCTAGTAGCCCAAGAAAATAGCCACCTGGATCTTCTAAGGAGCTTTGGCATAAGCCAAAGCACGACCTAAGTCTAAGTGAAAATGGGTATATGGTATCCCTATAAGAGAGGATAAACTACTCGACTACTGGACTTATAATCATTTGGTGATGTAGCTAACTCCTCCTACAATTCAAATCCATGTGGTCGGTCATGAATTGCAAGATAGCTAGGTTTATTTATTTAGAAAGAGACTAAAATTCTAAACCCACTCCCTAAGAGACTAGAGCATGAGTAGTATGAGCATATGACTTAATCTACAAATGTAAAATCTTTTTAAATTTTATTTAATTTTTGACACTTCATTTAGATAAAGGCTTTTGGATATTGATGCCTATATGCATGATCAAAATGGATTATGGGCAAAATTAGAGAGAAAGAGGTATTTTTCAACACAGAGGAGGCCCTCAAAGATCAAGCCTTCCCCTATCGTGCAAGGATGGAAACCCTCTATTAGTAAGAGTGAAATAAGATGCATGCATGATATTCGACATACAACATACAGCTAAGGGGTTACTAAATCTTTTATTTGTCTTTATTTACAACCTAGGCTTTAATGTGAGGTTATGAGTTGTAGAAATTTTGGTTATGAGTTATTAGTTGGATAGAAAATTTTATTATTCCCTAAGAGCCTAATTGCATCCAGGCCATACAAACACCAATCATTTAAGAAACTAAGAAGAACATGATGTTTCTAAGGCACAAGCTAAACATAATATGAAATAATTTTATAGCTACTGCAAAAGAATAATAGGTCGATGCGATTAGGTACCATACAACCCAAAAAAAGAAAATGGGTAGCAGAGTTCTACCCTTATACAACCTGGAATATGAAAGAATAATTATAGTTTATAAATGAATAAGTGCTATGAAATCTTCAAGACTTCATGTCTCCTTCATTTCTTTTTTTTCCTTTAATTTGGTGGACTTCAAGTCATCACATGACACCCTAGGACAAAGCCTTCTATCCAATGCTTACCCTTATCCCCCATAACACTAATCATGATTCCTAATGCAAAATTATATTAAAAGTAGGAAAAGTAAATCTAACTACACCTGCAAAGTAGGGGTTTGTTAAACACATATATAATCCCAAGAAGTTATATCATAATTTGGACTTAACACCTTACACATGGGTAACCAAGCCCACATGTCCTAACTTGGATTATGCTTAGGGGCTTAAGCAACCTACAAAGAGAGCATTTATATTTATTTCTACGTGGCCCCTTAAGTATAATCCCTTATAGAGAACAGATTAGGCTAACTACAGCCTACCATCCAGTCTAAAATATTACATCACAAAATAAAACATACATCGCACCATATATCACCCTAACATAAAGCTAGAAATGGTGACTTAACTCTAGTGTGTGTGTGTGTTGAGGCTTGTGTGGTATGTCTTACTATGCATTACCGTTATATTTTCTAAGTTTGGAAAGATTCAATTTAACAAGAAAGGTTGGTTTCACTTGAAGTTTTTTAATTGATTTGAGAATTTTAATTTGTGTTTTCTTTTGTTTCATATGATTACACTTAACAACTAAATGTTATAAGATAAGAAAGAGGATTGCCCCCTTTCATCCCTACATTAAGCCACTTTCTAAAGCATGTTAATTTTGATTTTATTCTTTTTAGTGAATGGCTTATTAAATATTTTACATAATTATAAGTTTAGGATCACTTTAAATGACTCCATTCAATGTGAATGGCTTCTTAAGATTAATTTACAATTACCCACATGGAATATATTAAATCATTCCTTTTCATACATGTAACATGCATATGATATGTATTCTAGGTATACCTACACATATAATAAATTTTAGCACACTTAAATGATGGATGTGAAGATGTACATTTAAAGTTTATATTTTTCATTTTGATTGAATTATTTAATCATATTAATTTAAATCTCTATCCAAATTCTTATGCAAACATACATAGGAAAGATACCTCCAAATTACATGGCTAATTAATTCAACAACTTAGTCACTCATGAATGCATGGATTTTTGATAAAAGAAAGAGGGGTTTTAATCTCATAATTAAATATACACACACATGTATAAGAGACAAAAGCTAGTACATATATTTTTAACCAAGTGAGATTATGAAATAACTTCCTTGGGGCTAACTAAAGCCTCATATTCCCAAGATGTCCAGACTAAACACTTGCTTTCCTCAAATATATATGGATTTATAAATAAATAAAGGAAGAAAAATCATGTAAAGATTGCATTTTTATTTAATTGAAAGATTTATGCATATAGATTAAAGTTTTATCCAAATTTTAATGTAGAAATACATGTAAATGAAATCAAATAACTATGTGTCACTATTAACTAGAGAAGTGAGGTCATCAAATGACCTCCTTAGGGCTAACTAAAGATCTGTGTTCCTGGAATGTCCGGACTATATACTTATTAACATTCAAATACATGTAAAACCACATATGAATTAAGAAAAAGAAAGCTTCACTCCATACACTTAAGGTATAATCTCAAACATCTCTTATGTATTTATAACTAGCATCACAACATGTGTTATTACTTATTTATAAGCTCTTGAAAAATTAACTTGGATTTAATAGTGATAATAACCACACCTATATTAAATTAAATCAACACATGCAAGTGTTGACCTCATTTTTAGAATGAGCTCTCAACCCCTCTATCTTAGACATAGGATTCCTCTTAGACACTAAGAGTTCCTTAATCTTAAGATACTTCTAATGGTTTGGTGAACACTTAACCTAACCCTAGAGACTTAAAAGAGTTATCCATATGAATAGGTCATGCCTTAGGGGTGTTAGGAAAACTTACCTACCCTATAGCAAACCAAATCCTCACTTTTTTTTTTTCAAGTCAAATTCCAAATTCAAATTAACCTCATAATCAACTTCAAATCATCTTCAATTCCAAATCAAACCTTAAATCCAATGGATTTCCTCAAATCATGAATCAATTCCAAATAATTGAAACCCGAGTGAATTCCAAATCAAAAAATCCTTTCTAAGTCACTTTGATTTCATCTTATGGACTTAGCTCAAATCAAATTCAAATCAATTCAAACTCAAGATATTTTCTCATAACCCATTTATATTATCATTTATATTCACAAATATAAATAAAATATAAATTCAAATAACCAAAACCAAATACAAAACTCAAATCCAAATCCAATCAAAATCTAACCAAAACTCTTTCAACATAAACCCTTGAACTCCTTCAAATCAAATTCAATTCAATTCAAATTCAAGAAATTTTCTCATAACCCATTTATATTCTCATTTATATTCACAAATATAAATGAAATGTAAATTTAAATACCCAAAACCAAATTCAAAACTCAAACCTAAATCTAATCTAAAACCAACCTGTATCCTTTCAAGTCAAATTCTTGAACTTAGCCAAATCAAATTTAAATCAATCCAAAGCCTTAGATTTTCTTCATGATTCAATCAATCCTTCAATCATAAATCTAAATATAAACACAAACTTCAATTATCGAACAAAACTAAATTCAAAACTCAAACCCAAATCAATCCCATGTTTATTCTTTGAACCTGAAATTCTGAAATGAATCAAAACTTATTTGACTCTCCACTTAAATTGATTAAGTTCATGACCTACCCTTTCAAACTTAAGCTGACCTAAGCCTCACATTGTTAGCAACAATCATCATGAGATGATCAATCACTCAAATTAGGTCAAACCAAGTCAAACCAAGTCAAACCTAAGGGTTGACCAAGTCAACACTTAGCCAAAATAAAACTAAAACTAGCCAAAATTCACTATAGGCCAAATTGATTGAAACCATTGATCAAAACTAATTCATGATCAATGATTGAACATGTCCAAGTCATCATTTGAGCCTAACCTAGCCTAATTGCCCACTTGGCCCAACTTGACCTAGAATGTAAAAATATGTCAAATCTTGATCTAAGCCAAATTGATTGCTACCAATGGGTAGAATTCATTCTAAACCACTTATTGAAATTGGCCAAAGCCTCAATTGGCCAACTAGACCCAACCTAGCCCAATTGATCATGAACCCAACTTGACCTAAAAGATCAAATCAACTTGAAACTTAACCAAACCAAAATTGATTGAAACCAAAGCTTGCAAAACATTTCAAATGACCAACCAAACCTAAATCAACCCATGACATATTTGACTGATTTGACCAATTAATCAACTTGACCCAAGATGACCCATTTTGACCTAAATGGGTCAACATCAGCCAAATGATATCAAATCAACTCCAAATTCATTGAAATTTGGACCAACCCAATTTCAAACTATTCCAAATCGATCCAAATTGAAATCAAAGCTAAATGACCATTTTACCCCTAGGTCGGCAGGTAACCTATGGCCAATTCCACTTGGAATTTGGTCAAATCCTTTTTCATGGCCACTTGGCACCCTCTTATTGGAATAAGTGGACACTAATGAGTGTGGTGTGCATGACCCAATGGGTTTGGGTCAGCCAAACCCAACTTAAGGCCAAAATCGACCACCTAATAGGAAATTCTCCACATTGAATCATTCCTCCACTTAAATGAGCACATGGAAACTTCACCACTCCACTCCTCTGCCAAAATCGACCCATGTGGAGCTTAAAATGGCCTAACCAACCCACTCATTGTGATCAATTTGATCAAAATGGAAGAGATAAGCAAGGTCGTCTGATCCTTGTAGGAGGAGATATACTCCCCCTAATTCCACTTGAATTCCATTCATTCACACTCGATTGAGCCATAGGAACTCAGAGCAACCTTCTCCAAGTTTCACCAAGCTTCCTCAACCTATTTTAAATTCTCCATTTTCGGATTTCTTCAAAGCCAAAATAGGGGAGCTCATTGAAAATTTCAACTCATCCATCACTCAACCAAAAGCCAATTCCTCTTATAAGCACCTTTAAGGAACCAAGTTGAGTTGATCCAAAGCTTCTTCCAAGTGTTAAAGCTAAGGGAAGAGGGGTCTAGACCAAAGCCACAAGCATTTGAAGCTCATCTTGGCCAATAAAAGGATCTACTCAATCTCAAGCCTTCAAACTTTCAACAGGGCTTCGTCACCTCTAGACTAAGCTACCTCGACAGTTGGGAGCGCAGGTGGTAGCCTCTGGCAAGGTATTGATCAAAACCGAGCTTAGGCTAGATTTTCTTTGGTCCTTTGAGATGGAAAGTACCTTCCCATTACAAATTGACTGTTGGATATTTTCCTTCTTACTTCTTGATGGTGTGGATTTGATCCTAGCTCAATATGAGCTCATGTGAGCTCAAATCAAGCCCGGATGAACGATCATCGTCTACCGCAGGCGAGGGCACGGATGAATCATGGATTGCCCATCCCACATGTTCTAGATGGATGGTCCTGATTAATCCACGTTAGATCCACTGATTATCCCTTTAGATACCATGGGCTGGATCTTGACCATCTGATCTTTGATCGGACGATCCAAGGGAAAGTGTGTAGCATCGTCGACTGACTGTGCAGCCAATTTGACAACTTAAATAACCATTCCCGTCACGCCACGTGGAAAGCACGCGTCGCGTTAGCGGTTCATGTGGCGCCGATAGGATTAGTTATACAATTAGGGATTTAATTATCTAATAAACATAGAAACTTTAAAAATACATAACTAAATGTAGAAAAATCCACAAAATGCAAACTCAACTTCATTTGAAAGATAATTTAAAGGGGAATAATATAAAATTTAATTGATTTTGAACAGTCTTATTTTCTTAATTTAAGTTTTATTGGGGATGTAATTATATTAATTACTTTTTAATTATTCCAATAATTAATTCCAAACTCCTTAGGGTTAATTAGTGGGATGACCTCTACCTCCCATGATTTTCTTGAAATTTATTATTGGATTAATTTAGGTAATTGCTTATTTCATCTCTAATCACTCCCTTAATCAATTAAATGATTAATTAACCTATTAAATGATGATAAATTCATTAATTAAATTTATTAATCACCTTAGAATAGTGGATAGACTTAGAGAATGAGATTAGGATGCCTTTTCGAAATCTTTTCCCCTAAGTCTATTTCATTTGAATGAAAAATTAATTAATTTACAAATTGATTAATGATTTAATCATTTGATTAAATATCTTAATTAACCAAACTCAAAATCAAAAATTAATCCAAAAACTTAATCACTTAATCAATCCTTTCTTGGGTAGATACTTAGGTGTTCAATAACCTAAGTAAACTTAAGGAAATCAAATCCAACCTACATGTGTGGGAAGGGTTATGAAAGTACTTAATTAAACCCTTAGCTTAATTAATCAATAATTGTGAGCCAATTGCATTAGGCCCTTTCTTTCTTAGGGTGCATTGCTGATTTAAATTCAATGTGGTTGCATATCATATGTTGGCTCATAATTATTTGAATAATTATGTTAAGGAGGTGTAGGTAAGGGGTAATTAATGAACTTAATTTACACCTTAACCTAAACAAAACATAAAATCAACTTAATGATTCTAAAAATTAAACTAAAATAATACACACATGTGGGTGATGGGTTAGGACCAGCACATTTTCACATTTCATAAATTCACATCAAATTCAAAACAAAACTAAAAATTTCTTTAAAGAATTTGATTCACTTTAAATGATCTTATTCCATAGGATTGTCTTTAGAAATTAATTAAGGTGAATGAAATTACATGCTTACATCACTTTATTTCTTTTCTAGTATGCTAAATGTGTATGTCATATGAAAATCATGCATTCATGTCTTTTGAAAAATCAAATTAAAAATGAAATGTTCTCTTTATGCAAATTGCAAGTTTTGGCTAAAGTAAGAATATAAATGGCTATTATCACTACTAAATCCAAAATTATTTTCAAAACTCATAAATAAAACATTATAAATGAAAGGCATGCTACTTATAATTACTTATAAGCTTGTATGTGAGTATAATATAAGATCTGCATTATGTGACTTTCCTTCTCTTCTCTTTTAGCATAGCTTTGAATAGGATTTGCAAAGTGTATAGTTCATTTAAAAAGAACACAACACTTATTTAAATCCATTCCTATTCATTCCTATGCTATCATTTAAGAAGGATCTTCACATTTGCACATGTAAATCAAACAAACACATAAAAAAAATCTTTTGGATGACTCTTTTTCCATTCATTCCTTCTTGTACATGCACATGTATTTAAGAAAAGTGGTATATTAGTCTGGACACCCCGATGATTCGAGGCTTTAAGTAGCCCAAGTAGGTCTTATAATTTACACCTGGTGTAGAATAATGGCATCATACTCACTTATGTCTTTCATACATATAAATGTGCATATGAAAAATGGATAAAAGAACCTCTCTTTTTCTACTTAACAAAATCATGCATCATGAAGCATCAAAAATTTCTTAAGCAACATCCCTTAGCATTCATCATCAAGGTGTGCTAACATTTCCATTTGTATGTATAGATATGCTTAGGATTCATCCATATGCATGTTACACATGTTGGAAAGAAATAAAGTGTTGTGTGTTTTGTAGTAGTAATTCACTTTAATTAATTTTAAAAATGCCTTTCTTGTTGAATAGGTTTGTTTAGATTACATCTAAACTTAAGATTAATTAAAACACATAATAAAACATTCACTAAAACAAAAATCACTAATGAATCTACCTTAGAAATTACTTAAGGTAGGGAGGAAAGAGAAGTTCTCTTCTCTTTTTCTTCTCTTTACAACTTAGTAACTAATTATAGGCTCATTCAAACCAAATCAAATCATAAAATAAAATAAACCAAATCAATAAATCACTTAAATGAAACCATCCTCTAAATTGAACTCTTCATACTTAGAAAACTCAAACCTTAAAGTCTAGCTAAGACATGCCACACAAGCCTTAAATGGCACACACATTAGGCTAAGTCACCATTTCTAGTCTTATGTTAGGGTGGTGCATGGTTTGATGTTTGCTTTTTATTTTATGATGTGATATTTTTAGTTTGGATGTTAGGGTGTATGTGCATAGACTGAATGGCAAGGCGATCTTAGTCTAACCTTTATCTTTTGTAGAGGATTGTGCTTAAGGGGCGTTGTAATGAAAATATAAATGCTTTTGCTATGTAGGTTGTTTATATCCCTAAGAATAATCCAAAATAGGCCAGGTGGACTTGGTTACCCATGGGAGGGGTGCTAAGTCCAATCTATTCATATACATGCTTGGGATTTGTGTGTGTTTAGCTAATCTCTATTTTGCGGGTTTTAGTTAGATTTACTTTTTCATATATTTTTTGAAAATTAGGAATTGGAATGATTGTTATGGGGATTAGGATGAACATTGGTCATAAGACTATGTCTTATGTACCATGTGCAAAACCTTTGGAGAAACCACATTCCATCCAACCAAAAGAAGAAAGAAGAAGAAAGAAAGAAGAAGAAGAAGAAAGGAGAAATGAAGAATGAAGACCCTCTATAACATGAATTCCTTTTTTATTGTAATTAATTCATTTGTAATCCAAGTTGTATAAGGGTAGAGCTCGGCTACCTAATTTATTTTTTGGGTTTGTGCAGTGGAGCCGACCACAAAATGCCTCTGATTCTTTTGTGCTAGCTTTATAAATTATTTGATGTTTGTTTATCTTGTACATTGAGATAGCATGATTTCCTAGTTTCTTCCTTCCTTTGATGAATGGCCTAGATGCGATTAGGCTCTTAGGAAAAAATAAATTTTCTATCCAATTAATCAACTCAAAATAAAAAATTAATAACTCATAACCTCACCTAAAGTCTAGGTTATAAAATAAGATAAACGATTTAGCAACCCCTTAGCTAGATGTTGTATGTTTCCACATCATGCATAAAAAAAGCATCTTGCTTCACTCTTGCTTACGGAGGGCTTTCACCTATGCTAGAGAACTTGGCTTGACCTTTGAGATCCATGGTGGAAACACACCTCCTTCTTACTGATTTTGGCCCATGATCAAATTTCTCATGCATTAGGCATATGAATCCCAAAGCCTGTGCCAAATCAATTTCCCAAATATAAAAATAAAACATAATAAAATTTTCATTAGATTTAAGTCATTAAATCATGCCCTACATGATCTAGCCTCTTATAGAGTGTATTTAAGGACTTATTCTCTTTCTAAATAAACAACAGCCTAGCAATCTTGCAAAAGCATATGACTTGCTACATGTATTTAAAATCATGAGGAGGTTAGTTGGCAGCCACCCTCAGGCTATTGTAAGTCCAAACAGTTGGGTGGTTTATCCTTTCTTTTGGAGGTAAAACATATGCCCATTTTCTCCTTAAATGTACTCCCTAGATTTAGGATCAGAGGTTACTTCTCCTCTTTGAGGGCTAAAAGCATAAATCCTCATCTCTTAGGCATTTCCTTGACCTTGTGTCATGGAATTATAAGTCCTAGATTTCTAATTAAAATTTAACTCAAACAAATGAATCATTTCAATTTTAAAATATAAAAACCATAGGATAGTTTGGATGCTTACTAGGCCTCTAGTATCATAAGTTTCCCTTATCTTCCTTTGGTCTCGATAATGACTCCCCTTAATCAATCCCACTTGATCTTCCAAAAATAAACCAATTGATTGATAGCCCTATCTTTGAAATCTTTGGAGACAATGATCATTTACCTTAATCAAGAGTATTCCTAATGAATCTCATTCTTTAGGATATAAATAACTATGGGGGCTTGCCTCCATAGGGAACTTAACGAACTCAATTTAAAATAAACCCTGCTTTACTTTTTCATGTAAAGTAGGGGAAGAATCTCTAGTCCTTATGAAGACTCATAGTCCTTAGGAGTCCTTATTTAGGTGATTAGGTCCATTATAGGGTGGTGACTTTTATCTCTCAAGATAGTACATTATTCCTAAATATCATACTCGATGACCCTAATAAGAACATCTGTGGATCTACGTGGTGTCCCAAAGAAGTGGTATATTTTTGTCTTCATTTATCCCTTCCAAAAAGATAGATGAAGATGAGAATAATTCACCATAGCAAGCTTGACATAAATGAAAACCATTTAATTTAATTAATTTTGAAAAGATGAATGTATGATTTCAAATGACATGCAACATTTAATATAATTGGAAAGGAATAAATGAATATAAACACATGATTTCATTAAATTATACTAATTCCTAAGGACAATCATATTAAACAAACTCATTTAAAGAAAACCAAAGCTTCTTTGTTAATTTATGACTTAAGATTTTGATTAAGTTTAAAGAGGAGAAGAATTATTTCTTATTTATAATCCCATTCCCACATTAGTAATTTGATTTGATTTAAGAAAAGGTAATTAAGTGAATTTTATGAATTAATTAAGTTGGATCCTTAATTAAATCAATTAATTACCTTTACCTATGCTTCTTTAATTTGATTAAACATTTAATTATGAGCCACAAATGACATGAACATGAGAAACAAAATTGCAATGCTTCTATAAGGACCTAATCCAAATGGCTCATAATTAAGGGTTGTGCATGGTTTGATGTTTGCTTTTTGTTTTGTGATGTGATGTTTTGTATCTGGATGTTAGAGTGTATGTGCATAGACTGAATGGTAAGGTGATCTTAGTTTAACCATTGTCTTCTGCAGGGGATTGTGCTTAAGGGGTGTTGTAATGAAAATATAAATGCTTTTTTATCAGTTGCTTGTACCCCTAAGCATAATCCAAAATAGGCCAGGTGGACTTGGTTACACATGGGTGGGGTGCTAAGTCTAATTTATTCATATACATGCTTGGGATTGTGTGGTGTGTTTAGCTAATTACTATTTTCCAAGTTTTAGTTTGATTTACTTTTTCACATTTTCATATAATTTTTGAAAATTAGGAATTGGAATGATTGTTATGGGTGATTAAGATGACCATTGGTCATAAGACTATATCTTATGTACCATGTGAAGCCTTTGGAGCAACCACATTCCAACCAACCAAAAGAAGAAAGAAGAAGGAAAGAAAGAAGAAAAAAGAAAGAAGAAATGAAGAATGAAGACCCCCTATAACATGAATTCCTTTTTTATTTTAATTAATTCATTTGTAATCTGAGGTGAATAAGGGTAGAGCTCGACTACCCAATTTATTTTTGGGTTTGTACAGTGGAGCCCGACCTTAAAATGCCTCTAATTCTTTTACACTAGCTTTATAAATTGTTTGATGTTTGTTTAGCTTGTGCATTAAAATAGCATGTTTTCCTAGTTTCTTCTTTCCTTTGATGAATGGCTGGATGCAATTAGGCTCTTAGAGAAAAATAAATTTTCTATCCAATCAATCAACTCAAAATTAAAAATTATTAACTTATAACCTCACCTAAAGACTAGGTTATAAAATAAGATAAAATATTTAGCAACCCCTTAGCTAGATGTTGTAATGTTTCACATCATACATAAAAAAAACATCTTGCTTCGCTCTTGCTTATGGAGGGCTTCAACCTATGTCAGGGAACTTAGCTTGACCTTTGAGAGCCATGGTAAAAACACACCTCCTTCTTGCTAATTTTGGCCCATGATCAAATTTCTCATGCATTAGGCATATGAATCCCATAGCCTATGTCAAATCAATTATCCAAAAATAAAAATAAAACATAATAAAATTTTCATTAGATTTAAGTCATTAAATCATGCCCTACATGATCTAGTCTCTTAGGGAGTGTATTTAAGGACTTAGTATCTTTCTAAATAAATAACAACCTAGCTATCTTACAAAAGTATATGACTTGCCTACATGTATTTAAAATCATAGGAGGAGTTAGTTGAGGCGTTAGTCCAATTGATGGTTTATCCTCTCTTGTGAGGTAAACCATATATTTTCTTAGATTTGGATGCTTTGGCCCTCATCAAATCCCCCTAGATTTAGGATCTGGGGTTTCTTCTCCCCTTTGCGGGTTACAAGCATAAATCCTCACCTCTTAGGCATTTCCACAATCTAGTGTCATGGAATTGTAAGCCCTAGATTTCTAATAAAGATTCAACTCAAACCAATCATTTCAATTTCAAAATATAAAGCCCAATCATGGATAGTTTATGATGCTTACTAGCCTCCTGTCATATGTCTACTTATCATCATTTGGTCTCGATAATGACTCCCTCCTCTTGATCAATCCCACTTCATCTTCAAAAATAAACCAAAAAATTGATAATCCTATCTTTGAAATCTTTAGAGACACATTTTACTTTAATGAGTATAATGAATCTCATTCCTTAGGAAATAATTAACTATGGGGGCTTGCCTCCATAGAGAACTTAACAAACTCAATTTAAAATAAACCCTGCTTTACTTTTTCATGTAAAGTAGGGGAAGAATCTCTAGTACATACGAAGACCCATAGTCCTTAGGAGTCCTTATTCAGGTGATTAGGTCCATTGTAGGGTGGTGACTTATGTTTCTCGAGATTGTACATTATTCCTTAATATCATACCGGATGACTCTAATAAGAACATCTGTAGATCTACGTGGTGTCCCAAAGAAGCGGTATATATTTTGTCTTCATTTATACCTTCCAAAAGATAGATGAAGATGAGAATAATTCACCACAAGCTTGACATAAATGAAAACCATTTAATTTAATTAATTTTGAAAAAATGAAGTATGATTTCAAATGAAATGCAACATTTAATAAGATTGGAAATGAATAAATGAATATAAACACATGATTTCATCCAATTAAACTAATTCTAAGGATGATCATATTAAAAAACTCATTTAAAGAAAACCAAAACTTGTTAATTTATGACTTAAGATTTTGATTAAGTTTAAAGAAGAGAAGAATTATTTGATGTTATAATCCCATTCCCACATTGTAATTTGATTTGATTTAAGAAAAGGTAATTAAGTCAATTTTATGAATTAATTAAGTTGGACCCTTAATTGAATCAGTTAATTACCCTTGCCTATGCTTCTTTAATTTGATTAAGCATTTAATTATGAGCCACAAATGACATGAACATGTGAGAAAACAAAATTGCAATGCTCCTACAATGACCTAATGCAATGCTCCTGCATGAACATGTGTATTTTAACTTCAATTTCAATCCCTAAAATTTTTATATCAATCTCATGTGTATTTTTGGTTTAATTAATGAAATTTTCACTAAAACTTAAATTGCTTGTACTAAGTAAAAATTAAGGATTTTGAGTTTGTTGGATTCCTCTCAAAATGATGAATCCAATGATCCCTATTTATAATTTTGAGTTAAGTATTTTAGTTTCTATAAATTTTTGAAGTTTTGGGCAATTTAAATAATTTTTAAAATAAAAAAATCCCTAATTTCTTACTTAATTGGCTAGTCAACATTGATCTAGACAGAATAGTTCCATGGATCACTGCATGATTGGGCCATGTGATTCTGCGTCGCACACAGTGTCGCATGGTGACGCATGATTGGGCCGCGAGGAAAATGAGCGGGAAAATAGTATGTTGATCAGAACGTCCGATCACAGATCAAATGGTCCAGATCAAAAGGGGTGATCTATAAGGGCTAAAATTAACAGGATTTGCTTTGAATCATAGTTGTTCATCCTCATCAAGAGGAGATCAGATGGCTACTACTTTTCTTCCCCAAAAATAGATAGACTGAATGGACAAATGGATGAATAGACGAATCCAACACTAAGGGGCTTTTGGGGTTCAATTTTCTGGCGATTCTCACCAAAAAACTCTTATTTTTGCATTAGGATCATGTGAAATGAAGAATGCAAGGGATATCTATGAGATTTTTTTAAAATTGAGTAAACATCATCACAAACAAAATAACTTATGGCCAGCTAAAGGATTTGAAAATTACCTCACCATGGATGGTTTCTAGCAGCTGTGTTGATCTAAGCACACTCCTAGATGCAAGATGAAGCCTTAGGATAAATCTAGACCCTTATCTTCACTTGGAATATTGTATCCACCAATGGTCGCCGCCTCCTTGCCAGAATCTACTTGGTTTTGGTGTTCTTCTAGCCCAAAGGAAGTAGGGAAAGTCTTACTTGGAGGAGCTCCAGAGTTTGTGCATGTTAAATAAGTGTCTTATGAGAGTCTTAGTGTCTAAAAAACTAAGTCTAAGAGGAAGACTCACTCGAAAGTGAGGTCAACAACAGGCATTAAAGTTATGATTTTCTAACTTTGGAAACATTCAATTTAACATAAAGGGGAATTTCACTTGAAGTGGTTTAATTGATTTGTAGATTTTACTCTGTGATTTCTTTTGTTTCATTTGATTTACACTTAGCAACTAAATGTTATAAAGGAAAAAAAAATTGTGTACATGTAATTTGTTAACCAGTGAGGTAATCAAATGACCTCTGCTAATAAAGCCTCTTATTATGTCCAAACTATATACCATTTTCCTTCAAAACACATGTAAATTTATGCATGAATCAGAAAAATAGTAACTTGTATGGAACAATACTAATCATATAGATGATTATGGAATGCATGTATTTGATAGAAGAAAATTCTAATTCATAATTAAATCTAAACACACACATGTATAAGAGACATAAGCAAGTATGTTGTTAACCAAGGAAGTGAGGTAATTAAATGACCTTCTAGCTACTTAAAGCCTCATATTCAAAGATGTCTAGAATAAACACTTACTTTTCTCAAATACATGATGTGTACATCAAGGAAATAAAACCATACAAAATTGTATTTTATTTGATTGAAGCATTATACATGTGGTTAAAATCTAATTCCAAATTCTTAATGTAGAAACACATGTAAATGAAATCAAATAAGTATGTTCCATTGTTAACCAAGGAAGTGAGGTAATAAAAGGACCTCCTTGAGTTAACTAAAACCTTTCCCGATGTCTAGACTATATACTTATTAACATTCAAATACATATAAAACTACACATGAATTAAGGAAAAGAAAGCTTTACTTCACATATCTAAACTATAAGCACATGCAAACTTATATATGTCCGTACCTACTATTACTCTAACCAATGTATATGATTTATAAACTTTGAAAAGTAATTTGAATTTCTTAGTGATAATAGCCACACATATTATAAATTAATTCAACACATGCAAGCTTACATAAAAGAAAATCATTTGATTTTATTTAATTTTGAAAAGATGAATGCATGATTTCAAATGACATGCAACATTTAACATGATTGGAAAGGAATAAATGAACATAAACACATAAGTTCATTCAATCAAATTAATTCCTAAGGACAATCATATCAAATAAAATCATTTAAAGTAAACCAAAGTTTCTTTAATGTCTTTTTTAACTTTATATTTTGATTTGATTTAAGGATGTGAGAAGAGGTTTACTTGTCCTAACCCATTCCCACATTTGTTAATTCATTTGGTTTAATGAAATATGATTAAGTAACTTTTATGAGTTAATTAAGTTGTAATATGCATTAAATCCATTAATTAACCCTTTCCTATGTTACCTTAACATAAATACCCAAATAATTATGAGCCCGCATGGTATGCACATGCACTGGAAATAAAATTAGCAATAATCCTAAGAAAGGAAATGGGGCCTAATGCAATTGGCTCATAATTATTTGTTAATTAAGCTAAGAAACTTATTTAATTACTCTTATAATTTTCCCATACATGTAGACTAACTATAATTTCATTAAACTCCTTTAGGTTATTCAACACCTAAAGGTCTACCCAAGATTTAATTAATTAAGTTCTGATATGATTATAATTTTAATTTAATTAATTGAACAATTTAAGTAATTAATTAATCATTAATTAATTTGATTTTAATTAATGGAGTGAACTTAGGGAGGAGATTAGAAAGGAGGCCCAAACCATACTCCTTGGGTTCATTCACTGTTGAATAATGATTAACCACTTAATTAATTGACTTTTTACTATTCATGTGATTAATTAATGATTAATCAACTTAAGAGAGTAATTAAGCTTAATTAGTCAATTTACCTAATTAATGAAGTAATAAATCCCAAGAAAATTATGGAAGGCATAGATCATCCCATTAGATTAACCCATAAAGCTTGAGAATAATTGCTTAAGTAATTAAAGGGTGATTAGGTTAAGTAATTTTGCAATTAAATATTAATTAAGCTTTAATTACTATTCAAAATTAATTAAGAATATTTTTAATAAATTATTCTCTAAATTACCTTTAAAATAAGTATTTATTCATATTTTTTTGATTTTTCTATAATTAGTTATGATTTCACAAGTTTCATCCATTAAAATACATTAATTAAGCTTAATTAACTCTTAATCCCATCGGCTAATGCTTTCCATGTGGCACCAAGGGATTGGTTATTTAAATTTATCCTAGTCAACGCTATGTGGGTGAACACATTTTATCATGCGCTGATCGATCTAAGATCGGACAATTACGATTAATCTTGCAGTGCTAAAAAATTAAATAAGATAATTCTAATGGATCTAATCATTACTGTCTATTTCAAACATGTGAAACGGATGGTGCATGATCCCTCATCTATCAATCGAAGGAAGACAAACACTGTCCACTCTCCTTCGATCGATTCGAGCTCACCTAAGCTCGGATCGATCTCAAATTGATCCCACACCTTTGCAAGAAGGATCCATAGGGATCCAATGGCCAATATCATGCGAGATGAAAGTTTTCTTCAAAATGCTCCAACACATTTTCACTCTAAGCTCAATTTTAATGGCATACCTCACTGGAGCTCAAGACTAGTGCCAAATCTGAATGAGGAAGCTTCATCTCATATAGACGAGCCCCTACTCATCAACACAAGCTCCAATTTGAGGTTGTTTGCTTGGAAGACCAACACCCAAAGCATTGGTGGTTGGCATTGATTGAAATTGATCATCCAGTGGTTGAGGGCTTAGGAGGTGATTTGTTCTTGCTTGACTACCTCCAAGGATGGTGTGTGCAAACTTAATTGTACTTTGGTTTAGCCTTGAGCAAATGGGAATGAATGCAAGAGTGTCATGTTTTAATTTGAAGGAAAACTGAGAATGGGGATTGTGGGAAGGCTTTGGGAGCTTTGGAAATGTCTCTGGCAGCTCTTCTTGGGTAGCTAGGGCTCTAAGGAATGCAAATCTGTGAGTTTGAGTGGAAATGAGAGGGTGTATACCCACCCTCCCTTGGATCAGATGGACAGGCTTGATTTGGCTCTATGTGATCATCCGCCACCTCGGTCATGGGTATATGAGTTGGCTAGGTGTTTTAAGATAATGGGAATGTTTTCACCTCCATGGGTCATGGTCAACCCAACAACCTTTGGGTTAGGTTGGGCAATGTCCGAGTAGCCTAGGTGGACTAATGAGAGAGTGTCAAGTGGTCAAGGAATGGAAATGACCACTTACATGGGTGATTTGCCTCATGTGATGCCCCTAGCCCAAAGGTAGGATGGTCATTTGGCATTGGATTTGATTTGTAAAGATTTGAAATGAGTTAAAAGTAGGTTGGGCCAAATTTCATGTCATTTGGAGTTTATTTGGTCGTGTTTGGCTCAATTTGACTCATTTGGGTCAAATTGGGCCAAATCAAGTTGGGTTGACCAATTGGTCAAATTGGGTCAAACCAAGGGTTGGGCCAAATTTATATGATCAATTAGAGTGTATCGATGTCATTAGTTTGGTTCAATTTTATTTAGATTTGATTTTGGCTCATTTGAGTTCATTTGGGTCAAATGGGTCAAGTTGACCAATTTGACCCAATTGATCGAATTGGCTTGGGTCATGGCTTGGTTTGGGTTTGGTTGATCATTTGGAATATTTTGTAGGCTTTGGTTGAGTTTAATTTGGATTTGATTAGATTTTGGGTTGGTTTGACCCTTTAGGTCAAGTTGGGTTCAATTGGACATTTGGGTCTAATGAGTCAATTGGGCTCAATTAAGACTTTGGTCAAGTTCAACAAACAATTTGGAATGAACATGAGCCATTGATTACAGTTAATTTGGATTGTATCAAGGTTTGAACTATTTTGGTCATTTAGGTCAAATTGGGTTAACCTGGGTCAAGAAGGTGAATTGGGTTAGGTTTGGCTCAATTAAAGGTCAAGTCATGTTCAAATGATGGTTTTGAGTTAGTATGAATCATTGGTTTCAATAGATTTGGCTTAGCTTACAATTTGGCTAGTTTAGGTTCATATGGGTTAAGAGGCTGACTTGGTCAAAGGGCTAGGTTGACTTGGTTTGACCCAATTTATGATAATTGATCAACCTAGGATGATCAACAATAATGTCATGAAGTTTGGATTAGTTTAATTCACTTTGGTTTGAATTGAATTAGAATTTTGTTCAAATAGGTCAAATTGGTCACTTTGGGTCAAGTGGACCAATTGAGTTTAGTTGGCTTGATTTTTGATTGAGTTTTATTTAGTTGAGTTTATATATTGATTTGATATTAATATATAAATTCAATTGCAATTGGTTTGGGTTCAAATGGATTTTGGTTCATTTAAATATTTCAAGTCAAATGGGCTAAGTTGGGTTTGACTTGGGGTGATTTTAGTTTAGCTTGATGATGGTAGAGTTCATTCATATTTGGAAAGAGGATTGAAGGAATAATTGATTCATAAGAAAAATCAATTGAATTTGGGTTTTGGAATGAAGGAATTTGGCTAAGTCCATGGAGTTGGGTCATGTGGCTTAAGTTTGGATTTTGAATTAGTTTGATTTAGTTTTGATCATTTGAATGTATATTTGATTAATATTTCTGATGATTATTGAAGATATGATTGATTCATGAGAAAATCATTTGAATTTGAAGTAATTTGAAGGAAAATTTGGCTAAGCTCATGAATGTTGATTTATATGGCTTAGGAAGGATTATGATTTGATTTGATTTAGTTTGATTTAGTTTTGATCATTTGAATATGGATTTGATTTATATTTAGGAAGATGATTAAAGATATAATTGATCCATGAGAGGATCAATTGAGTTTGATTGATTTGAATGGGATTTTTGCTAAGTTCATGAAATTGGCTCAAATGACTTAGGTTTGGATTTGATTTAATTTGGAGCTTGATTTGGATTTGGAATTGAGTTTGATTGTGAATTTGAGAGATTGATTGAAGGGTTGAATTGATATTTGAAAATATCAATTAAGTTTGGATTGGTTTGAATTTGGCTAAGGCTAAGTCCATGAGATAAAATCATAGGGCTTAGGTTGATCTTGAATTTGGATTTGATCATGGGCTTCAATCATTTTGACTTGGAATTTGGATTTGGATTTGGATTTGGTATTTGAATTTGAGATTTGGTTTTGGCTTAAGAAGGTGATCATGGATTGGGTTTAGTCTATAGGGTAGGTGGATCTCCCTAAGTCCTAAAGCATAGCCTAATCTTATGATTAACCCTTCTAAGTCTCTAGGCTTAGGTTAAGTATTCACCTAAGTGCTAGAAGTGTCTTCTGACTAAGAAAATCTTATCTAGAAGACCCCTAGATCTAAGAGGAAGATTGAGGACTCACTCTAAAAGTGAGGTCAACAAGCCTGTAGCCGAATCACCAATGAAGATGTCCTCTCTCCATATGTGGGCTTCTATACTTTGATGGGGATTGTGGAAGGAGGGACTTGGACAGGTGATAGTGGGGCGATTAGAGCGGCAGATGGTGGAGACATCAGCCTCTCCATTGGAGCACTCCTCCAATGGCTGGTGATTCATGTCAATACTATGATGTCAGTGTGACCGGCCTTGGTAGCCTGCCGATCCGAAAAATCCATAAGAGCGGAGGCTGTTGACTATCTAGCATACCTCCTCCTCTCTCTCTTCCTCACTTGGGCTGCAACTCTAGCGTCTAAGGCTTTCTCTCTATGTATTTGATCCCTAACACTCCTAGGGATCAGAGTCCTCAAATCAAATGATGTACCAGACTCTGAGCATCCATGGGCTCTGCCAACCTGACGAAGAATTGATCGTAGACCAGCGTAGGGTTTCCTCCTCTCCCTAGATTGTACCTCAAATTATGCTAGTGTTGGGGGTAATGCAACAATCCTCCTATAGCCTTCCTCTCCATCTGAAGCTGAGAGGTGGTGATACCTGCTACCACTCAAGAGTGGAGATGTCTCATGAGGAGAACCCTCATCAGCAACATGAGAGACCTCATCTACCTCCCTAGCTGCTCACTTGTGGTGCCGCTTAACCTTTCGATTCTTGTTACAATGTTGCATCCTGGTAAGTGGAGCAAAACAAGAACTAGAACCTACCTCAAAGTTAAGTAATACTATCTTAGAGGCCAAGATAGATTTTCCCTTCAGAGAGGAGGAAATTAGTGAGGAGTGCTAGCCCTTACTGGGACTGCAGTGGGGGCGACAATAGACTGAATGATGCACTGTAACAACTAGCACTATAGGCACTAGAACTAAACCAAAATAGATAGAACTGATACTGGCACTACCGTGGGAACCTCGATGGCCTTCCTCTTTAATGAGGGAAACTCAGAATCTGACAGGATGTCGAAATGAATGAGTGGCTTTTGTTCTACCACCTTCTCTCTGTTGAAGGTCGTGAGGGCTGGCCCCTCGCAGGTGACTTGAACATCATCAAATTCATGCCCAAACTGAATGACGTGCATGGTGGTTTTGGTGAGTATGGCCTAATCCAAAGACAAATCTGCATCAGACGGGAAGGAAAAGATCATCTTTTTAGCAAACATGGTGAAAGACTAACTGAAGAAGTGGACGAAGGAACTGAACTGATATCTTTGCATTTGTTGAAAATAGAACTGAATTAGACCCTTGCTTTAGTAGATACCTTCAATCATTAATTCTTGATTTTGGAATTTGAACCCACACTTAACCAATTTAGGTATGCTAAGTGGAGTTTATTGAATTGGAGAAATTTTGATATTTGAGGAGAGACTTTATCATAGAATTTGATTTTGATTTGGAACCCACATTCAACAAATTTAGGTGTGTTGAGTGGGGTTCATTCATTTAGAGAGAGTTTGGAGATGAATTTATTTATTTTTATCCTTTGTTTGAAAATTTGATTTCAAAACCTTCACTTAGCAAATTTAGATATGTTAAATGAGATTCAAATGTATGTTTGAAACTAATTTTTGAAAGCTATTTTTTTTGGCGATTATGTTTGTCATATGATTGATTTGTTTGATTTGATTTTAAAGATGGGATCCTTACTTAACAAATTTAAGTATTCTAAGTAAACCCCAAATGTGTTTGATATTTTGTTTTTGATTTGAAAATGAAACCCTTACTAACAAATATAGGTATGTTAAGTAGGGTTCAAGTGTGTTTGATATTTTTGTTTTGATTTGAAAAGGAAAAATTCTTATTTAACAAAGGTGGGTATGTTAAATAGAGTTTAATTTGTTTTATGTGTTGTTTGATAATAGATTTCCTATTTGACAATTTTGGGTATGTCAAATGGAATTCAAATGTGCTATGATTTTCATGATTTTAGAAAAGGGGAACTCTACTTAACAAATGTAGGTATGTTAAATAGAATTCAATTTGCTTTGATTTTGACAATGAAACTCTCATTTGAAAATTTTGGGTATGTTAAATGGAGTTCAAATATATTTTGATTTTGTGTGTGATGTTGCTTTTGAAAAGAGGGAACTCTCACTTAACAAATTTGGGTATGTTAAGTGAAGTTCAATGATATGTTGATTTTTAATTTTATTTTGAGTTTGGAAATGGAACTCCATTTAATAAATTTAGGTGTGTTAAGTGGAGTTGGTTAATTTTTGAAAAATGTGTTTGGAATATTTTGAAGAACTCTCATTTAACAAATTTGGGCATGTTAAATGGAGTTGGTTGATTGATTGATTTTATTTTGAAAAATGTGCTTTTGAAAATTCATTGAAAAGGATTTCCATGATGCATATTTGATTTTGATTTTTGAAAAGGATCCTCATTTAACAAATTTAAGTATGTTAAATGAAGTTTGATTATTTGAAAAGAGGTTTGAAAATTTTATACTTTGTAAACTTTATGCTATGTGAAGTGCATTTCAAAAATGATTTTATTTAGAAAGAGTACTTTTGAAAAATTTTGCAAAAGACTTTACTTGTTTAGTTTGAATTTAATTGAAACTTTCATGAATGTGGGATGAACCTTGCCTCACCAAGCTATTGATAAAGAGGTTCTAAAATTTAGTCATCTCATTTCATTAGTTAACTTATTTTTTGCCCATTGGAGTCTTAAGACCTACACAGAGTGAGGTCCTAAAACCTAGAGGATGCTGGCTAACTTTGCTTGAGAAAGAAATAAGCTAAGTGCCAACAAAAAGAAAGATAGTATCGGGCTTACATGAAACATAAGTACACTATCGATGCTTAGAGACAATAATTATTTTCTAAAGATGGAGAGAGGAACCATCCCTAGCAGAGTCACCAAAAAAATCTATGGTGTTTATTTTTGGATGTGTATGGGGGGACACCACGCAGATCGTATGAGGTATTATTGAAGTGATCGGGTATGACATTGAGGTATGATGTAATATCTCAAAAGATAGAGGCATCACCCTTCAATGGACCTAATCACCAAATAAGGACTCTTAAGACCTAATGGGTCTTCAATTGTACCAGAGATTTTTTTTCTCTACTTTACATGGATGAATAAAGTAGAGTTTACATTAAATTGAGTTCTAAAGTTCCCAATGGAGGCAAGCCTCCATAGTTAATTACACCCTAAATAAAGTGAATTCCTTAGGAATACTCTCAATTAAAGTAGATAATTAGAGTCTCCAAAGATTTCAAGGTTAGACTATCAAAGGAATAGTTGTGTTTGAAAAATCAAGTGGGAACTGAATGACGTGCGTGGTGGTGTTGGTGAGTATGGCTGATCTAAATCTACACCAAAGAGAAAGGAAAAGATCATTTTTCCCACCATGATTAAAGTCCCGAAAAAAGTGATCAAGGAACTCTATCTATCTATTTGTTGAAAAATAGAACTAAATCTGACCCTTGCTTTAATAGTTTCCTTCAATCATTGATTCTTGATTTTGGAATTTGAACCCACACTTAACAAATTTAGGTATGCTAAGTGGGGTTCATTGAATTAGAGATAATTTGATATTTGAGGAGATACTTTGCCATAGAATTTGATTTTTATTTGGAACCCATATCCAACAAATTTGGGCATGTTAGATGGGGTTCATTGATTTGGAGAGACTTTGGAGATGAATTTGTTTTGTTTTATCTTTATTTTAAAATCTGATTTTGGAATCTTCACTTAGCAAATTTAGGTATGATAAATGAGATTCCAATGTATGTTTGAAAATAATTTTTGAAAGCATTTTTATTTGTAATGATCTTTGTCATATGTTCGATTTATTTGATTTGATTTTGAAAATGGAATCCTTACTTAAAAAATTTAGGTATGCTAAGTAAAGCCCAAATGTGTTTGATATTCTATTGATTTGAAAAATGAAAAACCATTACTTAACAAATTTAGGTATGTTAGGTTGGGCTTAAGTGTGTTTGATATTTTTGTTTTGATTCGATAATGAAACCCTTACTTAACAAATTTAGGTATGTTAAGTAGAGTTCAAGTGTGTTCGATATTTTTTGTTTTATTTTGATCTGGAAAAGGGAAACTCTTATTCAATAAATGAGGGCATGTTAAATAGAGTTTAATTTATTTTATGTGTTTCTTGGTGATGGAATTCCTACAAATTTGGGTGTGTCAAATGGAATTCAAATGTGTTTTTATTTTAATGATTTTTTTAAAAGGAAAATCTATTTAAAAAATTTAGATATGTTAAATAGAATTCGATTTGTTTTGATTTTAAAAAATGGAACTCTCATTTGACAAATTTGGGTATGTCAAAATGGAGTTCAAATATGGTTTGATTTTGTGTGTGATGTTACTTTTGAAAACAGGGAACTCTCACTTAACAAATTTGGGTATATTAAGTGAGGTTCAATGATATGTTGATTTTTGGCTTTGTTTTGATCTTGAAAATGAAACTCCATTTAACAAGCTTAGGTATGTTAACTGGAGTTGATTACTTTTTTAGAAAATTTGTTTGAAATATTTTGAAGAACTCTCAATTAACAAATTTGGGTAAGTTAAATAAAGTTGGTTGATTGATTGATTTTATTTTGAAAAGTTATGATAAAGGTTTTGATGATGCATATTTGATTTTGATTTTTGAAAAGAGTCCTCTCTTAACAAATTTAGGTATGTTAAAAGAGGCTTGATTATCTTTATTATTTGAAAAAAAGTTTGAAAGTTTTATATTTTGCAAGCTTTATGTTATGTGAAGTGCATTTCAAAAAATGATTTTGTTTAGAAAGATTGCTTTTGGAAAGTTTTGCAAAAGAATTTATTTATTTAGTTTTAATTTATTGAAACTTTGTTGAATATGGGATGAACCTTGTCTCACCAAGCTAGCCGTAAAGAGGTTCTATGTTTGCTCATCTCCTTTCATTAGTTAATTTATTTTTTACCAATTGGGGACTGATAGAGGTTTTAAGACCTAAATGGGTGAGATCCTAAAACCTAAAGGATGTTGACTACTTTGCTTAAGGATGAAATAAGCTAAGTGCCAATCGAAAAGA
The DNA here is from genome assembly GCA_021442155.1 of Cymbidium sinense. Classification (NCBI taxonomy): domain Eukaryota; kingdom Viridiplantae; phylum Streptophyta; class Magnoliopsida; order Asparagales; family Orchidaceae; genus Cymbidium; species Cymbidium sinense. The sequence goes on from CM038216.1 coordinate 134,651,396, forward strand.
AAGATAGTCTTGGGCTTATATAAAATATAAGTCAACTCGATGCTTGGAGACAATAATTGTCTACTAAAGATGGAGAGATGAACTACCCCATGGAGTCGCCAAAAAATCTATGGTGTTTATTTTGGATGTATGGGGCACCACAGATCATAGGGGTACTTATTGAAGTAATGGTACAATATTAAGGTATGATGTACTATCACGAAAGATAGAGACATCACCTTTAATGGACCTAATCACTAATAATGACTCTTAAGGCATGATGGGTCTTGAATGTATTAGAGATTTTTCCCCACTTTATATGAATGAATAGAGTAGGGTTTATATTATACCGAAGTTCCTTATGGAGGCAAGCCTCCATAGTTAATTACATCTTAGGGAATGAAATCCCCTAAGAATACCCTAGATTAAAGTAGACAATTATCATCTGCAAAGATTTCAAGGCTAGATTATCAATAAATTGGTTATATTTGAAAAATCAATTGGGAAGGTTCAAGGAGAAGACTTGTTTTTGGAATCCAATGAAAATAAGTAGGGAATGCTCATAATACTACGACCTAGTGAGCCATTCCAATCTATCCTATAATTGGGCTTTGTATATTTGAAAGTGAAGAGAGTTATTAGTTTGAGTTGAGATTTTATTAGATTGCTAGGGCTTATAATCTAATAACACAAGATTGTGGAATTGCTTAAGAGGCAAGAATTTATGCTTGTATCCCGAAGGAAATAGGTACCTTGGATCCTAAATTTATGGAGCTTTAGTAAGAACTAAAGCATGACCTAAATTTAAGTGACAGGTGGACATAAGATTTATCTCCACAAGAGAGGATAAATCGTCCGACTTCTGGACTTATAAGTGCCTTGGGTGGCTGCCTGCTAACTCCTCCTATAATTTTAAAATCATGTGGTCCATTCATATGAATTTGCAAGATAGTTGGGCTATTATTTATTTAGAAAGAGACTATAGTCCTTAAACCCACTCCCTAAGAGACTAAAGCATGAGTGGTATGAATAATGGCTTAGTCTAATACAAAATATTTTCAAATTTTGTTTTATTTTGACACATCATTTTGACAAAGGCTTTCAGATTTTGATGTCTATATGCATGAAGAATGTAAGTTATTGGTTAAATCAATGGGAAAGAGGTGTTTTCCCACACATGGGATGCCTTCACAAGTCAAGCATTCTCCTATCGTAAGGATGGAAATCATTTATAAGAGTGAAATAATATGCATGCATGATGTGTGACATACAATCATATAGCTAAGTGGTTGCTAAATCTTTTAATTATCTTTATTTATGTCCTAAGATTTATGGTGAGGTTATGAGTTATTTAAAATATAGTTATGAGTAATTAGTTGGGGTAGAAAAATTAATTTTATCCTAAGAGCCTAATCACATCTAGGCCACACATTAAAGCATCCATCATAAGAAATTATGGAAAAGATGCAATTTCTAATACACAATCTAAATAAATCATCGATCAATTTCTATGAGAAAGAATAAGAGTGTGATCCTCCTAAAAGAAAAGTTGGGTCGAGCTCTACCCTTATACAACCTAAAATATAAAAGAATTACAATTCTATCAAATGCTATGGGGTCTTTTCCTTCATTTCTTCATATCTTCTTTCTTCCTTCTCTTGACTTGGATGTGCTTGCTTCAAAAGCATCACAGGCACCCCAAGATAAATCCTTCCACCATCCTAATCCCCATGGAACTAATCCTAATTCTTATCATAAATTTACATTAAGAATAGGAAAAGTCAATATAACTTTGCAAAACAAAGGTTAGCTAAACACACATATAACCCAAGCTACTATATTTATAATTTGGACTTAGCACTCTACACATGAATAACCAAGCTCACCTGTCCTAACTAGGATTATGCTTAAGAGTTTAAGCAACTTGGGAAGAGAGCATTTATATTTACTTTAAGAACCCCTTAAGCATAATCCCCTACAAAAAATATGATTAGGTTAACATCAGCCTAACATCCAATCTATGAAGCATACACCATAACATCCAATCTAAAATAATGCATCACATCATACACCATCCTAACATAGAACTAGAAGTGGTGACTTAATTCTAATATGTGAGTTAAAGCTTATGGTGTATCTTACTAAGCATTAAAGTTATAATTTTCTAAGTTCAAAAAATTCAATTCAACATAAAGGGGAATTTCACTTGAAGTGATTTAATTGATTTGTATATTTTACTTTGTGTTTTATTTTGTTTCATATGATTACACTTAGCAACTAAGTATAAAGAGAAGGAAGAGGATTTCCCTCTTTCATACCTTAAATCACTTTCTAAAGCATGTTAATTGATTTAGTTCTCTTTAGTGAATGGCTTATTAAATGATTTAATTAATCCTAAGTTTAGTTTCACTTTAAATAATTCTATCCAATGTAAAAGGCATCGTATGATTAATCTAATTGGGCTACTATCACATGACACATGTTAAATCATTCCTTTCCATCACATGTAACATGCATATGATTTAATTCTAATTTTATCTATACATATAATATATTTTAGCACACTTATATGATGAATGTATACATGTGTATTTAAAGTTTATATTCTTTTATGTGATTGAATTATTTAATCATATTAGTTTAAAGCTCTATCTAAATTCTTATACAAAAATACATGAGCATGAAATTAAATAGGTATGTGTCATTGTTAACCACGGAAGTGAGGTAATCAAATGACCTCCTTGGGGCTAACTAAAGCCTCGTGTTCTCGGGATGTTCAAACTATATACCCATTTGCCTTCAAACACATGTAAATTTGTATGCATGAATCATAGGAAAGAGAGCATTAACTTATATGTAACATGTACTTATCATATAGTTGATTATGGAATGCATGTATTTTTAATATAAAAGAGGGATTCTAATTTCATAATTAAATGCACACACACATGTATAAGAGACATAAGCAAGTACGTGCCATTGTTAACCAGGGAAGTGAGGTAATCAAATGACCTCCTTGGGGCAACTTAACATCATATTCCTGGGATGTCTAGACTAAACACTTACTTTTCTCAAATAAATATGGATGTATACATAAATAAAAGAAGAAAAATCATGCAAAGATTGTATTTTTATCAGGTTGAAATATTTATGCATGTGGATTAAAGTTCTATCCAAATTCTAATGTAGAAACATATGTAAATGAAATCAAATAAGTATGTATCGATGTTAACCAGGGAAGTGAGGTAATCAAATGACCTCCTTAGGGCTAACTAAAACCTCATATTTTGGGATGTCCAAACTATATACTTAATAACATTCAAATACACATAAAACTATATATGAATTAAGGAAAATAAATCTTAACTTCACATATCTAAGCTATAAGCACATGCAAACCTATATATGTTCATAGCTATAATTGATTTATAAACTTTAGAAAGTAATTTGAACTTACTAATGATTATAGCCACACATATTATAAATTAATCCAACTCATGCAAGCTTACATAAAAGAAAACCATTTGATTTTATTTAATTTTGAAAAGATGAATGCATGATTTCAAATATCATACAACATTTAACATGACTAGAAAGGAATAAGTAAACATAAATAAAGATTTCATTCAATCAAATTAACTCCTAAGGGCAATCAAATCAAATAAAATTATTTAAAGCAAACCAAAGCTTTCTTAGTATCATTTTTAATTTCATATTTTGATTTGATATAAGGATATGAGAAGAGGTTTGCTGGTCCTAACCCATTCCCATGTTTGTTAAATCATTTGATTTAATGAAATGTAATTAAGTTGATTTTATAGATTAATTAAGTTATAATATGCATTAAATCCATTAATTAACCCTTACCTATGTTACCATAAAATAATTAACTAAATAATTATGAGCCAACATGATATGCACATGCATTGGAAATAAAATTAGCAATGAACCTAAGAAAGGCTAATACAATTGGCTCACAATTATTGGTTAATTAAGCTAAGGAACTTAATTAATTACTCTTATGATTTTTCCATACATGTGGATTATAATTTCATTACACTCCTTTAGGTTATTAAACACCAAAGACCAACCCAACATTTAATTAATTAAGTTTTGATGTGATTATGATTTTAATTTAATTAATTGAACAACTTAAGTAGTTTAATTAATTAATTAGATCTTAATTTGTTTGATTAATGAAATGAACTCAGAGAAATAGATTAGGAAGGAGGCCCAAACCTTATACCATGGGTTCATTCACTATTGAACAATGATTACCAACTTAATTAATGGACTTTTTATTATTCATGTGATTAATTAATGATTAATTAACTTAAGAGAGCAATTAAAGACTAATTAGTCAATTTCCAAAATTAATTAAAAAATAAATCTCAAAATAATTATGGGAGGTAGAGGTCATCCCATTAGATTAACCCATAAAGTTTGGGATTAATTGCTTAAGTAATTAAAGGGTAATTAAGTTAATTAATCTTGCAAGTAAATCTTAATTAAGCTCTAATTACTATTTAAAACTAATTAAGAATTTTTTTAATAAATTCTACACTGAAATACCTTTAAAATGAGTATTTATTTGCATTTTTATGATTTTTCTATAATTAGTTATGATTTTTTGAAGTTTCAGCCATTAAAATATATTAATTAAGCCTAATTAACTCTTAATCCCATAGGTGCCACATGGCGTGTTGACGAGGCACGCTTTCCATGTGGTGCCGCTGGATTGGTTATTAAAAATAATCCTAGTCAGCGCTTGCATGGTGGCAGCGGATGCGCTTTTCGTGCGTCGTCTGATCCTATGATTAATCCCACAGTGTTAAAGGATTATCGGATCGATCTATCAAATATAATCACGACCGTTCATTCCGATCACGCTGAACATATGGTGTGTAATCTATCATCATGCGAACAATGGGGAATGAAGTCTTCCTATCATTGCTCGTGTGATCCGAGCTCACCCAAGCTCAAGTCGACTCCAAATGGATCCCACACCTTCGCCAAGGATCCAAAGGGATCTAATGGCTAAGATCACGCGAGATGAAAGTTTTCTTCAAAAAGTGACCTAAATGACCCATTTGAGCCAAACTTCAATTCAACCCAAATTGGATTGAACCAAGCCAACCAGAACCTCCTATCATGATTGTTGATCTCCCTAGGTTGATCAATTCTCACAAATTGGGTCAAACCAAGTCAACTTAGTCCTTTGACCAAGTCAACCCTCTTAACCCATATAAATCCAAACTATCCAAATTGTAACCTAAACCAAATCATTTGAAACCAATGATTCATACCAACTCAAAATTAATATTTGAACATGACTTGACCTTCAATTGAGCCAAACAAAACCCAATTGGCCCTCTTGACCCAAATTGACCTAAAAGGCCAAATTGGGTCAAATCAAAATATAAACCAAATTGATTGTAACCAATAGCTAAAGTTCATTCTAAATTAATTATTGAACTTGACCAAAGCATCAATTGAACCCAAATTGACCAATTGAACCCATTGTTAGCCTAATTCACCTAAAGGGTCAAATTGGCCTAAATCAAAACTAAATCCAAATTAATTGAAAAAGAGCCTACAATCATCTTCAATTGGTCAACTAAATCCAAACCAACACCTAACCTAAGCCAATTTGGCCAATTTGGTCAAATTTGTCAACTTGACCCATTTGACCCAAATGAACTCAAATGAGCCAAAATCAAATCTAAGCCAAACTAAACCAAACCAATTGAACCAAAATATTCTAAATGAATATTTGAACTTGACCCAACCCTTGGTTTGACCTAATTTGACCAATTGGTCAACTTCACCTAACCTAACCCAATTATACCCATTTGAGCCAAATTGAATCAAACCTAATCAAATTAACTCCAAATCACTTGAAATTTGGGCTGGCCTGCTTTTGACTCATTTCAAACCTACCCAAAACAAATCCAATACTAAATGACCATTGTACCCTTAGGTCAATGGTATCATATGAGACAAATCACCCATATAAGTAGTCATTATCATTCCTTGCCACTTGACACTCTCCCATTAGTCCACATAGGCACCTAGGATATTATCCAACCTGACCCAAGGGGTGGTTAGGTCGTCCATGACACATGGGGAGGTGAACTCACCTCACCTCCCCCATTGGCACATTTGAAACCCAAGGACAGCCACCATCCCACCTTGGAAGCCACTCCAATGCCCTTGGCCACTCAAACTGAGCCACCTAGGATGATCCCTGCCACCCACAGCCACCACCAGTGACCAGACGGCCATCAGAAGCCAAATGAATCTATACCGTCCGATCCAAGGGAGGAGGGGTATACCCCCTCCAATTAGTTCCAAACTGGGGCATTCGACATCCTCAGAGCCCAAGCAACCAGAGACAAACTCCCTAGAGCCATTTTCAAACTTCTTGAGCTCCCCCATTTCCAGTTTCCTTCAAGCTAAAATAGGGCAATGCCTCATTCAGTCCAACTTCCCCATTTCTTCACCAAACCCAAATTAACTCCACACACACCATCCCCACACCTCATCGAGCAAGAATGAATTGCCTCTCGAGCTCTCGGGCCACTGATGTGTGACTTCGATCAATGTCGTACCTTAAGAGTCCTTATTATTTGACTAAGTTCATTGTAGGGCAATGTCTCTATCTTTTGAGATAGTACATCATGCCTCAATATCATACTCGATCTCTTCAATAAGTATCCCCTACAATTTGCGTGGTGTCCCTTCACATCCAAAAATAAACACCACAGAGGTAGTCAACCCAACTTGACTGATGGATCTTTGTCAGCAATCATGGGTTACATTATCCAAGGTGTTCTTGTTGACCTAGGGTGGTGTTTGTCTAAGGGGACAAAAATAAGTCGACCTTAGCTAACATAGAGCTTTTTGCCCAATCAAATACATTCAATAATTCATAGCTCAAAAGGCAAAGCCGTTGGGGAACATACGGGCTACGGTTGTGACCATATTTTAGTGGTGTCATATCACGGCAAACCACCTAGTCAAAGGGCTCTGGTCGTAACCGCCATTTATTTGATATCATATCACGATAAAATCATGTTGACAAAGGACACGGGTCATGTCCTTACCGAATTAAGATTATTTGAGTGTGAAAATATCTATGTATTTAATTTGACATTAACTCTTTATGAGCAAAAGTTTTCTAAATTTGTCACCCTAGATAAAAAAATTACAGATATGCGGATGAATTTTGACTTTAAATTTAAATAACTAATTTAAATTAATTTATATCTTTTAATTTGAATATATGATTATTTTGTGATTGATTTAGATTTGAATATGTAATTGTTAATCTCTTAAACCTTAGCTAATAGTCTTTATCAGCTCCGTCTATTTTCTTGTAGAGGAATGGGTCTAGATTTATTGATTCAAAATTTATAGTCCTCCAAACTTTGTCAACTCTAGCTTGAACTTGAGAAGTTATGTCAATAGATTTATCTTTTGCAATTATATGGCAGAATTAGCTTCTCAAATTTTATCAAGTCAAAATTTTTGTAATATCATAATTGGATTTTTAGATTTTGTTAACTCAGATCCGGTCCTAAAACCCAACCGGGGTTCGACCTGCGCAACATCCTCAGACACTAAATTTGGATTTTTGATACATGTGTCGAGGCACATGGGGTAATTGATTGATTTTGGGGTGACTATATTCATTCATTTTAATTGGTTTCTTGCACATATTTATTTATGCTTTCAAGCTAATGGATACTTCAACATACCTATGAGTATATGTTCTTTTAAAATGTTATATGAACATTAAGATATCAAAGTTGAAGTAATTGTATTAGATATGACAATCATATCAAATTGCAAGCACAAGTTTTTGATACCCAAAATTCATAAACCAAATGTAGATCTGTTCTGTTAAGTGTGAATTTGACCCTTTCAAATGTTCATCATAAATCAAGTAGAGGTTTGTTTTATAAGTCTAAAGTTTAATCCTTTCAACTGCTTGTCATAAGTCAAGAATATATATGTTCTATAATACATGCATTGACTCTTTCAAATATTTGCATGAATCAAGTGAAAATATGTTCTAACATAAGCTTGACTCTTTCAAATGTTTACATGAATTAAGTGATTAAGCAAAGCATTGCTCTATAAAGTAAGCATGAGATTCATTTAACTTGCATATTAAAGATATTCAAATAGAATGGAATTCCATAACACTTAGAATATGCATAATGGATCATTCTATTAAATATTTGGTACGAAGTCCAAAACTATGAACTCGCATGTAAGAATGGTTCATGATTCATGCTTGGATTTAATTTCCTTGAATACTTATATAGATCATAAGACATTATACTTAAATGTAAGTTTGACCATAAGCATATGTAGAATTTAATTCATTTAAATGCTTAAATAAGTCTCAAATCAAGTATTCATTTTTTTATATCAATATTTAATGAAGAGCATCTCATTCCTATTCATTGATGAATTATCAAACTTTACTTATTGTTGACCTCACTTTTAGAGTGATTCTTCAACCTCCTCATCATAGATCTAAGACTCTTATAGACACTAAGAGCTCATTAGTCTTAAGACATTTCTAGTGATCATGTGAGCACTTAACCTAAGCCTAGAGAGTTAGAAGAGTTAGTCATAGGGGTTGATTATGCCTTAGGAAGTAAGGGAGACTTGCCTATCCTATGGCCTAAACCCAATCCATGTTTACCTTCTCAAACCAAACCTCAAATTTAAATCCAAATTCAAATTCCAAATCATTTGATTGAGTCCCTTAAACAAAATCAAAATCCTCTCTAAACCCTATAATTGAATCTCATGGCCTTCACATTAGCCAAATTCAAATCAAATCCAAATTCAATTGATCTTCCCTAAGATCAATTCAATCCCTCAATTATTTATCAAATCCAAACCTAAACTCAAATCCAAATGATTGAAACCCAAAATAAAATCCAAGCTAAAAAAAAAATCCTTCTAAGCCATATAATTCATTCTCATAAACGCCAAAACTCCAAATTTATCCCAAATTGATATCTCCATGAATCATTTATGTCTTTATTTATATTTACAAACATAAATGAAACATAAACTCAAATAACCAAATCAAACTAAACCCAAATCCAACCAAGACCCTTCCTAAGCCATAGGGACCTACCTCCTTGAGCTTGGCTAAATCCCACTAAAATCAACCCAAAACTAATTGGTTTCTTTATAAATCAATAATATACATATTTATATTTACAAATATAAATGAAATCCACATTTCAATGATCAAAACCAAATCAAACTAAATTAATACCATTTTAAGCCCTTTTGACCTACCTCCATGAACTTAGTCAAATTTGCTTCCACATCACTCCAAACTCAAGTGATTTTCTCATAAATAAATTATATCTTTATTTACATTCACAAATATTTTTGAAATATAAACTTAAATGGCCTAAACCAAATCCAAAATCAAACCAAAACCCAATTTGGACCCTTTAAGACTATTTCTTGAACATAGCCAAACCCTATCCAAATTAAACCAAAATCGATAGATTTTCTCTTGAATCAATCAGTCCTTCAATCATCTATCCAAATATAAATGAAACCCACAATCATCTAACCAAATTCAAGTCAACCCAAATCAAGCCCAAGTTAGCCTTTTTGACTTAAAAATTCCAAATGAGTCTATTGGACTCCAAATTAATTGTAGTTGAATTTATATTTCAATCCTAGGCTCATATATATGTTCAACTAAACTTGAATCAAGCCAAAACCAAGCCAATTGATCCACATAGGCTCACTTGACCCAAAGTGGCCTAAAGGACCTTTTTGAGCCAATTTCTAATCCAACCTAAATTGGATTGAACAAATCCCGTGCAAGCCTCATTTCATGATCAACAATCACCTTAGATGATCAATTGCCTTGAATTGGGTCAAACTAAGTCAACTTGGTCATTTGACCAAGTTAGCCCTTAACCCAAATGAACCTAAACTAGCCAAAACTCATCCTACACCAAATTGGTTGAAATCATTGATTCACACTAACCCATGATCAATGTTTAAACATGGTGTGTCCCTCAATTGATCCAAACCAAACCCAATTGGTCATTTGACCCAAATTGACCTAAAAGGCCAAAATAGGTCAAATCATGATCTAACCCAAATTGATTGTAACCAATGGCTCAAGTTCATTCCAAATTGATTGTTGAACTTGACCAAAGCCATAATTAAGCCCAATTTGACCAATTGGTCAACTTAACCCAACCTGGCCAAATTGACCTAAAGGGTCAAATTGGCCAAAATCTAAATTAAACCCAAATTAAACAAAACCAAAGCATGCAATCATTTTCAATTAATTAATTGAACTTGAACCAAAACCTAACCCAACCCAATTTGATCAATTTGATCAAATTAGTCGACTTGACCCATTAGACCCAATTTATTTCAAATGAACCAAAGTCAAACCTAGGCCAAATTGATTGAAACCACTTGAACCAAAATACTTTAAATCATCATTTAGATCTAACCCAGGTCTTGGTTTAACCTAATTTGAGTAATTGGTCAACCTAACCCATCATAGACACAAATTAACCCATATGACCAAATCAAAGCCAAAACCCATGAAATTAACCTATGACCCATTGGGGGCTGATCAAACTTGACCGAAACCCATCTCGGGTTAGCCTAAAGTCAGCCCAAAAGCCAAATGAATCTAATCCAAGCCATTTTCCATTGGTCAAGCCTTCTTTACATAGGATTCCACCCATAAATGGCAAATTCTACTCTCCCATCACTTGGTAGCCCTCACTCACCCCATTTGGGGTCTAACCTAACCTCTTAGCCCACCCTAAGAGGGAAAAGACTTGCCATGGACCAAAGGGATTTGAGTTAACTCACCTCCCTTACAAATCGAGCACCCACTGGATCCAAGCAAGGAGATCAGACCATATCATGCCTTGAGCCACCTTCCAAGCACTCCTCCAATCAAACCGAGCCACGTGGAAATAATGGTGACCACTCCGGCGCCCTGGCAGCAGCTAGCTGGCCGAAAAATAGGAGACAATCACGTTCATCCACCTCAGCAAATTGAGGGATATACCCTCTTAATTCAAACCAAATTTCACATGTATTCATTTCCTCTAAGTCCCCAAAGGAGAAATGAAACTCCCTAGCACATCCCAGAGTTTCCCCAAGGCCTCTCCACTTCATATTTTCCTCTCCCATGCACAATCAAAATAGGGGAGCTCAATCCTGATCCCAAATTCTTCCTCTCTCAACCAAAGTTCAATTCTGCCTACACACACCTTTCACATACCTCATTTCTCGACCTTCAAATCAACCAGAGGACAGACTTCAATCAAGATTGAAGCTCCAAAGCATCATTCTTAGCTAATCGAATGATCCACTTGAAACCAATCCAATTATTACTCAACAGGCTTCTTCTTAACTAGATGAAGCTTTCTTGCATGAGCCACCGAACTTAGCTCCGGTCAGATAAATCCATTGAAATTGAACTTTAGCTTAAAATGTTTTAGAGCTTTTTGATGAAAATTTGCATGTGATCCCATCCTAGTCGTTGGATCTTCGTGGATCCCTCACGTGAAAGTGTGGGTTAGTTTTGGAGTGAATCTAACCTCGGGTGAGCTCGGATCGAGCGATCCATGGCAAAGCGAATCGTTGTTCATCACGGGAAGAGATAGCCATCCATTCTGTGTAATTTGAAGGGATGGCTCACGCTATCTTTTGATTTGATTAATCATTATTAGATTTGATTTGCACCATCAGATCCAAGATCAAATGGTGGAGATCAATGCCGCATCCCACCACCAGCTGAGTCAACCACGAGCGTGATTACTTAAATAGCCAATCCCATGCGTACCGCGTTAACATGCCACATGGCGCTGATGGGATTAGGCATAATTAAGGCTAATTAAGTAGATTTTAAGGCTAAAATTTCAATAATTAATAACTAATTATAGAAAAATTCAAAAAAAATATAAACAAGGGCTCATTTTAAAGGTATTTCAGAGGGGAGTCTATTAAAATTATCCTTAATTGATTTTGAACAATAATTTGAGTTTAACTAAGGTTTAATTACAAAGTTAATTAACCTAATTACTCCTTAATTAATCAGTCAATTGGATCCAAATTTTTTGAGGTTGTTTAAGGGGATAACCTCTGCCTCACTCATTTTTCTTGGAATTTATTGGTTGATTAATTAGTAAAATTGATTGATTAAGCTCTAATTATCTTTCTTAAGTGATAATTAAGCACATGAAAAGTAAATTAACTAATTAATTGAACTCATATGGCACTGTTTAATAATGAGGAGGCTTAGGGGATTGGATTGGGGCTTCCCTCCTAATTTTTTTTCTAAGTTTCCTTCACTTTTCAAGAGAGATTAATTAGAGATTAATTAGAGATTAATTATTTAATTAGTTTAATTAAATTTTGAAATAGATCTGATTTTTCTTAATTGATTCATGAGTAGGTCTTTAGGTGTTTAATAGCCTAAAGAGGTTTAATGAAATTATGGTTAGCTCACAAATGTGAGAAAAACATAAAAGCAATTAATGTAAGTTCTTTAAGTTTAATTAATCAATGATTGTGAGCTAATTGCATTAGGCCCCCTTCATTGCATAGAATCATTATTATTTACTTTTCAGTTCCTTTGTATATTACATTGGGGGCTCATAATCATTTGATTAATTACCTTAAGGTAATATAAGCAAGGGTTAATTAATTGATTTAATTCATGCCTCAACCTAATCAATACATAAAATCAACCTAACCACCTTTTTTCATTAATTCAAATTAACTCACACATGGGCTATGGGATTAGGATTAGCTAACCACCTCTCATTTTTCTTAAATCAAATCAAATATGAAATTAAAAGTGAAATTAAGAAACCTTAGTTTATTTTAAATGATTTTATTTGATATGATTGTTCTTAGGAATTAGTTCGATTGAATGAAACATGTGTTTTATGTCTTATTATTCCTTCCCAATCATGTTAAATGTTGTATGTCATTTGATTAATGCCATCATATTTTACAAAATCAATTAAATGAAATGATTTTGTTCATGTCAAGCTTTCATGTGTTGATTTAAATTAGAAATATGTGTGGCTATTATCACTATTAAATCAAAGTTATTTTCAAAAGTTTATAAGTCAACTATAATACTTAGGGTGATAATAATTATAGGTATCTGTAAGCTTGTATGTGGCTATAGTTTAGAACATGTGATATGGAGTTCTTCTTCTTTGATTTACATGGACTCACATATAGTTTGAATATTAACAAGTCTATAGTCCATTTGTTTGAATTCAACCCTATATATTTCTATGTTAGAATTTAGATAGAACTTTAGCTCACATGTATAAATAATCTAATTGAAAGAGATATAATTTCTGCATGTTTTTCCATTCTTGTAGTCATTTATACATTCATGTGTATTTAAGAATAGCGCATAAAGAATAGCATGTATATCTAGTCAGGATATTCTGGGGATGCACGACTTTAAGTAGCCCCAAGGAGGCCTTTACCTCACTCCCCTAATCTTTACCTCACTCCCCTAGTCAATAATGGCAAAGTACTTGCTTAGAACTTTTATACACTTGTTTGTGCATTTAGCTAATGAATGAAAATATCATTTTTAACTATTGGCTCACATGTATAAATAATTTAATTGAAAGAGATACAACTTTTGCATGATTTCCATTCTTGTAGTCATTTATACATTCATGTGTACTTAAGAATAGTGGGTATATCTAGTTTGGACATTCCATGAATGCATGACTTTAAGTAACCCCAAGGAGGTCTTTATCTCACTTCCTTAGTTAATAATGGCAAAGTACTTGGTTAAAACTTTTATACACTTGAATGTGCATCTAGCTAATGAGTAAAAATTCCATGTTTTCTATAAACTACATGTATGCATTTTTCATTTAAAAGTGTACTAAAAGAAATATATCGCATGTATAATTATATTTAGGATTCAATCATATGCTTGTTACATGTGGGGGAAAGGAATAATGTGATGTATGTCATGTGTTAGAAATTCAATTAAGTTAATATTAAGAAGCCTTTCATATTGAATAGGATTATTTAAAGTGAACCAAAACTTAGGATTAATTAAAAATGTGTAATAAGTCATTCACTAAAGAGAACAATCTAATTAATATGCTTTAGAATGACTTAGGGATGAAAGAGAGTAATCTTCTCTTTTTCTTCTCTTTATAACACATAGTTGCTAAGTGTAAGTCAAATAAAATAAAATAAAATATTAAGTAAAATTCCTAAATCAATTAAACCACTTGGAGTGAAATCAACCTCTTATGATTGGACTTTCTTTCACACTTAGAAAATACAACTATAATGCTTTGCTAGGACATACCACACAAGCCTTAACACACACATTAGAACTTAGTCACCACTTCTAGCCTTATGTTAGGGTGATGCATCGTACGATGTATGTTTAGTTTTGTGATGTATTATTTTAGATAAGATGTTAAGATGTATGTTTTGTGGACTGGATGATATGCCGTGATTAGCTTAATCATGTTTTTCTGTAGGGGATTATACTTAAAGGGGTCACTCAAAAAATTAAAATATAAATGCTCTCTTTTACAGGTTGCTTAAGCCTCTAAGCATAACCCAAATTAGGACAGGTGGGCTTGGTTACCCATGTGTAGGTTGCTAAGTCTAAATTATAAATATAACTACTTGGGCTACATGTATGTTTAGCTAACACTTATTTTGTAGGTGTAGTTAGATTTACTTTTTTTATTTTTAATATAATTCTATATTAGGAATTAGGATTAGTGCTATGGGAGGTAAGGATGAGCATTGGACAGAAGGATTAGTCTTGGGGTGCTAGGTGGTGCCTTGCAGCCTACCATATCAAAGGAGAAAAGATAAAAGGAATGAAGGAGATATGAAGCATGAAAGTTTGAAGACCCCCCATGGCACTTATTCATTTGTTAATTGTAATTATTTTTTCATATTTTGGGTTGTATAAGGGTAGAGCTCGGCTACCTATTTTCTCTTTTTCGGGTTGTACGGTGGTACCCGACCGCACCAGCCTCTTATTCTTTTGCACTAGATTTATGAAAATTATTTGATTTTATGTTTAACTACATAATAAAAATAGCATGCCTCTTCATAATTTCTTTATGATTGATGTTTGTTGTGTGGCCTGGATCCGATTAGGCTCTTAAAAAAAAAATTTTTACCCAACTATAACTAATAATTAAATTTCTAAATAACTCATAACCTCACATAAAGCCTAGGCATTAAATCAAGATAACTAAAAGATTTAGTGACCCCTTAGCTGGATGTTGTATGTCTCATATCTTGCATTCATATTGCTTCACTCTTGCTAATAGAGGGTTTCCATCCTTGCACGATAGGGGAAGACTTGACCTTTGAGGGTCTCCTCTGTGGTGGAAAACACCTCTTTTTCGCTGATTTAGCCAATGACCTTACTTCATCATGCATTTAGGCATACAAAAATCCTATAGCCTTTGTCAAAATGAGGTTTCAAAAATCAAATAAAAATTGAAACGATTTGTATTAGACTACGTCATTGCTCATATCACTCATGCTCTAGTCTCTTAGGGAGTGAGTTTAAGGAGCTTAGTCTCTTTCTAAATAATAATAACCCAACTATCTTGCAAAATCATAAGACTTGCCTACATGGTTTTATAGCGTATGAGGAGTTAACTGGCTGCCACTCCATGTGATTATAAGTCCAACAGTTGGGTGGTTTACCCTCTCTTGTGGAGGTAGACCATGTACTAATTTTTGTTTAGATTGAGGTTGTGATTTGGCTCTTACCAAAGCTCCCTAGATTTAGGATCTGAGATTGTTGTTTCTTTCGGACTACAAGCATAAATTATCACCTCTTAGGCATTTCCCTAACCTTGTGTTAGCGGATTATAAGCCCTAGTAATCTAATAAATTTCAAATTCAAATAAATAACACTCTTCAATTTCAAATATATAAAGCCCAACCATAGTATAGATTGGAATGCTCACTAGGCATCCTAGTATCATGAGTATTCCCTACTTATTTTCTTTGGCTCTGATAATAATTCTCTCCTTTTAATCTTTCCCACTTGATTCCCAAATATAACTAATTTATTGATAGTCTTACCCTTGAAATCTTTAGAGATAATAATTTCTACTTTAATCAAGAGTATTCCTAAGGAACTCACCTTTTTTAAGATATAATTAACTATGGGTGCTTGCCCTCCATAGGGAACTTTAGAACTCGATTTAATATGAACCCTACCTTATTCATCCATGTAAAGTAGAGGAAAAATCTCTAGTATATTTGAAGACCTATCATGCCTTAGGATTCCTTATTAGGTGATTAAGTCCATTGAAGGGTGATGTCTCTATCTTTCAAGATAGTACATCATACCACAATGTTGTATCTGATCACTTCAATAAGTGTACCCTCAGATCTACGTGATATCCCCTATACACAATCCAAAAATAAACACCACACTTATGCTCATAAAGGAGCTATTGTTTGTAAGTTTTTATGTCTCACCTTAAATTTTATTCAATTCTCCTCCCAATAAGAGAACTAATTTGAACTTAATTCTTTTCATATTTTCCATACATGATATCATAGAATTGAATTAAACATATATATTGAAAAGTTTAGCTTGCATTTATTGGCAAACTTAAGGGCATTCAAGCTTAGCTTAAGCCTCCCTTAAGCTATTTTGATTCAATTGGTAAAATCTTTTTATGCATTTCAAGTGATGATTGAAAGTCCATCCTTGCTTGCTATTAAGATATCAAATCATACGCTTGTTAGTGAGCAAGTTACCAAATTCTTTTGAGCCACTTTAATTAATTCATTTGATGTCTTACAATTTATGATTCTAAGTGTCCATCTCAAGATTTGAATCTTAATTCACATTCATCTTGTGATACATAAGATTCAAAAGTTTATCTAAAATGTTAAACTTTACAGGTTTAATTTACTAAAAATTTAAGCAGCCTCTCGGCATCATTCCCGCGTAGGGGGCTATTTCAGAAGACTAGGTCATCCCACCATGCCAAGAAAGGCGTGTATGATAGGTGTCATAAAACACAATGATCGAAAGTATAGTTTATCTACCATACCAAGAAAGGGGTGCATGGGTCTTCAGATTTACCTATGTAGCGTAGCATTTCCTTGCCACATTGGAACAATGCGCACAAGTACTTAATTTTAATCAAATTTTGTTGCCACTTTGGAATAACGTGCACAAGTACTTATTTTAAAACATAATTTTCTCACCATATTGAAATAATTTGCACAGGTACTTATTTTAATGCAAATTTTCTCACCACATTGGAACAACGTGCACGAGTACTTATCTTTATAGCACATTTCCCTACCACATTGGAACAACATGTACATGTACTTATTTTCATAGCAAATTTTCTCTCACATTCAAACAATGCGCATGAGTACTTATCTTTATAGCACATTTTCCTGTCACATTGGAATGACATGTACAGGTACTTACTTTCAAATCAAATATTCTCATCATGTTGGAACAATGTGCATGAGTATTTATTTCAAAGTAAATTTCTCTATCACATTGGAATAATGTGCACAGGTACTTAGTAACTTTAATATTTCTTTTCAATTTTACCTTTACATATGCATTGAAATAATACACTTAGGATATAAGTGGAGTTATGCAATCATACTATGATTGTATTCACCTTTTATTCAAAATTTGCCTTTTCAAATACTCCAAACAGAAAACTATAGTATAAATTCCCAATTAATATGAGCCACATTTCATTATTTTTGATATTAAGCATCAAAATACCATTGCTTTCTTCAAATCCAACAAATAAAATTAGAATCTTATGGCCGAACATAGCTAAATTTTAGCCTTTTGCAATGAAAAGAAAGCAGCATTATACTCTACAAATATGGTAATTTCTAAAATCTAAAATTTCATCACTATCTCAGCTCATATAGGCTTAAAGAGCCATTAAAGTAAGAACAATAAACAAGATTTATATTCACATGAAAGAAAACTAAAATTCCATTCTCTTTTACTCACCTCAAACCCAACAAGTGAAATAGCATAATTGATAGCAAGGCACAAGAAAATTTCATAACATTGAAAGAGGCCTCAAAGAACACTTTACCCTCTCTTTCATTCCCCTTGCTTCAATATGATAGCCAAAATAGTTTAAGCCACTTAAAATGCATAGCCACATTCAGCTTCATATTGCATAAACCCAAAAGAAAATTTCATATTTCGTAAAGCATCTCCAAAGCCACAAGATTTGAATGAAGGTCAAATTGAATCTTGCTAAATGTAAGAAGAGATAAAGGATAGGGCAAGAGTAGACAAATTTCAGCAAGATACTCAAGTGAAATAACAAGTGGCAATTAAAAACCTTACCATATTACTTATTTAGGAAGCTAAAGAATGACAACCTTAAGTTGCATGCAAATGGTACTTCATTTCACATTCCATTTTAAAAGTTTATTGATTTGGTAATAATGGTAGTAAAGAGAATATATATGAAGTCAAAAATCTCAATCCATCCCCTTCAAATCCAAGAAAATGGGATAATAAATCAATAACCAATTCAAACCTTAGAAAATGTCCATATGATGGTCTCCAAAAATCTAAAAATTTCAATGAGCACCACTTCACTTTCACTTGAAGGTAAGGAAAGGTAATGAACATATGAATTCCAATGACATTAAGCATGCATTACATTGTGGATAAAAAGATAACAATTTTATTGAGA
Source organism: Cymbidium sinense (assembly GCA_021442155.1). NCBI lineage: Eukaryota > Viridiplantae > Streptophyta > Magnoliopsida > Asparagales > Orchidaceae > Cymbidium > Cymbidium sinense. Next base: position 134,670,160 of record CM038216.1, read on the forward strand.
TATATAAAAAGATTCTACTCAACCAAATCATAAACCACAACAAAATAGATTCCAATCAGCAAAAATATGAATTTAAATTGATGGTCCACATGCACTCATCTCTTTTATTTGATTTCAAGATAATAGTAAGGTCCGAGTAAGATTTAATCAAGCAAGACAACAAATAGCCATTCTAGATTTTGCCAAGTCATTTATTCAAGCAACAAAAGATGGCAACAATATGATTACTTCAAATCTAAAAATATAATAAAGCTTATGTTTGGAATTTCATTATTCCAATAAGCTTGGGCTTCTCCACATTTCATATTAACATTCACATGAAGATATTATGAAAACTTGATCGCATGAAAGGTGAAATCCAATAAAACTATAAAGTAAAAATAAGGGATTCGCATAGAAATGAGAGCTTTAGATCAATGTTAAACCCCATGCACTCTCCACCTTATTTTAATTCCACAATGACAATAATATTTAAGCAAGATATAATCAGGTAAAATAGCAAATGGAAACCCTAAAGCTTGCAATATTTAATTCATTTGAATAGTAACATGACAACCCAAATCTGAAAAGATATTGAGATATTGAAATCCATATTTCGACCATTATCACATTAGACATCAAGAAGAGAAGTTATTGTCTCTCTCAAATCTGATAAATAAAACGGCCATTAGATAACAACCTGCAAGTAAATTTTAGCCTTTAGTAACATGAAGGAAGCAATATTATATCTCACTCATATAATTTCTCATTTCATACAATATGATAGTTGTTCGGAAGTGATATATTGCACAACATTCAAATAAAACCCAAAGTCAATGTTATTCAATAATAAAAAATGCAAGCTTTAGCTTATACATATCTCAAAATCCTTCATGTTTCCCATTTTAACTTTAGTTAAAGCGTTGGGAATCTCATAATAGAAAAAATTATAATATAATGTGTAGAGAATTTTAATTCAACTTCAACTCGAAGCAACAAGACAGTACTTTCAATCATTAAATGCTTGCAAATCAAACATGGCAAACTTAGGTTCCACATATGTGCACCCCCATTTCTCATTTTTTAGTTTAAAGTTTATTGATTTGAAAGTAACTATGGAGAAGAGAGAAAGTATGAAGCCAAAGCCCCAATCCATCTTCTCCAAGCTGAGTAAATGAAACAACAAGCCAATAGCCATACTAAACTTTAAATGATAATATGGATGTGCTATTTATTTCTGGATGTGGGACACCACACAGATCTTAGAGGGTACTTATTAGAGTGACCAGGCATTAAAGTATGATGTACTATCTCAAAAGATAGAAATATCACCCTACAATGGACCTAATCACCTAATAAGGACTCCTAAGGCAGATGAATCTTTGAATATACCAAAGATCTTTCCCCTACTTTATATGAAAAAGTAAAGCAGGATTTATATTATGTCTAGTTTTTTAAGTTCCCTATAGAGGCAAGCATCCATAATTAATTACATCCTAGGAAATGGAATTCCCTAAGAATACTCTCGATTAAAAGTAGACAATTATTGTCTCCAAAGATTTCAATGCTAGACTATTAAAGGATTAGTTATGTTTGGAAAATCAAATAGGAGAGACCAAGTGGAAGACTTATTTATAGAATCCAAATGAAGATAAGTATGGAGCACTTATGGTACTAAGAAGCTTAGTACATGCTCCAATTTATCCTATGGTGAGACTTTATATATTTGAAAGTGAAGCGGTTTATTTTGTTTGAGTTGAAATTTTATTAGATTGATAGGGCTTCTAATCTATCAACACAAGATTATGGAAATGCTTAAGAGGTGAAAATTTATGCTTGTAGCTTGAAGAAAACTAGCAACCTCGAATCCTAAATCTAGGGAGCTTTAACACAAGCACAACCTAAACCTAGGCCCCAAAGGGGACATAAGGGTTTATCTCCATAAGAGAGAATAAACTCGTCCAATTTCTAGACTTACAATCTCCTAGAGTGGCTGCCAACTAACACCTCCTACGATTTAAATCCATGTAGACAAGTCTTATGAAATTATAAGATGACTGAGCTGTTATGTAATTGGAAAGAAACAAAAGTCCTAAACTCACTCTCAAAGAGACTAGAGCATGAGTGATATGAGCATATGACTTAATCAGAAATGCAAAATTTTACAATTTTTATTTTATTTTGACATATTCATTTGGATAAAAGCTTGGGATTTTTATGCTTAAATGTATGATGAAATAGGGTTATTGGCCAAACCAGCGAGAAGAGGGTGCTCTCCATCATAAGAGATGCCCTCAAAAGTCAAGCATTCTCTTATCATGCAAGGATGGAGATCCCCCATATTCAAGAAAGAAGGAAAATGACATGCATGATGTGAGACATAAAACCATACAGTTAACGGGTTACTAAATCTTTTGATTATCTTATTCATGTTCTAGTATTTATGATGAGGTTATGAGTTATTTTAAATTTTAATTAAGAGTTATTAATTGAGGTACAAAAAATAATTTTATTCTGAGAGCCTACCGTATCCAGGCCACACATTCAAACATCAAATATGAATAAACTAGAAAAAGTATGCAATTCTAGTGCGTAATCTAAACACAATATCAAATAATTTTTTAGACTATTACGGAACAATAAAAGGCCGGTGTGGCCAGGTACCGTCGTACATCCAGAAAAATAGAAAAGATGGGTAGTTGACCTATACCCTAATACAACCTAGAATATAAAAGAATAATTAGAATTAGAATTAAATAAATGCTATGGGGGTCTTCATCTCTTCATATCTTCATGTCTTCTTCCTTTCAATTTAGTTTACTTCAAGGCATCACAGGGAACCCTAGGGACTAACTCTTTTGGCCACTACTCATCCTAGATCTCATATCACTAATCCTAATTTCTATTTACAAAAATTATATTTTTTTTATGAAAAAGTAAACCTAGCTATACCTGCAAAATAGAGGTCAGCTAAATATACATACAAACTCAAGCAGTTATATTTATAATTTGGACTTAGCACCCTACACATGAGTAACCAAGCCCACCTCTCCTAACTTGGATTATGCTTAGGGGGTATAAACAACTTGTAAGTAAAATATTTATATTTATTTTACAGCAGACCTGTTAAGCATAATTCCCTGCAAAAAATAATGTTAGACTATCAACGGCCTAACATCCAGCCTACGATCCACATTCTTAACATTCGGTCTAAAATATTACATCACAAAATAAAACACAACATCATTACATACATCGTCTTAACCTAAAGCTAGAAGTGGTGACTTAATATTCTAATATGTGTGCTTAGAAGGCTTGTGTGGCATGTCTGTTCTAGGCTTTGTTTCATTTTAAGTTCGATTTGAATTCAAAGTTTGTTCAATTTTACCATGGGATAGTTTTGATTTAAATAATTTAATTGATTTTATTTTATTTTATTTTATTTTATTTTATGTTCACATTTATGTTTAAGTTGAATTTAGGTTTTAGAGAATGAAGAATAAGATAAATTCTACTTCAAAATAGAATCCATTTCATTCAACATCCTAATCCTAATAGAATGAAACTTTCATCCTGAGATGAAAGTTTATTCTAAGGGTCTAACTAAGAACTTAAGTATCTTTTAGCCCATTTGAATTTATATAGATGATTCAACTAGATTGATTTGATTTGATTAATGTTTGTTGATTTTATTTAGATTTTAGAGTTTAAGTTTTTTAACTTCATGTATTTTGATTGAATAATTTTGGATTAGATGTTTTGATTTAATTAAATTTTTATAATTCAATATCCTTTAAATTAATATTTAATTCTTTTCTCTTGAGTTTCAATTTAAGATTTCAATTTATATGATTAATATTGATTGGATCATTTTAATCTTATTTAAATTTATTAATATTATCATTTCACTTAAACTTGATTTGGATTGGTGAATATATTCCAATTAACTTATGATTTAATTGAACTTTAATATGCTTCTTTTATTTGAATTCCAATTGAGGGTTTAATTCCTTAAATTTAAACATTTAGTTTATATATTATTTATTTTGGCTTGATGATCAATCTCCTCATGATTAACCTAGATATGATTTTCTTGGCCAAACAGTTGATTAAATTGCATGTTAATTAAAGATTTATTGACTTGATTAATCAATATTCTAAGTTATTCACTTAATTGAGATTGGATTAATAATCAATCAAGTTTGATTTCTAATTAAATGATTAACTTATTTAAATGATTAAATTTAGTTGGGCAATGAATATTAAACTTAATTAAGGATTACCTGAGTATTTTAATTAAAGTTTAATAATTTCAATATGATTTTCTTAATTAATATTTATCCATGGGTTGATCATAATCTTCTTGTCAAATTAATTAGGGTTTTATTTAATTTAGATTATTTGGCTAAGTTTTTTAAGGTTAAGATTTATGTGATATTATTTGTTTATTATTTGTTAATTTGGTAATTTATTTGTCCAATATTTATTACAATTATTATTCAATTAAATTTGACAATGTTTATTTGATTAAAATTCCACTTAAACAAATGCATTTGTCATATTAATTATGGTTGTGTTTAGTGTCTATAAATAATAATTCAATGTTCAATTCGGTTACTTCACTTAAAGTTCATCAATCATTGGTTTGATTCTTTCAAATAATTTAACCTATCAAATTATTCAATTGAATGGATTTATAATTTACTTCAGCTTTACTTGATTAAGTTGTTTATTTGATTAAGGTTCAAAGCAACTTCTTATTTGAATACTAATTAAGGGTTTGATCATTTGGTTTATTGAACTTGGTGATTTGATTTATACGTTGGTTTTAGTTTGAGGATTATCTAATTTAATCTTTTGCTTGGACTTAATTGATTTGATTTGTTAAGTTTTATTAGTTTATGGATTTGATTAGGCATTTGACTTAAGCTTGATTTAAGATTTAGTTTTAATAAGTTTTGTTTAAATCAATTTGATTTATTAAATGATGGATTAATTTATTCAAGTTAAGTTCATATTAATTAGATGTTTTAATTAATTATATTTAATTAAGGGTAATTCAATTTTAAATTATTAGATTAATCAAAGATTTATTTAATTAATAAAAGTTAATGACTTAATTACTCATATGTGATAGATTTGACTTAATTTAATAAGTATTCCACTTAAATTTGATTAACTAAAGAATTATTATTATTTTTTACTTTTATTTTTATTTTTATAAAGTTAATTTAACTTAATTTTAGTTTAATTAGGTGATTGATTAGGTTAATTAGAAGTTTCATTTAAATGTGTTAGGGGTTAGTCTTAGTTTAGAAGTTGATGAATTGGTTATGTTTAGATTATTTGAATAATTGATTTAATTAGCATTGAACTACTGATTAATTAGGCCTTTGACTTAATTGAATAATTATAATTTGATTTGATAATTGACTAAATTCGTTAGAAACAAGCAAATTCGTTAGAAACAAGCATTAACTAAGTATTTCATTTGATTAAAGCCAGATAAATTTGATAAAAGTTTAATTATGAAATTATTTGGGTGATTTAATTAAGTTTCATGCTTAATTTGATTTTTGAGGTTTAAACTTCATTATTGATTATTTCATTTTATTTACATGGCCTTTTAAGTTGGCTTAATTATAATTAGATGTTTACTTCATTTAATTAGTTTTTAGTTTAAATTCATCATTGAATATTTAATTTAATTAAGATTTAGTCAATATAATTCATAGCTTATTATATTAAATGATTAACTTTTAATTCATAATTGGATTAACATTTGGTTTAACTTCATTTGATTAAATATTTGATTGTATTTGTTTATTTAGACTAAGTTTCCTTAAATGAATTTCAATTTGATTGCATAATTGAACCAATTATGATATTTTATTTTTATTCTTGATTTAATTTATCTTTTAATTAGATTTGATTGATTTATTTGATTTGATTTTATTTTAGCTTGCATTAATGTTTTTGTCCAATTTCTCTTAAGTTTATTTCATTTGGTTTGATCTATGTTAACCTAAGGCATTTTGAGCTAAAGTTTGAATTTATTTTTAGATTAGGTTGACTTGAGATTAAAGTTTCATTGGTTTGTTAAATTATGAGTTTAATTTGAAATTTAATTAACATTTAATTTTCATTAATTTTATTAAGCTTGAGTTTATGTTTAATTTAATTTCATTAGAATATTATGTAAACTCAAAATCCCCAATTTCTATTAGGTATTTTGAGATTAATTTAAGTTTTAGTGAAAACCAAATTTCATTAATTAATCTAAAAAATATTAATCAAATTGATATAAAACTTTTAGGGATTGACATTGAGGTTAAATTACAAATACCATAAAAATTTTGAATCAAAACGATGATTGGATTAGGAGGTATTGAATTTCAAAGTTCAAATGGCTAATTTCTTGAATTTGTTAATTAAAAAAATCTAAAATATTATAAAAATCCTTAAAATAGCTTAAACCACTTCAGTTGACATCTAAGATCCTTAAAAAAATGATATGATCTTTAGAAACTTAATAAACCTAAAATAAACACTTATGGTTAAGATTTAATAAATTAAAGCTAATATTAATTGAATGAATTATAGCTAAACTCATAATAATTTAAATGTTAAATCAAAATCAAAAATAAAATAATACTTAAGCAATTGTTAATCAAAAACTAAATCAAGCAAATTATTAGATTCCTCTCAAAAAGACGAATCCAACAAGCCCTTATTTGTAATTTTTCATTGAGTATTTTTTTTAATGATTTTTTGAAGTTTTGGGTGAGTTTAGATATTTTTATAATTCAAAAAATACCTATTTTCCTATTTAAACCAGTCAACGGCACGCGATGCTGACTGGACATGCATCACATGTGTCAGCATCTCATTGGACCGTGCGGCTTCCCGTGGCAAATGAGCGAGAAAATTGCTCATTCGATCGGATCGTCCAAATCAAACGATGTGATCCAAGGGATAAAATCAAGGTTTCTAGCACTCTAATCTCAGCCGTCCATCCCTATTAATGGGCAATTAGATGGCTGCTATACTTTCTTCCCGATGGATGATGAACCAAGAGCTGCAAATGGGAATTCGAGGCCCATGGTCCGTCTAGGCTCAATTTTCCAACTAATCTCGCCGAAAAATCTCTTGTTTTTGCATTAGGATCATGTAAAATGGAAAGTGCAATGGGTATCTAATGGATATTTCTAATACTGTATGAAAATTATCACAAACAAAGAAACCTAAGATAGGCTACGGGATTCAAAAATTACCTAGTCGGACATGATTTCAGGCTACCGAGTCGATTCGAACACGCTCCTGGATGCGAGATGAAACTTTTGAATGAATCTGGACTCTTGCCTCCCTTGGAACGTCGTAGCCACCAACCTCCGCCGCACTTCGCCGGAATCCACTCGATTTGGGTGGTTGCATGTTGAAAAGGAGTGGGGTATGGATTTTTCTGCTAAGTGGAGCTTCTCTCTTTCTTTAGAATGCATTAGGATGCCTTGAATGGCTACATCAACTTCCCTTTATCTTAGCCCAACTCTCCCACATGGAAGAAGTTAATGTTGGCTAGCCATGGATGATTGGAAGCCTTGGAAGTTTTCTCCCAAAGTCTCCTTTTTTGGTTGTAGGATCAGCTTCATTTAATGAAAGAGTGGGGAGGAGTTGGAGAGTATGATATAGAGAGGAATGAGAGTTTTTTTTATGTGAATGAGTTAAGCTTCCTTGTTATTTAACTCCCTCCCTTTGTTGATTTTTGTTCCACTTTATCCCACTTAATTTGTTAAGCCATCCACTTAGAATAGGCTCAAGATGGGTTATAGATTAAACTAAGTTTACTTGAGCTAATTGTGAGTTGCTTGTAGTCCAACTCATGCCATTTGAATTTAGATGTGGTTTAAAATCATTTGAGTTAGTTTAATTGTACTTCTTTTGGCTAATTGATTTTAGATTTGAGTTTCAATTAATGTTTCATTGATCCTTTATAATATTTATGACTAATTAATTTCATTTAATTTGAACAAAGTTTTAATTCTTTTGGCCTAAATGAGTCAAGTTAGCTTCATTAACTCAATTAGCCATTTTTAAATTTGAATTTTAATATTATTTATGTTTGATTATTCATTTATGATGTTTAAATTTTATTGATCTCATTTGATTTAAATTAAATTTTGAGTTTGACTTAAGTTGACTCATTTTATTTTAAATGACCTAATTTGAGTTTATTTGAATTAAATGATTCAATTGGTCGAATAAAAGTTTACTTAAACTTCAATTATGATTGGTTAAGCATTTAGAATTATTTAGGTTTGATTAATTTTGATTAATTTGAGCTTTAACCTTGAATTTGACCAATGTTGACCCAAATTAGGCTTAATAGGTTCTCTTAAATCAAATGACCGAATTGGTCAAATTGAATCCAAAGAAAGGTTGAATTATGTTCATTTATGATTTCAAATAATTTTGGGTGTTTGATTTAAATTAATTTTAATTTGATTTGGAATTAGCTTAATGAGGTCTAATTGGATTTATTTGAGTTAAGTGGTCAAATCAACCACTGAAGACCTCTTCTGATTAAAATTTTTTTAGAGATATCTTTAAATATTTTTTATTTGATGATTTTGAATTATTAGAGTGGTTTAATTTGGCTACATTTTGATTAATTGGCTTTTGAGTTAGTGGAGCCCACATGAGTCAACTCTAGGTCAAATGATATATTTTTCACTTTGTGTCCCATCTTGATTTTTTTTTGTTTGATTTGATTTGATTGTAGATTTTGGATAGTTTAGTTGAAGAGTTGATTGATTTTGAGAAAATCAATTGAGTTTGATTTGAAATGAGGGAATTTTGGCAAAGTTCATAGGATTAAATCATAGGGCTTAGGTTTAGGTTATAGATTTGGAGATATGTTTAAATATTTTTTATTTGATGATTTTGAATTATTAGAGTGGTTTAATTTGGCTACATTTTGATTAATTGACTTTTGAGTTAGTGGAGCCCACATGAGTCAACTCTAGGTCAAATGATATATTTTTCACTTTGTGTCCCATCTTGATTTTTTTTGTTTGATTTGATTTGATTGTAGATTTTGGATAGTTTAGTTGAAGAGTTGATTGATTTTGAGAAAATCAATTGAGTTTAATTTGAAATGAGGGAATTTTGGCTAAGTTCATAGGATTAAATCATAGGGCTTAGGTTTAGGTTATAGATTTGATTTAGAGTTTGAATTCAATCATTTGGGTATGAATTAAGATTCAATTAGTATTGACTACATTGATTTGAGGTTGGATTTTGGCTAAGAAGGTAGGCATGAGCTTGGTTAGGCCATAGGATTTGTAAGTCACCTTGGTTCCTAAGGAATAGCCTAATCCTATGGCAAACCCTTCTAAAGTCTCTAGGTTTAGGTTAAGTGTTCACTTAGCCACTAGAAGTGTCCTATGACTAAAGAGCTCTTAGTGTCTAGAAGACTCCTAAACCTATGATGGGAAGATTGAATCCTCACTCTAAAAGTGAGGTCAATAATGGAAGCTCAAAAAAATCTGAAAATCTTATCATACTCTGCTTTATATTCATTAAAAAGTGAGGATAGGCATTAAGCATCTAGGTTTTAATAATTTTCAACATGGATCAGATTATGGATAGCAAGGTAAGCTTCTCCCAAAGCATATAAATTCTTAAATCTTGTCATTTTCTCTTTCATTTTAACCTAATAGTAAAATGATTGTTTGGTGGTAAGGTTTAAGTCAAGCCTATCTTATGCCTTGATAAATAATTAACATGATAATGATGAATCCTACAGATCTTCATCTCATTTTATCTCCCATGATTCAAGTAAAGGTAAACTAGCACAAAACAAATGAATGCTTGACAACAAAACAAGGCCTAAGCCATATGACATATCAAGCCTCACATTTTATCCCTAATCCAACCACGTAGCCTGTGAAAGAGGGATTCATCAAGCCAATTCCATTCAAGAGAAACCCAAATAGTAAAATGCAACTTAGGGTTGAGTAAAGACAACCTGGAAACCAGGTTAGAAGGAGGAAGGAGAAAAAAGCCGAGCTTGTTCAGTTAGGGTTACTAGGCCAAGAGGGGAGAGAGAGTTGTTGCTCATTCCTTCGGGTAGGACGGGTCGAACGAGAGAAAGGAAGGGAGAGAAGAGTCTCCCTGGCTGCTCGGTTATGAGGAAAATCGTAATTCAGCCTACGCGTTTGACTGGGAAGGACGATCGAAAGGGATTTGCTCGATTCATGTGATGCTCGGCTATGAAGGAACAAGAGAAAAATCCCTTTGGCTACTCGACTCACGCGGACGAGATGAGAGGAGCTTGGGAGGAAGAGGGAGATCGGCTCTCGTGCACTACTGGAAGAGGCCAAACGGAAACCGAACGAAAATGAGGGTTTGGGAGAGTCATTTTGTACGAATAGAGAGAATAGGAGGGATCGAATGAAATGAGAAAGCTTGGGAGGGATCTTATTTATGCTGAGACGTGTGAATGGCCCTTGGTCTTTGGCTTTGGGGTGATATTAGGATTGACCTCTTTTCTTTAATTGGTCTTCTATGAGGCAACCAATGAGGGTACTTGAGCGGCAAATTCAATTGGGTTAAATACGCTCGATTGGAGGATTAAGATGCAATCGAAAAGTGACGTAGGAGAGTTGAGATTAGGATTAAATTAGGCAAATTTTAAACAGATTTGATTGATTATTTAGCTTAATAATATTATTATTTTGGTTAATCCCTAAAATTTTCAATGAATTATCCTACATAGCGAGCCTTAGCAATATGAGTATCAATTTTAGGTGATTTCTTTGTGCCAAATGTAACGTCGATATCCGTTTCACGAGTGGAGGTCATTTGAGCAACTTCTGCGATGATTGGAGCAAAATAATGCTTAAATTTCACGACATCACATTTGAATCGCTCGATGTTCGTAAAGACTTTGCCAAATCGATCGCGAAAGGTATCGCTTAATAGATTTCGATGTTTTGGCGACAACGACGTAATTAATTTTGCGAACGGAGATCGTTTGGACGTCGTCAGAGCTTTTCGGCCTCAATATGCATGTAATTTCATAAAAAATTAATTTTGATCGATTGATTTATTATTAGTTAATGGAATAAGCTTCATTTGATTAATTTTAATATTTTAAACACACTTATGCAATCAAATTCTTCGAGTCGAGATGATTTTTATTGAATTTGATCGCGGTCAAGGCATTTTAAACCCGATTCATGTGATGATATTTTTGTTAATTATTGATTTCAACTTTCGTGCTTCATTTGATTTGTGAACCATATGTGGAGGTCAACAAGAACTTTCGATTAAGGCTAGTCATTAAGTCACTAATTACTTTGTGTATGGTACCAGCAAATGGAGTATTTAATTTAGATTTATGAGATTCACAATCTTTTAACTTAAAGTGGATGGTGGGAAAAATGGTGACGTGTCCACTCAAGATCTCATGGTTCTATCATTCTAAAATGGTATGGTCTTTAAGTCGAGGTAAGAGCCAACCCAAAGGATCTTACCAAAGAACCATGGTTGTCATAAAATATATATTACTTAAGTAATTTATTTTATTATACTTTAATAATTTTAATGAATAAATTTATTATGAATTCTAAATTTATAAATTTAATTATAAATTTTTATAATTATAATTATTTATAATAAATGTATCTTATTATTTTCTCTTTTTAGCTCAAATCTAATTCTCTAATTTTCGATTTATATAATTTTAATTCAATTATTTAGGACACACGTACGTGTCCCTTTAATTTTTTTAATATTATTTTAATCATATATTTATCTTGTCAATCGCATCGTATGATCGCACGCCTTATTTTTGAAAATATCGAGTAAATTCATAATAAAGGAATCTAGTCATCGAGAGCTTTACGCATTATTGGCTGCCCTAGTTAGTGGCCATGTAGGTTGCATCTTCTTAATTTTTTTTATTCTATTTAGAGAGAAATAAATGATAAATTATTTTGAAGTAGTATTTTCCTTAGTTAGCATTGCTATTAAGATCAAAGTGCTTATAGAATGCGAAGGTAGTCATGGAAGGATAATTGGCCATCATGTGTCTTTAAGATGCTCAATGTTTAGAAAAATTGTTGTCATGGTGTGATTGATTGGTAATGATCTTATTTTTGTGGTTCTTTTGTCTCATTTACTCTTATATAGGCTGTTTTTGCTTTTGTTCTTTGAATATATGCTTTGCCATTTGGTATATTTTCTAGTTTTCTAACTTCTCCAATGTTATCTTATTTGAATTTTAATTGGAGTATGATACTTTATAGCCATGCATTTTTGTTTTAGTTTCATAATTTCTTGAACTTTGATTTTCTTATTCAATTTTTATGGGTTGTAGTTAATATTAGTATTTTTTAAGACATTTGAATGAATTTGATCATAAACTCACACACACAAGGCATGTGCAAAAATTTAAGCCTAAAAACTTTTGATTGAAAGCCTAAGCTTTCAACCAGTTAAGGTAACTTACATGTTAATGTTAATCTTTGCTCAAGTTAAGAGAGAGTTGTGCTCCAATATAATACCATAAAAAAATTTATTATTGAAATTAAATGTTTTTTATATCAAATTTGAACTTCAGCAATCTCAATAATATTATCATTAATGAATAAAATATTTAATATGTATATTTACATCAATTAATAAAACGATGATATTTTATAATAAAGATATAATAAATAAACAAAATTTAATAAAACAATTATGTGATTGATAAGTAATCCTATAATATTTTGAATATTAAATTACAATATATTAATATTTAATAAGTTATATTTAACTAAATTTAAATTATAGGAGCTATCATCAAGTTCTTAAATAAGTTACTTATTGAATAATAAATAAATTTATTGGAGAACATAAATAAAGGTGCTGAATCCCATTCAAACTCGATTCATTAAGCATTTTAGTTTTTTTTTTAAAATGCTCAAATTTATTCAATTATTAAATCGTAAGTGTATTAATTGAGTTGAATTCAAATTATTTATTGAATGTATTGGTTGGCTTATAGCTCTAAAAATTTATGACTTAAAGATTGCTTATGATGATTATCTGAATTGAAATATTTTATTTGCATAAATACCTTCAAGTGCCACGTCAAAATTGATGGGTGTGTGAGTCAATGCATATCTTAGTTATACAATAAGACTATACCAAATGGGCGTTCCAAAGAGATGGTCAGTAGAACAAGCAAAAAGAGAAAAATATTGAATTGGCAAAGTTAAATAAAAAGATGTGCAACTCTATATATTGCTAAATAAAACCTATGAAACTGAGTTTTAATTTAGTCAAATTGACTCATGAATCAGCTCAATAAATAAGTTAATTTCAAGTTAATTTCAAATAGGACTCTCAAGTTTTCAACGCCAAATCAGACTACGAAAATAGAACCCAAACGCTATAATAACACAGCACAAGAAATTTAAAATTAATTAAATTTTTGGACATAGTTAATTCGTCATAAAATCATAGTTTATTAGCTAGGCAGGAAAAGGAATTAAGCCAAAACTCAAAAAACGCTTGACTAGCCATGATCATAAGCAACTTTTTTTTTATAACACGTGATTCACGCATTTGAATTATTTAATATAAAATATTAATGTTTTAAGTTATGTATAATTTACATAAAATGTTTTTATTTAATCGTCCTAAAAATTTTATAAACATCTTTATTTTCTTCATCTTCTATATCAAAATTAATAATAATAATAATAATAATAATAATAATAATAATAATAATGTAGAACTTTATGTATTGCATATTTGTATATAATTATTTAAAAAATTATTTTATCTTCAAAGTTAACTAAATGATTGACAGCATGGCTTAAAAAACACGTGATTCTCATGCCTTAAAAAAAATCTAACGATAATTCAATTTTTTGGGGGAAATGATAATTCAAGTTTCAAAACTCAACGTTCAAACCAATAGTTTTTTATATCGTGCGTCTAAACAAATCAAAAGTTATTTGAATCTCTCTTTGGCTATCTCATTATTTTGATCAGAAGTTAAGAATTTTCAAAATGTTCAAATACTTTTAAATGAATAAAGGATGTCAATTCCATAATTTTTTTTATCCATCTAAATTTGATAGATGTATAAGATAGGTTAGCCTAATAGTTGAGAGCTCATGTTGTCAATCAAAAAAGCCATGGAAAGTTAAGATCTTATTTAAGAGTTATGTTATGAGAAATAGGTTAGCCTAATAGGATTTGTGAAAGAATACACTTTATCAAGGAATGAAATGCAGTATATATCTGATTTAAAGCTCTATCAAAAAAATTTGATCACAAAGGGTTATTAAAAAATTGCCAAATGCAGAGAATCTAAGAAAAGGTGATCAAGGTACTAAAAAAGGGTGCATATGATGCTTTTAAAATGTCTTATTTATAGGGTTATTTGATAAACATCATAGAATAATAAAAAGAAAGAGTGCAGACTCCAGTAATTAATAAGACATGAACATGTGTATAATAGGATGGTGTAATAGAGGTGTGGCATCTCGATGACATGTCTCCTTGAAGGGTCTACTCACTTGTACCTATATATGGGGTAAGTTATAGTTAGAGTTCCTATCAAGTGATAAGTGAATGACTACTTGTCTTATAGAGTGTGACGATATATTTAGTCTCCTATTGGGATTTGTCTTGTGATGCATCCCTTAATTGCCAAGTTGATGATGAGTTGGTTAGTGATTGATCTCTAAGTCACTTGCCCTTATCTGGTTTGGTTGTCCTCTTTAGGCGAGTCCATTTTTCCCATCATATATATATATAAACAAAAGCATAAGTCATTTAAATATCTTTTTTTATAAAAACAATATTGATACATATTAATTAGTTGATCCGTCTAATAATTAATTTTGAAAAGCTCAAATGATAGCTTGTTTTTAAACTTAATGAGCTTATTATCATCTAAAACTAATGATACCAAATAAGAATAATGGAGCCCTCACACGTGTGTAGAATATATAAATATATATTTCAATAATTACAATCTTTGATAATTTAATTTTTTGCCATATCATATGATTTTATGTATTAAAAATAGATTAAACGGTTAATGCCCACAATAACATCAAGGAGTACAATAGCTCAATATTTATTCAAATATTGATCCTTCTAAATGCAATTTGGTAATTATCATAATTTATAAACAACTTTGATACATCATATAAAATTTAATTAGATCAAAGATGAATCTCAAAATAATATGTATATTAAAATCATCAAAACTCTAATGATAATTTATATTTAAATTAAACATCTTGGTGAGATTAAGCCATCAATGCCAAGAATAGGTTAATCTAATTTTAAATGAGCTTGTATCAAGTTCTAGAAATATAATTAGAAACTTCAAGATGTTAATTGAATGATCAAATGATCTCCAAATTTGTTCTTATATATGAATTGGCTAGAGAGAAAATCCAACCAGCCTAAAATCACTCAACCAAAAATTATTAAGTTGCTTAATTTTCAAGAAACCATTTATGTTCAAAAGAATTAAAATGGGTTGTATAATGGAGTGTTTTAAAAATTTAGCTAAAATTATCGAAATTCTCCACTCAAAACTCAATACATAGAGCTCAATTCTCGATTTGAAGGAGAGAGCTAAAGAAGGCTTAGAAGATAATGAAGAGCTAAGCTTGAAAGCTTGAAGTCATCCACCACTAGTAACCTTCATCCACCATTACAGTCTAACCACGAACATATTGATGTTGACATTATTTTAAGATTGTTATTGTGATGACTTTCTTACACAATTATGTAATCCATCTTCTCCTTTATCTTAGAAAAATAATAAAACTTCGTAGCTCAAAATATATAGTTGGTTATTTGAATTAGGCTATGCTCCATGAATTTTTCCCTTTTTTGGCAGATTTTTCACATTAAAAATTTAATGTTCCTCATACTAGTTCTAATCTTCTATGTGTGTTGAATTTTCTTGCAAAGCTAAGCCTCAAAGTTTTTTATTTTACCACCTTGAATTTCTAGCTTGTAAATGTTTGATGCCGTCTATGGGAAGCATTTTTTATTACATCATCACAATGAGGAATAATCAAATTTTAATTCAAGAAAACATCATTGTGGTAAAACATTTCTATAGGGAGTCGCCTTCAAATCTGTGGGAGAAAGAAAAGGCAAGACACTATAAAAATTCATCTTTTTAGGATGCCACGCAAATCTGCAGATGTGCTTATTCTCGATTAAGGTAAATGACTGTCATCTTTGAATATTTCAATAGGAAAGGACTATCAATCGATTGGCTCATGTTTGAAGAACAAATGGGATTGATCAAAAGAAGGAGTTATTATCAAAATGAAATAAGTAGGGATTTATGTTAAACAGTGGATCTGATCTATCATGTTGGGCTTTATATTTTAGAAATTGATTTAGTTTCATTAGGTTGCATTTTTCATTAGAAATTTAGGACTTAAGATTTCTTAACACAAGATTAAGGAAATGCCTAAGAGGTGAGGAATTATGCTTCCGCAAGGGAGAAGCAACCTAAATCTAGGGAGTTTTACGAGTGAAGCACAACCTAAATCTAAGGTGAAAATGGGTAATTGGTTTTCAAGAGGACAAACCACCCAACTACTTGGACTTACAGCCTTTGGGGGTGGCCAACTAACTCCTACGATTTTGAATACATGTAGGCAAGTCTTTATGCTTATGCAAGATATAGGTATTTATTTAGAAAGAGACTAAGTCCTTAAACTCACTCCTTAAAGAGACTAGATCATGTAAAGGGCATGCTTCAAATGACCTAAATCTAATGTGATTCAAATTTCATTTTATTTTTATTTTGAACAATTATTTTAAGCTAGGATTCATATGACTAATGCATGAGAAAGAAGATTATTGGCCAAAATCGGAAGAGGAGGTGAGTTTCCACCATCTCAAAGGTCAGGCTAAGTTTCTCTGGCAAAGATGGAAGCCCTCCAATCAAGAGTGAAATAAGATGCATGTGTGCATGATATTACAAAATAAATGATCATCTAGCTAAGGGGTTACTAATTTTTTTATCTTGATTTTAAACCTAAGCTTTATGTGAGGTTATGAATTGTTTAATTTTATTTTGAATTGTTAAGTTGGGAAAAGATTTATTTTTTCCTAAAGAGACTAATCCACATCCAGGTCATACATAAAGTAAGGAAGAAATTAGGAAAAGCATGTCACTTAATGCAAAAGCTAAATAAATCATCAATCAATTTATAAAGCTGATCGCAAAAAAAAATATGGTCGGGCACCACTGCACAAACCCAAAAATATCAAATGTGGGTAACCGAGCTCTACCCTTATATAACCCACATTACAAATGAGTTAAATTACAATTAAGCAAAGAATTCATTGTTATGGGAGTCTTCAAGATTTCTCCTTCTTTCTTCTTTTCTTCTTTCTCCTTCCTTCTTCTTTTCTTCTTTCTTCTTTGGTTCTTTCTTTTGGATGGTTGGATGGTGTATGCTCCAAGGCTTCACATGGTGGATAAGATAGGATCTTATGACCAATGCTCATCCTAATCCCCATAACAATCATTCCAAAATCCTAATTATATAAATTTTTACATGAAAAGGCAAAGTGGAAATCTAAGTAACACCTGCAAAATAAAGGTTAGCTAAAACAAACCACCCAAATCCCAAGCATGTATATTAGACTTATCACCCACTCATGGGAGACTAAGTCCACCTACCCTATGGATTATGCTTAGGGGTATAAAGCACCTGGAAGCAAAAGCATTTATATTTTTATTTATGATAGCTCCTCTTAAGCACAATCCCCCGTAGGAAAGAATAGTTAGACTAAGAACATCCTACCATTCATTCTGCGAGCATACACCCTAACATCAAATCTAAAATATATATCACAAAATAAAATAAACATCAAACCATGCACCTAACCTAAGGCTAGAAGTTATGACTTAGGCTAATGTGTGTGCTTTGAAGGCTTGTGTGACATGCTTAGCTATGGCTTTAGGTTTAAATTTTTTAAGTGTGAAGAGCATGTTCATCTTAGAGGAGGATTTCATTTAAGTTATTTAGTTATTTTAGGTTGATTTTATTTCATGTTTTGATTTGGTTCAAGTGGATCCTACGATTAATTACTAAGTTATGGAGAGAGAAGAGAACTTTCCTTCCTTAAGTAATTTCTAAAGTAAATTCACATTTTAGTTTCATTTAGGTGAATGTTTTAATTAAATCTTTTAATTAATCCTAAGTTTAGATAAACTCTAAACAAACCTATTCAAAAAGAAAGGCATTTCAAGATTAAATAAAATGAATCAAAATTCACATAACACATTACTTCATTTCTTTCCCAACATATATAACATGCATATGGATAGACCCTAAGCATATCTATACATCCAAATGAGATTATTTAACACACTTTATGATGCATGCTAAGTAATCCATTTAAGGAAATTTAGAAGTTGAATATGCATGATTTTTCTTAAGTAGAAAGGGTTTTCCTTATCCAAAATTTCACATACACACATGAAAGTAAGAAAGGAATAAGTGAGTACAACACCATTATTAACCAGAGGTGTAAGTACAAGATCTATTTAGAGCTACTTAAAGCCTCGTAATCTCGAGGTTGTCCAGACTAATATACCACTTTCCTTAAATACAAACATATGTATAAAAAAATAAAATGGAAAAGAAGAATGCAAAAAAATTATTTAATGGATTCATTTTTGTTTATGTAATTTATGTATGCAAATATAGGCAACCCTTCTTAGATGATAGCATAGGGATGAATAGGGTATGGAATTAAGTAAGTGTTGGGTTCTTTTCAAATGAACCCTACATCTTATCAACTCCTATTCAAAGCTATGCTAACATAAGAAAGAAAGGAAACTTATGCTAAGCATACCTTTATAATCTATTACATGCAAACTCATAATTAAAGTATAAGTAGCACACTTTCAGATTTGGTATTTGATTTATATGTTTTGAAAATAATTTGGATTTAGTAGTGATAATAGCCATTCATATTTCTACTTTAGCCAACACATGCAAATTTGACATAAAGTAAACAATTTCATTTTAAAATTTGGATTTCAAAACTATGAATGCATGACATCACATGACATACAACTTAACATGTTGGGGAAAGATTCGAAGTAATGAAAGCATGTAAACAAACTCACTTCACTTAAATCCTAAAGACATTCTTATGGAATAAGAAAGTTTAAAATAAATCAAAGTGAGTTCAAAGTGATTTTTGTTTAGTTTGAAGTTTGATTTAATTTTGAAAAGGTGAGATGAGTTTGTTGTTCCTAACCCATTTCCACATGTGTTTGATATTTTTGATTAGTTTTTAGATAATTAGATCCATTTTTATGCATTGATTAGGTTAAGGTATGAATTAAGTAGCTTAATTAACCCTTACCTACACCACCTTAGAAGAATTAACTAAATAATTATGAGCCAATGAAATGACATAAATCTCACAAGAATTTAAATTTGCAATGCACCTAATAATGAAAAGGCCTAATGCAATTTGGCTCACAATTAAAAGTTAATTAAGTTAAGAGTTTTAGTTTAAGTAATTTCAAAATACCCTTTCACACATGTGAATTGGATTTTGATTTCCTTAGTTGAACTTAGGCTATTAAATACCTAAGCATCTACCCAAAGTAGATTAATTAAGTTCTGGAACTTTTTAGAATTTTTAGAAATTGATTAAGAGGATAATTAATGAATTAACCCTTAATTAAGATGAGATTAAGGGAGAAAAGGTGGTTTAGGGAATAGCTTAGGGGAAATGCCCCAAAAATATTCCATAAACCTCCCACTTACTGGATCTAACCTTAATCAACCCTAATCATAGGTTAAGATCACTAATCATACCCTAATTATGCTTAATTACATAAGGAGGGTAATTAAGGAAACCATATGCAATTATTCTAATTAAGCCTTCAATAAATCCTAAGAAAATTAAGGGAGGTATAAGTCATCCCCTAAAACTTACCCAAGTAATTTGGGATTAATCAGAGGCTTAATTTAAAAGTAATTAGCAAAATACACTTTCCAATAAAACCCAAATTTAGAAAAAATGCATAATTCAAAACTCATCAAAATTAATTTTAAAATGTTCTAGGTTTAATTATCTATCCATAAGATTTTATTTCACATTTTTCTAAATTTTAGAGGGAGTTATGAATTTTAGAAGATCTCTAGGTTAATTAGGAATTAATTAAAGCATTTAACTAATCCCTGGCTAATCCTTGGCTCACAGCGCGGCGTGTGGCGGCGGTAGTCAGCATGCTTACATGTGTTGCACTGTGAGGGGATTACTTAAGTTGTCACCTCATGGGTGGTAGCAGCGGCGCAGGCGCTTTAATCCTTTGCCATCCGATCAAAGATCAGACGGCTAAGGATCTCCCCGCATTTGAAATCAGATAAAAGGATATCTAAACAAGCTGAATAATCTCAGTCGTCCATCTAAAATGTGTGGATGGACGGCTGAGATCATCCAAGTTCTTCCCCTTGATCAACAGAGACCATCCATGATCAAGGGGAAGATCCAAGCTGATCTAGCATGGAATCAAACCAAATTCAACCCACACCATCTAAAGACGAGCAAAAAATGGTCAAAAATTGATGGGGTGAAAATTTCTTTCACAAAGCTCCACACCACATTGAGTTTAATGGTCAAAAATCCCTACCGGAGGTGATCATCGGCGATTCCCGAAGCTTCGTCATGGGGCGAAGGCTTGAGTATGAAGCACTGAGGTTGAGTAGATCAATGTATGGACCAACTCCTCCTTGCTCGAGCTTTAGCTTTGATCCAATTCAGTCCTCCCTTGCTTTTAGAACTTCAGAGAGAGCTTAGGCAAGCTCGACTTGACCCTCTAATGGAGTGTGCAAGAGCAATTGGAATGTAGAAGAAGTTGGAATTTCACTCTACCTCCCCTATTTTTCACTTTTCAAAAGCTGAGAAAAGGAAAATGGGAAGAGCCCTAGGAGGCTTAGGATCAATCTCCAATGGCTCCTCTCGCTTCCTATCCTTCAATCGACCTTGAGTGAATGAAAATAGAAGTGAATTAAGGGGAGTATATCTCCCCCTTGAAGGATCGAATGGCCATCAATGGACATGCCATTTTGATCCAATTGATCATAGGTTGAGGACTATTTGATTAGTTAGGAGTGTGCACATAGTTTGTTTGAGCCAAGTAGTGGATTGCCAACCTCCCATGTGCTTGAATTTGAGCTTGAGAGGGAGTTTGAATATTCAATTTTGACCCATGGGGTCGAGTTTGGTCTAGGGACCAAATGGGCTGACCCAAACCCATTGGGTTGGGTGCACCACTCTCCCCTAGGTCCCCTTGAGCTTTTAGGAAAGCCTCAAGTGAATGTGAAGAGGGTATGACCAAATTAACCATGGGTTAAGCCAAAATTTGTTTTATGGCCTAGGGGTAGGATGGTCATTTTGCTATTTTTCCACTTGGATATGTTGGGTATGTGGAGAAACTAGATTTGGCCAAGTTTCATGAGATTTGAAATTCATTTGATAGGGTTTGGCTCATGTTGGCCCATTTAGGTCAGAATGGGTCAATTTGGGTGAAGTTGACCAATAGGTCAAATTGGACCAAACCGAGGGTTGGGTCAAGTTCATATGACCATTTAAAATATTTTTGTGGCTTTGGTTTGGTTCAATTTGGATTAGTTTTGAGTATGGCTCATATGACTTCATTTAGGTCAAATGGGTCAAGTTGACCTATTTGACCATTTGACCTATTTGGGGTAGGTCAAGGGTAGGTTTAGGCTAGGTTAGTCATATAGAGTGGATTGGTATCTTTGTTTCCAATCAATTTGGGTTAAGTTCAATTTTGGCTCAACATGACCCCTTTAGGTCATGTTGGGTCTTAGGTCAATTGGGCTAGGTTAGGCTCAAGTTGGCCAATTGAGGCTTTGGTCAAGTTTACAAGTGATTTGGAATGGACTTGACCCATTGGTTTCAATCAATTTGGCTTAGATCAAGTTTTGACAAATTTTGACCCTTTAGGTCAAAATGGGTCAACTTGGGTCAAGTTGACCAATTTAGGTTAGGCTCAAATGTTGTTGGCTTGTGTTCAAACATAGGTCATGAGTGAACTTAGATCAATGGTTTCAATCAATTTATCCTATGGTGGATTTTGGCTATGTTAGGTTTCATTTTTGGCTAAGTGTTGACTTGGTCAACCCTTAGGTTTGACTTGGTTTGACCCAATTTGAGTGATTGATCATCCCATGATGATTGTTGATCATGATGAGAGGGATATATGAGTTTGGTTCAAACTAATTTGGTTAGGATCAAAAGTTGGCTCATGAGGGTACTTTAGGTCTCTTTGGGTCAAGTGAGCCTAAGTGGGTCAAATGGCTTGGTCAAAGCTTGATTTGAAGTTGGTTGATCTTGTATATGGACTCATGATTGAAATATAAATCCATTTACAAGTGGTTTGAAGTCAAATGGGTTTTGATCCATTTGATAATTTCATATTCAAAGGAAAAATATGAATGGGTTTTGGCTTTGATTTTGGAACTAGGTTTTGATTGTTCGATTGAAGTTTGGATTTATATATGGGCTCATGATTGTAGGGTTGATTGAACCATAAGAGAAAATCAAGGGTTTGACTTGATTTGAAAGTGATTTCACTAAGTTCAAGATTTTGACTTGAAAGGCTTAGATTGGATTTTGATTTGATTTGAGTTTGATTTTTGGAATAGGTTTTGATTGTTTGAATTTATATTTTATTTATATATGTGAATATAAATTGATCATGAAAATTTTTTAAAGATTTGAAGTGGTTTAATCATGATTTAGGTTAAATCCATTAAAGGGAATTTAAAGGATTTAAGGAAATTTATAAATTGAAATTTAAATTTTTTTAATTGGATTGGATTGATTTATATTTATATTTCATTTATATATGAGAATATAAATGAAGATATAAATGGATTATGAGAAAATTCATGAATTTGAAATGGTTTGATCAAGATTTAGGTTAAGTTCATTAATGAAAAATTAATGACTTAAGGAGATTTTAAATTGGGAATTTCATTCTTGGATTTGATTTGATTAATTTATATTTATATTTCATTTATATATGTGAATATAAATGAGAATATAAATGAGTTTTGAGAAAATCCCATGATTTTGAATTGGTTTGGAGTTAGTTTTGGCTAAGTCCATTAATGAAAAATTAAGGGACTTAGGAGATTTTAAATTGAGAATTTAATTTGAGGGCTTGATTTGATTGATTTATATTTATATTTCATTTATATATGTGAATATAAATGAGAATATAAATGAGTTTTGAGAAGATCCCATGAGTTTGAATTGATTTGATCAAGGTTTAGGCTAAGTCCATTAATGAAAAATTAAGGGACTTTGGAGATTTTTGATAAATTGATTTGGGATTTTGAGTTTGATTTGATGGATTTGCATTTATATTTCATTTATATATATGAATATAAATGAAAATATAAATGGGTTATGGGAAAATCTCAAAGATTTGATTTGGTTTAGATCTTGATTTTGGCTAAGTCCTTAAGGGAAGATTAAGGACTTAGGATTTGGATTTAGGAATTTTTGATGGATTTTGATCATGGGTTTCAATCATAGATTTCAATCATAGAGTTCAATCATGGAATGGAATTGATTTGAGTTTGGAAAAAATTAATCAAGATTGATTTGAAGTTTGACTTGGTTTGAATCATGATTTGGATTAAGTCTTTAAGGGAGGCTTAGGGACTTAGAAATTTTTGATGAATTTTGGTCATGGGTTTCAATCATAGATTTCAATCATGGATTTCAATCATATGGAGTTGGTTTGAATTTGGGGAAAATCATTTAAGATTGATTTGGAGTTTGACTTGAAAGAAGGGAAGTGAGGAATGGTTTAAGCTAAGGGTAGGAAGTTTTCCTAACACCCTTAAGGCATAACCTATTCCTATGGCTAACTCTTCTAAGTCTTCTAAGGCTAGGTAGAGTGTCCACCTAATCACTAGATATGTCTTAAGACTAAGGAACTCTTAAAGTCTAAGAGAAGTCCTATGCCTAAGATGGAGGGGTTGAGAGCTCATTCTAAAAATGAGATCAACAAAGGGCGCCCAATAGGTGTGGTGTGACTGATAAGGAACACCGCACATATTGGTGTTGATCGAACCGATCAACAACACTGAAAGTTCACAAACACTAACAGAAATAATCTATCTTTAACCCAAGGAATAGAAAGAATCCATAGCTTAGTGTAATGTGGCTCTACTTATGTCCAAGACATAAGAGAGAGGGAATAAATCCACTAAGGGATATAGTGTGAACCTTCCACTAGGGAAGCAGCTTCAAGTCATCCACGAGGGGATGAGAGGTTTGATTTGATTCTCACTGAGGAGAAAAAAGATTTGATTTGTTCCACTGGGAAAGAAGGTTGAATTTGTTTCAAATTTTGTTAGGTTTGAATTTTGAGATGAACCTGTTGGTTTGCAATGGGTTGTACTGAATAGGAGCCATGGAGGCTAAGACCTAATTCAAATTTACCAATCCAAAGGGGTAGTATACTAAACACATAGTAGGACTAACCAACCAAAGGGAAAATGCCTTTTGGTATACAACAACCAAGTTAGGAAGAAAGCATGGGGACTCACATCTTCCAAAATAAGAGGCCACTAGGTCGATCAATTTGCAAGGTAACAGGTTGAACTCAACTTAGGGCTGACTATTGAGTGAATGTCACTGGGAGACTTAAATCAGCTCAAAAATAGTCAAGATTGATTTAATTTTAAATTTATTTATTTATTTATGATGGATCCCATAAGTTTGCGATGAACTGCACTGAGTAAGGGTCAAGGAAGCCTGACCTACCTCAGATTTACCAATTCAAAGGGAATAGTCTACTAACTACAAGGTAGAACTATCCAACCAAAGGAAAATGCCTTTTGGTATACAACGGCCAAGTTAGGAAGAAAGCATGGGGACTCACATCTTCCAAAACAAGAGGCCATTGGGGCATCAATTGGCAAGGCAATAGATTGAACCCAACATAGGGCTGACTATTGAGTGAATGCTACTGAGGGACTTAAATCAGCTCAAGAATAGTCAAGATTGATTTCATTTTTAAATTTGTTTATTTATTTATGATGGATCCCATAAGTTTGCGATGAACTGCATTGAGTAGGAGTCAAGGAAGCCTAGACCTAACTCAGATTTACCAATTCAAAGGGAATAGTCTACCAACCATAAGGTAGAACTATCCAACAAAGGGGAATGCCTTTTTGGTATACAATAGTTTAGTCTTAAGAAGAAAGCATGGGGACTCATATCATCTAGAAACAAGGAACCATTGGGGTGATTGGTTGCTTTGGGCAACATATCAAACCCGACCTAGGACTGACTATTGAGTGAATGCCACTGGGGGATTCAAACTAGCTCAAGAATAGTCAAGATTTTAATTTCATTTTTTTATTTGTTTATGAATTTCGTTGGTTTGTGATGGATCACACTGAGAAGAAGCTTATAGAAGCCTAGACCTATCTTAGATTTACAACCAAAGGGAGTATTCCCAATGGGAGAACTATCCACCAAAGGAGTGCCTTTTTTCAATGATCAACTAAAGGGAAGAAAGCTCTGAGACTCACATCTTCCACTAAAAGACCACCGGGTGATCGTTGCTTTTGGCAATAAATCAACCCTAGGGTCTATTGAGTGAATGCCACTGGGGACTTAAATCAACTCAAGAATGATTAATTTTATTTTTAGATTTATTTGTGGATTTCCATTGGTTTGTGATGGATCACAAGAAGGAGCTTATAGAAGCCTAGACCTATCTCGATTCATCAACCAAAGGGAGTAGCCGCCACCGAGAACTATCCACCAAAGGAGTGCCTTTTGGTTTGTAATGATCAATTGAAGGGAAGAAAGCTCAGGGACTCACATCTTCCACTAGAAAAGACCACTAGGGTGATCAATTGCTTTGGGCAATAAATCGAACATGACCTAGGGCTGCCCGTCGATTTGTGACAATCATGCTAGAAAGAATGTGTCATAATCTTACATCTTCAAAGGAATGATTGTGCAAAAATAGATTGAACCACCTAAGGGTGACTATGGAGTGAGTACCACCCAGGGTTTATCTCAACTTGATAGTCGTGCAATTCCTATAGGGAGTTCTCACGACACCATAAAGATAGGATGCCCGCTTGGGAGAAGGGGCCCTTTGGGGCTTGAATTCTAATCCACAAGTGAATATTTTTTATTTATTTATTTTAGTTTATTTTATCATGGACCCTAGTTTGTGAGGGATCAAACTAAGAAGGAGCTTATATCACCTAGACCTATCTCTATTTACTAACCAAGGGAGAATTTACATCCGCTAAATATTTTCTAACCGCAGGGTGGCTACAAAAGGGGACCGCCCACCAAAGTAACTCGTAGTGTCTAAATGGGGTCACAAAGGACTTGATCCAAATATAGTGCCCACAGGGGATGGGGCCGATAAGGGCTTAATCCAACACCTGGAGAAGATTACATGGCTAGTCATATATCCAATAGGTATTCAGTGTCCAACTCAAGGAGAAAGCTCGGGGACTCATATCTGCCAAGAGTGGCGTAACCACCGGGTGAGTCACTATCAGCATAGCGAAAGTCAACCAACCTAAGGTGCCCATCAATTTGCAACAATCAGCCAAGGAAGAAAGCTCGGGGACTCACATCTTCCTATAGCGGAACTAACTGCTAGGATAGTCTATCTTCGGCTCGACAGGTATTATCTGACCTAGGACGACTACTAAGTGAATGCCACTGGGAGACTTATATCAACTTAAAAGTAGTCAAGAGGAAAGGAGCCTCTGGGGGACTTACCCTAAGCCTCAAATATACTCAACCTAGTTAGAACATGATGGCTAGTTCAAGAAGAAAGCATGGGGACTCACATCTTCTTAAATGAAGTCAACATGAAGTAGCTTACTAGCTAGGCAGTGAAGCAACCCATACTAACAAAGCGCTCGTTGGTTCGTAATGATCAAGTTAGGAAGAAAGCTCAGGGACTCACATCCTCCAACAAGTGACCACTGGGGTGACATACTAGCAAGGTAGCATATAGACCCAACCTAGAGCAACTAATGAGTGAGTGCCACAGGGGCTTGCTCCACATCAAAATAGCTCAAGACAAATGATTTGTGTTTATTTTGTGCATGTATTAAAAGGAATAGGATGCCTCTAGAGGACTCTTACACCTACCTTAAAACACACTAGGGAATTATGAAATGATGCCACGGATGGCGACAAGGATTCCCACTAAGGAAGGATGCTGCTTAGGTTCTCTCACACTTATCTTAGTTATGCTAATCAAAATAGGATTCTTCGTTCTCACACCTATTCTAATAATAGGAGATTGTGTGTTGTGAAAGAGGGATAGATACCACCGGGGACTCTTACACCTACCCCAAACACATCACGGTGGATTCAAGCAAACAACACTTTGAAAGAAGAGAAGATTTGATGAATGTAATCTAATTTTGTTCTTTTATTAATGATTATTTTCAAACATGATTTATTTCATGGGTAATTTTTTTTGTAGAGCCCATTAATTGGAAGCATCGTGTTCCCTTTACAATCAATGATAAGATTCTCATTGGTAGGCCTTCTCTATGACATAGAGGCCTTCCCAAGTGGGTTCAAACTTGCCTCCCATCTTTCGACTAGCAACAATTGGTCTCCATAGGACTAACACAAGTTCTCCTACTCAAAAGACCTAGGGAGGACCAACTTGTTGTGAGCTTGAATCATTTTGGCCTTGTACAACTCGAGGTTCTGGCACGCCCGTAGGTGACTTTCCTCCAAACCTTCGAGCTCTTCTAACCGCAACTTTGCATTCTGCTCGGTAGTGATCTTGTTACCCAATGCTATCCTTAGTGATGGGAGTTGAACTTCTAAAGGAAGAATGGCTTCGAACCCATACACTAAGGAAAATGGGGTAGACTGAGTTGGAGTTCGGTATGTGATGTGGTAGGCCCACAAAGCTTCAACCAACTACTCGTTCCATTATCATTTGTTGTCATCAAGAGTCTTCTTCAATATCTGGATGAGAGTTTTGTTGAATGCTTCTAAGCCATTTGCACTAGGGTAGTAGATGGTGAAGTATCTCCAATCTATATTGTGTCTTTTGGCAAAGCTGTTGATCTTTGTGCTTTTGAATGCGCATCATTATCGATATAATTCATCAAGGCACTCAACCTATATACAATATGGTTCCTAAAAAGCACATGGTGTGACCTCTCTCGAGTAGGGATGGCTTCACCACTTGGAAAAGTAGTTATTGTAGCTAAGATGAATCGATGCCCCTTGGAAGAAGGAGGATTGATCAGACCTACAATGTTGATACCCTAACATTCAAATGGCCAGAGGAAAAAGTAGGGTGTAGAATGTTGGGTGGTTGGTGGAGGACCACATCGTGCACCTAACACTGATGGCATCTCCTAGCTACGTCCATGCAGTTGTGATCATAGAAACCGTAGTATCCATGTCTTTTGATCTTCATCTTCATCTTGATTGATGAGCTCATATACTTGAGTGTACTGCCATAATTCCATGGGCTTCGTGTTTGACTAAACAACGTAACCACATTTGGTCAAAGGATAGCAAAGGTGCCATCAACAAGAGCGAAGAGAGTTTCTGGGCTTGTTTTCAGCGCCTCAAACCTCCTTATCTATTTTGGCAATGATAACCTCCCCTTCAAGAGAAAGTCTCTCGATGAGTTCAACATCAATAAGGGATAGGACTTATCTATTTTGGACCCTTATTGAAATGGACTCATCTTCCGGACATGCCAACTCTTTGGCAAGTTTGGCCAAGGCATCTACTACTGCATTCTCTGCTCATGGAACCTTATAGATGGTGACTTGGGGCCAACATTCATGGTATACTAGTAATGATGAAGCTTGGGTTTGAGAACCGGTAGGATCACAACTGTTGATGACCAACGAGAATCCCAAAGATGTTAATGCTTTTGACATTGATAGTAATGGCTAACTCCAGACTGGCAATCAAAACCTCATACTCAGCTTTGTTGTTGATGTAGGGGTTGGAAAGATAGTATGAGAATCTCATTATATCATAATTTGGAGTTAGAAGGACTATTCCTATCCCTACCTTTCCTGGGAGAATAGATCGTGGTGCTTCACCTTTAAGTAAAGAAGCAGCACCATCAAAATACATCTCCCATCGACAGTTTTCAGCCTCCCCTAAGTTCATGATCTGTTCATCAGGGAGATCATCACAAAGGGAGAATCAGCAAGAAGTGGGTGTGCTGCTAAGAAATTTGCTAGTGCATGTCCTTTTACCGCACGGAGGGGTACAAATGTGATATCAAACTGCGAGAGTATCATGGACCAATGAGCCAAACATCTGAAAAGCATTGGCCGTGTCATGAGGAACTATAGTGGATTGGTTCGGGAGATCAAGTTCACCTTATGAGAAAGCATGTATTGTCATAGCTTCTGAGATGCAAAGATCAAAGCTAGGCAATATTTCTCAATAGATGGATAGTTTGCTTCAGGAAGAATCAAATGACAGCTGAGATAGTAGACAGCGCTTTCCTTCCCCTCATCATTAGCTTGGGCCAACAGAGCGCCGAGAGAGTCATCCAATGCAAAGATAAAGGATTAGTGGCCGCCGATGGGGTTGCTAGGGCTTCACCAAGTACTCTTTGATATTTGAATGGTCGCACTTGTCATCCCACTTGAACTTGGCATCCTTACTGACCAGTGCTGAGAATGGCTTGCATCTCCCTGATAGGTTTGAGATAAAAGCATCTTAGATATGTTGTCATCCTTGAAAGGATCTTAGTTGAGTTAAACTCTTAGAATGTGGCATTTCTAAGATAGGTTTAATCTTTTCAGGATCTATTTCCATTCCCTGGTTTCAAACAATAAACCCAAGGAATTTCCTTGAAGCGACTCTGAATGCACACTTCAGGGGATTCATTTTGAGGTTATATTGTCTTAACCATTTGAAAACTACTCTCAAGTTAAAGAGGTGGTCTTTATTTTCTCTGCTTTTGACTACTAGATCATCAACATAGCACTCAACCTGATGATGGATGAGTTCATTGAATATCTTAGTCATGGCCCATTGGTATGTAGCACCAGTATTTTTAAGACCGAAAGGCATGACCCTATAACAAAATATTTCGATCGGGGTTTAAAAAGTAGTGTTTCTTTCATCTTCAGGAGACATCTTGATTTGGTTATAGTCAGATGACCCATCCATGAAAGAGAAAATTGTGTGAGATGAGGCAATGTCCACCATTAACTCTGGTATAGGAAGAGGAAACTCATCCTTAGGACATGCCTTATTTAAGTCCCTAAAATGAATGTAAATGCGAATTTGGTCATTCTTCTTCTTAACTAGGATGACACTAGCTAACCAGGTAGATATTTTTCTTCCTTGATGAAACCAACATCGATCAGTTTCTTGACTTCAGAAATGACCTGTTGTTCAATTTCTAATCGCATGCGTCTAGGAGCTTGCTTATTAGGTGTAGCATTAGGGCATATTGCTAGCTTGTGGACTACTGTGTCAGAAGATAATTCAGGCATTTCTTCATAACTCCATGTGAAGCAGTCTTTAAACTCAGTCAATAGCCTAACCAAGTCATTGATTTCTTCTTCATTCAGCAACAAACTGATGTATGTCAAGCGAGGATTTTCTTCTGTCCCGAGGTTGATTTTTTAAGCTTGTTGATTGTTGAATGAATCTCTTCTTCAAATGCTCTGACTTGGAGATCATGATTATGATTCTCTTTATAAACACATTCTCATTTGATGTGATCTGTTTATTCTCATTTGTGATATCAATAATCGATTCCAAATGGTTGGTAACAACTAGAAATAATCTTTATCATCTAATTAGACCCACTAAATCCTATCGCTTTGATTATGCTTCCGCTGTATTGTTTCATAGATTTTTGAAATACTCGACTGTGCTTGGACCATGTGTGAGGAACTAAACCTTTATGTATAAGATTTTGAACACAAGGTGAGTAAAAGTCAAAATGTAATTCCATTAATTCTTTAAAAGTATCTTCCTCGAGTCCTACATCAAGCTCTAAACTTGAGGATGATGAACCCAAAAAGAACATTTTCTGCTTCATGTCACTGGAAGACTTAGGGACTTCCTTAACTACTAAACATTCAACTTTCTGAGATGTAAGTGAGGTAAGCTAGGGTTCCCAACTGTTGCCTAATAGTTTCACATAAACTAGATTCGAATATTTTGCTTTGCTTGGAGGCCTGGTCTTCATCTCTTGCTAGATCAAAAGTCACCTCCAATGGAACCCACTGAGAGGGTTGGTCGGTATACTAATCACATTAGACTCATCCTTGAGCTGGATTCCAAGTCATGTGAATAGTAGGGTACTCTATGAACTCAACATGATCTATTGGTCAAGGCCAACTAGGGGTCTCCACCTCTAAGCCTATTTTGTGTCCGCCTACCTGGAGGTTGAGCCTTCCTACCCACATGTCCATATGATGGAATGAACTATGGGTGGAATGTGATATGCGGATCCACTTCTTCTTCAATTCCCCTATCTTGCTCACTTGGACTTTATTTTTCTTTTCATTTTCTTTTATCTTTTCTTTTGCTTTTGTATTTGCATTTGAATTTTATCTAAGTTCACGAGAAAGGGTATTTTGAGGAATAATAGGTCGCATCCTCATAAATCTCTATCTCTATAACTGAAAATAGATTTTCATCACCATTGACATGGTACTCAATTCCATCTTTTCTGAACTTGATGCATTGATCAAGGGAGGATGGAATGATCTTATTTTGATGTATCCAAGACCTACCAAGAAAAGCAGTGAATGAAGTATTTGAATCAATGATGTAGAACTTGGCTTCAGTCTTCCAATCACCGATCTCCAATGGTAACACTATAGAACCTAAAGATAGCTCACCTTGATCATTGAATCCTCTCAACATCATCCTATCTCCTTGGAGTGTAGAGATGTTGATCTTCAAATAGGCAAGGGTCTTTAGACTCATAATATTCATCGATGCACTAATCCATGAGAACCTGAAGTTTGAACCTCCACATCGATAATGTATAGGGGACGGTTGTGCTCAAGTCCCTAGAAGAAGGTCTTCATCTGTGAAGGTGATCCCTTGGGCTTCTTTTGCATAATGTGCTTCCTCACCTATAGCAGTCAATTGAGCTAAGCATATTTTAGGATCAAGGAAGGTCTTGATTAGTGATTCCCTCATCTCTTTGGATAAGACAAGGGCATCATATATGCTTAGCTTAGATGACAACTTTCTTAGATGAGAAAGGACATTGTAGTCCACCTCTTGGTCTTCCACAAGCATATCCAAGGGTGGAGCATCCTGTGGAAGGGCTTCATCTGTTAGTACCAATGACTTGTTTCATCTCATCTTGAGGTGCTAGGAGGTAGAACCTTGCCACTACAGAGGTTGACTTCGGTGATCTCTTGAGGCAAGATGGTGGAAGGTTCTACCTGCACTTCAGGCTCACCTAGAACTGCTCCTATGGGACTCTCAAAATTAGATGAGTCCAAGTCTATCTCAAGAGTTGAACCCATAGTATTCAGAGTTAAAAAGTCCAACTCTGAATCAGAAAGAGGAAGATCAGAATAGTTAATTATACTTGAAGAGTTATTGTTAGGAATAGAAGAAGACAACTCATCAAGAGACAAGATGTAATTCAAACTAGCTTTATTCTTCAATTTCATAGAATTATTTGGGGGTACAAAGTAGAAGTCAAGTAGAGTGAGTGGAGTAAGGTATTTGATGCCCTTATCCGCTGATATAAGAGTTCTACTAGTAGAAGAAATAGAAGAGCTAGCTGAAATGAAAGAAGTCAGTGGAAGTAAGGCGGTCGGAGGTTAGGGTGGCTATGCTAAGGGGCTATATCAGGCCAACACATGCTGTTACTGAGCTCTCACTTTCCTAGAGTTGGCACTGGCAACTTGCAAACCTTCCTTGTTGTTGAAGGTTTAAGCTGACTCAGGCACCTACAAGGAAAGCTTCTTGATGTTCTGAATTATTTTCTTAGAGGTTTTAGATAAAGAAATGCCCCAACCATCTTTGGTTTTGGTAGGATCACTTGTATCCCCAAGGATTAGCTTAATGGAACTGGAAAGTTGTTCCATAAGGTATTCCTTTGGGATAACTCAGCACCGATCTTGAAACTATGTTCAAGCCAATCCTTGAATGTGAAGCAATCCTCCAAAATGTGGCCTAGCATACGGTGGTAAGGGCAAAAGTTTAAATCATGACTTTTACTTACTTCCTCTGGTCTCCTAGGCTGGTGTAGCTAAAAAATCAGGTTTTTTAAGAGATTCTTAAAGATTTTCTTGATTACCTCCCTCTTAAAAGAATAAGGTTTATTTAACTTATCTAAAAGAGTAGGTGAACCATAGCTACCTGGGGGTATGCATGCCGCTGTTGTTGGTGGTATGGTTGAGGTGGTGGCTATGTCTAGCCGTGGAGGTTACGGTGGAGGCCGGTATGGTTGCCTCGGTGGTGGCAAAGGAGGTGGAGGCTACTGAGGTCATGGTCTCTCAAACTGATCTCTAGTTGGTTGCTTCCTCTTGTCAACCACTGCTACTACTCCAGGTTTCTTTTCATAAACTTTTTAGGACTTCTGCTTAGACAACTGATCTTGAAAAGGCAATTATTTGGCCTCTCCTTGTAGACTAGCCGCCTTGTTGATTAGGTTCTCAAATATCTTGATAGTGAATCCCTTAAGCATGAAGGCGACCGGGCCATGTATATTCTTCAAGAAATCTCAATGGCATGTTGTTCAAATAACTATAGTTCATAATTCATATTCAGGTTACACCATCAGAGAATATAATCAACAAGTGACTCACCGGGTGTATTTGCTACAACGATCACCTAAAGAACCCTTTCGAGCTCCAATAAATTTCTTGATGAAGAGTTGCTCTAACTCAAGAAATGTCTTTACCGAACGGCGCTCAAAGATACCAATCAAAAGTAATACTAGGTTAACAAAAGAGTCTAAAGAAAAGTCGATGCCATGTTATAATTATCCTCAAATGCTATATGTTGCCTCAGATTTCCACTGCCATCAAAGCTTTTGAATAAAGGAGGCATGAAACCCTTGGGATACTGGATAACATCAAATTCCTTTGGGTAGGGTCTACCCTTTGGAACCGATGATCCTCCCCGGACTTGAGCCAAAGCTTCCTTCACCTATTGCTCAACCATGGATTTTATATCTTTTTTCTCGTATGGAGGTACTTTCCACTACCTTCTTATACAGGCTAGTGCTACCTTGCTCAACAGGAGGTAGAGTCTTGATTGGGTCCAAGACATGCACTAACTCAGTGACTCACATCGACGTAATAGATGAACTGAGGCTTATTTCAAGCCACTATTACTAACAAGTCTTGTAAATCGATGTGCCATCCTATCAATCGCTTCTCTTTACTTCGAGTTGTCATTCTAATGTATCCTCTTGATCAACCTCATCACCTTCCATGGCTTGTTTGAAGAGATCCTCTAGTATCAACCATGCATACTCCACCGAATCCCCATCAAGTCATCTTCATTGGGATCAAAGTTGACTCTCTTCATTAACAGGCATTCAAGATCTCCTTCTTCTCCATGAAATAGTGTAAACTATCTCATCTAAGGAATGATCTAACCCAGTACAAATAGTTTAGAGGTGTGATCACTATCGCAATCGAGAGGCACCAACCTCTCCTATCATTGGGGAGTCAATTTGTGCGACTATACTAGATGAATGATACTTACCGCTAATGTAATAGGTAACAATCCTAGGATGATCCTCTACCACTGATGCAACTGAACTGTCATCTGGAATATCTGTGATAACTATCACCATCTCTACATCTGGTTGTATGGGAAGAGTTGGTGAAGGGACGACCATGATGTTTCAGGGTCACCACTCCTTTCGCACCACCACTGGGGAAGAAGGTTGAGTAGGAGAGATCGGCCCTACCATAATGGGTGGTGTAAGAGGAGTAGATCCTCGTCAGTGGATCACCAACGGGTACATTTTCCTGTGAGCGCCTTCATGGCAGGAGTGGGAGATGCCGAACATACCGCGATGGAGGCGAGGGTGAGTGGTGGGGTGGAGACCACCACTCTCATGTGCAAAGGAACCGCCTCCTGGTGGCGGGTCAGGAGAAGAATGTTATCAATATGGTCGCACGGTAGCACATGGAAAATCAACCAAAGCGTATAACCGAATGACACCGAACCTTCATCACTGCTAGAATGTGTGATGTATGGGCCTTGGGCTCCCTGATGAATCTACCTACATGGGGGATATGATCAAAGGTCAAACCGGTCCTGACTCGAGCGTGTATGCTCACACCGCATAGAATAGATGAGGATCCCACCTCCCTCCTAGAACTACCAGTGAAGTGCACCACCAAGGAGGTGACGAATGACCCCGGCATCCTCTCTCCTGATCCAGAGAGGATGAAACTTATTTTCTCAGAATGGGTGAAGTGATGTGGAGACTATCTTTGGATGATCGAAGTTAGCCTCTAACTCCCTAGCTATCTCGAAAGTGGAACCATTTGATCATATGGTTCTTATTCTAAGACGGGTATGTAGATGGAGGAGTGAGGACCCATACTCAAATGTCGAGAGGCAAAAACCGGGGAGCCTTACCCTTGAGGGTACAGATGGTGGTGTTATCCCGCACTAAAAATGATGAGCAATTCTAGAATGAACTACAACTAGAGTTGGTACATTTACCGTATGAACTATAATAGAAGTCTAGACGCCACTTTTCCTCTGAGAGATAAAATGAAGGTAAGTCTATTGATGACAAGCCGCCTCATTCCTGGGTCATGTGAAGAATGTCACAAGTGATGTCAAATCTCAAAGTGAATAAGTGTATGGTCTAAAGAAGGGAAGACCACAGATCCATATGAAAGGTGAAGACAAATTTTGAACCCCATTAACAATAGATGACTAAATAAATTATAGAAGAAAAAGAATCTAAGTAATGAGAAATGGATTGTATCTTTTCCATAGATTTTTTTTTTAATTTTGAATTTTGAAAATTTGAACCCACATCCAACAACTTGAAGTGTTAAGTGTTCAAATAGATAAGAGGTGATTGAAAGAGGAATTTGAATTTGAATCTAAACTTCAACAAATTTAGGTATGTTAAAATATGATTCAAAATTTTGATAGATGCTTCCAGGTTCATTGATGTTTTGAATTTGATTTTTTTTGTTTTATTTATTTATTTTGAGGGACTTCCTTTAACAAATTTGGTATGTTAAAGTAAGGACCAAAATGATTTATTTTGTTTGATTTGGAATTTCACTTTTGGCAAATTTAGGTATGAAAGTAAAGTGATTATTTTTAATTGTTTGGTTTTGATTTTGAAAATTTTGGATTACTTAGAAAATTTGAGTATGCTAAGTAAAAAAAATATGTTTGTTTTTTTAATTTTGAAAATAATTTTTAACAAATTTGTATGTTAAGAAAAGTTCCAAATGTTTCATTTTTTTGAAATATGATTGATTTTGATTTTGAAAAAAATTCTAGCAAATTTGATTATGGAAATGTTCATTTTATTTTGATTTTGGGATTTGGAGACTCACTAAAATTTGGGTATGTTAAGTGAAGTTCCAATTTGTTTTGGATTTGGAAATTTCACTTAACAAATTTGGGTATGTTAAATGAGGTTCCAAATGTGTTTTGAAAATTTTGAAATATTTTTTTTTGATTTTGACTTGGAAACTTCACTTACAAATTTGGTATGATGAAGAAATTCAAAATATTGTTTGAAGATTTTTTGGATTTTGGGATTTGGAAACTTTAATTAACAAATTTGGGTATGTTAAATGAAGTTCCAAAATATGTTTTGAAAAATATTTGATTTTGGATTTGGAAACTTTTTAACAAATTTGGGTATGTTAAATGAAGTTCCAAATATGTTTGAAAATTTTGAAATTTTTGAATTTGTCCATTCAACAAATTTATGTATGTTAAATGGAGATCAATTTTTTGAAAATTTTTGAAATGATTGTTATTGATTTTGATTTGAGAAATTCAATTTAAAAATTATGTGAGATATGTTAAATGAGTTCCAAAATGTATTTTATTTTTATTTGAGATTTGAAATCTTCATTTAATAAATTGAGTATGAAGATGTTCATGTGTTTTGAAAATTTTAATTTTGTTTGAACTTCATTCAAATTTGGGTATGTTAAAAGATTCATGTGTTTGAAAATTTATGAAATATGTTATTGATTTTATTTTATTTTGAAGCTTCACTTAACAATTATGTGTTAAGAAAAAATATTGTTTGAAAATTTTTTGATTTTGGGATTTAAAAATTTATTAACATTTTATTTAAATGAAGTTCAAAATGTTTTTGAAAATTTTAAAATATAATTGTTGATTTTATTTTATTTAGATCTTTTCATTTTAACAAATTTGGGTTTTAAGAAGTTCCTAAAGATGTTGTTAACTCAACTCAAAGATGAAATGAGCTAAGTGCCAACGGAAAGAAGGATAGTCTTGGATTCATACCAAAGTACAAACCCACTATCGATACTCAAAGACAACAATCATTTACCAAAGATGGAGAGAGGAACCATCCCCAGTGGAGTCTCCAGAAAAATCTATGCTGAAAAATTTCTATAAGGAGTCTCCTTCAAATCTGTGGGGAGAAAGAAAAGGCAAGACACTATAAAAATTCATCTTTTTTGGATGCCACACAGATCTACAGATGTGCTTATTTATGTGATCGAGTAGGTCATCAAGAAAATAGTGTACTATCTCAAAAGACAGAAGTCACTACCCTTTAATGGACCTAATTACCTCAATAAGGACTCCTAAGGATGATGGGTCTGCATATGTACCAGATTCTTTCTACATGAAAAAAGTAAAGCAAGGTTTATTTTAAAGGTTAAGTTAAGTTCCCTACAAGCAAAGTTATAATTACATCCTAAGGGATGGGATCCTTTAGGAAAACTCTCGATTAAGGTAAATCACCATCGTCTTTGAAGATTTTAATTGGAAAGGACTATCAATCAATTGGTGCATGTTTGAAGATTAAACGGGACTGATCAAAAAAGGGAGTTATTATTGAAGCCAAAATGGAATATAAGTAGGAAATGCCCATTATGTTAGGAAACCTAACGAGCATCTTAAACTATCATATAGTTGGGCTTTATATTTTAGAAATTGATTTAGTTTGTTTAGGTTGCATTTTTCATTAGAAATTTAGGATTAAAGATTCCTTAGCACAATATTAAGGAAATGCCTAAGAGGTGAGGAATTATGCTTATGGCTACAAAGGGAAGAAGTAATCTCAGAACTGAAATCTAGGGAGCATTTACGAGGGCCAGAAGCACAACCAAAATCTAAGGTGAAAATTGGTAATTGGTTTGCCTCCACAAGAGAGGACAAACCACCCGATAACTTAGACTTACAACCGCCCTGGGTGGCTGCCAACTAACTCCTCCTATGATTTTAAATACATGTAGGCAAGTCTTTATGCTTATGCAAGATAGCTAGGTTGTTATTTATATAGAAAGAGACTAAGTCTTTAAACTCACTCCCTAAAGAGACTAGATCATGTAAAGGGCATGCTTCAAATGACCTAAATCTAATGCGATTCAAATTTCATTTTATTTTTATTTTGGATAATTATTTTGACTCAGGCTAATAGGATTCATATGACTAATGCCTGAGAAAGAAGATTATTGGCCAAAATCAGCGAGAAGGGAGGAGGTGAGTTTCCACCATGGCTCTCAAAGGTCAAGCCAAGTTTCTCTGGCAAAGGTGGAAGCCCTCCAATCAAGAGTGAAATAAGATGTATTTGTGCATGATATTATAAAAGAAATGCTCATCCAGCTAAGGGATTGCTAATTCTTTTATCTTGATTTTACACCTAAGCTTTAGGTGGGATTATGAGTTATTTAATTTTATTTTGAGTTGTTAAGTTGGGTAAAAGATTTATTTTTTTTAAAGAGCCTAATCCACATCTAGGCCAAACATAAAGTAAGGAAGAAACTAAGAAAAACATGTCACTTAATTTAAAAGCTAAATAAATCATCAATTAATTTATAAAGCTAATCGAAAAAAGAATAAATGGCCGTTGTGGTCGGGCACCACCACACAAACTCAAAAATATCAAATGTGGGTAACCGAGCTCTACCCTTATACAACCCAGATTACAAATGAATTAAATTACAATTAAGCAAGGAATTCATTGTTATGGGGGTCTTCAAGCTTTATTCTTCTTTCTTCTTTCTCCTTCCTTCTTCTTTTCTTCTTTCTTCTTTGGTTCCTTCTTTTGGATGGTTGGAAGGTGGATGCTCCAAGGCTTCATATGGTGCATATTATAGGATCTTATGATGAATGTTCATTCTATTTGCCATAGCAATCATTCCAAAATCCTAATTATACAAATTTTTACATGAAAAGGCAAAGTGAAATCTAACTAACACTTGCAAAACAAATGTTAGCTAAAAAAAACCACCTAAATCCCAAGCATGTATATTGGACTTATCACCCCACACATGGGTGACTAAGTCCACCTGGCCTATGGATTATGCTTAGGGGTATAAAACACTTGCAAGAAAAAATATTTATATTTTTATTTATGATATCCCCCTTAAGCACAATCCCCTGCAGAAAAGAATAGGTAGACTAAGAATGTCTTACCATTCATTCTTCGTGCATACACCCTAACATCTAGTCTAAAACATATATCATAAAATAAAATAAACATCAAACCATGCACTGACCTAACCTAAGGCTAGAAGTGGTGACTTAGGCTAATGTGTGTGCTTTGAAGGCTTGTGTGGCATGGTTAGTTATGGCTTTAGGTTTAAATTATCTAAGTGTGAAGAGCATGTTCAACTTAGCG
The DNA here is from genome assembly GCA_021442155.1 of Cymbidium sinense. NCBI lineage: Eukaryota > Viridiplantae > Streptophyta > Magnoliopsida > Asparagales > Orchidaceae > Cymbidium > Cymbidium sinense. The sequence goes on from CM038216.1 coordinate 134,710,082, forward strand.
GAGGGTTTTATTTAAGTTATTTAGTTGTTTTAGGTTGATTTTATTTCATGTTTTGATTTGGTTCAAGTGGATCCTACGATTAATTACTAAGTTGTGGAGAGAGGGAAAGATAAGAGAACTTCTCTATCCTTCCCTAACTTAAGTAATTTCTAAAGTAGATTCACATTTTAGTTTCATTTAGGTGGATGTTTTGATTAAATCTTTAATTAATCCTAAGTTTAGATAAACTCTAAACAAACATATTCAAAAAGAAAGGCATTTCATGACTAAATAAAATGAATCAAAATTCACATAACACACATTACTTCATTTCTTTCCCAACATATATAACATGCATATGGACAGACCCTAAGCATATCTATACTTGCAAATGAGAGTATTTAACACACTTTATGATGCATGCTAAGTAATCCATTTAAGAAATTTTAGAAGTTGAATATGCATGATTTTTCTTAAGAAGAAAGGGTTTTCCTTATCCAAAATTTCACATACACACATGAAAGTAAGAAAGGCATAAGTGAGTACATCACCATTGTTAACCAGAGGTGTAAGGTACAAAACCTACTTAAGACTATTTAAAGTCTCGCAACCTAGGGGTTGTCCAGACTAATATACCACTTTTTTTAAATACAAACATATGTATAAAAAAATAAAATGGAAAAGAAGAATGCAAAAATATTATTTAATGGATTCATTTTTGTTTATGTAATTTATGTATGCAGATATAGGCAACCCTTCTTAGATGATAGCATGAAGGGAATTAAGTAAGTGTTGGGTTCTTTTCAAATGAACCCTACATCTTATCAACTCCTATTCAAAGCTATGCTAACATAAGAAAGAAAGAAAACCTATGCTAAGCATACCTTTATAATCTATTACATGCAAACTCATAATTAAAGTATAAGTAGCGCACTTTCAGATTTGGTATTTTATTTATCTGTTTTGAAAATAATTTGGATTTAGTAGTGATAATAGCCATTCATATTTCTACTTTAGCCAACCATGCAAATTTGACATAAAGTAAACAATTTCATTTTAAAATTTGGATTTCAAAACTATGAATGCATGACATCACATGACATACAACTTAACATGTTGTGGAATGATTTGAAGTAATGAAATCATGTAAACAAACTCACATCACTTAAATCCTAAAGACATTCTTATGGAATAAGAAAGTTTAAAATAAATCAAAGTGAGTTCAAAGTGATTTTTATTTAGTTTGGAGTTTGATTTAATTTTGAAAAGGTGAGATGAGTTTGTTATTCCTAACCCATTCCCACAAGTGTTTGATAATTTTATCTAATTTTGATATAATTAGATCCATTTTATGCATTGATTAGGTTAATGTTGAATTAAGTAGCTTAATTAACCCTTATCTACACCACCATAGAAGAATTAACTAAATAATTATGAGCCAATGAGATGACATAAAACCCACAAGAAATTTAAATTTGCAATGCACCTGATAATGAAAATGCCTAATGCAATTTGGCTCACAATTAAAAGTTAATTAAGCTAGGAGGTTTAGCTTAAGTAATTTCAAAATACCCTTTCATACATGTGAATTGGATTTTGATTTCCTTAGTTGAACATAGGCTATTAAACACCTAAGTATCTACCCAAAGTAGATTAATTAAGTTCTAAGACTTTTTAGAATTTTTAGAAATTGATTAAGGGGATAATTAATGAATTAACCCTTAATTAATATGAGATTAAGGAAAGAAAAGGGGGTTTAGGAAATAACTCAAGGGAAATGAAAATATTCCATAAATCTTCCACTTACTGGATCTGATCTTAATCAACCCTAATCATAGGTTAAGATCACTAATCATACCCTAATTATGCTTAATTATGAAAGGAGGATAATTAATGAAACCATATGCAGCTATTATAATCAAGCCTTCAATAAATCCCAAGAAAATTAGGGAAGGTAGAAGTCATCCTTTAAAACTTACTCGAGAAATTTGGGATTAATCAGAGGCTTAATTAAAAAGTAATTAATAAAATACACTTTTCAATAAAACCCAAATTTAGAGGAAAGTATAATCCAAAAATCATCAAAATTAATTTTAAAATATTCAAGGATTAATTATCTATCCATAGGATTTTATTTCACATTTTGTTGAATTTTTTAGGGAGATTTATGAATTTTAGAAGACCTCTAGGTTAATTAAGAATTAATTAAAGCATTTAACTAATCCTTGGCTCACAGCGTGACACGTGGCGGTGACGGTCAATGCACTTTACATGCATCATGCTATGAGGGGATCACTTAAGTTGTCACTTCACGGGTGGTAGCGGTGGCGTACACGCTTTAATCCTTTGTCATTCGATCAAAGATCGGACGGCTAAGGATCTCCGCATTTTAAATCAGATAAAAGGATATCTAAACTTGCTGAATAATCTCAGCCGTCCATCTAAAATGTGCGGATGGATGGCTGAGATCATCCAAGTTCTTTCCCTTGATCAATAGAGATCGTCCATGATCAAGGGGAAGATCCAAGCTCGATCTAGCATGGAATCAAACCAAATTCAACCCACACCATCTAAAGACGAAAATCAATGGTCAAAATCGAAAATTTCTTTCACAAAGCTCCACGCCACATTGAGTTTAATGGTCGAAAAATCTCATACCTCGCTGGAGGTAATCACCGGTGCTCGATTCCTTGGAAAATCTTCGTCTGGTTGAGACGAAGCCTCGTTGAGAGTATGAGCAATTGAGGTTGAGTAGATCAATGTATGGATCAACTCCTCCTTGCTTGAGCTTCGACTTTGATCCAATTCAGTCCTCCCTTGCCTTTAGAACTTCAGAGAGAGCTTAAACAAGCTCGACGTGACCCTCTGATGTAGCGTGCAAGAGCAATTGGAGTCAAATGGAATGTAGAAGAAGTTAGACCACTCTCCCATTTTTCAATGCAAAGTCGAGAAAAGGAAAATGGGAAGAGCCCTAGGAGGCTTAGGATCAAACTCTAATGGCTCCTCTGGCTTCCTATCCTTCAATCGACCTTGAGTGAATGAAAACAAAAGTGAATTAGGGGAAGTATATCTCCCCCTTGAAGGAACGGATGACCGGCAATGGACACGCCATTTTGATCCAATTGATCAATAGTTGAGGGCTGTTTGATCAGTTAGGAGTGTGCACATGGTCGTTTTGAGCCAATGAGTGGATTGTCAACCTCCCATGTGCTTGAATTTGAGCTTGAGAGGGAGTTTGAAAATTCAATTTTGACCCATGGGGTCGAGTTTGATCTAGGGACCAAATGAGCTTACCCAAACCCATTGGGTTGGGTGAACCACTCTTCCTTAGGTCCCCTTGAGCTTTTAGGAAAGCCTCAAGTGAATGTGAAGAGGGTATGACCAAATTAACCATGGGTTAAGTCAAAATTTGTTCTATGGACTAGGGGTAGGATGGCCATTTTGCTATTTTTCCATTTTGGATATGTTGGGTATGTGGAAAAACTAGATTTGGCAAAGTTTCATGAGATTTGGAATTCATTACCCATTTAGAACAAAAATGGGTCAAGTTGACAAGTAGGTCAAATTGGGTCAAACTAAGGGTTGGGTCAAGTTATATGATCATTTGAAATGTTTTGGTGGTTTTGGTTTGGCTCAATTTGGATTAGTTTTGAATATGACTCATATGACTTCATTTAGGTCAAATGGGTCAAGTTCACCTATTTGACCCATTTGACCTATTTAGGGTAGGTTAAGAGCAGGTTTAGGCTAGGTTAGTCATATGGAGAGTGGATTGGTATCTTTGTTGCCAATCAATTTGGGTTAAGTTCAATTTTGGCTCATGTTGGGTCTTTGGTCAACAAAGTTGCTAAGCTCAAGTTGGTGAGGCTTTCAATTTCCATAAGTGATTGGAAATGGACTTGACCCATTAGTTTCAATCAATTTAGCTTAGATCGTTTTGACACATTTTGACCCTTTAAAATGGGTCAACTTGGGTCAAGTTGACCAATTAGGCTAGGTTAGGCTCAAATGTTGGCTTGGTCAAGTTCAAACATAGGTCATGAGTGAACTTAGATCAATGGTTTCAATCAATTTGGCCTATGGTGGATTTTGGCTATGTTATTTTTCATTTTGGGCTAAGTGTTGACTTGGTCAACCCTTAGGTTTGACCCAATTTGATTGATTGATCATCCTATGATGATTATTAATCATGATGAGAGGGATATATGAGTTTGGTTCAATCCAATTTGGTTAGGATTATAATTTGGCTCATAAAGGTACTTTAGGTCGCTTTGGGTCAAGTGGGTCAAATGGCTTGGTCAAAGCTTGATTTGAAGTTGGTTGATATTGTATATGGACTTATTATTGAAATATAAATCCATTTACAAGTGGTTTGAAGTCAAATGGGTTTTGATCCATTTGATAATTTCATATTCAAAGAAAGAATATGAGGAGGTTTTGTCTTTGATTTTGGAACTAGGTTTTGATTATTTGATTGAAGTTTGGATTTATATATGAGCTCATGATTGTAGGGTTGATTGAACCATGAGAGAAAATTAAGGGTTTGACTTGATTTGAAAGTGATTTGGCTAAGTTTAAGATTTTGACTTGAAAGGCTTAGATTGGATTTTGATTTGATTTGAGTTAGATTTTTGGAATAGGTTTTGATTGTTTGAATTTATATTTCATTTATATATGTAAATATAAATGAGAATATAAATTGATCATGAGAAAATTTTAAAGATTTGAAGTGATTTAATCATGATTTAGGTTAAATCCATTAAAGGGAATTTAAAGGATTTAAGAAAATTTTTAAATTGAAATTTAATTTTTTTTTAATTGGATTGGATTGATTTATAATTATATTTCATTTATATATGAGAATATAAATGAATATATAAATGGATTATGAGAAAATTCCATAAATTTGAAATGGTTTGATCAAGATTTAGGTTAAGTTCATTAAAGAAAATGATTTTAAAATTGGGAATTTAATTCTTGGATTTGATTTGATGTATTTATATTTATATTTTATTTATATATGTGAATATAAATGAGAATATGAATGAGTTTTGAGAAAATCCCATGATTTTGAATGGTTTAGAGTTGGCTTTGGTTAAGTCCATTAATGGAAAATTAAGGGACTTAGGAGATTTTAAATTGAGAATTTAATTTGAGGGCTTGATTTGATTGATTTATATTTATATTTCATTTATATATGCAAATATAAATTAGAATATAAATGATTTTTGAGAAGATCCCATGAGTTTTAATTGATTTGATTAAGGTTTAGGCTAAGTCCATTAATGGAAAATTAAGGGACTCGAGAGATTTTGGATGAATTGATTTGGGATTTTGAGTTTGATTTGTTGGGCTTGTATTTATATTTCATTTATATATGTGAATATAAATGAAAATATGAATGGGTTATGGGAAAATCTCAAAGATTTTATTTGATTTAGATCTTGATTTTGGTTAAGTCCTTAAGGGAAGATTAAGGACTTAGGCAAAATTTGGATTTAGGAATTTTTGATGGATTTTGATCATGGGTTTCAATCATGAATTTCAATCATGGTGTTCAATCATGGAATGGAATTGATTTGAGTTTGGAGAAAATCAATCAAGATTGATTTGAGGTTTGACTTGGTTTGAATCATGATTTGGATTAAGTCCTTAAGGGAGGCTTAGGGACTTAGGCAAAATTTGGACTTAGAAATTTTTGATGGATTTTGGTCATGGGTTTCAATCATAGATTTCAATCATGGATTTCAATCAAATGGAGTTGGTTTGAATTTGGAGAAAATCAATTAAGATTGATTTGGAGTTTGACTTGAAAGAAGGGAAGTGAGGAATGGTTTAAGCTAAGGAAGTTTTCCTAACACCCCTAAGGCATGACATATTCCTATGGCTAACTCTTCTAAGTCTTCTAGGGCTAGGTAGAGTGTCCACCTAATCACTAGATGTGTCTTAAGACTAAGGAACTCTTAAAGTCTAAGAGAAGACCTATGACTAAGATGGAGAGGTTGAGAGCTCATTCTAAAAATGAGGTCAACAATCATTCATTTGATGGAGGAAACCCTTTTTTGGGGGAATGCATGCGAAGAATGGAGGAGCATTAAGCTGAAATTCTTTAGCTCTTATTAGAAGTTGGATAATCAAACACGGTATCTCAACTTGGATGAAATCAAAAATATTGAAATCAATGATAAAATATAGTTGATTTTGTTGAGGAACTTTAAAGGAACCCCCTCACCATCATACTCAAAAGGATCTCATAGATATTACTAGTTCAACTCATCTTTCTTTTGTTGCTTGACTAGTTCACAACCCCTCTCTAGTTTTAACTAACTTAACCCATCCTCATTTTATGGACATACCTCGTGAAATTATTTCTAATGAGTTACAACGTCTTATTAAAGAAGAATTTACCTAAAGAGATGAGCAACATACTCCTTAATGAAATATTCAAAATATTCACTTTTGAAAATCATCTTTTAGCATTCTATTCCAATGAGATTTAATTTATCCAATATTGCACCATATGAAGCGTTCTCAAATTCGTATGACCACATTGATCATTATAGAACCATTACATATATTAAACAATCTTTTGATGCTATACTTTGTCAAGTCTTTTCCATTACTCTCAAGGGTCAAACTAGCACTTGGTCCAACTCTTTTATAAGGGAAACTATCCATATCTTTAATGTACATACTAAGCTTTTTGTAGAGCAATTTATTGTGAAACTAATGATTATTAAGGACTCCTCCCATCTTTTAGGAATTCGCCGAAATGAAAGAGAGTCACTCAATGAGTACTTTTAAAGGTTCTCTTATGCCATCAAATATTACGGGTGGACTCTGAATTACTAAGAGGTGCCTTTTTTGAAGGACTTCTTGGTCCTTTTTAGTCATCATTAATGTGAGAAACAGTATGCTCTTATGCTGATTTAATCTACCGTATGAAAAATATAAATTACTACTGATGAAGCTTTTAATGCATAGAAAGTAGTTTGAACAATCTAATAACGATGTAAAAATACTAAAAATCTCACTCAAATATCTAAACAAAAGAAGTGAGCATAGTCCAAAGATTAATAACATCTTAGTTACTAAGAGCGATATAAATCACTTAATTATACTCCATTAAATACATTAAGAATTAATATTTTAATGGAGATCCAAGATTCTGAACACCTCATATGATCGAGACCTCTTAAACATCCAAATAATGGAGAACAATAACAACATTGTCAATTTCATCATTCAAAATGACTTTCAATAGAAAAATAGGTTGATCTAAAAGAAAAAAAATTGAATATTTGGTTCTTCAAGGACATCTTTTTCTTTTCTTTACAAGAACAATATATAGATCATTAAACAAAAAATAAAGAACCAAGAAATTATAATAGTGAAATTATTGGAGTTATTGGATAAAGAATATCATCACTAATTATACAAGAAAGAACTCATCATAGAAGCAACTCAAAGAAGCCAAGTTTCACTTCATTAAAATTTTCATGAGAGGTTATCTAAAGATAAAGTCTCATATCTTTCTAGTAAATTTCTATTATCAATGAATTTTTTTAATAAATAATTCTTCTTCTTACAAAATACCAGAAAGACACACCTTTAAGGAGGCATTGATGGGAAGCTAATAGTGGTTAAGATCATCACTAGGAAAAAATTATAAGGGAAGGTAGTAGACAAGGTCTCTACTGATAACTCCTAGAAGACACCCTTAAAAAGTCTTGATGGAAAATTAATAGTTGATAAGGATTTTACTAGAAAGACTTCAATAGAGCAAGTGATTGACATTGTCTCCTCTTATTAAAACCTTTAAAGTTGAAAGTCTCAAATGGAATAAGTACATCAAAAACCTAGAAGGTGAGAACCTTAGACAATATAAATATATAAAAAATCTCATAAGATGAAAGCCTTAAAATGTAAATATACATGAATGTGAAAACCATAAAAGATACATGTACATCAAATATCCCAGAAGATAAAAATCATTAAAGGTACAGATACATCAAAATTTTTAAAATATATAGGTACATCAAAAATCTCAAAAGATGAAAGTCTTAAAATATACATGTATATCAAAATCTTATAAGACAAAGGTCTCAAAAGGACACATATATGTTAAAAATCTTAGAAGGTAAGGAAGTCTTAGAAAATATATGGAGGGTGGGGGTTGGAAGTTTTAATATATGTAAAAGATGAATTGGAGCCAATAAAGGGGTTTATGCACAGCATTTACAGGATAGTTTCAAACCTGTATATATACTACAAGAAAACTACATATTTTCAATGGAAACTTTTTTTGAAAATCTAGGTTTCTAACAGATTCACTCTCATCAGTAAAACCTTAGTTGGAAATGCATTCCAATGATCATGTAATATGTCAAAAAATAGTTTATGGTGGATTTCCAATGGAAAATCTATTAGAAAGTTTTCTGAACAAAGTAACTTAAAAATCCATCGAAGTTCTAAAATTTCGACAAAATTTTCAGAAGAAATTATGCCGGCCGAAAAATTTCATCTATCGGAAATCTTCACTATTCATAAACACCCATGATGAAAATTCATTGGAAATTCTCCGAAAACATATTTGAGAAAAAAATTAAAAGAACTTCTCATATATTCTAATTTTTACACATGCAGACAAACTACATAATAACTATAAATAAAAAATTATAAATAGCAATATATTACAATTTATAATATATTAAACGATGATATAAAGCCTATTAAAAAAAGTGACATAAAATTTATTCTAATAACAATCTCAATTTATTTAGTTCTGATTAACTAACAAAAATATAATTAAATGTCAATTTATGCAATTAAGTTTTGTCGAAATCTCTAAAAAAAATATTACTTTAAAAATTAGATCAACAACAACAAAATATAAATTATAGATAATTTATGTTAATTATTATTGTAAAATAACTTTCAAATGTACTTTAAATTATTTTTGATAAGATTTCTAGAAGTAATCTAAAAATTAGATATTAAATTTCATTTTGTTCAATTGATATCCCTTACTTTCTAGAATAGCCCTAAGGCTGCAACTGAATCGAGCCGTGCTGATCACATGTGTTCAAGCACGAGCTCGAATCGAGCTTCAATTTTGATGTTCAAGCTAGGTCGTTTAGCATAAGGACTGTTTGGTGTTCAAGGGGCATTTACATGCATATTAATAACATCTAACATCTAAATTTTCATATTTACATACATATCACTCAAAGCTTTAATATTAAATAAAAAATAACATCATCATTATTTCTTTAAAGTGAATGTATTTTTTTCATGCATTAGAAAAGTATTATATTTGTAAGTATCAAATTTTATTAGATATGTAAATGAATAAGAATTATATGCTATGTATGTAAGTCTCCAAATTAAATTTTAAATTTTATTTATATTAAATTTGTTCTTCAATAATCTTAAAAATATTAACATCAATGAATAAAATATTGAACATGTATACTTGCATCAATTAATAAATTATGATATTTTTATAATAAATATATAATAAAAAACATAAATTGATAAAATTATATGACTTATAATTAATCCTAAAATTTTGATATTAAATTACAATATATTACTATCTAATAAATAATTTAATAAGTTATATTTAACTAAATTTAAATTAGATAATATATGAACTATTCATCAAGTTTAATATCACACTTTTAATAAATTACTTGTTAAATAACAAATCTATTTGTTCATGAGCATAAATAAACAAATTAAATCCTCTTCAAAGTTGATTCATCTAACATTTTAGTTTTTTTTTTAAATACTCAAATTTATTTAATTATTAACTCGAATAAATATTAATTGTGCTGAATTCAAATTATTTAATGAATGTATTGATTCAATTATAGCTCCAAAGATTTAGGACTAAATGAACGTTGATGATGATTATCTGAATTGAAATATTTTATTTGCATAAATACCTTTGATTTGTGCCACATTAAAATTGATGGGTGTGGGACTCAACGCATATCTTAATTATACGGTTCAAAAGACTAAAAGAAATATAATATAGTCCAAGCTTGATTGCAGGACAACTTGGATACTACAAACAAAGCTGCCATTCGCTAAATAATCAAATGGGTGTTCCAAAGAGATTTATTATTAGAACAAGCAAGAAGAGAAAAATCTTGAATTGGCTGGAGATTTGTCTATGCGGGAAGTTGTACACGAATCTTCTATTTGATTCCAAATTTGAGGGAGAAAAAGCGGCGCACTATATATTTGTTTATAACACTTATAAAATTAAATTTTGAGACTTAAAAAATATTAAAATTCATAACAAAAGTCTAACTCATATTTTTAATTTTTATAAAATTTATAATGATTTTATTATGACACATACAAATACATAAGTTTATTAATTCAAAAAAATAAAAATAGTGATTAAATTATAAATACACATGTATTAGATGATAGATTTTTAAATTTCTTTAAATTTTTAACTAAAGTCAAATTAAGCATGAACTTGCTTAATAAATGATTAATGGTCGAATATATTAAAATTTAATTATTTAAGATAAAATTTTAAAAAAAATTTTAAAATATTTATTCATCATTCTTATCTCAAATAATATTTTATATTTCTCATCATCTTTATCATTTTATGATGAAAATTATTTAAATTAAGATTATTTTATTTATTATATAACAAGTGAATTAGCTAATGAGCTAATTTGAACGTGTAAAATTGAGATTTAATTTAACCTAGACTAATTAGTTAACCTAAGCTTAGCTCAAAGGTGAACTACTACTTGAAAATGTTTTTACATTTCAAAACTAATAAAGAATCTTAATTATTCAAGATTAAGGGCCTTCTTGGGCTCAATTTTGTTTTATATTTTTATTTTTATTTTTAAAATTATTTTAAAAAATATATTTATTTGATGAGTTTTGTATATTTTTATATTTTTTTATTTTTTAAAAGTAAATAGCTGAAAGCTTAGATTTTTAAGTAATAAATCTTGGATTTAAAATTTATATGTGTTATGCCTACAAATTTTTCATTAATTTGGCTCAAAATCTCTCTCTCTCTCTCTCTCTCTCTCTAAGTGAAGTTTTTCACGCCGAATCAGACTCCGGAATCTCCGGACCGGAGATGTAGCCCAAAAACTAATTTAAAATCAATATTTTAAAAGCTAGGTAGCAAAATGATAGTAAAAAACGCTAGATTAATAATGACACGTGATTCACGTATTTGAATATAAGAGATTAATTTTATATCATATATATTTTTATAAATATTTTATATTTTTTTTCATCCTGAAAATTTTATAAATATCTTTATTTTTTTTTGCCTTCTATATCAAAATTAACAAAAAAAATTAAATTTATAACTTTATGTATTACATATTTTTTATATAATTATAAGTGTGCTTAGAAAACCAACATGATAGAGTAAAATTTTTCGCTTACTTATTCAAATCCAAGACACAGATTTAAAGATGAACAATAAAACTCAAAATTTTTACGGAAAACCTCAAAAGAGGAAAATCAAAAGAAATGCTTTCCATGTACTTTTCAAAGTACAAGATCTTCTCGATCTAATTATAGAATTGTATGAGAAACAATGCTTATGTGACAACGATCACAGAATATAAAAGAAGGACATTTAATGAAGAATCACCGCTAACGCGAACAAATGTAAATGTAGAACAATCACAAAATGCAGGAACAATCATGTGAAGTCATCATGATAGATCGATGAGATCGACGACAAGCGATCAAAGGCTAGACGGCTACGGACGCAGTACGATATGGTACGAATCGAGTTACGATCAGATTGAGAATCTTTAGAGCTCTCTCTCTGCTTTAATATAAAAGGAGTATTTATGAAAGAGTGCCTTAAATATATACGCAAACCAACCACTCCTCTCCATCTGACGCCATGATGATTTTGATCATATGATGTATTTTGTGTATTTGAATGCTCAAATGAAGTCGGAATTATTAGATCTTTTTTTTAACCAATGAGACGCCGATTTGACTATAAACACTATATTTGATTTTTTAGAATTTAACTAATGTCCCAAAATTTTAAATGATATTTTAAGCTTTGATTCACTCAATTTCTTCACTGATCAAGATTCTTTTAATTAATTTTTTTTCATATAAGAAAATTATTTTATCTTCCAAGTTAATTAAATAATAATGAAATAGAAAGTTCATGCCTTAAAAAGAGTGAAATGTTCATATTATAAATGAAATAAAAATCTAGAGAGTTTATATATATTAATGTATAATAATTTATATTCAATATATAATAATTATGTATTAATTGAATTTTAAATAGTATTATATTATTAAAGTTTTAATATATATATATATATATATATATATATATATATATATATATATATATTTTTTTTTTTAAATCAAACGATAATTCAACTTATATGGGAAAACGAAATCCAGCTTTCAAAACACGAAATTCAAGCCAATTGTTTTTTACATCGTGCATCTGAACAAAATCGTAATTTAGGGTTTAGATATCGTTGGATAAAAACAAAATGTTATCTGATGTTACTCTAACAAAAAAAATATTAATTTTTAAATACTTTCAAATGATAAACGGATGTCAAGTTTGATATTTTTTTTAATTCATCTAAATTTTATATATTAATGACATTAATTTATCAGAAAAATAAATAAATGATTCTCATGTCAAGAATACAATTATACAACTAGTCATTTATAATGTGGAATAGGATCGGATTTAAAGACATCAGATTGTACCCATCAGGTCCACGTGAGAGGGCAAATTATTCTCATATAAAAAAAATTATAAAATTGAGAAGGAGGGGGTGGCAATTGTACCCCTCAATTATATCTGAATCTGCCCTTATATAACTTGAGATAATATATATATATATATATATATATATATATATATATATATATATATATATATATATATATATATATATATATGATTATATTTGTATTATGAAAGAGGGATAGAATGTTTCTTGAGTTCTGTTACAACTATCTTAAATATGTCATAAGTTTACTTATTTCCTAAATAACTAAATAAAATTAAAATAATACCTTAAACTAAATAACTAAATAAAATTAAAATAACTTGAGTATATATATATATATATATATATATATTGATATATACATGATTTTATGTAAAAAAAGATTAAACATTTAATGCAATAGCATCAAGCAGCACAACAGGCTCAACATTTATTCAAGTATTTTATCTACAATTTAATTGATATTTATTCATGAATATAAATAATTTTTTTGTAAGAATTTATACATATATTCAACAAAAAATTCTCAGATTCAAAATTTATATAATTTATGTATGAATTTTTCATTAAACTAACTTAAATGTCTAAAAAAAATGAGTTTTATGCTATACATTTTTTACATAAATGTATTTAAAATTATTTTTTTTTATCTTTTCTCTATCAAATTTTCTAAAAAATTAAATTTATAACATTATGTATTGCATATTTTTATATAATTATTTAAGACAGTTACTTTATCTTCAAAGTTAATTAAATAACCTTGGAAAACGAATATCACTCCTTAAAGTGCGTGATTCAGAACTCAAAATTCAAATCAATAGTTTCTTTACATTTTATATTCAAAGAGATATTCAATTAACTTTCAGAAACTAAAAATTATTTGAATATCTCTTTGGATATAAAATGTTATCCCATATTATTTTGACCAAAAATTAATTAATTTTCAAATACTTTCAAATGGCAAATGGATATCAAGTTTCATAATTTTTATTCTCTATCTAAATTTGATAGGTCAATGACATTAATTTATGTTATTTTTAGGCATCCAAATGCAAAAAATAAAAGCAGATGATTCGCTTGTCGCGAAAACAACGCAAATAATCATTTATAAGACGTTATATAAGAAGGTTTGCATATTATGCGTACGAACATAATCTTGAGCCATTTTAATATTTTTTATTAAGAAAAAAAATTTACATACATACCATATAATTCTTATATATTTACATAAATACCACTCAAAAATAGATATTTACTTGTATAATATTTTTATATATTTGAAAAATTATATTTTATTATAAAAAGTAAGCGATGATTATATTTTCTAATAAGAGATTGAAGATTTTTTATATGTTATTGATCATTTTTTAAATTTTTTATATTTTGTGAATAAATAAAGTAAAAATAGTGAAATCCAATTCACACATGTTCCTATGCCATATGTCGCAGTTAATAATGTGGCATTATATTTAAAATTATATAAGAGATATGTAAAATTGTATATTTAATAAAAAAAGTTGAGTCACTTTTATTAATATATATATATATATATATATATATATCTGTGTGTGTGTGTGCGCGCGCGCGCGCGCGCACGCGCGAGCACACGTATGTGTATGATACATGCTATAACATCATAGAGAGCACAAAAGCTCAACATTTATTAAATTAATGACCTACTATACTAAATGCTAATTAGTAGGCTAATTAAAATTCAATATTATTGATTTCAATAGTTTTGAAAAGTGATAACTTTTAATGAGAGCAAAAAAGAAGATTGGAATTGATATATATATATATATATATATATATATATATATATATATATATATATATATATATATATATATATATATATATATATATATCTATATATATAATATTATATATAATATTATATTTGCTATTGATGCGATCATTTTATTCGAAAATTTGATGAGTAACGAAAATCCAAATGTTTAAAGAAATTATGCTGGAGTATAATTGCAATATAGCTATAGAATTGATTTCTATCTTGATAATTTGTGGCTCCAAATTATATGTGCATATAATCTAAATATGCTAAATATTATTTAATTTTTAGATCATTTAAGCATTGAGATATAAAAAATAATAAATGATTGAAGGGGACCTTAAATAATCTGAATGTCCTCAAGAGAATTCTTCATGGATTTAAAGAATTTCAAAGCTTGACCAACTATCGTTGCCACTTGACACCATTAGTCGGCCAATGTTTACACATTATTACCACTTCTTGATACTATATTTCAACTAAAGTTGAAAATCATTGTCACTTTGTTATATAGACAGTGACCTAATGCTCTATAATAATTAAAGTCTGATGTCCCTTAGCCAACAACATTTAACACCCCTTATTGATTGATTGGTTAGTCTCCCCTCTTATTAGAAATATTATTATGCTCTTATAAGAATATTATTATGTTCTTATTAGGAATACTATTATGTTTATATCAACTATTGCACGACTTCAAAATTTTCTGTTAACCACTATCCAATGCATAATAGTGATAAACATCTAACTTTTGCCATCCATTGAAATCCAATGCTAATATTCTTTATTGATTGATCTCTTCTCTTATTAGAAAGATGGCCTTAATGACAAAGAATGATAAAAAATCATTTTGTTGTTTGGATGGTGTGGCTTTGAGATGGAGAGAGAGCTTTTGGCTTGAAGCACTTTCTAACTTAAGAGAATAAAGAGAATGAAAAGTGTCATCCAGATTGAGGGAGGGTTATGTGAGATGTTTTAATAGAGAATCATTTATATGAATAAGGGAATATAGAAGTCATAGAAGTACATCCATATAGTCATAAGACGAGAGGAGTCCACTGAATATGATAAAATGTATAAGGAAAAATGAAGATCCACCTTACCCACTAGTTAGTGCCAACAAAGATGGAATGTAAAAGATATGAGAGCATGATTTATTTTTCTGGAACATTTTTAAAAGATCCACCTTACATCCATTAAAAGAGTACATTTTTAAAAGAACAAAAATTTTCTCTAGAAAAATAAGAGATATATTTATAAGCATCATAATAGTTGAGGCAGTGCTAACATGGCCAATGTTGTGAGGCATCATGGTTGTCATTTTTTTTTTTTTTGGTGGTGCTTGTAGCTTTGTGGATGTAATATACATTTCATTAATAGAAAATACCAAGCACTAGGTCTCAAATAATGGATGATCTGGATGTCCGATTACTCTCATGGGTGATAATCCAAGCCATGTTGAGAGTGTGTGTTTCCTTTAGACTAGCTTGATTAGGTAAGTTGTGTGATAGTATGGAAGGTCGATGATATTGAAGAAATTAACAATTTGGTGAGAGGATTAACTTAATGAAATCATTGAGCAATTAAGATTTATTTATAGATGAAGTCAGATGTATTGCTTTTCAATCAAGAGGCATTGTCAAAAGGGACTGAGTTCCAAAGAGGTTAGGTTCATAAAAGTGACAACTTTGGCAAGTCAAAATTATGTCTAGCTTTTGAAATGTCAACAAAAGTTTAGTCTTCTTTACAATCATTAAAAGAGTTCAATAAATCAAAAAGGAATTGACTAGGAGAAGTAGGTTAGAAGGCTAGCTTGATTGATTCGTTCATCACTTAAGTTGATTAAGATGATGATTTATCAAGGGAGATGACTTGAAATGTTAATGAGATATCTAAGTTATTTGAGTTCTCAATGAGAGGTCACTAAGAGAAATAAGTTCATTTTTCATCATGAGAAGTGATCATACTTAAGAAATTGTATGTTGAGTTGGCAATATACCTTAGTGATTTCTTTCGTAAGTTTGGATGGATATAATTATAGACAAATTGTAGGAGAGGATTACTTGGTGAGCTTGATAAAGAGACTATATATATGTAGTAGAGCTAATCTTATTAGAGAAGCTCCAACGATTCTTATTCATTTATTCATGGAGCAATCCTTTGCATAGTTTGAGCTATTTGGGTAGCTTGAGTAGTGAATTTAGCTTCTTAGTTGCTCTCATCTAACTAGTTGTCAACCACACATAAACTCTTGATAAGATATAAAAAATTAAGCATTTACTCTTGTCACTCATTTTGAACTCTAAACTACATAATTGATATTTAAATTAAAATTTTTGTGAGTTTTCATATTTCATTCAAAATTACTAAATGCAGAGTATAGATAATCAAGAGTGCTTTGTAGTAGTATTGTGGATATTGGGTAAATTATATATAAATTTGTAGAACTAAAAATGACTTAATAAGAAATTAGAATAATATTTGAGTGTTATAGTTGTTTAAGTTTCAAAAAATTGAGATATTTATCCAATTTGAACTAAGATGAGTTTGTGGCCTTTGATAGAGTAGGATAGGTTGATACCAACTTGTCAATCCGTAAGAAGTATGAAAAGGATGGGATAAAAAGACATGTCAGTCATAATGGATTATTAAACTTTCAAAGGCTAATAAGAAGAAGAGTCAATTTGATTAAATGAGCAACTAAACTTTATTGTCGAAAACTTTTGTGTTACCCCGAACTCTCCTTTGTTAATTTGAATGATAATGAATTCTCTCCTTATTAGTGGTGAATGAAATAGAAATAGCCTTATTTGACTTCTTTGAAATAAATAACATATATTAAAGACCATTGGCCACTAAATTAACTAGTTATATGAAAGATAAATGTAGTGTGACATATAGATTTTATAGCATATATATGGCATACATTAGATAATAAATTGGTTGATGAGTGATTGTACTTGAGAGTGATAAAGGTTTATGATAAGGAGCCATGATATGGATAAGAGAATCACTAAGTCTTATCCAATAATTTATATAATAAGTGGTCATTTGGCATCCAATGAGTGATTGGGGTGGGAGACGATGATTGCCATAGTATGAAACTTGAATTGGAATCTTCTAGGACCGTAGGAAGTCTTAGACTAAGGAAACAATCACCTTTATTGTATAAGACTTCGATCATATTAATGAAGTTTGCCAATCACATTGTGCATCAAACTTGATATGACACAGAAAATTTTACCAGTTAAAGCACGAATCTTGATGTTAGAAGCAAGCTGATCCGAAGATGAAACTGGTCGAGATCAAGCACTTAAAATATCATTAAAATTTTGGGATATCAGTTAAATCCCTAAATAACTCCCAAATATGGAGTGTTTATAGTCAAATTAAGCATCTCAACGAGTCGGAACCAACAATCCTAAGATCATACAATTCCGACTTCATTTGAGCATTCAAATACTTAAAATACATCAAATGATCAAAGGAATCATTTTGAGCCATCCGATGAAGTGGAGTGGTTCGGATTTTGCATGTATTTACAGAGACGCCACTCCTCCAATCTATAAATAGCCCTCATTCCTCATATGAGGGACCCGGCAAGAGAGGAGAGAGCTCTAAAGCTTGAAGATCCTCCAAGCACAATCGTGCCACCACTCGGCCGCCAACCACCACCGCATCCGCCATCATTCTCTTTGCCTCTATCATGATGACCTTCATCATCAGTCGATATCCCTCGCTATTCACTATCATCTACTACCACTAGCAACTGTTATCACCTGAACGTGATTACATAGTTGTTGTTCTCTTCTCATATGCAATTTTGTAATCCCGTTATCGGGATGATTTTGTACTCTGAAACAGATACATAGTGGAAGATTTTTAATAGGCTAGGCCCCATGATTTTTCCCTCTTTTTGAGGTTTTTCACATAAAAATTTATGGAGTTCTATTGTTTACTCTTTAAATACCTGTGTGTGTGCTGGATTTTATAACAAGGCTAAGGCATAAACTTTCATTCTACCACAACTAGTTCTCTAGCACGCAATAGTTTGGCATCGTCTGTGGGAAGCTAACCCTTCAATCACAATTTCTGTGAACACCCTCGTTATGGCCAATAGGTGTAATACTCATAACAACGAGGCCTCTCGCTCCAACTCCTGTCACTCTCGAAACCAATCCTTGAATCAAGGATGCCAAGCTCACACCCCTCGACAGTGTGACTGTGAAGGCAGGAATCTCTTTAGAAGATTGAGTGTGCCGAATGGAAGAGTCTCAAAATGAGATGATCTGACTTTTACGAGGAACACAATAGCCACTACCACGATAAACACATATCCCCCAAGATCGATCGTTAGCCGGGGTAGGTCAAAATGCTAATCTCCTTGACGCTGAAGTTCCTCCGCATAGAGACCGTAATGCTGATCTCATTGACACTGTTAGTTCTACTCATCCATCAAGTGCAGCTCAACCGACTATTAATTTACCAATTATTGCTGGTAGCTTTACACATTCTCGTCCTGTTGACCCCACTCGTCATGTTATACATGCAGAATTATGACGCTTAATGTAAGACAAATTTCACCTTCAAGACAAAAATCATCTTCCCCCTCACTGCGGTTATGAGAAATTCTCACCTTTAGCTGAAACTATTCTTCAACATCCTATTCCCGTGGGTTACAAACTTTCGAGCATTGATTCCTATGATAGGGCGACTGACCCACATGAACATATAGGCCATTACAGGACCATCATGCATATCCAACGAGCTCACACACCGCTTTCGCCGTTACCTCAAGACAAGCTCGACTTGGTTCTACTCCCTTCTAAGGGAATCCATCCATATCTTTGACTAACTCAAGATTTTGTAGAACAGTCATTCACACCGGAGGATCATTAAAGATTCATCCCATCTCTCAAAGATTCTCAAAATGAGGGTGAATCACTTAAGAATACTTTCGAGGTTCTCCTTAGAAGCTCTCCAATACCCGAGTAAACCAACTAAGAGGGGTTTTCCTTGGAGGCTCGTCCAGGCCTTTTACTGTCACTAATGCGAGATACGCCCTCATATGCGACTTAGTTCATCGTGTAAGCACAAATGTGTCAATGAAGCTATTAATGCCCATCACAAATAATTTGAACAATATAGAAAATATAAGAGCACCCTGGAATCGACCGACACCCCATCAAAAGAAGCAACAAGGCAGTTGTGATCTCCCCATGACCCCCATATCAACGTCGTGAACCATGACCAGAAAAGGAATACACGCCGCTGAACACATCTCATGTTAACCTTCTGATGGCTATTCAAAATGAAGAAAACATCAAGTGGTCACATCCACTGAAACCAAATTCAGGAAATCAAGAGCAATATTGTCACTTTCATCGAAGTCATGGACATACTACTGAGGCATGCAAACAACTCAAAGAAGAAATCGAGAGGCTCATTCAACAAGGATATCTAAGTCAATTTGTGAGGAATTAATCGACTCAAACAAACATACCTCCAACTGGGGGGCAACTAGGACAATCATCATAGAAATAACAAAATAATCATCAAACAGTTGGGGAAATTGAAACAATCGTAGGAGGACCAATACTATCTAATCAAATTCTTATTATCATGTCTGAAGAGCCAGAGTTAAAGAAGTCTCGTATTGATCATTCCATCACTTTTAATGACTCAGACTTAGAAGGAGTTTATATTCCTCATCAAGATTCACTTATCATCAGCGCAGGGATCAATGACCCATGCTATAATGTTAAGAGAATTTTGATTGACAATGGGAGTTCTATTGATGTCTTATTTTACTCCACATTTCTTAGCATGGGCCTAGTTAAGGAAAAGCTCCAACCCACTATAGGACCATTGTACGGGTTTGATAATCGCCCTATGCG
The DNA here is from genome assembly GCA_021442155.1 of Cymbidium sinense. NCBI lineage: Eukaryota > Viridiplantae > Streptophyta > Magnoliopsida > Asparagales > Orchidaceae > Cymbidium > Cymbidium sinense. The sequence goes on from CM038216.1 coordinate 134,730,538, forward strand.
AGCAGAGGGGACAATCACCCTTCTTGTTGTCCTCGGTGAATTTTCTCGATAAGTGACTCATTTAATCCAATTCATGGTGGTCAAGTAAGATTCATCATATAATGCTATCTTTGCAAGGCCTCTCAATCAATTTTCAGTGCAATCACTTCAGTATCTCATCTTAAGATGAAGTTTCCAACCCCCATTGGAGTTAGGGTGGTATGTGAAATCAGGATAATGCAATTTTACCTCGACAAGCTCAACCACTTTGTGACCTTCGATCAAGATTTTAATTTTTGAGATGAAGAAGTACCCCAGAAAGATTTTTCTGTAGAAGACTTACTCTCTGTTGAATTATCAGATGACCAACCACTACGAACAGTGCAAGTGGGATCCCTGCTCTTAGAAGAACAAAGGGAAAAATACATAGACTTCTTACAGAAATCAAGACATCTTCGCTTGAGTCCACGGATATGCCGGGGACCCCAATGTGATCATGCACCCCTCAAGATTGATCCAGATTCAAACCGATCATCCAAAAGAAGTTTTGCACCCGACGCTTCCAAGCTATTGAACAAGTTAATAAGCTCTCGGGATTCGACGAGAGAGGTACATTACCCTACATGGCTAGCAAATGTTGTCATGGTTAAGAAAACAAATGGAACATGGAGAATGTGTATTATTTACACTGACCTTAATAAAGCTTGCCCAAAATATAGTTTTTCTCTTCCTCGAATTGATCAATTGGTTGATGCTATCCAACATCAAATTCGTTTTTGGATGCTTACTCGTTACAACCAAATGAAAATGGATCCAATGGATGAAGAAGCTAGCATTTCAAACATATAAAGGTTTATACCAAGTTATGCCGTTAGGTTAAAAAATGCGTGCTTTATCAACGACTTATGAATAAGGTTTTAAAGACCTATTAGACAATGGAGGTATATGTGGATGACATGTTAGTGAAAAGCTTGAAAGAATCAGATATTTCGACTTAGAAATATTCTTTAACCTTCTTGACGTTATAACATGTGATCAACCCGACCAAATGTGCTTTTGAAATTACGTCAGGAAAATTTCTTGGATTTATTGTAACCCACTGTGGGATAGAAGCCAACCTCGAGAAAATCAAAGCTCTCAAAGATATGACTCCTCCAAAGAATATTAAGGAAGTTCAACATTTGAATGGACGAATTGTTGCGTTATCCCGCTTCCTAGCCCATTCTGGGGATAGATACTTGTCATTCTTTAAAATATTAAAGGGAGCTAAAAATAATAATTTTCAATGGACTGATGAATGTCAGACTACTTTTGAGCAACTAAAGGAGTATTTAGCATCTCCACCCCTAATATCCAAGCCTATCCAAGGAGAGATTCTATACTTATATCTCGTAGCCTCTTCCCACGCTTTTAGCGAGAAAAAATGGGATACATAATTTACTATGTCAGCAAAATTCTCTCTGATATAGAAAGTCGTTATCCACTTGCAGATAAGGTGGCTTAGACTTTAGTTTTCTAAAAATTGCATCCATACTTCCAAGCTCATACTATCGGCATTTACACTCATTTACCATTAAGGGCCATCCTACAGAAACTAGAAGCATCTGGGAGGTTAATTAAATGGTCTATAGAATTTGGAGAATTTAATATAAATTTTCTACTTCGGCCTGCTATAAAGTCTCAAGTACTCGCAGACTTTATAGTGGAATGCACGCCAACTGAGGAGCTATCCGCTACACCTTCGTCTCTTCAATGGACCCCATGTTGTTGATAGAGCTCGTGAAATACCGGTACAGAATCTTACTTATTTCTTTCGAGAAGAATACTAGAGTATGGACTTCGCCTAAAATTTCTTGCAACTAATAATATGGCTGAATATGAGGCTCTCATCGCACGGTTGAGACTCGCCATTGATTGTGAAGCTCAAGACTTAGTAATCCACACAGACTCTCAGCTTATCACCTCCCAAGTTGAGGGAAACTTTAATACTCATAATCCTCAGCTGGCGCAATATCTCCACTTGGTAAAGTCTATTCTTGCCCATTTCAAGACACATCAAATCATTCACATACACAGAGAAGAATACTGAGATGCTCACTAAGCTTGTTACATCTGCTACTGGAGATCTATTTAAGAGAAAGCATGTTGAAGAAATATATTTTCTAGCATCCTAGGGTTGTGGATAATACAAGTAATTAATGAGATAAATGAACATTCGTGGATGGACCCCATCTTATCTTTTTTACAAGAAGGAACCCTTCCTGAAGACCCAACTTTTGCAACTCGTCTCCGAAGACAAGCTTCAAACTTTACTATTATCGGAGGTGAACTATACAAACGAAGCTTTCGATCAGAACTCAAATTCCTCTCACCTTCGTGAGGTCGACACGCAAGAGAGGTTCACTCAGGGATATGTGAAGAACACCTAGGAGAAAGGGCGCTAGCCCTTAAAATTATAAGGCAAGGATTCTATTGGCCTACTATGAAACAAGACACCTTGGAGTTCACAAAAAAATGTGTAAGTTGTCAGTTGCACTCTAACCTCTCACATGATGCATATAGAGCTCTCTTCCCTTCAAAGCCCGTGGCCTTTTGCTCAGTGGGGAATTGATATCATGGGACCTTTTTCGATAATCTCAGGGCAACTAAAGTTTATCATTTTAGACATCGACTACTTCACTAAATGGGCGGAAGCCGAACAACTCACTAAAATCACAGAGGCAAATGTTAAATAATTTGTTTGGAAAAATATAGTATGTCGATTCGGTCTTCCTATAAAGATCATCACTGACAATGGAGCCCAATTTCCTTAAAAAATCTTTACATCCTTTTGCAAAGATCTTCACATTTGGCTGCTACATATGGCTGTAGCACATCCTCAAACTAATGTGACGATCAAGCTACCAAATGTGATTATACTCAAAGGACTAAAAACACATCTTGAGAAGGCCAGGGGGCAATGAGTTGATGAGCTTTCTAATGTTCTTTGGGCTTACCGCACTACATCGTGCACCCCGACTAGTGAGACACCATACAACTTGTGTTTCGGCACAGAAGTTATTATACCGGTAGATATCGGGGTTCCAAGTCCAAGAGTTCAATTATTCAATCATGATGGTAATGAAGTAAAACTCCGACAACACATGGACCTACTCCCCGAAACTCGTGACATGGCCCTACTTCGGACTGCTTCCTATCACCAAAGGGTAGCATGTCACTTCAACAGAAAAGTAAAATCTCATCCCATATCTATCGGTGACTTAATCCTACGATGTCTCGAAGCTGCAAGCAAAAGCCCTCAACAATAAACTCTCACCTCTTTGGGATGGACCATATGTAGTTATAGCTATGGTCAAGCCAGGAACATTCAAGCTCAAGGATCCAGAAGGAAAAACTCTACCTCGAACTTGGAACACTGAGAATCTCCAAAAATATTATCAGTAATTCATACTGCATAATTATTGCAACTTTTATTTTATCTCGTTTGTCATTTCCTCTTCATGTAGCTAACCCCACTTAGTGGGATAAAGACTTGTTGTTGTTGTTGTCATTTTCTCTTGAAAATTATATCCGTGTTAAAATCATCTTATGATTGTATCGCCAAACTTATCAAAGTAATGAATTTATAGCTTTTTTCTTATAAGCTTATTTCTTCTTCATTTAATCCTCTCACTTGAGAAATATACAACTCACGTTGTATCTCAATCGGGGCATAATCAATCCCAAGGGGACTTGATCAGACCTCTTCCATATAGGTAAGAAGTCAAGTAACACTTTGGCTGATACCTATGATAGGTCAAAAAGTCCTTGGTGGACATCACACGACCTCTTCCATACAGGTTAACGTCATCAAGTAACACTTTGGCTGATACCTATGATAGGTCAAAAGATCCTTGGTGAACATCTCGCGACCTCTTCCATATAGGTTAACGTCATCAAGTAACACTTTGACAAACAACCTCGGATAGGTCAAAAATCCTCAGTGGATTCAATTCAACCTCATCGTATGTTGGCCCATCAAATAATATTCCGACCAATTACCCCGGATAGGTCAAAACAAAACAAGAGCATATCATCGAAAAAAAAAATTTATAAAGATTAACATGATGATATAAGAAAAGAATCAAGATTCGATACACACTAATAACAATACATAGATAAAAAAAAGGCATCCACAACGATACTACATGATATCAACGTCCTCCACCACTAGAGATGAGCTCACTCTCGACTCCTTCAGCTCCTGAATCTGACAAAGAATCTTCAGATACTTGGCTGGGAGATAGATCCTCAATACTAGCTCCAGTCTTGCTATGTACCAAGTAGATTCCTTTTTAGAACCCTCGGATGAAGCCCTCCTCTAAACATTGGTGCTCCAAGTCCTTCACTTCAACATCAAGAATATGATTACGAGCTTCCTGGACATGGTCTTCGATTGTACCGTGATAAGCCAGGGAGCTCTTAAAGTTTTCCACTACCTTTAAGGAGATTTCATTTTCTTCCGCTTCTAACATTATATGCTCCTTCTCAGAAAGACGATCTTGTAATGCTTTCTTCTCTCGAGAGCTTTCTTCTCCGCTACAAGTGCCTTGAGTCTTTTCTTTCTCATGAAGTCCTTTTCACCTCAATCAGCTCATCACGTGAGCTCCACCTTCACACCTGGAGAGAAAGAAAAGACATGTTCGCTCAGCTCACCCACCGATCCTCTAAAGTTGCCACTTTTTTGGCCTTAGCACTCATCTTTCGCTCATACTCGCTTTGCAGATATTTTACCTTCATAAATTCAGTGTTCCACTCATCTAAAGTGACACCCAAATGAGCCATCTCCTAATGTTTGAGTTACCTATATATAAAAAACCCATCACAAATATTACACAAAGGAAAAGAAGAAAAGAAGGAGGAGGAGAAGACAACGTGCCAATTCATTTGCTCGTTGACGTCCAGTGCATATGAGATTTAACACCTCTTCAGGACTGTGTGGCTTCGAGAAACGAACTCCGCCATCATGAGTTGAAATAACTAAATTCTCAGAGGCCAATTGGGGGCGAACATCTTCTTCACAAATATCTGACGTAGTCACTTCAGCACATGTCTTCTTTTTTTGTAAAGATGAAACATTGCTACCACGGTGATCCCGTAATAAGCTTCTTGAGAGAACCCTATGAGTATGAGGAGACCTTTCATCACCTTTACTTGACCTCTTCAGTGGAAGAGCATGAGATCTTCCTTCCTGGATGGAAAGGCCAACCTTGAACATCCTATCTTCAACTATATATTTGTCAATGTGACGTAACTCATGTTGCAAGCTTCCTAAATCAGGAATATTAAGAGTTTCCAAGATCTCATTTTCCGCCATCAGCACGGGATTTGGAAGGTCATTCAATCTTCCCCATCTCTCAGGAAAGCCCCACTCATTTTTTACAAGAAAGAATCCATTAAACCAATTTCTAGATGGATCCCGTGTTAAAAATTCTATCCAATTCTTTATAGTCCGATAAGAAACACGTCCCTGAGCATCACATGTGAATCTACACATTCGGCACAAGTATTTGATGTTCAAAGTAACACCACGCTCTCTAAAGAAGATAGTCAAACCAATGATGACCATTAAAGCTCGAAATAAAATGTGACAAAGCTACACCACATATTTTGAAGATCTCAATCAACTCGAGCCAAAGGGAATCACGCCCCACAAGAATCATCTCGAAAGAAAAGTACCTCGGAGGTGAACGGCTAGATCACTTGGCAACAATGACCACCAACTCATTGGGGAAGTAAAATTTTTTGAACACCATTAAACTATCCATGATGTGGGATGGTATATCGCCTATAGCGCTATGGGTTTTCTTCTGGCCATCACCCTGTGAAAATACATAATAAATAAAGAGGAAGAAATGAAAAAAATCTGAGAATTTTGTGAAGCAACTCACTTACCCCAATACTTGGGCGCATCCTCTTTTGACTCTCTCGATTGCAGATAGCTTGTGATAAAATTTTTCACCTACGATCTGACAAAAAGGATACACATACATATAAGAATAAAATAGAGAGAAAGAGAGAAGTTATCCTCCTCTAATGATGCTCAAATTACTTTAAACTTTGAATCCAACGATGGTTCCTAGCTAACGCTTTCATCTTGGCCATCAATCACGAACCATCCATTGAAGTTGTAAGAAATCTAATTTCTACGAAAAAAGTAGAAGCGGCCTTGATCGCCTCCAAACTGACGATCCGAGAGTGCTTGATGCCTCTTTCAAGGGAAAATTGTAAACAATGTATCACGCCTTGATCGCCTCCAAACTGGACGGCCCGATGAGTCTGATGCCTATTTTGAGGGAAAACTATGACATGACGTACGCTGGCCTTGATCGCTTCCAAACCCGATTCCGACGAAAATGACGCCTTTTCGAGGGAAAGAGACACGACGATGTATGGCCTTGATCGCCCAACCCGGAAGACGAGTTTGATGCCTCTCGAGGGAAATCAGACAGACTGACGTACGGGCCTGATCACCTCAATGACCTTCACTCAAGAATAAGAAGCACTAGAGCATGGAGGAGTGTGTTTCTCCCTCTGGGGGGTTTTATAGACACCAGAAGCAAAATCATCAAAATCAAAAACCAAAAAAGAAAATCGCCTTTCCTCCTTGTCGCCAGACATCATCCACTACTCGCTTCTTTTCTAACCACGATGGCAAGGTGGCCCACAGCATCTCTCAGATAAGATCACAATTGACCCGCCAGACATCAACCCAGAACCCGCTTCCATGTCCTGGACCGTCTCACGCCATCGCGATGCCGATCCGGATCCTGGGTCTCACAGGTCTAGACCCACCGACTACAAAACCACGATCCGCTCAATCCCATGAACTAGCTCGCGCTTCAAACTCACCACGCCACACATACATGCTGCGGCATCGCTGAAGCATTATGTCCACGCCAAGATTCGAAGGCCACAAGCGCCCATATAAGCATAGTGTAGATGGGTCTATAACTCGAATATTCGCCTTCGATTATCCGATCAGACGGCTTCCACGATCATACCTGCAGAAATCTTTCAAAATATATGGCTAAGGACTCAAATTTCATTGAAGAACTGTATCAAGTATTACATATATTTTGGATAGAATGTTATCCAAAATGAACCGATACACCAAAAATTTTATCGAGCACTAATCTTGATGTTAGAAGCAAACTAATCGATGAAATTGGTCGAGATCAAGACCTTAAGCATGAAACTTTGATATCGAAATATCTAAATAACTACCAAATATTTATAGTCATCGAAATCCTCGCGATTTATCCTAAGCCCAAGATCTTATATTCACTTCATTTGGGTATTCAAATTTAAAATACATCAAATGATCAAAGAATCATTTGAGTCGTCCGATGAAGAGTGGTTTGAATTTGCATGTATTTATAGATCACTCCTTCATATAAATAAATTTCTCATTCCTCATGAGACCCCAAATAAGTGAGAGGAGAGAGCTCTAAAGCTTGAAGATCCTCCAAGCACAATCGTTACCACTACGGCGCCAAATGATCCTCGCGTCAATATTCATAAGATCTTCATCTTCATGAATTTTGTCATCTCTACCATCAGAATCGTACCACCAACATGACTACATAATTTCTTATATACAAGTAATCCCTAGGAAGATTTTGTACTCAAAGTATCTAGTGGAAGATTTCTAAGCTCGATTTTTTTTCCTCTTTTCAGATTTTCACGTAAAAAATGTAAGAGTCTTGTCACTCTTAAATACATAGGTCATCGATTTCATAACAAGGTTAAGATTTCACTCTACCACAATTCTCAGCATGCGACAAAACCAATATCAATTATGGTCAATTCTCTAATTGATTTTACATACATATGGCAAGTTAGCCTAAACATCTCTCATTTCATGTACTTGATCAACCAACATACCTCCAACTATGTTGATATGTAAGATAGATTGAGATATTACAATATCATAATCATTCAAATACATTAAAAATCATTGGGTGCAAATATACATTGAGACCATACCTTGAATTAAACCAATGAAATCCTTAAATAGTTGTTGTAATGTCAACAACCAATATTTAATAAGAATATCTATGTTCATGCCCGCCATCTATTGTCATAGTTAATCTATTGTGATAACTTTAATATCCATGCAAGCATTCACTTCTATATACATCATTAATAATCATAATTTTTATATCATTATGCAATTTTTAATCATATGCTCATTCATAATATCAATCATTTCATGTAATTCAAATATTAAAGAATTTGAAAAGATCTTTTGTTCATGTTATATATATATATATATATATATATATAAAAAAGGAAAAGTATATATATATATATATATATATATATATGATTTTATATATATATATATATATATATATGTATATATATATATATATATATATATATATATATGAAGTTTTCATATTCTAAAAGCATGAGTATGCTAAGTAATATATATATAACCTTACATGTACTTCATGCCAAATGAATAAATAATAATAACTTCATTAAATATTTAATAATAATTACTTTAAATAATAAAAATAAATCATTTAATTTCATAAACTTGCATGAGCCTGCATAGATCTGGAATATATCTAATTGTCCCTTAATTTGCTTTATAAATTGGGCTTAAAACTCTTAGTGGAGAATTAAGCATCACTGCCCTTATTAAAAAGTTGGATAATGTAATCATAATAAATGAAGAGCATTCAGTTTGACTAATCATTTTAAAATAATATGAGTATATATATGCTCTAGTTTGATGATACATATAATACAACTAATGAATTTATGATAAATTATCCAATTATTCTTTCAAATCAAAATTAAATATTTGCAATCATGATTTTTTTTTTTTATATATATTTATACATGAATAATGTTTAAAATCCATTTTCAAGAATGGATCTTGATGTAATACTAGAGTTAAAAAAATTTAAAACACATTCTAAATTTTAATAATATATAAGTTAAACGTCTCTTTCAGACAAATCATCAACATTGAAAGTATATCCGACTTTATATATATATATATATATATATATATATATATATATATATATATATATATATATATATATATATATATATATATATATATATCATATCTCGATGAAACATATACGATGAGTTCAATATTATTTAATTCTAAAATTATTAAGACTCAAATATTCAAAAAATAACACGTGATCAAAAGAGATCACTTCGGCCTATTCAATTGAGTGTTTAAGATTTGATATAAACAAATAAAATGTCTCTCCAAAAATTTATAAATCAACCACTGCTCTCTACATGAAGGGGGTTGGAGGGGAGATTAAAAAGAGCTCATTAGTTTAAATAATCTTATAGCTTTATCAGATCACCATTATCATATTTGGGTTGCTTGACCTCTAACATCAGAGCACCATCGCCAGACATTTTGCAACTAGAGCCGTAACTTGACCATCCCCATTAGAGTGGTGTAACCTGACCATTACCATTAGAGTGTGACCACTCGACTATTGTCCTTACAATGCCATCACCCAACCTCCACCATTGCACCATTATGGAAGTCACGTGGTTTGTTGCTATTAGACCTCGACCTCTACTACCCAATAGTTTTTGTTAGACCACCATTGTCGGGCTTCCATCGCTTAATCTGCTTCTTCTGACTGTCAGCACTTCAACAACCATCATTAGGTCACCATCGCTTGATTACTACCCTTTGGAACATTGATCATTAGATTATCATGACCTAGCCACTATCATTAGGTCACTACTTCCCCATTTGTAATTGCTCACTACCTTTGTTGGAACACCACCACCTGATCTCCATCATTGGACTACTACCACCTAACCTATGTACCATTGTCTCATTGTCACCATTGAAACACCATTAAACCTTTATTATTAGATCATCAATATTTGATTTGTCTACCCCACCAATAACTATTGTCGTTAGACCATTATCATTACTTGGCATATGCCATCGGCTATTTCTAACGATTGCTATCACAGATCTTTGTTGTTAGATATGTACAATTGACCGATCATGGCCAATGCTATCATCACTCAATCATCAAATTGCTAAAGTTTGATCATCACTGTGAGATTATTATCATCCCACCATGATAATTTCCCAAATATTATTGATTATCTAGGATCGCCTAACTACCTTTGCCTAATTATTATCGCCCCAATAATATTATCCATCTGTCATAGCCTGAGCACCTTTTCCCAATCATGATCACCCTACCACTATCGTTCATTCATATAGCCTAACTATCATCACTCATATGATTGCTTAATCATCATCAACTACTATGTCCGATCCAATCACCTATAGTTATTTGAACAACATTTCATCTACAATTGTTTGACCACTATCACCTACTTATATAGATCATCACTTCTTTATTATCTCGACCCCCATTTTTAAATTATGATTATTCGACCATCGTCACTTAATCATAACCTCTCGATCACTATCGTTTGAATAATATCTCCATATCCTCATAATCTAACTATTATTTCTTGATTATTGTTGCTCAATTATGATTTCTAACCACCACTGGTCAATTACTATCGCTTGACCATTATTGTTCAAGTATGATCGCCTAGCACCATTGGCTCACAATAATATCATGGCTATCATTATGATCTTCTAGTATTGTCATTTGATTAAAATCTGAACAGAATCTTTTGTTAAGGTCTGAAAGGTTCTAACATGGACGGGCTCTGCCCGGTTTCCCTTTGGTTTTCCATATTACATGTCATCTATCAATTTTATAATAACTTTTTTTTGCTCGAATAAATTCTAAATAAATAAACAGGAATATACAAATTTTTTAGGAATAACCCTTCTATGCAACATAAACGCATTTCTTAAAAATATGGATTTTATTAAATTTGTATTTAAATATTTAATTCTATAAATATATCTTAAATTTCATTGAAAATTTGGTCTTGCATGGCCAAAATATCACTAAAAATTTCTCAAAAATTTTTTGAAAAATTTCTATCATGATATCTTAATAAATTTTGGGTTATGATAAGATTAATATATTTTTGATTTTTTTAAGTATTGTATATTATCTCTTGATATAATTAAATAATAAGATAATATAATTAAATTTTAAATAAATATAATTAGAATATTCGATAGCTCAACTAAGTCTATCATAAGTAATTTAATCATATTAAACTTATCAATATATAATAATTTATTTTTGTTAATAATTTAAAAATAACACCTGTTCATGCAATTATATTTATATTCTATTTATTAAAATTAGAATAATAATATAAAACAAATAGGAATACTGTTCAGACAGTTTTGACCACAATGGTGGCGATGCAAAATTACAATTCTCCAAACAATTCTCCTCAGGACCTCAACGGTCCACATGACCTCCAGTTTCTATAAATTGCCGGATTCCTACTCCCTCATGGCATTCACTTCCAGAGAAAACGTGCAAAATGCGTAGCCGGAGCTCTTTTTTATCCTTATTCACCCCTCCAACTTTTCTCTCCGACGTCCACCACCACCTCCTTTCTCCTTGCTCCGCCTCCTCGGCTTCCCTCCACTTACAGGGAATTCACCCGAAAACCGCTTCTGTTGTCAATCGGAGTAATTACTCTGTCCAATCTGCTGAATTTTTCCGAGCAGCTTGTGGCGATGTTGCGAAGCCGAAAAAAGCTTGGCTGGGGTCGACCAGGAAGAGCTTCTGGATCCGGAGAAGCTCGCTGATCCTGATAGCCTCTTCTTTGAGATCAATGGGGTAAGAATTCACCACAAGATATGCCGTCATGAGGCCAATGAAGATGAAAAGGAGGAAGCTTTTCGAAGTAAATTGGATTACCGACGATCTTACTGCATGGTTTTGGGGCGTCGGTTTCTCTTGGGGTCGAATAATGAAGCCTCTGGCTGGGTTCATCGGCTCAAAGGTTCTGGCTTTTGATAGGCCGGCGTTTGGGCTGACATCAAGAACAAGCTATATTAAGAACAAGGAGTCTGGTGCTGGTAATGAGAAGCCATTGAATCCATATTCGATGGCTTTTTCTGTGCTGGCCACCCTTTCCTTCATAGATATGTTGGGTGCTGGGAAGGCTATTTTGATGGGGTAAGTATTGCTTCTTCTATAGTCAATCCTGGGAATCATTTTCTTTTAAAGCTCTTCATAAAGTTAACAAATTAATTGGGGATATCAGGCACTCTGCTGGTTGTTTGGTAGCAGTGAACGCATATTTTGAATCCCAGAGAAAGTTGCTGCATTGATTTTGGTTTCCCCTGCAATCCTTGCACCTCTTATCATGAAGAAAGACGCAAAGGGTGGAGCAGTGGGGAAGAGAAACAAGGCAGGAGATGGTGATCTAGATTTGAGTGAAGTTGAGAATCCTTTTACTAGGATTTGGCATGGTATCTATATGCTCTGTGGGATGTTTGCAGGATTTATATTTAACATTTTAGGAAGGATGACTAATATGGTCAGTTCATCACTTTTTAAACTCGTTGCTGCTGTCCTTAGATCGGCATTTGGAATTATGCTGGTGAGTAGAATGTTTCGTTGATTTCCTTCTCTCCAATAATATTGCCTAAATTTTAGGAAGATTTACATATATACCACACTAGTCTTATATATTTACATAATCTAACACCTAAAATTTAATATTTACTTATATAACATCTTATCTATGCATGAAAAGGTGTATTCATTTTTAAATTTATTATTTACAATTTGTTTATGAGAAAATGATTTTGATAGATGATAATCAATAAAGCATCACCATCAAAAGTTCATTAATTAGTGTCGGGGCGTGTAAGTTTTATGTTATTTGTGGTTGGAGTTATTATTATGGCTCCATTATGGGAAATAGTAGAACTCAAAAGCTGCTAACAATGAAAACTGTTGAAACAAAAGTAATTTCATCCATTTGCTTCAACTAGTGTTATTATATTCTTAGGAAACAATTCTTACTTGAAATCATTAAAGTTCTCATTGAATGAATTATTTTCTTATGATTTCTCTTAAGATTTATGACAAAACACTGCGTTTCTATTGGTTTATATCATCTTCATGCTTGAACGCACAATAATTCTGTAGCCATGCGTGCTCTTTGATTTGAACTTTGACCTCTTCGTTTGAAGAAACAAGACAAAATCATGGCTTTTTTTAATCATTTATTTTTGCTATGTTCATTATTTTTTTTCTAAAGCAGTTATTGTACTTTTGAATATTGGTTCAAATCATATTGTCCTGATATATGTTATTATTCAGGTGAGAATAGTCATTGATAAATTTGGCATATCAGCTATCCGAAAATCATGGTATGATGCAAGCCAAGTTACTGATGATGTTATACAAGGCTATACAAAGGTTTTTTTTTTTTATTTATCTTTTTATTTGAAGCTGTTTTCTGGTGAGATTACAAGATAATGCATGTGTTGTCTCTTATATTAAGATTATCTATCCTCAAACAGCCATTGAGAGCTAAAGGTTGGGATAGAGCTCTTCTGGAGTTTACTATAGCTACTTGGTTCTGCTTCAAAGCCAAAGCCCCCCCTTTCAAAGAGGCTTTCTGAGATCAAATGTCCTGGTAATAAATAAATGAACCTTTTTCTTGCATACTTTTTTTAAAAAAAATCAAGATTGAAGTAGTGTCCTAGGAGTTGTTTGAGATCACTTTTATTTTTGTTTTCTATTTTTTAATTTAATTTTGTTTTATTTAGATTTTGATTCAAAATAAAATATGTTTGTGGGAATAGTTGTTTTTGAAAATACTTAAAGTATTGAAAAATTATTTTGAGTATTTTTTAAAATAATGCTTTATTTTTAAATATAAAAATAAAAATAATAAAAAATTGTACTAAACAATATTTTTTAAAAAATAATATAAAATTAAAAAAATAAAACACAAAATAAAATTGATCTCAAATAGGCCCTTAAAAATAATTTTTTTCTTAGTATATTATGATTTTGTTGGATTCACAAATGATTGAAAAATTTAGTATTGAGATTTCTAATTTGCAATAATTATAAGAGATATAAGGGATCCATTGCAATCACTTTTGTTTTAAATTTTTTTTATTTTTAATTTAATATTATTTTGTTTATATTTTAATTTAAAATAAAACAAATTTGATGGTGTTTGAGTATTTTTAAAAATAATATGATTTATTTTAAAAAATTTGAAAAAAAATAAATCTTTAAAATATATTAAAGAAATTTGTATTAAAAAATAAAAATGCAAAATAAAATTGATCCCAAAGAGTTCCTATACTTATGAGTTATATGAAAGTTTTGCTTGTTGAAGGATTTTTTTTGTTTGATCTTTTATTTTTAGAGATATTATTAAGTGTGGAATCTGATATAATTTTCATATCCAAACTCAAAGAGCATTATAGCTCATCAATACAAAATTATTGTGCATTATTATAAACTGCTATGTTTTATTGTGTATATAGATGTCTTGTATTATCGTGCAGTTAATATTTCATCAATACATAGTAATCCACAACTAATATACTACAATTATATATTAATTGAGCATCACATAGTGCTATATCATTGGAGTCTAGATATAGAGCTAACTTCAAACTCCACATGTAATAATTTCTCTTTGTTTTGAATGTTCTTTAAGTATTCGAATATTTATTTCTCATCTAAAATATTCCCTTCTTCCTAAAAAAATATAAAGGATAAGTTGCCATAAGGCATACTAACATCTGACCACCTCTTCAAAGCTCTGCCTACCATTATCCCTATTATATTTTAAGTGAGAATTTATTTTTACTGTAGCCATCCTCTGAATTTTAACTATCTCGAACTGTTTCAAGACATATTTTGCTTCTTTCTCAACAAATTTCACTCATTTCACACCGCCATTATAATATTTTAACTAAGTTTTATTTCTCCTTATTTTATTTTCTCTTGATAGTGTTGATTGTCACGGTGACACCGCATTGTTCCTTCTTGAATGCTGAGGCTAGCATATACCTGCTCAACCAAAATTATCCAAAATTGTGGGCACCTACCACATGAAGAAAAGCGAAGAATTTCTCTCCCATCTAAAGTTTTTTGCATAGAGCTTTTAAAGGCAAGGCAATTACGGTGGTAACATAATAAGAAGCATTTCAGGATAACATTACTAAAGATTGGCGAACTGAATTTGGGATACTTACTACTTAAGAAAAGTTTCAAAAAGTTTCTTGTGCAATAATGAAGGTTGAAAATGTGAAGAAGCCTCCATATGGTTGATAGCATTTATTACCTCCATCCTCTACAATAATGAAGATAGAATATTTGAAGAAGGCTCCCGATGGCTAACTGCATTTATTTCTCTTCATCCTACCGAATGCTTAGTTTGTTTGAGCATGTCCTTCACAATTATTTCTTATGGGGTGTCTAGCATTAATTGATTCTTTGGAATTCTATATTCTTCTTTAGAGAGTGAGTTTATTTTTTATTTTTTATTATGTTTAGTTAGTCTTCTATGGATGAGAGAGACCTCATTATTTTGTAATTTCTTTTATTTAGTCCAACTACATAGCAATTTACTTTCATCCCCCATTCAATATTCTATCATAGTGTTATTTTTTTTAGTCTACCCGCTTGTGGTTTCGACATGCTTAGCATTAGAAAAGTTTGCAAATTGGGCCATTGGAATTCTGGGATCACTAGTTTCCATTATGATCAAACACAGATTTCAATGGAAAGTTTTGAAGTTAATGCACTCGAAATTTTAATTGACAACTTGTGTAAACTAATTTGTGGATTAAATGGATCTCAAATTTTATGAATTTATAGTCAAAATAATCGCCTCATCAGAGAAACTCTAACTTCACATAAATTATCTGAAGAGCAACTCTAACAACACAAAATTATCTCAATCGAACATATTTGCATTGTTAACTAGTCGAGTTGGTCTTCTTGTGAGTAAGTTATTATACACATTGGTTCCATACCATCGCCTTTCAATTGGCGAGACCAACCTATTTTTCCCTTAGTACCCTCTTGTGATGAGCAACACTCTTAGTTTTGGATTGAGACAAAGCTGCTTTTAGTGTTCATTTGTGTAGATATGAATGTACTAGAGTTACTATGATCACTATAGACCTGAAGCTCATGAAATTGTTGAGGTGTTAGATTATTATCAAGGAGACATTGCTTTAACACAACAAATTGTATTTTATTATCTTGGAAGCCCTAAATTTAATTCTTAAAAGTCATTTTGGAATTCTTGCGCCTTCCTTGATCTTTGTTTTTTAAACCACTTATGATATTGGATTGATCTTGATAAAATGAATTTAACATAAAATGAAAAATCATTTTCACCATTATTTGACTATCTTAATTGTATTCATAATTATCTATAAAATTATTTCTATCAATTTGATTGTTTGGGTTTCAATCTTTCCATTTTACTTGTGAAGTTGAGATCTTTGAAATAGTATATTTGAATCACTAGTTAATGATATCATTAGTCCACCTTGGTTAGTAGCCATTTGATGGTGTCCTTTGACCTCCATATTAGTGATGTGATCTAGGCCATCTAATATTAGTATATCAAAATTTTTCTCCAAATTTATAAATAGACCTTTATTTTATTCATTTTGTACAACTAAAATAGATTTAGAACTATGTAGAGGTCCTCATATCATATGTAATTATGGAGCTATGATCACCACCTTAGGTTGTCATCCATTCATCCATAGTGTTCTTAAATCAGTCCTACCTTTTAATTTCTAGGTTGCTTAATTTCTCGTTCATCTATAAAAAGGATTGCTTTTATAGATTCTAGTTGTTCGCTAACTGCAGTTCACTTAAGTCTCACTTCTTTTAGGAGAGAGATTATTTTGATCAATTTCAATTTTTAATTGAATTCAAGTTGCTAATTTATAGTCCTCTCAAAAATGAGACAACCATAACCACTTGCAATTACTCATTAACTTTAAGTTTCCTGATTACTCTTTGATTAACTTTGATTTTCATCTAACCATTGAAAGCCTATTCTCCCCCTACCTTACCTTACCATGTTCAATTACTCATAGATAATCTCTTAGTTATCCGTCACAAATTTAAAGTCTAATAACTTGAGTTGCATAAGTGTGCTTTTGATCTTGTCTAGAATTTGGATAGTTTTAAAAGTGATATATCCTACAAGTTTTTGATGCAACCACATGATGTATCTTCATGAGTAATTTTAAGAATTTTGCCTTGAGATAATCATATACATTAAAAATAGTGTCAACTTGAAGTTTATCTTAATGAATCATCTTGAAACCAATGGATAAGTAGAAATTGAAAATGGCAATAACTGTGCTCTAAACTTACATGAAATGAAAGATTCCAAATGAATGATTATTATGAGTAAATGAGATCTAAGTGTTGTTAAGTATTGTATTACTCCTTCAATAATGATCACATGATAAAATTTAATCTACATCACAATATTCTTATTTAATTTTTTTTTTGTACCATAATATATTATTTGTGTTAAGACTTTTAATTAAATAATTTCATATAATAGTTAAAGTGATAATATTTTTATAAAGAATTAAACATTTAATCAATTTTCAAAACAAATGAACATAAAAGTTTTTGGGCTTGTGAGAATATTAGTTTAATTTAATAGAAAGTTTTCCTTCGCATGAAATAAAATTAGAGAGAAATATTAATTAAAATTAGTAAAAATAAATAACACATTAATAATATTTAAAATTTCGTTAATATACCATTAAAAATAGAAGTCTATAGTGATAGAAAATTGGTCAACTTGGTAAGCGTTTCTTTTTCGGCCTTCGCAGTTAACGCTTGACACTGGTCACCGTCTTCGGCAACTGGAGGACTCTCGGCACCCGCCGCCGAGAGCGGCGGCGGCTGTGGTTCATTTCAGAACGAAGCATCTAATCCTCCGGGTTTCTATTGGATAAATGATCTTCTACTCTCCCATTCTTTGGACGGGCAGAGATGTATCGGTATCGACTCCTGCCATTTCCGGCGATGAATTTATCTCGATTAAGTCTCCAACTTCTGTTCAACGGAGATATTGGAAGTGGTAGGGATAGCTGTCCTAGGGTATTGTATTATAAAGCGGGTCGCCTGAAGGTCGGAACTGGTGGAGAAAGTGGATTCTGCGCGCACCGCTTGAATGGCTGTTTAGGTTCCGGTCATGGAAGATCGGTAAATTGCTCCAGTCTCCCCTCGATGTGAAAATATACGGGGATAATTTATTTATTTATTTATTTATTTCATTTGTTTATCTCTATGAGGCATCTGATTTTAGGACATTTTATTTTTACTAATCATCTTTTAAATTTTCACTGTTTGATTTCTATTACGCTACGGAAGTTTCTAATAAATGGGAAAACAACAGCTAGTTTGTGGTGCAATGCTCTCATATTGCTAGATTTTCTTCGCAATGCTATAATATGTCTGTGAAGTAAAGCGTGCATGGCTACTCTAAGATAATAAATTTGGTTTTAGAAATATAATATTTAAAGGGTTCATCTTATTAACTGTTTGAAAGGTGACTACCTGTGCTAGCTATCAGGATATTATTGGAGGGAATGACCGTAAGATTTTTTTTAGAAGAGGTTGGAAAATTAAGTTAATAACCTTATTTTTCTTTGTTTCAGTAAAAGAACTGAAATGTCCTGATTTTGATACGGGTTGCAGAAATCTCGTTCATCAGTTAACTTTGCTCTAATCTTGAATCATCTGGAGGATGTCTGAAGCCTAAAAATACCCCAACACCTCCTTTGGACTGCACTAAAATGTTGTCCGTATTACATCTCTTAATACCAATATCTAGCTTACTTTCATTCTTATTTATCAATGTTATCCTTTGTTGAAGAATGATGACATAACATATAATTAAGATTGAGTGGTTTAATTGAAGAGGTGCTTTAGAATTATAGTATGATAATGGACTATCATGGAGAGGTGAAGGGTAATTTTTATAAAACTATAGTTTGGTTGGTTATGTTATGATCTAGGGATCGGATCATGAATGAGATGATCAATATGGTCATCTACCTCAAAGAAGTCTATAAAATGAAGCTATTTTATAATTTAGACATCAAATAGTGAGAAGTCCATAAATTGACTAACCATGGTTATTAAAATTCAATATTAGACCTAGTGTGGAAGAGATACATGAGTATGCTAATAAATCTTTGATAACAACCTTAACTAGTATTATCATTTTTTGTTCCAAGTTTAGCATTTAAATTCATAGGAGTATGTGTTGGTTTACTCCTCAATACTCATATTCTCTTAGGAGGTCTACACATACTAGTGTTGTAAGGTTGAGTTACTCATGAGATCGAGCTACCTCCTTTCCCAGAAATATCTTACTCCTAACTCTTTAATAGTAAAATTTTTGACTAAAAGTTTCTCAAGTCTGTTCTTTTCTTCTATAAAGTTTCATCCAAGAACAATGTCATTGACATATATAATCAGAATAACAGATTCACCTTTAGGTGATCTTTTTGTAATGAGAGCATGATCAACCTCACATTGTATATATTCATAAAGTTTAACTTCTTTGGTAAATTTGTCAAACTAAGCACATGAGAGGGTGGCTTCAAGCCATATAAGGGTCTTTTAAGTTTATAGACTTTATTTGTTGTGGGAAATGTTTGAAGAGTAGAAGGAACTTAGATGGACATTTTTTTAAGACAACCATTAATGAAGTCATTCTTGATATCTAATTAAAAAGTATCCATTTTAAGTTGGTTGCAAGAGTTAGGAGTGCTTGTACTATACTTAATGTTTTTATAGGAGAAAAGTCTCTCTTAATAATCAATCCCTTAGGACCATGTAAACTCATTTGCCACAAGTTGTGACTTTAACCTCTTTATACTTCCATCAACCTTGTGTTTGATAATAAAAATTCATTTGCAGCCCATTCAATGCTCTCTTTAAAACAACTCAATAGATCTCCCATGTTTTATTATTATTTTTTCAATTGTTTGAATCTCCTTTCATATAGAAGTTCAAATTGCCTCAAGAATTAACTTTAAGACATGTACTTGTTTGCTATTGATAACAAATGCATGGAAGTTAGGAAAAAATCCCTCATAAGATACAAAGTTACTAATAGGGTGATTAGTGTAACATCTCACACCTTTCTATTAAGTAATTAGTTTATCAAAATCATCATCAGCCAATTCATTCATAAGATTAGAGGAGGTATTACCTTGAGAATTTGCAATCATGTCTAGACTATATACACATGTTGGAATGTTGACCTTGCTTAAGATATTTTGGGTTCTTTTCCTTCTACAATAATTAAGGGTTGTAAGCTTTTTAGAATGAGGTATGGATGGACCTAGTTATGAGATGTGTTCATTCAAATTAGAAATGATTGGACTATGAGGTTCAATTCTAACCTCGGAAGTTATAATGTTGGGTTTAGTAAGCATGGTGATATTTGTTTGAGTAATACTCCGAAGTAGATATTCTTAAGAGAAATTCTCACCTTAACTATCAATTTTGGGATAATGTAGTTGTAGTTCAAAGAATGTAGCCTTCATGGAGTTTGTCTTGTAATGGGAAAGTAGCACTTACTTTATGATTAAAGGAATGTTATGAATATACATTTGGTGGCCTTAAGATTAAGTTTACTCATACTTTGTGAATGAGCATGGACATATGTAGAATAGAACACTTTCGTGAGAATGATGGAGATAATTTAATTTTTGGATAAGAGTTTAGGAATATTTAGCAAGGAGATTCATAGTTAAGAATATGAGAATGAATTCTACATTTATGAGATACGTTGCATTTAATATAATTTTCCCCTAAAATTGTGGTGTGTCAATACATGAGCTTTGATGAACTATTTTCTAGCTTGATAGATGATTACCAATGATTGAGGCAAAGTATTATTTTGCATAATCAATTTTCAACACTTTCATTTTTGTTTGAAATTAAGTTTGAATCATAGTGTGAAAGTTTCAAATATTTGACTTGTCAGATTTTCTTTCATAAGAAATATCCATATTACTCTAGTGTGATCATTTATGAAGCAAATAAGCCAGATTGCAATTGACTTTTAATTATGGATGGTCTCGAATATCGGTGAATTAAAAAAATATTATGATTTTAATGATATATTAGTATAAGAATTTCTCATATGTTTTGATAATTAACAAATTTTGCCAGAGAATTTTTTTTCTAACTAATAAAAGTTTTTTTTTCAACATATGCAAAGTTTGAATGTTCTTATTGATATCAACATAATGCGATTTCACTATCCTTATTAGAATTTAAACATAATAGAGGATTATTTTGACTAGATGACTCTACCTTAAGAGTTTGTTTTTATGAAGACCAAACTTTGAGGAGACAAAGTTCTAAACACACTGCATTTTAGATCAAATGTGATTTGATTGACAAACAATAGTTTACAACCAAATTTTGACACATTTAAGAGTTAAATTATTTGAGATGCAAACAAAACCCAATTCTAGGAACTTTAGATTGTGAACTATCAATCATTCTAATATTAAGTCCCTAAATGATAATTTATAATTTATTGAAATTATGTTATTGCATGTCATATAATTTGAGACATCAAAATCTACAATCCACAACTCTTGGTTAACCCTTTATTAGGTTTATAGCATTTATAAGATTATTTGTTCTAGCCAATAAAGCTATACAAATTATATTGAAGGTAGGTACATTATTATTTTCTGATTGACTAAATAATTTTCTAGAGTAGGTCCATTTATTATTTGTGTAATAGGTTTGATCATAAAGGCGTGGAGTTCTACCTTTTGATGGTAATGTTATATTAAGTCATGTAAGAGAAAAAGATACAACTAGACACTCGATCAGAGGAACAATAAGGAAGGTCATAGATGAATGCTAAAGATCGGTAACAACAAATGGTTATAAGAGATTAAAGAATCATATTAAAAACTTGATTAATTATTCTATAATTATATGAGATCAATGATCAATGAAGGAAGATTTGTCAAGCAAAAGCTACAGTTGGTCAGTTCATAGGTATGATGACTTTTGGAGGTTGACGAATATAAAATATTGATTATTCATACTTTCAAAGCTTGATTAATGAATCTACTTTTAAGAGATCAACGACCCAAGAGGCGTTGAGTAAAAGCCAAAATCTTATGTGTCCTACTAAGGTTGAATTTTGATGATGATGAATGGGTGTCAAGGAAAAGAAGTGAGCCATTGAGGTGGTTGAAGGATCAAGTCGTGATTGAAAAATCTTTGAATGCAAGTTGCCACTATGAGAGACATAAGCGAAGGTGATGCGGTTTTGTCAAAGGTGATGTGACCATGTTGTCAAGGGAAACAGATGAGGTGCAAAAGGGCAATAAAGGAAAGATGAGAGAGGTCTAATGTTGTCATGAGGGTGAAGAGGGATCAATTGAGAACCATGAATGATGTCGAAGAAAAGAGGCTCAACAAGGAGAAGAATGTTTAGCACAATTTAACTCTTGATTGGCTTATGGGCAAAAGAATCTTAAAGTTCAACTTGGAGAAGAAGAGGGTCCGTGTATTTAGATGTAAGGCAACATGAGAACCATCAATTGTGAAGTTAATCCATCAAGTCAAAGAGAATGAAACTAAGTAGGGGAATTGTAATGATCATGGGGAAAAGTAATTAGAGGAAGTTATTCCTTTCTTACTCTATTAAATCATCCCTTAATTATATTATTTATTCTTTGCCTATTACAATTGATCAACCCTCAATTATATTCCCTGAAATAAGAATTAACATTATGAAAATGAAGGAAATAAATAATCATGTTAGTTAATTTATATGCCTAATTTGATTGGCATATTCAAATATTAGTAGCACCATATATCTCAAGATAAATTAGGGTTTGTGACTCATTTGAACTATTTGATCAGCTAGTAACTTTGTTTATCATATATATATATATATATATATATATATATATATATATATATATATATATATATATATATATATATATATATATATATATATATATATATATATATATATATATATATATATATATATTGTTTAATAGGTTAGTTTGCTTTATTTTGTCATTAAAAAACTTCAAATTTAAACCAAATCAAATAAGCCAATGTAGAAAATCTGTCAAATCTAAATCAAATCAAATCGTATAATCAGTTTAACTAATTTGATTTCGATTTTCTAACTAGTCCTTTTTTTCACATCCCTATTTCATTTATATTTTCATAAACCTTTTTTTCATTATCTATGAACAATATCAACATCATTAATGTTATCATTATGAAAAATCTTCCTTGTCATTTATATTTTATTTATTTCCTCAATTTGAAGAAATTATTTTTATTCTTTCCTTCTTCATGATGAGTGTGATAACTAGTATGATTTTAATGATACAATAATTTTTTTTTATTTTGCAATTGATTTCATTCTATTTACATAAACTGTCAAATGAGTTTGAAAACATGATGTGTCAAATAAACAGTTGAGAAAAGATTTGCAATTATATTTTCAGCTTCTTTTTATGGTAAAAGTATCATCTGATTCTTTTGTTTGTTCTCTTTATTGGTTACTTGAATGATCAAAGTGTTTTTCAAGGCACCTATTTATAAAAATCAATCTTAAAATGGGGTAAGAGAGTTTAAAAATGGGATATAAACGAATTTTTTTTCTAGCTTTTTCTCTCAGGTCAAGGTTTGAGTTGGAAAATTTTGCTATTACCTTCCTCCTTAATATTGCACATGCTAAAATGGACAATTTCAAGTTTTATTAAACTGTGAGATGTGATGCAATGCTTCAATCCCTTCTTTTATTATGTTATGAACAACAAATCAATTAGTTTAGAAATGAATGAATAAGCTTTTTTTTTTGTCTAATGAGCATATGAAGAATACTGGAGGATGTTGGTGAAAATAAGGGAAAGATAGAGCTGCATTTTATGGCCACCTATTGTCCCTTTCAATTTTTGCTAGGTGCATTTTTCTGCATTTTATTTTCCTTATATAGTTATATCTGCTAATTTACTTAACAGCAAAGGTTATTTTATTTCTGATTTCTGATCTAGTACTCACAGAAATCAATGATTGGGAACCCCCTTCCAAGTATGTATTCTCTGTCAACCAACTGAGTTACCATCAACTATTATTATTATTAACGACATTTCACCATTGATAAAGATTTGACAAAGGTGTTGGAACATTTCTTTTCAAGTGAGAAACATGAAGTATGCACAAAGGAAATGTATCTTCATTGAGAAACTTTGTAAAGATGGGAACTTATCGAAGTCTTTTGATACCTTCATGATATACAAATACATTTCATATTCTCAACCAACTGAGTTACCATCAACAGCTATTATTAAAAATTAATGACAAACATTTCACCAGCGATAAAGATTTGACAAAGGTGTTGGAACATTTCTTTTCAAGTGAGAAACATGAAGTATGTTGCAAAGGAAATGTGCAATATCTTCATTGAGAAACTCAGAAGATGGGAACTTATCGATGCGATCTTTGTTGCGATACCTTCATGATATACAAATACATCCTGATCTCAATACTTACAACTCACTTTTAACTGCAGCAGGCGAAACTAATGACTTTGATCTTTTCTGTGATATATTCCAGAAATTGCTACTTTCAAAATTGCCACCTGATATAACTTCATATCTTATTGTTTCAAGGGTTCTTCCAAGTTTGTCAGACTCAAAACTACTAAAATTCATCAGGGATGTTTCAGAAATAACCGCTCATAATGATCCTACTGTAGTAAACAAGATTATCTTCATCACTGCTAAATCTGGCCAAATTGATATAAGCATGATAATTTTTGAAGAACTGAAGAAGTATGGATGTAAAAATTGATACTGTAACATTCAATACTATCTTGGCTATCTTAGTGGGTCGAGTTGATAAGATGTTGTCTCAATTCTCTTTAATGAAAGAGCTAGGTTATTCTTGAGACATTATCACTTATGACACTGATCAACCTCAAGGCTTGGAAGATTGGACTTGTGTAAAGCTTTTGCTAAAGAAATGATTGATAGAGGATTTGAATTGGATTTACACAAACACTTATTGATGGACTTGGAAGAGCGCTGTCAATGATAATGATATTATTTGGTGAAATGAAGAAGTGTCACCCCTTCCATATAAGTATATCGCAATGATCGAATTTGAAGAAGTTTGGTAAGATAGAAACCATGGATTTCTTGAAAGAGATGAACTCAAGCACTTCAAAGCTTATTGGCCCCGAAGATTTTAGAAAGAAGAGGCGGCGATGTGAATGAAAAGGATGTTCTTGAAAGCTTTTGATTACTTGATGTCAATTTTTTAGTTGTGACAGTGGTTATATTTAAAAAAAATAGAGCAGAATGGTAGTCTTGTTGCAGGTCAAGCAGTTCAATCATATGCTTACAGCTTACATCAGAAGTTGGAATTTTTGGCATACTTTTTATGATATTCGACCTATCCTTATCATAAGCACAGGTGGTAACTAAAGGTTTGTTGATCAAGAAACTTCGTTTGTCTGCATCATCATGCTAACAATGGTGTAAAGACGGCTTCAAGTTATTGTTGTCACATAAGTCAATAGATTATTGTCTATTGACTATATACATAAGAGTAATGCTTTCCTTGAGAGAACCATATTGAGTGAGCCAAGAACATCTGAACAAAAATTAATAAAGCTTTCATTTATGTAAGTGAAAATGGATCAAATTTGTTTGGCTGGTCAAAGGTGAGGATAATTTGCCTTTCCTTTATCAGAAGATTATGGGCGGATGTAATCACTTCTTCATTAAGGAGATTCATATCATATCCAGAACTCTTACATCCCCTCTAATTTTTTTTTTTATTTTTATTTTTATGTCATTAGATACTTAAAACATTGTATCATAGTCATTCAATCTCTTATTTGTTAGTAAGAATATATTCCTTCTTAATAGAATGGTTGTTAAGGGTGTTCATAGTAAGCTCATTATGTTGACCAACATGTATGCTCCATCAAGTGTCACAAGTCGAATTCAATGAACGAGTGACGACGAAAATCGCGAAACACATTCGATGTCGCCAAAACCAATATGAATGGTCGATCGAACAGACTTCACCAATGCGTTGAACGCAAATTGATCGAATATACGACAATTCGATGAACCATCAAGGGAAATCCATCGATCGCACGCGCATAAGGTCGGTGGCGCGATGCTAACAACATCCGTTCATGAAATTGATCCGTCGAAGGCCAAAACGCCAAATCTATCAAATGAGATTGTCGCCAATTCGGACGAAGGTGGAATGTCGAGCGGCGAAGCACCACGCAACTAACTAAAATCGATTCACCCCAACATTGCCAAATGACCTCCGACAAACGGATTACTGCTCAATCAACATCAATTTACTTAGAAATGAAACCTATTATGCGGGTTTGATTTCGGTAAGATTCACAAAAATTTTGATGATATTGTGAAAATCAAACATGCAATTTAATTAAACAAAGTTCGATTTAATTTTAATAATTAAATCATAATGTGATTAAATGAGAATTTTCATATGAATATAAATTAGTGATCAGATTATACTCTTTCTATAAATACTCCTTAACGATATTTGAAATTACGGTCCAATTTTGAAAATCCGAGCTAAATACATAAGGAAATTAATTAATTATCAATTTTTTTTTTTTTTCCCTCCCAAGACAAAGAGACGACCAAAAAAAAAATTTCCTACATAGAACGAACACTTTTTTTTCGTCCTTCAAGCCTCCACTCTTCCTCCCGCTGCACAGGTAAATCCTGATCATTCTCTCACTTTCCTCTCCGCGAAGCGGGTCTATAAGGGTTTCGTTGCTCTCACCGACCTTAGCGTTGGCGACAATCAAATTTGCGCCTTTGAGAAGAATACTACTGGAATCAGGTGGTGGCATGGGGACGGAGCATTTTCGTTATCTGTCCCCGGAGAATACCAATTGCTTACTTTCGGGAGAGAATTTTCTTGCGGGATTGGGAATAACACCCAGGGGGAGCAACAGTTCTAGTCAATTGAACGCTCAATCCGGCGAAGCCTTCGAGTTTTCCGGTCTAGTACTCGGGTTGAACCATTCGTGTGCTATTAAGCAGCCTAATGGGACTGTCCTCTGTTGGGGTGGCGTCTCCGATGGCCAGAGTTACTCTCCGGTGGAAGGCACCTTTTTAGAATCTATCATCGCTGGTGGCGACCTTACCTGTGGGTTGATCACCGAGAATTTTACAGTGCTGTGCTGGAAAGCAGATCGCCTCAATGTCTCCATCACCACTTTGCGTCTACCAAAAATTCTTCCAGGAATTTGCGTTCCAGAAAAAAAAAAGTTCTTGCAAATGTGGAGTCTTTTCTGATTCAGAATCACTCTGTTCTGGTTCTGACATCATTTGCAAGTCCTGCGGGTCTCCCACAAGTAACATGTCTTCCGCTGCTTCTCCTTCGTGGCCCCAACCCCAATCATCTCAGCTTCAAAGACAGTCGATCGTCGCTCGAGCACGATCCCATTCCCAATTGGGGCAATCCCCCTTTCACGCCTTCCACATCCTCCTCCTCTTCTTCTTCTGCCTCTTCAATCTAAAGTAGCGGAATCGCGATCGGCCTCCCGACTGTCCTTCCCCATCACTCTCGGCCGTTGTCCTCAATGAGTTATTCCTATTGCTCCTCCTCACACTTTAGCCAGCCATTTATAAGCTCCAGCTCTCCATCATCATCGTTTAGTCAACCCTTCAGCAGCCTTTCGGTGTTCCATGCCTTTGTCCGAGCAATCTTCAAGCTCCAATGCCTCTTTGTCCTCATTCAGCCAGCCATTCTCTGTGGTGTCCTACAGCTCTTCTGGGATACCGGATCAGCAGCCAAATTCTATTTTTCAATTTAAGCCACTAGTTCCTAATGTCCAAACAATTGGGATGATTGGTTCGTTCAAACAAAAGATATTTCATTTACTCTCCATCTCCATTCTTAGACTATACTCGAACCTCTCCTCCGACATTCCCTCTTGGCAACTAAGAGACAACTCTACCATCAGGGAGGTTCTCTCAGGAACCACTCACATCCCCTTTATACTAAGAGTATATGAGAGGCAACTCTCATCGCGGTTCCTCGACAATCACTCTTAGCCAAGAGGCAACTCCATCATCGATGGGTTCCCTCGACTATCTCCAAACTATTCCATCTCTCTCTTCTGATTGAGTGCATTTCCCTTTGCCATGGCCGAGAAAGCACACTGTCATCAGACGAGTTCTCCTCTAGGTTTTTAGCATTTCCATTATTCTTAAACAAACAATCCCTCTTTCCTTCCTGTAAGAAAATCGAGAAAGAACCGCCATCGCGGGTTCTCCTCTAGGTTTCCGGTGTTTCCATTATTCCTGCAGCCAAACAACCCCTCTTTCCTTCAGTAGGAAAGGAGAAAGAACACCGTCATCATGTTCTCCAGGTCTCCATTTCCATCATTCCTTCCACTTTACAGGTTAATGCGTTATTAGTTTAAAAAATGAGATGAAATGAGTGTGTAGGAATGAATGTGTGTGAAATGATTGTATATACATATGCATTTATCTTTTTTAAGGCATCATCGCTATCGCTGACGAGATGAAATTCACTTGTCACAAGACATCGCCGCCACGCATCGTGTATAAAGCCAAAATCGATGTTGCTCCTCATATATGAAAATCCGTCAAATTTTGACTAAATTTTGGATTTAAAAAAAAGGAGGAAGGAGATTTGAATGTGTAGAAATTATATATATATTTACTTTTATGAGTTATGCTCAATCGATAACGGATTGAAATTCAGATTTAAAACACCAAACGCTCATCGGGTAAGATGCCAAAATAATTATGTCCTACGGGATGATGCTAGAATACTTCGAATTTCACAAATTTTGGAATTTAATAAAAAATGATTTAACATTATGTTAAATATAAAATATAAATTCCTAAAAAAATGAATTAGAAATTGGATATAAATAAACTTGAAATGAATTTGAAAGAGACTTGAATACAAATAAAATTGATAATTATATTTCAAATAAGAAAATAGAGATCAAACTTAAGTGAATCAATAAAATTTGAAATAAACTTGAATTCCTTTGATATACATGAACTGAAACACACAAGAGACTTAAGATAAATTTATATAGTTCTTAAATAAATAGGAAACTTGATCTCAAGTTGAGAATAAATTCATATTGGATCTGAAGTCTTTTTAGGTGAATAAATCATATTTAATATCAAATGAAGTAAAAATTTGAATTGAATATTAAATAACAAATGATTGATGACATAAACTTTAAATAAGAAAATAGGGATCAAACTTATGTGAACCTATAAAATTTGAAATAAACTTGAATTCCTTTGATATACATGAACCAAACTCAATAGACTTAAGATAAATTTGAAGTTCGTTACTAAATAAATAGGAAACTTGATCCGAGTTGAGGGTAAATTTATATTGGATCTCTTTTTATGTGAATAAATCATATTTAATATCAAACGAAATAAAAATCTTTATTGAATATTAAATAACAAATGATTAATGATAAATTTAATGATTCATTTATAAATTGAGGAGTACAAAATTTGGTAGCTTTCTTATAAGCATAAATTCAATTAGATAACTCATGATCATTCATGAATGTAGCCTTTAAAAGAATCATTTGGACGTTGCATTTAAAATTAAAATTGATACATATGAGATTTGTTGAGTGCTATTTTCAAGTTAAAATGAAAATCAAATGAATTTTAAAAGAAATTTTCACTAAAGATGAGCAACCTGTTGGCAAGTATAACTAAAGCTCATTAAAGGCTACAAGTCAAATAATATATGAGAATTGGAAAATTCATTAAGCAACTCCACAGGATTCGTAACACATCGTACAAGCGAACAGAAGACGTTAGTTAAGGCTTCAATTAAACTCTTGCATATATTATGAAATAAGATAAAAATTCAAATTCAATGTTTTAAAATTATGTAAGCATTCTTAAATACACCGGCATGGGCCTCGACACTTATACCAAATACCTAAACTTATAAAGATATCTTTAAAAAAAAGAAAGAACAATGATGAAATCAATTCAATCATTTATGTCTATATCCATGCAAGCTAATGAATGTCATCAACATTAATTCAAGTCAATGCAAAATATAAATATGCAGCTCCATAGAATGCGATCACAGTAGGCCTTTGTAATAAGAGTTGACAAGGTCTACTAAATAATCAATTTGTCCTAAACACATCTTAATTTTCTGCCCTAAGACAACTATATCTGCCCTAAACACATCTTAATTTTCTTGTAGATGTTATCATTCATTATTTGTCTCTGATAGTATTAATTGGGCAAAACATATACGGTATATGGGCTATGCTTTGAGATAATCTATTTACACTCGAATGATTTAATTGAATGGTGTCAAAATTATAGCAGTTTTAGCAGCTATAGCCATTCATGCCTATAAAGCTATACTCTTTGTTTTGCGGAGACAAAATTTTCATACACTTCTCCTTTTTCGCTGCTCTTTTTCTTTGTGGCTTATTCAGAAAGTACAATGTTGTGGATATTTATTTGTTCATGAGGTTATAAAGACACTATTCTTAGTATATATGCACTAATTTATAAAATCTAGTTGTATATGCGTTACTGACAAGAAAAAAAAAAACACCAAACCTTTTTTTTAATCAATATCAGTAGGCTTTTAATCTGCGTAAGCCTCCAGATTCAGGAATGGCTGTGATTTTGAAATGGTGTTAAGGGCGTACATCTACTAGTATATGTGGTTCATCATTATCGATCAAATCTTTGTACTCTTTACTGCTGATTCGAGCGCTATCTGAAATTAAACTTAGCTTCGGGCGAGCCTACGAATGCGATGAAAATAATGCAGCAACAAATGATTAAACTCATTGATATTATAAGGTGAAGAAATTAAGCAACATGTGATATATTAATTGTATTATGAAGCTAAGATATGTGATTAATGCTCGATGGCAAAACACAAGTATGCTAATCCCATGCAAAGCAATTCAGAACACTTATATTTATCATATTTGAATAAAAATGGCGTTCCAATAGTTCAATTCAAACTCCTGAGTAGTTTAAGGGTGGGTCATTTCAAAGTTTTTGGTTTACTTCTAGAATGCCCATTTTGATCCACAAAATTTTATAAATAATTTATAAGTATTTAATTTATTAATTTGCAAGAATAAAATTTTATTTCATGATTAAGACTCTAAGTTCGTTGAGGGCAAATTAGAGCGATCTATTTCTTAGCGATCTTTAATATGGTTGAACTTTGCAGTATCAAGGTTCAATAAAGCTGAAGTTTATAGTATAAAAAGATGATGTCCTCCTGATCATTACGAAGAACTGCTGACAGGGAAAAAAAATCAATAGGCTGCTTATGTATCTTATCTTAGGACTTACCTGAAGAAAGTTATATTGCTAACATGGTTGAGTATTTGATTTCAAAGCCTTCGCACTCTTCAATGGTGATAAAACAAAATTAAAAAAATGTACAGCTTGTAGAAGTTATAACGCAATTTTTTTCTTAATAATTATAAAGGAGATTTTTTTTTTCTAGGTATGCTTTTAGTTCTTTTTTCAATAGAAAGGACAAGTTTCATACTAATTAGTGAAAAAATCTCGTGTTCGGCTCATTCGTTAACTAAGAAAGTTGAACACAAAAAAATATTTCAAGCTAGATTTATAAACGAGCCGAACATGAATAACAATTTGCTTGTTTGTGTTTGACTTGAATTTTATATGCTTATATTTGAATTTTATATAAAATATATTTATATAAACATATAAATAATATATTATTAATATTTAATGTTATATAATTAATTAAGTTAGTTAATAGAAATTTTATGGATTAAAATTCAAGTTTAATAAAAAATTTAAACTAAAATTAAATAGTTTAAATTCTGTCCACTCAAAATTTAATCAAGGGTTATTTAGCATTTAACCCTACGTTTAAAATCTCAACACCATTCGAACAGGCTGTCGCTACTTGCTCGATCCGTAAACCTAAATCTTCTCCTCACTTTGGTCACTATATGGACTGAGAGGCCTAAGGTTTGGTCTAGTCATCCCTGCTTCCTCTCACCTAAAAACTTTCGAAGTCTCGATCGCCTCTGTTTGTTCATCTTCCTCTTTACTTCTCTCTCTCTTTCTCCATTTTAGGGTTTTATTTAATGATTCTTTTTAGTTATTTGTTAAGAAAAGCTGAAAGATCATCTATCATATCTTTCTCAATTTTTCTAATGATGATTATATGGGTTTTATAATGCATAACTTCAAGGGTTATTTTTCTAGGGTTTATGGGTTTAGCTCCCTTGAAAGCTTCATCTATGTGATTATGTTTCTACTTTCCCTCATTTGTGACTAAAGTTTCATCCTAGAAATTTTATTAGTAATGATGATTACATGAGTTTTATGAAACAAAATTATATGGATTGTATATCTAAGGTTTGCGGATTTGGCTCCTTTGGGAGTTTCTTCTGTGTTTTCATCTTCTTATCGGCAAATGTTGCATCTTAGAAATCTCATTGGTAATATTTTTACTGTTTTGAAAGTTCATCTATTCTTTTGTATTTAGATTTTGGATAATTTTGCATCTTCACATATTAAAAAAGGTACATGTTATGATAAATACCTAGTATGGAGAGTGTTGTAATCTTAACTCATATTTTTTTTCTATTTAGTATGTTATCATGTCTAATGTGGATCTTTCTCAAATTACATCATGTGGTAATGATATAACAATATGATAATGAAATTCCAAATATTTCTTCATAAGAACATGCACTTAAGATTACTAGTAATGAAGTCAAATCTAAGAAAGGTAAAAATAAAAAAATATGTAGTATGAGAGTATTTTATAGAAATCACTTCTATATTCAATGGAGAGACTATACCCTCTTTACAATGCATATGTTGTCGCACACAATTTCATAAATCCAAAATTTGCACAACTTCACAACTCTTGAGACATGTGAGAGAATGTGAGAAAATTAAAGCCAAGAATAAACAAGTTGTTGACTTGTCAGACAAAATGCAAAAAAGATTAAATTTTATGGCTTTTGATGCCAATTCAAAAATTGGGATCCCCATATTTCATGACCCCAAAATTTATGATCATCTTTAGATAAGAGAAATAATTGCAAAAATGATTATTGTTCATAAGTACCCATTTATGATTGTTCAGCATATGTGGTTTAATATTTTGTTGAAGGTATTGAATCCAAATTATGAAAGGGTGTCTAGAAACACTATTAAGAGTGATTGCATGAAAGTATATGAATCTGAAAAAGAGAGATTAAAAACATATCTTAAGAGCATTCATAGAGTTTCATTGACATTTGATTGTTGGACCTCAAATCAAATAGTAAGATATATGTGGTTAACAATTCACTACATTGATGATTCTTAAAAATTGCATAAGAAAATCATCAATTTTATTGAGCTTGAACCACCTCACATTGGTGCATTTATTTTTTGATGCAATATGTGATTGTTTATTGGATTGGAATTTGTAGGACAAGGTGCCCATTATCATATTGGATAATGCTAGTAACAATGATGTTGCTACAAATGCTTTAAAAGTTAACTTTCAATATGAAGGGAAATTACATTTTTAGGGACATTTCTTTCATGTTAGATGTTATGCTCACATCTTCAATATAATGGTTCAGGATGGATTGAAAGAGGTTCAAGAAAAAATTCATAAAATCAGAGAGACAATAAAGTACCTTAAAAAGTATCCTTTAAGGTTACATAAGTTTGTTGAAGTGGCAAAGCAATTAGGGATCCTCACTTCAAAGGATTTATGCATTGATGTTCTGACAAGGTGGAACTCTACATATTTAATGCTTGAGTTTACTTTTATTTACTGCAATATGTTCAATCATTATGCAGCTCGAGATTCCAATTATAAGTAGTTTCATTCTAACATTGAGTGGTATAATTATGAGCAGATTATAAGGTTTTTTTATTTTTCATAATGTGAATAAAATAATTTTAGGTTCTTCTTATTGCACTACAAATATTTTTCTCCCTACTGTCAAGCATGTAAAGAAACTACTCATTGAGGAATGCAATTCAACAGATGAATTCATCAAGTAAATGGCAACTGTGATGAAAATTAAACTTGATAAATATTGAGGTGAATATAATTTACTCATGTCAGTAGCTACTGTACTTGATTCATGTCTGAAGATGAAATTCATTAATTTCACATTTCTTAAAATATACTCATATTCTGAAGTAGAATCTAAGATTAAGACTATTGAGGATGTTATTTTGGAAATCTACAATCAATATTTAGTAGATATTATTAATTCAAGTTCTTCAATTTCTAGTGGATCTTCACAACTATCAGCTGATGTACCTTTTTCATCCAATTTTGATTTTATGTTTGGATTTGCTGATTTTGTTATTGCTTCTGGTTCTATTCAGCTATCAAAATTTGATATAAAAAAAGAGAGATTAAAAATATATCTTAAGAGCATTCATAGAGTTTCATTAACATTTGATTGTTGAACTTCAAATCAAACAGTGAGATATATGTGCTTAACAATTCACTACATTGATGATTCTTAAAAACTGCATAAGCGAATCATCAGCTTTATTGATCTTAAACCACCTCACACTGGTGCATTTATTTTTGATGTAATATGTGATTGTTTATTAGAGACAATAAAGTACCTTAAAATGTCTTCTTTAAGGTTACATAATTTTGTTGAAGTGGAAAAACAATTAGGGATCCCCACTTCAAAGGGCTTATGCATTGATGTTCCAACAAGGTGGAACTCTACATATTTAATGCTTGAGTCTGCTTTTATTTATCGCAATGTGTTCAATCATTATACAGCTCGAGATTCTAATTATAAGTAGTTACATTTTAATATTGAGTGGTATAATTATGAGCAGATTAGAAGGTTTCTTTCTATTTTTCATAATGTGACTAAAATAAATTTAGGTTCTGCTTATCGTACTACAAATATTTTTATCCCTATTGTCATGCATGTAAAGAAATTGCTCATTGAGGAATGCAATTCAATAGATGAATTCATCAAGTAAATGGCAACTGTGATGAAAATTAAATTTGATAAATATTGAGGTGAATGTAATTTACTCATGTCAGTGGCTGTTGTACTTGATTCATGTTTGAAGATGAAATTTATTAGTTTCACATTTCTTAAAATATACTCATATTCTGAAGTAGGATCTAAGATTAAGACTATTGATCATGTTATTTTGGAAATCTACAATCAATATTCAGTAGATATTATTAATTCAAGTTCTTTAATTTCTAGTGGATCTTTACAACTACCAGCCCATGTACCTTTTTCATCCAATTTTGACTATATGCTCGAATTTGCTAATTTGATTATTGCTTCTGGTTCTATTCAGCACTCAAAATTTGATTTGAAAATTTATTTAGAGGAGGGATTATACATGTGCAATAATGATTTATTTGATGTTCTTGAATGGTGGAAGGTGAATACTCTCAAGTATCCATGTTTATCAAAAATGGTTAAGGATGTTTTAACAATTCTCATAACCACTATTACATCCAAATCTACATTTAATGCTGGTGGTAGAGTTCTTGATGATTATAGGAGCTCTTTATCTGCAAAAATAGTCAATGCACTTGTTTGCACAGTTAGTTAGATCAGAGGTGGCCAACCCAACATAAAAAATTCCTTGATAGTTTTCTCTCATTATCTATTTATAAATTTATTAACTTTAGTCATTCTCTCATTATCTACTTTTATTTCAGCAAGAGTTAATGGATGAGAAGAATCTTTATGTGAAACTTTCAGAATATGTTTAGTAATGGAGAAGGAGATTAAGCAACAATATATCATCTTGCCTTTATTCTTCTTAATCGAATTTTTATCTGTACTTTATTAATTTGGACAATTTTTCTTAGTTGCACGTGATGGTAATTTGTGATAACTTTGGGTGAATACTATTATTGTTGTTTGACTGCAGATACTTGATAGTTGGTTGCTATAATTTAGTTTCTTGGTTTCTTAATAGTTGGCTACTATAATTCAGTTTCTTGGTTTCAGTTTGTAATAATTCAGTGTCTTGGTTTTGTAATAGTTGGCTTCTATTAATTTGATGTTGGACTTTTCCTCTATTTCTTGGTTGTAGGCTTGCAGTTGTTAAGGTTCTCGATATTTTTGATTGGATGTTGAATTCAGTTTGTTGTACTTTTGATGCATTTTTGGTTGTTTTAAATGTGAGACTTTTGATGCATTTCAACCCTTCTAATATTTTGTCTGTATTTAGTAATGGATGCTATATTTGATGTTGGACTTTTTCTCTATTTCTCTGTTGTAGCCTATAGGCTTGCAACTATAATGTGTTCTTGATATTTTTGATTGACTGTTGAATTCAATTTTGGTGTAAGCCTATAATTTTGAATCTAATTAGTGTGATATGTAGTCTGTAGTTGTAATGTTGATATTTCTGCTTGAATTTGTTGCATTTTTACTTATTGTTGTTATAAATAGGCTTCTTGTACATAACTACTAGTTTTATCTTTTTGTTCTTAAGAGTTGAGATTAACAGATGCTACACTTAGTCTTGTCACTTAATATTTTTTAATGGGCTATGATGGATAATTCAATAAATGCATGAGATGCAACTTAGCTTGATGATTGGCTACATGTATTTTCAAACCTTCAATTTAGTTTTTTGTGATTTATATTTATTGCTATATTATATATAAAGTTTTGCATTTTTTTATTTTCCACTGAATCACTATAATCTTGGATTATTTAATGTTCATTATGTTTTTTTGATTTTCCACTACACTTTTAATATCATTAATCTTTTCTTTTGCGATATTTTCTAAAGTTTTTAATTTAAGCAGCCAATAAACTATTAGCGGCATCAATGATTACTTATTTTAATTTTTTAAGCCCATTAATTATTTTTCATGCATATTTTTCTATTAATTTTATTTACATGAAGTGCAGATTTATCATCAATGTGGCTGCTTTGTTGAGTAATGGATTATGAAGTGTTAAGAGATGACTAATTTGAAGATTGAAGGTTGTTGAAGGCTTAAAGCTATATAGAATCACTGTTGTAATTATGTGAATGTATAAATTAATAATACTTGTCATTTTATATGTAGTTGCTATTAAATATTAGTGATTTTTTAGATTTTATTGAATCAAATTATTGGTTGTATATAATCATGTAAATTTTTAGGTTGAATTTATTCTTATAAGTTGTAATTATATGAGTTAACAATTTAACATGTAATAAATTTTTGTGAGAAAAATAAAATTTTTTATTATATAAATGTGTATATTGTACATTTTTAGCTTTTATTAAATTTTATTGAATCATTATTCAGTAGTACTTATTTTTTTATTTTGTATATGATTCAATTAAATAATATAATTTTTTACTTATTAAAAGAAATTTTTAATTTTTAAATTAAAATTAAAAAAAATTATTATTTTTAAAATGTAAACCGAGCCAATTTAGAGCTAAACACGAGCCTTAAATGAACTCAAATAATTTTTCGATCCGAATATGAACACTCGTTAAAGAGCTATATATATATATATATAAACAAACCTATTGACCTCACTTTAGAGTGAGTTCTCAATCTCCTCATCTTAGACTTTAGAGTCTTCTAGACACTAAGACTTCCTTAGTCATAAGACACTTCTAGTGATTAGGTGAATACTTAACCTAAGCCTGAGACTTAGGGTTAATCATATGATTAGGCCATGCCTTGGGACTTAGGAAAATTACCCATCCTTTGCCTAAACCCAACCCATGTACACTTTCTTAAATTCAATTCAAATCCAAATTTCAAACCAAACCTCAAATTTAATTTGAACTCAAATCCAAATACCAAATCAAATTCCAAATCAAATGATTGAAGCCCTTGATCAAATATTCCTTAAGCCTTATGATTGGATCCCATGGATTTAGCCAAATTTTCATCCAATTAAATCCAAACTTGATTGATTTCTTCATGAATCAATCATATATTAAATAATCTTCACAGATATAATTGAAATCAACACTCAAATCATCAAAACTAAATCAAATCAAATCAAATCCCCTTCTAAGCCCTTTTGACCTACCTCCATGGACTTAGCCAAATTTTCCCTCAAACCCCTTCAAACTCAATTGATTTTCTAATAAATCAATTGTACCTTCAATTATCTTCCCAAATATAATTCAAATCCATAATCAAATAGCCAAAAACTAAATCCAAATCAAATCAAAACAAAAATTTGAACCCTTTGAGCTAATTCCTTGGACTCAACCAAATGACATCCAAATCAAGACAAAACTAATGAATTTTCTCTTGAATCAATCATTCCTTCAATTATCTACCCAAATATAAATGAAATCTACAATCATCAAGCCAAATCAAAATCAACCTAAGTCAAACCCAACTTAGCCCATTTGACTTAAAATTTTCAAATGAACCAAAACTTATTTGAACCCAAACCAATTGCAATTGAACTTATATATCAATCCCAAAACCATATATAAACTCAACTAAATCAAAATAAACCCAAAATCAAGCCAACTAAATCTAATTGGTTCACTTGACCAAAATTGGCCTATTTGATCTACATGAACCAAAATCCAAGTCAATCCAAATCAAAGTGAATTAAGCTAATCCAAACTTCATGACATGATTGCTGATCACCCTAGGATGATCAATTGATATAGATTAGATCAAACCAAGTCAACCTAGCCCTTTGACCAAGGCAACCCCTTAACCCATATGAACCTAAAATAGCCAAATTGCAACCTAAGCCAAATATATTGAAACCCTTGATTCATACCAACCCAAAATCAATACTTGAATATGACTTGACCTTCAATTGAGCCAAACCTAACCCAATTGGCCCTCTTGACCTAAGTTGACCCAAATTGACCTAAATGGCCAAAATAGGTCAAATCAAAATCCAATCCAAATTAATTGCAACCAATGGCTCAAGTTTATTCCAAACTGACTATTGAACTTGACTAAAGCCTCAATTGAACCCAATTGACCCACTAGACCCAAATGACCTATTGAACCCAACTTGACCTAAAGGGTCAAACTAACCTAAAACCAATCAAATCCAAATTAAACTCAACCAAAGCTTACAACACATTCCAAATGATCAACCAAACCCAAGCCAAGTCATGATAGTCATGACCCAAGCCAATTTAATCAATTGGGTCAAATTGGTTAACTGACCCATTTGACCCAAATGAACTCAAATGAATCAAAACCAAACTTAAACCAAATTGAACCAAACCAAAGACACCAATACACTCCAAATGGTCACATAGACTTGACCCAACCCTTGGTTTGACCCAATTTGACCAATTGGTCAACCTAACTCTATTTGATCAAATTTGACCCAAATAGGTCAAATTGAACCAAATGAACTCCAAATCACATGAAATTTGGTCCAACTCACTTTTGACTCATTTCAAATCTACCAAAATCAAATCCATTACCAAATGACCATTCTACATTTGGGTCAAGTGTATCATATGAGACAAATCACTTAGGGGAGTGGTCATTTCCATTCCTTGGCCACTTGACAATCTTCCATTGGTCCACCTAGGCATCTAGGACATTGCCCAACCAGACCCAAGAGGTGATTGGGTTGTCCATGACTCATGGGGAGGTGAATTCACCTCACCTCCCCATTGGAGCATTTGAAACCCATAAGAAACCCACTATTCTCTTGGTAGCCACCTCCCAAGCCTTGACCAACCAAACCTAGCAACCTAGGATGATTTCCTACCATTCCCAACCACCCCAAGCTATAGGACATCTAGTAGAAGCCAAAAATCACCATTAGTGGTGATTTTTGGCCACCACCAAGCACAAGAGAAAAGGAGACCTCCAAAGCATCATTCAACTATTGCACACACTTAAAGAGCTCCTCCAAGCAACAAGACCCCTTTCCCACTTCCTTTGGGCTTGAAGAACACCAAAACCAAGTGAATTCGGGGAGGTGATACCATGGATACAACATTCTAAGGGGAGACAAGGGTCTAGATTCATCCCAAGGTTTCTTCTCGCATCTAGGAGTGTGCTCGGATCAACACAGATGCGGGAAACCATTCCCGGTGAGGTAATTTTCAAATCATTTAGCCGGCCATAGGTCCTTTTGTTTGTGATGATGTTTGCTCAATTCTAGGAATTTCTCTTAGATATCCCTTGCATCTTTCATTTTGAACAATCCTAATGCTAAAATAGAAGTTTTTTTTAGCAAGAATCACCATGAAATTGAGCTCGGATGGACCCTTTTTTCATTCGATTTCATGAAACCCTGCTCAGTTTCACTATTATGATGTCATTTTCATCATTTTGGGGAGAAGATGTACAGTAGCCGTCCGATCTCCCGTTGATGGGGATGGACGGCTGCGATTAGAAGAAAATCCCATTTGATTTTGGCCTCTGGATCCTGCGATTCAATCTGGATCATTTGATCTCGGATCGAACCCCGCGTAGTTCTGCGTTTTCCTGTTCATTTGTCGTATTGGTACCACACCAACTAATCCGCCGCTGCCATGTAGAATCATGTGGCCAAATCCCATGGTGACGCATGGTCCAGTTAGTAGCGTGTGGCGCTGATTGGGTTAAGCAAGAAATTAAGGATTTTTCACTTTTAAAAATTAATTAAAATCACTTGAAACTTTAAAAATTCATAGAAAATACAATACTTACCAAACAAATTGTAAGTAAGGGCTTGTTAGGTTTGTATTTTCTAGAGGAATCTAAATAATCCAAAATCCCTGATTTTTAGTGAGTATTATAAGCTTAATTTACGTTTTAGTGAAAATCAAATAATATTAATTAAACCAAAAATACACATTAGATTGATCTAAAATTTTTAGGGTTTGAAACTGGAGTTAAAAATACACATACCATAAAAATTTCATGTTAAAAGAATTTCTGGATTGAGAGATGTTGAATTTTTAAGCTCAAATAGTCTATTTTAGTAGAAAAAATTAATGGAGTTTATAAAAATTATGAAAAATTATTTAAATTGGCTGAAAGTTTGAAAAGTTATAACAAATCATAGAAAAATCATAAAAATGCAAACAAATATTCTTTTTGAAGGTATTTTTTAGAGGAGAATTTATTAAAAATATTCTTAATTAATTTTGAATAGTAATTAGAGTTTATTTAAGATTTAATTATAAAAGTAATTAACTTAATTACGTAAGTAGTTAACCCTAAACTTTGTGTGTTAATTCAAAGAGATGACCTGTGCCTTTCAAAATTTTAATGGGATTTATTGCTTAATTAATTAAGGTAATTAACTAATTAAGCTCTAATTACTCTTTTGAATTAATTAATCCCATGAACGGTAATAAATTAATTAATTAAGTGGTTAATTATTGCTTAATATTGAATGAACCTATGGGATAAGATTAGGGCCTCCTTCCTAATCTATTTCCCTAAGTTTATTTCATTAATTAAATTAATGAAGGTTTAATTAATTAATCAAATTTCTTAATTAATCAAATTGAAATTATAATCACATAAAATCTCAATTAATGAGGTCTTGTGTAGACCTTTAAGTGTTTAATAATCTAAGGAAATTCTAAGAAAATTATAGTAAACCCACATGTGTGGGGAAATTATAAGAGTACTTAATTAAGTTTCTTAACCCAATTAATCATTAATTATGAGCCAATTGCATTAGGCCTCTTTCGTTTCTTCAAATCATTACTAATTTAATTTCCAATGTATGTTCATATCATATTGGTTCACAATTATTTGAGTAATTATGTTAAGGTAACATAGGGAAGGGTTAATTAATGGATTTAATGCATACTGTAACCTAATTAACTCATAAAATCAATCTAATTACATAACATTAAATCAATTTAATTAACAAATATGGGAATGGGTTAGGATCAGAAAATCTCTTCTCACATCCTCAAATCAAATCAAAATATGAGATTAAAAATGACATTAAAAAAGCTTTGGCTTATCTTATATGATTTTATTTGATATGTCTGTCCTTAAGAATTAATTTAATTGAATGAAGTCATATGTTTATGTTTATTTATTCATTTCCAATCATGTTAAATGTTGTATGTCATTTGAAATCATGCATTCATCTTTACAAAGCTAAATTAACTCAAATGGTTTTCCTTTATGTTAAGCTTGCATGTGTTGGATTAATTTATAGTATGTGTGGCTATTATCACTAATAAATTCAAAATTATTTTTCAAAATTCATAAATCAATTATATTGGTTAGAGTGATAGTAGTTATGATTATAGATATGTTTGCATATGCTTATAGCTTAAGTATGTGAAATAGAGCTTTCTTTTCTTTAATCTATATGTAGTTTCACATGTATTTGAATGTTAATAAGTATATAGTCTGGACATCTTGAGAATATGAGGCTTTAGTTAGCCCCAAGGAGGTCATTTAATCACCTCACTTCCCTGGTTTAATAACGACACATACTTATTTGATTTCATTTACATGTGTTACTACATTAGAATTGGGATGAAATTTTGTTTCACAAACATAAATGTTCTAATCAAATAAAAATGTAATTTTTGCATGATTTTCTTTCTCTTATTTACATATACATTCATGTATAGTGAGATAGCAAAGTACATAGTCTGAACATCTTGAGAATACGAGGCTTTAACTAGCACCAAGGAGGTCATTTGATTACCTCACTTCCCCAATTTAACAAAGGCACATACTTGCTTATTTCTCTTTACATGTGTATGTATGTGTGGCTAAAGGATGAAAATACCTCTTTCCTACTAAAAATACATGCATTCATAATAGACTAGTGATTAAATTAATTAGCCATAGGATTTGGGGTATCTTTCATTATGTTCTTACATACAAATTTACATATGTTTGAAGACAAATGGGTATATAGTTTGGACATCCCGGGAATACGAGACTTTAACTAGCCCCAAGGAGGTCATTTGAATCTCCCGGTTTAACAATGACACATACCTATTTAATTTCATTCTTATGTCTTTTGTATAAGAATTTGGATAAAGCTCTAAATTAACATGATTAAATAATTCAATAAAATAAGAAATATAAACTTCAAATATGCACATCTTTATCATTTAAGTGTGCTAAAACATGTTGTATGTATAGATACACTTAGGATTAAATCATATGCATATTATATATGATGGAAAGGAATGATTGAACATAAATCATGTGATAGTATTTCAATTAGATTAATCTTAAGATGCCTTTTATATTGAATAAGATTATTTAAAGTGAGCCTAAACATAGGATTAATTAAAATGTTTAATAAGCCATTCACTAAAAAGAACTAAATCAAATTAATATATGTTAGAAAGTGGCTTAAGGTACTGATGAAATAGGGCAACCCTCTTTTCTTTCCTTTATAACACCTAATTTCTAAGTGTAATCAAGTGAAACAAAAGAAAACACAAATTAAAATTCTCAAATGAACAACTTCAAGTGAAATCAACCTCTCAAGTTAAATTGAATCATTCTACACTTAGAATACTACAACACTAATGCTTAGTTAAGACATACCACATAAGCTTTAACACACACATTATAACTAAGTCACCAATTCTAGTCTTAAGTTAGGATGATGTATGTATGGTGTATGCTTTATTTTGTGATGTAATATTTTAGAATGGATGTTAGGGTGTATGCTTCATAGACTAGATGGTAGCTTGTGATTAGCCTAATCTTATCTTTTGTAAGAGATTATGCTTAAGGGGCCACTTAAAAATAAATATAAATGCTCTCTTCGTAAGTTGCTTAAACCCCTAAGCATAATCCAAGTCAGGACAGGTGGGTTTGGTTACCCATGTGCAAGGTGTTAAGTCTAAATTATAAATATAACTACTTGGGAATGTATGTATGTTTAGCTAACTTTTGTTTTGTAGGTGTAGTTAGATTTACTTTTTCTAATTTTAATATATTTTTGCAATTATGAAGTAGGATTAGTGCTATAGGATTTATGATGAGCATTGGTTAGAAGACTTTATCTTAGGAGGCCATGTTACACCTTTGAAGTTGAGTAAATCAAATCAAATGAAGATATGAAGCATGAAGAATGAAGACCCCCCCCCCCCTAATAGCATTCATTCATTTATAAATTATAATTATTCTTTCATATCCTGGGTTATATAAGGGCAGAGCTCGGCTACCCATCTTTTCATTTTGGGTTGTACGATAGTACTCGGCCACACCGATCTTTTATTCTTTTGGGTTTAATTATAAAAATTATTTGATATTTTGTTTAACTTGTGCAATAGAAACCAACATGCTTTTCATAGTTTCTTATGATGGATGCTTTAATGTGTGACCTAGATGCGATTAGGCTCTAAGGGAAAAATAAATTTTCTACACAATTATAACTCATAACTAAAATTTTCTACAACTCATAATCTCACCATAAATCTTAGGCATTAAATAAGATAATTAAAAGATTTTGTAACCCTCTAATTGTATGGTTGAATGTTTCACAACATGCATATCATATTATTTCACTCTTATTAATAGGGGATTTCCATCCTTGCATAATAGAGAATGCTTGACCTGTGAGGGCATCCCTTGTGGTGGAAAACACTCCTTTCCCATTGGTTTATCCAATTATCATATTTCATCATACATGAAGGCATCAAAATCCCAAAGACCTTATCAAAATGAAGTGTCCAAAATCAAATACAAT
The DNA here is from genome assembly GCA_021442155.1 of Cymbidium sinense. Taxonomy (NCBI): domain Eukaryota; kingdom Viridiplantae; phylum Streptophyta; class Magnoliopsida; order Asparagales; family Orchidaceae; genus Cymbidium; species Cymbidium sinense. The sequence continues at coordinate 134,775,241 of CM038216.1, forward strand.
TTGGAAAGATTTTGTATTAGACTAAGTCATTTTTCATACTACTCACGCTCCAGTCTCTTAAAGAGTGTATTTAAGGACTTTAGTCTCTCTTTATAAATAAATAACAACCCAACTATCTTGCAATCTCATAAGACTTTCCTACATGGTTTTAAAATTATAGGAGTTAGATGGAGGCCACTCCAGGTGGTTGTAAGCTCAGCAGTCAGGTGATTTATCCTCTTTTGTAGAGGTAAACCTTATGCACATCTTTGCTTAGATTTAGGTCATGCTTTAGCTCTTCTTAAAGCTCCCTAGATTTAGGATCCGAGGTAGCTATTTTCTTCAGCCTACAAGCATAAATCATCACCTCTTAAAAATTTTCATAACCTTGTGTTGGTGGATTATAAGCCCTAAAAATCTAATAAAATTTCAACTCTAACAAAAATAATTCTCCTTACTTTCAAATATAAAGTCCAACCATATGATAGATTAGAATGCTCACTAGATTTTCTAGTATCATGGCCATATCCTACTTATTCTCTTTAGCTTCCAAAAATAAGTCATCTCCTTGATCTTCCCTGCTTAATTTTCTAACATAGCTAATTTATTGATAGTCTATCCTTGAAATCTTTGGAGACAATAATTACCTACTTTAATTGAGAGTATTCCTAAGGAAATCACCTTTCTTAGGATGTAATTAACTATGGCGGCTTGCCCCCATAGGGAACTTTTCATGTAAAGTAGGGAAATAATCTCTAGTACATTCGAAGATCCATCATTATTTATGAGTCCGTATTAGGTGATTAGGTCTATTGAAGCATGATGTCTCTATCTTTTGAAATAGTATATCATACCTCAATGTCATACCCAATCACTTCAATAAGTACCCCCTATGATCTGCATGGTGTCCCCCCACATCTAAAAATAAATACCACAGATTTTTCTGGCGACTCCAATAGGGATAGTTCCTCTCTCCATCTTTAGTAGATAATTATTGTCTCCAAGTATCGATAGTGTACTTGTATTTTATATAAGCTCTAGACTATCTTTCTTTCCATTGGCACTTTGCTTATTTCATTCTTAAGCAAAGGTAGCCAACATTCTTTAAGTTTTAGGACCTCACTCTATGTAGTCTTAAAACCCTTATTAGGTCCCCCCAATAGGTAAAACTAAATTAACTAAAGAAAAGAAAAATAATCAAACATAAAATTTAGAACCTCATACCACTAGCTTAGTGAAGCAAAGTTCATCCCATGCTTAACAAAATTTCAATAAAATTCAAAGTAAAATAAATACATCTTTTACAAAAATTTTCATAAGTCTTTTTGAAATAAAAATCATATGAACCCCATTTGACATAATCAAATTTGTTAAATGGAGGTTCTCTCTTTAAAATCAAAATTAAACAAAGTCAAAAAAAATTTCTCCAAAAATTTTCAAACCCCTTTCAAAATAAAATTATTTGAACCCCACTTATCATACCCAAATTTGTTAAGTGAAAGTTTCTTTTTCAAACTGAAAATTAAATCAAATAAAACCTCTTCTTCAAAAATAAATATCAAATCCTTTTTTTTTTCAAACAAAATTACCCAAATATGTTAAATGGGAATTTTATTTCGAAATCAAAATCAAACAATAAATACAACAAACAAAAAATTCTTCTTAACATTGTCAAGACATTCTCCAAACAAAATTTCAAAACTTATTTTGAAACAAAATTAACTCCATTTAACATACCTAAATTTGTTAAATGATAGTTTCCTCTTCAAAAATCAACGCAAAACCATATATCAACACACAACAATCAATACCAATATACAATTGAGCTCCATTTATCATACTCAAATTTGTTTAAGTGAGAGTTTTATTTTCAAAACAAAAAAAAATCCTAAAATTTTGAACCTACTGTCATATCAATATTTGAAAAGTTAGGTTCCAAAATTTCTTAAAACCCAATCAAAGAGCTCTGAACCTACAATCATATCAACATTTAACTAGGGAGGTTCCAAAGAAATTCTCTTCAAATCTCTCCAAATCAGAATCTAATTATTTGAACCCCCTTATCATATTCAAATTTGATGAGTGTGGGTCCAAATTCTTTAAATCTATCAAGAATGTCTGAATCAAATTGGACATAAGGCCTGAAAACCTTAAAATGACTTATGATAATGCAGTGTTCACTATTATTGGTCATAAGTTATGGTTAATAAAAAAACATTTATGTTGGAATTCAACTTAAAACCAAAATGTGGATTCTCACCTCAAAGGAGAAAGGCCGTAGAGGTTCCTTCAGGGGAAAGAATGAAATTGACAAGGATTTTGAGTATGTCTTATCTATTTAAGATAAGTATGACTCAAATGACTTGAATCCTAATTCCCCAAAGAAGACAACTATAAAAATGACAATCATAATGATCGTAATCCATAAAATAGTAGTATCGATGGACTTGATGTCTTTAATGATTCCAACTAGGGTAGAGATGCTCCCCTTCTAAGCTTTCATGGTGTCACTATCGATAAAGAGTTAGAATCATCAGATTTTAAAGGTCTAATGGGATAAACTTTGGGAACAAAAAAAGAGTAGATACACATCAATTCTACCTCTCTTTCAGAAGATATCATAGAAGCCAATTATTGCAGTGGTAGGGTCCTATCACTTTGATCAACACCATAGGAAGAAGCAAACCCGTCGTTGGAAATAATCAAATTCTAAATCCTTCTTAAGATACACCTCACAATCCAAAATAAGGGCATCAAACTGTTATGAAGGTTAATCTTAAGGTCTTAAACTATCTTGGAAGGTTACCCACTAAGCTAAATAATAGGCGCGCCCTCACCTTATCTAAGAGATAAAAAAGTGTTTGATTGGAACTTAACCTGATTCTTTCTTGCTCAGTTAGTGGCAACCTCCTCAAGTCATACTTAACATAGAATTTCTTATGAAAAAGAAAGATAAGCAATCTCCTCCAAAGAACACAATATAATCAAAGACTCAAAAAAAGGAAAAAAAAAAGAAAGAGAAAGAGAAGAAGGAAAAGAGAAAAAGTAAAGCACCAATAATACACATTGATTTGTAATCCAAAGGATAAATCATGTGTACGAGGTGTAAATGAAAGGAATAAGAGAGAAAAATAATATACAAAATAAATTTTGAGTCAAATTTTAGCAAGTCTCTGGAGTCAGATGGCAATAAAAATAATAAAAAAGTTCTAAAAGGATGATTCATGTATGATATGACTAGAAACTTAGTAGGTATGCGAGCTCATTGACTCCAATTCTACTATCTCATAATATTATTATAAGATTGGAAGTTAAGAGTTGCTCCTAACCTCTAACTATATATATATATATATATATATATATATATATATATATATATATATATATATATATATATATATATATATATATATATATATGAGATATCAAATTTTCACTTCATATCTCTTTCTTCAAGCTCGAAAGAGGATTCAACGCTCATAGATAAACCTTCAAATGAAGTAATAATGTCATCCTTTATCTAGTATACCTACTTTGCTCAAAGAATTTTGAAGACATTGAAGTAGAAGATGCACTCCCTGAAGTTGAGGAGGAAATTATATCATTAACCAATAAGTTTCAACAAATTAACCTCAAAACATAAAGAGGGTCCACCCATCCCCCAACATCCATATATGATAAGTCAGAAGGAAAATGCTAATGACTTTGTTAAGTCATTTTTGTAGTTTAAAGATAGTTTTACCTAAGACCATAATAAAGTTCCCAATACATCTCCAAAGGTAGCAATCTACAAACTCAAAATTGAACCTATTTCTATTCCTATTTGCAAGCTTTTGACACAAACATTTCACCAAGAAGAGGATCAGAGTTTGAAGTTAATCTTATTGAAGAAGAAAGATACTATCATGATTACCGAACATTATTCCCAATAAAAAGGAAGAACATTCAAATCCACACATACGACAATTTTGATGATCTAAGTTAGGCATGTTTTGAAGATAAATTCACATTGTCTATATCAAATTTAATAGTGGACATACCTCTTTACATGTTGTCTCCTCATTCAAGGATGTGTCAAATGATGGAGGATGAGAAGTTGTTTTCATTTATGATTTCATCAAAATTTACTACTATAAGGTCATGCCTTTCAGACTTAAAAATGTTGGTGCCACATACCAGTGAGCCATGACTTGAATCTTTGACAAAATCATTCATCACCAAATTGAATGCTATGTTGATGATCTCGTGGTCAAATGTGAAGAAAAGGAAGACCATCTTTATGATCTGAGTAGTTGTCTTCGATTAGTTATGACATTATGAATCCCCTACAGTATATAATTAGGATGACTTTAGAGAAGTTTCTAGGGCTTGTAGTAAAGCATCATGGGATAACAAAAATTGATCTAAAAAAGAGATTAAAGTAATATTAGAGATGCAATTAAAGATGAAACCTCCAAAAAAAAGAGAGAGAAATTGAAAAGCTTGAAGGTCTTGCAAATAAAAAGAGAGTGAGGGAGAGAGCAGACATCAATTAATGTTGAATATAGATGGTTTAAACTCTTTCAAACTTAGTCTATCTGAAAACTCTCTAAATCAAGATTTTATTTTTGATCATTAAAAGGCCTACTTTGTTGCTTCGAAGGACTATGATAGGAGAGTGTCTTGTATTTCTAGTCAACAAACACTACCTCAAGAGCCATTACACTTGAAATAAAATTCTTAATTTGGAGAATAGTTCAAGTAATTAGAATGAGAAATTTCTTTCATTCAAATGCAAATTAGAGCAGAATACTTGAGAAGCCTTGGTGAATTTCTTTCATTATGGATGATCAATTACTTTGACTAGGTCCCAAGGATTTTGGAGAAAGAACACCAGTCTTAGTTCTTCTTGTTCCATTTGCACACACCTAAAGAAATTTAAAAAAAAATCAAAATCAATTCCTTAGTAAAGTTATGTTTTCACATCTACATTGGTTGAGTCCAAATTAAAAAAAATAAAAATAATAATAAAAATAAAATAATAATAATAATATCAATCTATAACCACCCTTCAAAATTCTTCATTAATCTAAACATTCCTTCAAACTTACATCCAAAACTCAATATTTATCTCCAGTGTTATTAGGATAGGTGTAAGAGAACCCAAGAGGCATCCTATTTTGACTAACACAACTAATTTAGGTGTAAGAGAACCCGAGCGACATCCTTCCTTAGTGGAGTCACAATGCCCCTATGGCACCACTTCATCCATTCTTCGATGTATTTAGGATAGGTGTAAGATAACCCATGCGGCATCCTAGCTTTCATCAACACAACACAAACACAAACTTCACCCAAAACACAAATAAATACACATCTTTTGTCTCAGACAACTTTGATGTGGGATTATGCCCCTTGTGGCACTCACTCATTAGCTGATCTAAGTCGGGCTGACGTGTTACCCTGCTAGTGCGTCACCCTAGTGGTCCCTCATTAAGGAAGATGTAAGTCTACTATGCTTTCTTTCCAGATTTGGCTGCTGCACACCGATGAGCACCTAGTCAGCATGGTAGGCCTTATTGTGTGGTTGATAAGCTATCATCATGTTGGCTTCATTTTAGAGAATGTAAGTCTGTTATGCCTTCTTCTTAAACTTGCCATCATGAACTGACTTGGTCGAGTAGAGGATTAGGGTAAGTCCCCTAGGGACTCCATTCCTCTTGACTACTTTAAGTCTAGGTCCAGTCCTAGTCCCCTTAGGTCGGGCTGATCTGTTATTCCATCAACGGGTCACCCCAGCTGTTGATCCCTACTTTAGAAGATGTAAGTCTGCTACGCTTTCTTCTTGAGTACATCTGTTGCACATTGATGGACCCTAGGTTGGAAAGAACTTGTCGAGCTGATGCAGACTATCCCAGTGATCAGTTCCGCTTTAGGGAGATGTAAGTCTACATGCCTTTTCCTAGACGGATCATCGCACACTGACATACACCTTAGGTTGATTGGTTCTCGCTATGCTAATAGCAACCCACCCAGTGGATACACCACTCATGGTAGCTATTAGTCTGCTACACTTTCTCTTTAAGTTGGCCACCGTATACCTACGGGCTTTCTTATTTATAGGGTATAGATAATGCCCCTAGTGGCACCTCCCCTGTGGAAACTTTATTTGAATCACGTCCTTTGCGCCCCATTTAGACACTACATAGGTTACTCTTAGATTGAATAGTCCCCCTTTCCTGGTAACCACCCCTGTGGTTGGAGATTCTATTCTGTGGATGCGTAGATTCTCCCTTGGTACATTAAATCTAGGATATGTCAAGGCCGATATAGCCCTTTCTCAGTGTGGTCCCTCGCTCACCAATAGGGAACAAAACAAACAAAATATATATTCTCTTGTGGATAGGAGAATTCCCCCAATAACACCTTTCCCAAGTAAGCATCCTATCTTTAAGGCAGTGTCAGCAAAACTCCCTATAGGAATCTCCTGACTACTCTTGAGTTGAGTTGAGATAAGTCCCGAGTGACACTCTCTCAGTAGTCGCCCTTAGGTTGGGTTCAATTTGTTATGCCACCAACATGTTACCCTGGTGGTCATCTTGCTTTGAAAGATGTAAGTATGCTACGCATTCTTTCCAGCATGATCGCTGCACACTAACGAGCAGCCTTAGGTCGAGTTTGATCTATTGTACATTAATGGGACACCCCAGCAGTTGGTCCCTACTCAAGAAGATGTAAGTTTGCTACGCTTTCTTCCAAGAATCGTTGCTCATCGAAAGGCACCCCTTAGTCGAATAGTCCTACCTTGCGGCCGATAGACTACCCCTTTGGAATTGTAAATCTGAGATTGGTCAAGGCCGATATAGCCCCTTCTCAATGCGATCCATCGCACACCGACAGGGTCCTTCAAATTAAAATAAAATTAATTTTGACTACTCTTGAGTTAATTTAAGATTCCTAGTGGAACTCTCTCAGTAGGTCGCCTTAGGTCGGGTTTGATGTATTGCACATCCAACAGATCACCCTAGTGACTTTTCCTTGCTTTGGAAGATGTAAGTCTACTATGCTTTCTCCCTAGCACAATCATTGCACATTGAAAGGAAACCCTTAGGTCGGATAGCCCTACCCTATGGCAGGTGGACTACCCCCTTGGAACTATAAATTTAAGACAATCCCAGGCCTCCATGGCTCCTTCTTAGTGTGGTCCATTGCACACCAACAGGGTCCATAACAAACCAAATTCAAAACTAACCTCGCTGTGGAGTCAAATTAAACATATCGAACAAACCAAACTTCTCCCCAATGAGGCACAAATCAAATTATTCTCCCTAATGGAGCCTAAATCAAAATCTAAATTAACAAATTTAACAAGGCTTATATCCCTAGTGGATATGCCCTCAATTAAACCATCCTCCTAAGTAGAGCCATAACAATTTAGACCAACCTCCCCAGTGGAGTTTAAATCAAAGAAATCCAACCAAACTTTTATCCCCAGTAGATACAGCCCCAAACAAATCATATTTGAAATCAAATTCTTATCCCCAGCGGATAACCCAAACTTGCTTCCCTAGTGAAAGGTTCACATACCCAATCCCTAGCGATTGAGACCATATCCCTAGAGAATATGCCTCCACATCAATTAAAATAAAACAAATTAAAATTAATTTGATCTTGATCCCTGATAGATTATAGATTCTTGTTCCCCAATGGATCTCCTACCCAAAAAAATCTTATTCACAATCAAACTCAAATTCTTATCCCCTAATGGATAGCTTGAACATGTTTCCCTAGTGGAAGGTTCACATACTCAATCCCATGCAGATTCCTTGTGGCACTCTTATGCCCTTACCATAAGTTGAGTTGCATTGCACTAAGATCGTGATTCTATCTACCTTTCAGGTTTAGGTATAGATTATTTCTGTTAGCAGTTGCAATCTTCTGGACATTGATGATCATCTCGGTCAATGCCAATACATGCGATATGCCTTGTCAGTTACACCACACTTATTAGGGGTCATTTTCTTGCCCTCACTTTTTGAGTGAGTTCTCAATCTCCTCATCTTAGACTTAGGAGTCTTCTAGAAACTAAGACTTCCTTAGTCATAAGACACTTCTAGTGATTAGATGAACACTTAACCTAAGCCTATAAACTTAGAAAAGTTAATCATAAGATTATGCCATGCCTTAGGAACTTAGGAAAATCACCTACCCTATAGCCTAAACCCAACCCATGCACACCTTCTTAAATTCAATTCAAATCCAAATTTTAAACCAAACTTTAAATTTAATTTGAACTCAAATTCAAATACCAAATCCAAATTCCAAATCAAATGATTGAAGCCCTTGATCAAATTATCTTTAAGCCTTATGATTGGATCCCATAGATTTAGCCAAATTTCCATCCAATTAAATCCAAACTTGATTGATTTCTTCATGAATCAATCATATCTTCAATCATCTTCACAAATATAATTGAAATCTACACTCAAATAATCAAAACTAAATCAAATCAAATCAAATCCCCATCTAAACCCTTTTTACCTACCTCCATGGACTTAGCCAAATTTTCCTTAAACCCTTTCAAACTCAATTGATTTTCTTATAAATAAATTGTACCTTCACTTATCTTCCCAAATATAAATCAAATCTACAATCAAATAGCCAAAACCAAATGCAAATCAAATTAAAACACAAATCTGAACCCTTTGAGTCAATTCTTTGGACTCAACTAAATGACATCCAAATCAAGCCAAAACCAATGGATTTTCTCTTGAATCAATCATTCTTTCAATTACCTATCCAAATATAAATGAAATTTACAATCATCAAGTCAAATCAAAATCAACCTAAGTCCAACCCAACTTAGCCCATTTGACTTGAAATTTTTAAATGAACCAAAACTCATTTTAACTCAAACCAATTGCAATTGAACTAATATATCAATCCCAAATTCATATATAAACTCAACTAAGTCAAACTCAACCCAAAATCAAGCCAACTAAATTCAATTGGTTCACTTAACCTAAAGTGGCCAATTTGACCTACATGAACCAAAATCAAAGTCAATCCAAATCAAAGTGAATTAAGTCAATCCAAACTTCATGACATGATTGTTGATCACCCTAGGATGATCAATTGATATAAATCGGGTCAAACTAAGTCAACCCCTTAACCCATATGAACATAAACTAGCCAAATTATAACCTAAGTCAAATCTATTGAAACCAATGATTTATACAAACCTAAAATCAACACATGAATATGACTTGACCTTCAATTGAGCCAAACCTAACCCAATTGGCCCTCTTGACCCAAGTTGACCCAAATTGACCTATATGGCCAAAATAGGTTAAATAAAAATCCAATCCAAATTGATTGCAACCAATGACTCAAGTTCATTCTAAATTGACTATTGAACTTGACCAAAGCTTCAGTTGAGTCTAATTGATCCACTGGACCCAAATGACATATTGAACACAACTTGGCCTAAAGGGTCAACCTAAAATCCAATCAAATCCAAATTAAAATCAACCAAAGCCTACAACACATTCCAAATAATCAACCAAACCCAAGCCAAGTCATGACCCAAGCCAATTTGGTCAATTAGATCAAATTGGTCAACTTGACCCATTTGACCCAAATGAACTCAGATGAATCAAAAGCAGCCTAAAACAAATTAAACTAAACCAAAGACACAAATACACTCGAAATGGTCATATGAACTTGACCCAACCCGTGGTTTGAACCAATTTGACAATTGGTCAACTAATTTGACCCAAATGGGTCAAATTGAGTCAAATTGAACCAAATGAACTCCAAATCACATGAAATTTGGCCCAACTAGATTTTGAATCATTTAAAATATGCCAAAATCAAATCCTTTACCAAATGACCATTCTACCCTTGGGTCAAGGGTATCATATGAGACAAATCAGTTATGGAGTGGTCATTTTTATTCTTTGGCCACTTGACACTCTTTCATTGGTCTACCAAAGCATCTAGGACATCACCCAACCTGACCCAAGAGGTGGTTTGGGTTGGCCATGACTCATGGAGAGGTGAATTCACCTCACCTCCCCCATTGGAGCATTTGAAACCCATAGGACACCTACTAATCCCTCTTGACAACCACTTCCTAAGCCTTGACCAAACAAACCAAGCCACCTAGGATGATTCCTTGCCATTCCAAACCACCCCAATCCATAGGACATCCACTAGGAGCCAAAAATCACCATTAATGGTGATTTTCGACCACCACCAAGCATAAGAGAAAGGGAGGCTATTGACCTCATTTTTAGAATGAGCTCTCAACCCGTCCATCTTAGGCTTAGGACTTCTCTTAGACTTTAAGAGCTCCTTAGTCTTAAGAAAAATCTAGTGATTAAGTGGACACTCCCCTAGCCCTAGAGACTTAGAAGAATTAGCCATAGGAATACATCATGCCTTAGGGGTGTTAGGAAAATCTCCTACCCTTTAGCTTAAACCATTCCTCACTTCCCTTCTTTTAATTCAAACTCCAAATAAATTCTATTTGATTTTCTCCAAAATCAATTCAATTCCATGATTCAGTTCCATGATTGAAAGATATGATTGAAACCCATGATCAAAAATCCATCAAAAATTCCTACGTTCAAATCTTCTAAGTCCTTAACCCTTTCTTAAGGACTTAGCCAAAATTATGATCTAAACCTATCCAAACCTTTGAGATTCTCTCATGATCCATTTATATTCTCATTTATATCCACATATATGAATGAAATATAAATTCAAACCCATCAAATAAAAATCAAAACTCCAAACCAATTCATAAAATTTTCTTGAGTCCCTTTAATTTTTCATTAAAGGACTTAGCCAAAATCAACTCTAAATTTTGATCAAACCTATTCAAACCCATGGGATTTTCTCAAAAATTATTTATATTCCCATTTATATTCTCATATATAAATTAAATGTAAATATAAATCAATTAAATCCAACTCAAAAATTAAATTTTAAATTTAAAATCCTTGAAATTCTCTTAAATCCCTTAATTTTCCATTAAAGGGATTTAACCTAAACTTTGATCAAACCATTTCAAACTCATGAGATTTTCTCAAAATCAATTTATATTCTCATTTATGTTCTCATATATAAATGAAATATAAATATAAATCAATCAAATCAAATTCAAAAATTAAATTTTAATTTAAAAATTCCCTTAAATCCTTTAAATTCCTTTTAATGGATTTATCCTAAATCATGATTAAACTCTTTCTAATTCTTAAAATTTTCTCATGATCAATTTATATCATCATTTATATTCCCATATATAAATGAAATATAAATTTAAATAATCAAAACCAATTCCAAAATTAAATCAAATCCACTCAAAATCAAATATAAGCTTTTCAAGCCAAAATCTTGAACTTTGCCAAATCAATTCCAAATCATGCTAAATCCTTGATTTTCTCTCATGGTTCAATCAATCCTACAATCTTGAGCTCATATATAAATCCAAAACCTCAATCAAACAATAAAAATAACAACAACAACAACAACAACATGCCTTTATCCCACTAAGTGGGTCGGCTATATGAATCCCCCGTCTCCATTGTGTCCTATTATGTGTCAAATTCTCATTTAAATCCAGTATACTAAGGTCATTTTTTATACATCTTAACCAAGTCTTTTTAGGTCTACCTCTACCTTTATTAACATAAGGAAAATCTAATACATCTACTCTCCTAACCGGGTCATCGGACGACCGACGCTTTATGTGGCCAAACCATCTAAGGTGACTCTCTCTAATCTTATCTGCCACCGGAGCTACTCCAACTTTTTTCTGAACATACTCATTTTGCATTTTATCTCTAAGAGTAAAGCCACTCATCCACTTGAGCATCCTCATCTCTGTAACACTTAACTTAGTCTTATGCTTCTCTTTTATTTGCCAACATTCTACACCATAAGTCAATGCAGGTCTTACCACCATCTTATAAAATTTTCCCTTAAGTTTAAGTGGAACTTTTCTATCACACAATAGGCCAGATGCATTCCTCCACCTCAACCATCCAACTTGAATTCTAATAACATCTCCATCTATTTCACCATCATTTTGAACAATAGAGCCTAAATATCTGAATCGCTCACTCTTATTAATGACGTGTTCACCTAATATCACAACACTACCACTATAACTTCTACAACTAAAATTACACTCCATATATTCAGTTTTAGATCTACTTAAATGAAGACCTTTAGACTCTAATGTTGACCTTCATAATTCAAGTTTCTCTTGGACTCCCTCTCTAGTCTTATCAACAATAAGAATGTCATCAGCAAAAAGCATACACCAAGGTACATCTTCCGTAAATGCAGTAAGAACATCCATAACTAAAGCAAAAGATAAGGGCTTAAAGTCATCCTTGATGTAATCCAATTGAAATGGGAAAATATTTTGTCAATCCTCCTTGTGTTTGGACACAAGTAATAGCTCTAGTATACATATCCTTAATGACTTGAATATAACCAATATTAACTCCTTTCTATTCTAGAACTCTCCAAAGGACATCTCTTGAAACTTTATCTTAAACTTTCTCTAAATCAATAAATATCATATGTAAATCTTTCTTACTTTCTGTATACTTCTCCATCAAACCTCTTAACAAATGTATATCATCCATAATAGATCTACCTGGCATGAAACCAAACTAATTGTGAGAAACTTTTGTATCACATCGTAACCTATGCTCAATTACTCTCTCCCATAATTTTAATGTATGACACATTAACTTAATTCCTCTATAATTTACACACTCTTGTGCATCACCTTTATTCTTAAATATAGGAACCAACAAACTCTTTCTCCACTCATTTGAAATCATTTTAGTCCTACTGCTTTTCCACATTTCATTTTCTTTAAAGCTTCTTTAACTTCAGATTTACTAATACGATGATAAAAATAAAATTCTCTATTTTTATTTAGGGTATTAAGGTTGCTAAAATCGATCGTACATTCAGATCCTTCATTAAAAAGTTTATCAAAATATCTCATCCACCTATTTTCAATATCCTTTTATAAGAAAAACACTTTATTATCTTCAACCTTAATACACCTCACTTGAACTAGGTCTTTACTTCTTCTGTCTCTTTGGTTGGCTAACTTATACATACATCTTTCACCTTCTTTGGTATCTAATCAAATAATCAAAACCCAAATCAAAAATCAAACTGAAGACCTCTTCATATTCTTCCTTTGAATATGAAATTTTTATATGGTTGAAAATCCATTTGACTTCAAACCACTTGTAAATGGATTTATATTTCAATCATGAGTCCATATACAAGATCAATCAACTTCAAATCAAGCTTTGACCAAGCCATTTGACCCACTTAGACTCACTTGACCCAAAGTGACCTAAAGTACCCTTATGAGCCAACTTTTGATCGTAACTAAATTGGATTGAACCAAACTCATACTTGCCTCTCATCATGACCAACAATCATCATGGGATGTTCAATCAATCAAATTGGGTCAAACCAAGTCAATACTTAACCTAAAATGAAACCTAAGATAGCCAAAATCTATAATAGGCCAAATTGATTGAAACCATTGATCTAAGTTCACTCATGACCTATGTTTGAACTTGACCAAGCCAACATTTAACCCTAACCTAGCCCAATTGGCCCACTTGACCCAAGTTGACCCATTTTGACCTAAAGGATCAAAATGTGTCAAAACTTGATCTAAGCCAAATTGATTGAAACCAACGGGTCAAGTCCATCCCAAATCACTTGTGGAACTTGACCAAAGCCTCAATTGGCCAACTAGACCCAACCTAGCCCAATTGACCTTAGACCCAACATGACCTAATTGAGCCAAAATTGAACCTAACCCAAATTGATTGGAAATAAAGATACCAATTCATTCCATATGACTAACCTAACCTAAACCTACCCTTGGCCTACCTCAAATAGGTCAAATGGGTCAAATGGGTCAACTTGACCCATTTGACCTAAATGAAGTCATATGAGCCAAAACCAAATATATGCCAAATTGAACCAAACCAAAGGCACCAAAACATTTCAAATGGTCATATGAACTTAACCCAACCCTTGGTTTGACCCAATTTGACCAATTGGTCAAGTTGACCCATTTTGACCTAAATGGTCAACATGAGCCAAACCATATCAAATGGATTCCAAATCCATCAAAACTTGGCCAAACCTATTTTCTCAACATACCAAACATATCCAAAGTAAAAAAAAATAGCAAAATAACCATTTCTCCCCTAGGCCATAGAATAAATTTTGGCCTAGTCCATGGGTATTTTGGTCATACCCTCTTCACAATCACTTGAGGCTTTCCTAAAAGCTCAAGGGGACTTAGTGATGAGTGGTGCACCCAACCAAATGGGTTTGGGTCAGCCCATTTGGTCCCTAGACCAAACTCGACCCCTTAGCCTAAAAATTAGAATTTTAAACTCCCTCTCAAGCTCAATTGATGCACATGGGAGGTTGGCATTCCACTCAAGGGATCAAATCAAACATGTGCACACTCAAAACCATCAAAATAACCTCTCCAATCTGATCAATTGGATGAAAATGACAAGCTTATGCTCGGCCATCCGATTGCCATAGGGGGAGATATACTCCCCCTAATTCAATGAAATTTAACTTCATTCACATCGATTGAGCACTAGAGAGAGTTAGGAGCCATTTGCAAGTGATCCTAAGCTTCTTAGAGGGGGATTCAATTTCCATCTTCTTAGTTTTCTCCACTTGAAAATAGGGGAGGTCCATTGAAGAGCCAATTTCTTTCCCACTCCAAATTAATCCAATTTCTCTTGCACACTTCATCGAAGGGTCAAGTCGAGTTTGTCTAAGCTCTCTCTGAAGTTTTAAAGGCAAGGGGAGGCCTAGCTTGATCAAAGATGAAAGGAATTGAGGAGGAGTTGGTCCATAGAGCTCTACACTCAATCTCAAATGCTCAAAACTTCAGCAAGGCTTCGTCTCAACCAGACGAAGCTCCGCCAAGGAATCGAGCACCGATGATCACCTCTAGTGAGGTTAGTGATTTTCCAAGCTCAATTCTCGTAGGTGTTGGTCTTTTATGAAGTGAACTTTAATTTCATAGGATCTTAGCCATTGGATGTATTGGTAATTGCATGATGAAGGTGTGGGCTAAATTCTAGGCTAATCCAAGCTCAATCGAGCTCAGATCAAAGCCTAGAAGGTGGATGGATCTTTTTCCCCATGAGCTTTGGCAAGGATGAATCTCTGGTCGTCCATTCGCACAGTTTGGATGGACAGCTGAGATTATTTCCACATTTATATACTCGTTATCCATTTTGTAAACCAGGAGATCTCCGGCCATCCGATCTTTGATTGGATGGTAAAAGATCAAAAGCGCGAGCGCGCCAGCCACCTTTTGATGTGATGCTTAAGTGAGTGGCTCGTGGTGCGACTCGTGTAAAGTGCGCTGACCGCCACCACCACGTGTCGTGCCATGGGCTGAGGGATTAGTTAGGGTGTTTAATTAATTCTAATTAATCCCAGATCTTCTAAAATTCATAACTCTTCATAGAAAAATCAAAAAAATAAAAGGAAAAATGCTATGGAAAGATAATTTAATCTAGAATATTTTAAAAATAATTTCAAAGTTATTTGAATTTTCCTTCTCTTTAAATTTTGTTTTCTTTAGGAATATTAATTAGGTAATTATCTCTTAATTAGTTCATCAATTAATCTCAAACTTCTAGGGTTCATTTTAGGGGATGACCTCTGCCTCTCCTAATTTTTCTTGAGATTTATTGAGGGCTCAATTGGGAAAATTACTATTTCATTCCTTAATTATCTCCTTCATGTAATTAATGGTAATTAAGATGTGATTAGTGGATTTACCCTATGAATAAGTTTGATTAAGGTCAGATCTAGTGAGTAGGGGTTTTATGGAATAATTTTGGGGCATTTCTCCTATGCTATTCCTTAAACCCCCTTTTCTTTCCTTAATCCCCTCTTAATTAAGGGTTAACTCATTAATCACCCATTTAATCAACTTTCAAAAATTCTAAAAAGTTTCAAAACTTAATTAATCTACCTTGGGTAGATACTTAGGTTTTTAATAGCCTAAGTTCAATCAAGAAAATTAAAACCCCTTTCATAAGTATGAAAGGGTGTTCTAAAAGTACTTAAGCTAAACCCCTTAGCTTAATTAACTTTTAATTGTGAGCCAAATTTTATTAGGCCTTTTCATTATTAGGTGCATTGCAAATTTAAATACCTTGTGGGTTTTATGTCATCTCATTGGCTCATAATTACTTAGTTAATTTTTTTATGGTGGTGTAGGTAAGGGTTAATTAAGCCACTTAATTTATACCTTAACCAAACCAATACTTAAAAATGGATTTAATTATCTAAAAATTAAACAAGAATACAAAACATATATGGGAATGGGTTCGAAATAACAAACTCATCGCACCTTTTCAAAATGAAATCAAACTTCAAACTAAACAAATATCATTTTGAAATTCACTTTGATTTATTCTAAATTTTCTTATTCCTTAAGAATTTCTTTAGATTTAAGTAAAGTGAGTTTGTTTACATGCTTTCATTATTTTAGATCTTTCTTGACATATTAATTTGCATGTCATGTGATTCATGCATTCATAATTTCATGTTTCAAATTTTAAAAATGAGAATTGTTTACTTTATGTCAAAATGTGCATGTGTTGGCTAAAGTAAAATATGAGTGGCTATTATCACTATTAAATCCAAATTATTTTCAAAACTTATAAGTACAATATCAAATTTGTAATTATGCTACTTATGTTTTAATTATAAGCTTGCATGTGATAGATTATAAAGTCATGTTTAGTGTAGCCTTTCTTTCTTTCTTATGTTAGCATAGTTTTGAATAGGAGTTGGTAAGATGTGGGGTTCATTTGAAAAGAACCCAACACTTACTTAATTCTATAACCTATTCATCCCTATGCTATCATCTAAGAAGGATTGCCTACACTTGCATAAATAAATTGCATAAACAAAATAAATCTATTAAGCAGCTTTTGCATCTTCCTTTTCTACTTCATTTCTTTTATATGCATGTTTGTGTTTAAGGAAAGTGGTATATTAGTCTAGACAACCTCGAGATTGCAAGGCTTTAAGTAGCCTTAAGTAGGTCTTGTACCTTACACCTCTGATTAACAATCGCATTGTACTCACTTATGCCTTTCTTACTTTCATGCATGTATGTGAAATTTTGAATAAGGAAAACTTTTCTACTTAAGAAAATCATATATGTTTAACTTCTAAATTTTCTTAAATGGATTACTTAGCATGCATCATAAAGTGTGTTAACTACTCTCATTTCCATGTATGGATATGCTTATGGTCCATCCATATGCATGTTATATATGTTGGGAAAGAAGTGAAGTAATATGTGTTACGTCAATTTTGACTCATTTTATTTAATCTTAAAATGCCTTTCTTTTTGAATAGGTTTGCTTAGAGTTCATCTAAACTTAGGATTAATTAAAATATTTAATCAAAAAATTCACCTAAATGATACTAAAACATGAACTTACCTTAGAAATTACTTAAGATTAGGGAAGGAAAGAGAAGTTCTCTTCTCTTTCCCTCTCTTCTCTTTCCCTCTTCATAACATAATAATTAATTGTAGGTTCCACTGAAACCAAATTAAAACATGAAATAAAATTAATCCAAAACACTTAAACAACTTAAATGAAACCCTCTTCTAAGTTGAACAAGTCCTTCACACTTAGAAAATTTGAACCCAAAGTCCTAAGCTAAGCATGCCACATAAGCCTTCAAAGCACACACATCAGCCTAAGTCACCACTTCTAGCTTCTGGTTAGGTGGGTGCATGGTTTGATGTTTATTTTATTTTATGATCAATGTTTTATATTGGATGTTAGGGTGTATGCTTGTAGAATGAATGGTAGGACGTGCTTAGTCTAACTATTCATTTCTGCAGGGGATTATACTTAAGGGGCACTATCATAAATAAAAATATAACTGATTCTTGCTTGCAGGTGCTTATACCCCTTTGCATAATCCATAGGCCGGGTGGACTTAGTCACCCATGTGTGGGGTGATAAGTCTAATATACATGCTTGGGATTTGTGTGGTGTGATTTAACTAACCTTTGTTTTGAAGGTGCTAGTTAGATTTCTAATTTCCCTTTCATGTAAAAATTTATACAATTAGGATTTTGAAATGATTTTTTATGGGGATTAGGATGAACATTGGTCATAAGATCCCATCTTATGCACCATGTGAAGCCTTGGAGCATCCACCTTCCAACCATTCAAAAGAAGGAACAAAAGAAAGAAAGAAGAAAAGAAAAGAAAGAAGAAAGAAGAATGAAGAATGAAGCTTGAAGACCCCCCATAACAATGAATTCCTTTGCTTAAATTATAATTTAATTCATTTTTAATCTGGGTTGTATAAGGGTAGAGCTCAACTACCCAATTTAATATTTTTGGGTTTGTGCGATGGTGCCTGACCACAAATGGCCATTTATTCTTTTTGGGATTAGCTTTATAAATTGATTGGTGATTTATTTATCATTTGCACTAAGTGGCATGCTTTTCCTAGTTTTTTTCTTGCTTTATATATGGCCTGGATGTGGATTAGGCTCTTTAGGAAAAAATAAATATTTTACCAAACTTAAAAATTAAAATTAAAATTAAATAACTCATAACCTCACCTAAAGCTTAGGATTAAAATCAAGATAAAAGAATTAGCAACCCCTTAGCTGGATGAGTATTTCTTTATAATATCATGCACAAATGCATCTTATTTCACTCTTGATTGGAGGGCTTCCACCTTTTCAGAGAACCTGGCTTAACCTATGAGAGCCGTGGTGGAAACTCACCTCCTCCCTTCTTGCTGATTTTGGTCAATAATCTGATTTCTCATGCATTAGTCATAAAAATCCTATTAGCCTGAGTCAAAATAGTTAACCAAAATGAAAATAAAATGAAATTTGAAATGCATTATATTTAGGTCATTTGAAGCATGTCCCATGATCTAGTCTCTTTAGGGAGTGAGTTTAAGGACTTAGTCTCTTTCTAAATAAAAATAGCCTAGCTATCTTGCATAAAATAAATACTTGTCTACATGTTTTTAAAATCGTAGGAGGAGTTAGTTGGCGGCCACCCCCTGGCGGTTGTAAGTCTAAGTTGTTGGGTGGTTTTTCCTCTCTTGTGAAGGCAAACCAATTACCCATTTTCACCTTAGATTTAGGTTATGCTTTCGGCCTTCACCGAAGCTCCCTATATTTAGGTTCTGAGATTGCTTTTCCCTTTTATGAGCCATAAGCATAATTCCTCACCTCTTAGACATTTTCTTAATCTTGTGTTAAGGAATCTTAAGTCCTGAAATTCTAATGAAAAATATACCTCAAACAAACTAAATCAATTTCTAAATTGTAAAGCACAATTTTAGGATAGTTTGAGATGCTCACTAGGTTTCCTAGCATTGTGAGCATCTCCTACGTATCTTCAATTTTGGATTCAATAATAACTCTCTCTTTTGATCAATCTCATTTGATCTCCAAAAATATAAACCAATCGATTGATAGTACTTCCTATTAAAATCTTTAGAGACAACAATCATTTAACTTAATCGAGAGTTTTCCTAAGGGATCCTATCCCTTAGGATGTAATTAACTAGAACTGCCCTTATAGGGAACTTAATGAACTCAATTTAAAATAAATCCTACTTTACTTTTCCATGTAAAGTAGGGGAAGAATCTCTAGTACATATGCAGACCCATCATCTTTAGGAGTCCTTATTGAGGTGATTGGTTCCATTAAAAGGTAGTGCCTTTGTCTTTCGAGATATACACTTTGATGATGTTATCACAATAATACAGTATCTGGATCTATGTGGCATCTTACCGAGATGAACTTCCACATATATAGTTTTGCCTCTCCTTCTCATCAACAGATTTGAAGGTGACTCTATATGTGTATGGGAATGTTTCTCCACAGAGGCCTCCAAAGCATCATTCTGCCATTGCACCCACTCCTAGAGCTCCTCCAAGCAACAAGACCCCTTTCCCACTTCT
Organism: Cymbidium sinense; assembly: GCA_021442155.1. NCBI lineage: Eukaryota > Viridiplantae > Streptophyta > Magnoliopsida > Asparagales > Orchidaceae > Cymbidium > Cymbidium sinense. The sequence goes on from CM038216.1 coordinate 134,795,273, forward strand.
TTTGGGCTAGAAGATACACGAAAATCAAGTGAATTTTGGTAAGGAGGCAGTGGCCATTGGTGGATACAACGTTCCAAGGGGGGCCTCTGAAAACATATAAGATTGTTCTCAGATCAACACAGCCTCTGAAAACCATTCCCAATGAGGTAATTTTCAAATCCTTTAGTTGATCATAAGTTCTTTTGTTTATGATGATGCTTGCTTAATTCTAGAAATTTCCCTAAGATATCCCTTGCATCTTTCATTTTAAACAATCCTAATGCAAACATATAAGGTTTCTGGAGAGAATCACCATGAAATTGAGCCCAGATGGACCCTTTTCCGTTCGATTTCATGAAACCCCACTCAGTTTCACTGCTCAGATGTCATTTTCATTATTTTAGGGAGAAGACATACAACATCCATCTGATCTCCATTTGATGGGGATGGATGATGATTAGAAGAAAATCCCATCTAATTTTAGCCTCTGGATAAAGCGATTCAATCTGGACCATCCGATCTACGATCAGACGGTCGGATCGAACCACACGCAATTTTGCATTTTCTTGCTCATTCACTGCGTCAGCACCGTTCTAACTAATCCACTGCTACCACGCGAAACTGCACAACCAAATCCCGTGGTGATGTATGGAACCATGTGGTCCAATCAATGTTACGCGGTGCTGACTCGGTTAAGTAGAAAATTAAGAATTTTTTGCTTTTAAAAATTAATTAAAATCACCTAAAACTTCAAAAATTCATAGAAAATAAAATACTTAACAAAAAATGCAAGTAGGGCTCATTGGGTTCATCTTTTCGAGAGGAATCTAAAAAACCCAAAATCCCTATATATTATTGAGTATTCTAAGCTTAATATATTTCCTTAAGTTTATTTCATTAATTAAAATAATCAAAACTTAATCAATTAATCAAATTGAAATTATAATCACATGGAATCTCAATTAATGAAGTCTTGGGTAGACCCTTAGGTGTTCAACAACCTAAGAAAATTCTAAGAAAATTATAATATCACTTAGCTAAGTTCCTTAACTTAATTAATCATTAATTATCAGCCAATTACACTAGGACCATTTCATTTCTTAGGATCGTTGCTAATTTAATTTTCAATTTATATTCATATCATATTGGCTCATAATTATTTGATTAATTATGTTAAGGTAACATAGGGAAAGGTTAATTAATAGATTTAATGTATATTGTAACCTAATTGTATTTCATTAAAACAATTTAAGTAACAAATAAGGGAATGGGTTAAGATCAGCTAATCTTTTCTCACATTATTAAATAAAATCAAAACATGAGATTAAAAATGACATTAAAGAAGCTTTGGTTTATCTTAAATGATTTTATTTGATATGATTGTTTTAGGAATTAATTTAATTGAATGAAGTCATATGTTTATTTTTATTTATTCTTATGCAATCATGTTAAATGTTGTATGTCATTTGAAATCATGCATTCATCTTTTCAAACATAACTTAAATTAAATGGTTTTCTTTTATGTTAAGCTTGAATGTGATAGAATAATTTATAATATGTGTGGCTATTATCACTAACAAATTCAAAATTATTTTTTCAAAATTTATAAATCAATTACATTGGTTAGAGTGATAGTAGTTATGATTATATATAGGTTTGCATGTGCTTATAGCTTAAGTATGTGAAATAGAGTTTTCTTTTATTTAATCTATATGTAGTTTCACATGTATTTGAATGTTAATAAGTATATAGTATGGACATCTGGGAATACGAGACTTTTGTTTGTCCCAAGGAGGTCATTTGATTACCTTACTTCCCTAGTTTAACAATGACATGTACTTATTTGATTTCAATCACATGTGTTCCTACATTAGAATTGGGATGAAATTTTGTTTCACATACATAAATGTTCTAATCAAATAAAAATGTAAATTTTTTGCATGATTTTATTTCTCTTATTTTTATATACATTCATGTGTAGTAATGATAGCAAAGTATATAGTCTGGACATCTCGGGAATACGAGATTTTAACTAGCCCCAAGGAGGTCATTTGTTTACCTCACTCCCCTGGTTTAACAAAGGAACATACTTGCTTATTTTTCATTACATGTGTATGTATGTGTGGCTAAAGGATGAAAATCCCTCTTTTCTACTAAAAATGCATGCATTCATAATAGACTAAGTGATTGAATTAATTAGCCATATGATTTGGGATCTCTTTCCTTATATTCTTACATACATATTTACATATGCTTGAAGGCAAATGGGTATATAGTTTGGACATCTCGGGAATATGAGGCTTTAGCTAGCCCCAAGGAGGTCATTTGACTATCTCACTTCCCTGGTTTAACAATGACACATACTTATTTAATTTCATTCTTATATATTTTTGTATAAGAATTTGGATAAAGCTCTAAATTAACATGATTAGATAATTCATTCAAATAAGAAATATAAACTTCAAATATGCACATCTACATTCATCATTTAAGTGTGTTAAAATATGTTGTATGTATAGATACACTTAGGATTAAATCATATGCATGTTATATATGATGGAAAGAAATGATTGAACTTAAATCATGTGATAGTATTTTAATTAGATTAATCTTAAGATGCCTTTAATATTGAATAAGATTATTTAAAGTGAACCTAAACTTAGGACAAATTAAAATGTGTAATAAGCCATTCACTAAAGAGAACTAAATAAAATTAATAAGCTTTAGAAAGTGGCTTAAGGTAGGGATGAAAGTGGGTAAACCTCTTTTCTTCTCTTTATAACACCTAGTTACTAAGTGTAATAAAGTGAAACAAAAGAAAACACAAATTAAAATTCTCAAATGAACTAAACAACTTCAAGTGAAATCAACCTCTCATGTTAAATTGAATCGTTCTACACATAAAAAACTACAACATTAATGCTTAGTTAAGACATACCATACAAGCCTTATCACACACATTAGAACAAAAGAACTAACATTAGAACTAAGTCCTATGTTAGGATGACGTATGTATGGTGTATGTTTTATTTTGTGATGTAATAATTTAGATTGGATGTTAGGGTGTATGCTTCATAGACTGGATGATAGGTCATGATTAGCCAAACCTTATCGTCTATGAGGATTATGCTTAAGGGGCGCTTAAAATAAATATAAATGCTCTTTTTGTAGGTTTCTTAAACCCCCAAGCATAATCAAAGTCAGGATAGGTGGGCTTGGTTACCCATATGCAGGGTGTTAAGTCTAAATTATAAATATAACTGCTTGAGAATATATGTATGTTTAGCTAACTTCTATTTTATAGGTGTAATTAGATTTACTTTTCCTATTCATGTAATTTTGTAATTATGAATTAGGATTAGTGCTATGGGGTTTAAGATGAGCATTGGATAGAAGGCTTTGTCCTGGGAGGCCATGTGAAGCCTTTGAAGTGGACTAAATCAAATCAAATGAAGATATGAAGATGAAGACATGAAGCATGAAGAATGAAAACCCCCCAAGCATTCATTCATTTATAAATTTTAATTATTACTTTCATATTTTAGGTTGTATAAGGGTAGATCTCAGCCACCAATCTTTTCTTTTCGGGTTGTATGGCGATACCCGATCGCACCGACCTTTTATTCTTCGGCGCTTAGTTATAAAATTATTTGATATTTTATTTAATTTGTGAAATTGGAACTAACATGCTTTTCATAGTTTCTTATGATTGATGCTTTAATTTGTGGCCTGGATGCAGTTAGACTCTTAGGAAAAAATAAATTTTCTACCAAACTACAACTTATAACCTCACCATTAAAGCTTAGGCATTAAATATTTGATGCTTCTCCAACATTCTTTTCCAACATGCTTTTCATAGTATCTTATGATTGATGCTTTAATGTGTGGCTTGATTAGACTCTTAGAGAAAAATAAATTTTCTATCAAACTATAACTTATAACCTCATCATAAATCTTAAACATTAAATAAGATAATAAAAGATTTAGTAAGCCCCTAACTATATGGTTGAATGTTTCACAACATGCATATCATATTATTTCACTCTTGTTAATAGGGGATTTCCATCCTTGCACGATAGGGGAATGCTTGACCTGTGAGGGCATCCCTTGTGGTGAAAAATACCCCTTTCTCATTGATTTATCCAATAATCATATTTCATCATACATGTAGGCATCAAAATCTCAAAACATTTATCAAAATGAAGTGTCCAAAATCAAATAAATTTTGAAAATATTTTGCATTAGACTAAGTCATTGTTCATACCACTCATGCTCTAGTCTCTTAGAGTGTGGGTTTAAGGAGCTACTAAAAAGGAGCTAATATCAACCTAGACCTATCTTAGATTTATAAATCTAAAGAGACAGTCTAACAGCCATCAGGTAGAACTAACCAACCTAAAAGATGACTTTCGGTGTGCAATGGTCAACTTCCTAAATAAGGAACCACTAGGGTGATCGATTGATAGCACAATGGATTGAACTTGACCTAAGGTGATTATTTGAGCGAATGCCGTTGTGGACTCATATACACTCAAGAATAATCAGGATCAATTTAATTTGGAATGGACCCTATTGGTGTACGATGTTTCTACTAAGAAGGATCCAATATTAGCCTAGACCTATCTTAAATTTACAAATTCAAAGGGAGAATCTACCGGCCATTAGATAGGGCTAACTAACCTAAGGGGTGTCTTTCGATGTGCAATGGTCAAGTCAGGAAGAGAGCTTGTAGACTTATAACTTCCCAAGCAAGGAAGCACTAGGGTGATCTGTTGGTAGCACAACAAATCAAACCCGACTTAAGGCGACTATTTGAGCGAATGCCATTGTGAACTCATATTAACTCAAAATAGTCAAAATTAATTTAATTTTAGATGAACCCTATCGGTGTACGAATCTACTAAGAAGGAGCTAATATCAACCTATATATGTCTTAGATTTACAAATCCAAAGGGATAATCTACCAGCCATGGGGTATGACTAACCAACCTTAGGGGTGCCTTTCAGTATGTAATGGTCAAGTCAGGAAGAAATCTTGTAGACTTACAACTTCCTAAATAAGGAACCACTAGGGTGGTCAGTTGATAGCACAACAAATCGAACATGACCTAAGGCCGCATCGATGTGCAACAGCCATATTAGAGAGAATGCGTGATAGACTTATATCTCCCAAAGTAAGGATGACCGCCAGGGTGACTTGTTGGTGGCACAACAAGTCAAACCTAACCTAAGGGCGACTACTGTGAGAGTGATAATCTGGGGACTTATGTCAACTTGAAAGTAGTCAGGCGATTCCTATAGGCAATTTTGCTGACACTGCCCTAAAGATAGGATGCATTCTTGGGAAAACATACCGCTGGGAGTTTTCCTTCTAATTCATAAGCGAAGATATATATTTATTTTATTTATATGGACCCTATTAGTGTGCAAAGGAACACACTGAGAATGAGCTTATATCAGCTTAGTCCTATCTCAGACTTATTGGACCAAGGAAGAATTTGCACATCCACGAGACAAATTTCCAACCATAAGGGTGGCTATTAGGAAAGGGGGATTGTCCAATCCAAAAGTAACCCAAGTAGTGCCTAAATGGGGTTGCTAAGGAGATGATCCAAATATATTACCCATAGAGGAGGTGCTTCTAGGGGTGTTATCTTGATCCCTAAAGAAAGTAATGCCTCTAGGTATTCAATGGCCAACTCAAGAAGAAAGCATAGTAGTCTTACATTTTCTAAGAGTAATGTATCCACCGGGTGGGTCGCTGTCAGCATAGCAATAACCAACCAACCTAAGGTGCCCGTCGATGTGTGACAATCAGTCTAGAGAGAAGGCATGTATACTTACATCTCCCTAAAGCAGAACTGATTGCCAGGTTAGTTTATCATCGGTAAGGCAAAAACTATCTGACCTAAGGCGACTACCAAGTGGGGAGTCGCGTGTAAGGACTACACCCAAACTTGAAGTAGTCAGGAGGAAAGGAGCCACTGGGGGGCTTATCCTAAGCCTCAAATGTACTCAACCTAGTCAGTTCATGATGGCTAGTTTAAGAAGAAGAATGTAGACTTATGTCCTCTTAAGCAAAGTCAACATGAGGTAGCTTACCGGTCATGCAGTAAGGCCTACCAAACTAACAAGGCACTCATCAGTTTACAATGGTCAAGTCAGGAAAGAAAGCATAGCAGACTTACATCCTTATGAACAAGGGACCACTGGGCTGACACATTAGCAAGGTAGCACATCATCTTGACCTAGAGCAACTAATGATTAAGTGCCACAGGAGGCTTGCTCCCACATCAAAATGGCCTGAGATAAAAGATATGTGTTTACGTTGTGAAAGAAGAAATAGGATGTTGCTAGGGTTCTCTTACACCTATCCTAAACACATCAAAAAATGGATGAAATGGTGCCACAAAGGGCAGTTATGAATCCAGCAAGAAAGGATGTTGATTGGGTTCTCTTACACCAAACTTAGTTGTACTAGTCTAAATATGATGCCTCTTGAGTTCTCTTACATCTATCCTAATAGCATTGGAGAATCATGTGTAGTCTGTGTTTGTGTTGATGAAGGATAGGATGCTACTTAGGTTCTCTTACACCTATCCTAAATACATCATGGCAGATTCACAAGCAAAGATGTTCCTAACATGGAAGAGATAGAATTTGAGATGAAAAAATTTTTATTGATGATTGATTTGAAACAAGATTTATGGATAATATTTCTTTAGGTTGAGCTCATTGATTGGAAGCATGGGGCGCTCTTCCTTACATTTTTTTGCTGATAAGATCCTCCTTGGTAGGCCTTCTCTATGGAAAAAGGGCCTTCCCAAGTGGGTTGAAATTTGCCTCCCATATTTTGATGGGCAATAATTAGTCTCCTTAGAATTAAAACAAGCTCTCCTATTTGAAAAGCTCTAGGACGGACCAACTTGTTGTGAGCTTGAATCATTTTGGCTTTGTACAACTTGAGGTTGGGCATACCTGAAGGCATCTCGCCTCCAAACCTTTGAGCTCTTCTAACCAAACTTGACCTTCCGCTCTATGATAACCTTGCTACCCACAACTATCCCTAATGATGGGAGTTAGACTTCTAATGGTAGAACTGCTTCAGACCCCATACACTAAGGAGAAAGGGGTAGACTGAGTTGGAGTTTTGTATATGGTGCGGTAAACCCACAATGCTTCAACTAACTGCTCATGCCATTATCGCTTATTATCATCGAGGGTCTTCTTTAATATTTGGATGAGAGTTTTGTTGAAGGCTTCTGTCAAGCCATTTGGCCCCAGGTAGTAGATGGTAGAATATCTCCAATATATGCTGTGTCTCTAAGGCAAAGCTATTGGTTTTAGTGCTCTTGAATGTAGTACTATTATTAGATATAATTCATCAAGGCACCCAAAACTATATACGATATAGTTCCTGAAAAAGTGGAGCACATGTTGAGCTGTGATCTCTCTGAGTAAGGTTGCCTCTGCCCACTTGGAAATGTAGTCGGTGGAAGCTAAATGAACTGGTGACCCTTGGAAGAAGGAGGATTGATCGGGACCACTGTGTCGGTACCCCAACACTCAAATGGCCACAAGGCCAATGTAGGATGTAGAATGTTGGGCGGTTGGTGTAAGACCATACTGTGCACCTGACATTGATGACATCCTAGCTATGTCCATGCAGTCTGTGATCATCGAAAGCCAATAGTATCATTATCTTGTGATCTTAGCTTTTATCTTCAAACTGGATTGATGAGCTCCACATAAATTTGAGTGCATCTTGATCATGATCTTATGGGCTTCGTATTTGTCTAGACAACATAACCACATATGATTGAAGGACCATCATTACAAGGTGCCATTTACGAGAGCATAGGAATGGGATCTTTTTTATGATGTGCTAATGACTTCTCTTCAGGTAGTTTGCCTATATTTAGAGAATCTAGAAATGGTTGCCTCCAATCCAACTCCTCATCCTTTTTGTCAATGGCAACATCCCCTTCAAGAGAGAGTCTCTCAATGAGTTCAACATCAATAAGTGATAAAACTTGTCTATTTTGAACCCTTATTGGTTTGGACTCATCTTCCAGACATGCAAACTCTTTAGCAAGCCTAACTAATGCATCTGCTACTACATTCTCTCCTCGAAGAATCTTGTAGATGATAACCTCTAGGATTTAGGCCAACAACTCCATAGTGTACTTATGGTAATGATGGAGCTTAGATTTTAGAACCTTATAAAACCTAGTAATTTGGTTGATGACTAACTAAGAATCTCCAAAGATATTGATATTTTGGATGCATAGTGTAATGGCTTCCAGACCGAAAATAAGAGCCTCATATTTGGCTTTATTGTTGGTGCATGGATTGGATAAATGATATAAGAATCTCATCATATCTTGGTCTAGAGTTAGGAGAATTATTTCTACCCCTACTTTTCCTGGAAGAGTAGATTGTGGTTCTTCTCCTTTTTGAAAGGAAGCTACTCCATCAAAATACATCTCCTAGTGGCAAATGCTAGTGTCCCCTAAGTTCATGATGTGTTCATCGGAGAGGTCATCACTAAGTTGAGAATCAGCATGAAGTTGGTGTGCTGCTAAGAAATCCTCTAGTGCTTGTCTTTTCACCACATGGAGGGGTATGAAAGTTGTGAAAAATCATCGACTAATGTGCCAATCATCTGGATAGCATCAACCATGTTATAAGATATTATAGTGGATTGATCTTAGAGATCATATTCACCTTATAAGAAAGCATATAGTGTCATAGCTTTTTGAATGCAAAGATTAAAGCTTGACAGTGCTTTTTAATAGGTGAGTAATTTTCCTCAGCATGGATTAGACGATGACTGAGATAGTATAGTGCATTTTCTTTTCCTTTATCATTGGTTTGGGCCAAAAAAGTGCCAAGGGAGTCATCTAATGTAGCATTGTAGAGGATGAGGCTTATCTGGGATAAAGGCTGCTAGAACTTATGACATCATCAAGTAGTACTTGATGTCTTCAAAAGCATGTTGACACTTATCATCCCAATTGAACTTGGCATCCTTTTTGACAAGTGCTGAGAATGACTGGCATCCTCGACATGTTGAAATAAAGCATCTTAGATATGCCAACCACCCTTGAAATGATCTGAGTTGAGTTAGACTTTTAGGGGGTGGCATTTTAAGATAGTTTTGATCTTCTCTGGATCAATTTTTATTTCACAATGCCGGTCAACAAACCCATGGAATTTCCCTAAAGCTACTCCGTATGTACACTTTGGGATTCATTTTAAGGTTGAATTATCTTAACCATTTGAAAACTACTCTCAAGTCAATGAGATGGTCTTCCTTTTCTTTACTTTTGACTAAAAAATCATCAACGTAACATTCAACCTGATGATGAATAAGTTTGTTGAAGATCCGAGTAATGACCCTCTAGTAAGTAGCATCGGCATTTTAAGGCTAAAAATCTTGACCCTATAGCAAAAGATTCTGATCGGGGTTCAAAAAGTAATATTTTTCTCATCCTCGGGGGCCATCTTAATTTGGTTATAGCCAGATGAATCATCCATGAAAGAGAATATGCATGAGATGAATGTCCACCACAGATTGGTAGTGAAAATTCATCTTTAGGACATGCCTTATTTAGATCTCTAAAATCGATGCATATGCAAATTTAGTCATTCTTTTTCTTAACTGGGATGACACTGGCCAACCAGGTAGGGTATTTTTCTTCCCTGATAAAACTAGCATCAATCAATTTCTTAACTTCTGAAATGACCTACTATTCAATGTCTAATCGCATGCGTCTAGGAGCTTGCTTGATAGGATTAGCACTAGGCTCTATTACTAGTTTGTGGAGTACCACATCAGAAGATAATTCTGGCATTTCTTCATAACTCCATGCAAAATAGTCCTTAAAGTCAGCCAATAGCCTAAGTCATCAGTTTCAATGTCATTAAAAAAATTGATGTATGTCAGATGTGGATTGTCTTCAATTCCTAAGTTAATTTCTTTGAGCTCGTTGATGGTTGACCTGATCTCTTCTTCAAACTCTGGAAGTGCATCTTTGACTTCAAAATCATTTGGAGCATCCAAAGTTTCTAAACACATCTCCTCAGATGAGTTAATGTGATTTGAAAAGAACCTATCGAATTCTAAATGATTAGTGATGACTAAGTAGTAATCATCATTCATCGACTGGACCCACTATACAATCCTAGTCCTTGATCTTGATTGAGAATGTATGCATTTATTTTCCCATAACCTCTTGAGACCTGTGTTTAGACCAAGCATGTGGAATCAATCCTTTCTTTGCTAAATTAAGAAGATAAGGAGAATACCAATCAAAAGGCAATTGTATTAAATATTTATATGAATCATCCTCAAGTTCTACATCAGCTTCCTGACTTGAGGATGATGCTCCTAAAAAGAACCTTTGAACTCTCCCATCCGTAGATGACTTAGGGGCCTCCTTAACTACAAAACCCTCAACTTTCTAAGATGAAATTAGGGTTAGAGCTAAGGTTTTCAACTGACTCATGACTATATCATATGAAGATTTGAATACATTTATGCTTTGCTTTGGAACCTGGTCCTCATCACTATCATACTCCAACATCACCATGAAAGGGATCCGTCATTAAGAAGAGTTGGCTAGTGTGCTAATAAGACTCATCCTTGAACTAGATTCTAAGTCTATGTGGATAGCAGGTGTACTCCTGGTGGTTGGGACATACCTCCTATTGGGTGGCCAATATGAAAGCTTTTCACCTTGGGGCTGCCTATGAACTGTCCTCTATCTCTGCTTGGTGGAGGTCGGGTCATCCGACCCATATGTTTGAATGGAGTAATGAACTATGGGTGGAATCTAATGTCAGGCTTTATATCTTCCCCAGTCCATGTCTTGCTCTCTTTTATTTTCTTTTTCTATTTTTTTTTAACTTTCTAATTATTATTTTTCTTTCTTTTCTTTATTTTTCTCCCTTTGGGGATCTTGAATAGATTCACCAGAATGGACTTATTGATTTTAGGGAAGAAAATAAGATGCATCCTCAAATATACTGACCTCATGAACTGTGAAGGGTTTGAGATATCCTTTGACGTAGTATGCAATTTCACCTCTCATGAACTTCATGCACTAATGTAGAGAGGATGGAACTATGTTGTTCTTGTGTATCCACGGTCTCCCAAGCAAAGTATTGAAAGATGTATCTGAGTCTGTGATATGAAACTTGGCATCAATCATCTAGTCATCTATCTCTAATGGCAACACTATAGAGCTTAAGGCAGTCTCACCTTATTCATTGGATCCTCTCAACATCATCCTCTCCTTTTGGAGTTTAAAGATATCAATCCTCAAGTAAGCAAGGGTTCTTAAGCTCATAATATTGACTGATGCACCTTGGTCAACCAAAACTCTTGAAATCCTGTATCTACCAACATCCACTATAATGTAAAGAGGGCAGTTGTGCTTGGTCATTCATAGAAGCAAGTCTTCATCATTGAATGTAACTCCCAAGATGTCCTTTAACTTATGGGCCTCCTCTTCAATAGCGGTCAGCTAAAATAAGGATATCTCTGGGGCAAGAAGAGCCTTGACTAGGGATTCCCTCATTTCTTTGGATAAGACAAGGGTGTCATATATGCTTAACTTAGCTGAAACTTTCTAAGATGTGTTAGAACATTGTAATCAACTTTGACTTAGCCCTCGACAAGCATATCTATGGGTGGAGCATCTTGTGGAGGGGATATCTGCTCACTAGAACTAATGAGTTGTTTACACTTATCGAGAGGTGTTATCCTAGGAGGTAGAACTTTGCCACTGCACAGGTTGACTTCAGTGACTTCTTGGAATGATGAACTTGTGGAAAGTTCTACCTTGTCATCATATGCCTACAACTTCTCCTATGGGATCCTCAGAGTATGTTGACTCCAAGTCAATATCAAGAGGCGAACCTGATTGATTTAGAAATGGAAAATCTGATTCTGAATCAGAAGAGAGTGGATCGAAATGATTAGAGCTATTATTATTATTTTGTAGACTTGGAGAGCTTTCAAGAGGAATAAAATCTAAAGTATCAGAAGTGGACAATATGTAAGTGAAAGCTTTCTTCATTGATTTCTTTTTAGGTGGAGGTACATGATAGAAATCTAATAAAGTAAGTGGGGTAAGAGATTTAATGCCCTTGTCCACTGATACGCTCATGTTGGTAAAAGAGGAGCTAGTGGATGAAGAAGTAGTAGCTATAACTATGGATGGAGTGTTGGACAGAACAATGGTTGCAGAGCTATCGCAAGTAAGGTGGATCACCGGGCCTGTCACCTTCTTCTAGTTATCTTTGGCAACTTGCAAACCTTCCTTGATGTTGGAGGTTTGAGTTGCCTCAGAGACATGTAAAGAGAGTTTCTTAATTTTGAAAACTACTTTCTTAGAGGTTTGGGATAAGGCAATATCCCAACCTTCTTTTATCTTAAGAGGATCACAGGTTTCCCCAAGAATTATTCTAATAGAATTGGAAGGTTGTTCTAATAGGTATTCCTTGGGGATAACTACGGCGCCTGACTCATAGCTATGCTCAAGCCAATTCTTAAATGTAATGCAATCTCTAAGTCATGGTTGATCATGTGGTGGTAGGGGCAATAGTTAATATCATCACTCTTGCCCACTTCCTCATACTGAACTAATTGTGATGGATGAGGCAGCTGATTTGACAGCCGAGGCGGTGGTAGAGGAGGTGGAAAAGGAGGTTACTGAGCTCGGGGTCTCTCATACTGAACTCTGGGTGGCTACTTCCCTTTGTCCACTAACACAACTATCTGGCTTCTTCTCGAACACCTTCTGCAACTTGTGTTAAGATGATTGGTTAGGAAAGGGCAACTGTTTGGCCTCTTCTTGTAGGCTAGCCACCTTGTTAATTAGTTTCTCAAATGTATGGATGGTAAAGCCCTTAAGCATGAAGGTGATCGGGCCATGAATATTCTTGAGAAGAATTTCAATGGCATGCTCTTCAAACAGTAGCAGCTCACATTTCATGCTCAGGTTGTGCCACTTGAGAATATAATCAACAAGGGACTCGTTGAGAGCTTGTATTGCTACAACAAGATTGCCTATAGTTACTCTTTGATGAGATCCAACAAACCTCTTGATGAAGAGGTGCTCCAACTCAGCAAAAGTCTCCACCAAGCCATTGGGCAACTCGGCATACCAATAAAATGCAAACCCTACTAAGCTATTGATAAAAAGTTTGAATAATAGCATGTCACTACCACTAGTGTTACAACATCCGGCTTTGAAATGTGCAATATGATGATGCGGGTTCCCACTACCATCAAAGATTTTGAAGGAAGGTGGTACAAAACCCTTGGGGTATTGACCTACATCAAATTCTTCTAGGTATGGTCTACCCTTTAGAATATATGAGCTCCCCTAGGCTTGCGCCATCGCTTCTTTCACCTACTGTAATACCAATGGCTTGATATCCTTTTCATGCATGGAGGTGCGATCTGTAACCTTTCTATGCAAACTACCAGCATCATCCTCAACAGGAGTGCACCTAGGATGCTCTAGGGCATGTGCCAACTCTAGCGATTGGCTATCATAGGAGAAGGCTGTAAGACTGGGGCTGAGTTCTGTAACGCTGCAGCTATTTCCATCAACTCCTCAATCTTCTTCCCCATCTGGTCTATGTGATCATCCCTCTGTCTAAGCCGGTGAAGGAGGTGCCGAGTTGAGTGAGAAGTGTCACCCTCCTTGAGCACAACACCTTCTTGGCTAGTCTTACAGCCTTCTCCTATGATAGCCAATCGCTAGAGTTGTGCTCAAATTTATATGATGTGTTCTCTTTCTTTTTGGAAAGACAGGGAAACTCTTTATTTTACCAATATAGTATGTCAAATAAGATTCCAAAATATGTTTGTGATTTTAAAAGGGGGAAATTTATTTAATAAATTTGGGTATGTTAAATAGATTTCAATGATATGCTTTGATGTCATGTATCTGATTTCTTGCTTTTGAAAAGAGAAAACTTCAACTCTAGCATATGTGAAATAAGTTGAGTAGAGTTTCAATTTTATGTTATGATTTTATTTGAAAATAGAATCTTCATTCAACAAATTTGGGTATATTGAATGAAGGTGGTCATTTTCAAAAGTGTGTTTTTGAAAAAGTGGGAAACTCTAACTCTATCATATGTGAAATATGTTAAGTGAAGTTAAATTTGATGCTATTTCATTTAAAAATAAAATCTTCATTCAACAAATTTGGGTTTGTTGAATGGAGATAACTATGATGCTTTTGAAAAATGATTAAGATTTTGATTTTGAAAAGAACCTCCATGAAATAATCTTGGGGATTGTTAGATGAGGTTTGGTTATGTGAGTTTTGTGCTTTTTGAAAATGAATTCTATGCAAAAATCTTTTATTATGTGAATTTTGAAAAAGTGCTTTTAGAGAGTGATATTTTGCATTAGAATTTATTTTTCTTAAATATAAGATGAACCTTACCTCACCAATCTAGTGGTAAGGAGGTTCTAATTTTTTTGTCATCTTCTTTCATTGTTTAATTTTATTTTTCACCTATTGGGAGTCCCAATAGGTGTTTCAAGATCTACAAGGAGTGAGGTCCTAAAACCTAAAGGATGTCGGCAAGCATTGCTTAAGAATGAAATAAGCTAAGTGCCAATGGAAAGAAAGATAGTCTTAGACTCATATGAAATACAAGTCCACTATTGATGCTTGGAGACAATAGTTGCCTACTAGAGATGGAAAGAAGAACCATCCCCAGCGGAGTCGCCAGAAAAATCTATGGTGTTTATTTTTGAGTTATGTGTATGCGTGTGTATATGGGGGGACACCTCATAGATCTGATGATATACTTATTGAGGTGATTGGGTATGACATCAAGGAATGGTTCACTATCTCAAAAGATATAAATCACCAGCCTATGATGGATCTAATCACCTAATAAGACTCCTAAGGCTTGATAGGTCTTCAAATGTACCAAAAAAATTTTCCCTACTTTACATGGATAAATAAAGTATGGTTTATTTGAACCAGGTTCTAAAGTTCTCTCTGGGGGCAAGCCCCCATAGTTAATTACATCCTAAGGAAGGTGAGTTCTTTAGGAATACTTTCATTTAAAGTAGGTTATTATTTATCCAAAGACTTCAAAGATAGGACTATCAATAAATTAGCTATGTTTGGAAAATCAAGTGGGATCGATCAAAAGGAGAGACTTATTATCGAAACCAACAGAGATGAGTAGTGAATTTTCATGATACTAAGAAAACAAGTGAGCATTCTGATCTATCCTATGGTTGGGCTTTATATGTTTGAATTTGAAAAGAATTATGTATTTGAGTTGAAATTTTATTAGAAAATTAGGACTAATAATCCCACAATACAAGGTTATGGAAATGTTTAAGAGGTGAGAATTTATGCTTCTAGCCTGAAGAAAGTAGCTACCTCAAATCCTAGGAGCTTTGGTCAGAACCAAAGCACGACCTAAATCTAGTGAGGATGGGTATATGGTTTACCTCCATAATAGAGGATAAACCACTGATTGGTGGACTTATAATCGCTTGGAGTGGCAGCCAGCTAATTACTCTTACAATTTAAAACCATGTAGGCAAATCTTATGTTTTACAAGATAGTTAGGTTGTTATTATTTAGAAAGAGACTAAATCCTTAAACCCACTCCCTAAGAGACTAGAGCATGAGTGGTATAAGTAATGACCTAGTCTGATGCAAATCTTCTCAAATTTTATTTATATTTGACACTTCATTTTGACAAAAGCTTTGAGATTTTATATGCCTAAATGTATGGTGAAGTTGATTATGGGCCAAATCAAAAGAGAAAGAGGTGTTTTTCATTATAGGATCTCAAACCTCAAGCCTTTTCCCTATCTGGCAAAGATGGAAACCCTCTCTTAGCAAGAGTGAAGTAAAATGGCATGCATTATATTAAGCACACAACATCCAATTAAGGGGTTGCTAAATATTATATTATCTTAATTTAATGCCTAGGCTTTATGCAAGGTTATAAGTTATTTTAAAAAAATTTAGTTATGAGTTGCAGTTGGGGTAGAAAAGTTTATTTTTTCTTAAGAGCCTAAACGGATCCAGGCCACACATTAAATCATCAATACAGAAAGAAACTATAAGAGGCATGCAACTTCTAGTGTGCAATATAAATAAATCACCAAATAATTTATAAAGCTAGCATAAAAGAATAAAAGGCCGATGTGATCGGTGCCACCGTACAACCTGAAAAGAAAATGTAGCCGAGCTCTACCCTTATATAACCCAGATTATAAAAGAATAATCACAATTAAGAATGAATACATGTTATGAGGGTCTTCATCTTCATTCTTCATGTCTCCTTCATTTCTACATATCTCCATTTGTTTAATTTGCTCCACTTCAAAGGCATCACATGGCCTCCCAAGATAAAACGTTCTAGCCAATGCTCATCCTTATTCTCTCCACTCCCTATAACACCAATCCTAATTTCTAATTATAAAATTATATTAAAATGGAAAGATAAATCTAACTACACCTGTAAAACAAATGTCAGCTAAACATACATTCCACCCAAGCAATTATATTTATAATTTGGGCTTAGCACCCTGCACATGGGTAACCAAGCCCACTATGTCCTAACTTGTATTATGCTTAGGGGCTTAAGCAACCTGCAAAGAAAGAGCAATTATATTTATTTTTTAGTGACTATTAAGCATAATCCCATGCATAAAATATGATTAGGCTAATAACATCCTAACATCCAGTCTATGAAACATACACCCTAACATCCAGCCTAAAACATTACATCACAAAATAAAACATACATCAAACCATGCACTGTCCTAACCTAAAGCTAGAAGTGGTGACCTAATCTAATGTGTGTGTATTAAGGCTTCTATGATATGTCTTAACTAGGCTTTAGAGTTATAGTTTCCTAAGTGTAGAAAGATTCATAAGTGGTTTCAATGGTTTAAATGATGTAATTTTTACTTAAGATTTCATTTTACCTACATAACTAAGTGTTATAAAGAGTGGTTTATCCCTATCTTAAGTCATTTCTAAGTGGTTTAAATGATTTGTAATTTTTTACTTAATGTTTTCTTTTATTTCATTTTACCTACACAAAATAACTAAGTGTTATAAAGAGAAGGAAAGAGAGAATCACTCAGTTTTATCCCTATCTTAAGTCATTTCTAAAGCCAAATTAATTAAAAAATTTCACTTTTAGTGAATGGATTATTATATCTTTTAATTAATCTTAAGTTTAGGTTCACTTTAAATAAACTCATTTAATGAGAATGGCATCTAAAGATTAGTTGGAATGAATTACTATCACATGACACATATTTATTTATTTCTTTCCATCATATATAGCTTGCATATGGTTTAGTCCTAAACATACCTATACATGCAATTTATATTTTAGCATACTTGAATGATGAGTGTAAGAAAATGTATTTAGGATTGATATTTCATTTGATTGCATTACTTTTGTCATATTAACTTAAAGTTATGTCTAAATTCTTATGCAAAAGCATAAGCAAAGTGCTTTAAGTTACATAATTAATCAATTCAACCACTTGAACAAAGTATGAATGTATGTTACTTTTTAATAGAAAATGGGATTTTCATTCATTAGCCAAATGTACACACAAATGTATAAGAGTTTTAAGCAAGTACGTTGCCATTATTCTACACCAAGGGAGTGAGGTAGGAACCTCCTTAGGGATACTTAAAGCAATGCATCCTTGGGACGTCCAGACTAATATACCCACTATCCACAGATACATATGGATGTATAAGCAACTATAAGAATGAGAATCATGCAAAAGTAGAATTGATTTGATTAAATTAAGTTTTTCATCCAATATATATATATATATATATATAAGAATTTTAAGTAGGTACAGTGCCATTGTTTCGCTCCAAGGGAGTGAGGTAGGAACCTCCTTAGGGCTACTTAAAGCCATGTGTCCCTCGGATATCCAAACTAATATACCCATTATTCTTCTATATATATATATATGAATGTCCAAGCAACTTATAGAAATGAAAACTATACAAAAGTTGGATTCAATTGAATTGATTTATTTGTGTACATGAATTAAAGCTCTATCTAAAGTCTGATGTCAAAAATGCATAAGAATGAAATTAAGTAAGTACATCGCCATTGTTCTACACTAAGGGAGTGAGGTAGGAACCTCTTTAGGGCTACTTAAAGTCATGCGTCCCTGGGATGTCCAGACTAGTATACCCGTTAACATTCTTACTTATGCAAATCAACATATGAATATAAGAAAGAAACTTCACTTCATATACTAAGTTATATTCCCATGCACTTTCTATAAATATAACTAAAGTAACAACACATATTCTTATTTATTAAGAAGTTTTTGAGAATATGTTTGAGATTTAGTAGTGATAATAACCACATATATTTAACTAAGTCAACGCATGCAAATTTGACATAAAAGAAATAAATTTTTTATTTGATTAATTTTAAAAGAAATGAATGTATGAATCAAATGACATGCAACACTTTAATATGATTGGAAAGAAATAAAGAAACATAAGCATACAATCTCATTCAATCCAACTAATTCTTAAGGACAACCACATTAAACAAGCTTGTTTAAAATAATGCAAAGTTTGTTAAAGCCACTTTCAATTTCATGTTTGATTTGATTTATGAAATGTGGAAGAGGTTTGCTAGTCATAATCCCATTCCCATGTGTGTGAGTTAATTTGATTTAATAAAAAGAAATTAAGTTGATTTTATGGATTGATTAAGTTAAGCATGGATTAAGTTAATTAATTAACCCTTACCTATGTCACCTTAAGGCAATTAATTAAATAATTATGAGCTAATATAATATGCAACCACATGGAAAAATAAATAGCAATGCTCTTATGAAATGAAAGGAGCCTAATGCAATTAGCTCATGATTATTAATTAATTAAGCTTGAGGAGCTCACTTAATTACTCTTATGATTTTTGTCACACATGTGAGCTAACCATAATTTCATTTATTCTCTCTTTAGGTTATTGAACACCCAAATAGCTACCCAAGAGTTAATTAGAGAAGTAGATTCAATCAAATTAATTAAGTTTATTAATTATCTAATTAAATCTTAATTATCCTTAATCAATAATATGAAATAAACTTAAAGAAAGAGGCAAAGAAGGGAGCCTAAGTCTCAATCCCTAAATCCTTTCAATTAGTTAATTAAAGTTTAGGTATGATTGGGATTTTTTATTAATCTTGTTAGTTAATTAATTAAGGGGTTTCAATTAATTAATTATTTAAGAAGGAATGGAGAAGACTTAAAGAAAAGATTGGAAGAGGGAGTCCCAATCCATTTCCCTAAACTTCAGTAATAGGCTTAATTGATTGATTAGTTTACTTAATTACATTAATTAAGAGAGGAGAGTAATTAAGGCTTAATCCATTAGTTTTCCCAATTAATTATACAATAAATCCCAAGATAAATAGGGAAGGTAGAGGTCATCCCACTAAACATCTCTAGAAAATTTGAAATTAATTGGATAATTAATCAGAAAGCAATTAGGCTAATTAAAATTTTAATTAAATCTTAATTAACCAAAAAATACTATTCAAAATTAATTAATAATAATTTTAATGAATTCTCCATTAAAATTCCTTTGAAATGAGGCATTATTTATATTTTTTGGATTTTTGTACAATTAGTTATGAATTTTGGAAGTTTCAGCATTACAAATAGATTAATTAACTTAATTAACCTCCCTAATCCTGTCAAAAACCGGCGACTAACTGAGTGCTTTCCATGTTGCGCGATGAGATTAGTTATTTAAGTTATCACATCAAAGGCTAACGCGGAAGGTGGCAACGCGCTTTTTGCAAGGGTCGTCTGATCTAAGATCGGACAACCACGATTATATGTGCCATTCTAAAAAGGAAAAGAGAGGTTCTACACATGATCAGATCAGGACTGTTCATTTTGATCATGCAGAATGGATGGTCCGTGATTTATCTCCTTTCAAGCGGGTGAGGACGAATACCATCCATTGATTGTTCACGGCTCACCCGAGCTTGAATGGAGATGAAATTGATCCCACATCGAGGAAGCATAACAAACACATTTAATAGTGGAAATCACACAAGATATAAGGTTTCATTATAAAGGACCAACATATTTTGAGTTAATGATCTATTTTAATGGCATACCTCATCGGTGCTTGTGATTGACGGTTCCAACAATTGAGGAAGTTTTGTTTGATATAAATGAAGCCCTATTAAGCCACACAAACTTTTATTTGGTGTAGTTTGCACAGAAGACCAACCCATGGCATAGCAACCGATCTTGATCAAACTCCATCCTTCAACCATCAAGAAGCTTCAAAATGATTCATTTCGGCTCGTATAGGTCCAAGGATGCACTTTGGTTGTGAAATGAGAAAATGGGAATCACTGGTTTTCTCCGTTATTTGTTTGATGTAAAATTGAGAATGTGGATGTTGGGGAGCTCAAGAAATGCAAGGGGAGGCTCTGGGATCTCGTTTCTTGGCTGCTAGGGATGAATCGAGAGTGAGTGTGTGAGTTTGAGTGAGAATGAGGGGGGGTATACCCCCTCCTTCCTTGGCTTGGATGGTGGTGATGGTTTTGGCTTGGTGGATCAATGGCTGAGATGGGAAACTCAATTTAGGTAGAGAATCACTCCACTTGGCCTCACATGAGTGGAGGAGGGTGGAAGGTGGCAGACATGGGAGTAGTGGGTGTCCTTGGTGGTTTGAAATGCTCAAATGGGAATGGGGAGGTGATTTCACCTCCCCATGAGTCATGGCCAACTCAACCACCTTTGGGTCAGGTTAGCCATGGTGCCTAGGTGGACCAATGAATGGGTGTCAAGTGGCCAAAGGAAATAAATGACCAAATTTGCATGCGTCTTATCTCATGGGATGCCCTAGACCTAAAGGTAAAGTGGTCATTTGGCTATGGATTTGGCTTGGGTAGATTTGAAATGAGTCAAAAGTGGGTTAGCCCAAATTTCAAGTGGTCTAAAGTTTATTTGATTTAACTTATTTATGTCAAATTGGATTAGGTTGGGTCAAGTTGACCAATTGGTCAAATTGGGTCAAACCAAGGGTTGGGTCAAGTTAACATGACTATTTGGAGTATATTCGTGGCATTGGCTTGGTTCAATTTGCTTTGGATTTGATTATGGCTCATTTGGGTTCATATAGATCAAATGGGTCAAGTTGTCTAATTTGACCAATTTGACCAAGTTATGTTGGGTTAAGTGTTGAGTCAAGTTTAATTGGCTAATTGAAAGTGATTGTAGGCTTTGATTTGGTTTAATTTGGAATTAATTTAGATTTTGACTAATTTGACACTTTAGGTCAATTTGGGCAAGGTTAGGTTAGGTTGACCAATTGGTCAAAGTGAGCTTAAAAATGGACTTGGTCAAGTTCAATAATCAATTTGGAATGAACTTGAATCATTAGTTTCAATCAATTTAGGTTGGATGGTGATTTTACCTATTTGGCTTTTTAGGATAATTTGAGTCAACTTGGGTCAAATGGCTAATTGGACTTGGTTTAACTCAATTGAGGGTTTGGTCATGTTCAATCATCGATTATGAATTGATTTGAATCAAAGGTTTCAGTCAATTTGGCATATGGTATGTTTTGGCTAGTTTAGGTTTCATTTGGGCTAAAGGTTGACTTGGTCAATAGGCTTGGTTGACTTGGTTTGACCCAATTCAAGACAATTGATTAACCTAGGATGATTGTTAATCATGATATGAGATTTGGATGAGCTTAGTTCAATCTAATTTGGGTTGAATTAGAACTTGGCTCAAAAAGGTCTTTTAAGTCACTTTAGGTCAAGTGGACCTAAATGGGTTAATTGACTTGATCATGGCTTGATTCAAGTTTAGTTGTATTAACAAATGGTTTTGAGATGGAAATATAAATCCAATTGCAAAAGGTTTGAAGCCATATGGATTTTGGTTCATATGATAATTTCAAGTCAAAAGGGTAACTTGGGTTTGATTTGGGTTAGCTTGGATTTGGCTTGTTGGAACAATAATTGAAGGAATGATTGAATCATGAAGAAATTCATGAGTTTTGAATTGATTTGGATAGAGTTTGACCAAGTTCAAAGAATTGGCTTAAAGGGTATAAATTAGATTTTGGTTTAATTTTGGTTTTAGTTTTGGCTATTTGAATTTATATTTCATTTATATTTGGAATATAAATGAAGATATAAAAGATTCATGAGGAAATCACTTGAGTTTGGAGTGATTTGAATTTGGTTAAGGCAAAGTCCATAAGACAAAATCAAAGGGCTTATGAAGGATCTTGGCATTTGGATTTGATCATAGGATTGAATCATTTGACTTGGAATTTGATTTATGATTTGAAGTTTGAATTGACATTTGAATTTGAGGTTTGGTTTGAGAAAGAATGCATGGGTTGGATTTAGGTCATAGGGTAGGCAAGTTTTCCTAAGTCCCTAAGACATAACCTATTCCTTGATTAAACCTTCTAAATCTCTAGGCTTAGGTTAAGTGTTCACCTAATCACTAGAATTGTCTTAAGACTAAAGAGCTCTTAGTGTCTATGAGAGTCCTAGAGTTTATGATGAGGAAGTTGAGAACTCACTCCAAAAGTGAGGTCAACAAAAGGGCGGGCAATAGGCGTGCTATAATTAAAAAGGCACGGCGCACGTATTGGTGTTGATCGAGATAATTAACAATGTCTGAAGGATCGTAAGCACTAACAGAAATGATCTACCTCTAAACCTTAGATGTAGACAGGATCAAGATCTTAGCACAATGCAACTCAACTCATGCCAAGGGCATAAGAGAGGCGGAAAGGATCTACCGAGGGGTTAAGTATGTGAACCTTCCACTAAAAAAGTAGGTTCGGATTATCCATAAAGGATAAGGGTTTGAGTTTGTTTAATATGATTTGGGGAGAAAAGATCCACTAGGGATGGTGCATGAACCTTCCACTAGGGAAGCAGGTTCAAGTTATCCATTAGAGATAAGGGTTTCATTTGCGTATCGATGGGGAGAAATTTGATTTGGTTTAATTGATGGCCAACCAATGGGGATGAGAACATGATTTCATCATGATTCGGGGCTCCAATGGGGAGAGGATATAATTTAGTTTTGAGCACACATCTGTTGGAGATATGAGCTCAAATCAGCTAGGGATAAGGTGGATTTAAATTTGGACTCCCTTGGAGGGAGGATGGTGAATTTGATGAAATGGACCCTATCAGTGTGTGATGGATCTACTAATAATGAGCTAATGTCAGCCTAGACCTGTCTTAGATTTGTAAATCCAAAGGGATAGTCTACTATCCATTAAGTAGAACTAGCCAACATAAGGGATTCCTTTCAGTGTTCAATGGTCAAGTTAGAAAGAAAGCTTGTAGAACTTATAACTTCCTAAATAAGGAACAACTAGAGTGATCGGCTGATAGCACAACAGATCAAACTGACCTAAGGAGACTATTTGAATGAATGTCACTGTGGACTCATATCAACTCAAGAATAGTCAGGATCAATTTAATTTGGGGTAGACCCTATGTGCGATGGATCTACTAAGAAGGAGCCAATATCAGCCTATACCTTTCTTAGATTTACAAATCCAATGAGATTGTCCACTGGCCATTAGGTAGGGTTAACCAACTAAAGGAGTTTCTTTTAGTGTGCAGTAGTCAAGTCAGGAATAAAGCTTATAAACTTATAACTTTCCAAGCAAGGAACCACTGGGGTGATCTGTTGGTAACACAATAAATCAAACCTGACCTAAGATGACTATTTGAGCAAATGTCATTGTGGACTCATATCAACTCAAGAATAGTGAAAATTAATTAAATTTTAGATGGACCCTATCGGTGTGCAATGGATATACTAAGAAGGAGCTAATATCTGCCTAGACCTGTCTTAGATTTACAAATCCAAAGAGATAGTCTACCGATCGTGGGGTAGGACTAACCAACCTAAGGGGTGCTTTTCAGTATGCAATGGTCAAGTCAGGAAGAAAGCTTGTAGACTTATAACTTCCTAAACAAGAAATCACTGGGGCGATCGGTTGATAGCACAATAAATTGAACCTGACCTAAGGCTGCCCATCAGAGTGCAACGGTCGTGCTGGAGAGAATGCATTATAGACTTATATCTCCCAAAGCAAGGATGACCACCGAGGTGACCTGTTGGTGGCACAATAAGTCAAACTCGACCTAAGGGCAACTACTGAGAGAGTGCCAACTTGGGGACTTATATAAACTCAAAAGTAGTCAAGAAATTTGATAGGGAGTTTTGCTAACACTGCCCTAAAGATAGGATACCTGCTTTCCCAAGAAAAGATACCGTTGGAAGTTTTTCTCCTAATCCACAAGCAGAGATATATATATATATATATATATATATATATATATACCTTATATATATAAAATATATATATTAATTTAGTCACCTTCAAATCTATGGTGAAAGGAGAGGAAAGGCTATATAAAAATTCATCTTGTTAGGATGCCACGCAGATCTGCAGATGTACTTATTCAGGTGATCGAGTATGTCATCAAGGAATAGTGTATTATCTCGAAAGATAGAAGTCACTACCCTTTAATGGACCTAATCACCACAATAAGGACTCCTAAGGACGTTGGGTCTTCGAAGTGTACCAAAAATTCTTTCCCTACTTTACATGGAAAAGTAAAGTATAGTTTATTTTAAATTGGGTTTGTTAAGTTCTCTATAGGGGCAAGCCCCCATAGTTAATTACTTCCTAAGGAATGGGGATTCCTTAAGAATACTCTCGATTAAGGTAAATGATCATTATCTTTGAAGATTTAAATATGAAAGAACTATCAATTGATTGGTTTATTTTTGAAAGATCAAATGGGATTGATCAAATGAGAGAGTTATTATTTAAGCCAAAATGGAAGATAAGTAGGAGATGCCCACGATGCTAAGAAACCTAGCGAGCATCTCAAACTATCCTATAGTTGGGCTTTATAATTTAGAAATTGATTTAGTTTGTTTGAGTTGTATTTTTCTTTAGAATTTTAGGACTTAAAATTCCTTAACACAATATTAAGAAAATGCCTAAGAGGTGAGGAATTATGCTTATGGCTCACAAAGGGGAAAAGCAACCTCAGAACCTAAATCTAGGAAGCTTCGACGAGAGCCAGAAGCATAACCTAAATCTAAGACAAAAATGGCTAATTGGTTTGCCTCCACAAGAGAGGACAAACCACCCAATAGCTTGGACTTACAACCTCCTCGGGGTGGCCACTAACTAACTCCTCCTACAATTTTAAATACATGTAGCCAAGTCTTTATGCTTATGCAAGATACCTAGGCTATTTTTATATAGAAAAGACTAAGTTCTTAAACTCATTCCCTAAAGAGACTAGATCATGTAAAGGGACATGCTTCAAATGTCATCAAATTTAATGCATTTCAAATTTCATTTTATTTTCATTTTTGGACAATTATTTTGACTTACGCTAATAGGATTTTTATGACTAATGCATGAGAAACCAGTTATTGGCCAAAATTAGCGAGAAGGGAGGAGGTGAGTTTCCACCCCGGCTCTCACAGGTCAAGTCGAGTTCTCTAGCAAAGGTGGAAGCCCTCCAATCAAGAGTGAAATAAGATGCATTTGTGCATGATATTATAAATAAATGCTCATCCAACCCTTAATTCTTTTATCTTGATTTTAATCCTAAGCTTTAGGTGAGGTTATGAGTTGCATAATTTTAATTTTAATTTTTAAGTTGGGTAAAAGATTTATTTTTTCCTAAATAGCCTAATCTACATCCACGCCATACATAAAGGAAGTAAGAAACTAGAAAAAGAATGCCACTTAATGCAAAAGCTAAACAAATCATCAATAAATTTATAAAGCTAATCGTAATAAGAATAAATGGTCATTTATCGCCAGGCACCACCGCACAAAATCGAAAATATCAAATTGGGTAGCCGAGCTCTACCCTTATAAAACCCAGATACAAATGAATTAAATTATAATTTAAGCAAATGAATTCATTGTTATGAGGGTCTTTAAGCTTCATTCTTCATTCTTCTTTCTTCTTTCTTCTTTCTTGCTTTTATTTTCTTCTTTCTTTCTTTTGGTTCCTTCTTTTACGGTTGGAAGGTGGATGCTCCAAGGCTTCACATGGTGCATAAGATGGGATCTTATGACCAATGTTCATCATAATCCCCATAACAAATCATTCCAAAATCCTAATTATACAAATTTTTACATGAAAAAGGAAAGTAGAAATCTAACTAACACCTGCAAAACAAAGGTTAGTTAAATCACACCACACAAATCCTAAGTATGCATATTGGACTTATCACCCCACACATGGGTGATTAAGTCCACCTGGCCTCTGGATTATGTAAAGGGGTATAAGCACCTGCAAGTAAGAAGCAATTATATTTTTATTTATGATGGCACCCTTGAGCACAATCCCCTACATAAAAGAATAGTTAGAGTAAGAACGTCCTACCATTCATTCTACAAGCATACACCCTAACATCTAGTCTAAAACATAGATCACAAAATAAAAGAAAATAAACATCAAACCATGCACTGACCTAACCTAAAGCTAGAAGTGGTGACTTAGGCTAATGTGTTTGCTTTGAAGGCTTGTGTGTCATGCTTAGCTTAAGGCTTTGGGTTCAAATTTTCTAAGTGTGAAGGACTTGTTCAACTTAGAAGAGAGTTTCATTTAAGTCATTTAAGTGTTTTGGATTATTTTTATTTCATGTTTTAATTTTGTTTAAGTGGAACCTACAATTAATTACTAAGTTATGAAAAGAGGAAAAGAAGAGAACTTCTCTTTCCTTCCATTAACTTAAGAAATTTCTAAGATAATTTTATGTTTTAGTTTCATTTAGGTTAATGTTTTGATTAAATCTTTTAATTAATCCTATGTTTAGATAAACTCTAAACAAACCTATTGAAAAAAAGTCATTTTAAGATTAAATAAAATGAATCAAAATTCACATATCACATATTACTTCACTTATTTTCCAACATATATAACATACATATGGATGGACCCTAAGCATATCTATATAGGCAAAATGAGAGTAGTTAACACACTTTATGATGCATGCTAAGTAATTCATTTAAGAAAATTTAGAAGTTAAACATGTATGATTTTCTTAAGTAGAAAAAGTTTTCCTTATCCAAAATTTCATATACATGCATGAAAGTAAGAAAGGCATAAGTGAGTACAGCGCCATTGTTAACCAGAGGTGTAAGGTACAAGACCTACTTTGGGCTACTTAAAGCCTCGCAATCTCGGGGTTTTCCAGACTAATATACTACTTTCCTTAAATACAAACATGCATATAAAAGAAATGTAGTGGAAAAGGAAGATGCAAAAGTTGCTTAATGAATTTGTTTTGTTTATGCAATTTATTCATGCAAGTGTAGGAAATCCTTCTTAGATGATAGCATAAGGATGAATAGGGTATAGAATTAAGTAAGTGTTGGGTTCTTTTCAAATGAACCCTACATCTTTCCAACTCCTGTTCAAAACTATGCTAACATAATAAAGAAAGAAATGCTACACTGAACATGACTTTATAATCTATCACATGCAAGCTTATAATTAAAACATAAGTAGCATACTTTCAGATTTGATATTGTATTTATAAGTTTTGAAAATAATTTGGATTTAGTAGTGATAATAGCCTCTCATATTTTACTTTAGCCAACACATGCACATTTTGACATAAAGTAAACAATTTTCATTTTAAAAATTTGAAACATGAAATTATGAATGCATGAATCACATGGCATACAACTTAACATGTTGGGATAGATCCAAAATAATGAAAGCATGTAAACAAACTAACTTTACTTAAATCCTAAAGACATTCTTAAGGAATAAGAAAATTTACAATAAATCAAAGTAAATTTCAAAATGATTTTTGTTTAGTTTGAAAGTTTGATTTAATTTTGAAAGGTGAGATAAGTTTGCTATTCCTAAACCATTCCCACATATGTTTTGTATTCTTATTTAATTTTCAGATAATTAAATCCATTTTTAAGCATTGGTTAGGTTAAGGTATAAATTAAGTGGTTTAATTAACCCTTACCTACACCACCTTAAAAAAATTAATTAAGTAATTATGAGCCAATGAGATGACATAAAACCCATAAGGTATTTAAATTTGCAATGCACCTAATAATGAAAGACCTAATACAATTTGGCTCACAATTTAAAGTTAATTAAGCTAAGGGGTTTAGCTTAAGTAATTAAACTTAGGCTATTAAACATCTAAGCATCTACCCAAGGTAGATTAATTAAGTTATAGAACTTTTTAGAATTTTTGAAAATTGATTAAAGGGTGATTAATGAGTTAACCCTTAATTAAGAGGGAGATTAAGGAAAGAAAAGGGGGTTTAGGGAATAGCTTAGGGAAAATGCCCTAAAATTATTCCATAAAACTCCTACTCACTGGATCTGACCTTAATCAAACTTAATCATAGGATAAATCCACTAATCACATCTTAATTATTCTTAATTACATGAAGGATGTAATTAGGGAATGAAATAGTAATTTCTCCAATTGAGCTCTTAATAAATCTCAAGAAAATTAGGGGAGGCAGAGGTCATCCCCTAAAATGAACTCTATAAGTTTGAGATTAATTGATGAATTAATTAAGAGATAATTAGCTGATTAAGATTCCTAAAAAAAACCAAATTCAGAGATAAGCATAATTCAAAATACTTTGAAATCATTTTTAAAATATTCTAGATGAAATTATCTTTTCATAGCATTTTTCCTTTTATTTTTTTGATTTTTTTATGAATATGAATTTTAGAAGATCTAGGAATTAGAGTATTAATTAAACACCCTAACTAATCCCTCAGCCCACGACGTGACGTGTGGTGATGGCTGTCAGAGCGCTTTACATGCATCGCACCGTGAGCCACTCACTTAAGCGTCACATTGAAAAGGCGGCTGGTAGCGCACGCGCTTTTGATCTTTATCATCCGATCAAAGATCGAACTGCCAGAGATCTCCTCGTGGTTTATAAAATGGATAACGGGTATATAAACATAGGAATAATCTCAATCTTCCATCCAAACCGTGCAAATGGACATCCAGAGATTCATCCCTGCCAAAGCTCAAGGAGAATGAGATGTCCACCTTCTAGGCTTTAATCTGAGCTTGATTGAGCTTGAATTAGGCTAGAATTTAGCCCACACCTTCATCATGCAATTACCAGTACATCCAATGGCTAAGATCCTATGAAATTAAAGTTCACTTTACAAAGGACCAACACCTATGAGAATTGAGCTCAGAAAACCACTAACCTTGTCGGAGGTGATCACCGGCGCTCGATTAACTTGGAGGAGCTTCGTCTGGATGAGATGAAGCCTTACTGAAGTTTTGAGCACTTGAGGTTGAGTGTAGAGCTCTATAGACCAAGTCCTCCTCAATTCCTTTGTGGCTTTGATCAAGGTTTAGAGTTGATTTTGGCTAAGTCCTTTAATGGAAAATTAAAGGGACTTTAGAAAATTTTCATGGATTGATTTGGAATTTTTGAATTTGATTTGATGGGTTTGAATTTATATTTCATTTATATATGAATATAAATGAGAATATAAATGGATCATGAAAAAATCTCAAAGGTTTGGATAGGTTTAGATCATAATTTTGGTTAAGTCCTTAAGGGAAGCTTAAGGACATAGGAATTTTTTATGGATTTTGGTCATGGGTTTCAATCATATCTTTCAATCATGGAATTGAATCATGGAATTGATTTGAGTTTGAAGAAAATTAAATAGAATTGATTTGGAGTTTGACTTGAAGGAAGGAAAGTGAGGAATGGTTTAAGCTAAAGGGTAGGAGATTTTCATAACATCCCTAAGGCATGACCTATTCTATGGCTAACTCTTCTAAGTCTCTAAGGCTAGGAGAGTGTCCACCTAATCACTAGATGTGTCCTAAGACTAAGGAACTCTTAAATTCTAAGAGAAGTCCTAAGCCTAAGATGGAGGCATCGAGAGCTCATTCTAAAAATGAGGTCAACAGTGGTGCGTTTGATCTCTAGTTGATCAAAGATCGGATGTCCAGAGATCTCCCCATGGTTTTAAAATGAGTAAGGGATATCTAAACATGGGGAACTATCACAATCCATCCAAAATGCGGATGGATGACTGAGATCTCCCAAGTTCTTCCCCTTGATCAAGAGAATGTTCATGATCAAGGGGAAGATCTAAGCTTGATTGAGCTTAGATTCAAACCAAACTCAACCCACACCATCTAAAGCTAAAGAGCGGCACATCCAACGAAAAAAATCTATGAGATTAAAATTTCTTTCACAAAGCTCCAGACCACATTGAGTTTAATGGTCAGGAAATCCCATACCTTACCAGAGGTGATCACTAGCTCGATTCCCTTGAAAAAGCTTCATCTGGTTGAGACAAAGCTATGTTGAGAGTATGAGCACTTGAGGTTGAGTGGATTAGTATATGGGCCACCTCCTCCTTAGCTAGCTTGCAGCTTTGATCCAATTATCTCCCCCTTGCCTTTAAAGCTTGGGAAAGAACTTAGGTGAACTCGACTTGGTCACCTAAGAGTGCTTGCAAAAGGAATTACAGTGGATTGTAGTGTGGAAGAAGTTGATAATTCAGTGAGGCTCCCCTATTTTCACTATTCAAAAAATTGAAATGGGGAAATGGCAAGAGTTCTAGGAGGCTAGGGATCACTCTCTGATGGCTCCTAACAATTGACAATGATGTTGTTGAATTCCAATTGAATTAGGGGGAGTATATCTCCCCCTTGAAGGATCGGATGGTCGTCCATCCTCTTGCCATTTTGAACCAATTAATCATAGGCAGTGGGTTGTTTGATCAGTTAGGAGTATGCACATGTTTGATTTGAGCCAATGAGTGGATTGCTAACCTCCCATGTGCTTGAATTTGAGTGGGAGAGGGGTTTTGAATTTTGAGTTTTGACCCATGGGGTCGGGTTTCATCTAGGGACCAATTGGGTTGGGTGCACCACTCTTCACTATGTCCCCTTGAGCTTTTAGAAAGGTCTCAAGTGAATGTGAAGAGGGTATGACCAAATTACCCATGGATTAAGCCAAAATTTATTCTATGGCCTAGGGGTAGAATGATCATTTTACTAATTTTTTACTTTGGATATGTTGGGTATGTGGAGAAACTAGGTTTGGCCAAGTTTCATTGGTTTTGGAATCCATTTGATAGGGTTTGGCCCATGTTGACCCATTTAGGTTAAAATGGGTCAACATGTCAAGTTGACCAATTGGTCAAATTGGTTTAACCAAGGGTTGGGTCAAGTTCATATGACCATTTGAAATATTTTGGTGGCTTTGGTTTGATTCAGTTTGGTATGATTTTAATTTGGCTCATATGACTTCATTTAGGTCAAATGGATCAAGTTGACCTATTTGACCCATTTGACCCATTTGACCTATTTGAGCTAGGTCAAGGGTAGGTTTAGGTTTGGTTAGTCATATGGAGTGGATTGGTATGTTTGTTTCCAATCAATTTTTGTTAAGTTCAAATTTGGCTCAACATGACCCCTTTAGGTCATGTTGGTTCTAAGGTCAATTGGGCTAGGTTAGGTCTAGTTGGCTAATTGAGGCTTTGGTCAGGTTCCACAAGTGCTTTGAAATGAACTTGACTCATTAGTTTGAATCAATTTGTCTTAGATCAAGTTTTGACACATTTTGACTTTTTAGGTCAAAAATGGGTCAACTTGGGTCAAGTGGCCAATTGGGCTAGGTTAGGTTCAAATGTTAGCTTGGTCAAGTTCAAACATAGGTCATGAGTGAACTTAGATCAATGGTTTCAATCAATTTGGCCTATGGTGGAATTTGCTCTATTATGTTTTATTTTGGCCTAAGTGTTGACTTGGTCAACCCTTAAGTTTGACTTAGTTTGACCCAATTTGATTGATTGATCATCCCATGATGATTGTTGATCGTGATGGGAGGGATATATGAGTTTGATTCAATCCAATTTGGTTAGGATTAGAATTTGGCTCATAAGGGTACTTTAGGTCACTTTGGGTCAAGTGAGCCTAAGTGGTAATGGCTTATTCAAAGCTTGATTTGAAGTTGATTGAACTTGTATATAGACTTATGATTGAAATAGAAATCCATTTACAAGTGGTTTGAGGTCAAATGGGTTTTGATCCATTTGGCAATTTCATATTCAAAGGGAAAATATGAAGGGATTTTGGCTTTGATTTTTGACTTGGGTTTTGATTATTTGATTGAAGTTTGGATCTATATATGAGCTCATGATTGTAGTGTTGATTGAATAATGAGAGAAATCAATAGTTTGGCTTAATTTGAAATTAATTTGGCTAAGTTCTAAGATTTTAACTTGAAAGGCTTAGATTGGATTTTGAGTGGATTTGAGTTTGCTTTTTGGAGTTGGTTTTGATTGTATGAATTTATATTTCATTTATATATGAGAATATAAATGAGGATATAAATTGATCATGAGAAAATTTCAAGGATTTGAAATGGTTTGATTATGATTTAGGCTAAGTCCATTAAAAGAATTTAAAGGATTTAGGATTTTTTAATTTGGAATTTAATTTTTGAATTGGATTTGATTGATTTATATATATATATATATATATATATATATATATATATATATATATATATATATATATATATATATATATATATATATATATCATTTATATATGAGAATATAAACAAGAATATAAATAAGTTTTGGGAAAATCCCATGAGTTTGAATAGGTTTAATCATGATTTAGGTTAAATCCATTAAAGGGAATTTAAAGGATTTAAAGAAACTTTAAATTGGAATTTAATTTTTGAGTTGGATTTGATTGATATATATATATATGAGAATATACATAAGTTTTGAGAAAATCCCATGAGTTTGAATAGGTTTAATCGTGATTTAGGTTAAATCCATTAAAAGGAATTTAAAGGATTTAAGTAAATTTTAAATTGGAATTTAATTTTTGGATTTGATTTGATTAATTTATATTTATATTTCATTTATATATGAGAATATAAATAAGTTTTGAGAAAATCTCAAGGATTTGAATTGATTTAGATCAAGATGAGGCTAAGTCTTGAAGGGAGAACTTAAAGAACTTAAGAAAATGTTATGAATTGATTTGAAATTTTGAGCTTAGTTTGATTAGTTTGATTATTTTATTTATATATGTGAATATAAATGAGAATATAAATGAATTATGAGAAAATCTCAAAAATTTTGATTTGGTTTAGATTAATATTTAGGTTAAATCCTCAAGGGAGGCTTAAGGACTTCAGCAAAATTTGGACTTGTAAATTTTTGATGGATTTTGATCATGGGTTTCAATCATGGATTTTAATCATGGAATTGATTTGAGTTTGGAGAAAATCAATTAAAATTGATTTAGAGTTTTACTTGAAGGAAGGAAAGTGAGGCAATGTTTAAGCTAAGGGTAGGAAATTTTCCTAACACCCCTAAGGAATGACCTATTCCTTTGGCTAACTCTTCTAAGTCTTCTAGGGCTAGGGGAGTGTCCACCTAATCACTAGATGTGTCTTATGACTAACAAACTCTTAAAGTCTAAGAGAAGTCCATATGTCTAAGAGGGAGGGATTGAGAGCTCATCCTAAAAATGAGGTCAACAACCTTGTTAGTGTGCGAGGGACCACATTGAGAAGGAGTTTATATCAGCCTAGTCCTATCTCAGAGTTACTGGACTAAGGGAGAATCTACACATTCGCAAGACAAATTCTCTAATTACATGGGTGGTTACTAGGAAAGGGGGAATGTCCAATCCAAAAGTAACCTAGGTAGTATCTAAATGAGGTTGCTAAGGACGTGATCTAAATAGAGTGCCCATAGGGGAGGTGTCACTAGGGGTGTTATCTTGATCCATGAAGAAAGTAATGCCTATAGGTATTCAAGCAACTCAAGAAGAAAGTGCAGTAGTCTTACATTTGTCAAGAGTGATGTATCCACCGGGTGGGTTGCTGTCAGCATAGCGATAACCAACCAACCTAAGGTGCCGTCGGTGTGCGACAATCAGTCTAGAGAGAAGGCATGTAGACTTACATCTCCCTAAAGTGGAACTGATTATCGGGATAGTCTATCATCAACAAGATAGAAACTATTTGATTTAGGGTGACTACCAAGTGTGGAGTGTAGTGTAAGGACTAGACCCAAACTTGAAGTAGTCAGGAGGAAAGGAGGCACTGGGGGGCTTATCCTAAGCCTTAAATACACTCGACCTTGTCAGTTCACGATGGCTAGTTTAAGAAGAAGACATGTATACTTATATCCTCTTAAATAAAGTCAAGATGAGGTAGCTTACTGGCCGCGTAGTAAAGCTTACCAAACTAACAAGGTGCTTATCAGTTTGCAACAGTCAAGTCAAGAAGAAAAGCATAGCAGACTTAAATCCTTCTGAACAAGGGACCACTAGGGTGACACATTAGAAAGGTAGCATGTCAGCTCGACCTAGAGCAACTAATGAGTGAGTGCCACAGGGAGCTTGCTCCCACATCAAAATTGCGAGATAAAAGATATGTGTTGGTGTTTTGAAATAAGGAATAGGGTGCCACTTAGGTTCTCTTACACCTATCCTAAACACATCAAAAAAATGGATGAATGGTGTCACAAAGGATAATTATGACTCCACCAAGAAAGGATGTCGCTTGGGTTCTCTTACACCAAACTTAATTGTACTAGTCGAAATAGGATGCTTCTTGGGTTCTCTTACACCTATCCAAATAGCATTGGAGAATCATGTGTAGTTTGTGTTTGTGTTGATGAAGGATAGGATGATGCTTGGGTTCTCTTACACATCCTAAACATTCCATGATGGATTCGCAAGCAAAGATGTTCCTAACATGGATAAGATAGAATTTGGGATGAAAGAAAATTTATTGATGAATGATTTAAAATAAGATTTATGGATAATATTTCTTTAGGTTGAGCTCATTGATTGGAAGCATGGGGTGCTCTCCCTTATAATTTATAAGCTAATAAGATCCTCCTTGGTAGGCCTTCTCTATGGAAAAAGGGCCTTCCCAAGTGGGTTAAAACTTGCCTCCCATCTTTTGGCGGGCAACAATTGGTCTCCTTAGAACTAAAATAAGCTCTCCTACTTGAAAAGCTCTAGGACGGACCAACTTGTTGTGAGCTTGAATCATTTTGCCTTTGTACAACTTGAGGTTCTGGCATGCTCGAAGGCATCACCCCTCTAAACCTTCAAGCTCTTCTAACTGAATCTTGGCATTTTGCTCCATGGTAACCTTGTTACCCACAACTATCCTTAATGATGGGAGTTGGACTTCTAATGGTAGAACTGCTTTAGACCCATACACTAAAAAGAAAGGGATAGACTAAGTTAGAGTTCTGTATGTGGTGCGGTAAGCCCACAATGCTTCAACTGAATGCTCATGCCACCACTGCTTGTTGTCATCGAGTGTCTTCTTTAATATTTGGATGAGAGTTTTGTTGAAGGCTTCTTCCAAGCCATTTTCCCTCGTAGTAGATGGTAGAATATCTCCAATCTATGTTGTGTCTCCGGGCAAAGCGTTGAAATGAAAATAGAAATATATATAAAATTATGCCTTGTTGGGATGCCACACAGATCCATAGATGTTCTTATTAGGGTGATCGAGTACGACATTGAAGAGAGGTGTGTTATCTCGATAGATAGAAGTCACCACCCTACAATGGACCTAATCACCTCAATAAGGACTCCTAAGAACTATGGGTCTTCAGAATGTACCAGAGATTCTTCCCCTGCTTTACATGAAAAAGTAAAGTAGGGTTTATTTTAAACCAGGTTTGTTAAGTTCCCTACAAGGGTAAGCCCCCATAGTTAATTACATCCTAAGGAATGGAATTCCTTAGGAATACTCTCGATTAAGATAAATGATCATTGTCTTCAAAGATTTTAGAAAGGTAGGATTATCAATCAATTGGTTTATTTTTAGAAAGTCAAATGGAATCGATCAAGAGGAAGGAGTTCTTATCAAAGCCAAATGCAAATAAGTAGGGGACGCTTAAGATATTAGGAAGCCTAGCAAGCATCCCAAACTACCCTATTATTGGGCTTTACATTTTTAAAATTGAATTAATGTGTTTGAGTTGAATTTTTATTAGAATGCTAGGGCTTATAATTCTATGATACAAGATCATGAAAATGTCTAAGAGGTGAGGGTTTATGCTCATAGCCCGCAAAGGGAAGTAACAACATCTGAACCTAAATCTATGGAGCTTTGATGAGGGCCAAAAAGCATGACCTATGATGAAAATGGGTAATTGTGAGGCTGAGACTCATCAGATTTGTAAAATAGAGTTCCTGTTCCGCCACTCTCACTCAATAATTGTACATAGAATGTTATCAATTCTTCAATGTTATGAACCTCTAGTGGAGTGATTTCTTTGAAGTACTATTGAGGGATGAGTTTAATTTTGAAGGAGTCCTCTGACACTACCAATAAGCTATCCTTCTTGATGCGACCATCTGAACTCTATTTCCATAAGTATATTCAAAATCATAGTCTAAATCGGAATCACTTAGTTGGACTTCTAATGGTAGAACTGCTTTAGACCCATACACTAAAAAGAAAGGGATGGACTAAGTTGGAGTTTTGTATGTGGTGCGGTAAGCCCACAATGCTTCAACTGAATGCTCATGCCACCACTGCTTGTTGTCATCGAGTGTCTTCTTTAATATTTGGATGAGAGTTTTGTTGAAGGCTTCTTCCAAGCCATTTTCCCTCAGGTAGTAGATGGTAGAATATCTTTAATCTGTGTTGTGTCTTTGGGCAAAGCTATTAATTTTAGTGCTCTTGAATGCAGTACCATTATCGAATTGTGATGAAAATTTTTATATATATCTCTGCCTTCATCTATCCCCTTCCCCTTTCAGAAAAGAAGGACAAATGAAAATAGAAATATATATAAAATTATGTCTTGTTGGGATGCCACACAGATCCACAGATGTTCTTATTAGGGTGATCGAGTACGACATTGAAGAGAGGTGTGTTATCTCAATAGATAGAAGTCACCACCCTACAATGGACCTAATCACCTCAATAAGGACTCCTAAGAACTATGGGTCTTTAGAATGTACCAGAGATTCTTCCCCTGCTTTACATGAAAAAGTAAAGTAGGGTTTATTTTAAACCAGGTTCATTAAGTTCCCTACAAGGGTAAGCCCCCATAGTTAATTACATCCTAAGGAATGGAATTCCTTAGGAATACTCTCGATTAAGATAAATGATCATTGTCTCTAAAGATTTCAGAAAGGTAGGATTATCAATCAATTGGTTTATTTTTAGAAAGTCAAATGGAATCGATCAAGAGGAAGGAATTCTTATCAAAGCCAAATGCAAACAAGTAGGGGACGCTTAAGATATTAGGAAGCCTACTAAGCATCCCAAACTATCCTATGATTGGGCTTTACATTTTTAAAATTGAATTAATGTGTTTGAGTTGAATTTTTATTAGAATGTTAGGGCTTATAATTCTATGATACAAGATCATGAAAATGTCTAAGAGGTGAGGGTTTATGCTCATAGCCCGCAAAGGGAAGTAGCAACCTAAATCTATGGTGCTTTGGCCAGGGCCAAAAAGCATGAACTATGATGAAAATGGGTAATTGTGAGGCTGAGACTCATCAGATTTGTAAAATAGAGTTCCTGTTCTGCCACTCTCACTCAACAGTGGTACATAGAATGTTATCAATTCTTCAATGTTATGAATCTCTAGTGGAGTGATTTTTTTGAAGTACTATTGAGGGATGAGTATAATTTTGAAGGAGTCCTCTGACACTACCAATAAGTTATCCTTCTTGATGCGACCATCTGAACTCTATTTCCATAAGTATATTCAAAATCATAGTCTAAATTGGAATCACTTAGTTGGACTTCTAATGGTAGAACTGCTTTAGACCCATACACTAAAAAGAAAGGGATAGACTAAGTTGGAGTTCTGTATGTGGTGCGGTAAGCCCACAATGCTTCAACTAAATGCTCATGCCACCACTGCTTGTTGTCATCGAGTGTCTTCTTTAATATTTGGATGAGAGTTTTGTTGAAGGCTTCTTCCAAGCCATTTTCCCTCAGGTAGTAGATGGTAGAATATCTCCAATCTGTGTTATGTCTCTGGGCAAAGCTGTTGATTTTAGTGCTCTTGAATGCAGTACCATTATCGAAAATTTTTATATATCTCTCATCTATCCCCTTCCCCTTTCAGAAAAGAAGGACAAATAAAAATAGAAATATATATAAAACTATGCCTTGTTGGGATGCCACGCAGATCCACAGATGTTCTTATTAGGGGTGATATTGAAGAGAGGTGTGTTATCTCGATAGAAGTCACCACTCTACACAATGGACCTAATCACCTCAATAAGGACTCCTAAGAACTATGGGTCTTGAGTGTACCAGATTCTTCCCCTGCTTTACATGGAAAAGTAAAGTAGGGTTTATTTTAAACCAGGTTCGTTAAGTTCCCTACAAGGGTAAGCCCCCATAGTTAATAACATCCTAAGGAATGGAATTTCTTAGGAATACTCTCGATTAAGATAAATGATCATTGTCTCTAAAGATTTCATAAAGGTAGGATTATCAATCAATTGGTTTATTTTTAGAAAGTCAAATGGAATCGATCAAGAGGAAGGAGTTCTTATCAAAGCCAAATGCAAACAAGTAGGGGATGCTTAAGATATTAGGAAGCCTAGTAAGCATCCCAAACTACCCTATGATTGGGCTTTATATTTTTAAAATTGAATTAATGTGTTTGAGTTGAATTTTTATTACAATGCTAGGGCTTATAATTCTATGATACAAGATCATGAAAATGTCTAAGAGGTGAGAGTTTATGCTCATAGCCCGCAAAGGGAAGCAGCAACATCTGAACCTAAATCTATGGAGCTTTGGCGAGGGCCAAAAAGCATGACCTATGATGAAAATGGGTATTTGGTTTACCTCCACAAGAGAGGATAAACTACCCGACTATTGGACTTACAACCGCCTAGGGGTGGCCGCCAACTAACTCCTCCTACGATTTTAAATATGTAGGCAAGTCAAATGGTTATGCAAGATAGCAAGGTTGTTATTTATTTAGAAAGAGACTAAGTCCTTAAACACACTTCCTAAAGAGACTAGATCATGTAAGGCATGAATTCATACTTAAATCTAATGCAAAATTTTAATATATTTTATTTTCATTTTGGACAATCATTTAACTCAGGCTATAGGATTCTTTATGCCTAATGCATGAGAAATTAGATTATGGGCCAAAATTAGCAAGATGGGAGGTGTGTTTCCACCATGGCTCTTGTAGGTCAAGCCAAGTTCTCTAGAAAAGGTGGAAGCCCTCTAATCAAGAGTGAAATAATATGCCTTTATGCATGATGTGAGAAAAGTAATACTCATCCAGCTAAGGGGTTACTAATTCTTTTATCTTGATTTTTAGCCTAAGCTTTAGGTGAGGTTATGAGTTATTTATTTTAAATTTTTAGTTGCTTAATTAGGTAGAAGATTTATTTTTCCTAAGAACCTAATCATTATCTAGGTCATACATCAAGCAAGGAAGAAACTAGAAAAACATGTCATTTCTAATACACAAGCTAAACAAAACATTAAACATTTTATAAAGCTAACGCAAAAGAATAAAATGCCATTTGTAGTCGGGCACCACTACATAAATCCAAAAAAATAAATTGGGTAGCTGAGCTCTACCCTTATAAAATAAGGATTACAAATGAATTAATTACAATTAAGTGAGAAATTCAAGTTATGGGGGTCTTCATTCTTCACTTCTTCACTTCTTCTTTCTTCTTTCTTCTTTTGGTTCCTTCTTTTGGATGGTTTGAATGTGGTTGCTCCAAAGGCTTTACATGGTACAAAAGATGAGATCTTATGACCAATGGTCATCCTAATCCCCCATAACAATCATTCCAAAATCCTAATTACAAAATTACATGAAAAGAAAAAGTAAATCTAACTAACACCTATAAAATAGAGATTAGCTAAGCAAGCCATACAAATCGCAAGCATATATGAGCACATATTGGACTTAACACCCCACACATGGGTAAAAGTCCACCTGGCCTATTGGATTATGCTTAGGGGTATAAGCACCTGCACAACAATAACATTTATATTTTTATTTATTATAGTGCCCCTTAAGCACAATCCCCTGCAGAAGATAATGATTAGACTAAATCATCCTACCATTCAGTCTACGCACATACATCTATGGCTTTATAGTTTAAATTTTCTAAGTATGAAATATGTTCAACTTAGATGGGTGGTTTTATTCAAGTTGTTTAGTTGATTTAGTTGATTTTTATTTAGTAATTTACTTAATTTTGAATGGACATACAATTAATTACTAAGTTATAAAGAAAGGGAAAAAAGAAGAGAACTTCTCTTTCCTTCCCTACCTTAAGTAATTTATAAAGTAGATTCATGTTTGATTTTGTTTAGTGAATATTTTCTTATATGTTTTAATTAATCTAACTTTAGAATAACTCTAAACAAACTTATTCAAAAGGAAAGGCATTTAAGATTAAGTAAAGTGAAATAATCTCACAAAACACACATCACTTTATTTCTTTCCCAACATATATAACATGCATATGGATGAATCCTAAGCATATTTATACATGCAAATGAGAATATTTAACACACATTAATGATGAATGCTAAGTAGTGTTACATAAGAAAATTTGGATGCTTTATGATGCATGATTTTCATTAAGTGTAAAGGGGTATTCTTTTATCCTTTATTCATATACACGTGTATGTATGAAAGGCATAAGTGAGTACGACGCCATTATTAACACCAGGGGTGTAAGGTACAAGACCTACTTAAGGCTACTTAAAGCCTCACAACCCCAGGGTTTTCCAGACTAATATATCACTTTCCTTGAATATATATGCATGTACAAAAGAAATAAATGGAAAAAAGAAAGATGCAAAAGTTTGTATTTATTTGATTTTTGGTTTGGTTATTTAAGTTATATGTGTGATGTGAAATTCCTTCTTAAGTCATGACATAGGAATGTATAGTAATGGATTTGAGCAAGTGTTATGTCCTTTTCAAATGGATTATACACTTTCCCAATCCTATATAATTCTATGTTAAGGAAGAGAGGGAGAATCAAAGCCACATAATACATATCTTTATATTTCTCACATGCAAGCTTATAAATAATTATAAGTAGCATAAATTTCAGTTTTAATGTTTGATTTATAAATTTTAAAAATAATTTTAAATTTAATAGTGATAATAACCATTCATATTCTTACTTTAGCCAAAATATGCAATTTGACATAAAGGAAACATTTCATTTTAATTTTGATTTTTAAAAGGAATGAATGCATGATTTTTATATTACATACACATTTAGTAAGCTAGGAAAGAAATAAACTGATGAAAGTAATGTAAATTCATTCACCCTAATTAATTCCTAAAGACAATCCCATGGAATATAATTATTTAAAGCAAATCAAATTTGTTTTAAAGAGAGTTTGAATTTTGTTTGAGTTTAATTTCAATTTGAGAAATGTGAGATGAGTTTTCTAGTCCTAACCTGTTCCCACATGTGTATGTTATTTTTGTTTAATTTTTAGGTGATTAGGTCAATTTTATGTTTTAGTTAGGTCAGGGTGTACATTAAGTATATTAATTTCTCTTACCTATACCACCTTAGCATAGTTAACTAAATAATTATGAGCCAATGATATGACATTAAACCACACAAAAA
Source organism: Cymbidium sinense (assembly GCA_021442155.1). Lineage (NCBI taxonomy): Eukaryota > Viridiplantae > Streptophyta > Magnoliopsida > Asparagales > Orchidaceae > Cymbidium > Cymbidium sinense. The sequence continues at coordinate 134,837,032 of CM038216.1, forward strand.
ATTTAATTCAGCAATGCACCTAGAAGAAAAGGACCTAATGCATTTGACTCACAATTAATGATTAATTAAGCTAAAGGGTTTAAGTTAAGTACTTTCATATCCCTTCCCACACATGTGGATTAGGTTTTGATTTCCTTAAACCACTTAGGTTATTAAACACCTAAGCATCTACCCAAAATGGATTAATTAAGTTCTAAAATATTTTAAAATTTTATCAAGTTAATTAAGTAATTTAGTGGATTAACCCTTAATTGAATTTAAATTAAGGAAGAGAAAGAGGTTTAAGGAATAACTTAGGGAAAATATCCCAAAATTATTCCCAAAACCTTCTGATCACTCAAACAAAACTTAATTAACTCAATGAATGGATTAAACCACTATTTAAACACTAAATTAGGCTTAATTACATTAAGAGGGTAATTAAGATTCAATAATTGATCCTCCTAATTAACCTATCAATAAATCCCAACAAAATTAGGGGAGGTAGAAGTCATCCCTCTAAATTCACATGAGAAGTTTGAGATTAATCAGTGGGATAATTAAGGAGTAATTTGGGTTATTAGGTTTTTATTAAAACCTTAATTAAGGATAATATACTATTTAAAATCCAGTGAAATTAATTTTAGAATATTCTACTCTTAATTATCTTTCCAATGCTTTTTTACCTTATATTTTTAAGATTTTTCTATTACTTATGAAATTATGAAGATTCAATGACTAAGGAAATTAAATAAATTCCTAATTAAAATAGCTAATCCCGTCGGTGCCACATGGAGGCTAACACGCGTGCGCTTTCCACGTGGCGCGATGGGAGAGGTTATTTAAGTTGTCACATCATAGTGTCGTGTCAGCAGTGGTGTTATGCGCTTTCTCCCCATCCATCCGATCAAGGATCGGATACCTAAGATTAAGCCCGCAATACTAAAGGATTAAATCAAATATATTATGCGTCTTGATCATGGTCTTCCATCCAAAATGTGGGGATGGATGGCCCATGATCCATCCCTGATCTTCCCTGTGGAAGATGGCCACCGTCCATCTTCTAGGGAAAGATTCGATCTCTATTGAGCTCGGATTGAAACCAAATTCAACCCACACCATCTAAGAGTAAAGGGGAACACATCCAATGGCTAACTTTGCTTGGGGTGAAACTTCCCTTCATAAAAGACCAAGAAAAAATAAAGCTATGCTCAGTTTAATGGCATACCTCATTGGAGGCTATCATCGGTGCTCGATTCCCTTAAGGTAGCTTTGTCTAGTGGAGACGAAGCCTTGTTGAAGTTTTGAGGTGTTGAGATTGAATAGATCTTCCTATGGACCAAATTCACCTTCAAATTCTCACGACCTTGATCAAAGTCCCACCTCCCTTACCTTTGGAACTTGGAAGAAGCTTGGGATGAGTTTGACTAGGCCCTCTGAGGGTGCTCGAAGGAGGAATTAGATTGGTTTAGAGTATTGTGTGAGATGGAAATTGGCTTGAGCTCCCCTATTTTTGGTTTAGAGAAACTAAAAATGGAGAATTCTCACTCACTCTAGGAAGCTTGGGGAGACTTGAAATGTGGCTTGCTCTGAATTCCCTAAGCTCAATTGAATAAGAGAATAAAATTCAAGTGAAATTAGGGGGAGTATATCTCCCCCTAGGTGAATCAAATGCCCACAAGCTTCCTTATCATTTTGATACAATACACCTCTTTGAGTGGGTTTGTTAGGCTGCTAGAGGTGGCTGGCATTCGGTTTGGTTATAGGAGTGGAGTGGTGAAGCTTGCCATGTGCTTAATTGAATGGAGGAAGGATTTACATGTGCTCAATATGAAGAAAGTGGCTGGTTTTGACTTTGGGTTGGTTGGGCTGACCCAAACCCATTGGGTCATGTGCACCATGTCCATTAGTGACCATTTGGTCCATTAAGAAGATGCCAAGTGTCCATGAAGAGGAGTTGACTAAATTCCAAGTAGTTTTGATTTTAAGTTGCCCTATGGCCTAGGGGTAAAATGATCATTTTACCTTGATTTTAGTTTGAATATGCTTGGTATGATTGAAAAATGGGTTAGGCCAAGTTTCATTGAATTTGGAGGTGGTTTGAGATGATTTGGCTCATGTTGACCCATTTAGGTCAAAATGGGTCAACTTGGGTCAAGTTGACCAATTGGTCAATTTTGGTCAAACTAAGGGTTGGTTTAAGTTCATATGACCATTTGAAATATTTTTGTATCATTGGTTTGGTTCAATTTGATTTATATTTGGTTTTGGCATTTGATTTCATTTAGGTCAAATGGGTCAAGTTGACCAATTTGACCCATTTGACCTATTTGAGTTAGGTCATGGGTTGGTTTATGTTTGGTTGATCATTTGAAATGGATTGGTATATTTTTTTCAAATCAATTTGGTTTATATTTGGATTTGTCTCAATTTGACCCTTTAGGTTAAGTTAGGTTCAAGGTCAATTGGGCTAAGTTAGGTCTAGTTGGCTAAGTGAGGCTTTGGTCAAGTTCAACAGGTGATTTGGAATGAACTTGACCCATTGGTTTCAATCAATTTGGCTTAGATCAAGTTTTGACACATTTTTAACTTTTTAGGTCAAGTTGGGTCAACTTGGGTCAAGTGGTCAATTGGGCTAGGTTAGGCTCAAATGATGACTTGGTCAAGTTCAAACATTGATCATGAATGAGTTTTGATCGATGGTTTTAATCAATTTGATCTATGGTAGATTTTGACTATTTTAGGTTTTATTTTGGCTAAGTGTTGACTTGGTTTGACCCAATCTGAGTGATCGATCATCTCATGATGATTGTTGCTCACAATGTGAGGCTTAGGAGGGCTTAGTTTAATCCAATTTGGTTAGAATTAGAATTTGGCTGATAAGGGTACTTTAGGTCAATTTGGGTCAAGTGAACCTAAGTAGGTCAAATGGCTTGGTCAAAGCTTGATTTGAGTTTGATTGAACTCACATATGAACTTATGATTGAAATATAAATCCATTTGTAAGTGATTTGAAGTCAAATGGGTTTTTGATTCATTTGACAATTTCAAGTTCAAAGGGTGAACATGAGTTTGACTTGGGTTTGATTTTTGAATTTAGTTTTTGTTTGATGGTTGAAGTTTATGTTTATATTTAGATTCATTATTGAAGGATTGATTGAATCAAGAAGAAAAATCAAGGGTTTAGCTTGATTTGAATTTGATTTCGATAAGTTCAAGAATTTGACTTGAAAGACTTAGGTTGAATTTTGGTCGAATTTGGATTTGAGTTTTAAATTGATTTTTGGATCGATGATTGAAGTTTGTATCTATATTTAGATTCATGACTGAAGGATTGATTGAATCATGAAGAAAAATCAAGGGTTTGGCTTGATTTGAATTTGATTCGGATAAGTTCAAAAATTTGACTTGAAAGGCTTAGGTTGAATTTTGGTTGAATTTGGATTTGAATTTTAGATTTAGTTTTGGACATTTCAATTTATATTTCATTTATATTTGTGAATATAAATGGGTTATGAGAAAATTCCTTGAATTTAAGTTGATTTAGATTTGATTTAGGCTAAGTCTATAAGAGGGAATCAAAGGACTTAGGAAATATTTTTGAAGTTTTGAATCCGATCATGGGCTTCAATCATAAGTTTCAATTATTTGGAATTGATTCATGATTTAAGAAAATCCATTGAATTGGTTCAAGGTTTGAGTTAGAGTTGCTGAAAAGATGCATTTGCATTGATAATAAAAAAAAACCGATTACAATGTAGAAAAAACTGCTAAAGAAAGCAAAAAACTAGCTACTAACAGCATATTTCCTATCCTCCTCCAAAAGAGCAAAAAACTGTGGAGGAATAATGTGATTATCTAGACTATGCCATACAAAATCAAAGCTAGCTATATCCGCACAAAAGTCTGCAAAGAGTGTTGTTAGATCTATTTGTATACAAAAATAACGGTGGAAGTTCTTCAAAGTCGATGTCGAGCATCCAAGTTCGCCATATTTCATTGTTAAGAGAAAGTTTGAGGTGATCCACCACACCTTTATTATCTCCTTCAATGATAATGCCCTTGTATTCATCCACGGTCAATAATTTTGCTAGTGTAGAGCATAGCCTCCAACAGATGTGCCCCAATGTTGAAAACAATGACCCATGGCTTTGAGGAAGTTGCCATTTGCATCCCTTAGCACCATCGCAATACCCACCCCATTGGGAAGGAGTGAGCCATCCGTTAGCCTTGATCCCGAGGGGGAGGACACCACAAATTTAGTTTGATCACCCATGGTGGGTGATGTCCCATTGCTTCGGATAGGATAAGAGGAAGAATGTGTGATAGAGCTTAATCGAGGCAGCAATAGTCTTGGGTACCATGGCTTCAATGGTGAGTCTTGGCGCGACTTATCCACACTACACAATTGCACAATACATTCTAGCCCAACATAAGTTGTCACCAAGACCTTAGTGAGAGCTTGAGTAAATCTTGCAAAATTTGAAAATTGGGATTACAAATGTTGCCAAAATCTGGATAATGTTGTTCGCGAGCATTGGACAGAATGTGTTCGTGTCTCATCTTGATTACACCCCAAGGGCAAAGGGTGGTGTGAGTTAAACCGAAAAGCCGTGTTGTTTGGCAAGGAGTTTGATGAGCCGCCACCGTAGCCTTTTCGGTGGGAGTTTCAAATTCTACATGGTGAAATAACTGAAATTTCAGCAAAGCAGATTTTGTATAAAATGGATGTGAGAGTTGTCCCCATAGGTGCCTTGATGAGCTCTGGGATGTCATGTTGATGTTCCTCAATAGAAATGTTGGAGATGAGTTCAAGCTCCATTCCAAAAGGATGTGCAGATTTTGGTGTTGAGAATCGACCTTCCATTCCTCCATGCACTCCATGTTGAGAAATGTCCATTTGGACACGGTAGTGATATCCAAATGGAGTTTAGAAAGTCCACCTCTTTGCCATTGCAAATTCTCCATTTTAAATTACGGTTCAAGGTGGAAGCACCATTCAATAATTTTCCAGAATTGGAGTCTGCTTGGGTTCCCTATGCCATGGGTCCAACCCATACTTCTCGATCAAACACTTGTGGAGCAGCTTGGTGGGTTAGAGGAATTCCCAAGCCATTCTAGCCCTTAGGGTCCATTCCTTTCACCATGTAGTCCAAGGCCTCCTTTATTGGTTGGCATGCAGATTTTGTTCCAAGCAACATAGTGTATGCAATGATGGTTGTTGTTTCCTTGCCAAAGGAAGTTCCTAGCAAGCTTTTTGTATGAGTTTGGAGTTTTTACTTGGAAGAAGGAAGTGAGGATTTTGTTCAAGCTATTGGGTTGGCAAGTCTTCTAACACCCTTAAGGCATGACCTATTCCTATGGCTAACTCTTCTAAGTCTCTAAGGCTGGGTTGAGTGTCCACCTAATCACTAGATGTGTCTTAATACTAAGGAACTCTTAAAGTCTAAGAAAAGTCCTATGTCTAAGATGGAGGGGTTGAGAGCTCATCCTAAAAATAGAGTGAACATGGATATAATTCATCGAGGCATCCCGAACCTATATACGATATGGTTCCTAAAAAATTGGAGCACATGCTGAGCTGTGACCTCTCTAAGTGGGATTGCCTCTGCCCACTTGGAAAAGTAGTCAGTGGCAGCTAGAATGAATAGGTGACCCTTGGAAGAAGGAAGATCAATCGAGCCCACTATGTCGGTACCCCGACACTCGAATGGCCACGAGGCCAATGTAGGATGTAGAATGTTGGGTGGTTGGTGTAAGGCCACATAGTCCACTTGGCATTGGTGGCACCTCCTAGCTACGTCCATACAGTATGTGATCATCGAAAACTAATAATACCCTAGTCTCGTGTGGTTGGCTTTCATCTTCGGATTGACTTGATGAACTCCACATAAAGCATAAACCTGAGTTCACCTCAATCATGATCTTACGGGTTCATGTTTGTCTAGACAACATAACCACATATGATCGAAGGATCGTCGATACAAGGTGTCATCTATGAGAGCATAGGAAAGGGCTCTTTGCTTCACCTAATGTGGTAATGACTTCTCTTGAGGTAGTTTTCCTATATTTAGATAATCCATGAATGATTTCCTCCAATACAACCCCTCACCCTTTTTGGCAATGGCAACTCCCCTTCAAGAGAGAGTCTCTTAACGAGTTCAACATCAATAAGGGATAAAACTTATCTATTTTAGACCCTTATTGGTATGGTCTCATCTTCTGGACATGCCAACTCTTTGGCAAAGCTTGGCTAATGCATCTGATACTTCATTCTCTCCTCGAAGAATCTTGCAGATGGTAACCTCTGATATTTGGGCCAATAACTCTATAGTGTACTTATGATAATGATGGAGCTTAGGTTTTAGAACCTTGTAAGACCCAATAATTTGGTTGATGAATAACAAAGAATCCCCAAAGATGTTGATATTCTGGATGCATAGTGTAATGGCTAACTCTAGACCGAAAATGAGAGCCTCATATTTGGCTTCATTATTAGTGCATGGATTGGATAGATGATATGAGAATCTCAACACTTCGTGATCCGGAGTTAGGAGAACTATTCCTACCCCTGCCTTCCCTAGAAGAGTAGATCGTGGTTCTTCTCTTTTTTGAAATGAAGCCGATCCATCAAAATACATCTCCTAGTGGCAAATGCTAGTGTCCCCTAAGTACATGATGTGTTCATCGGTGAGAGGTCACTAAGCGGAGAATCAGCATGAAGTAGGTGTGCTGCTAAGAAATCCTCTAGTGCTTGTCCTTTCACCTCACGAAGGGGTACTAAAGTGATGTCAAACTGTGACAAATCATGAACCAACATGCCAATTGTCCAGATAGCATCGGCCGTGTCATGAGATATTGCAATGGATTGATCCTAGAGATCATATTCACCTTATGAGAAGGCATATAGTGTCATAGCTTTTGGGATGCAAAGATTCAAGCTAGGCAGTGCTTTTTAATAGGTGGGTAATTTGTTTTAGCATGGATTAGATGATGATTGAGATAGTGTTGGTTAAAAATTTCTATATAAGGAGTCACCTTCAAATCTGTGGGGAAAATGAAAGAGACAAGCAAATAGAAATTCATCTTTTTAGGACACCATGCAAATCCGCAAATGTACTTATTCAGGTGATTGAGTATGTCATCAAGGACATAGTGTACTATCTTAAAAGATAGAAGTCATTAATTTTTAATGGACTTAATCACCTCAATAACGACTCCTAAGGACAATGGGTCTGCATATGTACCAGAGATTCTTCCCTTACTTTACATGAAAAAGTAAAGTAAGGTTTATTTTAAATCGCATTCATTAAGTTTTCTGTAGGGGCAAGCCCTCATAGTTAATTACATCCTAAGGAATGGGGATTCCTTAGAAAAACTCTCGATTAAGGTAAATGATCGTTATCTTTGAAGATTTCAATAAGAAAGGACTATCAATCTATTAGTTCATTTTTGAAGATCAAAATGGAATTGATCAAAAGAGGGAGTTATTATTAAAGCCAAAATGGAAGATAAGTAGGGTATGTCCACGATGCTAGGAAACCTAGTGAGCACCTCAAACTATCCTATAATTGGGCTTTTCATTTTTGAAATTGATTTAGTTTGTTTACATTAAATTTTTTATTAGAAAGTTAGGACTTATGATTCCTAAACACAAGATTAATGAAATTTCTAAGAGATGAGAAATTATGCTTATAGCCCATAAAAGGGAGAAGCAACCTCAGAACCTAAATCTAGGGAGCTTTGGCGAGGGCTGAAAGCACAAAAAAATGGGTAATTTGTTTGCATCTATAAGAAAGGACAAACCACCCAATAGCTTGGACTTAGAACTGCTTGGGGGTGGCTGCCAACTAACTCCTCCAACAATTTTAAATACATGTAGGCAAGTCGTTATGCTTATACAAGATAGCTAGGATATTATTTATTTTGAAAGAGACTAAGTCCTTAAACTCACTCCTTAAAGAGACTAGATCATGTAAAGGAACATGCTTCAAATGACCTAAATCTAATTCAATTCAAATTTCATTTTATTTTTATTTTGGACAATTATTTTGACTTAGGCTGATAGGATTCTTATGACTAATGCATGAGAAATAATGTTATTGGCCAAAATTAGCGAGAAAGGAGCAAGTGAGTTTCCACCATGGCTCTCAAAGGTCAAGCCAAGTTTCTCTGGAAAAGATGGAAGCCCTCCAATTAAGAGTGAAATAAGATGTTTTGCATGATATTACAAAGAAATGCTCATCCAGCTAAAGGGTTGCTAATTCTTTTATCTTAATTGTAAAACCTAAGCTTTAAGTGAGGTTATGAGTTGCTTAATTTTTAGTTTGAGTTGTTAAGTTGGATAAAAGATTTATTTTTCCCTGAAGAGCCTAATCCACATCCAGGCCATACATAAAGCAAGGAAGAAACTAGAAAAAGCATGCCACTTAATGCAAAAGCTAAACAAATCATCAATCAATTTATAAAGCTAATCGCAAATAGAATAAAATAGGATAGGTCTTCAAGCTTTACTTCCTCTTTCTTCTTTTCTTTTCTTCTTTCTTCTTTCCCTCTTTTGGATGGCTAGGAGGTAGATGCTCCAAGGTTCCACATAGTGCACAAGATAGGATCTTATGATCAATGTTCATCCTAATCCCCATAATAATCATTCCAAAATTCTAATTGCACAAATTTACAGGAAAAGGAAAAGTGGAAATCTAACAAACACCTACGAAATTAAGGTTAGCTAAAACAAACCATACAAATCTCAAGCATGTATATTAGACTTATCACCCCACATATGGGTGACTAAGTTCACCTGGCCTATTGGATTATGCTTAGGGGTCTAAAACACCTGCAAGCAAAAGTATTTATATTTTTATTTATGATAGCGCCCCTTAAGCACAATCCCCTGCAGAAAAGAATAGTTAGACTAAGAACATTTTACCATTCATTCTACGAGCATACACCCTAACATCCAGTCTAAAATATATATCACAAAAAAAACAAATATCAAACCATGCACCAACCTAACCTAAAGCTAGAAGTGGTGACTTAGGCTAATGTGTGTGCTTTGAAGGCCTGTGTGGTATGCTTAGCTGTGACTTTAGGTTCACATTTTCTAAGTGTGAAAACATGTTCAACCTAGAGGAGAGTTTCATTTATGTTATTTACTTATTTTGGGTTGATTTTATTTCATGTTTTTCTTTGGTTCAAGTGAATCCTACAATTAATTACTAGGTTATGAAGAGACGGAAAGAGAAGAGAATTTCTCTTTCCTTCACTAACGTAAGTAATTTCTAAAGTAGATTTACATTTTGATTTTATTTAGGTGAATATTTTGATTAAATATTTTAATTAATCTTAAGTTTAGATGAATTCTAAACAAACCTATTCATAAAGAAAGGCATTTTAAGATTAAATAAAATGAATAAAATTTTACATAACACACATTACTTCATTTCTTTCCCAACATATGTAACATACATATGGATGGAACCTAAGCATATCTATACATACAAATGAGAATATTTAGCACACTTTATGATGCATGCTATGTAATCCATTTAAGGAAATTTATAAGTTTGTTATGCATGATTTTTCTTAAGTAGAAATGGGTTTCCTTATCCAAACTTTCACATACACACATGAAAGTAAGAAAGGCACAAGTGAGTACAGTGCCATTGTTAACCAGAGGTGTAAGATACAAGACCTACTTAGGGCTACTTAAAGTCTCACAATCTTAGGGTTGTCCAGACTAATATACCACTTTCCTTAGATACAAACATATGTATAAAAAAAATGAAATAGAAAAGGAGAATGCAAAAGTTACATTAACGGATTCATTTTTTTATTTTTTGCAATTTATGTATGCAAGTATAGGTAACCCTTCTTAAGTGGTAGCATAGAGATGAATACGATATGGAATTAGGTAAGTGTTAGGTCCTTTTCAAATGGACCATATATCTTACCAAATTTCTATTCAAAACTATACCAACATAAGAGAGAAATGAAACCTATGCTAAGAATACCTTTATATTCTTTCACACGAAAGCTTATAATTAGAATATAAGTAGCATACTTTCAGATTTGATATTTGATTTATATGTTTTAAAAATAATTTGGATTTATTAGTGATAATAGTCACTCATATTTCTACTTTAGCCAACACATACAACATTTGACATAAAGTAAACAATTTCATTTTAAACTTGAATTTGAAAAATATGAATGCATGAAACCACATGACATATAAATTTAACTTGTTGTGGAAATATTCAAAGCAATGAAAGCATGTAAAAAAACTCACTTTAATTAAATCCTAAAGACATTATTATGGAATAAGAAAATTTAAAATAAATCAAAGTGAATTCATTATGAATTTTGTTTAGTTTCAAGTTTGATTTAATTTTAAAAAGGTGAGATGAGTTTGTTGTTCCTAACCCATTCTCACATATATTGATATTTTTGTTTAATTTTTACATAATTAGATCCATTTTTATTTATTTATTAGGTTAAGGTATGAAATTAGTAACTTATTTAACCCTTACCTACACCACCTTAGAATAATTAACAAAATAATTATGAGCAAATGAGATGACATAAAAACTAACAAGGAATTTAAATTTGCAATGCACTAACAAGAAAAATGCCTAATGCAATTTGCCTCACAATTAATAGTTAATTAAGCTAAGGGGTTTAGCTTAAGTAATTTCAAAACACCATTTCATACATATGACCGGTTTTGATTTCTTTAATTGGACTTAGGCTATTAAACACCTAAACATCTACCCAAAGTCGATTAATTAAGTTTTAGAACTTTTTTTAGAATTTTTAGAAATTAATTAAGAGGATAATTAATGAATCAACCCTTAATTAAGAGGAGATCAAGGAGAGAAATGGGAGTTTAGAGAATAACTTAAGGTAAATGCCCCAAAATTATTCTTTAAACCTCTTATCTACTGGATTTGACCTTAATCAACCCTAATCATAGACTAACACCACTAATCATACCCTAATTATCCTTAATCACATAAGGAGGATAATTAAGAAATCCATATGCAATTCTTCTAATCAAGCCTTCAATAAATCCCAAGAAAATTAGGGGAGGCAAAAGTCATCCCCTAAATTATACCCAAAAGTTTGTGATTAATTAGAGGCTTAATTAAAAGGTAATTAATACAAAATGAAGTTTCCAATAAAACCAAAAATCAGAGAAACTTATAACTCAAAACTCATTGAAATTAATTTTAAAATATTCTAGGTTGAATTATCTTTCCATAGGATTTTATTTTATATTTGTTTGAATTTTCTAGAGGGAGTTATGAATTTTAGAAGATAACCTAAGTTAATTACAATTAATTAAAACATTTTAACTAAACCTACTGCCCACGGTGCGACGCGTGGTGGTGGTGGTCAATGTGCTTTACACGCATTGCACTGTGAGGGATTCACATAAGATGTCAAATCCAAAATGGCGGCTGGCGACAGATGCGGTTTGATCTCTATCGTCCGATCAAAGATCAGATGACCGAGATCTCCCTATGATTTTAGAATGTATGAGGGATTTCTAAACATAAGGAATTATCTTGGCTGTCCATCCAAAATACATGGATGCATGGTTGAGATCTCTCAAGTTCTTCCCCTTGATCAATAGAGACCATCCATAATCAAGGGGATGATCCGAGCTCAATTGAGCTCAGATTCAAACCAAACTCAACCCACATCATCTAAAGCTAAAGAGCGGCACATCCAATGGTTAAAACTCCATGGAATTAAGATTTCATTCACAAAGCTCCACACCACATTGAGTTTAATGGTCAAAAAATCTCATACCTCACCGGAGATGATCACCGACGCTAGATTCCCTTGGAGAAGCTTCGTCCAGTTGAGACGAAGCCTTGCTGAAGTTTTGAGCACTTGAGGTTGAGTGGATTGGTATATGGACCACCTCCTCCTTAGCTATCTTGCAGCTTTGATCGAGCTAGGTCTCCCCTTGACTTTGGAACTTTAAAGAGAGCTTGGGTTCACTTGACTTGCCTCTCTGTTGGAGTATGCAAAAGCAATTAAAGTGAAATTGAGTGAAGAGGAAGTTGGCTCTTTAATTGACCTCGCCTATTTTTAAACTCTAAAAATTGAGTAATGGAGTTTTTAAATCCTCTCTAAGAAGCTTGGGAATACTCTCTAAGGCTTGCTCTGAGTTCCTTAGCTTCAATTGACAAAGGGGAAGTCAGAATTGAAATGAATTAGGGGGAGTATATCTCCCCCTTGAAGGATCGGGCGGATGCCCATCCTCTTGCTACTTTTGATAAATGGAGCTTAGGCAGTGGGTTTTTTGATCAGTTAGGAGTGTGCACATGGTCAGTTTTAGCCAAAGAGTGGATTGCCAGCCTCCCATGTGCTTGAATTTGAGTGGGAGATCGATTTTGAATTTGGAGTTTTGACCCATGGGGTTGGGTTTGGCCTAGGGACAAATTGGGCTGACCCAAACCCATTGGGTTGGGTGCACCACTCTTCACTAGGTCCCCTTGAGCTTTTAGGAAAGCCTCAAGTGAATGTGAAGAGGGTATGACCAAATTACCCATGGATTAAGCCAAAATTTGTTCTGTTGCCTAGGAGTAGAATGGTCATTTTGTTGATTTTTCACTTTGGGGATGTTTGGTATATGGAGAAACTAGTTTGGCCAAGTTTCATGAGATTTGAAATTCATTTGATAGGGTTTGGCTCATGTTGCCCCATTTAGGTCAAAATGGGTCAACTTGGGTCAAGTTGACCAATTGGTCAAATTGGGTCAAACCAAGGGCTGGGACAAGTTCATATGACCATTTGAAATATTTTGGTGACTTTGGTTTGATTCAATTTGGCATAGTTTTGAACTTGGCTCATATGACTTCATTTAGGTCAAATGGGTCAAGTTGACCTATTTGACCCATTTGACCTATTTGACCTATTTGAGGTAGGTCAAGGATAGGTTTAGGTTAGGTTAGTCATATGGGTTGGATTGGTATATTTGTTTCAATCAATTTTGTTTAAGTTCAAATTTGGTTTAGGTCAAGTTGGGTCTAAGGTCAATTGGGCTAGGTTAAGTCTAGTTGGCCAATTGAGGCTTTGGTCAAGTTCCGCAAGTGATTTGGAATGGACTTGACCCATTGGTTTCAATCAATTTGGCTTATATTGAGTTTTGACACATCTTGACCCTTTAGGTCAAAATGGGTAAGCTTGGGTCAAGTGGCCAATTGGGCTAGGTTAGGCTCAAATGTTGGATTGGTCAAGTTCAAACATAGGTCATGAGTGAACTTAGATCAATGGTTTCAATCAATTTGGCCTATGGTGGAATTTGGATAAGTTAGGTTTTATTTTAGGTTAAGTGTTGACTTCGTCAACCTTTAGGTTTGACTTGGTTTGACTCAATTTGATTTATTGATCATCTCATGATGATTGTTGATCATGATGAGAGGTATAGATGATTTTTGTTCAATCCAATTTGGTTAGGATTAGAAATTAGCTCATAAGGGTACTTTAGGTCACTTTAGGTCAAGTGAGCCTAAGTGGGTCAAATGGCTTGGTCAAAGCTTGATTTGAACTTGATTTATCTTGTATATGGATTATGATTGAAATACAAATCCATTTACAAGTGGTTCAAGTCAAATGGGTTTTGATCCATTTGGCAATTTCATATTCAAAGGGAAAATATGAAGGGATTTTGGTTTTGATTTTTGACTTTAGTTTTTGATTGTTTGATTGAAGTACGGATTCATATATGGGCTCATGATTATAGGTTTGATTGAATCATGAGAGATTCCAAGATTTTGACGGAAAGGCTTAGATGGATTTTGAGTTGATTTGAGTTTGAATTTTGGAATTGATTTTGGTTGTTTGAATTTATATTTCATTTATATATGTGAATATAAATGAGAATATAAATGGATCATGGGAAAATTTCAAGGATTTGAAGTGGTTTAATCATGATTTAGGCTAAGTCCATTAAGAAAGATTTAAAGGACTTGGGAAAATTTTGGAGTTTGGAGTTTGAATTTTTGAATTTGGTTTAATTTATTTATATTTATATTTCATTTATATATGTGAGTATAAATAAGAATATTAATGAATTATGAGAAAATCCCATGAGTTTGAATTAATTTGATCAAGGTTTAGGCTAAGTACATTAATGGAAAATTAAGGACTTATGAAAATTTTAAATTGGGAAATTAATTTTTGGATTTGATTTGATTGATTTATATTTATATTTCATTTATATATGTGAATATAAATGAGAATATAAATGTGTTTTGAGAAGACTCCATGAGTTTGAATAGGTTTGATCATGATTTAGGCTAAATCCAATAAAGGGAATTTGAAGGATTTAAGAAAATTTTTAAATTGGAATTTAATTTTTGGATTTGATTTGATTCATTTATATTTATATTTCATTTATATATGTGAATATAAATGAGAATATAAATGGGTTTTGAGAAGATTCCATGAGTTTGAATAGGTTTGATCATGATTTAGGTTAAATCCATTAAAGGGAATTTAAAGGATTTAAGAAAGATTTTAAATTGGGATTTAATTTGGATTTGATTTGATTGATTTGTATTATATATGGGAATATAAATGAGAATATAAATGAGTTTTGGGAAAATCCCAAGGATTTGAATTGATTTTGATCATGATGAGGCTAAAATCTTTATGCTAAATTAAGACAAGAAAATTTCATGAATTGATTTAATTTTGAGTTTGATTTGAATCAATTTATATTTCATTTATATATGTGAATATAAATGAGAATATAAATGAGTTATGGAAAATCTCAAAGATTTGATTTGGTTTTGATCATGATTTTGGCTAAGTCTTCTTAGGATGACTAAAATTTCAAATTTTGATTTTCTAAGATTTTGAGTTAGAGTTTCAATCAGATTTCAATCATGGATTTAAATCATGGAATTGATTTGAGTTTGGAGAAAATCAAATAAAATTGATTTGGAGTTTGACTTTGAAAGAAGGAAAGTGTGGAATGGTTTGAGCTAAGGTGTCCAATACAAGGCATGACCTATTCCTATTAACTCTTCTAAGTCAGTGGTTAGGTTGAGTATCCACCTAATTGCTAGATGTGTCTTAAGACCAAGAACTCTATAAGAGATCCCATCTCAAGATGGAGGTTGAGAGCTCATTCTGAGGTCAATGAAAGTGAACTATCTCCAGCCGAGTCATCTACCCATTGTAGAGATGTTTTGGATGGAGTAAAATTAGTTGTCATCAATGTCACTTCAAATGTAAATTTTCACCCCACTCATTGGCATCTTTTATCTTCTATCTTTTTTATTCATCTTTTTTTCTCATTCTACTTTTTTCTTTTTTTCTTTGATCTTTGATCTTCTATTTATTAACAAACCCATAATTTCCAAATATAGAATTCTCATTTCATTTTTTTATTATCTTTATTTCTTTCAGTCAAAGATTCTTTTTTCTTTTTATCTCATCTTTCATTTCCTAATGATGAAAAGCATTGAAGATTTATGTATTTCATAAGATCCACAATTTTAAGCAAAGGCATGACCCTATAGCAAAGATCTTCAAAAGAAGTATTTTTCTATCATTGGTCTCATCTTAATTTGGTTTATCAACCCCTCCAAGAGAAGTCATGAGATATTAATGTCCACCATGATTGGTAAGGGAAATTCATCTGACATATCCTAGATCTCAAAATATGCATATGAAATTTGGCCATTCTATAATGATCATTAATGTATATTTTTCTTCTATCCTCATCAATTAACTCTTAAATGACCTCTATTCAATATCTCTCAATATTTCCTATTGGTTGTCTATGCTCTCATTAGTTTATATATCACGAGCTTAAGCATATCTCTAGAAAAATAGCCTAACCTTATCTCTTTAGATAAATAAAGAAATCATGTATGGATTAACTTAAGCATTTCTAAGCTCTCTGAATACTTCAACTTTGAGTCTCTTTGACTAAAATTATTTGGAGCATTTGGTTTCTAAACACACCATATATGAGTTAATGTGATTTGAAAAAGAACTATCGATTCTAAATTATTGGATGACTAAGTAGAATCATCATCATCGAGGTACTATGTCTATGTCTTAATTGAGAATATTGTTTATCCCATAACCTCTTGAAGTCACTTTTTAACAAGAGTGAATCAACTCAAATTGAACAATGATACAATCAAAAGTGAATTGATTAAATCTTAAGAATCATCCTTCTAATCGCCTTCTCTTTTATCAGATGATTAGATCAATTTTGTGAGGAATAAAATCTAATTCTAAGATAAGAGATGGTAAAGTCTTCATTTACTTTTTTAGGTGGAGGTATCACAAAAAATCAAATAAAGTAAGAGAAAGTAATTTTGTCCCTTGATCCATCGACAGATTCTAAGCTAGTGGATAAGAAATGGAGACAATATGAGGGCTTGGAGGAGCTTCAAGGGTGTGAGCTATCCAGATCTGCTGTGCTACCACCATCTTCAAGTTGTCTTTATCAACTTGCAAACCTTCCTTAATGTTGGAGGTTTGAGCTGCCTCAGGCACCTATAAAGAGAGTTTCTTAATTTTAGGAACTACTTTCTTAGAGGTTCGGGATAAGGCAATATCCCAACCTTCTATTGTCTTAAGAGGATCGCAAGTTTTCCTAAGAAATACTCTAATGGAACTGGAAGGTTGTTTTAATAAGTATTCCTTTGGGATAACTATGATGCCTGACTTATAGTAATGGTTATGCCAATCTTTAAATGTAATACAATCTTCTAAGACATGGCTAATCATGTGGTGGTAGGAGCAATAGTTAGGATCATCACTCTTGCCCACTTCCTCCGGCCTTCTAAGCTATGGTAACTGAAAGTCAAGTTTCTTTAAGAGATTCTTAAAGATTTTTCTAACTATCTCCCTCTTGAATGAATATGGATTATTCAATTTATCAATAAGAGTAGGGTAACTACTGCGGTAAGAATACCGCCGAGTAGTTGTCATGGGGAATGGTCATTGTGATGATGTGGTGATATGACGGGCAAGGCGTGAGGAGGTGGCAAAGGAGGCCGATCTGGTCTCTCTCATACTAAACTCGGCTAGCTACTCTTTGTCCACGACACAATTATCCCTGGCTTCTTCTCGAACACCTTTTGCGGCTTGGGTCGAGATGATTGGTTAGGAAAGGGAAATTGTTTGGTCTCTTCTTGTAAGCTAACCTCCTTGTTAATTAGTTTCTCAAATGTTTAGATGGTAAAGCCCTAGAGCATGAAGGTGACCGAACCATGAATATTCTTAAGAAGAATCTCAATGGCATGCTTTTCGGATAGTTATGGCTCGTATTTCATGCTCAGGTTGCGCCACCTGAGAATATAATCAACAAGAGACTCATTGGGAACTTGTGTTGCTATAACAAGATCGCCTACAGTTACTCTTTGATGAGCTCCAACAAACCTATTGATGAAGAGGTTCTTCAACTTAGCCAAAGTCCCTACCGAGCCATTGGGCAACTCGGCATACCAATCAAATGCAACCCTGCTAAGCTGACCAAAAGTCTGAACAATAATGCGTCACTACCATCGGCATTGCAACCTGCTCTAAAATATGCAATATGTTGACGTGGGTTTCCACTACCATCAAATATTTTGAAGGAAGGCGGTACAAAATCCTTGGGGTATTGAACTACATCAAATTCTTTCGGGTATAGTCTACCCTTTGGAATAGATGAGCTCCCCCGGGCTTATGACATCGCTTCCTTCACCTGCTATGCTTGATATCATTTTCATGCATGGAGGTTCCATATGTAACCTTCCTATGCAAACTACCAGCGTCATCCTCTGCAGGAGTGCAGCTAGGATGCTCTAGGGTATGTGCCAACTCTAGGTAATCGACTATCATAGGAGAAGACTGTGAGACTAGGGTTGAGTTTTGCAATGCTGCAACTACTGCCATCAACTCCTCAACCTTCTTCCCCATCTGGTCATTGTGATCATCCCTCTATTTGAGCTGGTGAAGGAGGTACCGAGTCGAGTGAGAAGTGTCACCCTCCTCGAGCACAACACCTTTCTAGCTAGCTGATCTCACTGTAAGGATGTTCGAGTATCAACCATGTGGACCTCGGCTGTATCATCCAACATGTCATCCTCATCAGGATCGAAGCTAATCTTATCCTCTAAGGTGGGTAGCTCCAGTAAGAATAATCCTATCTGAATGATCACCATAATGGGGCGACAATTAGGAAAATTCATCAAAGTGGAGGTCGCCACTACCCAAGATACCTGCCGCTTCTCTCTCCTGCTTGAGATACCGAGCCTTCGTGGCTCTCTCTCTCTATGGATCTGACCCCTAACACTCCTAGGGATCAACAATCATAAATCAAATAAGGTACTGCAGCAGAGCGCTCAAGGCCAACAGCCCTAAGTCCACAGGGCCTCCTGTGCTCCCTATCTGGTGTCTCATGGTATGGTGGAGGAGAAGCAGCAATCCTCTGATAATCTTCCTCTTCATTTGAGGCTGAGAGGGAGTGAAACTTATTACTACTCAGAAGTGGAAGAGACCTCATGGAGAGAACCTCCTCTACACATAAAGATCAAGTTTCTGCTACTCATGCTCATGCTTTTTTGATTTTATTGTATGCTGAGTATGAGAAAACAAGGCATAGAAGGAACTAGTACCTACCTTAAAAGTGGAGGAGACTATCTTAGAGGGTAACATAGCCTTCCCCTTTAGGGTGACCAACGAGGAGGTAGTAGCTCTCGTTGGAGCTATGGCAGGGACAACTGGATGGGCAGGTGCTGAAACTATCACTGAACAAGGTGTGGGAACTACCATGACCTTCTTCTTTAGTGGAGAAAACTCAAAGTCAGATGGAATATCCAAGCGGATGAGTGGCATCTGTCCCGCAACCTCATCCTTGCTGACAGTGGTGAGGACTGCCCCCTCACAAGTAATGTAGACCCCATTAAAGCCACAGCCAAAATAGATCAGGTTGGCGACATCAGTCATGGTGAGATTGGCCTAATCCAAGGCCAGGTCTACACCAAAAGGAAAAGAGAAGATGAACTTGCTAGGAGCCATGATCACGCATTGAGATGTTGAATGATTAATTGTCAAGTCAGCATTTGTTGAAACAAGATTGAGTCAGACCCTTGCCTTGATGTTTATCTTCAATCACAGATTTCTATACTTAGTTTGGAATTCAAACCCACAATTAAAAAATTTAAGTATGCTAAGTGGGGTTCATTTGAATTTTGGAGAGATTTTTGATATTTGGAGGGGAGACTTTGCCATATAATTTTGATTTAGAACCCATACTCAACCAATTTAAGTAGCTTGGGTGGGGTTTAAATATTTGGAGAGACCTTTGAAGATATTTGTATTGTATGTCTTGTTTGAAAATTTTGATTTAGAAAACCTTTACTTGGCAAATTTAGGTATGCTAAGAAAAGGTTTTGACTATATGTTATGAAAATTTATGAAAACATTTTTACTTATGATAATTGATTATATGTGTGATATATTAATTTGAAAATGGGGCTTCCTACTTAACAAATTTGGTATGTTAAGTAGAGGCCAAGTGTGTTTGATATGTGTTTGAAAATGAGATTCTCATTTAACAAATTTGGTGTGATAAATGAGAGCCAAATGTGTTTATGATTTTCTTTTTAAAAATGAGACTCTCACTTAACAAATGTGGTATGTCAAGTGAAAGTCAAATGTGATATGATTTATATTTTGAAAATGAGACTCTCACTTAACAAATATGGTATGTTAAGTGAAAGTCAAATGTGATATGATTTACTCTTTGAAATGATACTCTCACTTAACAAATGTGGTATGTTAAGTGAAATTCAAATGTGATATGATTGATGTTTTGAAAATGAGAGTCTCACTTAATAAATAGGGTATGTTAAATGAAAGTCAAATGTGAGATGAAAATGAGATTCTCACTTAACAATTTTGGTATGTTAGGTGTGAATCAAATGTGTTATGAAAATGATATTCTCACTTAACAACTTTGGTAAGTTAAGTGGGAATCAAATATGTCATAAAAATGAGATCCTCACTTAACAGCTTTGGTATGTTAAGTGTGAATAAAATGCGTTATGAAAATGAGGTTCTCACCTAACAACTTTGGTATGTTAAGTGGGAATCAAATGCATATGATAGTAAGATCCTCATGTAACAACTTTGGTATGTTAAGTGGGAATCAAATATGACATGAAAATGAGATCCTCACTTAACAACTTTGGTGTATTAAGTTGGAATCAAATATGACATGAACATGAGATCCTCACTTAACAACTTTGGTATGTTAGGTGGGAATCAAATATGACATGAAAATGAGATTCTCACTTAACAACTTTGGTATGTTAAGTGGGAATCAAATATGTCATGAAAATGAGAACCTCACTTAACAACTTTGGTATGTTAAGTGTGAATCAAATGTGTTATGAAAATGAGATTCTCACTTAACAACTTTGGTATGTTAAGTGGAAATCAAATGCATATGATAGTGAGATCCTCACTTAATAATTTTGGTATGTTAAGTGGGAATCAAATGTGGCATGAAAATGAGATCCTCACTTAACAACTTTGGTATGTTAAGTTGGAATCAAATATTTCATGAAAATGAGATCCTCACTTAACAACTTTGGTATGTTAAGTGGGAATCAAATGTATATGACATGTTCTCTTTCTTTTTGGAAAGAGAGGGAAACTCTTTGTTTGATAAATATGGTATGTCAAACAAGATTCCAAAATATGTTTATGATTTTAAAAAAAGAAATTTTATTTAACAAATTCGGGTATGTTAAATAGATTTCAATGATATGCTTTGATGTCATGTATTTGATTTCTTGCTTTTGAAAGAGAGAAACTTCAACTCTAGCATATGTGAACTATGTTGAGTATAGTATCAATTTTATGCTATGATTTTATTTGAAAATAGAATCTTCATTCAACAAAATAGGGTATATTGAATGAAGGTGGTCATTTTCAAAAGTGTACTTTTGAAAAAGATGGAAACTCTAACTCTGGCATATGTGAAATATGTTAAGTGGAGTTTCAATTTCATGCTATGATTTCAAATGAAAATAAAATCTTCATTCAACAAATTTGGGTATGTTGAATGGAGATAACTATGATTCTTTTGAAAAATGATTATGATTTTGATTTTGAAAAGAACCTCCATGTAATAGTCATGGGGATTGTTAGATGAGGTTTGGTTATGTGAGTTTTGTGCTTTTTGAAAATTAATTATATGCAAAAAATCTTTTATTATGTAAATTTTGAAAAAGTACTTTTAGAAAGTGATATTTTGCAAAAGAATTTATTTTTCTTAAATATAAGATGAACCTTACCTCACCAAGCTAATGGTAAGGAGGTTCTAAATTTGTTCATCTTCTTTCATTATTTAATTTTATTTTTTGCCTATTGGGAGACCCAATAGGGTTTTCAAGACCTACAAGGAGTGAGATCCTAAAACCTAAAGTATGTCGGCTAGCTTTGCTTAAGATGGAAAGAAAAATAGTCTAGGACTCATATGAAATATAAGTCCACTATTGATGCTTGGAAAGAATAGTTGCCTAATAGAGATGGAAAGAGGAACCATCCCTAGCGGAGTCGCTAGAAAAATCTGTGGTGTTTGTTTTTGAGTTATGTGTATGTGTGTGTTTATTGGGGCGGGGGGGACACCATGCAGATCTGAGGATACACTTATTGAGGTGATTAAGTGCGACATCAAGGAATGGTGCACTATCTCAAAAGATAGACCCTACGAAGGACCTAATCACCTAATAAGGACTCCTAAGGCATGCTGGATCTTCTAATATACCTGCTATCTTCAGATACCTATAGATGTATAAGCAATTATAAGAATAAGAATCATGCAAAAGTAGAATTGATTTGATTAAATTATGGTTTCCATCCACTAGTTATATCACACACAACACACACACACACATACACGAGTTATATGTATGTGTGTGCATATTGGTGAGGTGGGACACCACGCAGATCTGAGGATATACTTATTGAGGTGATTAGGTACGATATCAAGGAATGGTGCACTATCTCAAAGATAGATATCACCACCCTACGATGAACCTAATACCTAATAAGGACTCGTAAGGCATGATAGATCTTTTAATATACCCGCTATCCCTAGATACATATGGATTTATAAGCAACTATAAGAATGAGAATCATGCAAAAGTAGAATTGATTTGATTAAATTATGGTTTTAATCCACTAGTTATATCACACACACACACACAAATATATATATATATATATATATATATATATATATATATATATATATATATATATATATATATATATATATATATATATATATATATATATAAAGTAGGTACAGCGCCATTATTTCGCACTAAGGGAGTGAGGTAGGAACCCTCCTTAAGGTTACTTAAAGTCTTGCGTCCATGAGATGTCCAGACTAATATATGCATTATTCTTATATATATATATATATATATATATATATATATATATATATATATATATATATATATATGATTATCAAAGCAACTTATAGAAATGAAAACTGTACAAAAATTGGATTCAATTGAATTGATTTATTTGTGTACATGAATTAAAGCTCTATCTAAATTTTGATATCAAAAATGCATAAAAATGAAATCAAGCATGTACGCCGCCATTACTCTACACCAAGAGAGTGAGGCAGGAACCTCCTTAGGGCTACTTAAAGCCGTGCATCCCTCGGATGTCCGGACTAATATACTCACTAACATTCTTACTTATGCAAATCAACATATGAATTTAAGAAAGAAACTTCACTTCATATACTAAATTTATATTCACATGTACTTCCTATATATGTATACCTAAAGTCACAACACATATTCTTATTTATTAAGAAGCTTTTGAAAATATGTTTGAGATTTAGTAGTGATTATAGCCACACATATTTTTAATTAAATCAATACATGCAAATTTGACATAAAGGAAATCAATTTTTTTATTTGATTAATTTTAAAAGAAATGAATGTATGAATCAAATGACATGCAACACTTTAATATGATTGAAAAGAAATAAAGAAATATAAGCATACAATCTATTTCAATCAAACTAATTCTTAAGGACAACCACATTAAACAAGCTTGTTTAAAATAAACTAAAGTTTGTTAAAGCCACTTTTGATTTTATGTTTGATTTGATTTATGAAATGTGGAAGAGGTTTGCTGGTCCTAATCCTATTCTCATGTGTGTGAGTTAATTTAATTTAATAAAAAGAAATTAAGTTGATTTTATGGATTGATTAAGTTAAGCATGGATTAAATCAATTAATTAACCCTTACCTATGTCACCTTAAGGTAATTAATTAAACAATTATGAGCTAATCTAATATGCAATTGCATGGAAAATTAAATAGCAATGCTCCTATGAAATAAAAGGAGCCAAATGCAATTAGTTCATGATTATTAATTAATTAAGCTTGAGGAGCTTACTTAATTACTCTTATGATTTTTCTCACACATGTGAGCTAACCATAATTTCATTAGCTCTCTCTTTAAGTTATTGAATACCCGAAGAGCTACTCAAGAGTTAATTAGAAAGTAGATTCAATCAAATTAATTAATTTTATTAATTATCTAATTAAATCTCAATTATCATTAATCAATAATATGAAATAATCTTAGGGAAAGAGGCAAAGAAGGGAGCCTAAGTCTCAATCCCTAAATCCTTTCAATTAGTTAAGTAAAGTTCAGGTATGATTTGATTTTTTTTATTATTCTTGTTAGTTAATTAATTAAGGGGTTTCAAATAATTAATTATTTAAGAAGGAATGAAGAAGACTTAAGGAAAAGAGGGAGTCCCAATCCATTTCCCTAAACTTCACCACCATTAATAGAGGTTAACAAGCTTAATTGATTGATTAATTTACTATTCATTTGCTTAATTATCATTAATTAAGAAAGGAGAGTAATTAAGGCTTAATTTATTGGTTTCTCCAATTAGTTATCTAATAAATCCCAAGATAAATAGGGGAGGTAGAGGTCATCCCCCTAAACATCTTTAAAAATTTTGAAATTAATTGGATAATTAATCAGAAAGTAATTAGGCTAATTATTTTTTTAATTAAATCTTAATTAAGCAAAAATTATTGTTTAAAATTAATTAACATTTATTTTATTTTATTTTTTCTACAATGTTATGAATTTTGAATGTTTCAACAATAAAAATAGATTAATTAACCTAATTAACCTCCATAATCCCGTCGGCGCCATGTTGTAGTTGACGTGGAGCGCTTTCTACGTGGCACGATGGGATTAGTTATTTAAGTTGTCACGATGCGCGGGTGTGGAATGCTTGTGGGCCATCCGATTTAAGATCGAACGGCCACGATTAAACGCAATTCTGAATGAAAAGAGAGAGGTTCTATGCGTGATCAGATCAGGATCATTCATTCCGATCATGCAGAATGGATGGCCCATGATCTATCTCCTCTCGAGTGGCGAGTGACGAATACTATCTATCGATTGTCGCTCGATCCGAGCTCACCCAAGCTCGGATGGAGATGAAATTGATCTCACACCTTTAAGGAAGCATAACAAACACATCTAACGATGGAAATCACACAAGATATAAGTTTCCATCATAAACAACCAACATATTTTGAGCTAATGATTAGTTTTAATGGCATACCTCGCCGGAGCTTGTGACCAGTGGTTCCAATGATTTAAGAAGCTTCGTTTGGTAGAAATGAAGCCCTGTTGAACCGCACGAGCTTTAATTTGGTGTAGTTTACTCGGAAGACCAACCCACGGCACGTAAGCAATCGGTTTTGATCGAACTCCACCCTCCGGTCATCAGGAAGCTTGGAAAATGATTCAGTTTGGCTCGTCTAGGTCCAAGGATGGTGTGCGCAAAATTAATTACACATTGGTTGCAAAATAAGGAAATGTGAATCGATGGTTTGCTCCCATGTTTTGGTTTTACGTAAAACCAAGAATGGGGATTTTGGGGAGCTCGGGAAATGCAAGGGGAGGCTCTGGGATCTTGTTTCTTAGCTGTTAGGGTTGAATCAAGTGTGAGTGTGTGAGTTTGAGTGAGAATGAGGGGGGTATAACCCCTCCATCCTTGGCTTGGACAGTAGTGATGGTTTCGACTTGGTGGATCAATGGCTGAGATAGGAGCTTGATTTGGGCAGATAATCACTCCACTTGGCCTCACATGAGTGTAGAAGGGTGGGAGGTGGCGGCCATGGGAGTAGTAGGTGTCCTTGGTGGTTTGAAATGCTCCAATGGGAATGGAGAGGTGATTTCACCTCCCCATAAGTCATGGTCGACCCAACCACCTTTGGGTCAGGTCAGCCATGGTCCTTGGTGCCTAGGTGGACCTATGAATGGGTGTTAAGGGGCCAAGGGGAGGAAATGACCAAATATGCATGTGTCTTATCTCATGGGATGCCCTAAACTTAAAAGCAAAGTGGCCATTTGGCTATGGGTTTGGTTTGGATAGATTTGAAATGGGTCAAAAGTGAGTTAGCCCAAATTTCAAGTGATTTGAAGTTTATTTGATTTGATTTTGCTTGATTTAACTTATTTATGTCAAATTAGGTTAGGTTGGGTCATGTTGACCAATTGGTCAAATTGGATCAAACCAAGGGTTGGGTCAAGTTCACATGACTATTTGGAGTATATTTGTGTCATTAGTTTGGTTCAATTTGCTTTGGATTTGATTATGGCTCATTTGGGTTCAGATAGGTCAAATGAGTCAAGTTGACCAAATTGGGTTGGGTTAGGTGTTGAGACAAGTTCAATTGGCTAATTGAAAATTATTGTAGGCTTTAGTTTGGTTTAATTTGGAGTTAATTTGGATTTTAGCTAATTTGACCCTTTAGGTCAATTTGGGTTAGGTTAAGTTAAGTTGACCAATTGGTCAAATTGGGCTCAATAATGTCTTTGGTCAAGTTCAATAATTAATTTAGAATGAACTTGAATCATTAGTTGCAATCAATTTGGGTTGGACTGTGATTTGACCTATTTTTTCTTTTTAGGCCAATTTGGGTCAACTTGGGTCAAATGGCCAATTGGACTTGGTTTGGATTAGTTGAGGGTTTGGTCATGTTCAATCATTGATTATGAATTGGTTTGAATCAAAGGTTTCAGTCAATTTGGTTTGAATTTATATTCCATTTATATTTGGGAATATAAATGAAGATATAAAAGATTCATGAGGAAATCACTTGAGTTTGGAGTGATTTGAATTTGGTTAAGGCTAAGTCCATAAGACAAAAATAAAAGGCTTATGAAGGGTTTTAGCATTTGGATTTGATCATGAGATTGAATCATTTGACTTGTAATTTGATTTAAGATTTGAAGTTTGAATTGACATTTGAATTTAGGTTTGGTTTGGGAAGGAAGCATTGGTTGGATTTAGGTCATAAAGTAATCAAGTTTTCCTAAGTTCTTAAGGCAAAACCTATTCCTATGGCTAATAATCTAAATCTCTAGGCTTAAGTGTTCACCTAATCACTAGAAGTGTCTTAAGATTAAAGAGCTCTTAGTGTCTATGAGAGTCCTAGATCTATGATGAGGAAGTTGAGAATTCACTCCAAAAGTGAGGTCAACAGTGGTCGATTTCAACTACTCAGAGCTTCTATTAATTATTACTTAACTTATTGGTTCATATCAATGGCCTGTCCAAAAGGTGTGATTAAGAAAATTTCTGCAATTATGGCCAATTTTTCTATCACAGCGTAGAATCTAAACATCTTCATACTATCTCCTGGGCTAAAATGACACTTCCTAGAGATAAAGGCAGTATAGGTTTAACCTCGGCCACTTCTTTGAACCAAATTTGTAAAGTTAAAACCTTATGGAAAATTCTTAACAAATCATCCTTGTGGGTTTGTAGTTATTCAACAAATACAGATCCATTTGGAATAAACACTCCCTTTGATCTTCTCCTCTTTGGCAGGATTTAAAAATTTATGCTTCTCAGGTCAGAAGGAATCTTGTTTACAACCTTGGGCAATGGGCACTCTTTTTTCCTCTTTTTCGACTTGTGGTGTGATGGACATTCTCTATTGAAGATGTTGGGTCATGTTTGCTTTACTATCTTTGATCTATCCCCTAACTCTTATGTGAAGTATGTTCTTTCTAATGGACAGTGGACTTTATCAGATCTTTTGAAAATAAAACTGCTTTGACAAAATTAAGTGCATTACCAATTCGCCTGAAGGAGATTTCATTCTTTGGAAGGGACATAAAAAAGATAAATGCCAGCTTGATTAAATCCTTCCTATTTGAACATCTTCCTTTGGTTAACTGGCAGGAAGATTTGGTTTAAAGGCTTTGTTATCAACTATGTCATCTTCTGCTGGATGGCTTATTTGGAGGGTCTTAGGACTAAAGATGCTTACTCATCAAGAGGATTGGGTTCAACCATACTTTGTTCTTTTTATAAAATGACAAACGAATCTCATGCACTTTACTTCTTCGAATGTCAAGTTTATATGGGATTGATCAAAGCTCTTCTTTCTAATGGCTCTTTCTTTCTTTTGCAACACACTCTTCAACAAATTCTTAGTTTTGTCAATAGCCTTGACCACAAGGTTATCAAAAGGCTAGGATTTCTTTTTACGGCCATAACTGTATACCCTATTTGGAGGGAAAGGAACCAGAGGTATCATAACGGTGCTGCAAAATCATATTCAAACATATTATCTCAAATCAAATCTGTGGCAGCCTTCAAGTTACAGAGGTGGAAATTCAAGCCTTCTTGGTCGGTCCATGTTCGCCTGTTGATCGACAAATGGAAGAATTTAGATTCATAATATTTTTCTCTTTCTATTTTATATCTTCTTCTTTTTTTTTTCTTTTTTGCTCTTTTGAAGGATTTTTGCTGGGTTTGCTCTGCCCACCTGGACGATGATGAATTTTTTTCTCCCATCATTTGCTTGCGGCTAGATTCTCGTTGTTTCATCCTGTAGGCCAATTTTGCAACTGGGTATCACCTGAACCGATGAACCAATGTCTGGAAGGTATTTATTTTTTGATAGCCTTTTTTCTGTTGGATACCCTCGAAGGTAGTATTGGCCACAGATAAGGTGTGATTTGGTTTTATTCTTCTGATGGCTTGCCTTCTTGGTTGGGTGCCAATTCGGCCATGACGGATATGATCTGAATTTGACCGACCGAAGGTTGACAACCCACCGCTTATTAAACCTGGTGCTTGACATACAACCCAATAATCTATATATATATATGTATATATATATATATATATATGTATATATATATATATATATATATATATATATATATATATATAATAAGTCAAAATCGAGTCAAATCGTTGTAAAAAAATTGAAAATTTTGAGTCAAATTGAAGCGCATGGCCAAAATCGTCAATTAGTTGATAGGTCAACCCGAACCCGACCCAAAAATTATTCGAGTCAACCCGAACCTAGATTTTTCGAGTTGGGTTCGTATCGAGTTGTCGTATCGGATCAATTTTTGACAGCTCTAGTTGTGATTGAGGATTGATCGATCGGTTTGATTCTGATCTCCTTTGAATTTTTATTTATTTATTTATCCTTCTGAGCCATGGTTGTCAATTTTATATCCCTTTTCATATTTTTTTTTGTTAATAATTATTCCTTCAGGTCTTTTGTCTTGACAATCATTGTAATCTTATTTTCTATACTGTTTTAGAATGAAAATTGGGCTAAGCTCTTAATTTTTTCAAATAATAATAATATAAAACAATTGGGAATAATGTACAGACAGTTTTGATCACAATGGTGGCGATGCTAACTAGTAATTACAATTCTTCAAACAATTCTCCTCAGAATTTTTGTCTCCTCAACGGTCCACATGACCCCCAGTTTCTATAAATTGTCCGATTCCTACTCCCTCATGGCATTCACTTCCAGAGAAAACGTGCAAAATGCTTAGCCGGAGCTCTTTTTTATCCTTACTCACCCCTCCAACTTTTCTCTCCGACGTCCACAGCCACCTCCTTTCTCCTCGCTCCGCCTCCTCGACTTCCCTCCACTTACAGGGAATTCGCCCGAAAACCGCATCTGTTGTCAATCGGAGTAATTACTCTGTCCAAGCTGCTGGGAATTTTTCCGAGCAGCTTGTGGGCGATGTTGCGGCGAAGCGGAAAAGCGTGGCTGGGGTCGACCAGGAAGAGCTTCTGGATCCGGAGAAGCTCGCTGATCTTGATAGCCTCTTCTTTGAGATCAATGGGGTAAGAATTCACCACAAGATATGCCGTAATGAGGCCAATGAAGATGAAAAGGAGGAAGCTTTTCGAAGTAAAATTGGATTACCGACGATCTTACTGCATGGTTTTGGGGCGTCGGTTTTCTCTTGGGGTCGAATAATGAAGCCTCTGGCTGGTTCATCGGCTCAAAGGTTCTGGCTTTTGATAGGCCGGCGTTTGGGCTGACATCAAGAACAAGCTATATTAAGAACAAGGAGTCTGGTGCTGGTAATGAGAAGCCATTGAATCCATATTCGATGGCTTTTTCTGTGCTGGCCACCCTTTCCTTCATAGATATGTTGGGTGCTGGGAAGGCTATTTTGATGGGGTAAGTATGGCTTCTTCTATAGTCAATCCTGGGGATCATTTTCTTTTTTATAGCTCTTCATAAAGTTCACAATTAATTGGGGATATCAGGCACTCTGCTGGTTGTTTGGTAGCAGTGAACGCATATTTTGAATCCCCAGAGAAAATTGCTGCATTGATTTTGGTTTCCTGCAATCCTTGCACCTCTTATCATGAAGAAAGACGCAAAGGGTGGAGCAGTGGGGAAGAGAAAGAAGGCAGGAGATGGTGAACTAGATTTGAGTGAAGTTGAGAATCCTTTTACTAGGATTTGGCATGGTATCTATATGCTCTGTGGGATGTTTGCAGGATTTATATTTAACATTTTAGGAAGGATGACTAATATGGTCAGTTCATTACTTTTTAAACTCGTTGCTGCTGTCCTTAGATCGGCATTTGGAATTATGCTGGTGAGTAGAATGTTTCGTTGATTTCCTTCTCTCCAATAATATTGCCTAAATTTTAGGAAGATTTACATACATACAACACTAGTCTTATGTATTTACATAATCTAACACCTAAATTTTAATATTTATTTATATAACACCTTATCTATACATGAAAAGGTGTATTCATTTTTAAATTTATTATTTGCAATTTGTTTATGGAGAAAATATGACTTATAACATATGGTTGAAAACAATTTTGGTAGATGATAATCAAAAAGCATCACCATCAAAAGTTCATTAATTAGTGTTCTGGAAGTTTTATGCTATTTGGTTGGAGTTATTATCATACTTATATTATGGGAAATAAGAACTCAAAAGTTAATTAAACTGAAAACAAATAATTCATCCATTTGCTTCAACTAGTGTTATTATATCCTTAGGAAACAATTCTTGAATTCATTAAAGTTCTCATTGAATGAATTATTTTCTTATGATTTCTCCTATTTATGACAAAACACTACGTATTGGTTTATATCATCTTCATGCTTGCGAATAACACTAGCCATGCGTGCTCTTTGATTTGAACTTTGACCTCTTCGTTTGAAGAAATAAGACAAAACCATAGCTTTTTTTAATTATTTATTTTTGCTATGTTCATTATTTTCTTTTCTAAAGCAATTATTGTACTTTTGAATATTGGTTCAAATCATATTGTCCTGATATATGTTATTATTCAGGTGAGAATAGTCATTGATAAATTTGGCATATCAGCTATCCGAAAATCATGGTATGATGCAAGCCAAGTTACTGATGATGTTATACAAGGCTATACAAAGGTTATTTTTTAATTTATCATTTTTATTTGAAGCTATTTTCTAGTGAGATTACAAGATAATTCATGTGTTGTCTCTTATATTAAGATTACCTATCCTCTAACAGCCATTGAGAGCTAAAGGTTGGGATAGCGCTCTTCTGGAGTTTACTATAGCTATGTTACTTGGTTCTCCTTCAAAGCCAAAGCCAAAGCCTCCCCTTTCAAAGAGGCTTTCTGAGATCAAATGTCCTGGTAATAAATAAATAAACTTTTTTTCTTGCATACTTTTTTTTAAAATCAAGATTGAAGTAGTGTCCTAGGAGTTGATTGAAAAATTTAGCATTGAGATGTCTAATTTGCAGTAATTACTTTTGTTTTTAATTTTTTAATTTTTTATTATTA
The DNA here is from genome assembly GCA_021442155.1 of Cymbidium sinense. Lineage (NCBI taxonomy): Eukaryota > Viridiplantae > Streptophyta > Magnoliopsida > Asparagales > Orchidaceae > Cymbidium > Cymbidium sinense. The sequence continues at coordinate 134,868,197 of CM038216.1, forward strand.
ATTTAATATTATTTTTTTATATTTTAATTTAAAATAAAACATATTTGCTGGTGTTTGAGTGTTTTTGAAAATAATATGATTTATTTTTAATAATAAAAAAATAAAATACTTAAAAATATATTAAATAAATTTGTTTTAAAAAACAAAAAATGCAAAATAAAATTGATCCCAAAGAGTTTTTATGAGTTGTGAAATCTGATATAATTTTTATATCCAAATTCCAATAGCATATCGTTATAGGCTGCTCATCAATACAAAATTATCGTGTATTATTATAAAATGCTATATTTTATTGTGTATATAGATGTTGTGTATTATCATGCAGTTAAATTTTATCAATACATAGTACCACAACCAATATACAACAGTTATATATTAATTGAGCATCACTAGATAAAGAGTTAACTTTAAACTCCACATGTAATAATTTTTCTTGTTTTTATTGTTCTTTTAATATCCGTTGATATTCGTATTCGAATATTTATGGATCTCATCTAAAATATTCCCTTCTTCCTAAAAAAATATAAAGGATAAGTTGCCAGAGGTTATACCAACATCTCAGCGCCTCTTCAAAGCTCACCATTACCCTTATTATATTTTAAGCGAGGATTTATTTTCTGTAGCCATCCTCAATTTTAACCATCTCGAACTATTTCAAGGCATATTTTGCTTCTTTCTCAACAAATTTCACTCATTTCTTCACTGCCATTGTAATATTTTAACTAAGTTTTATTTCTCCTTATTTTATTTTCTCTTGATAGTGTTGATTGTCACCGGTGACACGGACCGCATTGTTCCTTCTTGGAATGCCCAGAGGCTAACGCAAGCCATACCTGGCTCAACCCTCGAAATTATCCAAAATTGTGGGCACCTACCACATGAAGAAAAAGCAGAAGAATTTCTCTCCGCCATCGAAAAGTTTTTGCATAGAGCTTTTGGTGCTAATGAGAGGCAATTTACAGAAGTGGCAACATAATAAGAAGCATTTCCAAATAACATTACTAAAGACTGGCAGAACTGTGAGTTTGGAATGCTCTTACTACGAAGAAAAGTTCTTTGAAAAGTTTCTTCTGCAATAATGAAGGTTGAAAATGTGAAGAAGCCTCCATATGGTTGATAGCATTTATTACCTCCATCCTCTACAATAATGAAGATAGAATATTTGAAGAAGGCTCCCAATGGCTAACTGCATTTATTTCTCTTCATCCTACCAAATGCTTAGTTTGTTTGAGCGTGTCCTTCACAATTATTTCTTATGGGGTGTCTAGCATTAATTGAATCTTTGGAATTCTATATTCTTCTTTAGAGAGTGAGTTTATTTTTTTTTTTTATTCTGTTTAGTTAGTCTTCTATGGATGAGAGAGACCTCATTATTTTGCAATTTCTTTTATTTAGTCTAAGTTTGCAAATTGGGTCATTGGAATTGTTGGGATCACTAGTTTCCATTATGATTAAAACATGATTTCAATGGAAAGTTTTAAAGTTAATGCACTTGAAATTTTAATTAACAACTTGTGTAAACTAATTTGTGGATTAAATGGATCTCAAATTTTATGAATTTATAGTCAAAATAATCGCCTCATCAGAGGAACTCTAACTTCACGTAAATTATTCAATCGAGCAACTCTAACAACACAAAAATTATCTGAGTCAGAGCATATTTGAGCTATTAACTAGTCGAGTTGTTCTTCTTGTGAGTAAGTTATTATGCACATTGGTTCCATATGTCACTGCTGCCTTTCAATTGGCCAGGAGACCAACCGATTTTTCCCTTAGTACCCTCTTGTGATGAGAAACACTCTTAGTTTGGATTGAGACAAAGCTCACCCAATTTTTTATATTTCGTTTGTGTAGATATGAATGTGTTAGAGTTACTATGATCACTATAGACCTGAAGCTCATGAAATTGTTGAAGTGTTAGATTATTATCAAGGAGACATTGCTTTAACACAACAAATTGTATTTTATTATCTTGGAAGCCCTAAATTTAATCCTTAAAAGTCTTTTTGGAATTCTTGCAGTCTTCCTTGATCTTTGTTTTTAAAACCACTTATGATATTGGATTGTTCTTGATAAATTAATTTGACATAAAATGAAAAATCATGTTCACCATTATTTGACTATCTTAATTGCATTCATAATTATCTATAAAACTATTTCTATCAATTTGATTGTTTGGGTTTCAATCTTTCCATTTTACTTGTGATGTTGAGATCTTTGAAATAGTATATTTCAATTACTAGTTAATGACATCATTAGTTCCACCTTGGTTAGCCGTAGCCTTTTGATGGTGTCCTTTGACCTTCTTACTTATTAGGGTGATGTGATCTAGGCCATCTAATATTAGTATATTAAAATTTTACTCTCTAAATTTATAAATAGACCTTCATTTTATACATTTTGTACAACTAAAATAGATTTAGAACTATGTAGAAGTCCTCATATCATATGTAATTATGGAGCTATGACCACCATCTAAGGCCGTCAACCATTCATCCATAGTGTTCTTGGATCCATCCTACCTTTTAATTTCTAAGTTGCTTAATTTCTCGTCCCTCTATAAAAGGATTGCTTTGATAGACTCTAGTTGTTCGCTAACTATAGTTCACTTAACTCTCACTTCTTTTAAGAGGGATTGTTTTGATCAATTCTAATTTTTAATTGAATTCAATTTGTAAAGTTACTCTCCTTTCAAAAATGAGACAATCATAACCACTTGCAATTACTCACTAACTCTAAGTTGCTTGATTATTCTTACTTTGATTACCTTTGATTTCCATCTAACCATTGGAAGCCTATTTTCCCTTTTTTTATTGAAGTGAGATTGTACCTTACTGTCTTCAATTATTTATGGATTTGAAGAATCTTAATTCTCCATCCTTCTAGATCTCTTAGTTATTCTTCACAAATTCAAAGTCTAATGACTGTAGTTGTATAAGTGTGCTTTTGATCTTGTCTAGAACTTGGATAATTTTAAAAGTGATATATCATTGCACAAATTTTTGATGCAACCATCAGATGCATTAAAAATAGTGTATCAACTTGAAGTTTATCCTAATGAATCATCTTGAAGCCAATGAATACGTAGAGGTTGAAAAATGTCAATAAATCTGCTCTAAACTTATATAAAATCATTCGATATTGGATTACACCTTCGATAATGATAGGAGAAGTACTTTACTAAGGAATCACATGATAAAATTTAATCTATGTCACTATATTTTTATTTAAAAGAATATTTTTTGTACTATGATATATTATTTGTGTTATGACTTTTTCATTAAATAATTGTATATAATTGTTAAAGTGATAACATTTTTATAAAGAATCAAACATTTAATTAATTTTCAAAACATATGAATATAAAAGTTTTTGGGCTTGTGAGAATATTAGTTTAATTTAATAGAAAGTTTTCCTTCGCATGAAATAAAATTAGAGTGAAATATTAATTAAAATTAGTAAAATAAATAACACATTAATAATATTTAAAATTTTGTTAATATACCATTAAAAATAGAAGTCTATATGGGGGTGTTTGGCAACGGATTTATCAGGGATTTAGCTTGCTAAATCCCGTAAATCCTACCAAACACCTTGTGCGGATTTACTAAATTTTTCTGCATCGTAAATCCAAGAAATTCAAAGGGTAAATTCGAATTTGTTAAATCGCCATATCGGGATTTACAGATCGCAAACCTCGCGATATGGCGAATTGGCGCTTGTCGTAACCCTTCCAACAACGATATTTCTTCAGGATCGTCTCTTCACACATCTTCGCCTAGCAGCCATCTAACCGTGTCTCTGGATTGCTATGGTCGTTGGTTCCTTCTATGCTTCCTCGCTCTAGCCTCTCTTCATGATTTTTTCTTTTGAGATAGATTTGCATCCTTGATGAATTTTCACATGTGAAACTTTCGGTCTTGAGAGTGATAGTAAGTTGATAGATTTCTATTTCATTTTCTGAGTTTGCCAATTTCGTGAATTCCTTCCCATGTAATCTGTTTTTTTTTTCCTGCTTAGCCTCTCTTCGCTCCGAAATGAGGGTTCTTGTTCTACTTCCTCTAATCCTCGACTACGTTTTCCTTATTTCCCTCCATTTCTATTTTTGGCTTAAACTCGTACTAGATTTTATGGAGAGGTAATTGCTGTGAGATGCGACAACCGGAGGGGGTGGAAATTCATGCGAGATGCTGAAACAGAACACCTGCGGGCACTGAGAAGCAGAAATTAAAACCCTATTAAAACCTCTTCGTGGTCAATTTAAGCCTGAACGGGGAAATCCCTGATATTTTGAGAGGCGTTTTTTTTTAAAGTCGGAAGTAGTCCATCTGTAAGCTTCTTAGATGCAATTTTTTAAAAGCTTGTGCATTTTTGTATTTATGAGAAGAAATTGTGATTTAATAAGAGAAGAATTTAGGGCTGTTAATAATTTAGCTGATACGATAATATGACAGCAACTCACTCAAAAAAATAGAGTAGACCCAATTAACTTGTAAGTTGGATTCGTTTAGTAGTCTAACTTCTAACCTCTTTAATTTTTTTTAAAGTGCCTGATTTTTAAATTAAATAAAGGATTAGCATGTAATGAGCAAAAAGATATAGAAATATATAAACTCCAAATTTGTAGATTGCCATTTTCCAGTAATATATATAAATAAATATTAGATGAGATGGGAGGCTTAATCTTTCATTTTCTTTCAATCAAATTTAATATTTTTATGAAAGATATTGTTAATAATCTATTTTTCTTTCATTACAAAGGAAGACTCTCTGAAATTAAAATTTTTTTAATAAAATTAGCATCATAAAAATTTTGATAAATGTTAGATAAACTATTAGTTGTTGTTCATTATTTATAGGTTGTGCATTGTCCAAAGATTTGATAAACTATATAAGCTGTTGTAAATTGTTGTTGGATTCCATGCTCTTTACAAAAATTAAAAAATTCTTGTGAGTTGCATTCTCTACCACAATCGCTATGGAGATTATGTATAAACACGCCAGCTTCTTTTACTACTAGCACTTTAAAGTTCTTGAAAGCTGAAAAAGTTTGAATAACATGACAATAGTGGTTTGAAGAACATTAACAATAGCTTAAAATGACCTATTTATTATAAGACTTTGAAGAAACAATACTTTGCAGAACCTGAACGACACTAGAGATAAGACAGTAGTTGTACGTTTCTTCAAAATCATCCTGCATGTTATCAATATATTACTTCCTAAATAAATTTTTTGATTTTTCCAACATTCATTAGAAACAGTTAGTCGCTACTTCAATCAGGTGTTGCAAGCTATCATTTTATTATCTGATGAGTTCATCAGCCTACCGCCAGCACAAGCTGATTGACATTCATTTGTATTAGGTAATCCCCAATTCCATCCATTTTTCAATAATGTCATAGGTGCAATCGACGGAACACATGTACCAGCTGTTGTCAATTCACGATTTCAGAACAGATATCGTAACAGAAAAGCATTCACTTCACAAAAATGTCATAGCTGTTGTTTCATTTGATCGTCAATTTGTTTATCTAGCTTCTGGTTGGGAAGGATCTGCAGCAGATATGAGAGTTTTACATTAGTCAGTTGAGCAATGCGGCTTTCGTGTTCCACAAGGGAAGTATTACTTAGTTGATTCAGGTTACGCCAATACAGACAAATTTATTGCACCATTTAGAGGCTTTCATTATCACCTAAGTGACTATCGGAGTACAACTTCGTAGATATTGGTCACGAGTTGTTTAACCATCGCCATGCACACAACTGTGGAATGTGGTGGAGAGAACTTTTGGGATTTGGAAAGAAAGATTTGGAATACGCGTAAATTTCCTTTGATGTGAAGGTGACATTGTAATTGCATGTGCGGTCCTACACAATTTTATTGGTCGTTATCATGGAGATGACTATTACTTTAATATATCTCAAATAGAAATGCAACATTATAGGGACTTAGAAGAGGTGACCGTAGATGATGAAGACCCTGATGTCCATGCAACTATTAGCGAAAGAGTTTAAGGAGATAGTTTGAGATATATAATAGCTACTACAATGTGAGAAGCACGGGTAAGAAAGTAGCTTTATACATTAAGAAAATATAATATTTGATTCTATAGTTTTAATCCAATTTTTTCGCATATACAGGAATTGGGGCGGAGTAATCGCAACATGTGATATTTTCAAAAGAGTTGAAAAATTCAATTGTATTATGAGCAGAAAAATTTATTAGATCCAAATAATGTAATATTTATTTATATTTTGAATGTAACACGTCTTATCTTTGTTAAATGAATTTAATTTTAATTTTAATATTACGTTCTTTTGTTTATTTATTTTCATATTTTAAAAATATTATTATTTAATTATAACAGACTTAAATCCTCATATAACTTACCAAACATCTTTCTGGATTTAGCAGGATTTAATAAATATGTTATCAAACATTTTTCAGGATTTAACTCCTCAGGATTTACTAAATCCAGATATACTAGATTTACTAAATCCTACTTGAAATAAATCCAATCCATTGCCAAACACTCAGAGCCCAAATATTAATTAAAATTAGTAAAATAAATAACACATTAATAATATTTAAAATTTCGTTAATATACCATTAAAAATTGAAGTCCATAGGGATAGAAAATTGGTTACTTGTAAGTGTTTCTTTTTCGGCCTTCGCAGTTAACGCTCGACACTGGTCACTGTCTTCGACAACTGGAGGACTTTCGGCACCCGCCGCCGAGAGCGGCGGCGGCTGCGGTTCATTTCAGAACGAAGCATCTAATCCTCTGCGTTTCTATCGGATAAATGATCTTCTACTCTCCCATTCTTTAGACGGGCAGAGATGTATCGGTATCGACTGCTGCCATTTCCGGCGATGAATTTATCTCGATTAAGTCTCCAACTTTTGTTCAACGGAGATTTTGGAAGTGGTAGGAATAGCTGCCCTAGGGTATTGTATTATAAAGCGGGTCGCCTCAAAGTCGGAACTGCTGGAGAAAGTGGATTCTGCGCGCACCGCTTGAATGGCTCTTTAGGTTCCCCTCATGGAAGATCGGTAAATTGCTCTCCAGCCTCCCTTCGATGTGAAAATATACGGAGATATTTTTTTTCTCTTTGTTTATCTCGATGAGGTATCTGATTTTAGGACATTTTGCTTGTACTAATCATGTTTATAAATTTTCACTGTTTGATCTCTATTACGCTACGGAAGTTTCCTAATAAATGGGAAAACAACAGCTAGTTTGTGGTGCAATGCTCTCATTTTGCTAGATTTTCTTCGCAATGCTATAATGTCTGAGAAGTAAAGCGTGCATGGCTACTCTAAGATAATAAATTAGGTTTTAGAAAAGTAATATTTGAAGGGTTCATACTTCCTTCTTATTAACTGTTTGAAAGGTGCCTACCTGTGCTAGCTAACAGGATATTATTGGAGGGAATGACCATAAGATTTTTTTAGAAGAGGTTGGAAAATTAAGTTAGTAACCTTATTTTTCTTTGTTTGAGTAAAAGAACTGAAATGTTCTGATTTTGATACAGGTTGCAGAAATCTCGTTCATCAGTTAACTTTGCTCTAATCTTGAATCATCTGGTGGATGTCTGAAGCCTAAAAATACCCCAACACCTCCTTTGGACTGCACTAAAAAGTTGTTCCTATTACATCTCTTAATACCAATATCTAGCTTACTTTCATTCTTATTTATCAATGTTTTCCTTTGTTGAAGAATGATGATATAACGTATATAATTAAGATTAAGTGGTTTAATTGAAGAGGTGCGTTAGAATTATAGTATGATAATGGACTATCATGGAAAGTTGAAGGGTAACTTTTATAAAACTATAGTTTGTTTGGTTATGTTATGATCTAGGGATCAGATCATGAATGAGATGATCAATATGGTCATCTACCTCAAAGAAGTCTATAAAATGAAGATATTTTATAATTTAGGCATCAGATAGTGAGAAGTCCATAAATTGACTAACCATGGCTATTAAAAATTCAATATTAGGCCTAGTGTGGAAGAGATACATGAGTATGCTAATAAATATTTGATAATTCCCAGTTTAGCATTTAAATTCATAGGATTATATGTTGGTTTACACCTCAATACTCATTCTTTTAAAAGGTCTACACATACTAGTGTTGTGAGGTTGAGTTACTCTCATGAGAGCGAGCTACCTCCTTTTCTAGAAAATATTTTAGATTTCCTAACTCTTGAATAGTAAATTTTTTGATTGTAAGTTTCTTCAGTCTGTTCTTTTCTTCTATAAAGTCTCATCCGAGAACAATGTCATTGACATATATAATTAGAATAACATATTCATCTTTAGATGATCTTTTTGTAACGAGAGGATGATCAACCTCACATTGTATATATTCATAAAGTTTAACTTCTTTGGTGAATTTGTCAAACTAAGCACGTGAGGGTGGCTTCAAAACCATATAAGGGTCTTTTAAGTTTATAGACTTTGTTTGTTGTGGGAAATGTTTGAAGACTAGAAGGAATTTCGATAGGCATTTTTTTAAGTCAACCATTAATGAAGTCATTCTTGATATCTAACTATAAAAGAATCCATTCCAAGTTAGTTGCAAGAGTTAAGAGTACTTGTACTATACTTAATGTTTTTATAGGAGAAAAGTCTCTCTTTATAATCAATCCCCTAGGATCATGAGTTTACTCATTTGCCACAAGTTCTGCCTTTAACCTCTTTATACTTCCATCAACCTTGTGTTTGATAATAAAAATTCATCTGCAACCCATTCAATGTTCTCTTTAAGACAACTCAATAGATCTCCCATCTTTTTTTGTTATTTTTTCAATTGTTTGTATCTCTTTTCATATAGAAGTTCTAATTGCCTCAAGAATTAACTTTGAGACATGTACTTGTTTGCTATCGATAACAAATGCATGGGAGTTAGGAGAAAATCTCTCATAAGATACAAAGTTACTAATAGGGTGATTAGTGTAACATCTCACACCTTTTTGTTAAGTAATTAGTCTATCAAAATCATCATCAATCAATTCATTCATATGATTAGAGGAGGTATTACCTTGATAATTTGCAGTCATGTCTAGACTCTATACACATGTTGGAATGTTGACCTTGCTCAAGATATTTTGGATTCTTTTCCTTCTGCAATAATTAAGCATTGTAAGCTTTTTAGAATGAGGTATGGATGGACCTGGATATGAGATGTGTTCATTCAAATTAGAAATATTTGGACTATGAGGTTCAATTCTAACCTAGGAAGTCATAATGTTGGGTTTAGTAAACATGGTGGTGATATTTGTTTGAGTAATATTCCGAAGTAGATATTCTTAAGAGAAATTCTCACATTAACTATCAATTTTGGGATAATGTAGTTGTAGTTCAAAGAATGTAGCATTCATGGAGTTTGTCTTGTAATGGGAAAGTAGCATGAATATACATTTGATGGCCTTAAGTTCAAGTTTACTCATACTTTGTAAATGAAGATGGACATATGCATAATAGAACACTTTCGTGAGAATGATGGAGATAATTTTAGTTTTTGGGTAAGAGTTTAAGAATACTTAGCAAGAAGATTCAAAGTTAAGAAAATGAGAAGGAATTCTACATTTATGAGTTACATTACATTTAATATAATTTTTCCTCAAAATTGTGGTGTTTGAATACATGAGCTTTGATGAACTATATTCTAGCTTGATAGATGATTACCAATGATTGAGGCAAAGTATTATTTTGCATAATCAATTTTCAGCACTTTCATTTTTGTTTGAAATTAAGTTTGAAGCATAGTGTGAAAATTTCAAATATTTGACTTGTCAGATTTTTTTTTCATAAGAAATATCCATATTACTCTAGTGTGATCATTTATGAAGCAAATAAGCCACTAATTATAATTGACCTTTTAATTATGGATGGTCTTTGAATATCAAGTTAATTAAAAAAAATATTATGATATATTAGTATAAGAATTTCTCATATGTTTTGAGAACTAACAAATTTCGCCATTTTCTAAATAATAAAAGATTTTTTTTCAACATGTGCAAAGTTTGAATGTTCTTATTGATATCAACATAATGTGATTTCATTATCCTTATTAGAATTTAAACATAATAGAGGATTATTTTGTCTAGATGACTATACCTTAAGAGTTTGTTTTTATGAAGAGCAAACTTTGAGGAGACAAAGTTCTAAACACATTACATTTTAGATCAAATGTGATTTTATTGACAATCAATAGTTTACAACCAAATTTTGACACATTTAAGAGTTAAATTATTTGAGATGCAAACAAACCCAATTCTAGGAACTTAAGATGGTGAACTATCGATCATTCTAATATTATGTCCCTAAATGCAAAATTTATAATTTCTTGAAATTATTAAGTCCCTAAATGCAGAATTTATAATTTCTTGAAATTATATTATTGCATGTCATATAATTTGAGACATCAAAATCTACAATCCACAACTCTTGGTTAACCCTTTTTTAGGTTTATGGCATTTATAAGATTATTTGTTTGGGCCAATAAAGCTATACAAATTATATTGAAGTAGGTACATTATTACTTTGTGATTGACTAAACAATTTTCTATAGTAGGTTCATTTGTTCTTTGTGGAATAGGTCCGATCATAAAGGTGTGGAGTTCTAACTTTAGATGGTAATGTTATATTAGGTCATATAAGAGAAAAATGTACAACTAGACACTCTATCAGAGGAACAATAAGGAAGGTTATAGGTGAATGCTAGAGATCGGTAACAACAAATGATTATAAGAGATTAAAGAATCATATTAAAAACACTTGATTGATTGTTCTACAATTGTATGAGATCAATGATCAATGAAGGAAGATTTGTCAAGCAAGAGCTATAGTTGGTCGGTTCATAGGTATGATAATTTTTGGAGGTTGACGAAAGTAAAAGATTGATTATTCATACTTGCAAAGCTTGATTAATGAATCTACAACTTTCGGAGATCAACAACTCGAGCGAGGGTAAAAAAGTCAAAATCTTGTGGGTCCTACTTAGGTTGAATTTTGATGGTGATGAATGGGTGCCAAGGCAAAGAAGTGAGCCATTAAGGTAGTTAAAAGGAGCACTTGAATGCAAGTTGCCACTACTAGAGACATAAGTGATGAAGGTGATGTGATCATGATGTCAAGGGAAACACAGATGAGGTGCAAAAGAGCAATAAAGGGAAGAGGAGAGAGGTCTAATATTGTCATGAGGGTGAAGAGGGATCAATTCGGAGAACTATGAATGTTGTCAGATAAAGGAGGCTCAACAAGGAGAAGAATGTTTAGAACAATATAACTGTTACTTGGCTTATTGCCAAAAAGAATCTTAAGGTTCAACTTGGAGAAGAAGAGAACCTGTGTCTTCAAATGAAGGCAACATGAGAACCATCAATTGTGAAGTTAATCCTTGGAGTCAAAGAGAATGAAACTAGGTAGACTGTAACAATCATGGGGAAAAATAATTAGAGGAAGTTATTCCTTTTTTAATATATTAAATTATTCCTTAATTATATTATTTATTCTATGCCTATTACAATTGATCAACCCTCAATTACATTCCCTAAAACAAGAAATAACATTATAAAAATGAAGGAAATAAATAATCATGTTAGTTAATTTATATACCTAATCTATACATATTCAAATTTTAGTAGCATCATATATATAAAGATAAATTAGGATTTATGATTCATTTGAACTATTTGATCAACTACTTAGTAATAGGTTTGTTTATTATATGTATTTTGTTTAGTAGATTAGTTTGCTTTATTTTGGCATTAAAAAAATGTCAAATCTAAACCAAATCAAACAAGTCAATGTAGAAAAACTGTCAAACCTAATCAAATAAAACTGTATAATCAGTTTAACTAATTTGATTTTGCTTTAGTCCATTTTTACACATCCCTACTTCATTCATATTTTCATGAACCTTTTTTTCATTATCTATGAACAATATCAACATCATTAATGTCATTATTATGAAAATTCTTCCTTGTCATTTATATTTTATTCATTTCCTCAATTTGAAGAAATTATTTTTATTCTTTCCTTCTTCATGATGAGTGTGATAACTAGTACGATTTTGATGATACAATATTTTTTATTTTCTAATTTATTTCATTCTATTTACATTAATTGTCAAATGAGTTTGAAAACATGACGTGTCAAATATACAGCGTCTTTTCTCAGGTCAAGATTTGAGTTTTAAAATTTTGCCATTACCTTCCTCCTTAATATTGCACATGCTAAAATTGGCACTTTCAAGTTTTATTAGACTGTAAGATGTGATGCAATGCTTCAATCCCTTTTTTTGTTATGTTATGAACAACAATTCAATTAGTTTAGAAATGAATGAATAAGCTTTTCTTTTTGTCCAATGAGCATATGATGAAGAATACTAGAGGATGTTGGTGAAAATAAGGGAAACATAGAGCTGCATTTTATGGCCACCTATTGTCCCTTTCAATTTTTGCTAGGTGCATTTTTCTGCATATTGTTTTCCTTATATAGTTATATCTGCTAATTTACTTAACAGTAAAGGTTATTTTATTTCTGATTTCTGCTCTGGTACTCACAGAAATTAATGATTGGGAACCCCCTTCCAAGTATGTTAGTGTCGTCATTCTCACGTCAACCAACTGAAGTTACCATCAATAGTTGGCTATTACCGAAAATTAATGACAGACATTTCAGTCACTGATAAAGATTTGACAAAGGCCTTGGAACATTTCTTTTCAAGTGAGAAACATGAAGTATGTTGCACAAAAGAAATGTGCGGATCTTCATTGAGAAACTCAGATGGGAACTTATCGATGCACGTGTCTTTGTTGCGATACCTTCATGATATACAAATACATCCTGATCTGAATATTTACAACTCACTTTTAGCTACAGCAGGCGAAACTAATGACTTTGATCTTTTCTGTGATATATTCCAGAAATTGCTACTTTCAAAATTGCCACCTGATATAACTTCATATGTTATTGTTTCAAGGGTTCTTCCAAGTTTGTCGACTCAAAACTACTAAAATTCATCGTGGATGTTTTGAAATAACCGCTCATAATGATCCTAGTAGTAACAGGATTATCTTCGCCACCGCTAAATCGGCCAAATTGATATAAGTATGATAATTTTGAAGAACGAAGAAGTATGGATGTAAAATTGATCGTAACATTCAATACTATCTTGGCTATCTTAGGTAGAGCTGGTCGAGTTGATAAGATGTTGTCTGAATTCTCTTTAATGAAAGAGCTAGGTTATTCTCGAGACATTATCACTTATGACACACTGATCAACTGCCTTCGAAGGCTTGGAAGATTGGACTTGTGTAAAGCTTTCGCAAAAGAAATGATTGATAGAGGATTTGAATTGGATTTACAAGCTTACACAGCACTTATTGATGGACTTGGAAGAGCAGGTCATGTCAATGATGCAATGATATTATTTGGTGAAATGAAGAAGTGTCACCGTCCTTCCATATATGTATATCGTGCAATGATCAGTAATTTGAAGAAGTTTGGTAAGATAGAAGCAGCAATGGATTTGCTGAAAGAGATGAACTCAAGCACTTCAAAGCTTATTGGCCCTGAAGATTTTAGAAAGAAGAGGGGGGGCAGACTGTGTGAATGAAAAGGATGTTCTTCAAAGCTTTTGATTACTTGATGTCAATTTTTTAGTTGTGACAGTGGTTATATTTTAATAAAACAGAGCAGAATGATGTTTTTTGCAGGTCAAGCAGTTCAATCATATGCTTACAGCTTACATCAGAAGTTGAAATTTTTGTCATACTTTTTATGATATTCGACCTATTCTTAGCATAAGCACAGGTGGTAACTAAAGGTTTGTTGATCAAGAAACTCGTGTTTGTTCGCCATCATGCAGTTAACTATGGTGTAAAGACGTGGCTTCAAGTTAGCTGTTGTCACATAAGTCAATTGATTATTGTACTTCTATCGACTATATACATAAGAGTAATGCTTTCCTTGCGCGAGAACCCTATCGAGTGAGCCAAGATCATTTCAACAAAAATTAATAAAGCTTTCATTTATGTAAGTGCTAAATGGATCAAATTTGTTTGGCTGTTCAAAGGTGAGGATAATCTGTTCAATTTTGCTTTTGGCAAATTTAACGCCAAGACCTTGGAAGACGGCAGCTCTCCATAAGTGTTTGAATCATTTTCATAATATTATTCGGCTCTTTGTTAAGATAAACAACAGTGAGATTTGTTTTGTTTAGTGTGTTCACAACTCAAAGCCTCTTTGAGTGAGATCCTGAATATTAGATGGTCTTCTCTTATTCTTCTCATATAGATGCATCCTAGAAGTTTTCTACCATATTTTGGCAACAGATTATTTTATTCATATTCAAGGGAGATTTTATAAGTTTCCTCCCACCATTCTGAATTTATCTAACAAAAAAATTATTTGAAAAATTATTCACAATGATATCCTATTGAGTTATTGTTTTATTTGGACTCAATAATAAGACATGATTTCTCATTTTTAAAAGGAATATGCGTCCATCTCCTCTTGAATGTGCAACAAGCCTATTTTTGTATTGGCTTGGGTTTAATACTTTAACTCTATCATGAGCCTTCCTTTATCAGAAGATTATGGGTGGATGTAATCACTTCTTCATTAAGGAGATTCATATCATATCCGGAACTCTTTCATCCCCTCTAAATTTTTTTTTTCAAGTCATTAGATATGTAAAACATTGTATCATAGTCATTCAATCTCTTATTTGTTAGTAAGAATATATTCCTTCTTAATAGAATGGTTGCTAAGGGTATTCATAGTAAGCTCATTAATTGGTTTAATGCTTGCATCTTTGATTTTTCATTCTCAATTATAATTAACGGAAAGCTTTAAGAATACTTGAGGTAAAGGCAGAGCAGTGAAAATTTATATTTTTTAACTTGATATAGTAGTGTGATATCTACTAGAAAGTTATAATCTGATTTTTTTTTTTAATTAAAAAATTATAATAGTCATAATTTTTTAAATAATTTTTTTCTGTAATAATTCTATTATTATTTTTTTTTATAAAACAATTATATCTACCCTAAACACATCTTAATCTTCTTATAGATGTTATCATTCATAATCTGTTTCTGATAGTATTAATTGGGTAAAATATATACAGTATATGGACTATGCTTTGAGATAATCTATTTACACTCGAATGATTTAATTGAGAGTTTTATAACAATTTTAGCCCTATAAAGCTATACTCTTTGTTTTGCGGAGACAATTTTCATACACTTCTCCTTTTTCGCTGCTCTTTTTCTTTGTGGCTTATTCAGAAAGTACAATATTGTGGATATTTATTTGTTCATAAGGTTATAAAGATACTATTCTTAAGGGTTATTTGATTGCCTATATATAATATAAAATAAATTCAATATAAAAGAATTATTTTATCATTATTTAATTGAAAATTTTATAAATTCATAACTTTAATTTTTTTTATTGAAAAAAATATAATATAAAATAAATGAAAATTTTGACGATCATTTGACGGCGACTGACGGCATACCGTCATCGCATCACTTTGATGTATTTAAAATTCGTCGCAAAATTCTACCTAAAATAATCTTTCTAATATATTTGAAATACATTGCATTACATTAAAATTTTAATTTACTTCCAACCAAATACTAAAAATATTAAAATACATATATTTAAAATACAATGCACTTCAAAAACATGCAACCAAACAACCCCTTAGTATATATACACTAATTTATAAAATCTAGTTGTATAGGCGTTACTAACAGGAAAAAAAAACACCAAACCTTTTTTTTAATCAATATCAGTAGGCTTTTAATCTGCGTAAGCCTCCAGATGCAAATGAATTCATTGAATCTCAGTTGAATTCAGGTTAATTAATCTTCATTATCTTGGTAGGTTTGTGCTTCTGGACTTCAAGAATAAGTGTCCTTGACATGCTATGTAATAAAAATGAAAGATTGACATACATAACACATAATTCTTAAGCATTTATATATCTAATACTTAAAATTTAATATGTATAAATATATTATTTTTTCTATACATGAAAAAATATATTTCATTTTTAAAAATTAATAATAATACTATTTTTAATATAATATTAAAGATCTGAATATTATTTATATAAATAATAATAAAGTTTAGAAGCTATACATGTAAATGCCACGATAAAAATTTAATATGAACAATATCTGCGATAGATAATCTATGATCCATCTTAAATTCAATCAAATACATAAAACAGTTTCTGATTCTCTCAATCCTCAGCATAAAATCAACATAATGAGTCACAAGCTTTTTTTTTTTTTTCTCATAAATAGTACCTTCTATGTGAGTTTCCTAATATATAGGAAATGAAGGATCTACATCTTGAGCCCATGACTCGAGTCCCCCAATAATATCCTTTGCCATAGGAAAACCATTCTTGCATAGGAAATCAATAGCTCTCTGTGAATCATTTCCTCTTCTACAAACAACATAGAGTGAAGCAGCCTTGCCTGAATCCTTCGCTGCTGCTTTTAAATATGAATCAATAAGTGATATCTGATCCTCCAATTTAGATAGTGGAATGTTAATAGATTCCGGAATGGCTGTGATTTTGAAATGGTGTTCAGGGCGTACATCTACTAGTACATGTGGTTCATCATTATCGATCAAATCTTTGTACTCTTTACTGCTGATTCGAGCACTCTTTGAAATTAAACTTAGCTTCGGGCGAGCCTACGAATACGATGAAAATAATGCAGCAATAAATGGTTAAACTCATTGATATTATAAGGTGAAGAAATTAGGCAACATGTGATATATTAATTGCATTATGAAGCTAAGATATGTGATAAATGCTCGATGGCAAAACAGAAGTATGCTAATCCCATGCAAAGCAATTCAGAACACTTATATTTATCATATTTGAATAAAAATGGCGTTCCAATAGATCAATTCAAACTCCTGAGTAGTTTAAGGGTGGGTCATTTCAAATTTTTTGGTTTACTTCTAAAATGCCCATTTTGATCCTCAATATTATTTTGCAAGAATATTACTGGTCAGCTGCTTGTTTGAGAAACAACCGTGAAAGTTCGCGAAGTTGATGGTAGTGTTATTGGCGTGTTCTGAAAGTGATTATTTGAAAACTGTTAAGAATCTGTTTATGCTGCATATCACAAGAAAAAACTAAAATATCCTTACATGCTGAATAATATAAAACAGAATGAAGAAAAATAAATTTTTTAATATTTATTTATAGACATAAGTCAACTAATTTATATTAAACGTTCATACATCACATAATATCGAATAACATTAATATTAAAACTATAAGTGCAATAACTTATGATTTAAATGAGTAAGAAAGAATAAATTATATGAATAATTTAGTGTTTTAAAAAAAATTGTATATGTAGTTAGTGATTTAAGTTGTATGAATAATTTAGTGTTTTACAAAGAAATAATATATGTAATTATAAATTATATATATTGTCAAATGGGCATGATGGTATCATACATTTTTTATTACTTTAATGTATTAACATGTGATAGTGATTAGGTTGTATTTTATTTTGATTAATGCAGATGTTATTATATTTTTTTATATAAAAAATTAGTGGTAAATATGATATAATTTATAAATTAAATTGACGTTATTAATTTATTTAAATAAATATATATGATTGCCATACGCATATTACTATAATTTATAACTATATATATATATATATTTAAGAAAAGATCTAACATAATTTAACTAAAAATTACCTATTTTATGTACATGCATACATCATAAGAATATTTTTTTTAAGTACATGTAAATGAATAATTTAATATTTTACTCTTTTTTAGTCAAATTATAAAACAATATTTAGCAAATAAAATCATAACATTTAAATTATTACAACTAAAAAAATGGCAAAATCACTTGTACATTACCGAAAGCTAGAAATTACATATAGAGGGACATTTTTGGAATTGCGAAAATTAAACAACCGAACGCAATGAGTCTCTCTGAGTTATGAAATTGCAGCAGCTGCTCTCCAACTTTGCAAAAAAACGTGCAGCCATGGGTTGCCAAAAGAGACTTTGGTTGTGTTTTAAACTATGTCGTGGCAAAAACGTGGCCCCAAACAGGCCCTAAGACTAAGTTCATTGAGGGCAAATTAGAACAATCTATTCATTAGGGATCTATAGTCACATACCATGTCAAATTTAAACTGCATTTGAAGGGTCAAACAGTAGATTTCATGGTTATGGTTGAACTTTGCAGTATCAAGGTTCAATAAAGCTGCAAGTTTATAGTATAAAAAGATGATGTCCTGATCATTACGAAGTACTGCAGGCAGGGAGAAAAATTAATAGTCTGCTTATGTATCTTATCTTAGGACTTACTGAAGAAAGTTATATTGCTAACATGGTTGCTTCTTTTGAGGCAAAATTTTTGATTTCAAAGCCTTCGAACTCTTCAATGGTGATAAAACAATATTAAAAAATTTACAGCTTATAGAAGCTATAACGCAATTTTTTTCTTAATAATTATAAAAGAGATTTTATTTTTTTCTAAATATGCTTTTAGTTCTTTTTTTTAATAGAAAGGACCAAGTTTCATACTGGTAGCTATTAATCGGGCCTGAGTAGGGTCCCCATGGCTTCAGTTGCTCAACTTCTTCAAAGAGGAATAGGGAGAGATGTGGCTGCTGCCTTTCTATCAAAGAGAAAAACCATCAGGGATGGTTATTCAGCTCATCACTACTGCAAAGCCCTCCCCATGATGACAAGATGAAATAAAAGGACGAAGATTAATATATATTGGTCTGGGAAGATAAAGAATGATCTAGTAATGAAAGGAGAGAATGGCTTCCAAATATATTTCATCATCTATTGAAATATAGAGAGAAAAAAAACCATCACGGATGAGATAAAGCTTTGGTGGTAAGATCCATCTCCATTGAGGAAATGCAGAAAAAGACAGCATTGAGAAGATGTGTGATCGACAATCATAATACATCTTTATAAATCTATGCATGTTCCTGTACCAGCTCGATGAAACAACTTCAGTGCCACACTCAGCCTATTGGTCTTAATTAGGGTTTGCAAGTTAGCAATGTCACATATTTATAAAAGAAAAATATATCAAAGCGTATTAGCAAGTAATCTGCACTAGTTGCCATATAAAAAATTAATATTTATAAAATTGATTATCTATCTTAAGAGTGTCCAGCCTCATAACATTGGATGTCACATTAAACGTTGGAGAAGTAAACCTAAACTTGCTAATTAACTTGATGGATAAACTAGTTCAACCGGCTTGTGTTAGTCCATCGAACTAACCCATTTGTGGGACCCCGAGCCAATCCATTTAAAACATGGTTAATAACCATAATCATCATCATTAATTATCATCCTTCAATTTAATAGATCAAGCCTACAAGAAATATGAATTGATGCTTCCAAAAAAATGACATCACAAATAATGGCTGGCAGGGCAAGCTATAAAACAATGTAAAATAGAGGGGGCAGCAGGCTTAAAAAAAAACTGATCCAGCTCAGTTTTCGAGCAAAAAATATAAAAGGGAGAGGAGTGAGCCAAACAAAATAAAGAAAGAAAGAAGAATGGGCAGGATGGTGACTGAGGAAAAGACAATAAGAGGAAGGAGAATCCAATAGCTACTAAAAAAGTAAAAAAAAATTGTTAATAAGAAGTACAACTCATGTGAAGAGAAGGTGATCCATAACATGGCTCCGCAGCCCTTCATTATTAGTTCATTGATTTTATCCTCAGCATTTCCACGTCACCATAAAAAGCTAGAAGACAATCCTATCATGCTAGCAAACATAGGTTGTTGCAGGACTACCCTACCTTGATCAAAAACATTCTCATGAACTATGTATCAGTTGATTAATTTTGAGATGACTCCTAGCTTTTGAGGGCCCTTATGTTGTTGTAAGGATCACTTATTTGATTATCATCATCTTTGTCATCTTTTTTTTAGCATTCCGTGCCATCAAACAATATTTAGTTGAAGAGAAAATGCTCCAAGATGTCGCGGGATCATCTAATCTCAATTGTTTTCATCTTCATGGTCTTATCACCAACCATCACTATTCCATTTAGAGCATTACACTCATGTAGGCATTACAAGGTGTCACAAGGAGATTGTAATCTTGATCAGCATGATGCTCATGTAACATCATATGAACTCAATTTGTTGCACACCTTTATGCAAAGTGTCATGTACAATAGGTGCACCTAAGGGAGGATCACTGTAATACAAGCAAAAATGAGTCGTAGAAGGTAAGCTTTTTTACAATTGCATTTGGAGCAACAAAAGAATAACCTTTAATACAGACATTTCTAGGGACAACATGCAGACAATCTCATTATAAGATTCTCTATAAGACACAACAGGATCACCTCACTCCAAGCACCCCCAGGAGAGTAGTAATTTGAAATAATATTTAGTACCCATTGACAAAGACTTGAAAAAAATTTAGCAAGCCAATAGTCATGCAAAATTGGGAAACAAAAGTTCCAAATTAAAGCAAAACAAGCACATGCTGCCTTAAACTACCACTTCAACATCATCATCTCCTCCACATTATACAACTGCCAAGACCTTCAAGTCCCCTTTCAGTGAAAGAATATCCAATGTAACCCCTAAATTGCGATACCATTTTAAAATACCGCTATATTGCATTTAATGATTTATAGAATTATAAAAACCTTTTGAGAGGTTTGATCTCACTGAAAAATACCACCAAGATTCACAAATGTTCTATTACTTAAAACACATCCAATGAAGCCATCTAGATTAGAATACCCAAAGTCTACACCTAAAATTAGTAGGTAAAGGAAATGCTAACACAAATCAAGCTCATAAATTTTCCATGTTACCAAGATCCATTAATGAAATCTAATAGGTGATTAATTAGATCCCCTATGACCATGATTTGATTTGATTTCTCCATTAAAACTATTTGAAGATGGTGATTCTTCTTAGCACACTACCAAGAACGAATAGGATATCACAAGGAATCCATAGACAATTTAGATTGTCAATCTAATAGCATAATGAGATCAAGGTCCTGGTACATAGATTGATAAATCAAATTTCATATTATAGCATTCTGAATTTCTTCTATAGCAATATTTACATTTTTCATCTTCTGCTTTTGTCCTAATCCTTACTTTCTTTTAATACAATCTCTCATCACATGTGTCCTGTCTATCTATAGTGCTAACATCCACCCACACAATCTTAAGATTGCTTAGGTGTGTGTATGGGCCCTTTATTTTTGTCTCTGCCTTGATGATTGCTTTCATTTTAAGACATTTATATTATCAACATTTCAGAGCTAGAATGGAATTTAATCTATCTTATATCATTGGATATCTTCACTATGGAAGAGGACTCAGATATTATTTGTCTTCAATTTATTTAAACCATAACAGTTGTTAGCAGTTGTTACCACGCTCCAACTTTAAGAAAATGATGAAGGCAAACTCAAGGCAAGAACTTTGCCATTAAAGTTGATGTCCATGAAGCACAACTACATGCTTCTTCAAACATACCAAAATTAAAAAACTTATGCGCAAGATTATGCCTTATTAATAGTTGAGGATTCTTCATGTATTTCTGATAGGCCATTATCACACCAGTTATGATCTTTTCATCAGAGACTTCAAAGTAACATTCTTGGTCAAGAATAGTGAATAACTCCCAGAGTATGTCTCCATCAACCCCCATGCATCGTGATCAATAGCATAAGATTTTAAGCTCATTGAAGTTTGATTAAGCTTTCTTTAATAAAGGCAGTTTTTGATTTATGTTTTCAAATAGTTAAGTCTCAACTACTAAATTTATTGATATTAATATTTTCATCTACTGCTTAGTGGTTTTATATAGTTTAACCAAAGCTCTAATACTGTGTTCGAATAGTGATAAAATTTCAAAAACAATCAAACATAGATGAAGAATGAATACACTAAAAATCACAATCACAAGATACATGAGTTTCTATAGTTTAGATCATCTATGCCACAATGGCACCAAATATTCCACTAAACTTTAAAAAAGAGTACATCAAAGATTTCTTTTCATATAAGTTAAAGATAAGAATAGAGATATCATTTTCTCAATGTCAATGACTAGGAAGGAATGCAACTGACTATTGTGAAAATGAAAATTGAATGTGGAGAAGAAGACATGATAGTACTGCTAGTATTATTTTTCATTCTCAATTATAAGAAATTCTTCTTATCTTCTCTACTGTAAGAGGTTCTCCCTATTATGACTATAAACTTTAACCACTCGCCCTTCTCTCTCTCTCTTCTGTATATTTGTCTGTGAATGTGGGATAATTCAACATAATGCAACTATCACCTTACATAGTGCTTAGAAGTGAATAAATAACGAACGTGAATATGTTAGGTAAATGTGATTGGTATCATAATATAAATGTTGGATGGTATGTAACAAATTTATAGGGGTCGGATAAAGGATAGTAGGTAGAAGTTGTATGAGTTAGGATAATAAATTTACCATTAACTAATGATCATAATGACAATGATGATAAGGAGAAAAGGCCCCATGAACATAAATCCATGGACTAAGGTGCTAATTGACAACATTGAATAAACCTTCATTGCCATCAAATTTATTCAAATCTAGTCAAGATATGCCACAAAAATCATGAAAGATATGGAATCTTGAAGGCCCCACAATAAACTTGAAATCATATCAACCTCAATTCAAAAATGAATATCAATTCTTTAGGAAGCTTCTTGGATGAAGGAACCCACGTATCCCAAACGAGAAAACCTCATGTACATAACCAAGCATTTAAACAACCAAAATCCTAGTAATTCAACCTGAATAGACCTTATAATCATGGGATCTTTATAAGATATATCATTAAAAGTTCTAATTGGGTTTTAATAAAATCAACATCAAAAAAATGTTGCAATCCCTTGATTGAATATTCAATTCAAGTTTGAAAGGATCATTAGCAATAGATGCTAGAGCCCATTGGAACGTCGAATACAGCAATTACAAAAACACAATACACTAGCGATGAAGGGTAGAGAATATACTACTATTTCGTTTGTTACAAAATTTAACATTTGAACCTCCATAATATGCATACATTTTTAGATAGGAATACCATAAATGAACAATTAAAGCATGCAATAGTCTTTCAGCATGGAACATAAAAAATATGTGAACCAATGGTGGCACAAGGGGGAGTTGGGGTTGCCCTTAACCCCTTAAGTCTGGAAAAGTTCTTCTTATAGTTTTATATAGTATAAAACCTTAAACCTTAAATCCTCTCATAACTAGATATATTACGGAAGTTTTGCCCCCCATAAATTTGAGGTAAATCCTTTCACTCCCAACCCGCCCTTCTACATCAAATATTGATTCCGCCACCCATATGAACTAGTCACATGTCCAGTCATGCGCAACAACACATGCAATAACTCTGGCATAACGCTACCAAATTATGGGCATATTCATGCTTTGTCTGAAAAGTCAGATTTGTAAATATGAAAATGCTGTAGTAATGTAGTGGATATAACACCAGACTCTGTGAATGCGGCTAGACTTTTCAGCAATTGGATAATTAAAGTGCATATATGATAGTCTATCAAGTTGTCCGAAACATAACCAATTTATCTATTGAAATTAAAAATAATAAAATTAAAATTTCAAATGCCAATGCATACAAAACTAAGGAACCATGCCATTATAACTTAGTCTACAGAAAGCATCGGGTGAAAATAATAAAATGATTTGAAACTTATCAAAAAAATTTCAGAAGTTCAGAAGCTAAAAGTTTACCAGGTCCAAGATGCAAACTTAAATTCCATATGCCCATTTTCAAAAAATAAAAAAAGCTTGTCATTATAGTGAATCTCCCTTTCAATTTAACTGCTTTTTTTAGCATTCAATAATATTTTCATCGCTCATTTTAATTTTTTGTTTATTGTGTTTATAATTAATACAACATAAGTATAAGCACGTGTATGTGCCTATATGCATGTATATCCCTTCAAGTGGAAGTACGTCATTATCAAGTCAACAATATGATCATATGATTACGAATCCCACGCACCAAGTATCACCCTCTATCCATTATTAACAATAAAAACTTCATAAGCCAACAAGCAGGGATATTTAAATGATGTTCATATACCATTCCAGTATATTCAGGTATTCATCTACTTGCAGGTTGATGAAACTTTTAATGCCCTAGAGTAGTCGTGACAGACAAACGAGTGAAGTGAGTTCAAAACAATAGGAATGAACTTCAAAACAGAAAAAAGAGTGACAACAAAGTACTCCCAAAGCTTTGCGGTTCATTAATAAGCCCCTATGCGAGAAATGCCAAAAAAATGTTGCTTAAAAATAGAAGCACGGGATATATAGTAATCATATGTGAATGATGCCCAAACATAACAAAATGAGAGTTGTTTAACAGCAGCAAAGAGTTGAGTTCAATTTCCGATTGCATGGGAGAAAAAAAAAACACAGCTGATATTGAACGTTCAGAAGATAAAGACTCCAAGCTTACACAAATAGATCAGCAAGTTTGAAATTAAATTACCTTATCAGACATAGGAGATTGTGTGAAACCCTCATAATCAAAATTTCGAAAACTCTGTTTAGTAAAAGCAGCATTGTCTCCACAGGCAAAACACTGCAAGGACCTTCCCCTAATCTTGACCTAGAAAATATTGCCTTTCATGAGAAATATAATGAGAAAAAGTAGTTAGATGTTGCATTTACATGGTTGCAACTGGAATCATCAGAACATTCTAAACAACAAACGAATAAAATGAACACACACACGCATATATATATATATATATATAAAGTTTAAAATTTCTTGGAAATAAACAGGACAGGCGTCATTTTACAGAATAAGATATCATATGATCATATTTCTCTACACAGTTTACAAAGTACCAACAGGAGTCTAACCATGTACTTCTCTAACAGAAGTCTAACCATTTTACAAAATAAGATATCATATGATCACTTCTCTACACAGTTTAGAAACTGTATAAATCACCTATGTTTGTTCCTAAATCTCTAAAGGGGAACTTAAACAAAACTCGAATTTAGACATGCAATGCTGGTGAAGAGAAAGCATTTGCAATTTATAAGCTACCAAGAAGTAGTAGGGAAGAGCATTGTAGTTTCTGAATTATTTGTTCAGGTGAAAGAAATAGTGAGATGAACAAGTGAACAACTACTTGATGAAGCAATGAACATCTAAATGAAAAACCAAACTTGCTTAGGTAAAGTAAATTGAAAAAATATTTTGATGTAGGCAGGCCTAAGTAGACAATTAAATATTTCACAGCATAATTTTAGCATAAAAAGATACGGATAAGAAAATTTAAGGCTTATGCAATTGCTTCTCCACAAAAATGCACATTTCCGCCATAACATTTTCAAACTACAGATTAACAAATACCATACTGAAATAATTTTTTGACACCTTAATTATGCTACAGTGCTTTAACTTTGTTCTTTTAGCAACAGATATTTTCTGATATTAATTCAGCAGTTAACAACTAGCATTAATAAGATCATTAAAACAAATACATTTTTATAATGCATACAAAGTGAAGGGTGAAGTAGCATACTACTCGGATACGAGAAGAGAGCGCATCAAAAATAAGCATTCTTCCGGACAGGGTTTCACCAATACCACTGGCAACCTTTATTGCCTCTAGAGCTTGAAGACAACCAATCACGCCAGGAACTGGTCATAGAAACAACGCAAATTGAAGTCGCAAAAAATCAATGTTTTGTCCAGGTACAAAATGTCAGAATAAACTTGAACTTTGAACCCCTTGTCTAATAATGTTTAAAAAAGTTATACTAGTATGTGGCTATGCCATAATGCGGATTGGAAAGGTTTTTTGTAGAAACTTGACCTTGCATTGCGGAAAGATTATTTATGGAGTTAATCATGTGGCCTTCCAAGTTCAAAGGGGAAACACATTTTGTCATTCCATAGTGTACAATAGAATATCCATAAAGTAAAATAATTGAAAGGATGATGTTAAGAAGAATTATCACAAATCCAAAATAGAACTTTTAAATCAAGCAACTTAGTAACCCATAGGTGGGTGCCAATTAGTCTAGTTAGTAAAAATTTTGAAAGTTCTTGTTAAGATTTTTGATTTGAATCATGCTTACACCATAACAAAATCCCACCTTACCAACTTAGATGAGCAGGAAAAAAAAAAGACGGCGATAAGCTTAGGAGTTTTGAGGCAAAAATAAGATGGTAGCAACTATGCTAACTAAAATTTTCAGCCCCTTATAATTGCAAGGTAGATTGTTAAGTAATAATAAAGGGATTTCCTTTGGACAAATTATAGTGGATTAATCATAATCATCTTAGTCATATTCCAACTATGTCCAATGGACTTGATGAATCCTCCATCATTCATTTTACTAAGTGATACATAAGATCTAAAGCTAGTTGCTGTGAATCCCTTTCCACAACTTCTAGTTATGTTACCTTTTGTCTAAAAGTAATTTCTTTCAATTCTTTAACACATACATAATCCATGCATATATTTCCTTCTACCTTACACACTCAAACCACCAAAGTCAAATGTTTACTCTCATCTTCAAAATGCTACTCCAAATATATCTCTCAAATATAATTTTTTAACTTTATCCTTCCTAGTTTAACCATATTTTAATATTTTTATTTTGTCACAATCAACAATGTTGTCAATTTCTTTGTTATTCAGGAATCAAACCTGCAAGATACAATAGGATCGACTAGCATCATCCTTGTTATTTGGGGTCAGCTTCACGAATCCTTCCACACAACCAACTTAATTATAGTTTTATATAACATAACTCTAACTCCTTGACATCCTCTTATTGAATAATATGCACTTCTTTACTCTAGCAACCATATTTAACTCCAAAAGATATATCCTCATCTATATCTCATCATTATATATAATAGAACAAAAAGTATTAAAAATTACCACATCTAAATTACTATTGAACTGGACCCCCTTACACCAAACTGGCACGAGTCGAACCCCATAACCCATTGACCTGACCTCCTCTTCACACAAAGCTCACCGTAGAACACGTGATCAAGTTGAAGCCCCTTCCTTTGCCCAAATCACTCAACTACATTCACCTCTCTTCAATCTCGCACCTCTTTCTGTACTCGCCATTCACCTTAAGCATCAATTTAAGGCGTACAAGGCTAGGGCATCACAGCCCTTCTCCCCATTACAGTTATGGTAACCTTCTCTTCTTCTCCTTCCTCCTCCAAAGCCGAACTTGAACCATTCTTGCATGAACAAGAGAGTGACAATATGAAAAACAAGAGCTGGAGCAAGTAAAGAACTTGAAATTAGTGAAGAATTCCTCAAGTTGGTTGTTATCCGACTGTTGTAGTGGTTATGGATAGTTTAAGAAGGTAGGGCGCAGCTACAAGGCAGGGACGACATGTCTGAGGACTAGAAGACGCTAGAACAACAACCATAGGGGGCAACTCCTATAGCAAGGAGGTCGATTGATTGCAAATGGTATGGGTTACCGTATTTTGGCTTCCCACCTTATGCTTAACCACAAAATAAAAGGAAGAAAGAAATTCCACCCATGGCCATGATGTATGCCTACCCTTCATCTTATTCTGACTCTTTAGAAACATCATAACTTTAAGATCAATGAAGAGAGGGAATGCACTAGTTAACAAATATTGACTCCAATTACTGAGGACTATGATAATAGCAAAAAATTCTGTCACATGTGAAACACTTTTACCTTGAATCACTAAATTTCTCACTAAAAAAGTAATAGGGTATCCTCCCTAACTCAAAACTTTATCAATCTCTATATTGGAGGCATTGCACTTCACTTTGAACATATAATTGAAGTCAAGAAGGGCTAGAACGGAGACTTGTGTCACCAACTGCGTCAATATGACAATTGATCTGTGCTTCCTCTAACCATGATAATTTATCAATCTTGAGGAGCCAAGTAAACAAGGTTGCTAGAAAAGCTAAAGCTTCAAATTAACCACCCATAAAATGAAGTTAGCCCATTGACCTGGCAAATTTGTATGAAGTATTGTGGTTTTGACAACTTCACAATAGCTTCTATCATGATTGGATCCATCTCAATTCTAGTTGCCGAGACAATATACCTCAAAACACATTATATATGAGGTCGGGAAATGACACTTCTTAGGATCTTAATACAATTGCTCCTTCCAAAGGACTTCAAAAACTTGTCTTCAAGTGATTCTCCATCGAACGGCTATATATTAGAATATCATTAAAATATACAACAACAAATTTTCTAATAAAAGCTCGAAAGACCTCGTTGATCAATGTCATGAAAGTGCTTGAGCATTGAACAATTGAAAAGGTATGATTGTCCACTCATAAAATCCATCTCTGATCTTGAAGATTGTCTTCCACTCATCCCTGGGTCTCATCTGAATCTAGTGATAGCTACGTTAATATCTATTTTAGAGAAGGTGTCGCCCCATGCAACTAATCCAACAAGTCATTCCATTGAGAAATAGAAAATCTATACTTGATGGTGATGTTCACAACTTTGTTTGTCAATGCACATAGGCTATGAACCAATTTCTAGTACTCTCCCATACCAGTCTTATGAATATCAAGTTCTTAACTTATCTATATAACTCCACATGTTCTACTAGCCGAATCATATAAACAAGTTGATGGGGGAGAAACAATCTTGAAACAAGAACTATCACATGCTAGATATCCCTTAGAGGGGATAACCTGGCTAGCAAGCTATCAATCAACACGTCTTAAAACTCCTTCAATAGGGGCTACACTACATCCGGTAGGGCTCTTCTCATTCCTCTTTAACACCACTAATGCCAATGCTACAACTGCCTCTTTCATGGTCTACAAAAAAATAGCTCAAGATACTAACCCTAATTTTGTCAGATCATAAATCACATTGATCTCTTTCCAAGGTAAGAGTATAATGCGCTTTCCATCTTTTATTAATGTGTAGGTATTCTTGAAACCTCATAAACTATCCTTCTATCATACTGTCAAGGTCAACTTAAGAGGATGTGGCAAGCATCCATAAGCACAACATCATACCACACCTGGTCCTGTAGCTTATGAGAATTCCACTAGACACCTCTTAATAACACATATCTTATTTCCCTTCTTCAACAAAGTTAGAGAATATGGCTGAGAGTGCTTCTATGTGAAAAGATTCAATTTTTCTACCATTCGAGTGAAAACAACATTCTCAAAACTACCTTTGTTAATAATAAGGGTACAACCTTCCCCTTTGGAGTACATCGGGTGCAAAAGATGTTGTGCCTAAGCAGCTAATGCTCCCTTTTAAGTACGGTTTGTAGGACCCACTGAAAAACAAACATCTCCCCTTCATTTGTTTTCAGTAGTGCTCATCCTCAAGCTTATCATCTCTGATTCCTCACTATCTACCTCATTAATTAGAATCTGCTCAATAAAGAAAATCACTCTCATGTTTAGGCAGTTGGAGACTATATGCCTATATCCATGACACTAGAAACACTTTCTCATGGGAAGAGTATTAGTGGTGTTGGCCTAAAATCAAAATTAGTCTAAGTTCATTTTTGCCTCGCAAATTATGCATGTTTGTCGAATGATAAATAATTATTTTTATAAAAAAATGTAATCATTCATTTCAAAGCTAAATACGTCGAGCAATCGTCATTTTTTTACGGTTTTTTCGCTTATCACAGCAGCTCTTTCCACACCTCCAGATATCTGGTGCCAAATCCTTCTTTATTTGATTATAGAGTTGGCTATCTTTGTGGCATTGATTGTACAATTTCGTGAAGAGGGCTGGACGAGTAGAATGAGGGAAAGCGGCTCGATCAACAAAAAAAGAGTAGAACCTGGCAAAAGTCATTATCAAAGAATTCCCGAGCAATTCTAAACCAACATATGTGATTCATTCCCGTCATTATGATCTGAGAAAAGAAAAAACAGATCCTGACCTAAAGAGCAGGATGAGTGATACATCCGACGAGCACCGGTGAAGAACACAAGCAAAGCTGGAGCTCGGGCATTTCACTATTCAATCAAGCAAGAGAAAGGAGGCAAATAGGGTTGAAGGCCTGGGGAGCGAACCAAAAGCTCGCCTGGAGCGGACCAATCTTCCGCATCAAGATGCATTGGCAAAGCCAACCCTCTTCCTCCCAATTTGCAAGGGACATGACTGAAAAGAAAAGGTTAGCCTGCCCTTCAAGCACATAAAAGGCACCGGTCTATCCGTCACCACATGTCGATCAAAAGCCAACATTTCCATTTCGCTATCCGCTTCTGCGAGAAGCACTAAGAGCTAAGCCACTAATGTCGTGGCAAAGATTCTACCTAAGAAAAGAAAGAAAGTAAGTAAGCTCGGGTTTCAGTATGTGTTATCTCCTTCGATCAGCGAGAACTTCTAAGGATAAGGAAGGCCTTCATTCTCGTTCAAAAAAGCTTCGCAAGGGGGAGGGGGATCCTTAGGTTTTGTGAAAGGTGCGACTAAGGAGCATGCATGTTCTTGCTTCTATTCTAAGAAAACCCGAATTGATGTCGATTCATCCACACTTCCATTATGAAAGCTAATTGTTTGCGGCTAGGAGTTGTATGAGCGAACGCCCACGTGACTCAGTGAGAAGGTAGACGAAAATGGCTTTGTTGTACCTCACTCCTGTCTTCAATGGGCTCTGCTCTTTTTTTTTGGAGGGAGTATGCCAATATGATCTTAATGAGGTGTGGGGCTTTGCATCTGACATTCGTTGGGCTCTCCTCTGCAGGAGCCAGCGTCCAGACAGTTTTGTGCGTGCAATAAACCCCTCCAGTAGATCAGTGGTAGGGTTTTCCTCTGCTATTCTCAGTCTAGTCTTTCCAATGCTTCCTTGCCGCCAACGCACGCTAGACTGAGAGTAAGCAAGCTACGGTTTGTAGGACCCACCGAAAAACAAACATCTCCCCTTCATTTGTTTTCAGTAGTGCTCATCCTCAGGCTTATCATCTCCAATTCCTCACTATTTGCCTCATTAATTAGAATCTGCTCAATAAAGAAAATCACTCTCATGTTTAGGCAGTTGGAGGCTATATGCCTATATCCATGACACTAGAAACACTTTCTCATGGGAAGAGTATTAGTGGTGTTGGCCTAAAATCAAAATTACTCTAAGTTCATTTTTGCCTCGCAAATTATGCATGTTTGAGCTTTCATTTCAAAGCTAAATACGTCCCCATCGATCATGCATGCTCTTGAGTTTGCCACTTTGTCTATAAGTTACTAATCTAATCCTCCTCACGAGAATGAGAGTTAATAAGATTGGTTGAAAATTAAACGTGTACATCCTAAAAAAGATTTTATTCTTTTTCATTTGCATGCATCCATCAAAGGCTTTGATAAAAAAAATTTCATATTTAAAACACAAATTCCCCATTTCAAGATATAAAGTACAATAACAAATTCTAGTCATAGACCAGATTCTCTATATCGGTAATAAAGTTAACAAGATCTGCAATGTGATTGATCTCCTAAAGAATTTAAACAACATATAGGTCATATATCAAAACCTCGATTGACAAATAAGTAGAGTTGACATTGTCTGACTACTCTGATAATGATAGTGTTGAACGAAGCTCAAAGGGAATACCATAATATATTTAAAATTCTAAGTCAAATTTTAACAAAAATGTAGAAGATAATAAATTTAAAATATTCAAATGAAATTTATCATCTAAAAATTTAAAGCAAAATCAATTCACCTTCTACAATTGTGTTGGGATAATAATTTCAGAAAACTCTAATTCATAAAAAAGTAAATATCAAATCAAGTGTATCATTATATTCACTATCAAATAATCTCATGCCAACAAGAATGTTACCCGTGTCCTCTATATACATGATTTTATCATCAAATGATACTTGTGAATCATAAAATGCATTTAATTGAAAATAAAGTTTTATGTTAACTAAGGTAGTTTTATATTGTCCCTTAGACAAACAATCATCTTAAATCTATAAGTCCTCTTGGACAAAACAACTCATGACTACTGATAAGAATCCTTCAATCAAATTGGGTTGACTAACTCCAGTGACTAAATAGATGAAGGACCATGACAACCTAAGATGATGGAATTATGAGATCTTGATCGGGCTCATCATCATCTTCATCATCATCTATTTTAAGTTAACGATGGTGGACTTCTCAAATCTTAAACCTAATTTGTTGTTACTATGTGTTGAGTATTTAGCAACCTAACGACCAGCCTTAATCGAAAGTATAATATCATCACTGGAAGGAGTAATTAAACATTGATGCTTGACTTATGGGAAACCTGAAACTAGATATATAAAGTCCTTGCAAAATGCGAGTGAAATCTCAAGGTAGCGTAGCATCTACAAACTAATGTCTAATAAAATTTTGACTCAAGCATACATCAAAATTCTATCATTGAAGGCCAAGCGCAATTTTTAGAGCCCACAAGAATGTTTTTAAAACATTTTCCATGATCAATTTTATTAAGATTAAATGATTTTATATTGATTTATTGAATTTAACAAACATTCATGTTGTCTTCTTTTCACATTTACATTAGTGTAATTTAAAAATCGAATTACCCACTAAGTTGCTAATAACTCATAATTAACTAATATTTTTAGGTTAATATAATAAGATTATAATGAGCGAGAGAAGAGAAAAAAAAATATTTAATGCAGATGTAGCCAAATGAGAGAATGGTATTTATATTAATAATTGTCTGACTTTTAAATTAGTTTAAACTTTATACGTTTGTAGCCCTTTCAAATAATTGAATAGTTATTTTTAATAATTAGTGTTTAGTAATTGAAATTTTAAAATCCATTCGATTTTTTGTTCTCGCCTCGATATTTCGAGCTTTCAGGCTGGGTCATGGTAATAACAAAACTTTTTCCACCCAAAAAGTCTACATCCCAAGAGATCAAATACTATGTGGCATGCAAGTGTTCTAACAAGCGAGTGGAACTACTACTTCAATAGGTAGTGTCAATTGGTGCAAAACTTTTACAAGTGGTATAAACATGCACGTCACAAAATATGAAAAAGATTTATAACAAATGACAATTAGGTTAAGGAAAAAAAAAACAGCAGACTATGAAACAAGGAGCCTCATACAGAACATTGAAGAAAAGCTGCTCCCCCTACAACGATAACCTATCAACTCATTTCTATTTGTAATTACAAATCATTAGAACCTAATCATCTACTTACCTACTCCAAGGACGCCACTGTCAGAACACCTCTGGCATGCTGCTGTCGGAGGCGGTGTTGGAAAAAGGCATCTGTAACATGGACCACCCTTGTAATGATAAACAGTGAGCTGCACAGAACAAGTTCTTTTGTAAGCTGCTATACTTAATTTAGAACAATTCAATCCTCTTAAGCCTGAAGGTAAGTATCTAAACTCAGAAATAATGATTAATCCAGAAGCATAGAATGAAAACCATTAAGATAAAATAACATTTTAAAGCATAATTAAGAAAACCTACCTGGCCTTCCAAGCCTAGAGCAGCACCTGATATAAGAGGCTGCAAGATCAAGAAATGGAATCCATAAGAAGTTGAAGGCAAGTTTACTTAAAGGTTGATTTTGTACTAGTCAAAATGCAGCCAACAGTTATTTAGGGCAGTTCGCCCATGATTTTTTTTAAAAATCAGATGAGAAAACCAATATGTAAATGTTTTTGTACTTTTGCACGTCTTGCCCAGTTAGCATATCACAGTTGGATCCTTTCAATCATTGCTCTACGTCCAAACAATCCCACCATAAACAATAACAATGTACACAAGTTTTAAATTTTCCATTGCAATAAAACCACAGACAAGAATAAACCAAGCCATATGTATGCTTATAGTTCTAATTAAATTTGTTTATACAGTTTAGAACAATAAAGTCCTTGAGAAAAATCAGATTATTAGACATAATAGAATTTCTGGGATTTTTTTTGAAGATGTTATATGGAAGTTGAGAAAACAACTTCGAAAATAACCTAGCAATGAGAGATGAAGGAATCTCTAGGGAAGAATGGTCATAGTGGCTTTAATTAAGTAAAGTAGAAAAGGATAAAAAGTTCAACTGATTGTTATACTTTCACGATTGCTTTATTAAAAAACTAACGTTTTAAATAAGACTTCTGATTCCTAAGGGGTAATAAATCTAATCGACCAGTAAAAGAACATGCAAAACTATTATATTTGATACATCTCTGCTCTATTAAGAGACAAACTTCACAAATCAACCTTCTAACTCCTCAAGGTTAACAAATCTCATTGACTGGTAATAGAACATGCAAAGCTTGCATTTCACAATAACATAAAAGGTCCCTGATATAGATGCACACGGTGCATGTGCCAGCTCATGGAATTTTCCGCTAAAAGCATATTTAAGAAGTCAGAAAATACTTTTTACAGAATATAACAGTGCATCATACAGCATCAGCAAGACTTCCTGAGAAAAGTAAATCACATGCATTGTGTTATTTTAAGGATTAGAATAAAAGATTATCAAGTGCATCGGACTAGAAACATCCATCATTGATTTATTCTCAAATATAAGATGGAAAAAATAATTGATTAAAAGCAATATTTAACACCATATTGACTTGATTTAAGAATTAACAAGGCTGTATATCTCCCCTTCATAAGAAAAATGCCAAGTTCCATTAAATACCCTTGGTTTTCAACTTTTTTTTTTATTTTTTTTCTTTTCTATTGATCTAATTGTGAGTTATGTTTGTGCCCATGTGTTGACGAGATATTGTCCCATGTCTTGTCATTTATAAGAAATCTAAGAAGCCAATATATATACACCAAAGTGCTAGTTCTAGTACAACACAAAAAGTTTATGTTGTCTAGGAATACACAAGTCCCATAACAGTGATTGCGTACACACTTCAGCACTCTTCCTTTAAGAAATGACCTAAACTAAATTTGAGTGGATTTATGATCAACAATTAATGACGTGCTTCACAACCAATCTATTCCAGAAATTGCAATTTTAGATAGAAAGCGAAAGAGAGATGGTGGAGAGATAAATGAAGAACAAGAAAGTTGGGAAAGGCAAAGAAAGGAAGAGAGGGATGAGAGGTAGAGAGTGCAATAGAGAGATGTGCCAGTGGGTTGATTGTAAAAATGGAAGGTCTCTCTCCCTGGTTGGCTGTAAAGATGTGAAGTCTCTCTCTCTCTCTCTCTCTCTCTTCATGTTTCTACCATTTATCTTTACCTGTAATAAAGCATAGAGCCACAAGCTCCACATCTCTTCCAATATTTCTTTTGTTGACTCTCTCTACTACCCATCCCTCTGCAATTCTTCCAATTGCAATAGAGGACATCAGAGAATCCCTAAACCTTTAAATGGAAAATAATAATCATATTCATAATGAGAAGAAATAGTGGTACAATTCTAGCATAGGCATTTTTCATTGTAAAATTTCATGTTAGCTCATGATATATTATTTCAATGCTAATTACTTATTGCAAAACAATAAATTTACTTTAATGATTAGGGCTATCAAAAGCTGTTGTTGCTGTTCGTTCTATTAACGACGATACACAAACGACATTCAATTTTATAAATGAGTCGAACATGAACAATCATTTGTTCGATCATGTTCGGCTCGATTTAGCTCAAAATAAAAAATTATATTATATTATATTATTATTATTATTATTATTATTATTTATTACTATTATTATTATTATTATTTATTACTATTATTATTATTATTTTATTATTATTTTTATTTATTAGATATTATTATTCATTATTATTATTATTATTATTATTATTATTATTATTATTATAATATATACATACGAACACATGTACATATCATAAATGCAAACATGACTTAGTGGTTAAAATTTTTGTTATACAAAAGATTGGCCCATATTCAAATCCTTCCTCATACATTTTTTGATTATTACATTTTAGTCATTTTGAACACACGGCAGAACCTAACAAAGAATTTTCAAACGAGAATAAAAAAGGATTCGACTTTCTCGTTTACACCCCTATTAATAATGATAGAGCTTCTTATTATTTTGAGAAAATAGATTTAGTAATTAGGTAATTATTAGAATGCATGGGACAAAACAGTAAACTATTTATCAACCTAGAAGTAAAATTTATGCCAATCAATATAAATAAAAATAACATTATATATATATATATATATATATTTGCACTAAAAAACAGTAATTCCTAAATCTCGCATATTTGCGGGTTCCTACAATTCTAAACCATAGTTTATTATTGCACAATACATTGTGCCGTGAGGAACGCCTCTAAGGGAAGTGCATGCCAAGTGCCATGAGGTTACACCTTCACATGAAAACGCCTCAAAGCAATGAGGTGCACCTCCATGCCAGCCTTAAGAAATTTTTAAAGCATACAATGTCGGCTTTTTAGGGAGGGAGGATTTCAACAAAAAGTAACAAAAAAATATTGTCGACTTTGTTAATAGAGGGAGAACTAATAACAACAAAAGTTAACAAGAAAGTAACCAAAAAAAGTTAGTATAAAATGTTATGTAATATAAATGATAAAATGTCAATATAGTCATTATTTTAAATAATATTCTTATTGGATTTTATTGATTAGACAATAGATAGGTTATTAAGATTGAAGATGATGAAGATTGAAGGGAAGTTAATACAAGTGAGAAAAAAAAGATAAAAAAAGTAATCAACTATGATGATTATTCTAATAAAAACCCTAAGTAATGGGAATATGAGTGACTTTCGAATCCAGAATAAGTCATAACTAGTTTATTTTAGGACTTCTTCATTTCAGACTTGCAATTTTAAATCAAGGTTTAAACTACATTAACTATCTATGATCATCATATTATAACAGAAAATTCCAAAACCAATTCAATGGCTTTACAACAATTCAAAGGTTATAAATCCAAAAATTTAAGAGAAAAGTTTTTTTTCTGGAATTTGCTAAAGTTATATGCTACCCATCTAAAAAAAAGGTAAAAGAGAAACTTATGTTAGTTACTATAGCATGTCTAGCTTTTCTCTCCGACTTAAATTATTATCATTTTCAGCTTTGTTCAACTAATCGGTTATAGCTTCTATTACTCAACTCCACATTTATTTATTTGATATTCAAATCTAAAATAAAATGCTATGCATCAACTATTTATTGAAAAATAAAATAAAATGCATAGGTCAGTAGCGGAAGAAAGCAAACCTGATTGGAAATCTTTTCTTACAATCAAACTAACAAAAGCATGTATGTTGGCAAATATTTCCAAAATATCTAAAGAAGCATTGCATCCAGCCATCACAAGAAAAAAAATGCAACAGTTTATTCAAATAAACATTTCAAGCAATTCATCTGTGGTCAAATGCATGCATCCCATAACGCCTACAACCTACTTCTTTGTTTATGAGAAGTTGAATATTTAAATCAAAGAAAACAAAACAAATAATGTGGAAAGAAAAACCAACCTTGTCCAACACGACACAACAGTCACTGATCATGTATCGACTAGGCAAATTGTCTGTTGCATCCACCACAATGTCATATCTTTAATGAAATTATTAGCATCGGAAAACTGGTAACATGACATACAAATAACTATGCTAGAAGAAATATGGTAATATGATATGCTGGTAACATGATATACTAAAAAATATGCTGAAACGATTACTGATACACTCACATCAAGGATACTTGCTTACAATATCCAACGCATTTGATGCTTGCAAAGCTTGATTATGTTCCACTAACTTAATAGAAGAGTTAATCCTGCATCAAGTAAAAGATGCACAATTGCAAGATGTGTACCCAATAAAATAAAAGTTTGAACATCACTTTCCAACAAATATACTGAATCAAGTGTTGCAAATGGCTCAAGGCATGTGATAAGAGAGAAATCAGTTCAAGGATGATAAATACATACGCACGGCAAGCAGCAGCTGCTGACTTTACTTTTGCCTGGCCAACATATGCTTCCGGATGAACGATCTAGAATAAAATGCATCAGAAAAAAACAATTAGTCCCAGCGAGAAGGTCTGTCAGTTTGGATAATAAAAATATAAGGGTGATAAAAGGCAGTTATAAAAAAGACAAAAGCTAGCCAAACAAGTAGGATCTTGAGAAAGGTCACGTAGCTAACTCTTATCAGTTGTACTGTTAGGTAACTGAAAATTACTTAGTGAATTAAACTATAATACAAGTACAAATATATCAAAGAAAACTCAATACAAGAAAAGTATTTTGGACAACCTATATTTTTGAAAGCAAATGTTTCATGAAGTTACTATTTTATCTTCGGTACTATAAATATCATTTCCAATAAAAAATATCATAAATATACAATCAAGAATCATAGTGCTAGAGGACAAATGGCAAATGAAAATAGAGTGATCAATTGAGCTGATTCAAAGATCAACTTCAACAAGACTTTGCAAAGTTTATTAAACTAGGCCCAAGTCTTTGTTTCAACCCATATATGGTTTTTGAAGACTATAGGCTTTTTCTCAACCTGAGCAACACACCCAAGATATTGTTTCATATAGACAGCTTCGGCTAATTCTCCATATATAAAGGCATTCTTGAAATCCCATTTAGATCAAGGTCCACCATTGATTCATGGCTATAAAATGGGTTGAACAAAGTTAAGTAGAGTAATGAGAGAAAAATCTCAAAATAGTCAGTGCCATAAACATGTGTATCCTCAGCCATTAATAGAGTGTTGTAATAGCCAATAGTTCCATCAGGAAACAATTTAAACAAGAAAACCCATTAAAATGAAATAGGTTTTACCCTAGCAGGGTTGTTGACTAGGTTTGAATTGTGATGATCAAGAAGATCCCCAATTTCAACATCTCTTGTAAATTTCCAGTAATGATCAAGTAGTGCTTCCTGATAAATCAAAACTTGAAAGATAACAAAGTAATATAAGGCAAATGAATGAGATGAAGGATAGATAATTAAAAGATGTAAAAGGCTGCATCAGATGATTAACATAGAGTCTTGTAGCATATAGGAAATGGACATTTGAAGTTTTAGGTGTAGATATATTATCAGCCATGGTAAAGTAATGGGAGTAGTTTAAGAAATAGAAAGACAAGACTAATGATCATAAACCTATAATTAAGGAGTAAGCACTAAAGCAAGAAGTGTGAGTACCGGGTAAAATTCTAAAGTAAAGGAGGCAGGAGTAGTTCATGATGCAACATGTTGATGGATACATAAGGATGATGTGTAGACGGATCATACTAACAATGACCCTTTGGAGTATGAGAATAACCTTACAAAATATATTTAATAGAATGAGGAGAGAGTTAACACATCTAGAATGAAAAGAGAGTGAACAAAATAAACATAGTCGAAAAAACAATGAGTTGATGGAAAAATAGAGTTGTCTAGATAGAAAAAGAAAAAGAGAGTATCCCTACTCAAGAGTAGTACAAAACAAAGTTAATTAAGAAATAAGTTGTGAAAGGAATATTTATGTAAAACACTAAATTAAGAGTAACATCGAGTAGATGTCAGTTCTCACATTCAACCATACTATTTTGTTGGGATGTATAAATATAGGATGATTAAAATCTAATACCATTTTTATCACATAATGAGCACAAACATATTGCATAAATTCTAGAGAACTATCAAAATAAAGGATTTAAAAGGAAAAAAACTATAATGTAGTCATCGATAAAAGAAATAAAATAAAGAAAACCCAAATAAGTGGACCCTAGCCTTGAACGATAGATATCAAAGTAAATCAAGTCAAAAGAAGCATTTTTATAAGGTGTACGCACAAAAAATGATGCATTATGGTGTCTATCACATTTACACCATAGTGTGGAACCCAACATTAGAATAAAGGAAAAGTAAAATTTAGAAGATGGTGAGAAAGATGACCAAGAATAAAAAAATAGTAGATAAGAAAGCAATCATGTAGCAACAAAGATATAAGAAATACCTCAAACTTCAACATCACTACTAATCGTCTTCTTCATGTTGAGGTCCTAGAAGTAGAGCATAGGGATAAAAAAAATATGGTGCAATTATGGGATTTGAAAAGAGAGTATATAGAAAATAGGTTTACATAAAAGTAGAAACATAAAAGACATTGTATCTTTTCCAGAAATAAGTCCATCAACAATCATGAAAGGTGGGTTACCTATCATATGAGAAGGACCATAGTCTAAAATCTAAGAAAAACTAGAATAAGTTGCTTAACAGCTACAACTGAATCAAAGAAGAAAATCACATGAGAGGTAAAGATGGCAACAACACGTGTTGTAGCAGGCAATCTTCTTCTCATGAGAGAGAAATAATTCAAACGAAGGAACAATAGCATCAAGGGTAGTAATGGTGAAATGCTTAGTGGCTAAAAGATAACCATTTTTCCCGATAACAATCGGATAAGTGATTAGTCTTCTAACAGTGCTAACAAGGAAAAAAAAGTCTCAACCACAATTACCTTAGTTGCCAATTGTGCTAGCAGTAAAAGTGACCAATTTGTGATCAAAAGAAGAAACACTAGTAAGCTTAATGACCCAAAAAATGTGTGTGTGTGTGAGAGAGAGAGAGAGAGAGAGAGAGCGAGAGAGATATTAAAATATTAGCTATAATAGAATCATCAACTATACTTGAACAAACTAGAGAGATAAATGAAAATCAAGAAAAATTTAGCAATTTATTTTTATTAGGTAAAGAGATTAGTAGTAAATGGGTGATGCAATAAAAAATTCTTCATTTTGTTCTTACCATGCAAGAGATCAATAGTAAATGGGTGATATTAAAAAGTTCATCCCCATCTTCCTTTCAAGGTACTACAACAATCTTATACCCATATGTCACCCTATCGTAAAGAGATGTCGTAATTAAGAGTTATACTTCAAAGACACCATCTTGAAATTATGTGAAACAAAGAAGATCTCACATCCTTTTGATGGTCCCTAAAACATGATGGCAGAATCATTGATCCAATAGTACTGACCATCCATGTGAGGACTATATAATCAAAGGCTTATTATTTTCTCTATTTAGAGGTGTTCGTTGGTTCGGAAGCTTGAGAGTCCAAATGATGAACTCTCTTATAAGAATTAATGAAGAAATGATAATCTCGAGACAACAAAAAACAGTTAACACTATTGAGTTTGATAGTGGCATCAATATTAAAGTGTTACTCTTTGGAAAGAGGAGTTGAGGAAACCATCAATAAATGCTGCAAAAAGAAAACAACAACGATGAGTTAATTAATCATAGATTGAAAAGCCATGCATGGATGTAGTTCAAAAAAAAAAAAAACAATTGTCATATAAGATTGTTTATCATAGACATGCACAAGAAACATGTGAACAAAAAGGTTGTTAATGGGAGGGGTTGCAACAAGCAATGGCATACGGGATTGTGGCAAGCATGACGCACAATGTAGATCAATTACAAGAGGTGCAAGTTGGAAGATGCAATGGCACATTGGGATATAAGTGAAGGCGCACAAGGGTGGAGATGAATGAGCACACACATCACCATAAAGGAACAATGCATCGACGCACTAAGTGGGCATAGTAGTAGATGATTGGGATGTAAGCAACGACAAGTAAGCCCAAATCAAACTATGATTAGATGTTAAGGTAACTAAAAACTACTTGATATCTTATATTATAATATAGCTGTGCCAATACATAAAAAAATACATAAAAAAATACAAAAAAATTAAAAAAAATTGAGTAGAATATACTCAATCATTCGGATATATTATAGAATAAAGATAAAATATTTATTTACTTAATAACTTCTAATTAGATAAAATTTCTAAAATAACAAGAATACTTCAAAATCGCTCGTTAGAGATTAAAGGAAGGCCTTCAGAACTACAAAAAATGATCTAGTAATAGTTAGGTGTTATTTTATCTAATAAAATTAAATCATTCTCAACATATCTCAATTTTTATAAAAGGTTTCTACCATTATTAGTTGGTAATGGAACAAAAGTTATCATGCAAGTGATTTGGTTCCCTAGATCTAAAGATCTAACCGCTTTAAACTTGTACCAATCAAGTATTTTTTTCTTTTCCAAAAAGTTAAAGTCTTAAGCCCCATTAATTTTTAGATGGAGCGTAAAACTTGTACACTTAATTGTTTGGATAAGATAATGTCGCTATCACAAAGCAGAAAATGGCCATAGAGAAGTACATATGTAGCATAGGATTAGATACTAAAAATGTATACAAATGATAAAAGGAGGTATAACCATAATTGCCAATAGATCAGCATTAACTAATATGATATAATTGGATATTCAATTCAAGTGTGGAGTAGTAGAAGGATCATCTAATCAAATCATATCAAATTCAAACAAGATTACATAAAAGTAAATCAAACATGCAATTTACCTGACGATGTAGGTTGTTGAGCTCAACAATATCACTATCAACAACCCCTAAGCAACCTACATAATCAAAAACTCAAAATTAGGAAAATAAAAAAAGCCATAAAAACACTTTACAATTTACGGGCATAATAAGTGAAACCAAATGCATTTTTAATTAAAAGTGCATGTCTATTGGCAAGCCTCAAATCAAGACTATGCCAAGAGTTTAGTCCATGGAACTCTTGCATAGGAAATTGTTAGCAACAAAGAGTTAGAGAGCAAACAATAGAGGAAGTAGAGTCGAATTTCATACACTAGTGGTCAAGCCAAAGCTTAAGTTTGCGAGTGAGAACAAACCATTTGGTATTTCTGCACTAATATATTTTTCAACTATTCAATGTGGAACTAATTCAAATCCTGTATGTCTTAACAATCTCTCCCTCATATGAGAGCTCCTCACACCAGACATCACTCCTAATCAAACAGATGCTTTTTGATATCATGGTATCATGCACTAAGCCCACTTAATCTCATGAAAAGCACCATGAGAATCACTCACTCTTGAACCTCACTCAACCAAGATAGAAAGAACCAAAAACTTTCGGAGCTATGCTCTATATGAATTATTTGATCTCAAACAAATTCTCAACTTGGATACTACTTGTTAGGTAGTGAACCAAATGTATATTAAAATTTGTCCTTATACACTGTTGGAAATGCATATTTGAATCAAAAGTTTAGGTTTTTATGGATAAGGGGCAACTACGACAACATATTTTTCGACTATCCAATGTTAAAGCAAATGTTTTGAAAAGCACAATGGCCATGAAGAAAGAGATCGAGAAGTTTGGCTTAAAAAACTTCAAACGGTTAAGTGCCCTACTCCAACAATAACTCATGGGCATTCAAACATGTTTGCAATAATGGAAGAAGAAGCTAAAAGGCAGAGATAGATGATAAAATCCCTTTCAACAATTCAACTATATTTGATGAATGTAATTTTGATATAGATATTTGAGAAAATAATTGAAATTTCATGACTTAAATTGGAGTTTTTATCTAAATATCAAATGCCAAGATTGACACATTTTACCACAAAAATAATGTATTTGCTCCAAATGCAAGAAGGTACATCAATCACGTCATTTGAGATTTGAAAAATATTAATGAATTTATGAAGAAGAATATCAAGCATTATTATTAATGTACGTTTTATCTTTTTTCTTTCCACTGCTTCTAAGACACTATGTTGTAGGGACATGTACGCTAAGATTACAGAATGTCAAGAATTCATTTATCTCAAAAAGAGGTTATAAACAAGCTAAGGCTTATTAGAGATCAAGGAAAGATCGAATGAACAAATTTAAGGATATCACTTACTTCTAATGTAGGAAGCAAGTATCTGTAAAGAAGAATTGCTTAACCTTTAAAAAAAATTGATATATATGCAAATTGTAGTAGATTCTATGCTCAACTTGCTATGGCATAAGTATTTTGATTTGATGATATTTGCACATATACGCCAAGTTTTGGTCTTTTGTGTATATATGAAATAGAGTTATGTACAATATTTGAAGTTGATGACACATAATGGAGTGGCTATTTGTTGATTGAAGTCTGATACATAGCAAATCTATGGAAATATC
This sequence comes from Cymbidium sinense, assembly GCA_021442155.1. Lineage (NCBI taxonomy): Eukaryota > Viridiplantae > Streptophyta > Magnoliopsida > Asparagales > Orchidaceae > Cymbidium > Cymbidium sinense. The sequence goes on from CM038216.1 coordinate 134,912,283, forward strand.
TAATATCCTAAAGTACTCTCAATATACAATGTATAGGTTCTTTGGTGATATTAATATCTATAAAATCTGCAAGGGTACGATGCTTTGGTTGTCTAAAAGATGAATAGAGTTAGTGGTCTTTATATTTTGTATAGTACACCATGAAGTAGCTACCTATTATATTAAATAACTTTAGTAAAGTGTCACAATTTAGGGAAACATAAAAAAGTTAGCATCTAGGCTGCAAAAAAGATTATGGAATACAAAGAGCCACAATGTGGGGAGCATACTTCTAAAGATGATTAGGCAAATTGTATTTGTATTCCATAATCTAGTTTAGCATCACAATGTACCAATGCAACATTTAGAAAGAGGAGGTAACCACCTTGGAGGTGCAAAGAATCCAGTAATAATAGACGCATGCTCAATTTTGATGGATCCATCCAAATGTGCAGCAAATATGTTGAGTAGGTCTCTCACAAGTTGATGAGACTCGATGCAAATTGGGTTAAATTATGTAATGCTTGACCATTCAACGTTTTGAGAATTTAAATATACAACACAAAAAATGTAATTAGTCATTGAACACAAATTAGAACATCAAGAATTAGGCTTCGTTTGAGAGAGCTTTTTTAGTGCGTTTTGCTTTTGAGAGCCTGAATTTTTAATTTTGATACCCGTTTGAATAGTGTGCTTTTGAAGCGAGTTTTAAACCGTCTATTTCTCGTTTTAAACTTTTCAAAAGCAAAAGGCAAATAGCTTTTCAGAGAGCACTTTTAAACCAGCTTTTCAGGAATCCAAAAAGCTTAGCCAAACAGAGCCTTAATCTCAAAATAAAAGATTATTAGGAGATATGGAGCTTACTCCTCTATATATTGCATGTAATTTCATAATAAATGTAAATCTCTTGATTGAGTCTTATTTTCAAAAGGAAGAACATCTAAGATGTGCCATATTTGATAGAATTTTTCTAAACTTTTAAGTTGGGTTGAGAATGTCCTAAAGTTTACTTTTTTCTTTCCTACTATAAATCTCCACCTTCGCAATGCTTTCATGCATCCAAAGCCAACATCGTAGCAAAGAAGGGATAAAGTTTAAGAACTAGAGCAATCAAGAACTATAATAACTAGATACTATAGCTACTAAGCACAAATGTAAAGCACAAGTAATGTAGCAAATTAAGAGAAGATAACAAATATCGATTACTATTAAAGAAGGATATTTTAGATACCTTGCATAAGAAAGTTGCAATGCAATCAAGGAATATATATTTTTCAACAAAAGCAGAGGGAGGAATTGGCTGTTGTCACAAATATAGACTTAGATTCATTGAATTCATAGAGGATTTTATCCATTGATCGTATCTCTAATATGCATAATTACAGCAAGCGTCTTTGTCCTTGAATCATCATCAATTGAACTACTGTTGGTAACTTTAATTATCTTCTAATTATATAAAGATAAACTTTTGTGTACCTCTTTTTGTTTAATGTAATATTTTGATCTTTACATAGATGTGGAAGTTGGTTTCTAAATCATAAAAAAACTTAAATTTTTTTTCCAAGTTTAACTATTTCATTGTTCCATTGTGCTTCATCATATTCACTCCTAAGATTGATGCTTTAGCAATTAAAGTTAGGTATGCCCTCTTTTCCTAGCACAAGTATATTCTTTGTTCCTAACTCTATGCACTATCAATGCAGACATTGAAAGTAACATTTGAACTTCAAAAAATAAATACATGTCAGCATATCAAACAAAATTAATAATTTTGATAGAAAAAAAGCTACATTAAGGAGAAAATGTCACAATAGAAAAAAAAAATAAAAATATGATAGTTTAAAGAAGGATGCAATTGGAAAAATGATTCATTCAACAAAATTTTAAATGAATCAACAGTACCTACACCACAAGAGGCAAGATATAACACTACGGGGGACCCCAATCCTCCAGCTCCAACCACCAAGATTGAGGACTTCGCAAGGTTCATTTGGCCTATAGCACCCAAAGAATATTGTCATCATCTCAAAATAAGAGAAAAAAAGTAAAATGTTAAAAATAATATAACCAAAGATGTTGAATTCTTAGATAAAAAGGTCAAGTTTTTGAAATAAAAATAATTGAATTAGTTATTGCTTCATGTCAAGATTTTAAAGATACTAGCTTAATTAGACAAAAATTATCACTAGATGGAACTCCCTCTTTGATAAAAGTAAAATTGTTATAGCATATATGTAGTATATTCACAGCAAGAACAATAACAATCAACATGTATAGCAGGGCTGAATTAAAAAAATTCCAGAGAGTTATGCCTATGCAATAATGATAAGCTAATATTGTGGACAATAATATCCTTAGTAAAAAAAAAAACTCTAATGTAGCCTCTTTCTCTCTCTTCAATGTAAGTAAATTTTCCATAGTATATATGAAATAAATCCACAACAACAATAACAACAATCAGCATGTATAGCAAGGATGAATTGGAAAGGACTCAAAAAGTTATGCCCATGTATTGGTGATAAATAAATATTAGGGACAACAATACCCTTCATAACAAATAAGACTAAAACCTTACCTTCTTTCACATATGTACCATCAACCTCCTTCCTCTATGAAGCAATGCAACTTGTTAAGGCATGTGAGAGTGTTGGGCTTAGTCCCACATCAAATAAATAAAAATATATAATGGTGGAGAAACATCAAATGATTGGCACTCTCTGATAAGCTTAGGTTGAAAATGAGTTTGATCTTTAGTGTATCACCCTCAAATTTAGTCCCTCTTACACTAAGACTCCTTTAAAAATTATCATAGCTAATGATTCATTCAGGATCAAATGATACATAAGTTCGTGGATTTTCTTAGTTGAGTAAGGCTAAAAGTATAAACTTCCATAATGACTCCATGTGGTTGTCGTTTTAGTGCATGGCACATCAGATTAAACCTTGATGTAAAAAAAAAAATCCCTTTTAAAGAGAGTGATGATTGATGTGGAGAGCTCTCGCATAAAATGAAAATTGTTAAGGCATGTAATTATATTAAGTTTAACCCTAACTCAAATATGTTAAAAATATGTTGATGTAAAACTACTAAATGGTTAGCCCTCCCTGATGGACTTAGGCTTTTAGGTTGAAAATCAGTTCGGTCCCCATTAGTCCACATTCCTTCATAAAATTTGGCATTAGCAGGTACTCCAATTGTTCAACAATGTACTGTTCAAACATATTCTGAGAACAATAAGCTAGTTGCCATGTCATTTGGTAGTAAATACATATGAGTAGACAAAAAAAGGGATCGGAGTGCGAATAGATGGATGAAAAAAAAACAAGTGCTAATACCCCTCCTTTCTTTCAAATGAGAAGATTTTGTATTATCCAATGCAATAGATGAGAAGTCATATATAAAAATGATTGGTAACAAACTATTGATCTTCAAGGTTCATCTTAAAACAGATGACATAATTTGCCTTTTACAACAAAAAAGATCATTTTGAAGATCAGATAGCACTGTTAAAAATCTTTTATTATTGCATACCAATACCAAAAATGTCTAGTGGAACATTGTTTATATTTGTTAGTGGAAGATTGGCTGGAACAAGAACTTTGATATACAACTTAAGTAGAAGTAGTTGAATATAGGTCTATACTTTTGGTATTAAGACCTGCAGATCTTAACCAAGTTTATCAAATATTTATTTAATTAATTGGTCTTGATCAAACCCATTCTAATTTTTATTTTGTTTGCCATGGTGGTCAGATACTTACATAATTCACCCAACTTAATGTTTCTTTTGAGATCACAAGTAATCATTATTCGAAGACACTCAAAATTTCACAATTGATAAATTCATACAATAACTTTCCAAGATAAACATTGACAGTTAAATAAAACATTCACCAAAGTGCTTCTATAAAACTGCATAGTACTTAAATACCAGTAATGTAGTAATATGAAACTTAGCATGTTAAACTGACGTGCAGAAAAATTCAAGAAAACTAACACCTTCAACTCCAAAATCAGGAAGCAGGAGATGGCGACTGTATCTGTAGATCATTCCTGGAGTTAAACCATTAGAAGAAATGCTATGCCCATCCAGCATAGAATGACAACTCGAACAGGCTTGATTGGCTTCCATTTCTGCAGCTTCATCAGCTTTCAGCTGAGCCTCAAGCTGGCCTATACGATTCTCTATCTCCTTCTTATCTGATTTCAGCTTCTCAATCTCGTGAATTATATCATCAGACCCGTTACCCATGACTTTGTAATCCATGCTATCGTTTCTATTCTTTCACTTAAATCTCTGCATGCAACAAATCCAGCTTCAAAATAAAAAATTAAAAAAAAAAAACCCTTCTTTTTAACCATCGACTATGCACTAGAGAAAACAATAGATTTTAAACAATTTTACAGCGGATACCCAGCTTAGAATAAATTCGAAGTCCAGCACAAAAAGAATGTTTCTAATGGTAAATGATTGAACAACAAAATAGAGGTTAAGCCAGATCAAAGCAATAACATCCATTCTTGCACAGATCAAAATAATGAAATTCTCAAAGCAAATATTGGATTGAACATACCGATCGGAAAAGATAAACTATGTTCTTAAAGCCATTTACCCAAAAACCTAATTTTCAATATTGAGGAACAAATTTAATAGTTTCATCGGAGGATTAGGTAATCCGAGGTATGATCAGGAGCGGACGCAGGTGAAAGGGGAGTTGGGGAAAAGAGGAGGCAGATTACCAACCGTCGCCTTTGGATATATAGGCAGAGGAAGCTGTCGCTCGAACGCAGTGATTATGGCAGTCCGAGGAAGAGTTTAAGCCAAACAGCGAGGTTTTGTTCTTAAGATTAAGAAACTCACAGGAAAAATAATAAAGGGTAAAAAGTGTTCAGTAAAAAAATGAATGTTGTGTATTAAATAAATAAATTATTTAAAGAATTACATTATAAATGCATAAAAAAATTTCTCTTCTAATGTGCATATTACAAATATAATAAAATTTTCAAAAATTAAGAATGATCAATGATAATAGGTGATGATAATTTTTTTGGGATCATAAAAAAGAAACTGTTGATAATAATAACAACTAACGTCGATGGATAATAACGATCAATAATTAATAGTGACGAGCAGCGACAGCGATGACCTGAGATTACAATTATAGCAGTTGAAGAATGACAGCGCCCGACAGTGATAGATTACCAACACTTTTACATAACTTTAGATAAAATAGTATATTAGAAATTCACTGAAATATAATGAATTTTAAAAAACATTAAAATTATAATAGAAATGAAATTCAAAATGTATTCAAATTTTACATTGCATTTATTTTTTTCTACAGCCAAAAATTAGAATTTTCAATGGTTCTACATTCATTTTACCATACACTCGAAATACTTACAAGCGAACTGTCCTTCAGTAAATTACGAGCAACTTATATCATTGTTTAACTTACACCTATTTATATTAAAAAATTAATTTTATATAATACACTTTATGAGAAAGATATCTCTATTGTTTTTTTTTTTAAAATATGATTGAAATTTTATTTTAAATGAAGTTGCCTCTCTTATATTTATAGATTGCTTATTGGAGATATAATAAAAGAAATTGGTTAAAATAAATTTTTATTTATTTGTTCAAACATTATTAATAACCTCAAGCTCCATGGGTCTAAAGAGGATGATAAGTACTTGGAAAATGATGTAGACTTTATTGATGGAAGATATCAACAACCTCAAACTCTAAATAAAGTGCTTTAAGATTGCAAATTGACCTCATAAATTTTTGGCTCATAAGTGGGTAAGTGTGAAAGCCTCAAGGATGATCTCGAAATAAGATGTTGAAATAGAGTTCTTAAAGGTGTTAACAATTTCCCCATTATCTCCTATTTCAAAGATGTTTGCATCATAATTCTCAAGTGTTGCTCCACTCAGGCCCAATGCTCCCCGCAAATCTAATAAATTGGAGGCCAAAGTAATAGCAATGATAGTGAAGCTACCAAAGATAAATGCAAAGAAAGATGCATAAACAACTACTATACATAGGGATGGTAAGTTAGAGCCACTTAGAAGTTTTGGCTATGAGTTGCTCTCATATTGTATTTATTGATTATTTCTTTTTGTCTTATTGTAAGAAACTAATAAGAATACTCTCTTTAATATTACTTTACTGAACCCTTTTAATGTTGAGGACACTCCTTTGGCCATTTTTTTTACCAATCTCTCATAAGGTTTATGGCTTTGGACACAAGCCTCAAGGTTGTAGTGGAGTCCTCTGAGTAAAAGTCTCCCAAGGTAGTGTTCATAAGCATAATTAAGAGGAGCATACTGAGAAGTTATTTTCTATCACTCATTTGGAGTGAGACTGCCTTCTCATTATGAATTAGCTTATCAAGGGCTACTAAAATAATATTATTGTAAATTAGTGAGCTAATTAAGATATGATTGATTCAAACAAACATTTACTAGATGTTCCTTTCATATGAGAATGCAATATTCTCATGGATGGCACTATGGTTGACATACATGTGGACTTTAATTCAACATCGTGGCTGAATCTCGTAAGTCATTGTATAGCTAAGATAAGCTTACCCTAATATGAAGGTATATAGCTCGCATAATTTAGCATAAATGAGTTGAACTTTAGGGCCCAAAATCAACTATTGGGTGTCATATAAACTACATGTCTTTGTATTACTCAAATTAAGGTCTCAAAATCTCAATGAGTTTATTTAGAAGGTTAAAAAAATATAATTTAGCTCCTAACATGATTATGTTGTCCATAACCAATATTACAGAGTTAATTGTGGAGGTTAATAAATAGAGGTTTTTATAATCTCACTCTATATATAAAAAAAAAGGTTTTTGTATGCTTGAATTAGAGGACTTTCATATATACTTCTAAAAAAACAAAAAATAAATACCTTATGTAATAATTATTGCAAGATAAAGAAGTGGCAGATGTTGATTTGTAAAACCACTTTTAAGATACTTCAAAGAGGTATGGCATTGAAAACTAGGAGAAACTTTTGAAAACTAAGAATCTAAAAACATATAGCAAAGTAGAGGCAATGACTTCATCTATGCATGTTAAGTTGTGTATCACCAAAGATCAATCCAATGCTAAATTTCCCCCCCAATATAATGATCAATCTATGAGGTGGAGTTCCTTTGCAACATAGAGGAATCTAAAGCTAGAGTCTCTTATGTGAATGTGGAGCTTCTTCATGGAAGGAGTAGCTGAAACCAAGGTCTCTTCCTTCCAAGTGGAGCTATTAGAGAATATTGCATTCCTAGCCACTAGTGTCCTTTATTTTTGTATTATGATAAATTTATGGAATCACCCAAGTATGGTGTAAACTCTTGTGTGTGTATATTTAATGGTTATAAGTTTTTGAAATATGACCTCATTAAACACAATATCCTCTTTGATAAACGTGATATAAATTATTGCATGAGGTCATAATTAGATGTTGAGGTGAAAAGGAGATGAATCTATAGTTTGATGGTGGACATAATTAATAATGTTTTTTTAATCTTTTTTAGTTTCTTTATTTTTTTTCTTTTATATGTAATCATGACACCGTGTGTGTTAGAAAATTACAATAAATTATCAATATTTTCTACTTTATAAAATGATTTCATGTTTGTAATATGTACTCATGATAAGATTTCTTTTTATTTTTACTTAAGCTTTCTTTTTCATCCTACATTCATCTATTTTGAATTTTATGAGTCAATGTTAGGCATGTTTCAACATTGAGTAGAGAAAAATTAACTATACTTGGCCAAGGATGTCAACAATTTAGTTCAATACTGAGGAAAAGGATTAGAGTGTGTTGGTTTTTAATGTTAATGCAATGCAAATGCATGTGTTTTTGAGATAATAAAGGATAAAAAGCATGTCACGCTATAGATTGTAATCTCAGCTATAGGGCATTGATCATGGGTATTTTACCTATACAATTAATAATGAGAAGGTTGAGTAGCTAACCACTCAAACTTATAGTTTGCTCTTATTTGTAAGAATAAGGAGTTGTGCTGATCCAACCAATCTCAATTTAAATAGTTCAAGATCATGAATATATTGATGAGTTTAAGAAAGTAAAAAAAAAAAAGCCAAGTGAGACTTAAAAAAAAGAAACAAATTTGATAAATTATGGATGCTAACTCTAAGAAAGGCAATATTATAATGATTAGGTTATTTGCTTCTCAATCCAAGAAACTTTTTTATATGATAATGAATCCACAAGTCAAGAATAATTTTCAATACGTATGATTAGACAATATAAACTTAGTTACCATTTTATTTAGTGTGCAAGATAATGCACTTATTGCATAATACTTTGAAAAATAGAAAATAGGAGAGAATATGCAAATTATTCTTCTTATTTCTCCACTAGAAAACCACTTCTCAAGAAAAGTAGATAGCATTGTGAGCTTAAAAATGCCTAGCTGCAGATGATAGCTCACCATTATAGTATTTCTACTCTCTTACACACATTTAATAATAATTTTATATGATTTATAAATGATATAGTTTTAAACTAGTCTAGTTCCATGTTAAGAGGATGAGATCCTTATCATGGGCTTCAAAGTAATTGACCTTATTGAATAATTTTAGTTGGAAAATAGGTTTTTTTTTAATGATTGTGGCCACTGGTGACTTTTGTTTTTTTAGCATAATGTTCTTTGGATTGAACTCATGGACTATGTGCTTATGATGGATAAGAGAGATAGTTTGAACATCCAGTATTTGGATTTGGCAAAGCATCTTTTTTTATGGCTTCCTCCTATAAGTCTAAACTTTTGTACTATTTTTCATTATTATCTCTGGACATGCAAACATTTCATTTGCCTTGATCATTTTAAGTGAGTGTTGAACTCATTTTTGGAATGAGCTCTCAACCCCTCCATCTTAGACATAGGATTTCTCTTAGACTTTAAGAGTTTCTTAGTTTTAAGACACATCTAGTGATTAGGTGGACACTTAACCTAATCCTAAAGACTTAGAAGAGTTAGTCATAGGAATAGGTCATGCCTTATGGGTGTTAGGAAAATTTGCCTACCCTATAGCTTGAACTAACTCCTCACTTCCTTCTTTCAAGTCAAACTTCAAACTCATATCAAACCAATTCCAAATCAAATATTGAATCAATTCAATGGATTTTCTCAAATCGTGAATCAATTCCAAATGATTGAAACCCATGATTGAATTCCAAATTCCAAAATCTTTTCTAAGCCACTTTGATTTCTATCTTATGGACTTAGCTCAAATCAAATTAAAATCAATTCAAATTCAAGAGATTTTCTCATAACTTATTTATATTCTCAATCATATTCATAAATATAAATGAAATATAAATTCAAATTAATCAAACTGAATCCAAAATTTAAATTCAAATTCCAAGAAAATCTTTCCTAAGCCCTTTGATTCTATCTTATGGACTTAGCTCAAATCAAATTCAAATCAGTTCAAATTCAAGAAATTTTCTCATAACCCATTTATATTCACATATATAAATGAATTATAAATTCAAATATTCAAAACTAAATTCAAAACTCAAACTCAAATTCAACCAAAATCCAACCTAAGCTTTTCAAGTCAAATTCTTGAACTTAGCCAAATTAAACTCAAATCAAGCCAAACCCTTGATTTTTCTTCATGATTTAATCAATCCTTCAATCATGAATCCAAATATAAATATAAACTTCAATCCTTAAACCAAAACCAAATTCAAAAAATCAAACCCAAGTCAAGCTCATGTTTTGAACTTGAAATTATTAAATGAATCAAAACCCATTTGACTCCAATTCTCTTGCAAATGGATTTATATTTCAATCATAAATCCATATGTGAGTTCAGCCAAACTTGAATCAAGCATTGATCAAGCCAACTAAATCCAATTGGCTCAGTTGACCTAAAGTGGCCAATTTGACTTATATAAACCAAAATTCAATTCAATCCAAATCAAAGTGAATTAATCCAATCCAAACTTCATGTCATGTTTGTTGATCATCATAGGTTAATCAATTATCATGAATTGGGTTAAACCAAGTCAACTTAGCCCGTTGATCAAGTCAACCCTTTAACCCATATGAACCCAAACTAGCCAAATTACAACCTAAATCAAATTGATTGCAACCAATGGCTCAAGTTCACTTCAAACTAATTATTGAACTTGACCAAAGCCTTAATTAAACTCAATTTGATCAATTGGCCAACTAGACTCAACCTAGCCCAATTGACCATAAACCCAACTTGACTTAAAAGGTCAAATCAAGCCAAAATTAAACCAAACCAAAATTAATTGAAACCAAAGCCTACAATATATTCCAAATGATCAACCAAACCAAAACCAAGCCATGATTCAAGTTAATTTGGTCAATTGGGTCAAAGCGATCAACTTAACCCAAACTGGCTTAAAGGATCAAATTAGAAAAATCTAAATTAAATCTAAATTAAACCAAATTAATTAAAACCAATTGAACCAATATACTCCAAATAGTCATTTGAACTTGACTCAACTCTTGGTTTGACCCAAGTTGACCAATTGGTCAACCTAACTCATTTTGACCTAATTTGACCCAAATCTATCAAATTAACCCAAATTAAATCAAATGAACTTCAAATGACATGAAATTTGGTCCAACTTACTTTTAACTCATTTTAAATCTGCCCAGATCAAATTAAATGCTAAATGACCATTTTATCCTTGGGTCAAGAGCATCCCATGAGAAAAGATACTTTCCCAAGTGATCATTTCTCTTTCTTGGCCACTTGACACTCATCCATTGGTCTACATAGGCACCATGGACACTAATTTTTTGACCCAAAGAGTAGTTTGGGTAGCCATGACTCATGAGGAGGTGAAATCACCTCACCTCTCCCATTGGAACACTTGGCATGAAGGACACTCACTTCCCCTTGGCTAGGGCGCCCACTTGTCCTTCATAGTAGCCACTTTCCATGCCTTAGCCAACCATAGGGAGCCACCTAGGATGATTCTCTTCCATTTCCAACCACCCCAAGCCAAATGACATGACTTTGGAGCCAAAAATTTAAATAAAAAGTGGATTTTAGTTCATTTTTGCTCACTTTTTTCATTCAAGGGCATTATTGGCTGAAGAAAATACCCATTTCTCTCATTCTCCTCCTCCTAAAGCTCCCAAAGCCATTGTCAATCGCCCCCACTTCATTTTGGAGAGAAATACTTCAAAACTAAGTGAATTTCAGTGAGGAAATGATAATCACCGGAGGAAACTTGGTTTCGACATGAAAGAGAAGATCCAAACTCATTCCAAGGCCTCTTCCTTCACTCAACAGCATGCACGAGTCATCACCGCCGTCGAAAATTATCCCCGATGAGATAACCTTCAAAAATCATAGCCGACCTTAAGATCCTTTATTTTGTGATAGTTTTTGCATGATTTTTAGGAATCTACCCTAGATAATCCCGCATTTTTACTTTAAATCATCCCAATTAAAAAATAGAATTTTCTAGTGTGAATCGGCACAAAAATGAGTCCATTTGGACAGATTTTTACTTAGAAACTCTCATTTTTCAAAAAAAAAAAAGCCCTGTTTACTATTCACCATCGGCGAGCAGCAGCTGCTGTCCGATCCCGCGGTTCACGAGATTGGACGGCTCAGATCGCATGATTTGGGCCTTCAGATTGCTTGATGTGATCTGGACCGTCCGATAGCACGGTTCACTCGATCGGGTGACTTAGATCGCACACCGATCACATGATCCTGGCCTCTAGATAGTGCGATCTAATCTAAACCATCGACGAATTGACGGTCCAAAATGAGGGTCGCTTCGACCGTTGATGGTCTTCCCGCCAAACGGCGGGACCGCGTGCAATCGTGGCGCCATGGTGCGATTGCCACTTGGCACCACGGATCCAATAGCGTAGTGCCACATGGCGCCGCGTTGCCACGCACGGCGCGGCGTGCTAAGTGGGCTAAATACAAAAATCTGATTTTTTTGATTTAAAAAATTACTTTAAATCACCTGAAACTTCAAAAATTCATAAAAAATAAAATACTTAACAAAAAATTGTAAACAATGGCTCATTAAATTCATCTTTCCAAGAGAAATCCAACAAATCCAAAATCCCCAAATTTCACTAAGTATTTTGAGCTTAATTTGAGTTTTAGTAAAAATCAAATTTTATTAATTAAACTAAAAATACATGTCAGATTACGTTAAAAATTTTAGAGATTAAAATTAATGTTAAAATACACTTACCATAAAAATTTCAAGTCAAAATGGCTTTTGGATTAGAAGATATTAAATCTTGAGTGTCAAATGATTTATTTGAATAAAACAAATTAATAGAATTCATAAAAATCACTTAAATCAATTGAAACTTCCTAAATTCATAACTAATTATAGAAAAATCCAAAAAAAAAACTTAGATTTATTTTAAATATAATTCAGAAGAGAATCCAATAAAATTATTTTTAATTGAATTTGAATAATAGATTTTCCTTAATTAAGGTTTATTTGAAAATTTAATAACCCTAATTACTCCCTAATGACTTTATTAATTATTTCTAAACTTCTCAGACATATTTAGTGAGATGACTTCTATCTCTCCTAATTTTCTTGAAATTTATTAATGAGTTAATCAAGAAAATTAATTAATGAACTCTTAATCACTCTCTTAATATAATTAAGCTTAATTAAGCATGTGAATAATAGTTTAATTCCTTGATTAAGTTAATTAAACTTTGTTTAAATGATTAGGAGATTTATGGAATGATTTTGTGATATTTTCCTTAAGCTATTCCCTAAACCCCATTTCTTCCTTAAATCTAAATCTAATTAAGGGTTAATCCACTAATGATCTACTTAATTAATCAAATCAAATTCACAAAACCAAAATTAATCCAAAAACTTAACCAATCCATCTTAGGTAGATGCTTAGGTGTTCAATAACCTAAGTAACTTAAGGAAATCATACCTAACCCATATGTGTGGGAAATGTTATGAAAGTACTTAAATTAAACCATTTAACTTAATTAATTATTAATTGTGAGCCAATTGCATTAGACACCTTTATTTCCTAGGATGCATTGCTGATTTAAACTCCTTGTGATTCTATGTCATACATTGGCTCATAATTATTTGATTAAATATGTTAAAGTGGTATAGGAAAGGGGTAATTAATGAACTTAATCTACACCTTAACCTAACCAAAATATAAAATTAATATAATCACCAAAAAATTAAATTAAAATAATACACATATTTGGGAATGGATAAGGACTAGCAAACCTTCTCACATTTTCCTAATTCAAATCAAACTCAAAATAAAATGAAAGTCTCTTTAAACAACTTTTGATTCTCTTTAAATGATCTCACTTCATAAGATTGTCTTAAGAATTAATTAGAGTGAATGAAGTTAAATGCTTACCTCACTTTATTCCTTTCCTAGCATGCTAAATGTATATGTCATATAAGTTTCATACATTCATGCTTTTCTAAAGTCAAATTCAAAATGAAATATTTTCTTTATGTCAAATTGCATATTTTGGCTAAAGTAAAAACATGAGTGGCTATTATCACTATTAAATTCAAAACTATTTTCAAAATCTAAAAATCAAATACCTAAAATTGAAAGTGTGCTACTTATAATTATTTATAAGCTTGTATGTGGATATAAATATGAAGATGTGCATAGTGTAGCCTTCATTCTCTTTTCTTTTAGTATGATTTTGAATAGGATTTGACTAAGTATATAGTTCATTAGAAAGGAACATAATACTTGCCTAATTCTCTTCCTATTCATTCCTATACTATTACTTAAGGAGGACATCTACATTTGTACATATAAATTACATAAATAAATCAAATAAACAAATACAAACTTTTGCATGATTCTCTTTCCATGTATTTTTTTTCGTACATGCACATGTATTTAAGAAAACTGATATATTAGTCTGGACAACCCTGAGGTTGTGAGGCTTTAAGTAGCCCTAAGTAGGTCTTGTACCTTACACTCCTGGTTAACAATGACACCGTACTCACTTGTGTCTTTTATACTTGTAAATTTGCATACGAAAAATGGATAAAAGAGTCACTCTCTTCTACTTGACAAACACACATAAATTTTTTTTTTGCATGATTCTCTTTCCATGCATTTTTTTGTACATGCACATGCATTTAAGAAAAGTGGTATATTAGTTTGGACAATCTCGGGGTTGCGAGGCTTTAAGTAGCCTTAAGCATGTTGTATACCTTACACCCATGGTTAATAATGACGTCGTACTCACTTATGTCTTTTATACTTGTAAATGTACATATGAAAAATGGATAAAAGAATCACTCTCTTCTACTTAACAGAATCATGCATACATGAAGCATTCCAAGTTTCCTTAAGCAACATCTCTTAGAATTCATTATTAAGGTGTGCTAAATTCTTGCATCGCATGGATAGATATGTTTAGGATTCATTCAAATGCATGATACACATGTGAGAAAGAAAGAAAATGTTGTGTGTTTTGTGATAGTAATTCACTTTACTTAATCTTAAAATGCCATTCCTTTTGAATAGGTTTGTTTAGAGAAAGTCGAAACTTAGGATTAATTAAAATACATAATAAAATATTCACTAAATAAAAACCCTTAATGAATCCACCTTAGAAATCATTTCAGGTATGGAGGAAAGAGAAGTTCTCTTCTCTTTTCCTCTCTTTACAACCTTTAGTAATTAAGTAGATTCATTTAAACCAAATCAAATCATCAAGTAAAATTAACCCATATCAACTAAATAACTTAAATGAGACCACCCTTCTAAGTTGAACCTTTTCACACTTAGAAAATCCTAACCTTAAAATTTAACTAAGCATACCATACAAACCTTATATGACACACACATTAGGCTAAGTCATAACTTTTAGTCCTATATTAGGGTGGTGCATGGTTTGATGTTTACTTTTATTTTATGATGTGATATTTTAGTCTGGATGTTAGGGTGTATGTGCATATAATGAATGGTAGGATGATTTAGTCTAATCATTATCTTTAGTAGGGGATTATGCTTAAGGGGTGTTGTAATAAAAATGTTGCTTTTGCTATGCATGTTGCTTATACTCTTAAGCATAATCCAAAATAAGCCAGGTGGACTTAGTTACCCATGTGTGGGGTGCTAAGTCCAATTTGTTTATATACATGCTTGGGAATGTGTGGTTTTTTTAGCTAATCTATGTTTTATATGTTTTAGTTAGATTTACTTTCTTTCTCTTTTCATGTACTTTAGCAATTAGAATTTTGAAATAATTGTTATGGGGGATTAGGATGAGCATTGGTTATATGATCACATCTTATGTACCATGTGAACCCTTTGGAGTATCCACATTCTAACCATCCAAAAGAAGGAACCAAAAGAAGAAAGAAGAAAGAAGAAAAGAAGAATGAAGAAAAGAAGAATGAAGAAATGAAGCTTGAATAACTCCATAACAACGAATTCCTTTCTTAATTGTACTTAAATCATTTGTAATATGGGTTGTATAAGGGTAGAGCTCGGCTACCCAATTTATTTTTGGGTTTGTGCGGTGGTGTCTAACTACACTTGGCCTTTTATTCTTTTGTGTTAGCTTTATAAAATATTTGATATTTTATTTAGCTTGTGCATTAGAAATAATATATTTTCTTAGTTTCTTCCTTGCTTTGATATGTGGCCTTGATGACGATTATGCTTTTAAGGAAAAATAAATCTTCTACCAAATTAATCAATTCAAAATTAAAATAAACAACTCATAACCTCATTTAAAGCCTAAGTTAAATTCAAGATAAAAGAATTAGCAACCCCTTAAATGGGTGAGTCTTTCTTTTATAACATCATGTATAAAAGCATCTTGTTTCACTCTTGATTGGAGGGCTTCCACATTTGCCAGAGAAACTTGGCTTGACCTTTGAGAGCCATGGTGGAAACACACCTCCTCCCTTTTTGCTAATTTTGGCCAATAATTTTACTTCTCATGCATTAGACATATGAATCTTATAAGCCTGAGTCAAATGATTATCCAAAAATGATGATAACATGTAATATGATTTGTATTAGATTTAAGTCATTTGAAGCATGCCCTTACATGATCTAGTATCTTTAGGGAGTGAGTTTAAAGACTTAGTCTCTTTCTAAATAAATAACAGCCCAACTATCTTGCATAAAGCATATGACTTGCCAATATAAATTTAAAATTGTAGGAGGAGTTAGTTGGAGGCCACTCCCAGGCGGTTGTAAGTCCAAACAGTCGGGTGATTTTTTCTTCTTGTGGAGGCAAACTAAATACCCATTCTTGCCTTAGATTTAGGTCGTGCTTTTTGGCCCTTGCCAAAGCTCCTTAGATTTAGGTTCTGAAGTTGCTTCTCCCTTCCATGGGCCATAAACATAAATCATCACCACTTAGGCATTTTTATAACCTTGTATTATGAAATCATAAGCCTTAAACTTTTAATAAAAATTTAACTCAAATAAATAATTCAATTTCAAAAACATAAAGGCCAACCATAGGATAGTTAGAGATGCTCGCTAAGTTTCCTAGCATCGTGAGCATCTCTTACTTATCTTCCTTTGGCTCTGAAAAGAACTCCCTCCTCCTTGATCGATCCCACTTGATTTGCCAAAAATAAACTAATCGATTGATAGTCCTACCTATTAAAATCTTTGGAGACAATGATCGTTTACCTTAATCGAGAGTATTCCTAAGAAATCTGCTCCCTAAGAATGTATTAACTATGGGAGCTTGCCCCAGTAGGGAACTTAACGAACTCAGTTTAAAATAAACCCTACTTTATTTTTTCATATAAAGTAGGAGAAGAATCTGGTAATATGAAGACAAATTGTCCTTACGAGTTCTTATTAAGGTGATTAAGTCCATTGTAGAGTGGTGACTTTTATCTTTCAAGATAGTACACCTCTCTTCAATGTCATACCTGATCACCCTAATAAGAATATCTGCGGATCTACGTGGTGTCCTAACTAAAAGTGTATATTTCTATTTTCATCTATCCTCTTCAAAAGGATAGATGAAGGCGGGAATATTTTCACCACAGTAAGCTTGGGCTTGCCATTCTTAACCTTAGTTATTTAAACTCGATAAGATAAATATCCCTTTATTGGTCCTTTAACTCATACCAAGGAAGATTCAAGTTATTATTTTTTATTAATTTTAAATCAAATTGTTATTTCTTTGCTCATTTAGTGGTCCTTCCTTAGTTTAGTCTAACTAAAAACCCTTCTTTATTTTTAGTTCAAACTAACCTTAGGACATGTGGAGGCCTAGAGTTAGGCATTAGATTTTTTGAGTTATTTTATGTAGGAAGCTTCAATATATGCTCTTAAAGATGTATAAGCATTAATCCAAGGTCAATAAGAGTGGATCTATGGGAAATTACACAATAATGGTTGTTTAAGTAGCTAAAGGTTCCAAATCTAAAACCTTAGTTTCGATTTAGGACTTATGTATGGGTGGTATAGCAAAATCCAAGACTAAGAAACACAAGAAATATTTATGGTAACTGTTTAGATTTTATCTACAAGTTTTTTAAATTTTTTTTAAAATTTTTAAAATATTTTTATAGATTGTATAACAAGACTTGGTCAAGTAGAAACTAATATGGCCACCAACTTTGATTAGATGTTTGGTCTTGGTGGATGAAGTAAGGGATAGCTATGAAAAATGATACAAATTATTTGCATGTGGTAGGGAAATATCTTTATGTAAAATCAAAAGTTTTTCATAATTTTTCAATTGATATGGGTGCCCAACCAATCAAAAGAACATGACTAGATCATGTTTCCTAAAGTCTTGACTGACAACCCTTAAAGTGGAATTTGCTTAATGCTTTATGGGAAAAATAAGAGAAAGTTATATGAAGATGTAAATGAATAGTAGATCTATGATTATATGGTAAGAAAAAAGTATTGCATAAACGAATATAATCCTTTTACTCATAAAAGTAATAGGTTGAAGGAGATCATCAAATCCATTCAATGTGGCTAGCTACTAAGCTTCGATATTCTTGGAATAAAATTCAAAATTTTCTTCAATAAATAATGCCCATTTCATTTATCATTTTAACAAATATAAATAATTCATAAAATCCAAATATAACATGGTGTTAGAAGAGGCGAATACTCCCTTTAAAATTTCATGACCAACTTTGCCTAAATAAAAACATGTTTTAATTGCTTAATTTCAAATAAATAAGTATCTTCTTATAAATTTACATAATGCATCCCTTT
This sequence comes from Cymbidium sinense, assembly GCA_021442155.1. Taxonomy (NCBI): domain Eukaryota; kingdom Viridiplantae; phylum Streptophyta; class Magnoliopsida; order Asparagales; family Orchidaceae; genus Cymbidium; species Cymbidium sinense. The sequence goes on from CM038216.1 coordinate 134,930,527, forward strand.
TAAAAATTTAAATTTATAGAAATCTAACTTTTTATTTTCATACAATAATCCATAAAATTAAAACATACACATATCTCATAATATAAATTTTAATATTAAATAAATATTTTTAAATAAATTTTTAATAAATACTTTTAATTGAATCCCTTCATTATGAGTATTGTGATAAGTCTAGACCTCTTCTTAATCTAACTTTATGGTTGCTCCTGAAACTTTTCATATTATATCATTTCCTTAGCCTTTATAGAATTCATTTAAAAAAAAAATCCAAATAATCTTTCATAGATATTTTCTCTAAATTAGTCCTTATAAGCTATGTATTATTATTTGGTGGTTTGTTCTTTCACCTTATGGGGAACTTGTGATCTCTAACATCATCTTCATCTGTTAGTATATTCTTCACTGAGAAGTTGAGCGGAATGTCCACCTGTATTTGATTATTTTTTCCATCTATAAGAAATGTTAATATTCAAATTCATATGAAACTTTTTATGAAATATAAACATATTGTTAATATTAAACATAGGATTTATATGCATATCACATGGCATTTCAAGAAAAAAAAATATATTGGATTTTTAAAGAATTTTACATAATTTACATTCTCTTATATGAAGTTTCTTAAACTTTGAGGTATTCCTTTCATGTTTGACATTGATCATCATACAATCATCTTTTTCATATCCATTCATTGATCTAGCATACTTAATATTACTTTATTTTATTTTTTATAAATTTATTAAGTAATATAATAAAAATAAATGCAACTTTTAAAAATACATGTGTAGGGACATTAACTATATCAAGAGATATTTTATGCTTAAAATCATATAATATCTCAAATAGTATTTGCTTATTTATTTCAAAAGTTATGCTATTATATGCAAGTTTTGTAGTGGCTATGTGCAAATTTAATCTTCAATATTATTTTCTATTAAGCACCTCGACAAACTCCTTAGTGATTATTCATTACCTCATCTACTTAATTATTTAAGGGTAAATGGATGGAGAAAATTTTAGCTTAGTTCCGATCAACTTCTACCATATTTTTCAAAATAAAAAGTGAATATAACATCTCTATCATATAGTATAATATAAGACAATCCAAGCAATTTTGCTATCTTTTTAATAAATATTATTTCAATATAGAATGCATTATTTATTTTATTATAAGTTAATAAAATTTTCATTTTGAAGAATATATCCACTAAGATAATAATACTATCAACTTGTAAAGGCATCTTAAATAATCTTAATACAAAATTTATAAATAACTTCTCCTTGATATGTAGGGCATAAACAAAGCAATTATTTTCAGCATTTTGTTTGTTTGTTTTGTCTCTTATCCCCCTTGAATATAACTCTAAAATTAGAAAAATTTTAAAAGTTGTTCTAAGATTGCATAGTTATTTATTTTTATATTAATACCCATCGATGACTATGAAAGAACACAAAATGTTAACAAATTATCTTTATGTTCATGATATATGATATATTATAGAAGTCATAATATAATTATTTAGATTTATATTAGTACCTATCACTGAATATAAAAAAACTCATGAAGGATAAAGAATCATCTTTATGCTTAGATATATAACATAAAAGTTTGGGCATGTAAGACAAGTCTCTTAAATCTCTCAAAATTATAAATCTAAATACATAATGATGTAAAGGCCAATGATATTCTAAACAAATTATTTGCTAGTTTATTCTCAATATCAAGCTTATATTTGATAATTAAAGTGTATTCTTATAGAAACTCTATCCATTTGACATATTTACTACTTAGCTTCTTTTAGGTATTAATAAACATAAAAATCTAATATTTTGTGTGCAGTTTAAACTCCTTATACAACAAGTAGTATCTCTAAAGCCCTTGAGACTAAATGATTATAGGAGTTCTTTATCTTGAGTAGAATATTTTTGTTTTGCATCAATTAACCTTTAACTAATTTAGGTTACATGTTGTTGTTTTTTTTTGCTCAATACTCCCCAACTATTGATTCTCGAGACATCACATGCTACCTCAAATTCCTTATAAAAATAAGTTAATTATAGAAAAAGTAGTTATAAGGACTTTAATTTGATCAAAAGCCCCTTAAGTATTAGCGATCCACTTAAAAGTGCCTTTTCTTAGGATGTTAGTGTGGAGCAACTTAAATGTTAAAGTGTCAAATAAACTCTTATAAATTATAGCAAAGTTATGAAAAGTCTTAACATCAATGAATGATTTTAGAGTTAGTAAATTTGCAATAGGTTTAACTTTAGTAAGATCAAACCTAAGCCAAAGTGGTAACTATAAAATTCAATAATATGACTTAATGATTACTCATGAGAAGACAAAATTTTAAATTCGTGTAGAATTTTACTTCCCTATGCTTGTCTAAAATCAACTTAAGATAATGGTGACTAGATTAAATATGAGGATGTCATCAAAATAAACTACTAGAAAAAAAAGTCATAAGTAGTTTTAACAAAAGTTTTATGTTTCATGTGAATATGCTTGGAGCATTAGATAAACTAAGAGGTATTACAATCTATTTTATAAAATTATTTGTATTTTTTAAATGTTGTAAACTCATTATAATATGGTGATAACCACTCATAAGATTTATCCTTTTAAAATAAGTGGCTCCAAAAATTTGATCAAACATATCATCAAGTTTATGTATGTAAAACTTATGCTTGGCGATCCTATACTAATGGGTGAATTGTTATTTTATTAATGAAGTGGTTGAAAGGATGATCATTGAGCTATTAATATATATATCAACATTCTCATTACTTAAAAATAATTTATGATGGCTTAAGTAAATATAATGTCATCATAAATGTTTTGTTGAAAAAAAATATTATGGCCTTTGAAAGTTATTGGGAGAATGGTACAACCCCTTAAAGAGTGGATGATGCAAAACATAGGCTAGAAAATCATTTATTAAAATATTTAAATTATTTGAGTGTGTTAAAATGACAAAATCATTTTGAGAGTTTGAAAAATATGGAAATTTATTATGTGAGATTCTTATAATCATTATGACAATTATTATGATAACTTTTTTTATAAATTATTATAAATTACTTACAATAGTTTATTATTGATTAACATTGTATGTTTGAAATGAACCCCTAAGCAAGATCAAGGGCATTTTCTATTTTTAAAGTTTATTTGTTGGAGCATCTAAGAAATATATTCATTTAAAGATATCTCAAAATTTCAATATGCTTGAAAAGTACCCAATTACTACCAAACCTTATCTAGATTGATTCAATTAAAGAGAAAAAAGTGCATGCAAGATAACAATATAAATGTGGGACAACCAGAGTAAGTTCCATGCATGCAAGAAAATTTAAAAAAAAAATTTAATTTTGTATTTTTTTAATTTTGGTCTAGCCTTTTATTTCTTCTTCTGTCTCTTTGTAATGATAATAAATATTTATGTACTAATTGGATTGAAATAATAAAGATATGAATAGAAGGATTTTTGAATAGTTTTATTTATGAGAGATTAGAAGTGAAGATATTCTCATATGAAGAGCTTCATAGCTTCTTCCATAAAAAATATTGGAGTTATGTTCAAGCTTTCACTTTTGAATATCATATAATTACTCTTCATCTACTTCCCATGCACCCCTCTTCTTATCATTCAATATTATAGTTGATGATATGATATCCACTAGCATGCATCATGTGTTTTCTACTTTTTTTATAGATATTTTCTCTGCCCCAACTTCCTTTTTGTTCTCCAATAATATTATAATTTTTTTTCTAATCAATAGTTCAATTTATGTTAATTCATATTTTGGTGACCTAGATTATTGCTTTTGAATGCTTGCTTAGATTTGGATCTATTTGAGATAAAATTTATTTTGTTTTTATTATTTTATCTTTATATTATTTTTAAAATATTTATTTGGTGTATCTTTAAGTTTTTTAATTTTTAATTTTTTAAAGTACACAACAATTTTAAGATATTTTGAGTGTAAAAAAAACTATTACTATCAAATATATTTTATTTCAAATCAAAACATAAAAAATAAACTAAAAATAAAATAAAAGATTAAAGTGAGCCCAAATGATCTCTTGGATTTTTTTTAGTAAGAAGTGGTTATGTAGATTAGATTGTATATTTGCTTAAATTTTTTTCTACATATAGTATTTGGATATTTCTATTTTAAATATATTATACATTTATTTTCTTTTTATTTGTGCATATTTAATTCTCTATGAGTAGAATTTGGTAATGATGAAGAATAATGATGTGAAATCTTTTTATAAAAATATTTGTATTATTATAAAAGTTTAAAAAAATATAAAAATATATATAATAAAACATTTTATAATTATTAGAATTATTATCACAATAAATCTTTATAAATTATTATAAACTACTTTTGAAAGTTTATTACTAATTAATATAGAATGAGAGAAATGAAATTCTTTAAGCAATCAATGAATATTAAAGTCATTTTTCAAATTTAAAGTTATTTTTTTTAGCTCCCATAAAGGTTATTTATTTAATGATTTTCCAAATTTTATTTAAAGCTTAAAAAGTACCCAACTACCATTTTTCCATTTAGATTGGATCACCAAGAAGGAAAAAAAATGCATGTAAACTATGAATGTATGGTGGCCATGGCAACTTCTAAGTAAGCTGGAATTATTAAAAAAATTTATATTTATATAGTACTCAAATCTTACCTCTTTAAAATACTAACACTCATAGTATTTTTTTTTAACCACACACCATGATTAAAACATTTTGAAATTGACTAAAGTAAAAATATATATAAAATGAGATTTTAATGTTAATCTTAATATTTGGGTGATAATTTTAAAAATAAAAGAAAGAGAGTTTCAGTTCTATAAATATCAAAGATTTGGCTGTTCTACCTATTATTGGCCCAAAAAAATTATGTATTTTATATTTTGGTTGACTCCCCTTCTATCTTCATGGTTTAGGGTTTATAATGATTACAAAAAATCGTGTACTCCTTGAAGTAGTGAAAAAAAAAGAATATAATGACTTTTATTTTTGAAAGGTTGGACTTGGTAGTCTACTCTTAGAAAAAGTTTGGTGGCTCTTTTATACAAATAATATTATATAAGTCACATTTAAGCTTCATCATTTGATCATCATATGATTTCTTTTAACTATTTCTCTCTCTCTCTCTCTCTCTCTCTCTCTCTCCCCTTATTAATAAGCCTTGTACTCATTAAGGCTATTTAGACTACATTATCGATGGCATTATAATCAACTACTTTTTTAGGGATCATGTGCATAGTGCTTAAGATTGGAATGGTGTTCCTCTTCTTGGAATACCTTCCCTCTAATTCTTCTTGGAGAGAGAAAATGCATAGCAAGTGAAGGCAATTAGCACACTCAAGGGGGTGAATTAGTGTGTGAGTCTAATGATGACTTTAAAAAATCTAAAATAAATTTTATTCTAAAAATCAATGAGTACATTTTTTTTTGATTTTTTATTTTTTCTTAAAATAATATAAATTAAAGTACAACTAGTGAAATAACTTCAAATATAAAAAATGAGTAAATTTTTTTTATGTTAGTTTACAAGAGTTGACAATCAAAGTGTTTTGATTTGAGAATAAACTAGAGCTCTATTTTAAGTGCATAGTTAGCATCATCATCTACTAGTGCATACACTAATAAACAAGAGTGAATAAAGTAAGTTGTCAAAAATAATGATAATAAGTAAGCAGTGAAAAATAATGATGCAATTAAGTAAAAAAAAAGAGAAATAAAGCATAACTCAGCTTATCAGCCTACACCCACTCCTTAAATCCTCTTTTTGAGAATTCTACTAGCCACACATACAACTACTAGATGAAGAAATATCCATTCTTATTGGATAATGGTGAGAACCAACAACCTCTTCTATTTTGAGTGAGAAGATCTTTACTGTAGCCCACCTGTTAGTAAATTAAAATAACTATGTGCCTTTAAAGATCTCAAAAATCCATTACGATTCCAACTCTAAAGCTCTCAACAAGTTTCATAAAGCCCACAAAGGAATAAGGTAAAAAAAATATAAGGGATATAGCCAAGTAATGCACTTTCATAAAGATATAAGAATTTATAAATTAAGAACAAAGGATCTTTACAAAAAGTAAATTCCTCTCCTCCCATGCTCTAAATTTTTTGACTCTCTCCTATATGTTAGGGTTAATAAAAAGGTTTTTATACCACATTTCTTAAAAGTAAACCCAAAAATAGGTTTAAAAAAATGGAAAGATTTTGTTGTACGTTGTATACATCATACAATATAATCAAAGCAAATTGATTTATACCATATAAATTATATTATAATTAATCATATGGTATGATTTATATTATACAGTATGATCAGTTAAGTTGATGCATATTCACTTGTCCTTAATTTCTCTTATTTGATTGTATTAACTTAGAAAATTAATCATATAGTATGATGCTCATCGTAAAAAATGAATTTTATTTTTTAAATTAATGTATTTAAGGAAAGAAATGTATACTAATTTTAATTTAATTTAAGCTTGATCATGTGATATGATATGAATTATACAAAATGATAAGTTGATATATATTAATTAAAAAGCTCTCTTAATTACTACAAATTGATCTAATTAGATTCTTCAAATTTAGAACATATAGTAAAGTACAATTAACATTATCTATTTTAACCTATTTTGATCAATTTGTGTTAAAAAGATGAAAGCAATTTTTTTATTTACTCTACACGCGTGTATGATAGTTGTTTCATCAATTTTTTTTTATTTGAAACATGAATGTATGTCTCAAATAACATGAAAATATCACAAAATTTGACTCATGAAACATTCAGGATATGGTTGGGACAATTGTAGCTGTATGAAAAAGTAGTGGTTGAGCTGTTGTAGAATAAACCGTTGTCTAAGAAGCTATGATGGGTCTTATAATTTTTTCTATTTTCAAAAAGATAAATCACAACTTTTTGGCCACCATCCCAGGGAGCCACGTCAGGTTAAAAAATGTTACATTTTGGACTCAAAATTCTTTAAAATGTGTTTCTACCATAGCTTGCTAAATACAAGAGTGATGTGGTTTGGACTGCAATGCTGTGGGAACGCCGCCCCCAAACCGGGCCTTGATTTTGATTTCCTTTAACTTGTTTAATTTGACTTGGTGAATAGGCATTTTCTTCTTGAGCTACAATCTTCATCTTCGTTTTGTATGTTCTCGAATTTCTTATACCATATGTATCTTAATTCTTTAGTATATGCTTGCAATTGTTAATACTATGCTCAATATAAAAAAAATGAATTAGCACAAAATCATATGAACTAATGATATTTGTGTTCATCAAAACTTTGTGATGCAGCTCTAAGCTTATATAATCAATAGTGAGGAATTTCTTAAGGTACTCTCCTTAATGACTTTATCAACCAAAGACTAAAGAACATGATAATCTTCAATCTTGCATGTTAGAGTCACAATCATTGTGATATTTGCCATAATTTGAATTGATCCTAGGCGTCATCTTCTTTTTATCGAAATAGACAACATGAATCACTCCCTTTTCTTGATTGCTACCATTATAAAACCAAGTGGATTATTGAGTGATTACAAATATTATCATGAAACTATCTCTATAAGTTCAACCTCACTTCATCCTTATGATCCATTAATGTCGTTCATATTAATATGAGAATTTGATTCTTTTAATCTTCTTCTTCAGATAACCTAAAATAGGTTGTTTATATCGTGATCTCTGATTCTTCATAGTATTGCACTTGCACTAAGTCTAAACACTTCTTATTTGAGTCACATACTTCTGAACACTAATATAAACTTGGTGGCCTTTTGATATGATTTATATATATTATGTTAAGGATTCATAATTAGGGAGAATTTTGAAGGTGTTGGGATAGAGATAATAAAGGAGCCCTTTCCCTTATCATTACATGTAACCTTGTAAGTATCCCTATTGAAGTAATGAAGGTAATATCATAAGAAATTATTTTCTATTAATCAAATGTAGAACATGGATTGAGCCTTTTGGACAACCTTTTATCACATCAATTAGAAGTGAAAAAGATAGGATAATTCTTTAAAAAAGTTAATAATGCTAGAGGTAGAGAAAATTTTGAACATATTTGTAGGACATCCTTTAAAATTTGGTTAAGATACACTTGATAATATCAGAGAATTTACATAAGCACATAATATTTTTGTGTGCATTGATGTGATAATCATGGGTAGTCATCTTGTTGTAGGATTTAGAAGTCATAAACTTGAACTTTACCTCTTGAATATTTGGAGCAAATAGAGAGTGCATTAAAGTAAAAGTTAAGATGGATCATTATAAATATGTAGGAGTGTTATTGATTAATATTCTATTTCTTTAAGGCAGAGGAAGGGACAAAGGAGCGTGATGGAGAAGGATCTATGGAGGTTAAAACTAAAAGGCATATCCAATGAGCTCCATGAGTTTATAGATCTAGCCTTATATGGTCTTAAAATGAGTGTTAGGTTATTTTTAAGTGAAAATCCCACTAGACTTAGTGGTTTCTCTATGTTAGAGTTGAGTACAAGAAGTGATATGATGGTTATTTTAACAATTGCTTGATGTTAGAGTTGTCTCTCATGATCTTCTTTTAATAATACTATAATGTTAGTTTTCAATAAATTATGTTAAATATTAGCTAAAAAGGGCCTACTTGGATGGTAAGAATTGAGTTCCACTACGGTTTAAGATAAAGACATATGACTCATGATAGAATACAATGCTAACTTAGAACACATTGAATGAAACTTAGTGCAACAAAGTAAAAGATGTAGTAATTAAGTGTGAAAGATAGTGTTTGGAATGGTGTAACCACATAGATTTATGTTCACAATAACAAAGTGTTGATAGGAACTTTTACTAATATTAGATCAGTGTTATAATAAAAAATAGAAAAAGTTAGAGGAGAACTGAAAGACAACATGTTTTGATGAAAATGTTTTATTGGGCTTTAGGTTTAAAGGGCATCTTTAAAGATTCATAGTTACTTTATATTATTTTTTCAATTTATGTCTCTTAGTGCAATCACTTTATTATATAGACTTAGATCTATTTGGGATAGCTACAACTATATGAAAATGCAATGGTGGGGTTGTTGTAGAAGAAGTTGTTATCTATGAAGTTACGGTGGCTTAAATTTTATTTTATTTTATGAAAGTCAGAATGCAGCTTTTTGACAGCCACCACACTCTACCGAGTCAGCTTAGAAAACTCAACTTTCCCACAAATACTTCTTTAAAATGCATCCAAAATACAGTTTCTCAAATGCCACCTGTGGTATGATTTAAATCGCACTGCAGGCAGAAAATTGTCTCAAATGTAAATTAAATTATTATTTGCAGTTAAAGGCCTTAAAGGTTGGAGGTGAATGCTTTTGTTAGAGAGAATATATATATATATATATATATATATATATATATATATATATATATATATATATATATATTGATAAAATACTTTTGATAATACAACAACTCCAAATTTAATCTTGTCATCGCTATATCATCTTCTTGATTCCCTTGCCTTGAATGACAAATAATTAGAATTAGATGAAAATTCTTGAGATCGATAAAGGTTTACTTGAGATTGTAAAGTGTTTTATGAGAACAAGAAAGTTCCTTGAGCTTGAGAAGAACTCATATTGTGAAAGGTTCCCTTAAGACTTTTGTCAAACTGATGCACATGCATAAGTGATGCCTCATGTAGATATGAGATTTGACCATTTTAAAGATGTGAAAAAAAAAGAAGAGTTAAATATTTATTGAGACTTCATGCCAACCTATATGCATATTGACAAGTTAATCATATTTATTGCATGCATTTTGATTGTTTTTCATCATATATTTTTTGCTTCTACTTTTGCTTCTCATGCAATTCCACTTATATCATCTCTTATTCTTCCACTTAATGTAGCACTCATTAATGCTCAATTTCACAACAACATTTGTCTTATTGATTTTATTGCAGTCTACTTTCCTCCTCACTCTTACACCAAAATCAATGTTGATAAAATTTATATAAATATAATATTAGATTTAGGGTATGTTTAGATTCTCTCATTATAGACTCAAAATTATTCTAGCTTAAGATTCTGCTGCAAGAAGATTAATCAATGCTTATATTTATTTTCAAAATCAAAGAGTAGTTTTTGTTTTAGTCAAAGTATAAATAATATTGTAATAAGTGTATAGATTATAGTTTTAAGTTCTGATAGCTCCACATTATAAAATGAGTAAGAAATTAGTTAGTATTAAAAGACATTAGAATTTTGTAAGGGTTATTGAGATTATTGTTTGTCATACAAATATCACATCTATAGTATGAATTTTTTAGTATTTATTTTTGCAGTATATTCTCATTATTGAGAAATACATTTATATATTATTGTTGTGTGAAGAAAAATTTGCATCAATAAAGTAAATGAATTTAATGTCTTAGTCTTGCATAAAAATGCAACACACACAGAAATGTAAAAGAGAGAGTTTGAAGGACACGGGGATTTTTACATAGAAAATCCAAGAAGAGAAAAACCACGAGGTATAATGCAGTTGAAATATTTCCACTAGATCATTATTTGTTACGGTAATTATCTCATATCCAAAATTGGATAATATAAGCTTATAAGAGTAGATTTGGTGAAAAATATCACAAGATTAGTGATAAATGTTTAGTTTGAGGTAGTAGTCTAATGATGGCGATCTGGAGACTATAGCTTGGCTGTGGCTGCACAGCGACACCTGGGCGATAGTTCGGTGGCAACCATCCAGCTACGGTGGTCGGGTCACAATAGTCGGGAGGTGATGACTGGTGGTGGTGGTCGACGATGGCTAGATGGTGACGACTGATGATGGAGGTTCGATGGCAGTGGCTGGCGGTGATCTGACGATGGTGGTTAGATGGTGGTCCTGCAATAGTGGCCAATGACAATCCAACAATGATCGAGTGGTGGCAAAATGGGGTAGTTCGATAATGATTTGATGATGGTAGTTGGGAGGTGATCTAGCAGCGACAGTTGGCAACAATCTAATGATGGTCGGGCAGTAGCAATTGACAGTAGTTTGGCGGTGGCTATCGATGACGATTCGATAACAGTGGTTAAGTGGTGGTCTGACTATGCCATAAGATTATTTAAGCGTTAGAGCTCTCTTCCATCTCTCACTTCAGTCCCTTTATGTAAAAAATGAAAGGTTATTTATATATTTTAGGAGTGACATTCCTTATAAATATATGCAAAATTTGAACCACTCCATCGGACGACTCAAAATGATCCCCTTGATCATAAGATATATTTTAAGTTTTTGAATGTCAAATAAAGTCAAAATTAAAAGATATTAAGATCATTAGATTTGTCTCACCGAGATGCTCGATTTGACTATAAATATGACATTTTTTGGAAGTTATTGAAGGATCAAAATGTTATCCCAAATCTTTCAATTATTATTTAAGTGCCTGATCTTGGCTAATATGGATTTGGATCGAGTTGCTTTTGATTCTATCAAGATTGTTATATAGGCCATATGATGGCCATAAGAGTGTTTGAAAGATGAAGATTTTAATTTCAAGGGATATTTAATCACACATACATCAAGATTCGTGCTTGAACTCATAGATTTTTAAATAACATATCTATTAAATATTTTTTTGTTTCTCTCTTCTATTATATATATACCTTTCTATTATCATTATACTTGATTCAATGAAGAATATTACAATTATAGGTTTGTAAAAAAAAAATTCAATTAAGACTCATAAATTTTAAATGAAGATCATTAAAATTCTTTAAAAATAGTCAAAAATTTAAAAATATACTATCTTACTAACTTTTATGTCCATATATATATATATATATATATATATATATATATATATATATATATATATATATATATATATATGGACATAAGTTTGATGTTCAAAAATTAGGGGCAAATAATATATCACACAAAAATCTTGAGGCGTTGTTGAGCTCACTTTTGGAGTGAGGACTCAATCTCCTCTCTTTAGATTTATGAGTCTTCTAGACACTAGATTCTTCTTAGTCATATGACACTTTTAGCAATTAGGTGAATACTTAACTTAAGCTTAGAGACTTAGAAGGATTAATCATAGGATTAGGAAAATTTACCAAGCTATGGCCTAACCTAATTCATACTTACCTTCTTAAGCTAAACCAAATTCCAAATCAAATCAATCCTTCTTAAATCATATGATTCAAACCCCATGGACTTAGCCAAATTCCTTCAATCTAAACCAAATTCAATTGCTTTTCCCAAAATCAATTTGGTACTTCTATCATCACCTCAAACCTAAATCAAATCCATAATTGACCTTCAAAATAAACTAAACCAAATCAAATTAATCCTTCCGAAGCCACATGATTCAAACCCTATAGACTTATCCAAATTGCCTTCAATCTAAATCAAACTTAATTGATTTTCTCATGAATCAATTATTCCTTTAATCATTTTTCCAAATATAAATGAAACCTACATTCAAATGACCTAAGCCAAAATCAATTCAATCAAACCTAACCTAACTCATTTGGCTTGAAATATTCAAATGAGCTAAAAACCCATATGAACTCAAATTAATTGCAATCAAAGCTATAAATTAATCCTAAATCTATATATAAATTCAACTAAACTCAATTCAACCAAAAATGATTCAACAAAGCCCAATCAGTCCACTTGACCCAAAGTGACCAAATTGACCTATTTGAACCAAATTTCAATCATACATAAATTAGATTGAACCAAACCTACCAAAATCAACTATGATGATCATCAATCATCCTTCATTGACCTATTGTCATTAATTGGGTCAAACTAAGTCAACTTGATCATTTGACCAAGCCAACCCACCGAACCTACATGAACCAAACTAGGCAAATCTCAATCTAAGCCAAATTAATTGAAACATATGATTCACATCAACCTAAGATCAATATTTGAACATGACTTGACCATCAATTGAGCCAAACCTAACCTAATTGGCCCTTTGACCCAAGTTGACCCAATTTGACCTAAAAGATCAAATTGGGTCAAATCAAAACATAACCCAAATTGATTATAGCCAATGGCTCAAGTTCATTCCAAATTGATTGTTGAACTTGACCAAAGTCTCAATTGAACTCAATTGACCTACTTAGCCCAAATTGACATAAATGGTCAATTTGGCCTAAATCAAAAACCAATTTTAAATTAATTGAAATTGAAGCCTACAATCATCTTCAATTTATCAATCAAACCCAAATCAACCCCTAGCCCAAGCCAATTTGGGCAATTTGTCCAATTTGGTCAACTTAACCAATTTGATCTACATAAATTAAAATGAACCAAAATCAAATCCAAGCCAAATTGACTCAAACCAATTGAACCAAAATACTCCAAATACTCATTTGAACATGACTCAACCTTGATTTGACCCAACTTGACTAATTGGTCAACTTAATCCAACCTAGCCCAATTTGACCTACAAAGGTCAAATTGAACCAAACCCACTCAAACTAAGCCCAAACTTAATGAAATCTAACCCAACCCATCCTAGACCCACCTTGGGTCAGCCCCAAAGCAGCCCAACCCGAATTAAACCCAATCCAAGGCATTATCCATTGGCTAAACCTCCCCACATAGGATTATACCCAAATTGGCAAGTCAACTCTCTCTCTTGTCACTTGGCAGCCACCTCACACCCAATATAGCGCCTAACTTTCCTGCCTAGCCCGACCCAAGTGGGCTAGGTCAGCCATGGATAACTCACCTCCCCACCTTAGCCGAACCCATTGGATCCACAGAAGAGGGAGGTTGCCTTAAGCCACCCACCAAGCTTCTTGGCCAACCAAACTGAGCCACCTCATCCTACACTCATCCCCTCCGGCCACCTACGATGGCTAATTAAATCAGGCTTGATCCAAGTCGATCAGGGAAGGGGATATACTCCCTATTTTGACCTAATTCAAAGACATAGAACCTCAAAGACCTCTTTTGAAATCCCTAGAGCGCTCTCCAAGCCTTCCAAGCCTTCCCGACGTTGGACTCCCTTAAGCTGAAATAGGGTAAGGCATCCCTCCATCCAACTCTACTAATACTCAACCAAACTTTAATTAATTTCACCCACACCTTCACCTACCTCTGTCAAGTGAGATCGAATCTTCTCTTGAGCTCCTCAACCATCGGAGTTACTACTTCAAACAATGTCCGCTGCCAAAGTGACGGTGTTTGGTCCACGGAGCAAACGACAAGGAACCACCACGTGTGCTGCTTAATAGGGCTTCACCTCATCTAGGCAAAGCTACCTCAAGCATTCCACCGTCAGTCTTGAGCTCCGGTGAGGTGATTTATATTAAACTAAGCTTTAGTAAAAATGTTTTGGGCCTTTTCGAAGGAAAGTTGTATGTCATGTGATTTTGACCATTGGATCCCTTCGGATCTTCCTTGTGAAGGTGTGGGATCATTTTCGATCATCCGGAGCTCGACGAGTCGAAGGAAAAGACGCCATCTCGGGATGATAGATTATGCACCATCCATTCTATGTGATCGGAATAGATGGTCGTGATTAATTCATTAAATTCGATCTCATTTTATCCTTTAAGAACTGGTGGTTTAATCTCTGCCGTCCGATCTTAGATAAGATGGCGGGGATGAAACTGCGTCTGCCGCGAGCGATGTAAGCATTGACTCAGACGTGTTTAAGTAGCCAATCCCAAGGTACCTTGTGGAAAGCGTGCCACGTTAGCGGTCTGTGTAACGCCAACGGAATTAGGCTTAATTAATTATTTTAATGGCTGGACCTTTGAAAATTCATAATAAATTATAAAAAAATCCACAAAATATAAATAAATACTCATTTTAAAGGTAAAATAGAGGAGATTTAATTACATTAGTTTCAATTAATTTTAAATAGTGATTAATGCTTAATTAAGGTTAAAAACTTTTTTAATTATTTATTTACTTAAGTAATCCCATAATGATATTTTCACCATATAATTTTGGGATATATTGTTTATTAGGAATTGATCATTTAAGCCCTAATCTCTCTCTTAATTAAACACTCTAAGGACCAAATTAATTAACTAAACTCACTAATCATTCAATTGAATGGAGGGGGGTTTTTAACTTCCAAACTCACTTTATTAAGTTAATTAATATGAAGATTAATTTAAGTTAATTAGTTTAATTAATCAAATTGAAATCATAATCCCACTAGATAATTAACAATGAAATTAAGGGTCCCTCTTTATGGGTTTAATAACATAAAGACCCTTTACGAATATTATAATTAGCCCATAAATGTAAAAAAAATCATAAAAGTACTTAATTAGGTTCTTTAACTTAATTAGCCTTTAATTATGAGTTATTTGCATTAGGCCCTTTTAGGAACATTACAATTTTATTTTCTCATATGTTCATATCATTTGTGTCTCATAATTAAGTGGCTAATCAAATTAAAGAAACATAAGTAAGGGTAATTAATTGACTTAATTAAAGATCCAACTTAATTAATTAATAAAATTCACTTAATTACCTTTTCTTAAACCAAATCAAATTAATAATGTGAGAATGGGATTAAAAAAATAAATAAATCTCCTCCTTTTTCAAATTAATCAAAATCTTAAGTCATAAATTAATAAAGAAACTTTGGTTCTCTTTAAATTACTTTATTTAATGTAATTATCATTAGGAATTAGTTTAGTCAAATGAACCATGTGTTTATATTCAATTATTCCTTTCCAATTTCTTTAAATGTTGTATGCTATATAGTTTCATGCATTCATGTTTTCAAATCTAAACAAATCAAATGAATTTTCTTTATGTAAGATTGCATGTGTTGGCTTAACTTAATATATATGTAGCTATTATCACTAATAAATTCAAACATACTTTCCAAAAGTTTATAAATTGATAGTAATATGTGGAGTGATAGTAGTTATGAATGCATATAGGATTTGCATGTATTTATAGCTTAAGGATATTAAATAAAACTCTCTTTCTTATGATTCATATATAGATTTACATAAGGTTGAACAATAATGGGTATATAGTCTAGACATCCCGGGAATATGAGGCTTTAAGTAGTCTCAAGAAGATCATTTGATTACCCTACTTCCCTGGTTTAACAATGACACATACTCATTTAGTTTTATTCCTATGTATTTCAGTATTAGAATTTGGATAGAGCTTTAATCCATAAGCCTAAATAATTTAATCAAAGAAAATATAATCTTTGCATGGTTTTCATCATTATTTTTGTGTACACATTCATATGTATTTAAGATAGCAAGTGTTTAGTCTAGACATCCCAGGAATACGAGACTTTAAGTAGCCCCAAGGAGATCATTTGATTACCTCACTCCCCTAGTTAATAATGGCACACACTTGCTTACATCTTTTATACATGTGTATGTGTGCTTAATTAAAAGATAAAAATCCCTTTTCTATTAAAAATGCTTTATGTGATAGTAATTCAATTAGATTAATCTTAAGAAGCCTTTTATATTTTGTAAGATCATTTGAAGTCAACTAAACTTAGGATTAATTAAAAAATTATTTAATAAGCCATTCATTAAAGATAACTAAATCAAATTAATATGCTTTAGAAAGTGGCTTAAGGTAGGGATGAAATAGGGTAATCCTCTTTCTTTTCTTTATAACACTTAGTTGCTAAGTGTAAATCACATGAAACAAAATAAAATATAAATTAAAATTCATAAATCAATTAAATAACTTCAAATGAGTGGTGTTTATTTTTGGATGTGTATGGGGGACACCACAAAGATCTGAGGGGGTACTTATTAAAGTGATTGGGTACGACATTGAGATACTATCTCGAAAGATAGAGGCATCACCCTTCAATAGACCTAATCACCTAATAAGGACTTCTAAGGCGCGATGGGTCTTCAAATATACCTGACATTTTTCCACTACTTCACATGGTTGAGTAAAGTAGGGTTTATATTAAACTGAACTCTAAAGTTCTCTATGGAGGCAAGCCTCCATAATTATTTACATCCTAAGGAATGTGAATTCCTTGGGAATACTTTTGATTAAAGTAAGAAATTATTATCTCCAAAGATTTCAAATCTAAGACTATCAAAGGATTGGTTATGTTGGAAAATTAAGTGGGAAAGATCAAGTAGAAGACTTATTTTTGGAAGCCAAAGGGAGTAGATAGAGAATGCTCATGATACTAGGAAGCCTAGTGAGCATTCCAATCTATCCTATGGAAAGGATTTATAATTTTAAAAGTGAGGAGAATTATTTTGTTAGAGTTTGAATATTTATTAGATTTCTAGGGCTTATAGTCCACCAACATAAGGGTAGGGAAATGCTTAAGAGGTGATAATTTATTCTTATAGCTCGAAGGAAACAACAACCTTGGATCCTAAATCTAGGGAGTTTTAGTAAGAGCTAAAGCACGACCTAAATCTAAGCGAAGATGGGTATAAGGTTCACCTCCATAAGAGAGAGAAAACCACTCAACTGCTGGACTTATAACTGCCTAGGGTGACAACCAGCTAACTCCTTATAAGCTTTAAATCTATGTAGTCCAAACATATGAATTACAAGATAGTTAAGGTAGGTATTAATCTAGAAATAGACTAAATCCTTAAACCCATTCCCTAATAAACTAGAGCATGAGTGGTATGAGTAATGGTTTAGTCAAATGCAAAATCTTTTCAAATTTTATTTGATTTTTGACTCTTCATTTTGATAAAGGTCATAGGATTTCTCATGCTTAAATGTATAATGAAAATGAATTATGGGCTAAATCAACGGGAAAGAGGTGTTTTTCAACACAGAGGAGGTCCTCAAAGGTCAAGCCTTCCCTTATCATGCAAGGATGTAAACTCTCTCTTAGCAAGAGTGAAATAATATGTACGCATGATGTGAGACATGCAACATTCAGCCAAGAGGTTGCTAAATCTTTTAATTATCTTATTTATGTCCTAGGCTTTTATTGTGAGGTTATGAGTTATTTAAAACTTTAGTTATGAGTTATAATTGGGTAAAATATTTATTTTTCTCTAAGAACCTAATCGCATCTAGGCTATACAACAAACATTAATCATAAAGAAACTATGAAGAGGCATGCAATTTCTAATGCACAAGCTTAAACATAACATCAAATATTTTTTTATAAACTACTGTGAAAGAATAAAAGGCCGGTGTGGTAGGATACCACCATACAACTCGAAAAGAGAAAATCGATAGCTGATCTCTACCCTTATACAACTTGGAATATGAAAGAATAATTAAAATTTACAAATGAATAAATATTATTGGGGATCTTCAAGTCTTCATGTCTTCATGTCTTCTTCATTTTCTCTTTTGATTTTGATTTGGTGGACTTCAAGGCATCACATGGCACCCCAAGACAAGGCCTTATAACCAATGCTTATCATAATCCCACATAATACTAATCCTAATTCCTAATGTAAAATTACATTAAAAGTAGAAAAAGTAAATCTAACTACACTTGTAAAATAAGTGTTAGCTAAACACATATATAATCCCAAGCAGTTATATATATATATATATATATATATATATATATATATATATATATATATATATATATATATATATATATATATATATATATATAATTTGAACTTAACACCCTATACATGAGTAACTAAGCTCACCTATCCTAACTTGGATTATGCTTAAAGGCTTAAGCAACCTACAAAGAGAGCATTTATATTTATTTTAGGCACCCCTTAACATAATCCCCTGTAGAAAATATGATTAGGCTAATATCAGCCTAACTTTTAGTCTACGAAACATGCATGCTAACATTCAGTCTAAAATAATACATCATAAAATAAAACATACATCATGCCATGCACAGCCTTAACATAGAGCTAGAAGTGGTGTCTTAATCTTAGTGTGTGTGTTAAGGCTTGTATGGTATATCTTAACTAAGCATTAATGTTATGATTTTCTACGTATGAAAGACTTTCATTTAATATAAAGGGTTGATTTCACTTGAAGTTCTTTAATTAATTTGAGGATATTAGTTAGTATTTTTTTTATTTCACTTGATTACACATAGCAACTAAGTGTTATAAAGAAAAGAAAGAGGATTGCCCTCTTTCATCCCTATTTTAAGTCACTTTCTAAAGCACATTAATTTTATTTAATTCTCTTTAATGAATGACTTATTAAATGATTTGAATAATCATAATTTTAGGTTCACTTTAAGTAATTTCATTTTAACATGCAAGGCATCTTAAGATTAATTGAATTGAACTGCTAACATATGACTTAATCCTAAGTGTATCTATACATATAGCACACTTAAATGTTGAATGTATGTGTATATGGAATCTTATACTCTTTTATGTGATTGAATTATTTAGTCATATTAGCTTAAAGCTCTATCTAAATTGTTATACAAAAATACATAGGGATGAAATTAAATAGGTATGTGTCATTGTTAACTAGGAAAGTGAGGTAATTAAATGACCTCCTTGGGGCTAACTAAAGCCTCATATTTCTCAGATGTCCAAACTATATACCCATTACATTCAATCATATGTAAATTTATATTCATGAATATGAGAAAGAAAGCTCCAAACCACATGACTAATTAATCCAAACACTTAGTCAATTATGGATGCATGGATTTTTGGTAAAAGAAAGAGGGGTTCTAATTCTATAATTAAATACACTCACACATGTATAAGAGACATAAGCTAGTACATGTCATTATTAACCAGGGAAGTGAGGTAATCAAATGACCTCATTGGGGCTAACTAAAGCCTCGTATTCTTAGGATGTCCAGACTAAACACTTGCTTTTCTCAAATACACATGGATGTATACATAAATAAAGGAAGAAGAATCATGCAAAGATCATATTTTTCTTTGATTTAATCATTTATGCATGTGAATTAAAGTTCTATCAAAATTCTAATGTAGAAATACATGTGAATGAAATCAAATAAGTACGTGTCATTGTTAACCAGGGAAGTGAGGTAATCAAATGACCTTCTTGTGGCTACTTAAAGACTCGTATTCCCGGAATGTCCAGACTATATACTTATTAACATTCAAATATATGTAAAATCACATATGAATTAAGGAAAAGAAAGCTTCAATCTATACACTTAAAGTATAATCACATACATCCCTTATGTATTTATAACTAACATCACAACATATGTTACCATTCATTTATAAACTTTTGAAAAATACATTTGAGTTTAGTAGTGATAATAGGCACACATATATTAAATTAGATCAACACATGCAAGCTTAACATAAAGGAAAACCATTTGATTTAATTCATTTTGAAAAGAGAAGGATGTATGGAATTAAACAACATGCAATATGTAGCATGGTTGGGAAGGAATAATAAAATACAAGCATGTGATTCATTCAATCCAATTATTTCCTAAGGACAAACATACTAAATAAAACTATTTAAAATAAATCAAAGTTCTTTAATGTCATTTTTAATTCCATGTTCAATTTTACTTAAGAAATGTGAGAAGGAGTTTGCTAATCCTAACCCATCCCCATGTTTGTGAGTTAATTTGGTTTAATGAGAAGTGATTAAGTTGATTTTATGGATTAATTAAGCTGTCATATGCATTAAGTTCATTACTTAACCCTTACTTATGTTGCCTTAAAGTAATTATCCTAATAATTGTGAGCTAATGTGATATGCAAATGAATTAAACAAGTAAATTATCAGTTGTCCTATGAAATGAAAGGGCCTAATGCAATTAGCTTATAATTATTGGTTAATTAGATTAATGAACTTACTTAATTACTTTTATGATTTTTTCACACATATGGGTAAATCATAATTTCATTAAATCTCTTTAGGCTATTAAACACCTAAAGATCTACCCATAAATTAATCAAGGAAAATCAGATATGTTTTAAATTTTAATTAAACTAATTAAGTAATTAATTAACCAATTAATCCTTAATTAATTTTCTCTTGAAAAGTAAGGTGAACTTAGGGAAATAAATTAGGAGAGATGTCCCAATCACATCCCATAAATCTCCTCACTATTAAACAATGATTAATGACCCAATTAATTAATTAATTCACTAATTCATATGCTTAATTAACACTTAATTAAATTAAGAAGGTAATTAAGGCTTAAATCAATTTCCATAATTAATTAACCAATAAATTCTAGGAAAAATAGAGGAGGCTGAGGTCATCCCCTTGAATAATCTCAAAAAGTTTGAGGTTAATTAGTTAATTAATTAGAGATTAATTAGGCTAATTAATTTTTCAATTAAACCCTACTTGAACTCTAATTAATGTTCAAAATCAATTAAGGATAATTTTAATGGATTCCTCTCTGAAATATCTTTAAAATGCAACTTTATTTGTATTTTTTAAATTTTTCCACAATTTGTTATAAATTTATGAAGTTACAACCTTAAAAATAGATTATTTAGCCTTAATTAAGCCTAATCCTATCGTCGCCACATTGCGCGCTGACGCGGCTCGCTTGCCACATGACACCGTGGGATTGGCTATTTGATCTCCGCCATATTCTGCACTGAGCCATCTGATGGAGGGATGCGCTTTTGATCTCCGCCATCTGATCTCAGATCGGGCGGTGCAAATTAATCTTGCAGTTAATAACGGTTTGATTCATATGGATTTAATGTGACCTAATCATGGACATCCGTTCTGATCAAACAAAACGGATGACACTTTATCTATCTCCCTATAGGTGATGAGAGACGGAGCCTATTCGCCATTGCTCACACGATCTAAGCTCACTCGAGCTCGGATTGGCTCCAAATGGAACCCACACCTTTGCACAAAGGATCTAAGAAGATCCAATGGCTATGATCATGCGACATTCACATTTCCTTCAAAAATCTATAAGAAAATTGGTGAAAGCTTGATTTTAATGGTGTTACCTCACCGAAGCTAGGACCAGCACTCACACGCTTCAGGAAGCTTCGTCTGATTGAAATGAAGCCTTGTTGAGCAGCAATTGAGTTGATTACAAGTGGATTGTTCAGGAGCTAAGATCCTTGCTTTGAAGCTTTAGCTTTGATCAAAATCCTAGCTCCAACAATCTTAGAACCTCAGGGAGGATTCATTTAGCTTTGATAGGTTAAGGAGATGGTGTGGGAAAGAGCAATTTGATTGAGGTGATGAATTCATGGAGTTAGGATTGGGAGATGGCTGCCCTATTTCAGGTTTGCTCAGAAAGGAGGAAATCTAAAGAGGGAAGCTTTGGGATCACTCGAGAGCTCACAGAGAAGTTTAAAATCTCTCTAGGGAGCTTGGATGATGCAAATAGATTCTCGGTTACGTATTGCTCCTTTTACTTGAAAATTTTGTGATTCCTTATCGGATGAATGAGATTGCTCTCCCATTTTGGGCCAACCATCATTAAGGCACCAGAGTTGTCTCCATTAAGTCCACATGGCTCGATTTGAGTGGAGGAAGGCTTGGGAGATGGCTCAAGGTTAGATTTGGGCTGATTGCATTCCTTGGATCCTTTGGGTTTTTAGTTTGTAAGGGAGGTGAGTTAACTCACCTCCCTTTGGTCCTTAAAAAACCTAGCCCACTTAGGGTGGGCTAGGTGGCTAGGTCAGACCCCATTTGGGGTGTGTGAGGGATGCCAAGTGGAAAGGGGAAGTGGACTTTACTATTTTAGGCAAAATTCGATGTGGGGTGGCATATCCAAGAGAGATCTCATTGGGTTTGGGCTAATTTTGGGTTGATCCCAATGGTGTTTATTTTCAGAGTTCATTTCATTTGGGGGGGGGGGACACCATGCAGATCTGAGGGTGTACTTATTGAGGTAATCAGGTATGACATTGCAAAATAGTGTACTACCTCAAAAGAAAGAAGTCAATACTCTACAATTGACCTAATCACCTAATAAGGACTCCTAAGGCATGATGGGTCTTCGAATATACCAGAGATTTTTCCCCTACTTTACATGGATGAATAAAGTAGGGTTTATTTAAGCCGGGTTCTAAAGTTTCCTATGGGGGAAAGCCCCCATAGTTAATTATATCTTAAGGAAAATAAATCCCTTAAGAATACTTTTGATTAAAGTAGGCGATTATTGTCTTCAAAAAATTCAAAGATAGGACTATCAACAAATTGGTTGTATTTTGAAAAATCAAGTGGGAAAGATCAAAAGAGAAGAGTTATTATTGAAACTAAAGGAGATGAGGAGGGAGTGCTCACAATACTAGATAGCCTAGTGATCACTCCAATCTATCCTATGGTTGGGCTTTATATATTTGAAATTAAGAGGATTTGTTTATTTGAGTTACAATTTTATTAGAAATCTAGGACTTGTAATTCCATAATACAAGATTCTGAAAATGTATAAGAGGTGAAGATTTATGCTTGCAGCCCTAAGGGAAACGACAACTGCAGATCCTAAATTTAGGGAGCTTTGGCTAGGGCCAAAGCATGTCCTAAATCTAAGGTGAAAGTGGGTATACTGTTTACCTCCACAAGAGAGGATAAACCACCCAACTGTTGGATTTATTATCACCTGGAGTGGCAGCCAGCTAACTCCTCTTACGCTTTAAATCCATGTAGGGAAGTCTTTTGCTTTTGTAAGATGGTTAGGTTATTATTATTTAGAAAATAAATTAAGTCCTTAAACCCACTCTCTAAGAGACTAGAGCATGAGGGGTATGAGTAATGACTTAAATCTAATGTAAAATTTTACCAAGTTTTATTTGATTTTGGATAATTTAATTTGATACAAGCTATGGGATTTTGTATGCTTAAATGAATGAGAAGTTAATTATGGGCCAAATCAAGAGAGAAAGAGGTGTTCTTCCATTATAGGCTCTAAAATGTTAAGCCCATTCTATCTGGCACATATGGAATCCCTCTCCAATCATGAGTGAAACAAGATGATATGCATGCTATTAAACATTCAACATCCAACTAAGGAGTTGCTAAATATTTTATTATCTTGATTTATAGCCTAAGCTTTAGATGAGGTTATGAGTTATTTTAAAGTTTAATTATGAGTTTATTAGTGGGATAGAGAATTTATTTTTATTCTAAGAGCCTAATCGCATCCAGGCCATACAACAATCACCAATCATAAACAAACTATGAAAATGCATGCTTTTTCTAATGCCCAAACTAAACGAACTATCAAACATATTTATAAAGCTATCACAAAAGAATAAAAGGCTGATGCGGTCGGGCACCGTCGTACAACTTGAAAAAAATGTGGGTAGCCGAGCCCTACCCTTATACAACCCAAATTACAAAAGAATAATTACAAATGATGAATGTTATGGTGGTCTCCATTTTTCATTCTTCATTCTTTATTTCTTCATTTCTTCATTTTAATTTCTTTATTTTTGATTTGCTTTATTTTTTGATTTGCTTTATTTCTTTCTTCCTCTTGGCTTGATTGGAATATGGTTGCTCCAAAGGCATAACGTGGTACATAAGACTTAGTCTTACAACCAATGCTCATCTTAATCCCCCATAACATTCATCCTAATCCAAATGCAAAATTATATTAAAAGAAGGAAAGTAAATCTAACTACACCTACAAAATAAATGTTAGCTAAACATATCATACAATCCAAGCAGCTATGTGAATAATTTAGACTTAGCACCCCACACATGGATAACCAAGTCCACATAGCTTGGGTTATGCTTAGGGGCTAAGCAACCTACACAACAAAAAGTATTTTATATTTTTATTTAATGGACCCTTAAGTGTAACCCCCTATAGAAGGCATAATTTGGCTAATATCAGCCTAGCATCCAGACTACACCATTACACCTTAATATTTAGTCTATAGTAATACATCACAAAATAAGCATACACTAAACCATGCACTGCCATAACATAAAGCTAGAAATGGTGACTTAGTCTAATATGTGTGCATTAGAGCTTATGTGGTATGTCCTAACTAGGTTTCAGAGTTGTAGTTTGCTAAGTGTGATGGATTTAATATAAAGGGTCGATTTCTATTTAAGTGATTTAATTGATTTGGAGATTGTTACTTAATAATTTTCTTTTGTTTTATATGGACCTCATTTTTAGAATGAGCTCTCAACCCCTCCATATTAGGCATAGGATCCCTCTTAGACTTTAGGAGTTCCTTAGTTTTAAGACACATCTAGTGATTAGGTGGACACTCAAACCTAGCCCTAGAAGACTTAGAAGAGTTAGCCATAGGAATAGGTCATGCCTTTAAGGGTGTTAGGAAATTTCCCACCCTTAGCTTAAACCTTTTCTCACTTTCCTTCATTCAAGTCAAACTCCAAATCAATCTTAATTAATTTTCTCCAAATCCAAATTAGCTCCTATGATTGAAATTCATATTTGAAATCCATGATTGAAACCAAAATCAAAATCCACAAAAAATTCTTAAGTCTAAATTTTGCCTAAGTCCTTAAGCCCCCCTTAAGGACTTAACCTAAATCCTAATCAAAAACAAATCAAATCTTTGAGATTTTCTCATAAGTCATTTATATTCTTATTTATATTTACATTTATAAATGAAATATAAATTCAAACCCATCAAATCAAATTCAAAATTCAAAATCAATCCATGAAATTCTCTTAAGTCCTTTTAATTTTCTAATAAAGGACTTAGCCAAAATCAATCCTAAACTTTGATTAAACCTATTCAAACTCATGGGATTTTCTCAAAAATTATTTATATTCTCATTTATATTCACATATATAAATGAAATATAAATAAAACCAATCAAATCAAACCCTCAAATTAAATTCCAAATTTAAAATCCTTAAAATTTCCTTTAATGGATTTAACTTAAACTTTGATCAAACCAATTCAAACTCATGGGATTTTCTCAAAACTTATTTGTATCCTCATTTATATTCTCATATATAAATGAAATATAATTATAAATCAATCCAATCCAATTGAAAAATTAAATTTCAAATTAAAAATGTCGTTAAATCATTTAAATTCCCTTTAATGGATTTAACCTAAATCATGATTAAACCACTTTAAATCCTTGAAATTTTCTCATGATCAATTTATATTCTCATTTATATTTACATAAATAAATGAAATATAAATTCAAACAATTAAAACCAATTCTAAAAATCAAACTCAAACCCACTCGAAATCAAATCTAAGCCTTTCAAGCCAGAATCTTGAACTTAGCCAAATCACTTTCAAATCAAGCCAAACCCTTGATTTTCTCTCATGGTTCAATCAATCCTACAATAATGAGTCATATATAAATCCAAACTTCAATCATTCAATCAAAACCTAAATAAAAAATCAAACCCAAAACCCTTTCATACTCTTCCTTTGAATATGGATTTTTGAAATGGATCAAAACCCATTTGACTTCAAATCACTTGTAAATGGATTTATATTTCAATCATAAGTCCATATACAAGATCAACCAACTTCAAATCAAGCTTTGACTAAGCCATTTGACTCACTTAGGCTCACTTGACCCAAAGTGACCAAAAGTACTTTTATGAGCCAACTTTTGATCCTAACCAAATTAGATTAAACCAAACTCATATTTGCCTCTCATCATGATCAACAATCATCATGGGATGATCAATCAATCAAAATGGGTCAAACCAAGTCAAACTTAAGGGTTGACCAAGTCAACACTTAACCTAAAATGAAATCTTACATAACCAAATTCCACCATAGGCCAAATTGATTGAAACCATTGATCTAAGTTCACTCATGACCTTTGTTTGAACTTGACCGAGACAACATTTGAGCCTAACCTAGCCTAATTGGCCCACTTGACCCAAGTTGACCCATTTTGACATAAAAGGGTCAAAATGTATCAAAACTTGATCTAAGCCAAAATGATTGAAACCAATAGGTCAAGTCCATTCCAAATCACTTGTGAAACTTGTCAAAAGCCACAATTGGACAACTAGATTTAACTTAGCATAATTGACCTTAGACCCAACATGACCTAAAGGGGTCATGTTGAGCAAAAATTGAACCTAACCCAAATTAATTAGAAACAAAGATACCAATCCATTCCATATGACTAACCTAACCTAAACCTACCATTGACCTACCTCAAATAGGTTAAATGGGTCAAATAGGTCAACTTGACCCATTTGACCTAAATGAAGTCATATGAGCCTAAACCAAATATATACCAAATTGAATCAAACCAAAGCCACCAGAATATTTCAAATGGTCATATGAACTTGACCCAAGCCTTGGTTTGACCCAATTTGACCTATTGGTCAACTTGACCCAAGTTGACCCATTTTGGCCTAAATGGCTCAACATGAGCCAAACCATACCAAATGGATTCCAAATCCAATGAAACTTGGCCAAACCTAGTTTCTCCACATATCCAACATGTCCAAAGTGGAAAAATAGCAAAATGATCATCCTACCCCTAGGCCATAGAATAAATTTTGGCCTAACCCATGGATATTTTGGTCATACCCTCTTCACAATCACTTGAGACTTTCCTAAAAGCTCAAGGGGACTTAATGATTAGTGGTGCACACAACCAAATGATTTTGGGTTAGCCTATTTGGTCCCTACACCAAACCCAACCACCTAGCTCAAAATTGAATTTTCAAACTCCCTCCTTAGCTCAAATTAAAGCACATGGGAGGTTACCAATCCACTTAAGACCTCAAAAGACCATGTGTAAAGATCAAACAACCTAAACAACCCCTCCCATATTGTCAATTGTATCAAAATGATAACCCATGGTTTGGCAGTCCAATTATCATAGAGGGAGATATACTCCCCCTAATTCAAATTGAATTCATGATCCTCACATTAGATTGAGCACTAGAGAGAGTTAGGGGTCATCAGAGAGTATTCCTAAGCTTTTTAAGAGGAATTTGAATTTTAGCTTTCTCGATTTTCTTCCTTAAAAAATAGGGGAGCTCATCTCACTTCCCAAGTCCTTCCATACTCAAATTCAGTGCAATTTCCTTTGCACACTCCCTCAGGGGATCAAGTCGAGTGCACATAAGCATTCCCTCAAGTTCCCAAAGCAAGGATAAGTTGAATTGGATCAAAGCCACAAAATGAAGCAAGTGGTGTTGGTCCATTTGGAGATCTACTCAGCCCCAAGGCTTGAAACTTTCAACAGGGCTTCGTCTCCACTAGACTAAGCTACCTCATCGAGCTCGAGCGTCGGTGATCACCTCTGGCGAGGTATGAAATTTTTTGACCACATAACATAGGAGGTGTTGGTCCTTTATGAAAGAAATTTTCATGGCATGTGAAATCCACCGTTGGATAGGTTTGTAATTGTGCTTAGATGGTGTGGGTACAATCTCATTCCAATCTGAGCTCAATCGAGCTCGGATCTCCCCTTAGATCATGGACAACCTCCATTGATCCTTAGGGAAGAACTTGGATCATCACAGCCATCCATCTACACATTTTAGATGGATGGCTGAGATTATTTAGCACGTTTAGAAATCCATATATCTTTATAAACTACGGGGGGATTCTTAATCGTCTGATCTTTGATCGGACGACAGAGAATTGAAGTGCCTGCACCACCGTCACCATTTGGGATGTGACATTTAAGTTGCTGCGCACACATGTAAAAGCATTTGAGTAGCCGCACCTCACCGATAGGAATTACTTAGGGTTAATTAAAAATGCTTAATTAATTTTTGATTAATCCATGGATCTTCAAAAATGCATAACTCTTAATAAAAAATTTAGAAATAAAAACCTATGGATAGATATTTAAACCTAGAACATTTTAAGGTAATTTTGATGAGTTTTGAATTATGATTTTCTTTGTATTTGGATTTTATTAGAAAGTATATTTTGCTAATTACTTTTTAATTAAGCATCTGATTAATCCTAAAATTCTTGGGTAAGCTTTAGGGGATGAGTTCTACGTCCCCTAATTTTTTTGGGATTTATTAAGGGCTTAATTAAGGTAATTACATATGGTTTTTTAATTACCCTTCTCATGTAATTAAGCATAATTAGGGTATGATCAGTAGTTCTAACCTATGATTAGAATTGATTAAGGTCAGATCTAGTAAGTAGAAGGTTTATGGAATAATTTTGGGGGCATTTCCCCTAAGCTATTCTCTAAACCCCCCTCTTCTCTCCTTAATCTCCTCTTAATTAAGGGTTAATTCATTAATTATCCCCTTAATCAATTTTCTAAAAATTCTAAAAGTTCCAGAACTTAATTAATCTACTTTGGGTAGATTCTTAGGTGTTTATAGCCTAAGTTCAATTAAGAAAATTAAAATCCCTTTCATAAGTATGAAAGGGTGTTTTGAAAGTACTTAAGCTAAACCTCTTAGCTTAATTAAATTTTAATTATGAGCAAAATTGTATTAGGCCTTTTCATTATTAGGTGCATTACAAATTTAAATTCCTTATGGGTTTTATGTCATCTCATTGGCTCATAATTATTTGGTTAATTCTTCTAAGGTGGTGTAGGTAAGAGTTAATTAAGTCACTTAATTCAAACCCTAACTTAATCAACACGTAAACATGGATCTAATTATCTAAAAATAAAACAAAAATCTCAAACACATGTGGGAATGGGTTAGGAACAACAAACTCATCTCACCTTTTTAAAATTAAATCAAACTTCTAACTAAACAAAAATCATTTTGAAATTCACTTTGATGTATTCTAAATTTTTTTATTTCATAAGAATGTCTTTAGGATTTAAGTGAAGTGAGTTTGTTTACAGGATTTCATTACTTTGAATCTTTTCCCAACATGTTAAGTTTCATGCCATGTGATTTTATGCATTCATAGTTTTGAAATTCAAATTTTAAAATGAAATTATTTACTTTATGTCAGATTTGCATGTGTTGGGTAAAGTAGAACTATGAGTGGCTATTATCACTACTAAATCAAAAAATTATTTTCAAAACATAAATCAAATACCAAATCTAAAAGTGTGCTACTTATTCTTTAATTATAAGTTTACATGTGATAGATTATAAATGTATATTTAGCATAGTTTCCTTTCTTTCTTATGTTGGCATAGCTTTGAATATGAGTTGGCAAGATGTATGGTTCATTTGAAAAGAACCCAACACTTACTTAATTCCATACTCTATTCATCCCTATGCTATCACCTAAGAAGGGTTACCAATACTTGCATAAAACAAAATGAATCTATTAAACAATTTCTGCATTCTTCTTTTCCATTTCATTTCTTTTATACATATGTTTGTATTAAGAAAAGTGGTATATTAGTCTGGACAACCCTAAGGTTGCGAGGCTTTAAGTAGCCCTAAGTAGGTCTTGTACCTTACACCTCTGGCTAATAATGATGCTGTACTCACTTATGCATTTTCTACTTTCATATGTGTATATGAAATTTTAGATGAGGGAAACCTTTTCTACTTAAGAAAAAAAGCATGCATATTCAACTTCTAAATTTTCTTAAATGGATTACTTAGCATGCATCATAAAGTGTGTTTAGTACTCTCATTTGAATGTATAGATATGCTTAGGGTTCATCCATATGCATGTTATATATGTTTGGAAAGAAGTGAAGTAATGTGTATTATGTGAATTTTGATTCATTTTATTTAATCTTAAAATGCCTTTCTTCTTGAATGGGTTTGTTTAGAGTTTATCTAAACTTAGGATTAATTAAAAGATGTAATCAAAACATTCATCTAAATGAAACTAAAATGTGAATCTACTTTAGGAATTACTTAGGTTAGAGAAGGAAAGAGAGGTTCTCTTCTCTTTCCCGCTCTTCATAACTTAGTAATTAATTGTAGGATTTACTTGAACCAAAACAAAACATGAAATAAAATCAACCTAAAAAACTTAAATAACTTAAATGAAACCCTCCTCTAAGTTGAGCATGTTCTTCACACTTAGAAAATTTAAACCCAAAGTCCTAGCTAAGTATACCACATAAGCCTTCAAAGCACTCATATTAGCCTAAGTCACCACTTCTAGCCTTAGGTTAGGTTGGTGCATGGTTTGATGTTATGTTTTATTTTGTGATATATGTTTTAGACTGAATGTTAGGGTGTATGCTCATAGAATGAATGGTAGGATGATCTTAGTCTAACTATTCTTTTCTGTAGGGGATTATGCTTAAGGGGCACTATCATAAATAAAAATATAGCTGCTTCTTTCTTGCAGGTGCTTATGCCCCTAAAAATAATCCATAGGCCAGGTGAACTTAGTCACCCATGTGTGGGGTGATAAGTCTAATATACATGATTGCGATTTGTGTGGTGTGATATAGCTAACCTTTGTTTTGCAAGTGTTAGTTTGATTTCCACTTTTTCTTTTCATGTAAAAATTTATATAATTATGATTTTAGAATAATTATTATGGAGATTAGGATAAGCATTGGTCATAAGATCTCATCTTATGCACTATATAAAACCTTGGAGCATCTACCATCCAACCTTCCAAAGGAGGAACCAAAGAAGAAAGAAGAAAAGGAGAAGGAAAGAAAAAAGAAAGAAGAAAGGAGAATAAAGCTTAAAGACCCCCATAACAATGAATTCTTTGCTTAAGTGTAATATTCGTTTGTAATCCGGGTTGTATATGGGTAGAGCTTGGCTATCCAATTTGATATTTTTGAGTTTGTGCGGTGGTGCCCAACCATAACGACCATTTATTCCTTTTTTACAATTAGCTTTATAAATTGATTGATGATTTGTTTAGCTTTCGCATTAAGTGGCATGATTTTCCTAGTTTCTTCTTTGCTTTATGTATGGCCTGGATGTGGATTAGGATCTTTAGGAAAAAAAAATCTTTTATCCAACTTAATAACTCAAAATAAAATTAAACAACTCATAACCTCACTTAAAGCTTAGGTTTAAAATCAAGATAATAGAATTAACAACCCCTTAGCTGGATGAGCATTTCTTTATAATATCATACACAAATGCATCTTATTTCACTCTTGATTGGAGGGCTTCCACCTTTGCCAGAGAACTCGATTTGACCTTTGAGAGCCGTGGTGAAAACTCACCTCCTCCCTTCTCACTGATTTTGGCCAATAATCTTATTTCTCATTCATTAGTCATAAAAATCATGTTAGCATGAGTCAAATATAATTATCCAAAAATAAAAATAAAATAAAATTTGAATTGCATTAGATTTAGGTCATTTGAAGCATGTCCCTTTACATCATCTAGTAACTTTGGGGAGTGAGTTTAAGGACTTGGCCTCTTTCTAAATAACAATAGCTTAGCTATCTTGCATAAGCATAAAGACTTGCCTATATTTAATTAAAATCGTAGGAAGAGTTAGTTGGCAGCCACCCTTAGGCAATTGTAAGTCTAAGCAGACAGGTGGTTTGTCCTCTCTTGTGGAGGCAAACCAGACACCCATTTTCACCTTAAATTTAGGTTGTGCTTCTGACCATCATCGAAGCTCCCTAGATTTAGGTTTTGAGGTTGCTTTTCCCCCTTTGCAGGCCATAAGCTTAATTCCTTGCCTCTTAGGCATTTTCTTAATCTTGTGTTAAAAAATATTAATTCCTAAAATTATAATGAAAAATGCAACTCAAATAAACTAAATCAATTTCTAAAATGTAAAGCTCAATTATAAAATAGTTTGAAATGCTCGCTAGGTTTCCTAGCATCGTAGGCATCTCCTACTCATCTTCCATTTTGGCTTCAATAATAACTCACTCTTTTGATCAATCCCATTTGATCTTTCAAAGATGATCCAATCAATTAATAGTTCTTCCTATTGAAATCTTTAAAGACAACGATCATTTACCTTAATCGAAAGTTTTTCTTAAGGGATCTCATCCCTTAGGATGTAATTAACTATGAGGCTTACCCCTATAGGGAACTTAACGAACCTGATTTAAAATAATCCCTGCTTTACTTTTTCATATAAAGTAGGGGAAGAATCTCTCGTACATATGTAGACCCATTGCCCTTAGGAGTCCTTATTGAGGTGATTAGGTCCATTAAAGGGTAGTGACTTCTGTCTTTTAAGATAGTACACTATTTTCTTGATGACATACACGATCACCTGAATAAGTACATCTACGGATATGTGTGGTGTTTTACCAAGATGAATTTTTATATAGGTGTTGCCTCTTTCATTTCTCCCCATAGATTTGAAGGCGACTCCCCTATGTGGAATTTTTTCTCCACAATAGCTTACACTTAACATCTAAGTATTATAAAGAGAAGAAAGAGAGGGAGTCTCTATTTCATTCCTACTTTAAGTCACTTCTAAAATAAGTTAATTAATTAATTTTCATTAGTGAATGGCTTATTATATATTTTAATTAATCCTAAGTTTAGGTTCACTCTAAATAATACTATTCAATAAGAAAGACATCTTAAGATTAATTAGAATGGATTACTATCACATAGCACATGTTCATTTATTTTTTTCCATCATGTATATCCTGCATAACACTACCATTGCCGGTCCCAAGTCCGGATGCAAAAAGTGGAGGGTTGCGTTAGGTAGTTGATAGCTAGCATAAAATTTGTCTAAATAATCATGACATGAATCCTTTAAATCATTGTGTTAATGCTAGGGCATCCCCTGGAAGTGACGCACTGTATGGTTTGAATACAGTGAAAAATGTGCTAGAGCCGCTACATCGTTGCCCGGGTACAGTGTTAAATAAGCAAGGATTCTCATATTATGGATGGATGCGGGCAAAGAAGTTAGTCCATGAAACTAGAATTAGGTTAGGATCTTGGAATATAGGTACTCTTACAGGTAAATTATAGAAAGATAAATATTTTATGTGTTCAAGAAACTAAATGGGTTGGTGAGAAGGCCAAGGAGATTGATAGTTTAGGTTTTAAACTTTAGCATTCAGGTAAAAGTCGAACTAGAAATGGTGTAGGTGTGATTATAGATAAAAGTTTGAAGAAAAATGTTATAAGTATTAATAGATGTGGAGATAGAATTATAGCTTTAAAGATTATTGTTGATACTAAGATTATCAATGTTATAAGTGTCTATGCTCCTCAAGTAGGTTTGGAGGTAAGCTCAAAAGAAAATTTTTTGGAATGAATTAGAGGATTAGATACCTCTTGAAGAAAAGTATTTATTGGGGGAGATTTAAATGGAAATGTTGGTAGAGTGGTAGAAGATTTTAAAAATTCATGGTGGTTATGGATTTGGAGTGACTAATGAAGAAGGTAGGACTATATTAGATTTTGCCTTAGCTTATGATTTTATAGTTGCTAATACTTTATTTAAGAAAAGAGATGAATATATTATTACTTATAAAAATGGATCTAGT
This sequence comes from Cymbidium sinense, assembly GCA_021442155.1. NCBI lineage: Eukaryota > Viridiplantae > Streptophyta > Magnoliopsida > Asparagales > Orchidaceae > Cymbidium > Cymbidium sinense. Next base: position 134,964,753 of record CM038216.1, read on the forward strand.
AAAACACATATTATTTATTTTCTGATAAGAAAAATAGATCGTTTAGATTGTAAAGATTGTAAGGTCATTTCAAGTAAAATTTTAAGTACCCAACATCGACTATTAGTTTTAGATTTTAAGATGAAAGGTTGTAAGAGAAAAAATAAATTAAATTATTATCCTAGGATTAGATGGGGACACTTAAAGAACACAAATAAAAATATTTTTAAGAGCAAGCTACAAGAAATTAGAGTTTGGGATGTTCATAAGGAAGCTAACGTTATGTGGGAAAAATATCAAGTGAAATTAAGCAAGTTGCTAAAGATGTGCTTGGAGAATCAATAGGAAAAAAATAAGAATAGTTGGTGGAGTCGAGTGTGCAAGAAAAGATAAGAAATAATAAGCATTGTTATAAAACTTGGTTTAGATGTAAAACTCGAGAATTGGGAAAGATATAAAGTGGCAGAGATTCTAAGAAAGCAATAATATGTGAAAAATTAGTTTTTAGTGATTTATACAATAGATTAGATACCAAAGAAGGTGAAAGATGTATGTATAAGTTAGCCAACCAAAGAGATAGGAGAAGTAAAGACATAGTTCAAGTGATGGGTATTAAGGATGAAAGTAATAAAGTGCTTTTCTTAGAAAAAGATATTAAAAATAGGTGGATGAGGTATTTTGATAAACTTTTCAATGAAGGATCTGAAAGTACGATTGATTTTAGCAACCTTAATACCCTAAATAAAATAAGAATTTCATTTTATTATCATTAGTAAATCTGAAGTTAGTGAAGCTTTAAAGAAAATGAAATGTGAAAAGCGGAGGACGGATAATATTCCAATAGAAGTGTGGAAATGTTTAGGAGATCAAGGAATTTCTTGGCTTACAAATCTTTTTAATGTTATTTTAAAGACTAAAAGATGCGAGATGAGTGGAGAAAGAGTTTGTTGGTTCTATATTTAAGAATAAGGTGATGCACAAGAGTGCAAATTATAGAGGAATTAAGTTAATGTGCCATACATTAAAATTATGGGAGAAAGTAATTGAGCATAGGTTATGATGTGATGTAAGTTTCACAATCGTTTGGTTTCATGCCCGGTAGATCTACTATGGATGCTATACATTTGTTAAGAGGTTTGATGGAGAAGCATAGAAAGTAAGAAGGATCTACATATGATATTTATTGATTTAGAGAAAGGTTATGATAAAGTCTCAAGAGATGTTCTTTGGAGAGTTCTAGACGAGAAAGGAGTTAATATTGGTTATATTCAAGTCATTAAGGATATGTATACTATTTACTTGTGTCCAAATACAAGGAGGATTGACAAAATATTTTCTTATTTGGTTGGATTACATCAAGGATCAACATTAAGCCCTTATCTTTTTACTTTAGTTATGGATGTTCTTATGAGGCATTTACAAGAAGATGTACCTTGGTGTATGCTTTCTGACATTCTTCTTGTTGATAAGACTAGAGGAGTTCAGACTTGAATTATGGAGGTCAACTTTAGAGTCTAAAGGTTTTCATTTAAGTAGATCTAAAATTGAATATATGGAGTGTAATTTTAGTTGTAAAAGTTTTAGTGGTAGTGTTGTAAACTTAGATGATCAAGTCATTAATAAGAGTGAGCGATTCAGATATTTAGGTTCTATTATTTAAAATGATGGTGAAATAGATGGAGATGTTATTAGTAGAATTCAAGTTAGATGGTTGAAGTGGAGGAATGCATCTGGCCTATTATGTGATAGAATAGTTCCACTTAAACTTAAGGGAAAATTTTATAAGATGTTGGTAAGACACAGAATGACTTATGGTGTGAATGTTGGCCAATAAGAGAAGCATAAGACTAAGTTAAGTGTTACGAGATGAGGATGCTTGGTGGATGAGTGGCTTTACTCTCTGAGATAAAATGCAAAATGAGTATGTTGGGAAAAAGTTGGAGTAGCTCCAATGGTAGATAAGATTAGGAGAGTTAGATGGTTTGGCCACATAAAGCGTCGTCCGATGACCCAATTAGGAGAGTAGATGCATTAGATTTGCCTTATGTTAAGAAAGGTAGAGGTAGACCTAAAAAGACTTGGTTAAGATGTATAAAAATGATCTTAGTATACTTGAATTAAATGAGAATTTGACACATAATAGGACACAATGGAGACAAAGGATTCATGTAGCTGACCCCACCTAGTGGGATTAAGGCTTGCTGTTGTTGATGATGTATATCCTGCATATGAATAATCTTAAGAATACCTATACATGCAATGTAAATCTTAACACACTTTAATGATGAATGCAAAGAAGTATATTTGGAATTCAAATATTTCATTTAAAGAGGGATGTTTCATCCATTAGTTAAACACACATTCCCATGTATAAAAGTTTTAAGTGAGTACGTCACCATTATTTTCTACACTAGGGGCATAAGGTTCAAGACCTACTTAGGGCTACTTAAAGCCTCGCAGCCCCTGGATATCTAGACTAATATACCACTTTCTTAGATACATGTAGATGTATGAACAACTATAAGGATATGAAAATCCATGCAAAAGTTGTGTTTGATATACTTGATTTGTGATTCTTATTTATTGGCCACATTATACATGCATATGTATAAGAGTTTTAAGTGAGTATGATGCCATTATTTTCTCCACCAATGTTGTAAGGTATAAGATCTACTTAGGGCTACTTAAAGCCTCGCAGCCCCGGGATGTCCAGACTAATATACCACTTTTCTCAAATATATATGAATGTATAAAAAAAACCATAAGAATAAGAAATCATGCAAGAAATTATGTTTGATTTGATTATATGGTTGATGATTCCACATCACACATACATATGTATGGGAGTTTTAAGTAAGTATGGCGCTATTATTTTCTACACCAAGGGCGTATGGTACAAGACCTACTTAGGGCTATATAAAGCTTCGTAGTCCTGGGATGTTCAGACTAATATACCACCTTTCTCAAATACATATGAATGTACAAAAAGAAGCACAAAAATAAGAAATCATGCAACAAATCTTATTTTATTTGGTTATGTGATTAAATATGTGATATGAAATTCTTCCTAAGTCTTAACATGGAAATGCATAGGAGTGGATTTAGGCAAATGTTGTGTTCCTTTCAAATGATCTATACATTTGTGAATCCTATATGAATCTATGTAAGATAAAGAAAGATAACTTCATATTGCATATCATATATTATCAACACATGCATTCTTATAACTATTTGTGATTAACATCACTTCATTCATAATAATTGAGTTATAGGCATTTGAAAATAACATTTGATTTAATAGTGATAATAGCAACAACTATTTAATTTAAATCAACATACAATTTGAAATAAAAGAAACTAATTAATTTAATCAATTTTAAAAGAAATGAATGCATGATTACATATGACAACCAACATTTAACATGAGTCAAAAGTAATAAAACAACACAAACATGTGATTTCATTCAAATCCAATTAAATCCTAAGGACAATCATACTAAATAAAGCTATTTAAAATGAACCAAAGTTTATTTAATGTCATTTCATTTTTGTGTTTGATTTGAGTTAAGGGAAGTGAAAGAGGTTTACTGGTCTTAATCTCATTCCCCATGTGTGAGTTAATTTTGGTTTAATGAAGAAGGGATTAAGTTAATTTGATGATTTAATTAAGTTAGGGTTTGAGTTAAATGGATTAATTAACCCTTACCTACATCACCTTAAATTAATAAACTAACTAATAATGAGCTAGCATGATATGCAACCACATGGAAAGTGAATTTTCATTGCTCTTAAGAAATGAAAGGGGCCTAATGAAATTAGCTCATGATTAATAGTTAATTAAGTTTAAGGGATCTCACTTAACTACTTTTATGATTTTCTCACACATATGAGCCAACCAAAATTTTTAATTATCTTCCCCTTTGGGCTATTGAACACCCAAAGAGCAACCCAAGATTAGGTTAGAGGAATAGATTCAATTAGATTTATTAAGTTCATTAATTAGTTAATTAAACCTTAATTAATCTTAACCAACTTAAATGAAATGGGCTTAGGGATAGAGGCAAAGAAGAGAGCCTAAGGCTTAATCTCTAAATCCTTTCAATTAATTGACTGAGGTTTCGGTAAGATCTGTGTTTCAATTAATTTTGTTGATTAATTAATTAAGAGGTGTCAATTAATTAATTACTTAAGAGGGATTAGAGAAGCCTTAAAGAAAAGATTGGAAGAGGGACTCCCAATCCATTTCCCTAGACTTCATCATCATTAACAGAGGTTAATAAACTTGGTTGATTGATTAATTTATTGTTCATTTGCATAATAATTACTAATTACATTAAGAAAGTGATTAAGGCTTAATCCATTGATTTTCCTAATTAAGCAACCAATAAAATCCTAGAAAAAATAGGGGAGGTAGAAGTCATCCCCCTAAACATGCACAGAAAGTTTGAGATTAATTGGATGATCAAATAGGGAGTAATTAGACTAATTATATTTCTAATTAAATATTAATTAAGCTAGATTCACTATTTAAAATCAATTAATGATAATTTTTCTAGATTTTACTATAAAATATCTGTAAAATGACCCAAGTTTATATCTTTTTAGATTTTTTTAGAATTAGTTATGAATTTATGAAGTTTCAAGATTAAAAAATTAATTAACCATATTTAGAGCATTAATCTCGTCGGGCCATGTGTCGGCTGACGTGATGTGCTTCCCACATAGTGTGACAGGATTCACTATTTAAGTTATCACATCTTAGTACTGACTCGGATGGCGGCGCACACGGTATCTATATGGACCATTCAATCTAAGATCGGACGGCCATGATCAAACTCATGGTTTTGAAGGATTAAATAAAGGTGATAAGCGTGATTTGATCAAGACCATTCATAACAATCACGCAAGATGGATGATCCATGATCTATCTCCTCCCGAGCGATGAAAGATGGCTATCATCCATCAATGGCCGCTTGATCTGAGTTCACCCGAGCTCGGATAGAGATTAAAATGATCCCACACCTTTGGGGAAGCAAGACAATCAAATCCAACGGTGGAAAATGCATGTCATGAAAATTTCTTTCACAAAAGACCAACCTATTTTTATTCAAGGATCAGTTTCAATGGCATACCTCACCAGAGCTTGTGACCGATGATTCCAACAATTGAGGAAGCTTCGTTTGTTATAAACAAAGCCTTGTTCAGTCGCACGAGCTTTGATTTAGTATGGTTTGGTCGGAAGACCAATGTGCTAGACGAAGGTGATCAGGATTGATCGAACTCTACCCTCCAGCCATCGGGAAGCTTGGGAAAGGATTTGTTCTTGCTTGACTAAATCCAAGGAAGGTGTGTGCAAAGTTAATTGTACTTTGGTTGAAAATGGAGAAATGAGATTGTTGACCTCATTTTTAGAATGAGCTCTCAACCCCTCCATCTTTGACATAGAACTTTTCTTAGACTTTAAGAGTTCCTTAGTCTTAAGATACATCTAGTGATTAGGTGGACACTCCCCTAGCCCTAGAAGATATAGAAGAGTTAGCCATACGAATAGGTCATGCCTTAGGGGTGTTAGGAAAATCTCCTGCCCTTTAGTTTAAACCATTCCTCACTTTCCTCCTTCAAGTCAAACTCCAAATCAATTCTATTTGATTTTCTCCAAACTCAAATCAATTCCATGATTTAATTTCATGATTGAGATCCATTATTGAAATCCATGATTGAAACCCATGATCAAAATCCATAAAAAATTCATAAGTTCAAATTTTCTAAGTCCTTAACCTTTCCTTAAGGACTTAACCAAAACTATGATTCAAACCTATTCAAATCTTTGAGATTTTCTCATAACTCATTTATATTCTCGTTTATATTCATATATAAATTAAATATAAATTCAAACCCATCAAATTAAATTCAAAAATTCCAAATCAATTTATGAAAATTCTCTTAAGTCCCTTTAATTTTCCATTAAAGGACTTAGCCAAAATCAACTCTAAACCTTGATCAAATCACTTCAAATTCATGGGATTTTCCCAAAACTTATTTATATTCTCATATATAAATGAAATATAAATATAAACCAATAAAATCAAACCCTCAAATTAAATTCCAAATTTAAAATCCTTAAAATTCCCTTTAATGAATTTAGCCTAAAATTTGATCAAACCATTTCAAACTCTTGGGATTTTCTCAAAACTTATTTGTATCCTCATTTATATTCTCATATATAAATGAAATATAATATAAATCAATCCAATCCAATACAAAAATTAATTTCAAATTAAAAATATTCTTAAATCATTTAAATTCCCTTTAATGGATTTAACCTAAATCATGATTAGACAACTTCAAATCCTTGAAATTTTCTCATGATCAATTTATATTCTAATTTATATTCACATATGAAATATAGATTCAAACAATCAAAACAAATTCCAAAAATCAATCTCAAATCCACTCAAAATCAAATCTAAGCCTTTCAAACCAAAATCTTAAACTTAGCCAAATCACTTTCAAATCAAGCCAAACCCTTGATTTTCTCTCATGGTTCAATCAATCCTACAATCATGAGTCATATATAAATCCAAACTTTAATCATTCAATCAAAACCTAATTCAAAAATCAAACCCAAAACCCTTTCATATTCTTCCATTGAATATGGAATTTTCAAATGGATCAAAACCCATTTGACTTCAAACTACTTGTAAATGAATTTATATTTCAATCATAAGTCCATATACAAGATCAACCAACTTCAAATCAAGCTTTGACCAAGCCATTTGATCCACTTAGGCTCACTTGACCCAAAGTGACCAAAAGTACTTTTATGAGCCAACTTTTAATCCTAACCAAATTAGATTAAGCCAAACTCATATTTGCCTCTCATCATGATCAACAATCATCATGAGATGATCAATCAATCAAATTGGTCAAAGTCAAACTGACCAAGTCAACACTTACCTAAAATAAAACCTTACAGACAAATTCCACCATTGATTGATTGAAACCTTTGATCTAAGTTCACTCATGACTTATGTTTGAACTTGACCAAGCCAACATTTGAGCCTAACCTAGCCCAATTGGCCCACTCGACCCAAGTTGACCCATTTTGACTTAAAGGGTCAAAATGTGTCAAAACTTGATCTAAGCCAAATATATTGGAACCAATGGGTTGAGTCCATTCCAAATCACTTGTCGAACTTGACAAAAGTCTCAATTGGCCAACTAGACCCAACCTAGCGCAATTGACCTTAGACCCAATATGACTAAAGGGGTCATGTTGAGCCAAAATTGAACCTAACTGAAATTGATTGGAAACAAAGATACCAATCTACTCCATATGACTAACTAAACCTAAACCTACCTTTGAGCTACCTCAAATTGGTCAAATGGGTCAAATGGGTCAACTTGACCCATTTGACCTAAATTAGTCAAATGAGCCAAAACCATATATACCAAATTGAATTGAACCAAAGCCACCAAAACATTACAAAAGTTCATATAAACTTGACCCAACCCTTGGTTTGACCCAATTTGATCAATTGGTCAACTTGACCCAAGTTGACTCATTTTGACCTAAATGGGTCAACATGAGCCAAACCCTATCAAATGGATTCCACATCCAATGAAACTTGGCAAAACCTATTTTATCAACATACCAAACATACCCAAATAAAAAAATAGCAAAATGACCATTTTACCCCTAGGCCATAAAATTAATTTTGGCCTAGCCCATGGGTATTTTGGTCATACCATCTTCAAAATCACTTGAGGCTTTCTTAAAAGCTTTAGGTGACTTAATTATGTGTGGTACACCCAACCCAATGGGTTTGGGTCAACCCATTTAGCCCATAGACCAAACCATACCACGTATGGAAAAATTCAATTTTCAAACTCCCTCCTAAGCTCAATTTGATGCACATGAGAGGTTGGCATTCCACTCAAGGGATCAAACTGATCATGTGCAATGATTTATCTACCTAAATAGTTCACTCCATATGGTCAATTGGATCGAAATGGCAAGCTTATGCTTGGCCGTTCGATTTCCATAGGGGGAGATATACTCCCCTTAATTCAATGAAATTTCACTTGACTCACACTTGATTGAGCACTAGAGAGAGTTAGCAATCCTCAGAGAGCATCCCTAAGCCTTCTAAGGAGGATTTGAAATTGCTTCTTCTCAGTTTCCTCCATTGAAAAATAGGAAAGCACCTTTGAATCTTCAACTTTCTCCACACTCAAAGTTACTTCAACTCCTTCTACACTCTTCATCTAAGGACCTATTCAAGTGCACCCAAGAATCCATTTGAGTTCCCATAGTAAGGAGATCCTCAATTGGATCAAAGTCATAAGGGAGATCAAGTGGTGTTGGTCCATAGGAAGATCCACTCAACCTCAAGGCTTGAAACTTTCAACAGGGATTCTTCTCCACTAGATGAAGCTACCTCTTCGAGCTTGAGCGCTGGTGATCACCTTCGGCAAGGTATGTTATTTTTCAGCTACTTAGCTTGATAGGTGTTGGTCCTTCGTGAAAGAAATTTTCATCGCATGAAAAAGCAACCATTGGATAGGTTGGTAATAATGCCTAGATGGTGTGGGTTGAGTCTTGTGTGATTCCATGCTAGATCGGGCTCGGATCTCCTCTTAGATCATGGACGGTCTCCATTAATCCTCAGAGAAGAACTTGGCTCATCTCAACCATCCATCCATGCATTTTAGATGGACGACTGAGATTATTTGGCACATTTTAAAAATCCTTTATCAGTTTTAAAATGCGGGGAGATCTTTGGCCATCTGATCTTTGATCGGATGGTAGAGATTAAAAGCATGTGCACCGTTGCCGCCTTTGTGAGGGTGACTCATGACACGATGCATGTAAAGCGCGCTGACCACCACTGCCACTCATCCCGTTGTGAGCTAGTATTAAGCAGGGATTTGTTAAGGGTATTAATTAATTCTTAATTAATTCAAAAAACTTCTAAAATTTATAACTTTGCATAGAAAAATAAAAAAAATAAAAAGAAAATTGCTATGGAAAGATAATTTCATCTAGAATATTTCAAAAATATTTTCAATGGATTTTGAATTCTTTTTTTTAATCTGAATTTAGGTTTCTTTGGGAATCTTAATTAGTTAATTACTCCTTTATTAAGTCATCAATTAATCTCAAATTTCAAGGGTTCATTTTAGAGAATGACCTCTACCTCCCAAAATTTTCTTGTGATTTATTGAGGGCTTAATTGGGAAAATTTCTATTTCATTCCCTAATTACCTCGTTCATGTAATTAAGGATAATTAAGGTGTAATTAGTGGATTTTCCCTATGATTAAGTTTGATTAAAGTTAGATCCAGTGAGTAGGGGTTTTATGAAATAATTTAGGGGGATTTCCCCTAAGCTATTCCCTAAATCCTCTTTTTCTATCCTTAATCCCCTCTTAATTAAGAGTTAACTTGTTAATCAACCCTCTAATAAATTTTCAAAAATTCTAAAAAGTTCCAGAACTTAATTAATTTACCTTGGGTAGATACTTAGGTGTCTAATATCCTAAGTTTAATTAAGGAAATTAAAACCCCTTTCATAAGTATGAAGGGGTGTTTTAAAAATTACTTAAGCTAAAACCCCTTAGCTTAATTAACTTTTAATTGTGAGCCAAATTGCATTAGGCCTTTTCATTATGAGATGCACTGTAAATTTAAATACCTTGTGGGTTTTATGTCATCTCATTAACTCATAATTACTTAGTTAATTTTTCTAAAGTGGTATAGGTAAGGGTTAATTAAGCACTTAATTCATACCTTAACCTAATCATTGCTTAGAAATAGATTTAATTATCTGAAAATTAAAAAAAATACAAAACACATGTTGGAATGGGTTAGAAATAGTAAACTCATCTCACCTTTTCAAAATTAAATCAAACTTCAAACTAAACAAAAATTATTTTGAAATTCACATTAATTTATTCTAAATTTTCTTATTCCTTAAGAATGTCTTTAGGATTTAAGTTAAGTGAGTTTATTTACATGCTTTCATTGCTTTAAATTTTTCCCAACATGTTAAGTTCTATGCCATGTGATTCATGCATTCATAATATCATGTTTCAAATTTTAAAATAAAAAATTATTTACTTTATGTCAAATGTGCATGTGTTGGCTGAAGTAAAATATGAGCGGCTATTATCACTACTAAATCTAAAATATTTTTAAAACTTATAAGTGAAATATCAAATATGAAAGTGTGCTATTCATATCTTAATTATAAGCTTGCATGTGATAGATTATAAAGTCATGTTTAGTGTAGTCTTTCTTTCTTTCTTATGTTAGCATAGTTTTGAATAAAAGTTTGTAAGATGTAGGGTTCATTTAAAAAGAACCCAACACCTACTTAATTCTATACCCTATTCATCCCTATGCTATCATTTAAGAAGGATTGCCTACTCTTGCATGAATAAATTGCATAAACAAAATAAATCCATTAAACAACTTTTGCATCTTCCTTTTCTACTTCATTTCTTTCATATGTATGTTTGTATTTAAGGAAAGTGGTATATTAGTCTGGACAACCCTGAGGTTTTGAGGCTTTAAGTATCCCTAAGTAAGTCTTGTACCTTACACCTTTGGTTAACAATAGCGCTGTACTCACTTATGCCTTTCTTACTTTCATGCATGTATGTGAAATTTTGGATAAGGAAAACCTTTTCTGCTTAAGAAAATCATACATGTTTAACTTTTAAATTTTATGAAATGGATTACTTATCATGCATCATAAAGTGTGTTAACTATTCTCATTTTCATGTATAGATATGCTTAGGGTCCATCCATATGCATGTTATATATACTGGGAAAGAAATGAAGTAATGTGTGTTATGTGAATTTTGATTCATTTTATTTAATCTTAAAATACCTATCTTTTTGAATAGGTTTGTTTAGAGTATATCTAAACTTAGGATTAATTAAAAGATTTAATCAAAACATTGACCTAAATGAAACTAAAACATGAACCTACTTTAGAAAACTTAGGATTAATTTTTCATCACAGATTTTTCTAGCGACTCCGCTAGAGATGGTTCCTCTCGCTGGGGATGGTTCCTCTCTCCATCTTTGGTAAATGATCATTGCCTTTGAGTATCGATAGTGGGTTTGTACTTTGGTATGAATCCAAAACTATCCTTCTTTCCATTGACACTTAGCTCATTTCATTCTTGAGTTGAGTTAGCCAGCATTTGTAGGTTTTAGGATCGCATTCCTTGTTGGTCTTATAACCTCCATTGGGTTCTCCAATGGGTTAAATGAAAAGATCTAATAAAAAAAGAAACATCTTTAAGATTTCCTCTTTATCATTTTCATGATAAGAAAATGTTCATCCTAATATAAATAAAATCTCCCATAAAAGACTTTGCTTTTTCAAAAGCACCTTTTCAAAAATACACTTAATAAAATATTTTCCACAAAATTTTTTGACACCTTCATTTAACAATTTCCATAATTGTTATATGTAGAGATTTTCAAAAATAAATTTAATAAAATTTTCCAAAAGCACAAATGTACATCTTCTTTCAATTCACTTTGATGAAGATGTCATTTTCAAAACGAAATGAACAATCATTCTTTCCAAAAATCATAATCATAAAATTTTCAAAAAAAAAAAAAAGCACACATGAATTTTTCTATTCAATACACTCACACTTATTGAATAGAAACTTCATTTGTAAATAAAATTAAAATTTTCAAAATGCACATATGAATACCTTCATTTAATATACCTAAATTTATTAAATGAAGATTTCATTTCCAAATAATAATAAAAATCATTTAGGAAATCTCACTTGAGTATATCTCACATATGTTTCAAGTTGGAATTCCTCCCTTTCAAAAAGCAACAATCACACACAAAAAATTTGTTTTTCAAAAAAATAAGAATTGATCCCCATTCTACATACTTAAATTTGTTGAATGGAGGTCCTCTTTTCAAAAGATAAAACATCAACGATCAAATTTCAAAAAATTTTCAAAACACACACTTGGAATTTCATTTAGCATAATCAAATTTGCTAAGTAAAATTCCCAAATCCAAAATCAAACATCAACAATCATAATCCAAAAAATTTTCAAATAATATTTTGGAAATTCTGTTAACATGCCTAAAATTGTTAAGTGAACCTTGCAAATCAAAAATCAAAATCAACAATCACATTTCAAAAATTTTCTAAACACATTTTAGAACTTCATTTAACATACACAAATTTGTTAAGTAAGGTTTCCAAATCCAAAATCCAAAAATTTTCAAAATTCAAGACACATTTTGCAACTTCATTTAACATATGCAAATTTGTTAAGTAAAGTTTCCAAAATCCAAAATCTAATTTTTTTTTCAAAATTAAAAACACATTTTGGAACTTCATTTAACATACACAAATTTGTGAAGTAAGGTTTCCAAAGTCCAAAATCCAAAATCCAAAATCCAAAGATTTTCAAAATTCTAAACACATTTTGGAACTTCATTTAACATACACAAATTTGTTAAGTAATGTTTCCAAAATCCAAAATCCAAAATTTTTCAAAATTCTAAACACATTTTGGAACTTCATTTAACATACACGAAATTGTTAAGTAAGGTTTACAAAATCCAAAATCCAAAAATTTTTAAAATTCAAAACACATTTTGGAACTCATTTAACATACACAAATTTGTTTAGTAAGGTTTCCAAAATCCAAAATCCAAAAATTTTCAATATTCCAAACACATTTTGGAACTTCATTTAACATAAACAAATTTGTTAAGTAAGGTTTCCAAAATCCAAAATCCAAAAAAGTTTCAAAATTTTCAAACAATATTTGGAACTTCAATTAAAATACCCAAATTTGTTAAGTAAAGTCTCCAAATCAAAAATCCAAAATCCAAAAAATTTTCAAAATTCTAAACACATATTTGGAACTTCACTTAACATACCCAAATTTGCTAAGTGAAGTCTCCAAATCCAAAAGTTTCAAAATTTTCAAACAAAATTTGGAACTTCATTTAACATACCCAAATTTGTTAAGTAAAGTATCCAAAACCAAAATCCAAAATCCAAAAAGTTTCAAAATTCTAAACATTTTTTTTGGAACTTCACTTAACATACCCAAATTTATTAAGTGAAGTCTCCAAATCAAAAAGTTTCAAAATTTTCAAATAATATTTGGAACTTCATTTAACATACGCAAATTTGTTAAGTAAAGTCTCCAAATCCAAAATTCAAAACTTTTCAAAACATATTTTGGAACTTCACCTAGTGTACTCAAATTTGTTAAGTAAAGTTTCCAAAAGCCAAAACAAAAACATTCAAGCCCCTTCGAAACTTCTTCCCTTAGCATACCAAATTTGTTAAGGAGAAGTTTTCATTTTTCAAACCCAAAAAAATGAAATGAAAAATTTTAAACACACAATTTGGAATTTCATTTAGCATACTCAAATTTGTTATTGAAATTTCCATTTCACAAAACCAAGTGGGATTTCATCTTTAACATAACAAATTTGCTAAAGTTGAATCTCCACTTTCAATCATTTCAAAAACAAAATGAAACACTTAGGATCCCCTTAGCATACCAAATTTGCTAAAGGATCCTACCCTTTTCAAAAATCAAAACATTCCAAACAAATGAAACACTTAAGATTTTCTTAGCATACCTAAATTTGCTAAGAATCTTATTTTCGAAAATTAAACAAAATACACCTAGGTTCTTTACTTTGCATACTTAAATTTATTAAGTAAGAATTCCAAAATTTTCCAAAAATCAAAACAAAATAAATTCACAAAAAAAAGAGAAAATCACTTTTACTTTACTTAGCATACCTAAATTTCTAAATAAGTAAAATTTCCAAAACATTCAAACAAAACAAAATCATTTGACCCTTACTTTAACATACCCAAATTTGTTAAAGGAAAGTGTCCTCAAAATCAAAAATTCAAATTCAAAAATTCAAATAAACCAATGGAAATATCCTATCAAAATTTTGAATCCATATTTCAACATACCTAAATTTGTTGAAGTTTGGATTCATAGTCAAATTCCTCTTTCAATCAATTCTTTCCAAATCTATTTGAACCCCACTTAACACTTCTAAGTTGTTAAATGTGGGTTCAAATTTTAAAAATTAAAAAGTTCAAAATCTATGAAGATAGAAAACTGATACAAGTTCATTTCTCATTGTAGATCTTTTTCAGTCAGTGTAAGTACAGTTTTAATTTCAGTTTCAGTCAGTATAATGGCAGGCTATCAAAAATTTGTCTTTATCTTCCCTCATTGCATGGATCTAGACTTAGATCAGGTTGACTTCCCTCATTTGGACCATACCCAATTGATTCATTTTGGCCAGAAATTTGAGGGGGCGAGGATCACTTGTGAGGGCATTCCCCTCATCACAGTCAGCGGGAAGAAGGTGGCCATGCAGAAGCCAATCATCAGGGTAGACTTACCCTTTGATTCAGATGTATCCTCATTGAAGAGGAAAGCTATACCACTTCAATGGTTTGGTCGACGATGCTCAGTTCCTCAGTGGCAGTTCGTCCGAGAGTTGCACATGTTACCCCGATGTGTGCTAGCACCCTATCATCTGTACCCTCCAAGGGTAAGGCTCCCTTGGTTTTCGGGATTACCTCCTTGACATTTGAGTACGGGTCTAGCTCACACTCCACTCATCCTACTCGCACCCAACATAGGAACAAGAACCATATGGTCAAATGGTTCCACACTGGATAAGAAGCTTGGCATGTCAATTCGATGATGGAGTCTCCCATGATAACATCACCACTGGTTATGAAAAACTAGTTTCATCCTCTCTCAGGATCAGATAGAGAGGATGCCAGGAGGAACCATTCATTGCCTCTGCCAGTGGTGCACCTACATCCAGTAGTTTCTCAGAGTAGGAGGTTGTACGCTGGCCTTCACTCTATTCTACACCAGGTGGGTGGAGCATATGGATGCTTGGAGTCCGGTACCCAATTTGATCTTTGATCTGTTATCCCTTGCAGCATGGGGAGCAAATTCATCAAGAGAGGGCCCATGAGGCCATCATACACTAGCGAGAGAGAGGTTCAAGCCGTCTTAGCCGCCGCCTTGATTGACTAGCTTCGGCACTATGTACCAACCATGCGATAGTATCTCTCACGGACCGTCATCCGAGGCGCTCTCGCATAAAGAGTTGGTGGAGTCTCCACCCCACCGCTCAACCCTTCATTTGCCATCTTTAGTGTAGGTTTCAGCATCACCCATTCCATTTAAGGCCATGAAGGCCGCATCCGAGGAAAAGCATACCCCGTTGGTGATCTGGTTATGACCAAGGGATCCTACTCCCCGTACACCACCCATTGTGGTAGGGCCAGGCTCTCCTACTCGACCTTCTACCGTAACGGTGGTGCAGAAAGAGTGGCGACCCCGGAGCATCGTGATCGTTCCTTCACCATCTCCACCCATACAGCCGGATGTAAAGGTAGTGATAGCTATCATGGATATTCCATATGACAGTTCAGTTGCAGCGGTAGTAGAGGATCATCCTAGGATTGTTACCCCTATTAAAGATAGTACTAGCGGGAGTATTATTCTTCTAGTGAGTACAGTCCGCACAGGATTGACTCCCCAATTTTAGATGAGGTCTAGTGCTTCTCAGTGCATGATAGAAATAACACCGGCCAGCCCAAGCTTTTTGTACCCGCTGAGTTAGATCGATCTTTAGATGAGATAGTTGCACACTATTTTATTGGAGAAAAATGAGATCTTAGGGTATGCATGGTCAGATGAAGAAAGAGTCAGCTTCAATCCTAACAAAGATGACTTGATGGGGGATTCAGCTGGCATATGCATGGTTGATACTAGAGGTTATCTTCTTAGGGAGTAGCAGGTAATGGAAGGTGATGAGGTTGATCAAGGAGACACTGCAGAATTAGCCCATCACCTTTAGTTAAGGCATAAAGATGAATAGATTGATAGGATGACACAATAGTTACAGGACTTGTTGGCATCAGTGTCAGTGCTTCAGAAGCAAGTCCTTCTAGTTTATCCTAGTACAGTCGATGCCAGTCAGCCTGAACTAGTGCATGTCTTAGACCTAGTTAAGACTTTACCACCCGTTGAACAAGGTAACATTAGTCTGTATAGGAAGGTAGTCGAAAGAACTTCCATATATGAAAAAGATTTGACATCCATGGTTAAGCAGTAGGTGAAAGAAGCCTTGGCTCAAGCCCAAGGAAGATTATCAATTCCAAAGGGTAGACCCTAATTAGAGGAATTTGTTGCCATCCAGTATCCCAAGGGTTTCGTGCCTCATTCCTTCAAAAGCTTTGATGGCAATGGGAATTCGAGGCAGCATATATCTCACTTCAAGGCCAGTTGTTGTAACACAAGTGGCAGTGATGCTTTACACTTTAGACTCTTTATCAGTAACCTAGCGGGTATCACCTTTGATTGGTATGCTAAACTGTCCAATGATTCAGTAAAGACATTTGTTGAATTAGAGCAACTCTTCATCAAGAGATTTGTTAGAGCTCAACAAAGGGTTACTGTAGGTGATTTTGCTGTAGCCCAACAACACTTTGCTGAGTCACTTATTGATTATATTCTTTAATGGTGTAACCTGAGTATGAATTGTGAACCATAGTTGTCTGAACGACATGCCATTGAAATTATCTTGAAGAATATTCATGGCCCGGTCACCTTCATGCTTAAGGGCTTCACAATAAAGACATTTGAGAAGCTAATCAACAAGGCAACTAGTCTACAAGGAGAGGCCAAACAGCTGCCTTTTCCAAATCAGTTTCCCAAGCAAAAATCCCAAAATGTTTATGAGCGAAAATAAAGTGGTAGCGGTGATTTGAAGGAAGTAGCGGAGATCGGTCGGCCATGACCTCGGCTCCTCCACCTCGCCACCAGGTAGCCATCCCTCCATCGCGACCTCCATGGCTAACCACCGCCTCACCATACCACCACCGGCATGCATATCCACGTCGGTAGCTATGATCCCTACTCTATTAGATAAGTTAAACAAACCTTATTCTTTTAAGAGGGTCGGAAAATATTTAAAATCTCTTAAAGAAACGATTTTCTACTGCCTAGGAGTGGGAGGAAGTTCAAAAGTCATGATCCAAAACCACCATATATGCTAGGCCATATTTTGGAGGATTGCTTCACATTCAAGGATTGGCTTGAACATAGTTTCAAGACTGGTGCTATCGTTATCTCGAAGGAATACCTTATGGAACAATCTTTCAATTCCATTAGGGTAATCCTTGGGGATACAAGTGATCCTACCAAAATCAAAGAAGGTTGGGATATTTCTTTGTCTAAAATCTCTAAGAAAATAATTCAAAATATTAAGAAGCTTTCCTTGTAGGTGCCTGAGTCAGTTCAAATCTCCAACACCAAGGAAGGATTGCAAGTTTCCAGTGCCAACTCTAGGAAAGTGGGAGCACAGTAATAACAACAACAACATGTGTCGGCCTAGGATAGCCCCTTAGCATAACCACCCATTGTGTCCAGCCTCCAGCCTTCAGTTGCAGCTTCCACACCGGCCACTTCTACCATTTTAGCTGGTTCTTTTGTTTCTTCCTTTGGTATAACTCTTGTATCAACAGATAAGGGCATCAAATCCCTTACTCCACTCACTCTACTTGACTTCTACTTTGTACCTCTAAAAATTTCCAAGAAATTGAAGAATAAAATTGATTTGAATTACATCTGTGTCTCTTCTGATGAGTTATCTTCTTCTATTCCTAACAATAACTCTTCAAGTCTAATTAACTCTGATTTAGAGTTAGAACTTCCAACTCTGAATACTACAGGTTCACCTCTTGAGATAGACTTGGAATCATCTGATTCTGAGTGTCCCATAGGAGAAGCTATGGGTGAGCCTGAAGTGCAGGTAAAACTTGCCACCACTTTTACAGATTCAAGTCAACCTCATGGAATGTTTTACCTCTAGGCCACCTCTAAATGAGAGAAAATGTCATTGGTATTGAAGATCGAGAAGCCCTTCTACAATATCTCCTTGGATATGCTTGTGGAAGACCCAAGGTGGACTATAACGTCCTTTCTCATCTAAGAAAGTTGTCATCTAAGCTAAGCATATATGATGCCCTTGTCTTATCCAAAGAGATGAGGGAGTCATTAATCAAGGCTCTCCTTGATCCTAAAATATGCTTTGCTCAGCTGACCACTATAGGTGAGAAAGCACACTATGCAAAAGTAACCCAAGGGATCACCTTCATAGATGAAGACCTTCTACTAGGGGACTTGGAGCACAACCATCCCCTATACATTATAATCGACATGGACAAGTTCAGACTCACCAGGATTCTCATGGATTTAGGTGCATCAGTAAACATTATGAGTTTAAAGACCCTTGACTACTTGAAGATCGACAACTCTATGCTCTGAGCAGATAGAATGATGTTGAGAAGATTCAATGATCAAGGAGAGTGGGCTTTAGGTTTTATAGTGTTTCCATTAGATATCGGTGACTGGAAGACTGAAGCCAAGTTCTACATCATTGATTCAAATACTTCATTTACTACATTGCTTAGTAGGCCTTGGATACATCAGAACAAGATCGTTCCATCCTCCCTTCATCAGTGCATCAAGTTCAAAAAAGATGGATTGAGTATCGTGTCAACGGCGATGAAAAACCATTCTCAGTTAGAGAGGTTGAGATATATGAGGATGAAACCTATTATCTTCCTCAAAACACCCTTTCTCATGAACTTGGAAAAAATTTAAATTCAAATGCAAAAGCAAAAAAAAAAAATGAAGCAAAAGAAAAGATAAAAGAAAATGAAAAGAAAAAGAAAGGTACAAGTGAGCAAGAAAGGGGAATTGAAGAAGAAGTGGATCCACATATCATATTCCACCCATAGTTTATTCCATCATATGGACATGCGATTAGGATGGCTCGACCTCCACTAGGTAGAGGCAGTGGCAGAAACAGATGTATTTCAAGAGATGAGAGATGCCCTAGTTGGCCTTGATAGAGGGTTCGGTTCATAGAGTACCCACTATTCACATACTTGGAATCCACGGAGGATGAGTCTAATGTCATTAGTATACCAACCAACTCTCGGTTCCATTGGAGGAACTTTTGATCCAGCCAGAGATGAAGACTAGGCCTCCAAGCAAAGCAAAGTATTCGAATATGATTTATGTGAAACTATCAGGAAGCAGTTGGGAACCTTTGCTCTTACCTTACTTACATCTCAGAAAGTTGAAGGTTTAGTAGTTAAGGAAGTCTCTAAGTCTTCCAGTGACATGAAGCAGAAAATGTTCTTTTTGGGTTCATCATCCTCAAGTCGAGAGCTCAATTTAGGACTTGAGGAAGATACTTTTAAAGAATTAATGGAATTACCTTTTAACTTTTACTCACTTTGTGTTCAAAACTTTATACAGAAAGGTTTAGTTCCTCACACTTGGTCCAAATATAGGTCAAAATATTTTGAAAAATTATGGAATAATATAGGTAGGGAAGCATAATCAAGAGCAGGACTAGGATTCGACATAGTGGTCTGGTCAATGATGAAGATTATTGCCTTGTTGTTTCCAATCTTTTGGAATATGATAAGTTCTTCTCAAACATCCCCAACTCTTATGAGAATGTGTGTTTAAAAACTTCAGATGATCTAGATGATCTCCAAGTCAAAGGCAGGAAAATTTGAAGAGGAGATTCATTCAACAATCGATAAGCTAAAGAAATCAAACTCGGATAGAAGAAAATCCTCGACATACATTTCATTTTGAATGAAGAAGAAACTAATGACTTAGTTAAGTGATTGACTGAGTTTAAAGACTGCTTCGCATGGAGTTATGAAAAAATGCTTGAATTATCTCCTGACATTGCAGTCCACATGCTAGCAATAGATCCTAATGTTACCCTTATTAAGCAAGCTCTTGGATGCATGCGATTAGAAATTGAACAATATGCCATTTCTGAAGTCAAGAAATCGATCGATGCTAGTTTTATCAAGAAAGAAAAATATCCTACCTGGTTGGCTAGTGTCATCCCAGTTCAGAAGAAGAATGACTAAATTCACATATGCATTTATTTTAGGGACTTAAATAAGGCATGCCCTAAGGATGAGTTTCCTCTCCTTGTACCAAAATTAATGGTGGACATTGCCTCATCTCAGGCAGTCTTCTCTTTCATGGATGAATCATCTGGCTATAACCAAATCAAGATGTCTGTTGAAGATGAAAGGAACACTATTTTTTGAACCTCGATCAAAATCTTCTGTTATAGGGTCATCACTTTCGGCCTTAAAATTGCTGGTGCTACATACCAACAGGCCATGACTCAGATCTTCAACAAACTCATCCATCATCAGGTTGAGTGCTACGTTGATGATCTTGTAGTCAAAAGTTTAAAAAAGGAAAACCACCTCTTTGACTTGAGAGTAGTTTTTGAACGGTTAAGATAATATAATCTCAAAATGAATCCCCTAAAGTGTGCATTCGGAGTCACTTCAGAAAAAATCCTTGGATTTATTGTTCGACACTAGGGAATAGAAATATATCCTGAAAAGATTAAAGTTATCATAGAAATGCCACCTCCTAAGAGTTTAACTCAACTAAGATCCTTTCAAGGATGGCTGGCATATCTAAGATGCTTTATCTCAAACTTATCAGGGAGATGCAAGCCCTTATCTGCACTTATAAAAAAGGATGCCAAGTTCAAGAGGGATGGCAAGTGCCATCACAGATTCAAAGACATCAAAGAATACTGGGTGAAGCCGCCAGTTCTAGTAGCCCCTATCCCGGGCAGACCCTTGATCCATTATACTGCTGCATTAGATGACTCCCTTGGCGCTCTATTGGCCTAAGCCAATGACGAGGGGAAGGAAAGCCCTCTCTACTACCTCTGCCATCGTCTAATCCCTACTGATGCAAATTATCCACCTATTGAGAAACATTGCCTAGCTTTGATTTTTACATCTCAGAAGCTATGACATTACATGCTTTCTCATAAGATAAACTTGATCTCTAGAACCAATCCACTACAGTATCTCATGACACGGCCAATGCTTTCCATACATTTGGCTCGTTGGTCCTTGATACTCTCACAATTTGATATCACATTTATACCCCTTCGTGCAATAAAAGGACAAGCACTAGCGGATTTCTTAGCAGCACACTGATTTCTTGCTGATTTTTCGCTTAGTAATCATCTCCTTGATGAACAAATCATGAACTTAAGGGAGGCCAGCAACCACCGATGAGATATGTATTTTGATGGTGCTGCTTCTTTTCTTAAAGGTGAAACACCATGATCTATTCTCCCGGGAAGAGCGGTAAAAATAGTTCTTCTAACTCCAAACTATGATGTGATGAGATTCTCATACTATCTTTCCAACCCTTGCACCAACAAAGGTATGAGGCTTTGATTCGAGAGTTAGCTCACTATCGGTCAAGAGCATTAACATCTTTGGGGATTCTCAGTTGGTCATCAACTAGATTATCGGGTCCTACCAGGTCCTCAAGCCCAAGCTTCATCATTACCATGTGTATACCATGAAGCTGTTGGCCTAGATTCGTGAAGATACCATCTATAAGGTTCCTCGAGTAGAGAACGCTATAGCAGATGCCTTGGCAAAACTTGTCAAAGAGTTGGCATGTCCGGAAGATGAGTCTATTTCAATAATGTTCCAAAATAGACAAGTCTTATCTCTTATTGATATAGAACTCATCGAGATACTTTCTCTTGAAGGGGAGGTTGCTATTGCCAAAATGGACAAGGAGCTGATTGGAGGCAACCCCGTTCATAGATTGCCGAACTACTTCAAGAAAATAGAGCTCTCGCTGGACTCTTGTTAGATCCTTTGATCCTTTATGTTTTTGTTTAAACATGAATAAAATTATTGAGGTACATGTAAATGTCGACCAGTCCGGTCAAGATGAAAGAGATCAAAAGACTTGGATACTTGGCCTTCTATGATCACGATTGCGTAGGATGCCATCGAGTGCCAGTGGTGGTCCTCCCAACCCATTCTTCCACTTTAGCTTCATGGCCATTTGAGTGTTGGGCATTGTAGGTCAATCCTCCTAGGGGTTGAATTACTTTAGTTTTTGAGATTTCCACCTCCATAGGTTTGAAATATCCTTGGCGATTATATTGATAATGGTATTGCATTCAAAAGCACAAAGATCAGCACTTTTGAGAACAATGATATGGATTGGAGATACTCCACCATATACTACTCAGCTATTGGTTTAGCGAAGCATTCAAAAAACTCTCATCCGATCTTGAAGACTCTTGATGATAATAAATGATAGTGGAATGAGCAATTGGTTGAAGCCTTGTGAGCTTATCATACCACATATCGAACTCCAACTCAGTTTACCCCATTTTCCTTAGTGTATGGGTCTGAAGCTACTCTTCCCTTAGAAGTTCAACTCTCATCATTAAGGATAGCATTGGGTAACAAGATCACTACAGAGCAGAATACAAAGTTGCTGTTAGAAGAGCTTAAAGGTTTGGAGGAAAGTCACCTATAGGCATGCCAGAACCTCAAGTTGTACAAAGCCAAAATAATTCAAGCTCACAATAAGCTGGTCCACCCTAGGTCTTTTTGAGTAGGAGAACTTGCGTTATTCCTAAGAAGACCAATTGTTGTCCATCAAAAGATGGGAGGCAAGTTTGAACTCACTTGGGAAGGCCCCTATGTCATAGGCATGGCCTACCAAGGAGGATCTTATCAGCTTATTGATTATAAAGGGGAACACCCGATGCTTTCAATTAATGAGATCTATCTAAAGAAATATTACCCATGAAATAAAACTTATTTAAAAATAATCATTAATAAAAAAAACAAAATATGATTCCATTAATCAAATCTTCTCTTCTTGAGATGTGTTTGGGGTAAGTGTCTCCATGGCATCCTATCCTCTTTCACACACAAACACAATCTCGATGCTTTTAGAATAGGTGTAAGAGAACTGAGAGGCATCCTATTTATTAGCATAAGTTAGTGTGAGAACCCAAGAGGCATCCTTTCTTAGTGGGAATTCTTATTATCATCCGTAGCATCATTTCATATTTCCCCAACATGTTTTAAGGTAAGTGTAAGAGTCCCCCAAAGGCATCCTATTCTTTTTGACACATGTCAAACATAAATATTTTATCTTGAGCTATTTGATAAGGGAGCAAGCTCATTATGGCACTCACTCATTAGATGCTCTAGGTTGAGTTTACATGCTACCTCGCTAGTATGTCGCCCCAGTGGTCACTTATTTGGAGGATGTGAGTCCCCGAGCTTTCTTCTTAACTTGATCTTTACAAATCAAAGAGCGCCTTGTTAATATGGTAGTCTTCTGTACCCAGCCAGTAAGCTACCTCATGTTGACTTTGTTTAAGAAGATGTGAGTCCCCGTGCTTTCTTCTTAAACTAGCCATCATGTACTAACTAGGTTGAGTATATGTGAGGTTTAAGATAAGTCCCCTAAAGGCTCCTTTCCTCTTGACTACTTTTGAGTTGATATAAGTCCCTGGCATTCACTCGGTAGTAGCCCTGTTAGGATAGCTGTCGGTAGAGACTATCTCGGTAATTAATTATATGAGGATGTGAGTCCCGAGCTTTCTTCCATGTTGATTATTGCAAAGATGGGCACCTTAGGTTGATGTTATCTTGTGGCGACTCACCCGGTAATACACCACTCTTGGCAGATATGAGTCCCCGTGCTTTCTCCTTGAATTGGACACCGAATACCCATTAAATTTATGACTAGCCAAGTCATTTTCTCTAGGGTCTTGAATTAAGCCCTTACCGGCCCCATCCCGTATGGGCACTCTATTTGGATCAAGTCCTTTTATGACTCCATTTAGACACTGCCCGGGTTACTTTTGGATTGGACAGTTCCCCCTTTTCTAGTAGCCACCCCTGTGGTTGGAGAATTTGTTCAGCGGATGCACAGATTCTCCCTTGGTTCAGTAAATCTGAGATATGTAAGCTGATATAAGCTCCTTCTCAGTTTGATCCCTCACAAATTAACAGAGTCCATGATAAAACAAACTAAATCAAACTAAAATAAATAAACTAATTAATTCGCTTGTGGATTAGGATTTAAGCCCCCAAAGGGCCCCTTTTCCCAAGCAGGCATCCTATCTTTAGGCAATGTCAGTAGAACTCCCTATATGAATTTCCTGACTACCTGAGTTGAGATAAATCCCCAGGTCGGTACTCACTCCGTAGTCACCCTTAGGTCAAGTTCAATCTGTTTGCCATAAATAGGTTATCCTGACAGTCATTCTGCTCTAGAAGATGTAAGATTATGATGCATTCTTTCTAGCATGATTGTCGCAAACTGACACGCAACCCTAGGTCAGGTTCAATTTTGTTGCCCAAAGGAACCGATCACCCCAGTGATCTTTTCTAGTGAAAGATGTGAGTTCCCGAGCTTTCTTCCCTTCAATTAATCATTGTAAATTGAAAGACACTCCTTTGGTTAGATAGTTCTCCCATCAGCTGGGAAGCTACTCCCTTTAGTTTAGTAAATCTGAGATAGGTCTAAGCTTCTACAAGAATCTTCTCAGTGTGATCCATCACAAACCAATGGAGCCCATCCAAAAAAATTAAAAATGAAATTAATCTTGACTATTCTTGAGCTGATTTAAGTCCCCCAGTGGCATTCACTCAATAGTCAGCCCTAGGTCGGGTTTGATTTGTTGCTCAAAGAAACTAATTACCTTAGTGATTTCTTATCTCTAGGAGATGTGAGTCCCTGTGCTTTCTTCTTAAGACTTGACCATTATATACCAAATGGCATTTCTCCTTAGTTGGATAGTCCTACATTGTGGTTGATAGACTACTCCCTTTGAATTGGTAAATCTGAGTTAGGTCTAGGCTTCCATGGCCTCTACTCAGTGCAGTTCATCATAAACCTATGAGATCCACCATAATCAAAACAAACAAACCAAAAAATGAAATCAATCTTTGACTATTCTTGAGCTGATCTAAGTCCTCCAGTGGCATCCACTCAATAGTCAGCCCTAGGTTGTCTTCAATCTGTTGCCTTGCTAATAGATTATCCCAACAACTGGTCTTTACTTTGGAGGGTGTAAGTCTACTATGCTTCCTTCCTAGTACAGCTACTGCATATCGAAAGACATCCCTTAGGTTGACTAGTTCTACTATGTGCTTAGTAGACTACCCTTTTGTATTGGTAAATCTAAGTTAGGTCTTAGCCTTCATGGCTCCTACTTAGTACAACCCATTGCAAATCAACAGGGCTCATCTTAAAAATTCAAATAAATAAAATTTGAAACAAATTCAACTCTCTTCCCTAGTGGAACAAATCAAATCTTTTTCTCCTTAGTTGAGATTCTAATCAAATCAAACATTTCATCCCCTTGTGGATGACTTGAACCTGCTTCCCTAGTGGAAGGTTCACACTCTATCCTTTAGTGGATTTCTTCCCTCTCTCTTATATCTTGGACATAAGTAGAGCCACATTGCACTTTGATTCTTTCTTTCCTTGGGTCAAGGATAGATAGTTTTAGTGCTTGTGATCTCTGTGTTGTTGATCATTCAACATCTTGGTGTTCCTGGTCAGTCACACCACACCTATTGGGCGCCCTTTATTGACCTTATTTTTAGAATGAGCTCGCAACCTCTCCATCTTAGACATATGTCTTCTCTTAGACTTTAAGAGTTCCTTAGTCTTAAGACACATCTAATAATTAGGTGGACACTCTCCTAGCCCTAGAAGACTTAGAAGAGTTAGTCATAGGAATAGGTCATACCTTAGGGGTGCTAGAAAAATCTCCTACTGCTTAGCTTAAACCATTCCTCACTTTTCTCCTTCAAGTCAAACTCCAAATCAAATCTATTTGATTTTCTCCAAACTCAAATCAATTCCATGATTAAATTCCATGATTGAGATCCATGATTAAAACCCATGATCAACATCCATCAAAAATTCATAAGTTCAAATTTTCTAAGTCCTTAACCCTTCCTTAAGGACTTACCAAAACTATGATTCAAACCTATTCAAATATTTGAGATTTTCTCATAACTCATTTATATTCATATATAAATGAAATATAAATTCAAACTCATCAAATCAAATTCAAAAATTCCAAATCAATTTATGAAAATTCTCTTAACTCCCTTTAATTTTCAATTAAAGGACTTAGCTAAAATAAACTCTAAACCTTGATCAAATCACATCAAATTCATGTGGTTTTCTCAAAACATGTTTATATTCTCATATATAAATGAAATATAAATATAAATCAATCAAATCAAACCCTCAAATAAAATTACAAATTTAAAATCCTTGAAATTCCCTTAAATCCTTTAATTTTCCATTAATGGATTTAACCTAAACTTTGATCAAACCATCTCAAACTCATGGGATTTTCTCAAAATTAATTTATATTCTTATTTTTGTTCTCATATATAAATGAATATAGATATACATCAATCAAATCTAATTCAAAAATTAAATTTCAATTTAAAAATTCCTTTTAAAGGATTTATCCCAATTCATGATTAAACTCTTTCAAATTCTTGAAAGTTTCTCATGATCAATTTATATCTTCATTTATATTCACATATATAAATGAAATATAAATTCAAACAATTAAAACCTATTCCAAAAATCAAACTCAAATCAATTCAAAATTAAATCTAAGCCTTTCAAGCCAAAATCTTGATCTTAGCCAAATCACTTTCAAATCATGCCAAACCCTTGATTTTCTCTCATAGTTCAATCAATCCTACAATCATGAGCTCATATATAAATCCAAACTGCAATCAAACAATCAAAGCCCAAATCTAAAATCAAACCCATGACCCTTTCATATTCTTCCTTTGAATATGAAATTTTCAAATAGATAAAAATCCATTTGACTTCAAACCTCTTATAAATGGATTTATATTTCAATCTTAAGTCTATGTACAAGATCAATCAACTTCAAATCAAGCTTTGACCAAGCCATTTGACCCACTTATGCTCACTTGACCCAAAGTGACCAAAAGTACAATTATGATCCTAACTAAATTGGATTGAACCAAACTCATACTTGCCTCTCATCATGATCAACAATCATCATGGGATGATCAATCAACCAAATTGGTCAAATGCAGTCAAACTTAAGGGTTGACCAAGTCAACGTTTAACCTAAAATGAAACCTTACATAGCCAAATTCCACCATAGGACAAATTGATTGAAAACTTTGATCTAAGTTTACTCATGACTTATGTTTGAACTTGACCAAGCCAACATTTGAGCCTAACCTAGCCCAATTGGCCCACTTGACCCAAGTTAACCCATATTGACCTAAAGGGTCAAAATGTGTCAAAACTTGATCTAAGCCAAATTGATTAGAACCAATGGGTCAAGTCCATTCCAAATCTCTTGTGGAACTTGAGCCAAAACTAACGGCCAACTAGCCTAATTGACCTTAGACCTAATGACTAAAAGGGGTCATGTTGAGCCAAAATTGAACCTAACCAAAATTGATTGGAAATAAATATACCAATCCACACCATATGACTAACCAAACCTAAACCTACCCTTAACCTACCTCAAATAGGTCAAATGGGTTAAATGGGTTAACTTGACCCATTTGGCCTAAATGAGTCATATGAGCCAAAACCATATATATACCAAATTGAATTGAACCAAAGCCACCAAAACATTTCAAATGATCATATGAACTTGACCCAACCCTTGATTTGACCCAATTTGACCAATTGGTTAACTTGACCCAAGTTGACCCATTTTGACCTAAATGAGTCAACATGAGCCAAACCCTATCAAATGGATTCCAAATCCAATGAAATATGGCCAAACCTATTTTCTCAACATACCAAAGATACCCAAATTAAAAAAAATAACAAAATAACCATTTTACCTTTAGGCCATAGAACAAATTTTGGCCTAGCCCATGGGTATTTTGGTCATACCCTATTCACAATCACTTGAGGCTTTCCTAAAAGCTCAAGGGCACTTAATGATGAGTGGTGCACCCAAATCAATGGGTTTAGGTCAGCTCATTTGCCCCATAGACCAAAAAAATGATTTTCAAACTCCCTCCTAAGCTCAATTTGATGCACATGGGAGGTTCACATTCCACTCAAGGGACCAAACTGACCATGTGCAATGATTTAACAGCCAAAAAAGCTCACTCCATATGGTCAATTGGATCAAAATGGAAATCTTATGCTTGGTCGTCCGATTTCCATAGGGGGAGATATACTCTCCCTAATTCAATAAAATTTCACTTGGCTCACACTTGATTGAGCACTAGAGAGAGTTCACAATCTTCAGAGAGCATCCCTAAGCCATCTAAGGAGGATTTGAAACTACTTCTTCTCAGTTTTCTCCATTGAAAAATAGGGGAGCTCCTTTGAATCTTCAACTTTCTCCATACTCAAAGTTACTTCAATTCCTTCTACACTCTTCATCTAAGGATCTATTTAAGGGCACCCAAGAATCCATTTGAGTTCCCACAGCAAGGAGAGCCTCAATTGTATCAAAGTTGCAAGGGAGATCAAGTGGTGTTGGTCCATAGGAAGATCCACTCAACCCTAAGGATTAAAATGTTCAAAAGTGCTTTGTCTCCACTAGTCAAAGGTACCTCATCGAGCTCAAGCGCTGGTGATCACCTCCGGTGAGGAATGTATTTTTTTGGCCACTTAGCTTGATAAGTGTTGGTCCTTTGTGAAAGAAATTTTTTTTGCATGAGAAATCAACCATTAGATAGGTTGGTATTTATGCCTAGATGGTGTGGGTTGAGTCTTGTGTGATTCCATGCTAGATCGGGCCCGGATCTCCCCTTGGATCATGGAGGGTCTCCATTAATCCTCAGAGAAGAACTTGGCTCATCTCAGTCATCCATCTGCACATTTTAGATGGACAACTAAGATTATTTGGCACGTTTTAAAAATCCTTTATCAATTTTAAACCACGAGAAGATCTCTAGCCATCTGATCTTTAATCAGACAACTGAGATCAAAAGCGCGTGCGCTGTCGCTACCTTTGTGAAGTGATAACTTAAGTTGTCCCCTCACAGCATGACATGTGTAAAGTCCACTGATCGCGGCCTCCATGTGCCGTGAGCTGGTATTAAGTAGGGATTAGTTAAGGGTATTAATTAATTCCTAATTAATTTAGAAAACTTCTAAAATTAATAACTCTGTAAAGAAAAATAAAAAAATAAAAGAAAAAATGCTATGGAAAGATCATTTCATCTAGAAGATTTCAAAAATGTTTTAATGAATTTTGAATTCCCCTTTTCTCTGAATTTGGGTTTATTTGAGAATCTTAATTAGTTAATTACTCCTTAATTAAGTCATCAATTAATTTCAAATTTCTAGGGTTCATTTTAGGGGATGACTTTTACCTCCGCTAATTTTCTTAAGATTTATTGATGGCTTAATTGAGGAAATTGCTATTTCATTCCCAAATCACCCCTTTCATGTAATTAAGGGTCATTAAGGGGTAATTAGTAGATTTTTTCCTATGATTAAGTTTGATTAAGGTCAGATCCAGTGAGTAGGAGTTTTATGGAATAATTTTGGGGGATTTACCCTAAGCTATTCCCTAAACCTCATTTTCTCTCTTGAATCCCCTCTTATTTAAGAGTTAACTCATTAATCACCCCTCTAACTAATTTTCAAAAATTCTAAAAAGTTCCAAAACTTAATTAATCTACCTTGGGTAGATAGTTAGGTGTTTAATAACATAAGTTCAATTATGGAAATTAAAACTCCTTTTATAATATGAAGGGGTGTTTTAAAAAGTACTTAAGCTAAAATCCCTTAGCTTAATTAACTTTTAATTATGAGCCAAATTGCATTAGGCATTTTCATTATTAGGTGCATTGCAAATTTAAATACCTTGTGGGTTTTATGTCATCTCATTGGCTCATAATTACTTAATTAATTTTTCTAAGGTGGTGTAGGTAAAGGTTAATTAAGCCACTTAATTCATACCTTAACCTAATCAATGCTTAAAATGGATTTAATTATCTAAAAATTAAACAAAAACACAAAACACATATGGGAATGGGTTAGGAACAACAAACTCATCCGACCTTTTCAAAATTAAATCAAACCTCAAACTAAACAAAAATTATTTTGAAATTCACTTTGATTTATTCTAAATTTTCTTATTCCTTAAGAATGTCTTTAGGATTTAAGTAAAGTGAGTTTGTTTACATGCTTTCATTGCTTTGAATCTTTCCCAGCAAGTTAAGTTGTATGCCATGTGATTCATGCATTAATAATCTCAAGTTTCAAATTTTAAAATAAAAAAATTATTTACTTTATGTCAAATGTGCATGTGTTGGCTAAAGTAAAATATGAGTGGCTATTATCACTACTAAATCAAAAATATTTTCAAAATGTATAAATGCAATATCAAATTTGAAAGTGTGCTATTCATATCTTAATTATAAGCTTGCATGTGATAGATTATAAAGTCATGTTTAGTGTAGCCTTTCTTTCGTTCTCATGTTAGCATAGTTTTGAATAGGAGTTGGTAAGATGTAGGGTTCATTTGAAAAAAACCCAACACTTACTTAATTCTATACCCTATTCATCCCTATGCTATCATTTAAGAAGGATTGCCTATACTTGCATGAATAAATTGCATAAACAAAACAAATCCATTAAACAACTTTTGCATCTTCATTTTCTACTATATTTCTTTCATATGCATGTTTGTATTTAAGGAAAGTGGTATATTAGTCTAGACAATCCCAAGATTTCGAGGCTTTATGTAGCCCTAAGTAGGTCTTGTACCTTACACATATGGTTAACAATGGCGCTGTACTCACTTATGCCTTTCTTACTTTCATGCATGTATGTGAAATTTTGGATAAAGAAAACCTTTTCTACTTAAGAAAATCTTACATGTTTAACTTCTAAATTTTCTTAAATGGATTACTTAGCATGCATCATAAAGTGCGTTAACTATTTTATTCACATGTACAGATATGCTTAGGGTCCATCCATATGCATGTTATATATGTTGGGAAAGAAATGAAGTAATGTGAGTTATGTGAATTTTGATTCATTTTATCTAATCATAAAATGCCTTTCTTTTTGAATAAATTTATTTAGATTTTACCTAAGCTTAGAATTAATTAAAATATTTAATCAAAACATTCACCTAAATGAAACTAAAACATGAACCTACTTTAGAAAATTACTTAAGGTTAGGGAAGGAAAGAGAAGTTTTCTTCTCTTTCCCCCTCTTCATAACTTAAAAATTAATTGTAGGTTTCAGTTAAACCAAATTAAAATATGAAATAAAAATAATCTGAAACACTTAAACAACTTAAATGAAACCCTCCTCTAAGTTGAATATATTCTTCACACTTAGAAAACTTAAAGTCCTAAGCTAAGCATACCATAAAAGCCTTCAAAGCATACACATTAGCCTAAGTCACCACTTCTAGTCTTAGGTTAGGTCGGTGCATGGTTTGATGTTATATTTTTATTTTGTGATATATATTTTAGACTAAATGTTAGGTTGTATACTCGTAGAATGAATGATAGGACATGCTTAGTCTAACTATTTTTTTCCGTAGGGGATTGTGCTTAAGGGGCACTATCATAAATAAAAATATAACTGCTTCTTGCTTGCAGGTGCTTATACCCCTTTGCATAATCCATAGGCCAGGTGGATTTAGTCACCCATGTGTGGGGTGATAAGTCCAATATACATGCTAGGGATTTTTGTGCTGTGATTTAACTAACCTTTACAGGTGTTAGTTATATTTCCCTTTTTCTTTTTTATGTAAAAAAATGTATAATTAAGATTTTGGAATGATTTATTATGGGGATTAGTATGAACATTTATCATAAGATTCCATCTTATGGACTATGTGAAGCCTTGGAGCATCCACCTACCAACCATCCAAAAGAAGAAACCAAAAGAAAAAAGAAGAAAAGAAAAGAAGAAAGAAAGAAGAAAGAAGAATAAAGCTTGAAGACCCCCATAATAAAGAATTCCTTTGCTTAAATTTTAAATTAATTCATTTATAATCCAGGTTGTATAAGGGTAGAGCTCGGCTACTCACATTTGATATTTTTGGGTTTGTGCGGTGGTGCTCGACCACAAATGGCCATTTATTCTTTTTGCGATTAGCTTTATAAATTGATTAATGATTTGTTTAGCTTTTGCATTAAGTGGCATGCTTTTCTTAGTTTTTTCCTTACTTTATGTATGGCCTAGATGTGTATTAGGCTCTTTAGGAAAAAAATAAATCTTTTACCCAACTTAAAAATTCAAATTAAAAATAAACAACTCATAACCTCACTTAAAGCTTAGGATTAAAATTAAGATAAAAGAATTAGCAACCCCTTAGCTGGATGAGCTTTTCTTTATAATATCTTACATAAATGTACCTTATTTCACTTTTGATTGGAGAGCTTCCACCTTTGCCAGAGAACTCAGCTTGACCTTAGAGGGTCGTGGTGGAAACTCACCTCCTAAATGTCTCACTAATTTTGGGCAATAATCTAATTTCTCATGCATTAGTCATAAAAATCCTATTAGCCTGAGTCAAAATAATGACCAAATTGAAATAAAAAATGAAATTTGAAATGCATTAATTTAGGTCATTTGAAGCATGTCCCTTTACATGATCTAATCTTTTTAGGGAGTGAGTTTAAGGACTTAGTCTCTTTCTAAATAAAAATTGCTTGGCTATCTTGCATAAGCATAAAGATTTGCCTACATGTATTTAAAATTGTAAGAGGAGTTAGTTGACGGCCACCCCCAGGCGGTTGTAAGTCCAAGCTGTAGGGTGGTTTGCCCTCTCTTATAAAAGCAAACCAATTACCCATTTTTACTTTAGATTTTGGTTGTGCTCCCAGTCCCCACCGAAGTTCCCTAGATTTAGGTTATGAGATTGCTTTTTCCCTTTATGAGCCATAAGAATAATTCCTCACCTCTTAGGCATTTCCTTAATCTTGTGTTAAGGAATCTTAAGTCCTAAAATTCTAATAAAAAATATAACTGAAATAAACTAAATCAATTTTTAAAATGTAAAGCCCAATTTTAGGATAGTTTGAGATGCTTGCTAAGTTTTCTAGTATCATGGGCATCTCCTACTTATTTCCCATTTTGGATTCGATAATAACTCCCTCTTTTGACCAATCACATTTGATATTTAAACATAAACAAATTGATTGATAGTCCTTCCGTATTAAAATCTTCAAAGATAATGATCATTTACCTTAATCGAGAGTTTTCCTAAGGGATCCCATCCCTTAGGATGTAATTAATTATGAGGCTTGTCCCTGTTGGGAACTTAATGAACTCAGTTTAAAATAAATTTTGCTTTACTTTTTCATGTAAAGTAGGGGAAGAATCTCTTGTACATATGCAGACCCATTATCTTTAGGAGTCCTTGTTGAGGTGATTGCTTCCATTAAAGGGTAGTGACTTCTATCTTCCAAGATAGTATACTATACCTTGATGAAGTATCCAATCACTTGAATATGTACATCTTTGAATCTGTGTGGCTACTTACCAAGATGAATTTTTGTAAGGGTTCCTCTTTCTTTTCTCCATAGATTTGAAAGGCGACTCCTCTTATAGAAAATTTTTACCACAGAGATTCACTAGTTTGCTCCCCTATTTCGATTTCATGCAAAACCAAAAATAGAGATTTTGGGGAACTTGGGAAAGCTTGAAAATGTATAGGATTCCTCTCTCTAGCTACAAGGGTTCAATCGAGTGTGTCTCTCTGTGTTTGAGTGAGAATGAGTATACCTCATTCCTTGGATCAAAACCATGAATGATTTGGGAATTTTTGATCAAGGGGTCACCATGGTAGCTCGATTTGGGCAGAGGATCATGTGAGTTGGCTTCCCATGAGTGGAGGAGGGTGTGAGAGTGCCTGCCAAAGGGGGGAGGTGCTTGACCTTGGCAGTTTGGCAAGCTCCAATGGGAATGGGGAGGTGATTTCACCTCCCCATGGATCATGGCCGATCCAACCACTACTAGGTCAAGTCAGGCATGGTCCAAGGTCCCTAGGTGGACTTATGATTGGGTGCCAAGTGGTTAGAAGGAGAAAATGACACAATGGGCATGTGTTTTATCTCATAGGAAGCCCTATACCCATGGCCAAAATGATCATTTGGCTATGGGTTTGATTTAGGCAGATTTTAAATGGGTTAAAAGTGGGTTAGCCAAAATTTCAAGTGGTTTGGAGTTTATTTGATTTGATTTGGCTTGATTTGACCTATTTAGGTTAAATTGGGTTATGTTGGGTCAAGTTGACTAATTGGTCAAATTGGGTCAAACAAAGGGTTGAGTCAAGTTCACATGATCAATTGGAGTGTATTGGTGTCATTGGTTTGGTTCAATTTGCTTTGGATTTGATTATTGTTCAAGTGGGTTCATATAGGTCAAATGAGTCAAGTTGACCAATTTGACCAAATTGGGTTGGGTTAAGTGTTGAGTCAAGTTCAATTGGTTAATTGAAAATGATTGTAGGCATTAGTTTGGTTTAATTTGGATTTTGGCTAATTTGACCCTTTAGGTCAATTTGGGCTAAGTTAGGCCAAGTTGACCAATTGGTTAACTTTGTCTCAATTATGGCTTTGGTCAAGTTGAACAAGTGATTTGGAATGAACTTAAGCCATTGGTTGCAATCAATTTGGATTAAATCATGATTTGACCCATTTTGACTTTTTAGGCCAATTTGGGTCAACTTGGGTCAAATGACCAATTAGGCTTGGTTTGGCTCAAGTGAAGGTTTGGTCATGTTCAATCATTGACTATGAGTTGGTTTGACACAATGGTTTTAATCAATTTGGCTTATGGTGGATTTTGGTTAGTTTGGATTTCATTTGGACTAAGTTTTGACTTGGTCAACATGCTAGGTTGACTTGGTTTGATCCAATTCAAGATAATTGATTAACCTAGGATGATTTTTGATCATGTTGTGAGATTTGGATGGGTTAGTTTAATCCAATTTTGGTTTGATTAGAAATTGGCTCAAAAAGGTCTTTTAGGTCACTTTGGATCAAATGAGCCTAAACGGGTTAATTGGCTTGATCATGGCTTGATTCAAGTTTAGTTAAACTCACACATGAGCCTAGAATTGAAATATAAATCCAATTGCAAGTAGTTTGAAGCCAAATCAGTTTTGGTTCATATGACAATTTCAAGTCAAAAAAGGCTAACTTGGGTTTAATTTGGGTTAGCTTGATTTGGTTTGAGAATGATGGTTTATGTTTATGTCTAGGTCAATAATTGTTAGAATGATTGAATCATGAAGAAATCCATGAGTTTCGAATTGCTTTGCGTAACATTTAGCCAAGTTCAAGAATTTGGCTAAAAGGGCTAAAATTGGGAATTTTAATTGATTTGGGTTTTAATCATTTGGAGTTTGGAATTGATTTAATTTATAATTTGGGAATTTGATTGGAGATTGAATTTGATAGTTGAGATAATCAATTGGATTGAGGTTGATTTGAATTTGGGTTAGGGCTAAGTCCATAAGATAAAATTAATGGGCTTAGGAAAGGATTTGGAGTTTGAATTTTATCGTGGGTTTCAAACATTTGATAGTTGGATTTGATTTTAGAATTGATTTGAATTTGAGGTTTGGTTTGAAAGAAGAAAGTAAGGATTGGGTTTAGGTTATAGGATAAGCCCTAAGGCATAACCTATTCCTAAGGCTAACTCTTCTAAGTCTTTAGGGTTAGGTTAAGTGTTCACCTAATCACTAGAAGTGTCTTAAGACTAAGGAGCTCTTAGTGTCTATAAGAGTCCTAGATCTATGGTGAGGAAGTTGAGAGCTCACTCCAAAAGTCAGGTCAACAAAGGATGCCCAATAGGTGTGGTGCGACTGATAAGGTACATCACACATATTAGTGTTGACCAAGATAATCAACAATCTCTGAAGAATCATAAACACTAATAGAAATGACTTATCTCTAAACCTGAGGTGTAGAAGGAATCAAGATCTTAGTGCAATGCAACTCAACTTATGTCAAGGGAATAAGAGAGGAAGAAATGATCTACTGAGGGATCAAGCATGTGAACCTTCTGCTAGGGAAGCAAGTTCAGGTTATCCACTAGGGATAAGGGGTTTGGATTTGAATGCAAGATATGATTTGGGTAGAGTATGCATCAGGTGTTAGAATGTATAACCTGCTGGGGATAGAGGTTTTGTTTGATTTGCATCTCACTGGGGAGAAATTTGATTTGAGTTAATTGGTGGGGAATCTACTTGGGGGTGAAAGTTTGATTTGATTTGTTGATTTATGATTTGAAGCTCCGCTGGGGAGGGAATGATTTGGTTTTGAGCACCCATTTACTGGAGATATGAGCTCGGATCTGCTGGGGATAAGGTGAATGAACCTTCCACTAGAGAAGCAGGTTCAAATTTGGCTTTGAGCACGCACCTGCTAGAGTTGTGAGCTCGGATCTGCTAGGGATAAATGAGATTTAATTTGGACTCCACTAAAGGGAGGAAGATGAATTTGATGAGATGGACCCTGTCAGTGTGCGATGGATCCTCTAAGAAGGGGCTAAAATTAGTCTAGACCTATCTTAGATTTACAAATCCAAAGAGATAGTCTATCGACCGTGGGGTAGATCTAACCAACTTAAGGGGTGCCTTTTGGTGTACAATGGTAAAGTTAGGAAGAAAGCGTGGGGACTCACATCCTCCTACATAAGGAGCCACTAGGGTGATCAATTTCTTGCGCAACAAATTGAACCCAACCTAAGGTGACTATTGAGTTAATGCTACTGGGAGACTTATATCAGCATGAAAGTAGTCAAGATAATATCATTTGATTGAATTGCATTTGTTTTAATTTGGTGGATCTCATTGGTGTGTGATTGATCTACTAAGAAGGGGCTAAAATCACCCTAGACCTATCTTAGATTTACAAATCCAAAGAGAAAGTCTACCGGTAGTAGGGTAAAGCTAACCAACCTAAGGGGTGCCTTTCGGTGTGCAATGGTCAAGTTAGGAAGAAAGCATAGGGACTCACATCCTCCTACATAAGGAACCACTAGGGTGATTGATTTTTTGCGCAATAAATCAAACCCGACCTAAGGTGACTACTGAGTGAATGCCACTGGGGGACTTATATCAACTCAGAAGTAGTCAAGATAATATCATTTGATTGAGTTGTATTTATTTTAATTTGATGGATCCTATCAGTGTGCGATGGATCTACTAAGAAGGGGCTAAAATTAGCCTAGACATATCTTAGATTTACAAACCCAAAGGGATAGTCTACCGTCCCTAGGTAGAGCTAACCAACCTAGGGGGTGCCTTTCGATGTGTAATAATCAAGTTAGGAAGAAACTGTGGGGACTCACATCCTCCTACACAAGAAACCACTGGGGTGATCGATTGCTTGCACAATAAATTAAACCAGACCTAGGGCTCTTGAGAGTGTCAACGGGGACTTATCTCAGCGGAAAGTAATTTATAAGGAGTTTTCTCTACCTTAAAGATAGGATGCAGCTGGGAAATGGGCCACTAGGGGCTTGAATTCCTAATCCAAATGAAGATATATATATATATATATATATATATATATATATATATATATATATAGTTTGTTATAGTGGACACTGTTGGTTTGCAAGGGACCACACTGAGAAAGAGCTCATATCAACCTAGTCCTATCTCAGACGTACTGGACCAAGAGAGAATCTGCATATCCCCTAGATGAATTCTCCAACCAAAGGGGTGGTTATTAGGAAAGGGAAACTATCCAATCTAAGAGTAACCCGGGTAGTGTTTAAATGGAGTTGCTAAGAAAATGATCCAAATAAAGTGCCCATAGGGGAGGTGTCGCTAGGAGAATTATCCAAATCCCTATAAAAGAAAGCCTATAGGTATTCGGTGGCTAACTCAAGGAGAAAGCATGGGAATCACATCTACAAAGACTGGTGTATCCACCGGGTGGGTCATCGTCAGCATGGCGATAACCAACCAACCTAAGGTGCCTGACAGTTTGTGATAATCAGTATAGAAAGAAAGCGTGTAGGCTTACATCTCTTTAATGCAAAATTGATCATCGGGATAGTTTGTCTTCGGCTCGATAGGGGCTATTCAACCTAGTATTATTACTAAATGAGGGATCCTGTGTAAGGACTAACCCCAAGCTTGAAGTAGTCAAGAGGAAAGGAGCCTCTGGAGGACTTACCCTAAACCTCAAATATACTCGACCTAATTGGTGCATGATGGATAATCTAAGAAGAAAGCATGTAGGCTTACATCCTCTTCAACAAAGTCAATATGGGGTAGCTTACCGGCTGTGCAGTAAGGCCCACCGAATTGATAAGGCGCTCGTTGGTTTGCAATGGCCAAGTCAGGAAGAAAGCACAGGGACTTGCATCCGCCAGATGAGTGACCACTGGGGTGACTCACTAACAAGGTAGCATATCATCCCAACCTAAAGCAGTTAATGAGTGAGTTCCATAGGGGCTTGCTCCCACATCAAAATAGCTCGAGATAAAATATATGTGTTCATTTGTGTTGTGAAAGAAGGAATATGATGTCTCTAGGGTTCTCTTACACCTAACTTAAACACATAGAAATGGATGAAATGGTGCCACAGGGGCAATTATGACTTGACTAAGAAAGAATGCTGCTTGGGTTCTCATACACTTAACTTAGTTGTACTAGTCAAAATAGGATGCCTCTTGGGTTCTCTCATACCTAATCTAGTAGCACCAGAGAATCATGTGTAGTTTGTGTCTGTGTTATGGAGGGATAGGATGCCATTTGGGTTCTCTCACACTTACCCTAAACACGTTGAGGCGAATTCATGAGCGAAAGAAATTTCGAACACATAAAAGATGAAATTTTATATGAAAAGAAGTTTATTGATGATTATTTTCAAACAAAATTTATGGATAGTATTTCTTTAAATAGAGCCCGTTGATTGGAAGCATCGGGCGCTCTCCCTTATAATATATAAGCTGATAAGATCCTCCTTAGTAGGCCTTCTCTATGGAAAAAGGGCCTTCCCAATTGGGTTCAAACTTGCCTCCCATCTTTCAACGGGCAATAATTGGTCTCCTTAGAACTAAAATAAGCTCTCTTACTTGAAAAGCTCTAAAGTAGACTAACTTGTTGTGAGCTTGAATCATTTTGGTTTTGTACAACTCGAGCTTCTAGCATGCTTGGAGGCATCTCTCCTCCAAACCTTTGAGCTCTTCTAACAGCAGCTTGGCATTCTGCTCTGTAGTGATCTTGTTACCCACAACTATCCTTAGTGATGGGAGTTAGACTTCTAGTGGTAGACCGACTTTAAACCCATACACTAAGGAGAAAGGGTGGACTGAGTTGGAGTTCTGTAAATGGTGCGGTAGGCCCACAAGGCTTAAACTAACTACTCATGCCACTGTCGCTTGTTGTCACCAAGTGTCATCTTCAATATTTGGATGAGAGTCTTATTGATTGCTTCGCTGAATTTATCCCTTGTATATGGTGGAATATCTCCAATCTATGTTGTGTCTTGCAAAGCTGTTAATTTTAGTGCTCTTGAATGCAGTACCATTATCAGATATAATTCATCGAGGCACCCCGAACCTATATACGATATGGTTCCTGAAAAATTAAAGCACATGCTAAGTTGTTACCTCTCTGAGTGGGGTTGCCTCTGCCCACTTGGAAAAGTAGTCAGTGGTAGCTAGAATAAATCGATGACCCTTGAAAGATGGAGGATCGATCAGACCCACTATGTCGGTACCCCCAACACTCAAATGGCCATGAGGCCAAAGTAGGATGTAGAACATTGGGTGGTTGATGGAGGACCACACCGTGTACTTGACATTGGTGGCATCTCCTAGCTACATCCATGCAGTCTGTGATCATCGATGACAACTAGTATCCTATTCTTTTGATCTTGGCTTTCACCTTTAGATCGGATTGATGAGCTCCACATAAACCTGAGTGTATCTCGATCACAATCCTATGGGCTTCATACTTGTCTAGGCAACGTAGCCACATATGATCGAAAGATCGCCAATATAAAGTGTCATCCACGAGAGCATAGGAAAGGGCTCTTTGCTTCACCTGATGTGCTAGTGACTTCTCTTGAGGTAATTTGCCTATATTTAAATAATCCATGAATAGTTGCCTCCAATCTGACTCCTCATCCTTTTTGGCAATGGCAACCTCCCTTTCAAGAGAGAGTCTCTCGATGAGTTCAGTGTTAATAAGGGATAAGCCTTATCTATTTTAGACCATTATTGGAATGGACTCATCTTCTAGATATGCCAACTCCTTGGCAAGCTTGACCAATGCATCTGCTATAGCTTTTTTTCTCAAAGAATCTTATAGATAGTAACCTCTAGGATTCAGGCCAACAACTCTATGGTATACTAATGGTAATAATGGAGCATAAGCTTCAGAACCTTGTAGGACCCATCAATTTGGTTGATGATGAGCTGAGAATCCCTGAAGATGTTGATGCTCTGAACGCATAGTGTAATGACTAACTCTAAACCGGAAATCAAAGCATCATATTCGACTTTGTTATTGGTGCATGGATTGGATAGATTATATGAGAATCTCATCACATCACGGTCCAGAGTCAGGAGAACTATTCCTACCCCCGCCTTCCATGGAAGAGTAGATCATGGTTCTTCTCCTTTTTGAAAGGAAGCTGCACCATCAAAATACATCTCCCAATGGTGAATGCTAGTGTCCCCTAAGTTCATGATTTGTTCATTAAGGAGGTCATCACTAAGTGGGGAATCAGCAGGAAGTGGGTGTGCTGCTAAGAAATCAGCTAGTGCTAGTGCTTGCCCTTTCACCGCATGGAGGGGTACGAATGTGATGTCAAACTACGATAAAATTATGGACCAACATGTCAACCATCTCGATAGCATCGATAGTGTTATGAGATATTCCAGTGGATTGATCCTAAAGATCAGATTTATCTTATGAGAAAGCATGTAGTGTTGTAGCTTTTAGGATGCAAAGATTAAAGCTAGGCAGTGCTTTTCAATAGGTGGGTAGTTTGTCTTAGCAAGGATTAGACAATGACTGAGGTAGTAGAGAGCATTTTCTTTCCCTTCATCATTGGTTTGAGCTAATAAAGCACCAAGAGAACATCTAATATAATGATGTAGAGGATCAATGGCTTGCTAGGGATAGGGACTGCTAGAACTGGTAGCGTCATCAGGTAGTGCTTGATGTCTTCAAAGGCACGTTCCCACTTGAACTTGGCATCTTTTTTGATAAGTACTGAGAATGGTTGGCATCTTCTTGATAGGTTGGATATGAAGCATCTTAGATATGCCAACCGCCCTTGAAATGATCTGAGTAAAGTTAGACTTTTAAGGAGTGGCATTTCTAAGATAGCCTTGATCTTCTTTGGATCGATCTCTATTCCCCAGTGTCGAACAACCAATCCAAGGAATTTTCCTGAAGCTACTCTGAATGCACACTTTAGGGGATTCATTCTGAGATTAAATTATCTTAATCGTCCAAAAACTACTCTCAAGTCAAAGAGATGGCCTTCCTTTTCTTTATTTTTGACTACTAGATCATCAACATATCATTTAACTTGATGATGAATGAGTTCATTGAAGATCCGTGTCATGGCCTGCTGGTAGGTATCACCGACATTTTTAAGGCATCACCCAATAATAATAGATTCTAATCAAGGTTTAAAAAGTAGTTCCTCGGGGGCCATCTTGATTTGGTTGTAGCCATATGAGCCATCAATGAAAGAGAATACTACATGTGATGAGGTAATGTTTACCATTAATTCTGGTATAGGATGTGGAAATTCATCCTTAGAACATGCTTTATTTAGGTCCCTAAAATTGATGCATATATAAATTTGGCCATTCTTTTTTTTAATTGGAATGACACTGGCCAACCAGATAGGGTATTTTTCTTCCATGATAAAGCCAACATCGATCAGTTTCTTGATCTCAGAAGTGACCTGTTGTTCAATGTCTAATCGTATGCGTCTAGGAGCTTTCTTGATAGGGTTAGCATTAGGTTATGTTGCTAGTTTATGGGCTACTACGTCAGGAGATAAATTGGGCATTTCTTCATAACTCCATATGAAACAGTCCTTGAACTCAGCTAATAGCCTAATTAAG
The DNA here is from genome assembly GCA_021442155.1 of Cymbidium sinense. NCBI lineage: Eukaryota > Viridiplantae > Streptophyta > Magnoliopsida > Asparagales > Orchidaceae > Cymbidium > Cymbidium sinense. Next base: position 135,006,808 of record CM038216.1, read on the forward strand.
TCATTAGTTTCTTCTTCATTTAATAAAAAATGGATGTATGTCAAATGTGGATTATCTTCGGTTCCTAAGTTGACTTCTTCAAGTTTGTCAATAGTTGATCTGATCTCTTCTTCAAACTCTGGTGGTGCATCTTTGACTCCAAGCTCATTTGAGTCATCTAAAGTTTCTAAACATACCTCCTCATAAGAGTTAACATGATTTGAGAAGAACCTAGTAGACCCCAAATGAGGGGTGACGACTAAGCAATGGTTGTCACCGTTGACTGGACCCACTGTGTCGAATCCTAGTCCTAGTCTGGATTGAGAATATGCTTTTGTTGTCCCATAGCCTTTCAAAGTAGTCTGACCCATGTTTAGATGAAGTATGTGGGATTAATCCCTTCTTTGCTAAGTTAAGAACACAATGCAAATACAAATCAAAAGGCAATTGTATTAAATCTTTATATGAATCATCCTCAAGTTCCACATCAACTTTTTGACTTGAAGATGATGCTCCCAACAAAAATCTCTTTGGCTTGATATCTGTGGATGACTTAGGGGCCCCTTTAACTATTAAACCTTCAACTTTCTGGGAAGAAAGCGGGGTTAGAGCTAAGGTTCCCAACTGATATCTGACTATTCTACATAATAGTGATTCAGATACATTCAAGCTTTGTTGGGAGGCCTGGTTTTCATCACTGTTTGGCTCAAATATCACCTCCAAAGGGACCCGCAGAGAGGGGTTGGTCGGCTTGCTAATGACATGAGACTCATCATTCGAACTAGATTCTAAGTCTATATGGATAGCAGAGGTATTCTTGTGAGGCGGAGCATAGCTCCTATTGGGTGGCCAATAGGGAGTAAGTCTTCCACTTTTGGACCTGTCTTTGGATCCTCTCTACACGGTGGGGTGAGTCATCTACCCATATGTTGAATGGAGAAAGCGAGCGTGGTGAATCAACATCTAGCTCTACTTCTTCCTCGGTGTCTGATTCTCGCTCACTTGTATTTTTATTTTCTTTTCCCTTTTTTTCTTTTTCTTTTTTCTTCCTTTTCTTTTATTTCTTTTTCTTTTATTTTTGAACTTTCATCAAGTTCACAAGAATAGAGTTTTTGATTTGGAGGAAGATAGTAGGTTGCGTCCTCATATATCTCGACCTCTCTAACTGAAAATGTCTTCAAGTCTCCTTTAACACAATACTCAATTTCACCTATTCTGAATTTGACACAGTGATGTAAAGAGGATGGATCCGTGTTGTTTCCATGTATTCAATGCTTACCGAGCAAAGTAGTAAAAGATGTATCTGAATTGATTATGTAGAACTTAGCTTTTTGTCTTCTAGTCATTTATCTCCAATGGCTACACTATAGAGCCTAAAGCCCTCTCACCTTATTCATTGAATCCTCTTAACATCATTCAATCTCCTCGGAGTTTAGAGATGTCAATTCTTAAGTAGGCAAGGGTCTTTTGACTCATAATGTTCACTGATGCACCTGGATCAACTAACACCTTGGAGAGTTTGAATCTGCCCATGTCTACTATGATGTAGAGGGGACGGCTATGCTCTGTTGTCCCCAAAAGAAGGTCTTCATTGGTGAATGTAACTCCACAGGCTTCTCTTAAAAAACATGCATCCTTTTCAATAGAAATCGGATGAGCTAAGCATTTTTCAGGATCAAGAAGGGCTTTGATCAAGAACTTCCTCATCTCTTTGGATAAGATAAGGGAATCATATATGCTTAGTTTAGCTAGCAATTTTCTTAGGTGAGCGAGGACATTATAGTCAACTCTGGGCTACTCCTCCATAAGCATGCATATCCATAAGTGGAGCATCCTATGGAGGGTTTTCTTTATCACTAAAACTAATGACTTATTTACCCTTATCCTGAGGTGCTATCCTAAGAGGTAGAACTTTGTCATTATAGAGGTTGACTTCAGTGACTTCATGAGATGGTTTAATGGAAAGTTCTACCTACTCATCAGGTTCACCTACTGCTTCTCCTATGGGATCATCAAAGTTAGAAGACCCCAAATCAATCTCAATGGGAAAACTTGAATGATTTAGAAATGAAAAATCCATTTTTAAATTAGAAGAGGAATGAGCAGAACTAGAGTTATCATTATTATTTTATAGACTTGGAGAGATTTCAAGAGGACTAAAATCTAGAGTATTAGAAGTGGACAAGATATAAGTGAAACTTTTCTACATTGATTTCTTTTTAGGCGAAGGTACATGATAGAAATCTAATAAAGTAAGCATGGTAAGGGATTTAATACCCATGACTGCTGATACAACACTTCTGCTGGCAGAAGAGAAGCTAGTGGAAGAAGAAGTAGTAGTTGCAATGGTTGTTCTAGTAGATATTCCTTCGGGATGACAATGGAACCTGAGTTGTTGTTATGCTGAAGTCAGTCTTTAAAGGTAAATTAATCTTCTAAGACATGTCCTAGCATTTGGTGGTAAGGTTAATAGTTTGGATCATGACTCTTGCCCACTTACTCTGGTCTCCTAGGTTCTGGCAACTAGAAATCAGGCATTTTTAAGAGATTCTTAAAGATCTTCTTGACTACCTCCCTCTTGAATGATTATAGTTTATTCAACTTATTGACAAGAGTAGGTGAATGATAGCTACCTGGTGGCAGGTAGCTATACTATTGTTGGTGATGTTGGTGAGGATACCGCTAAGCATACTAAGGAGGCTGGTGATTACTTTGTGGCAGGTCCGGTATGATGGCCGAGGTGGTGGAAAAGGATGTGGTAGAGGAGACTGCTGAGCTCGAGGTCTATCTAACTGAACCCTGGTTGGCTATTTCTTCTTATCAACTACTATGATTGCCCATGGCTTCTTCACAAATGCCTTTTATGGTCTAGGCTTGCCTGACTGATCTTAGAAAATATTTGTTTGACCTCCCCTTATAGACTAGTGACCTTATTGATTAATTTCTCAAATGTCTTAATGGTAAACCCTTTAAGCATGAAGGTGACCGGGCAATGAATATTCTTGAGTAAAATTTTAATGACATGTTATTCAGACAACTATGATTCTCATTTTATACTTAAATTATGCAATCTGAGAATGTAATCAATAAGGGACTCACCGGGGTGTTGTTGAGCGACAATGAAATTGCCCACAATTACTCTTTACTGAGCTCTAATAAATCACTTAATAAAGAGTTGTTCCAAGTCAACAAATATTTTCACTAAACCATTGGGTAGTTCAGCATATCAGTCAAATGCGATGTCTATTAAGCTACTAATGAAGAGGTGGAATAAGAGTGCATCATTACCACCGATATTGCAATATCTAGCCCTGAAATGTGCTATGTACTATCAAGGGTTCCCACAGCCATCAAAGATTTTGAAGGAAGGAGGCACATAACCCTTGGGGTATTGGACAACATCAAATTGCTCTAGGTAAGGTCTACCCTTTGGAACAGATGAGCCACCTTGGGCTTCCACCAATGCATCTCTCACTTGGTGATTCACCATGCTTTTTTTATGTCTTTCTCTTGCATGGAGGTGCCGTCCACCACCTTTCTATGCAAGCTACCACTGTCTTGATCTACCGGAGATGTGCTCTTGGGCTAATTCAGAATATGTGCTAACTCAGGATGATCTAGCTCTATCAGTATATGCTGTGGGACTGAGGTCTGATTTTGAAGTGCATGGAGGGCTGCTAACAAGTCTTCCATTCTCTTCTCCATCCAGTTGATCTATTCATCCTTTTGTTTAAGCTGCTAATGAAGTTGTTGGGTCGAATGGATGGCATTGTCTTCCTCAACCATAATACCTTCCTGACTATACTGATCTCTCTGAAGGGAGCTCCTAGTGTCGACCATGTGAACCCCGACTGAGTCCTCAAGAAGATCATCTTCATCAGGATCAGATGCTATTTGTTCATCCTCATAATCTATGTGATCACTACCTAAGAGTTCCCTCTTCTTGATAAAGTAATTGGCTACAATCTTATCCAAAGAATGATCTAAACATGCTTGCACAAATACTCAGGGCTGACTGATGGAGGGATTATGGTCAGTGACCCAAATACACCTAACATTGCCTATCACTGGAGTGCTAGCTCTAGAAGGGTTATGCTCACTAGGAGAGATGTGCCCATGATCGCTCATCAGTGGAGTGGTGTCCCTGGGGAGATCTACTGCCATGGGACCTGTAATATTGTCACCTTCCTCCTCTCAAACCACTTCTTACAAGGTAGGTGGTGGTGGCACTACAACACTCTGAGTGCCACTCTCACCAGGTGAGGTAGAGGTTGGGAGAGGTCAATCTCACCTTAATAGCTGGGATGAAGGGAGCGTGATCCCGGGGTCATAACCGGATCACCAAAGGAGAAGGTCTTTCCATGGATGGGAGCTTCTGAATCTTGGCGAGAGTGGTGGATGCTGGGAGCTGCACAGGTAAAGGTGGATGATGAGGGGAGCAGTGTGAAGGCAACACTAATTATCCTTCAATAAGATACCTCTACCTATGATGGGTAGTACCAGTAAGAACAATGATGTCTGTATGATTGTCTTTGATAGGGGGGGTGATAAGGTAAATCAATTAGAGTGGAAGCTACCGACTGTCTGGCATATCTCCACCGCTCTCTTTTGTTTGCATGAGTAGATGCTTGAGCCTCTGTAGCTCTCTTCTTATGGATTTAATCCCTAACACTCCCAGGAATCAATGATCGCATATCAAATAAGGTACCAGGCTCTGAGCATCCGTATGCTCTGCCAATGTGGCATAAGATAGTCTTAAGTCTGACATAGGGCCTCTTGTGATCCCTATCCAGTGTCTCATAGTATACTGTTGGTGGAGAAAAAGCAGCAATCCTCTTGTAATCTCCTCTCCGTCTGATGCCGAAAGGGGATGAAACTTATTGCTAGTTGGCAGTGGAGAGACCTCTCGGGGAGAACCCTCTTCGGCCATGTGAGACGTAGCTTCAAGCTCTCTGGCTGCTTGCTCGTGATCCCACTTAATCTTGTGATTTTTATTATGACATTATGTACGAGTGAACAAGGCAGAGAGGGAGCTAGTACCTACCTCGTAAGTGGAGGAGACTATCTCAGAAGCTAAGATAGCCTTCCCCTTTGGGGTAACCAAAGAGGAGGTAGTAGCTCTCATTGGAGCAATGGTATGGACAACTGGATGGACAAATGATAGAACTATCTCAAAATGGGGTGTGAGAACAACTGCACCCTTTGTCTTCAATGGAGGATACTCAAAATCAGAGGGCCTATCAATACGGATGACTGGTTTCTGCCCAGCCATCTCATCCCGACTGACGGCAGTGAGGGTTGCCCCCTCACAAGTAATATGAGCTCCCTCAAAACCTCGACCTAAGAAGACCAGATGGGTGGAGTCTGTCTCGGGGAGGCTAGCCTGATGTAAGACCAAGTCCATCCCGAAAGGGAAAGTGAAAACAATCTTTAGTGAGGCCATGTATACTGACTGTAATGATTGTACTGACTAATCTGAATTGTATCTCTACAAGTGTTGAAATGTAATCTAACTAGATTTTTGCTTAAATATTCATTCTAGAAGAGTAATATATATTTGGAATCATGAACCCACACTGAACAATTCAAATATGTCAAGTGGAGTTTAGTGGAGAGATTTTGAAATGGAGGAGAGTCTTTTATCATTTGATTTTGATTTTAGAACCCATACTCAACCAATTTAGGTAAGTTGGGTGAGGTTTGAGAATTTGAGGAGAGTTTTTTTTTTTTTTTTTTGGAGATGTTTGCATTTTGTGTGTCTTGTTTGAAAATATTTTGTGATTTGAAAATACCTCTATTTTGCAAATTGGAGTATGCTAAGAAGAGGTTGTGATTATGTGTTTAGAAATTTTTGTTGAATGTCTTTGCTTGTGATGTGTGAAATGTTGATTTTAAAAATGGGGCTTCTTACTTAACAAATTTGATATGTCAAGTAGAAGCCACGTGTGTTTAATTTGTGTTTGAAAATGGGATATTCACTTAACAAATTTGGTATGTTAAATGAAAGCCAAATGTGATTGATATATGTTTTGATTTTTATTTGAAAATGAGACTCTCACTTAACAAATTTGGTATGTTAAGTGAAGACCCAAGTGTGATATGATTTAAGTTTTGATTTTCTTTGAAAATGAGACTCTCACTTAACAAATTTGGTATGTTAAGTGAAAGTCCAAATGCGATTGATGTAGGTTTTGATTTATTTTATTTTATTTTTAAAAATGGGATTCTCACTTAACAAATTTGGTGTGTTAAGTGAAAGTCCAAATGCGATGTGATTGATGTTTTGAAAATGGAACTCTCACTTAACAAACTTGGTATGTTAAGTGAAAGTCCAAATGCATGTCTTTTAAAAATAAGGCCCTCACTTAACAAATTAGATATGTTAAGTGAAAGTCAAATTTATGTTTTAAAAATAAGGCCCTCACTTAACAAATTGAATATGTTAAGTGGAGGTCAAATTTATGTTTTGAAAATGAGAACCTCACTTAACAAATTGAATATGTTAAGTGGAGGTCAAATTTATGTTTTGAAATGAGACCCTCACTTAACAAATTGAATATGTTAAGTGGAGGTTAAATTTATGTTTTGAAATGAGAGCCTCACTTAACAAATTAGATATGTTAAGTGGAGGCCAAAATGTATGTTTTGAAAATGAAACTCCCACTTAACAAATTGGATATGTTAAGTGAAAGCCAAAATGTATGTTTTAAAAAATAAAACTATCACTTAACAAATTGGATATGTTAAGTGAATGCTAAAATGTATGTTTTGAAAATGAGACCCTCACTTAACAAATTGGATATGTTAAGTGAAAGTCAGATTTATGTTCGATTTTAAAAAGAGATTCTCTCTTAACAATTGGATATCTTAAGTGTAATCAAATGCATATGAAAATTAGATTCTCACTTAACAACTTTGACATATTGAGTGGGAATCAAATGTGTTTGATGTGCTCTCTTCCTTTTTGGAGAGAGAGAGAGAGAGAGAGAGAGAGAGAGGAGATCTTTGTTTGACAAATGTGGCATGTCAAGTGATATTTCAAAATAGATGTGAAATTCATTTAACAAATCTTAAGTGTGTTAAATAGATTTCAAAGATATGTGTTGATGCCATGTATGTGATTTCTTAATTTTGAAAAGAAAGAAACCTCCACTCTAGCATATGTAAAATATGTTTAGTGGAGTTTCAATTTTATGTTATGATTTGTAAAATAAGATCTTCATTCAATAAATTTTGGTATGTTGAATGAAGGTGGCTATTTTAAAAAAGGGTGCTTTTGAAAAATGTCAGTTTGTTAAAGAATTTATTTCCTTAAATTTTTGATGAACCTTGGCTCACCAAGCTAGTGGTAAAAAGATTCTAGATTTTTATTATCTCTCCCTTCATTGTTAAATTTTATTTTTCTCTTATTGGGGAGCCCAATAGGGATTTCAAGACCAATACGGAGTAAGGTCTTAAAACCTAAAGGATGTTGTCTAACTTTGCTTAAGAATAAAATAAGCTAAGTGCCAAAAGAAAGAAAGATAGTCTCAGACTCACATAAAATGCAAGTCCACTATTAATTCTTGGAGACAACAATTGTCTACTAGAGATGGAGATAGCAACCATCCCTAGTGGAGTTACCAGAAAAATCTGCGGTGTTTATTTTTGAAGTTTGTTTCATTGAGGGTGGGGGGGACATCATGCAGATTTAAGAGTGTACTAATTAAGGTGATCAAGTATGACATTGAGGAATAGTGTACTATCTCAAAAGATAGAATTCACTATCCTACGATGGACATAATCACCTAATAAGGACTCCTAAGGCATGATTGTTCTTCAAATATACTAGATATTTTTCTCTACTTTACATGAATGAATAAAGTAGGGTTTATTTAAATCAGCTTTTAAAGTTTCCTATAGGGGCAAGCCCTTTTAGTTAATTATATTTTAAGAAAAATGAATCCCTTAAGAATACTCTTGATTAAATAGGCAATTATTGTCTCTAAAGAATTTAAAGATAGGACTATCATCAAATTGGTTGTATTTTGGAAAATCAAGTGAAAAACATCAAAAGGGAAGAGTTATTACTAAAACCAAAAGAGATGTGTAGGGTGTGCTCAAGATTCTAGGAAGCCTAGTGAGCACTCTAATCTATCTTATGGTTGGGCTTTATATATTTGAAATTGAGGGGATTTGATCATTTGAGTTGCAATTATATTAGAAATCTAGGACTTGTAATTCCACAATATAAGATTGTGAAAATGCTTAAGAGGTATGGATTTATGCCTGTATCCCTAAGGAAAATAGCAATCTCATATCCAAAATCTAGAGAGCTTTGGCGAGGGCCAAAGCACAACCTAAATATAAGGTAAAAGTGGGTATACGATTTACCTTCACAAGAGAGGATAAACCACATTTCTTTGGACTTATTTATGTGCGTGACTAACTCCTCCTATGCTTTAAATCCATGTAGGCAAGTCTTATGCTTTTGCAAGATGGCTAGGTTATTATTATTTAGAAAAGAAACTAAGACCTTAAACCCACTCCCTAAGAGACTAGAGCATGAGGGTATTAGTAATGACTTAAATATAATGCAAATTTTTATCAAGTTTTATTTGATTTTGGATAATTTATTTTGACACATGCTATGGTATTTTGTATGCCTAAATGCATGAGAAGTTAATTATGGGCCAAATCAAGAGAGAAAGAGGTGTTCTTCCATCATAGTCTCTAAAAGGTTAAGGTCATTCTATTTGACACAGATGGAAGCCCTTTCTAATCATGAGTGAAACAAGATGATATATGTGTTGTTAAATATACAACATCCAGCTAAGTGGTTACTAAATATTTTATTATCTTGATTTACAACCTAAGCTTTAGATGTGGTTATGAGTTATTTTAAAAGTTTAGTTATGAGTTTATTAGTAGGATAGAAATTTTATTTTTATCCTAAGAGCCTAATCGCATCTAGATCATACAACAATCACCAATTATAAATAAACTATGAAAAGACATGCTTTTTCTAATGCACAAGCTAAATAAAATATTAAATAATTTTATAATGCTATCATAAAAGAATAAAAGGCCTATGCAGTCGGGGTACCGTCGTACAACCTAAAAAGAAATGTGGGTAGCCGAACCCTATCTGTATACAACCCGGATTACAAAAGAATAATTACAAATGATGAATGCTATGGGGGTCTTCATTCTTCATTCTTCATTTCTTGATTTCTTCATTTTGATTTGCTTTATTTCTTTCTTCCTCTTGGCTTGATTAGAATATGGTTGCTCTAAAGACATCACATGGTACATAAGACTTAGTCTTACAACCAATGCTCATCCTAATCCCCCATAACATTCATCATAATCCTAATGCAAAATTATATTAAAAGAAGGAAAATAAATCTAACTACATCTACAAAATAAATGTTAGCTAAACACACCATACAACCCAAACAGTTATGTTAATAATTTGGAGTTAGCACCACACACATGGGTAACCAATTCCACATATCCTAGATTGGGTTATGCTTAGGGACTAAGCAACCTGCACAACAAAAAGCATTTTATATTTTTATTTAATGGCCCCTTAAGCACAACCCCCTACAGAAAGCATAATTAGGCTAATATCATCTCAGACTACTTCATACACCTTCATTCAATCTACAATAATACATCACAAAAAACATACCCCATGCACCACCCTATAAAGCTGAAATGGTGAATGGTAGTCTGTGTTTATTGTAGAGCTTATCTGTAGGTTTTAAAGTTGTAATTTGCTAAGTGTGAGGGATTTTATTTATAAAGGGTTGATATCTCTTTAAGTGATTTAATTAATTTGGAGATTTTTTACTTAATATTTTTGTTTTATTTCATATGGCCTACACTTAACATCTAAGTGTTATAAAGAGAAGAAAGAGAGCGAGTCTCTCTTTCATCCCTACCTTAAGTCACTTCTAAAGCCAGTTAATTAATTAATTTCCTTTTATGAATGTCTTATTATATATTTTAGTTAATCCTAAGTTTAGGTTAACTCTAAATAACCCTATTCAATAAGAAAGACATCTTAAGATTAATTAGAATGGATTACTATCACATAACACATGTTCATTTGTTCTTTCATCATGTATCAAACATATGAATATTCTAAGCATCTATACATGTAAATCTTATCACACTTTAATGATGAATGTAAAGAAGTATGTTTGAAATTCAAATATTTCAATTAAATGAATTAGGAATGCATGCCTTTTTAATAGAAAAGAGGGATTTTTCATCCATTAACTAAACACACATTCACATGTATAAAAGTTTTAAGTGAGTACATCACCATTATTTTTTTACAATAGGGGTGTAAGGTATAAGACCTACTTATGGCTACTTAAAGCCTCGTAGCCCTCGGATGTCTAGACTAATATACCACTTTCTTAGATACATGTAGATGTATGAATAACTATAAGGATAGGAAAATCCATGAAAAAGTTGTGTTTGATTTACTTGATTTGTGATTCTTATTTATTGGCCACATCATACATGCATATGTATAAGAGTTTTAAGTGAGCACGATGCCATTTTTTCTACACTAGGGGCTTAAGGTACAAGACCTACTTAGGGCTACTTAAAGCCTCGCAGCCCTGGGATGTCCAGACTAATATACCACTTTTCTCAAATACATATTAATGTACAAAAAGAACTACAAGAATAAAAAATCATGCAAGAAATTATGTTTGATTTGATTATATGATTGATGATTCTTATTTATTGTCCATATCACACATATATATATATGTATAAGAGTTTTAAGTGAGTATGGTGCCATTATTTTCTATACTAGGGGCGTAAGGTACAAGACCTACTTAGGGCTACTTAAAGCCTTGCAACCTTGGGATGTCTAGACTATTATACCACCTTTCTCAAATACATAAGAATGTATAAAAAGAACCACAATAATAAAAAATCATGCAATAAATCATATTTGATTTGGTTATGTGGTTTACACATGTGATATGAAATTCTTTCTAAGTCTTAACATGGAAATGCATAGAAGTGGATTCAGGAAAATGTCGTGTTCTTTTCAAATGAACTATACCTTTGTGAATCCTATATGAATCCATGTAAGATAAGGAAAGAGAACTTCACATTGCATATCTTATATTATCAACACATGCACGCTTATAGCTATTTGTGATTAACATCACTTCCTTCATAATAATTGATTTATAGGCTTTTAAAAATAACATTTGATTTAGTAGTCATAATAGCCACACCTATTTAATTTAAATCAACATGTAATTTGACATAAAAGAAACCATTTCATTTAATTAGTTTTAAAAGAAATGAATGCATGATTACATATGGAAAGCAACATTTAACATGAGTGTAAAGTAATAAAACAACACAAGCATGTGATTTCATTCAAATCCAATTAAGTCCTAAGGACAATCATACTAAATAAAGCTATTTAAAATGAACCAAAGTTTCTTTAATGTCAATTCATTTTTTTTAGTTTGATTTGAGTTAAGGGAAGTGAAAGATGTTTGTTGGTCCTAATCCCATTCCCCATGTGTGAGTTAATTTTGGTTTAATGAAGAAGTGATTAAGTTAATTTTATGATTTAATTAAGTTAAGGTATGAATTAAATGGATTAATTAACCCTTACCTACATAATCTTAAATTAATTAACTAATTAATAATGAGCTAACATGATATGCAACCACATGGAAAGTAATTTGCAATACTTCTAAGAAATGAAAGGGTCCTCATGCAATTAGCTCATGATTAATAGTTAATTAAGTTAAGGGATCTCACTTAACTACTTTTATGATTTTCTCATACATGTGAGCCAAACATAATTTCATTATCTCCCCCTTTGGGCTACTGAACACTGAAAGAGCTACCCATGATTAGGTTAGAGAAATAGATTCAATTGGATTTATTAAGTTCATTAAGTAGTTAATTAAACCTTAATTAACCTGAGCCAACTAAAATGAAATGGGCTTAGGGAAAGAGGCAAAGAAGAGAGCCTAAGTCTCAATCCATAAATCCTTTCAATTAATTGATTAAGGTTCGCATATAATCTAGGTTTTGATTAATTTTGTTGATTAATTAATTAAGTGGTGTTAATTAATTAATTACTTAAGAGGGCTTAGAGAAGACTTAAAAAAAGATTGGAAGAGGAAGTCCCAATCAATTTCCCTAGATGTCATCATCATTAATAGAGGTTAATAAACTTGAATGATCGATTAATTTACTATTCATTTTCTTAATTATCACTAATTACATTAAGAAAGTGATTAAGGCTTAATCTATTTATTTTCCTAATTAAGTAACCAATAAAATCCCAAAAAAATAGGAGAGGCAGAAGTCATCCAACTAATCATGCACAGAAAGTTTGAGATTAACTGGATGGTTTACTAGGGAGTAATTAGGCTACTTAAATTTCCAATTTAAACTTTAATTAAACCAAATTCACTATTTAAAAATTTATTAATGATAATTTTACTAGATTCTATTTTGAAACATCTTTAAAATGAGCCTGAGTTTGTATTTTTTTGGATTTTTTAGAATTAGTTATGAATTTAGGAAGTTTCAAGATTAAAAAAAATTAATTAACCCTATTTCGAGCCTTAATCTAGTCGGGCCATGTGGCGGCTGACGCGATGCACTTTTCATGTAGGATGATGAGATTCACTATTTAAGTTGTCACATCTGAGTGCTGACTCGAATGGTGGTGCATGCAATATCTTTGTAGACCTTCCGATCAGCACAAGATGGATGGTCCTAATCAGGTTCCATGGACAATCCATCTCGTGATGAGATTCACTATTAGGATGAACAGTCCTGATCGGGTGGCCATGATCAAATTCATGGTTTTGAAGGATTAAATAGAGGTGCTAAACATGATTTGATCAGGACTGTTCATTCTAATCACACGAGATGGATGGTCCATGATCTATCTCTCCGCTCGATCCGAGCTCACCCGAGCTCGGATGGAGATGAAAATGATCCACACCTTCGGGGAAGCAAGATAATCAAATCCAACGGTGGAAAACGCATGCCATAAAAAGTTCTTATACAAAGGACCAACCTATTTTCATTCAAAGATCAGTTTCAAGGGCATACCTCACCAAAGCTTATGACTGGCGGTTCCAATAATTAAGGAAGCTTCGTTTGATAGAAACGAAGTCCTGTTGAGCTGCACGAGCTTTGATTTAGTGTGGTTTGCTTGGAAGACTAAGGTGCTAGATGAAGGTGATCATGCTTGATCAAACTCCACCCTCTGGACATGGGAAAGCTTAGGAAAGGATTTGTTCTTGCTCAAGTAACTCTAAGGAAGGTGTGTACAAAGTTAATTTCACTTTGGTTGCGAAATGGAGAAATGAGATTCATTAGTTTGTTCCCCTATTTTGGCTTCATGTAAAACTAAAAATGGATATTTTGGGGAACTTGGGAAAGTTTGGAAATGGCTATAGGATTCCTCTATCTAGCAGCTAGGGTTCAATCGAGTGTGTCACTCTGTGTTGGAGTGAGAATGAGGGGGGTATACCCCCTCATTCTTTGGATCAAACGACCATGGCTGTTTGGGAATTTTTGATCAAGGGGTCACCATGGGAGCTCAGTTTGGGCAGGGAATCATGTGAGTTGGCTTCCCTTGAGTGGAGGAGGGTGTGAGAATGGCTGCCAAGGGGGGAAGAGCTTTCCCTTGGTGGTTTGGCAAGCTCCAAATGTAATGGGGAGGTGATTTAACCTCCCCATAGATCATGGCTGACCCAACCACTGTTGGGTCAGGTCAGCCATGATCTAAGGTGCCTAGGTGGACTTATGATTGGGTTCCAAGTGGTTAGGAGGATAAAATGACACAATGGTCATGTGTTTTATCTTATAGGATCCCCTAAACCCAAGGGCAAAATGGTCATTTGGCTATGGGTTTGATTTGGATAGATTTGAAATGGGTTAAAAGTGGGTTAGCCCAAATTTTAAGTGGTTTGGAGTTTATTTGATTTGATTTGGCTTGGTTTGACCTATTTAGGACAAATTGGGTTAGGTTGGGTCAAGTTGATCAATTGGTCAAATTGGGTCAAACCAAGGGTTGGGCCAAGTTGACATGATCAATTGGAGTGTATTTATTGGTGTCATTGGTTTGGTTTAATTTGCCTTGGATTTGATTATGGTTCATTTGGGTTCATATAGGTCAAATGGGTCAAGTTGACCAATTTGACCAAATTGGGTTGGGTTAGGTGTTGAGTCAAGTTCAATTAGCTAATTGAAAATGATTGTAGGCTTTGGTTTGATTTAATTTATATTCAATTTGGATTTTGGCTAATTTAACCCTTTAGGTCAATTTGGGCAAAGTTAGGTCAAGTTGATCAATTGGTCAACTTGGGCTCAATTATGGCTTTAGTCAAGTTCAAAAAGTGATTTGGAATGAACCTGAGCCATTGGTTGCAAACAATTTGGATTAAATCATGATTTGACCCATTTTAGCTTTTTAGGCAAATTTGGGTCAACTTGGGTCAAATAGCCAATTAGGCTTGGATTGGCTCAAGTGAAGGCTTGGTCATGTTTAATCATTGACTATGAGTTGGTTTTAATTAATAGATTTAATCAACTTGGCTTATGGTAGATTTTGGCTAATTTGGGTTTCATTTGGGTTACGTGTTGACTTGGTCAATGGGCTAAGTTGACTTGGTTTGACCTAATTCAAGACAATTAATTAACCTTGGAGGATTTGTTGATCATGTTGTGAGGTTTGGATGGGCTTAGTTCAATCCAATTTGGGTTGGATTAGAAATTAGCTCAAAAAGGTCTTTTATGTCACTTTGGGTCAAGTGAGCCTAAACGAGTTAATTGGCTTTGTTGAGAAAAATTTTCACACACATATAGAGTCACCTTCAAATCTGTTGGTGAGAAGGAGAAGGCAATGTTATATATATGGAAATTTGTCTTAGTAAGATGCCACGTAGACCCATAGATGTACTCATACAGGTGATTGGGTAAGTCATCAAGGTATAGTGTACTATCTCGAAAGACGGAAGTCACTACCTTTTAATGGAACCAATCACCTCAATAAGGATTCCTAAAGATGATGGATCTGCATATGCATCAGAGATTCTTCCCCTACTTTACATGAAAAAGGAAAGCAGGGTTTATTTTAAACTGGTTCATTAAAAGTTCCTTACAGGGGCAAGCCCCTATAGTTAATTACATCCTAAAGGACGGGATCCCCTAGGAAAACTCTCGATTAAAGTAAATGATCATTATCTCTGAAGATTTTAATAGGAAGGACTATTAAATGATTTTTTATATTTTTGAAGATCAAATGAGATTGATCAAAAGAGGGAGTTATTATCGAAACCAAAATTGAAGATAAGAAGGAGATGCTCACGATGCTAGGAAACCTAACGAGCATCTCAAACTATCCTGAAATTGGGCTTTACATTTTTAAAAATTGATTTAGTTTGTTTGAGTTATATTTTTCATTAAAATTTTAGGACTTAAGATTTCTTAACACAAGATTAAGGAAATACCTAAGAGGTGAGGAATTATACTTATGGCTCACAAAGGGGAAAAACAATCTCAGAACCTAAATTTAGGGAGCTTCGGCGAGGGCCAGAAGCATAACCTAAATCTAAGGCAAAAATGGGTAATTGGTTTTTCCTCACAAGAGAGGACAAACCACCCGTCAACTTTGACTTACAACTTCCTGGGGGTGGCCGCCAACTAACTCCTCCTATGATTTTAAATATATGTAGGCAAGTCTTTATGATTATGCAAGATAGCTAGATTATTTTTGTTTAGAAAGAGACTGAGTCCTTAAACTCATTCCCTAAAGAGACTAGATCATGTAAAGGGACATGCTTCAAATGACCTAAAATCTAATGCAATTCAAATTTTATTTTATTTTAATTTTGGACAATTATTTTGACTCAGACTAATAGGATTTTTATGACTAATACATGAGAAATCAGATTATTAGCCAAAATCAGCGAGAATGTAGGAGGTGAGTTTCCACCACGGCCCTCAAAGGTCAAGCTGGATTCTCTGGCAAAAGTTGAAACCCTCCAATCAAGAGTGAAATAAGATG
Organism: Cymbidium sinense; assembly: GCA_021442155.1. Lineage (NCBI taxonomy): Eukaryota > Viridiplantae > Streptophyta > Magnoliopsida > Asparagales > Orchidaceae > Cymbidium > Cymbidium sinense. Next base: position 135,022,853 of record CM038216.1, read on the forward strand.
CATTTGTGCATGATATAATAAAGAAATGCTCATCCAGTTAAGGGGTTGCTAATTCTTTTATCTTGGTTTTAATCCTAAGCTTTAGAAAAGGTTATGAGTTGTTTAATTTTTATTTGAGTTGTTAAGTTAGGTAAAAGATTTATTTTTTTAAAGAGTCTAATCCACATCCAGGCCATACATAAAGTAAGGAAAAAACTAGGAAAAGTATGCCACTTAATGCAAAAGATAAACAAATCATCAATTGATTTATAAAGCTAATTGCAAAAAGAATAAATGGACTTTTGTGGTCAGGCACCACCGTACAAACCCAAAAATATTAAATTGGGAAGCTTCATTTGGTAGAAACGAAGTCCTATTGAGCCGCACGAGCTTTGATTTAGTGTGGTTTGCTTGGAAGACTAAGGTGCTAGATGAAGGTGATCGTGCTTGATCAAACTCCACCCTCTGGCTATGGGAAAGCTTAGGAAAGGATGTTTTCTTGCTCTAGTAACTCCAACGAAGGTGTGTACAAAGTTAATTGCACTTTGGTTGAGAAATGGATAAATGAGTTCATTGGTTTGTTCCCCTATTTTGGCTTCATGTAAAACTAAAAATGGAGATTTTTTGGGAAGCTTGGGAAAGATTCCTCTATCTAGCTCCTAGGGTTCAATCGAGTGTGTCACTCTGTGTTGGAGTGAGAATGAGGGGGGTATACCCCTTCATTCTTTGGATCAAACTGCCATGGCTGGTTTGGGAATTTTTGATCAAGGGGTCACCATGGGAGCTCAGTTTGGGTAAAGAATCATGTGAGTTGGCTTCCCTTGAGTGGAGGAGGGTGTGAGAGTGGCTACCAAGGGGGGAGGAGCTTTCCCTTGGTGGTTTGGCAAGCTCCAAATGTAATGGGGAGGTGATTTAACCTCCCCATAGATCATGGCCAACCCAACCACTGTTGGGTCAGGTCAGCCATGATCCAAGGTGCCTAGGTGGGCTTATGATTGGGTTCCAAGTGGTTAGGAGGAGAAAATGACATAATGGTCATGGGTTTTATCTCATAAGGTGCCCTAAACCCAACAGAAAAATGGTCATTTGGCTATGAGTTTGATTTGGACAGATTTGAAATGGGTTAAAAGTGGGTTAGCCCAAATTTCAAGTGGTTTGGAGTTTATTTGATTTGGTTTGGATTGATTTGACCTATTTTGGTCAAATTGGGTTAGGTTGGGTCAAGTTAATCAATTGGTCAAATTGGGTCAAACCAAGGGTTGGGCCAAGTTGATAAGATCAATTAGAGTGTATTTATTGGTGTCATTAGTTTGGTTTAATTTGCCTTGGATTTGATTATGGTTCATTTGGGTTCATATAGGTCAAATGGGTCAAGTTAACGCATTTGACCAATTTGACCAAATTGGATTGGGTTAGGTGTTGAGTCAAGTTCAATTAGCTAATTGAGAATGATTGTATGCTTTGGTTCGATTTAATTTATATTCAATTTGGATTTTGGCTAATTTAACCCTTTAGGTCAATTTGGGCAAAGTTAGGTCAAGTTGACAAATTGGTCAACTTGGGCTCAATTATGGCTTTAGTCAAGTTCAAAAAGTGATTTGGAATGAACCTGAGCCATTGGTTATAAATAATTTGGATTAAATCATGATTTGACTCATTTTAACTTTTTAGGCAAATTTGGGTCAACTTGGGTCAAATGGCCAATTAGGCTTGGGTTGGCTCAAGTGAAGGCTTGGTCATGTTTAATCATTGACTATGAGTTGGTTTGAATTTATAGTTTTAATCAACTTGGCTTATGGTAGATTTTGGCTAGTTTGGGTTTCATTTGGGCTACGTGTTGACTTGGTCAACAGGCTAAGTTGACTTGGTTTGACCTAATTCAAGACAATTAATTAACCTAGGAGGATTTGTTGATCATGTTGTGAGGTTTGGATGGGCTTAGGTCAATCCAATTTGGGTTGGATTAGAAATTAGCTCAAAAAGGTCTTTTATGTCGCTTTGGGTCAAGTGAGCCTAAACGGGTTAATTGGCTTTGTGGAGAAAAATTTCCACACACATATAGAGTCACCTTCAAATCTGTTGGTGAGAAGGAGAAGGCAATGTTATATATGTGGAAATTCATCTTAGTAAGATGCCACGTAGACCCATAGATGTACTCATTCAGGTGATTGGGTAAGTCATCAAGGTATATTGTACTATCTCAAAAGACAGAAGTCACTACCCTTTAATGGAACCAATCACCTCAATAAAGATTCCTAAAGATGATGGGTCATCATATGTATCAGAGATTCTTCCCATACTTTACATGAAAAAGTAAAGCAGAGTTTATTTTAAACTGGTTCATTAAGTTCCCCACAGGGGCAAGCCCCATCCTAAAGGACGTGATCCCCTAGGAAAACTCTCGGTTAAAGTAAATGATCATTATCTCTGAAGATTTTAATAGGAAGGACTATTAAATGATTTGTTTATATTTTGAAGATCAAATAGGATTGATTAAAAGAGGGAGTTATTATCGAAGCCAAAATGGAAGATAAGAAGGAGATGCTCACGATGCTATGAAACCTAACGAGCATCTCAAACTATCCTGAAATTGGGCTTTACATTTTTAAAAATTATTTTAGTTTGTTTGAGTTATATTTTTCATTAAAATTTTAGGACTTAAGATTCCTTAACACAAGATTAAGGAAATGCCTAAGAGGTGAGGAATTATACTTATGGCTCCCAAAGGGGAAAAACAATCTCAGAACCTAAATTTAGGGAGCTTCGGCGAGGGCCAGAAGCATAACCTAAATCTAAGGCAAAAAATGGGTGGTTTTCTCCTTGAGAGAGGACAAACCACTGGTGACAACTTACAACTTCACAGGGGTGGCCAGCTAACTCCTCCTATGATTTTAAATATATGTAGGCAAGTCTTTATGCTTATGCAAGATAGCTAGATTATTTTTGTTTAGAAAGAGACTAAGTCCTTAAACTCATTCCCTAAAGAGACTAGATCATGTAAATGGACATGCTTCAATTGACCTAAAATCTAATGCAATTTAAATTTTATTTTATTTCAATTTTGGACAATTATTTTGACTCAAGCTAATAGGATTTTTTTGACTAATGCATGAGAAATTGGATTATTAGCCAAAATCAACGAGAATGTAGGATGTGAGTTTCCACCACGACCAGGTCGGATTCTCGGCAAAGTTGAAACCCTCAATCAAGAGTGAAATAAGATGCATTTGTGCATGATACTTATAAAGAAATGCTCATCCATAAGGGTTGCTAATTCTTTTATCTTGGTTTTAATCCTAAGCTTTAGAAAAGGTTATGAGTTGTTTAATTTTTATTTGAGTTGTTAAGTTAGGTAAAAGATTTATTTTTTTTCTAAAGAGCCTAATCTACATCCAGGCCATACATAAAGCAAGGAAAAAACTAGGAAAAGCATGCCACTTAATGCAAAAGATAAACAAATCATCAATCAATTTATAAAGCTAATTGCAAAAAGAATAAATGGACTTTTGTGGTCGGGCACCACCGTACAAACTCAAAAATATTAAATTGGGTAGCTGAGCTCTACCCTTATACAACCCAAATTACAAATGAATATTATAATTAAGCAAAGGCATTCATTATTATGGGGGTCTTCAAGCTTTGTTCTTCTTTCTTCTTCCTTTCTTCTTTTGGTTCCTCCTTTTGGATGGTTAGAAGGTGGATGCTCCAAGGCTTCATATAGTGCATAAGATGGGATCTTATGACCAATGTTCATCCTGATCCTCCATAACAAATCATTCCAAAATCCTAATTATTTAAATTTTTACATGAAAATGAAAAGGGAAATCCAGCTAGCACCTGCATAATAAAGGCTAGTTAAATCACACCACACAAATCCCAAGCATGTATATTAGACTTATCATCCTACACATGGGAGACTAAGTCCACCTAGCCTATGGATTATGCAAATGGGTATAAGTACCTGCAAGCAAGAAGCAATTATATTTTTATTTATGATAGTTACAATCCTCTATAGAAAAGAATAGTTAGACTAAACATGTCCTACCATTCATTCTACAAGCATACACCCTAAAATCCAGTCTAAAACATAGATCAAAAAATAAAACAAATCAACCATACATGACCAACTAGCTAAAGTGGTGACTTAGGCTAATGTGTGTGCTTTGAAGGCTTGTGTGGTATGCTTAGCTTAGGACTTTAAGTTCAAAATTTTTAAGTGTGAAGAACATGTTCAACTTAGAGGAGGGTTTCATTTAAGTTGTTTAAGTGTCTTGGATTATTTTTATTTCATATTTTAATTTAGTTTAAGTGAAACCTACAATTAATTACTAAGTTATGAAGATAGAGAAAGAGAAGAGAACTTCTCTTTCCGTCCCTAACCTTAAGTAATTTTCTAAAGTTGGTTTATGTTTTAGTTTCATTTAGGTGAATGTTTTGATTAAATATTTTAATTAATCTTAAGTTTAGATAAACTCTAAAAAACTTATTCAAAAAAAGGCATTTTAAGATTAAATAAAATGAATCAAAATTCACACAACACACATTACTTCATTTCTTTCCCAACACATATAACATGCATATGTATGAACCCTAAGCATATCTATGCACACAAATGAGAGAAGTTAACACACTTTATGATGCATGCTAAGTAACCCTCTTAAGAAAATTTAGAAGTTAAACATGTATGATTTTATTAAGTAGAAAAAGGTTTTCATTATCCAAAATCTCACATACATGCATGAAAGTAAGAAAGACATAAGTGAGTACATTGCCATTATTAACCAGAGGTGTAAGGTACAAAACCTACTTAGGGCTACTTAAAGCCTCGTAACCTCGGGGTTATCCAGACTAATATATCACTTTCTTTAAATACGAACATGCATATAAAATAAATGAAGTAGAAAAGGTAGATGCAAAAGTTGTTTAATGGATTTGTTTTGTTTATGCAATTTACTCATGCAAGTGTAAGCAATCCTTCTTAGATGATAGCATAGGGATGAATAGGGTATAGAATTAAGTAAGTTTTGAGTTCTTTTCAAATGAACCCTACATCTTACCAACTCCTATTCAAAACTATGCTAACATAAGAAAGAAAGAAAAATAAACATGACTTTATAATCTATCACATGCAAGCTTATAATTAAGATATGAATAGCACACTTTCAGATTTGATATTTCATTTATAGGTTTTGAAAATATTTTGAATTTAGTAGTGATAATAGCCACTCATATTTTACTTTAGCATACACATGCACATTTGACATAAAGTAAATCATTTTTATTTTAAAATTTGAAACATGAAATTATGAATGCTTGAATCACATGATATACAACTTAACATGTTGGGAAAGATCCAAAGCAATGAAAGCATATGAACAAATTCAATTTACTTAAATCCTAAAGACACTCTTAAGGAATAAGAAAATTTAGAATAAATCAAAGTGAATTTCAAAATGATTTTTGTTTAGTCTGAAGTTTGATTTAATTTTAAAAAGGTGAGATGAGTTTGCTATTCCTAACCCATTCCCACATATGTTTTGTATTCTTATTTAATTTTTATATTATTAAATCTACTTTTAAGCATTGATTAAGTTAATGTATGAATTAAGTGGCTTAATTAACCCTTACCTACACCACCTTAGAAAAATTAACTAACAAATTTTGAGCCAATGAGATGACATAAAATCCACAAGGTATTTAAATTTGCAATGCACCTAATAATGAAAAGGTCTAATGCAATTTGACTCATAATTAAAAGTTAATTAAGCTAAGGGGTTTCACTTAAGTACTTTTAAAACACCCCTTCACACTTATGAAAGGGGTTTTAGTTTTCTTAATTAAACTTAGGCTATTAAGAACCTAAGCATTTACTCAAGGTAGATTAATTAAGTTCTGGAACTTTTTTTTTAGAATTTTTGAAAATTGATTAGAGGGGTGATTAATGAGTTCATCCTTAATTAAGAGGGGATTAAGGAGAAAAAAGAGAGTTTAGGAAATAGCTTGGGGGAAATGCCCCAAAATTATTCCATAAAACCCCTACTCACTCGATCTGACCTTAATCAAACTTAATCATAGGGTAAATCCTCTAATCACACCTTCATTACCCTTAATTACATGAAAGGGGTAATTAGGGAATGAAATAGCAATTTTCCCAATTAACCCTAGAAATTTGAGATCAATTGATGACCTAATTAAAGCATATTTAGCTAATTAAGATTCCCAAAGAAACCCAAATTTAGAGAAAAGAGTACTTCAAATTCCATTGAAAATATTTTTAAAATATTTTAGATGAAATTATCTTTCCATAGCATTTTTCCTTTTATTTTTTTGATTTTTCTATGAAGAGTTATTAATTTTTGAAGTTTTCTAAATTAATTAGGAATTAAATAATACCCTTAACTAATCCCTACTTAATACTAGCTCACGGTGCGACGCGTGGTGGCGGCGATCAGCACGCTTTACACAGGTCATGCCATGAGGGGACAACTTAAGTTGTCACTTCATAAAGGTGGCGGCGATGCACACGCTAATACCAAGCCATCCAATCAAAGATTGGACAGGTAAGGATTCACCTACGATTTAAAACATATAAAGGATTTCTAAAACGTGCCAAATAATCTCAACCGTCCATCTAAAATGCGCAGAAGGATGGCTGAGATGAGCCAAGTTCTTCCCTGAGGATCAATGTGAACCATCCATGATCGGGGAGATCGGCCCGATCAGCATAATGGACTCAACACCATCTAGAGGAATCGAGCGGCCAATTCAATGGTGGATTTCACATGCCATAAATATTTCTTTCATAAAGCTCCAACACCTATCAAGCTAAGGGGACAGAAAATTACATACCTTGCTGGAGGTGATCACTGGCACTCGAGCTCGATGAGGTAGCTTCGTCTGGTAGAGACGAAGCCCTGTTGAAAGTTTAAAGCCTTGGAGTTGAGTAAATCTCCCTATGGACCAACACCACTTGCTCCCCTTTGCGACTTTGATCCAATTGCACTCTTCCTTGCTTTGGGAACTTGAGGGAATGCTTAGGTGCACTCGACCTGATCCCTTGAGGGAGTGTGCAAAGGCAAGTAGTTTTAAGTGAGGAGGAAGTTGGGAATTGAGATGAGCTCCCCTATTTTGCATTATGCAAAATTGAGAAGTGCAAGATTCAAATCCCTCTTAGAAAGCTTAGGAATGCTCTGAGGTGGTTGCTCTGGGTTCCTAGGCTCCAATCGAAAGTGAGTGAAGTGAAATTTCATTGAATTAGGGGGTGTATATCTCCTCCTATGGCAATCGAATGGCCGAGCATAAGCTTGCTATTTTGATCCAATTGACCAGATTGGAGGGGTTGTTTTGATGGTTTTGAGTGTCCACATGGTCGGTTTAATCGCTTGAGTGGATTGCCAACTTCTCATGTGCTGAAATTGAGCTTGGGGGAGAGTTTCAAAATTGAATTTTAGGCTATATGGTCGGGTTTGGTCTATGGGCCAAATGGGTTGACCCAAACCCATGGCGTTGGGTGCACCACTCATCACTAGGTCCCCTTGAGCATTTAGGAAAGCCTCAAGTGATTGTAAAGATAGAATGACCAAAATGCCCATGGGCTAGGCCAAAATTTGTTCTATGGCCTAGGGGTAAAATGGTAATTTTGTTACATTTTTTAATTTGGGTATGTTTGGTATATTGAGAAAATAGGTTTGGCCAAGTTTCATTGGATTTGGAATCCATTTGATAAGGTTTGGCTCATGTTGACCCATTTAGGTCAAAATGGTTCAACTTATGTCAAGTTAACCAATTGGTCAAATTGGGTCAAACCAAGGGTTGGTTCAAGTTCATATGACCAGTTGAAATATTTTCGTGACTTTGATTTGGTTCAATTTGTTATATATTTGATTTTGGCTCATATGACTCCTTTAGGTCAAATGGGTCAAGTTGATCTATTTGACCCATTTGACCTATTTGAGGAAGGTCAAGGGTAGGTTTAAGTTTAGTTAGTTATATGGAGTGGATTGGTATCTTTATTTCCAATCAATTTTGGTTAAGTTCAATTTTAGCTCAACATGACCCCTTTAGGTCATGTTGGGTCTAAGGTCAATTGGGCTAGGTTGGGTCTAATTGGCCAATTGAGTCTTTGGTCAAGTTTCACAAGTGATTTGGAATGGACTTGACCCATTGGTTCCAATCAATTTGTCTTATATCAAGTTTTGACACATTTTGACACTTTAGGTCAAAATGGGTCAACTTAGGTCAAGTGGGCCAATTGGGCTAGGTTATGCTTAAATGTTGGCTTGGTCAAGTTCAAACATAAGTCATGAGTGAACTTAGATCAAAGGTTTCAATCAATTTGGCCTATGGTGGATTTTGGCTATGTTAGATTTTATTTTAGGTTAAGTGTTGACTTGGTCAACCCTTGGGTTTGACTTGGTTTGACCCAATTTGATTGATTATCATCCCATGATGATTGTTGATCATGATGAGAGGGATATATGAGTTTGGTTTAGTCCAATTTGGTTAGGATCAAAAGTTGGCTCATAAGGGTACTTTAGGTCACTTTGGGTCAAGTGAGCCTAAGTGGGTCAAATGGCTTGGTCAAAGCTTGATTTGAAGTTGATTGATCTTGTATATAGACTTATGATTGAAATATAAATCCAATTACAAGTGGTTTGAGGTCAAATGGGTTTTGATCCATTTGAAAATTTCAATTTCAAATAAAGAATATAAAGGGGTCTTGGGTTTGATTTTTGATTTGGGTTTTGATTATTTGATTGAGGTTTGGATTTATATATGAGCTCATTATTGTAGGTTTGATTGAACCATGAGAGAAAAATCAAGGATTTGGCTTGATTTGAAAGTGATTTGTCTAAGGTCAAGATTTAGGCTTGAAAGGCTAAGATTTGATTTTGAATTAATTTGAGTTTGATTTTTGGAATTGTTTTTGATTGTTTTAATTTATATTTAATTATTTATGTAAATATAAATGATGATATAAATTTATCATGAGAAAATTTCAAGAATTTGAAAGAGTTTAATCATGATTTGGGATAAATCCATTAAAGGGAATTTAAAGGATTTAAGAGAATTTTTTATAGTTTGAATTTTAATTTTTGAATTGGATTTGATTGATTTAAATTTATATTTCATTTATATATGAGAACATAAATGATAATATAAATTGATTTTGAGAAAATCCCATGAGTTTGAAATGGTTTGATCAAAGTTTAGCTTAAATCCATTAATGGAAAATTAAGGGATTTAAGGAAATTTCAAGGATTTTAAATTTGGAATTTAATTTGAGAGTCTGATTTGATTGATTTATATTTATATTTCATTTATATATGAGAATATAAATGACTATATAAATAAGTTTTGAGAAAACCCCAAGGTTTTGAAGTGATTTGATCAAAGTTTAGGTTAATTTTGGCCAAGTCCTTTAACGAAAAATTAAGGGGACTTAAGAAAATTTTTATGGATTGATTTAGAATTTTGAGTTTGATTTGATGGGTTTGAATTTATATTTTATTTATATCTACATGTAAATGAGAATATAAATGAGTTATGAGAAAATCTCAAAGGTTTGGATAGGTTTTGATCATAATTTTGGTTAAGTCCATAAGGAAGGGTTAAGGACTTAGGAAATTTGAACTTAGGAATTTTTGTTGGATTTTGGTCATGGGTTTCAATCATATCTTTCAATCATGGATTTCAATAATAGAATTTAACCATGGAATTGATTTGAGTTTGGAGAAAATCAAATAGAATTGATTTGGAGTTTGAATTGAAGGAGGCAAAGTGAGGAATGGTTTAAGCTAAAAGGGTAGGAAATTTTCCTAAAACTCCTAAGGCATGTTGACTCTTATAAGTCTTGTCTTAGAATCTTAAAGTCTTAATTTAAAAGCTGATCATGGTTTGATTCATGGTTTGGATTAAACTCACCCATGAGTGTTGGCCTCATGGATGAGCTCTCAACCTCCATCTTAGACAGAAATTCTCTTAGATTTTAAGAGTTCCTTATGATACATCTAGTGATTGATGACACTCAACTTTCTTAGAGACTTAGAAACCATCGAAAGGTCATGCCGAGTGTTAGAAAATTGCCTATAGCTTGAACCAAATTCCTCTCTTCCTTCCTTCAAGTCAAACTTAAATCAATTCCAACTTAATTGATTTTCTCCAAACTCAAATAAATTTCAAATGATTGAAATCCATGATTGAAACAAATGATTGAAGCTTATGATTGAAATTCCTAGTTCAAAATATTTCTTAAGTCCTTTGATTCCCTCTCATGGACTTAGCCTAAATCAAATCTAAATCAATTCAAATTCAAGGAATTTTCTCACAACCTATTTATATTATCATTTATATTCAAATATATAAATGAAATATAAATTCAAATCAATCAAACCAAATTCTGAATTCAAATCCAAATCAAAAATCTTTCTTAAGTCACTTTGATACCCTCTTATGGACTTAGCTAAAATCAAGTTCAAATCACTTCAAATTCATGAAATTTTCTCACAACTCATTTATATTATTATTTATATTCACAAATATAAATGAAATACAAATTCAAATATCCAAAACCAAATCCAAAAATCAAACTCAAACTCATTCAAAATTCAACCTAAGCCTTTCAAGTCAAATTCTTGAACTTAGGCAAATCAAATTCAAATAAAGCCAAACTCTTTATTTTTCTTCATGATTCAATCAATCCTTCAATCATGAATCTAAATATAAACATAAACTTTAATCACTGAACCAAAACTAAATCCAAAAATCAAACCCAAGTCAAGCTCATGTTCACCCTTTTGAACTTGAAATTATCAAATGAATCAAAACCCATTTGACTTCAAACCACTTGCAAATAGATTTATATTTCAATCATAAGTCCATATATGAGTTCAATCAAACTCAAATCAAGCTTTGACCAAGCCATTTGACCTACTTAGGCTCACTTGACCCAAAGTAACCTAAAGTACTCTTATGAGCCAAATTTTAATCCTAACCAAATTGGATTGAACTAAGCTCAACTATGCCTCACATTGTGAACAACAATCATCAGATCAATCACTAAAATTGGGTCAAACCAAGTCAAACCTAAGGGTTGACAAAGTCAACACTTAGCTAAAATGAAATTTAAACTAGCCAAAATCCACCATAGGCCAAATTGGTTGAAACCATTGATCAAAACTCATTCATGACCAATGTTTGAGCTTGACCAAATCATCACTTGAGCCTAGCCTAGCCCAATTGGCTACTTGACCTAAGTTGACCCAACTTGACCTAAAAAGTCAAAATGTGTCAAAATTTGATCTAAGCCAAATTGATTGAAACCACCGGGTCAAGTTCATTCCAAAATGATTGTTGAATTTGGCCAAAGTTCCAATTGGCCTAACTTAATTGACCTTGAACCGACTAAAAGGTCATATTGAGCCAAAATCAAATTAAATCAAAATAAACCAAAATTGATTGGAAACAAAGATACCAATCCATTTCATATGACCAATGAAACCTAAGTTAACCCTAACCAAAATAGGTCAAATGGGTCAACTTATTGACCTAAATGAACTCAATTGAACCAAAATGAAATATAAATCAAATTGAACCAAAGCAAAACCACCAACACATTTCAAATGGTCATATGAACTTGACCCAAGTTGACCCATTTTGACCTAAATCGATCAACATGAGCCAAATCATATCAAATCAACTCCAAATCCATTGAAACTTGGCCCAACTCATTTTTTTTTTCATCATATTCAAACATAGAAATCCAAGCCAAATAACTATTTTACCCCTAGGCCATAGTAAATTTTGGCCAAATTAACTTGGAATTTGGTCAAATCCTATTCATGACCACTTGGCACCCTCTTAGTAGACCAAATGGACATTAGTGAGTATGGTGCACCTAACCCAATGGGTTTGGGTCAGCCCAACCTAATCTAAGGCTAAAACTGACCACCTCACTCTAAATTAAGCATATGAAATCCCTCCTCCACTCAATTAAAGCACATGGAAGCTCTATTACTCCACTCTACACTCAAAAATGACCCATGTGCAACTCCTAATAACCTAACTAACTGATCCAATCTAATCAATTGATCAAAAATGGAAAAGGGAGGCTTGGCCATCGGATTGCTTTAGAGGGAGATATACTCCCCTTAATTTCATTTCAATTCAACAATCACTCTCCAATTCGATTGAGCTGAGGGAAGCCATAGGAACCATTTCCAAGTCTCCCCAAGCTTCCTAGAGTGATTTTTGATTTCTCGTTTCTCAATTTTCATAGACTGAAAATAGGGAGCTCCACTTGAATTCCATCTCCTATAATACCCAAAACCAATCTAATTCCTCCTTCAAGCACCCTCAGAGGATCAAATCGAACTCACTCCAAGCTTCATTCAAGTTCTCCAAGCAAAGGAGGAGTGCTCTTGATCAATATCGAGCCTACTTGAAGGTGAACTTAGCCTATAGGAAGATCCATCCAATTTCAACACCTTAAAACTTCAACAAGGCTTCGTCTCTACTAAACGAAGCTACTTCAAGGAAATCGAGCACCGGTGATAGCCTCTATCAAGGTATGCCCTTAAATAGAGCATAATTTCATCTCCTCTTAGTCCTTTGTGAAGTGAAGTTTCATCCCATGAAAAACTAGCTATTGGATGTGATTTCACTTGCATGATGATGGTCTGGGTAAGTTTTGTGTTCAATTTGAGCTCAATTGAGCTTGAATCTTGCAATGGAAGGTGGGCGGCTCCGCTTTCCCACAGGAAAACTCAGGGATGAATCATGGGCCATCCATCAGCGCATTTTGGATGGACGACCATGATTAAAACACATAGGATCAATGGATTAATCCTTTAATACCATGGGTTTAATCTCAGCCATCTGATTCTTGATCGGACAAACGGTGGCAGCGCTGGCGACGATGCTGATGTGATAACTTTAATAGTCTCTCATCCATGGCAAGTGGCGTCACATCCACCTCCGCATTAACTAGCATTATTTAGTGGAGATTAGTTACCTAATTAATCATGGAAACTTCAAATATTCATATCTAAGTGTAGAAAAATAAAAAAAATATGAAATAAATTGCATATGAAAGCTAACTGAATGTAGAATACTATAAAATTAATTTTGATAGATTTTGAAAAGTGTTATTTTCTGAATTTAGGTTTTATTGGGAATGTAATTAGGCTAATTACCCTCTGATTATTCCATTAATTAATCTCAAACTTCTCATGTGTATTCAGTGGGATGACTTCTGCCTCTCCTAATTTGCTTGGGATTTATTAATGGTTTAATTAGGGTAATTATTAAATTCATTTCTAATTACTCTCCTAATATAATTAAGCCTAATTAAGTGTGTAATTAATGGTTTAATCCATTGATTGAGTTAATTAAGGTTTATTTAAATGAACAAGAGTTTTAGGGAATAATTTAGGGATATTTTCTTTTAGCTATTCCTTAAACCCCCTCTTTCTTCCTTAATCTAAATTTAATTAAGGATTAATCCACTAATTACCTACCTAATTAATTTGATAAAATTCTAAAACTTTCCAGAACTTAACTAATTCATCTTAGGTAGATGCTTAGGTGTTCAATAACCTAAGTACATTGAGGAAATCAAAATCCAAGTCACATGGGTGAGAGGGGTTATGAAAGTACTTAAATCAAACCCTTTAGCTTAATTAATCATTAATCACAAGCCAATTGCATTAGGCCCCTTTCTTTCTAAGGTGTATTATTGATTTAAATTCTTTGTGTAAATTTATGTCATCCATTGGCTCATAATTATTTGGTTAAGCATGCTAAGGCGGTGTAGGTAAGGGGTAATTAACACACTTAATTCACACCTTAACCTAAACAAAATATAAAAATCACCTAATGATCCTAAGAATAAACTAAATTAACTCACATATGGGGGAAATGGGTTTTAACAACAAACATTCCTTCACATTTTCTAAATCAAACATAAAGCAAATTCAAAATAAAAATCACATTACACAAATTTTGATTCACTTTGAACTTTCTTATTTCATAGGATTGTCTTTAGGAATTAATTAGGGTGAATGAATTTACATTGCTTTCATCACTTTATTTCTTTCCTAGCATGATAAATGTGTATGTCATATGAAAATCATGCATCCATCTCTTCTAAAAATCAAAATTTAAAATGAAATATTTTCTTTATATCTAATTGCATGTTTTGACTAAAGTAAAAATATGAATGGTTATTATCACTATTAAATTCAAAATTATTTTCAAAACTTATAAATAAAATATCAAAACTGAAAGGTATGCTACTTATACTTTATTTATAAGCTTGCATGTGAATATAAAAATGTGTCTTATGTTTGCTTCATTTTTTCCTCTTAGCATGGATTTGGATAAGATTTGCAAAGTGCACAGTTCTTTTAAAAGAATATAACACTTGCTTAAAATCTACTCTCATCATCTTCCATGTTATAACTTGAGAAGGATCTTTACATTTACACACATAAATTGCATAAACAAACCAAAATTTAAATAAGCATAAACTTTGCATCTTTCTTTTTCCATTTATCTCTTTTGTACATGCATATGTATTTAAGGAAAGTGGTATATTAGTCTGGACTACTTTAGGGTTCTGAGGCTTTAAGTAGCCCTAGGTAGGTCTTGTACCTTACACCCCTGGTGCTAACAATAGCACCGTACTCACTTATGCCTTTCATACATACTCATGTGCATATGAATAAAGGATAAAAGAATACCACCCCCCCCCCCCCTTTTTTTACTTAATGAAAATCATGCATTATAAGGCATCTAAATTTTCTTAAGTAACACTACCTAGCATTCATCATTAAAGTGTGCTAAATATTTTCATTTGTATGTATCGATATGCTTAGGGTTCATTCATATGCATGTTACATATGAGAAAGAAATGAAGTAATGTGTATTTTGTGATGTTAATTCACTTTAATTAATCTTAAAATACCTTTCTTTTTGAATATATTTGTTTAGAGTTATTATGAACTTAGGATTAATTAAAACACATAATAAAATAGTCACTAAATAAAATCAAACATGAACCTACTTTAGAAATTACTTAAGGTAGAGAAGGAAAGAGAAATTCTCTTCTCTTTTCCCTCTCTTTACAACTTAATAATTAATTGTAGGATTCACTCAAACCTAATCAAAATATAAAATAAAATTAATCCAAAATAACTAAACAGCTTAAATTGAAACCATCCTCTAAGTTGAACATTTTCATACTTAGGAAGGAAATCTAAACCTTAAAGCCATAGCTAAACATACCACACATGACACAGCTAAGTCACCATTTTAGCTTTAGGTTAGGTGCATTTATTTGTTGTTTGCTTTTATTTAATGATGTATTGTTTCTAGTCTGAATGTTAGGGTGTATGTGCATAGAATGAATGGTAGGATGATTTAGTCTAATCTTTATCTTCTACAGGGGATTGTGCTTATGGGTCATTGTAATAAAAATATAAATACCTTGGCTGTGCAGGTGCTTATACCCTTAAGCATAATCCAATAGGCTAGGTGGACTTGGTTACCCATATGTGGGGTGCTAAGTCTAATATACATGCTTAAGAATTATATGGTTAATTTAGTTAATCTCTTTTTTTTGCAGGTGTTAGTTATACTTACTTTTCCTTTTCATGTACTTTTATAATTAGAATTTTAGAATAATTATTATGGGAGATTAAGATGAACATTGGTCATAAGATCTCATCTTATGTACCATGTGAAGCCTTTGGAGCAACCAAATTCCACCCATCCAAAAAAAAGAACCAAAAGAAGAAAGAAGAAATGAATACCCCATAACATGAATTCCTTGCTTAATTGTAATAAATTCATTTTTAATCCATGTTGTATAAGGGTAGAGCTCAGCTACCCAATTTGTTTTTGAGTTTGTGTGGTGGTGGCTGACCACAAATGGTCTTTTATTCTTTTGTGTTAGCTTTATAAAATGTTTAATATTTTATTTAGCTTATGTATTAAGATGGCATCCTTTTCCTAGTTTCTTCCTTGCTTTGATGTATGGCCTGGATGACGATTAGGCTCTTAGGGAAAAATAAATCTTCTACCAAATTAATCAACTCAAAATTTAAAGTAAACAACTCATAACATCACTTAAAGCCTAAGTTAAAATCAGGATAAAAGAATTAGAAACCCCTTAGCTGGAAATGTACTTTCTTTTCTAACATCATGCATAAAAGCATATTGTTTCACTATTTATTGGGGGGCTTTAACCTTTGCCAGAGAACTTGGCTTGACCTATGAGAGCCATGGTAGAAACACACATCTTTATCTTATCGATTTTGGCCCATAATCTAATTTCTCATGCATTAAGCATAAAGAATTATATACCCTGAGTCAAATGATTGTCCAAAATGAAAATAAAATATATAAAAAATTTGCATTAGATTTAAGTCATGAATTTATGCCTTTACTTGTTCTAGTATCTTTAGGGAGTGCATTTAAGGACTTAGTCTTATTCTAAATAAATAACAACCTTACTATCTTGCATAAACATATGACTTATCTACATATTTTTAAAATTATAAAAGGAGATAGTTGGCGGCCACCTCCAGGTAGTTGTAAGTCCAACAGTTAGGTGATTTATCCCCTCTTATGGAGGTAAACTAAATACCCATTTTTCACTTTAGATTTAGGTCATACTTTTGGCCCTCGCCAAAGCTCCCTAGATTTAGGTTTAGAGGTTGCTACTTCCCTTTGGGGGCTATGAGCATAAATCCTCACCTCTTAAGCATTTTCATGATCTTGTGTCATGGAATCATAGCCTTGTACTATGGAATTGTAAGCCCTGGCATTCTAATGAAAATTCAACTCAAACACATTAATTCAATTTCAAAAATATAAAGCCCAACCATAGGGTAGTCTGGGGTGCTTACTAGGCTTCCTAGTATCTTAAGCATCTCCTACTTGCTTTCCATTTGGCTTCGATAAGAACTCCCACCTCTTCATTGATCCCACTTGACTCTCCAAAAATAAATAATCGATTGATAATCCTACCTTTTCAAAATCTTTGGAGACAACGATCATTTACCTTAATCGAGAGTATTCCAAAGGAATCCCATTTCTTAGGATGTAATTAACTATGGGGGCTTGCCCCTATAGGGAACTTAACGAACCCGATTTAAAATAAACCTTACTTTACTTTTTCATTTAAAGTAGGGGAAGAATCTCTCGCATATTTTGAAGACCCAAATAAAATAACATTATTTTGAAATGCCACTTAACATATTCCATATATGATTAGGTTGGGATTTCCTCTTAAAAAGAAAAAATAATAATAATCACACATGAAATACATCTTTGAAAAATGAAATATAATTGATTTCCATCCCACATACCCAAATTTGTTAAATGGAAATCTCTCTTTTCAAAATCAACGAAGACAATTTTTTTTAAATACATTTGGAAATTCATTCTAACATACCCCATTTGCTAAAGTGAAATATCCCTTTTTCAAAATCCAAAACAAAAATTTGTAACACATTTTTTGAATTTCATTTAGCACGCTCAAATTTGCTAAGTGAAATCTCCATTCCATAAAATTTTAAAATACATTGAAACTTCATTCTAGCATACCACATTGGCTAAAGTGAAGTCTCTATTTTCAAACAAAAAAATCAAAAATAAAATTTTTAAAACACATTGGAACTTCATTTTAGCATACCATATTTACTAAAGTGAAGTCTCCATTGTCAAACATAAAAATTTGAAACACATTTTTGGAATTTCATTTAGCATACTCAAATTTGCTAAGTGAAATGTCCATTTCACAAAATTTCAAAATCACATTGGAACTTCATCTTAGCATACCATATTTGCTAAATTGAAGTCTCCATTTTCAATCAAAATTAAAAACAAAATAAGCACATTAGGATTTCCTTAGCAAACCCAAATTTGTTAAGGATCCTATTTTTCAAAATAAAATCAAAAACAAAAGAAACACATTAGGATTTTCTTAGCATACTCAACTTTGCTAAGAGTCATATTTTCAAAAATTTCCAAAAAGAAAGCATACTTGGATTTCCTCATTTAGCATACCCAAATTTGCTATATGAGAATTCCATTTTTCAAATCACAAATGATTCACAAAATAAAGAAAACAAAGAAACAAAAAGAAGAAATTATTTTCAAACATCTCACTTAGCATACCCAAATTTGCTAAGTGAGTAAATTCCAAAAATCACAAATCCAAAATAAAAGCAAATTGACCTTTTACTTTATCATACGCAAATTTGTTAAATAAAGGGTCCTCAAAACAAAAATCAAAAATCAAATATGAACCTATGGAAGCATCTCTTCAAAAATATTTGAACTCATTTTCAACATATCTAAATTTGTTGAAAGTAGATTCTACATCCAAAAATTCATCTTTCCAATCAAATCTCAAAATCTACTCTAAATCATTTGAGCCCGACTTAACACTTTCAAGATGTTGAGTATGGGTTCAAATTATAAACTCAAAATTTAAAATCAACATGAATCTGATTCAAGTTTATTTTTAACATTACAAACTTTCATTTAGCATCAGTTTCAATTATAGTTCAGTTTCAATTTTAGTTTCAGTTGATAGCAATGGCTGCACAGAGATATGTGTTTACCTTTCCCCATGGGATGGATATGGCCCTGGATCATGCTAGCCTTCTTTGCTCTGACTATGCCCACCTCATTCACATTGGATGAAGTTTTGAGGGGCAGGATTACATTCCCTCATGACCTTAGTAGGAACAGATTGGGCGAGCCGATCATTCAGTTGACATCGCATCTAATATTTCCTCACTAAAGAGGAAGGCAGCTACAATTCCCACTACAGTAGTGTCAGTGACAGTGCCTGCATGCCCCGTGGTTCCCCGTGCTGCCCTAGTTAGGGATAGCACCCGGTATTATATTTTTTTTACAATGCGGAGTTGATTTTTCTCCTACCAGTCTCGAATAGAGCATGTTCAAAAAAATCTTCTTCATGTAAAAACTGTTCAATTTAGATCGGGAAAATATATTTTAGGAAACCGTGTGCTAAGGCTCGAGTCCATAGTCAATCCTATTTTTGAAAGGAGCAGTTGACAATGGAATCCAATTTGTCCCATTATTTGACTATCCATAACATAATAGCATGAAAAGAAGGCCCAGCTCCAGGTTGTTCAGGAATAGCAGTGTTTAGTTTCTCAACCCTTTGCCTTAGGATTAGTTAATTATTTCTTGATGGGACCAGGAAGGGATATAACTCAGTGGTAGAGTGTCACCTTGACGTGGTGGAATTCATCAGTTTGAGCCTGATTATCCCTAAACCCAACGGGAGTTTTTCTATTTGGACTTGCTCCCCTATCTTGATCGAACGAGAATGGATAAGAGGCTTGTGGGATTGATGTGATAGGGTAGGGATGACTATATTGCTGGGAGTGAACTCCAGGCTAGTATGAAGTGCATGGATGGATATAAGCCTTCGGCCTTGGAATGAAAGACAATTCCAAATCAACCTTGTCTACGAACAAGGAAGCTATAAGTAATGCAACTATGAATCTCATGGAGAGTTCGATTCTGGCTCAGGATGAACGCTAGCAACATGCTTAACACATGCAAGTCAGATGGGAAGTAGAGTTTTTAATAGAAAATGGGTGAGTAACGCCTAAGAACCTGCCCTTGGGAGGGAAACAATAACTAGAAACGGTTGTTATCCTCCGTAGGCTGAGGAGCAAAAGAAGAAATTCACCTGAGGAGGGGCTTGCATCTGATTAGCTAGTTGGTGAGGCAATAGCTTACCAAGGTGATGATCAGTAGTTGGTCCAAGAAGATGATCAGCCACACTAGGACGGAGACACAGCCTAGACTCATACGGGAGGTAGCAGTGGGGAATTTTTCATAATGTGCGAAAGCCTGACTAAGCAATGCTGTGTGGAGGTAGAAGGCCCATGGGTCATGAACTTCTTTTCTCAAAGAAGAAGCAATGACGGTATCTGAGGAATATGCATCAGCTAACTTTGTGTCAATAACTGCGATAAGACAGAGGATGCAAGCGTTATCTAGAATGATTGGGTGTAAAGCGTCACAGTGGCTTTGCAAGTGTAAATCAAATCTGGGCTCAACCTCGCGGTGGAAACTACCAAGTTGATCGGTAGAGGAATTTTAGTGGAGTAGTGAAATATGTAGAGATCGAAAAGAACAACAATGGCAAAAGCACTCTGCTGGGCTGACACTGACACTGAAAGATAAAAGCTAGGGGAGCAAATGGGATTACATACCAAGTCAGGAACCCACTCACTAGCACCTTCTAAGGGGAAGGCTCCCCTGATCCCAGGGATTATCCCCTGCTTTTGAGGTTGGGTCTAATTCTTACACTGCTCGTCCACCAAGACCCAAAGGAGGAAAAAAAACTACATGATAAAGCGGATGGAATGACTACAGTGTTATTGAGGAGTTGCCCACTTTAGTTTCATGACCAAATGTTTTGCCCACATGTCGCTTAGATTTTGGTCATGCTTTAGCTTGTACTAAAGCTCCCTAGATTTAGGATCTAAGGTAGCTATTTTTTTCAAGTTATAAGCATAAATCCTCACCTCTTAGGTATTTCCATGATATTGTATCGATGAATATAAGCCCTAACAATCTAATAAAATTTCAACTCAAATGAATAAATCTCTTCAATTTCAAACAAATAAAGCCCAATCATAGGATATATTGTAATGCTCACTAAGATTCTTAGTATCATGAGTATTCCCTACTCATTCCTTTTGGAATTTAAAAATAAGTCTTCTCCTTGAACTTTCTTAATTGACTTTCCAAACATAACTAATCCTTTGATAGTCTAACTTTGAAATATCTGGAGATAATAATTTCCTATTTTAATCGAGAGTATTCTTAAGAAATTTCTTTCCCTAAGATGTAATTAACTATGGAGGCTAGTCTCTATAGGGAACTTATGAACCCAACTTAATATAAACCCTGCTTTATTCATTCATATAAAGTAAGGGAAAAGTCTCTGGTATATACGAAGATGCATTAGGCCTTAGGAGTCCTTATTAGGTAATTAGGTCCATTGCAGGGTATTGTTTCTATCTCTTAAGATAGTATCTCATACTTTAATGTCATACCCGACCACTTTAATAAGTACCCCCTACGATCTGTGTGGAGTCCCCCTCCCCCACATCCAAAAATAAATACCATAATAGCATACCTCAATGTCGTACCCGATCACTTCAATAAGTACCCCCTATGATTTGCTTGGTGTCCACCCCATATCCAAAACTAAACACCACAGGCATGTTGGAAAATTCTATAATTAAATTCAAGATCATTTAAACTTTAATTTTTATAAAATTATAATTGAATTGAATATCTCGATGAGATGAATCTAATGAATCAAGAGTGAATTGATCCAAATCAAACCTCAAAAATATGATTTAAAGCTTTGAAATATTAATTGAATGGTCAAATAATATTCAAATCAAACTATTTATGACCAAATTGAACAGCTAAACTAGTCCAAAATCATTTAATTTTGATGTCATTAATGCACTTAAATGATGAAAAAATATTTATTATTAAAGGAATCAACATGATTTGTCTAATAGAATTAAATTTACTAAAATTATACTCATTGCAATACTATAATATTCCCTTATTTTTACTTTAAGGAAGAGATTGAGCTAAGAATTAAATATAAACTAATGAAAAAAATTGAAACGAAAGACTACTCACAACCACTATCTACCACCGTAATCTTATTAATTTTTTTATGAATATTGTTAATTTTTGATGTGTATATATATATATATATATATATATATATATATATATATATATATAGCATCAATCATAAATCTTGAGGCGATATATGTGTTTGAGATCATCTGAATTCTAATTTTGACAAACTTATAATTGAATTGAATGTCTTGATGAGATGAATCCAACAACATCAAGAGTGAATTAATCCAAATCTAAATGATCTCAAACCAAGTCTCAAAAGTACAATTAAAATCTCTGAAGTATTGCGGTGAAAAAATTCCTATAGAGGTCTCAGAGTCGCCTTTCAAATCTGTTGGTGAGAAATGAAGGAGGACACGACCCTTATAGAAATTTATCTTGTTAGGATGCCACACAGATCCATAGATGTACTTATTCAGGTGATCTAGTACATCATCAAGGAAATAGTATACTATCTTGAAAGATAGAAGTCACTACCCTTTAATAGACCTAATCACCTCAATAAGGACTCCCCAGGGATGAGTGCATATACGAGATTCTTCCCCAACTTTACATGAAAAAGTAAAGCATGGTTTATTTTAAATCGGGTTCGTTAAGTTCCCTACAGGGGCAAGCCCCCATAGTCAATTACATTCTAAGGGACAGAATCTCTTAGGAAAACTCTTGATTAAGATAAATGATCATTATTTTTGAAGATTTTAATAGAAAGGACTATCAATCGACTGGTTCATTTTTGAGATATCAAATGGGAACGATCAAAAGAGGGAGTTATTATTGAAGCCATAAAATGGAAGATAAGTAGGAGATGCCCATGATGCTAAGAAACCTAATGAGCATCTCAAACTATCCTATAGTTGGGCTTTATATTTTTGAAATTGATTTAGTTTATTTGAGTTACATTTTTCATTAGAAGTTTAGGACTTAAGATTCCTTAACATAAGATTAAAGAAATGCCTAAGAGGTGAGAAATTATGCTTATGGCCCGTAAAAGGGGGGAAGCAATCTCAAAACCTAAATCTATGGAACTTTGTTTGGGAGAACCTAATCTAAGGGAAAATGGGTGTGGTTTGCCTTCAGAAAGGACAAACCACACTTGGACTTACACTTTGGGGTGGCCGCCAACTAACTCCTCCTACGATTTTAAATACATGTAAGCAAGTCTTTATGCTTATGTAAGATAGTTGCTATTATTATTTAGAAAGAGGCTACTCACTCCCTAAAGAGACTAGATTATGTAAAGGGACATGCTTCAAATGACCTAAATCTAATGCAATTCAAATTTCATTTTATTTTCATTTTGGACAAATATTTTGACTCAGGCTAATAGGATTCATATAACTAATGCATGAGAAATAGAATTATTGGCCAAAATCAATGAGAAAGGAGGATGTGAGTTTCCACCATGACTCTCAAAGGTTAAGCTGAGTTCTCTGGCAAAGGTGGAAGCCCTCTAATCAAGAGTGAAATAAGATGCATTTGTACATGATATTACAAAAGAAATGCTCATCCAACTAAGGGGTTGCTAATTCTTTTATCTTGATTTTAAACCTAAGCTTTAGGTAAGGTTATGAGTTATTTAATTTTAATTTGAATTATTAAGTTGGGCAAATGATTTACTTTTTTCTAAAGAGCCTAATCCACATCCAGGTTATACATAAAGCAAGGAAGAAACTAGAAAAATCATGCCACTTAATGCAAAAGCTAAATAAATCATCAATCAATTTATAAAGTTAATCGTAAAAAGAATAAAAGGCCATTATGATTGGGCACCACCGCACAAACTTGAAAATATAAAATGTGGGTAGCCAAGCTCTACCCTTATACAACCCAGATTATAAATGAATTAAATTACAATTAAGCAAGGAATTCATTGTTATGGGGGCCTTCAAGTTTATTCTTCTTTCTTCTTTAGTTCTTCTTTTGGATGGTTGGAAGGTGGATGTTCAAAGACTTCACATAGTGCATAAGATAAGATCTTATGACCAATGTTCATCCTAATCCCCATAACAATCATTCCAAAATCCTAATTATACAAATTTTTACATGAAAAGGAAAAGTTGAAATCTAACTAACACCTGCAAAATAAAGGTTAGCTAAAACAAACCACACAAATCCCAAGCATATATATTGGACTTATCACCCCACAAATGGGTGACTAAGTCCACTTATTATGGATTATAGGGTATAAAGCACACCTGGCGAAGCATTTATATTTTTATTTATGATAGCGCCCCTTAAGCACAATCCCCTGCAGAAAAGAATAGTTACACTAAGAATGTCCTACCATTCATTCTACAAGCATACACCCTAACATCTAGCCTAAAACATATATCACAAAATAAAATAAACTTTAAACCATGCACCAACCTAACCTAAGGCTAAAAGTGGTGAGTTAGGCTAATGTGTATCCTTTGAAGGCTTGTGTGGTATTCTTAGCTATGGCTCTTAGTTTAAATTTTCTAAGTGTGAAGAACATGTTCAACTTAGAGGAGAGTTTCATTTAAGTTGTTTAAGTGTTTTGGGTTGATTTTATTTCATGTTTTGATTTGGTTTGAGTGGATCCTACAATTAAATACTAAGTTATGAAAAGAGAGAAAGAGAAGAGAACTTCGCTTTTCTTCCCTAACCTAAGTAATTTCTAAAGTAGATTCACATTTTAGTTTCATTTAGGTTAATATTTTGATTAAATCTTTTAATTAATCCTAAGTTTAGATAAACTTTAAATAAACCCATTGAAAAAGAAAGGCAGTTTAAGATTAAATAAAATGAATCAAAATTCACATAATACACATTACTTCATTTCTTTCCCAACATATTTAACATGCATATGGATGGACCCTAAGCATATCTATACATGCAAATGAGAGTATTTAACACACTTTATGATGCATGGTTAGTAATCCAATTAATAAAATTTAGAAGTTGAATATGTATGGTTTTTCTTAAGTAGCAAGGGTTGTCCTTATCCAAATTTTCACATACACACATGAAAGTATGAAAGGCATAAGTGAGTACAGCACCATTATTAACCAGAGGTGTAAGGTACAAGATCTACTTGGGGCTACTTAAAGCCTTGTAACCTCAGGTTTGTCTAGACTAAAATACCACTTTCCTTAAATACAAACAAATGTATAAAATAAATGAGATGGAAAAGGAGAATGCAAAAATTATTTAATGAATTCATTTTCTTTTTTGCAGTTTATGCATGCAAGTATATGCAACCCTTCTTAGGTGATATCATAGAGATGAATAGGGCATGGAATTAAGTAAGTGTTGGGTTCTTTTCAAATGAACCCTACATCTTACCAACTCATATTCAAAACTATGCTAACATAAGAAAGAAAAGAAACCTATGCTAAGAATACCTTTATAATTTATCACATGCAAACTCATAATTAAAGTATAAGCAACACACTTTTAGATTCAGTATTTGATTTATAGATTTTAAAAATAATTTAGATTTAGTAGTGATAATAGCCATTCATATTTTTAGTGTAGCCAACACATGTAAATTGAAATAAAGTAAATTATTTCATTTTAAAATTTGAATTTCAAAACTATGAATGCATGAAATCACATGTCATACAACTTAACATGTTGGGAAAGATCCAAAGCAATGAAAGCATGTAAACAAACTTAAATCCTAAAGATATTCTTATGAAATAAGAAAATTTAGAATAAATCAAAGTAAATTTAAAGTAATTTTTGTTTAGTTTGAAGTTTAATTTAATTTTGAAAATATGAGATAAGTTTGCTGTTTCTAACTTATTGCCACATGTGTTTGATATTTTGGTTTAATTTTTAGATAATTAGATCAATTTTTATCCATTAATTAGGTTAATGTGTGAATTAAGTAACTTAATTAACCCTTACCTACACCACCTTAGAAGAATTAACTAAATAATTATGAGCCAATGAGATGACATAAAACCCACAAGGAATTTAATTTTGTAAAGCACCTAATAATGAAAAGACCTAATGCAATTTGGCTCACAGTTAAAAGTCAATTAAGCTAAGGGGTTTAGCTTAAGTAATTTCAAAACACCCTTTCACACATGTGAATTGGATTTTAATTTTCTTAATTGAACATATGTTATTAAACACCTAAGCATCTACCCAAAGTAGATTAATTAAGTTTTGAAACTTTTTAGAATTTTTAGAAATTGATTCAAGGGATAATTAATGAATTAATCCTTAATTAAGAGGAGATTGAGGAGAGAAAAGAGGGTTTAGGGAATAGCTTAGGGAAAATACCCCAAAAATATTCCATAAACCTCCTACTCATTGGATCTAACCTTAATCAACCCTAATTATAGGTTAAAACCACTAATCATACCCTAATTATGCTTAATTACATAAAAAGGGTAATTAAGGAAACCATATGCAATTACTCTAATCAAGCTTTCAATAAATCCAAAAAAAATAGGGGAGGTAGAAGTCATCCCTTAAAACTTACCCAAGAAATTTGGGATTAATCAAAGGCCTGATTAAAAAGTAATTATCAAAATACACTTTCTAATAAAACCCAAATTCAGAGAAAAGTATAATTCAAAACTCATCAAAATTAATTTTACAATGTTCTAGGTTTAATTATCTATCCATAGGATTTTATTTTATATTTTTTTGAATTTTCTAGAAAGAGTTGTGCATTTAAAAAATCTTTGAATTAATTAGAAATTAATTAAGCATTTTTTAACTAATTATAATTAATCCCTTGCTCACGGCGTGATGCGTGGCGGTGACAGTCAGCGCGCTCTACACGCATCACGCCGTGAGGGGGTCACTTAAGTTGTCACCTCACGGGTGGTGGCGGTGGTGGACACGCTTTAATCCTCTACCGTCCGATCAAAGATCGGATGGCTAAGGATCTCCCCGCATTTTAAATTGGATAAATGGATATTCTAACATGCTAAATAATCTCAGTCGTCCACCAAAAATGTGTGGATGGGTGGCTGAGATCATCCAAGCTCTTCCCCTTGATCAATAGAGATCGTCCATGATCAAGGGGAAGATCCAAGCTAGATCTAGCATGGAATCAAACCAAATTCAATCCACACCAGAAAATCCAACAGTAAAAAATTGATGGGGTGAAATTTCTTTCATAAAGCTCCACACCACATTGAGTTTAGTTATCAAAAATTCCCATACCTCACCAGCGCTCGATTCCCTTGGAGAAGCTTTGTCTGGTTGAGACGAAGCATTGCTGAGAGTATGAGCCCTTGAGGTTGAGTAGTTCAATGTATGGACCAAATCCTCCTTGCTTGAGCTTCAGCTTTGATTGAATTGGATCCTTCCTTGCTATGGGAACTCCAATAGAAGCTTAGGTGCACTCGACTTAGCTCCTAGATGAAGTGTGCAAGAGCAATTGGAAGGAAATCAAGTGTGGAAGAAGTTGGAATTTCACTCTACCTCCCATATTTTTCACTTTTCAAAAGTCAAGAAAAGGAAAATGGGAAGAGCTTTAGGAGGCTTAGGATCAATTTCCAATGGCTCCTCTGGCTTCCTATCCTTCGACCTTGAGTGTGAAAAGTAAATTAGGGGAGTATATTTCCCCATGAAGATCGAGCCTTGAATGGACTTGTCATTTTGATCCAATTGATCATAGGCTGAGGGTTGTTTGATCAGTTAGGAGTGTGCACATGATCGATTTGAGCCAAGGAGTGGATTGCCAACCTCCCATGTGCATGAATTTGAGCTTGAGAGGGAGTTTGAAATTTCAATTTTGAGGTAGGGGTCAGGTTTGGTCTAGAGACCAAATGGGCTGACTCAAACCCATTGGGTTTGATGCACCACTTATCACTAAGTCCCCTTGAGCTTTTAGGAAAGCCACAAGTGATTGTGAAGAGGGTATGACCAAAATACCCATGGATTAAGCCAAAATTTATTCTATGTCCTAAGGGTAGGATGATCATTTTGCTATTTTTCTACTTTGGATATGTTGGGTATGTGGAGAAACTAGGTTTGACCAAGTTTCGTTGGATTTAGAATTCATTTGATAGGAGGGCTTGGCTCATGTTGACCCATTTAGGTCAAAATGGGTCAACTTGGGTCAAGTTGACCAACAAGTCAAACTGGGTCAAACCAAGGGTTGGGTCAAGTTCATGTGACAATTTAAAATATTTTGGTGGCTTTGGTTTGATTCAATTTGGTATAGTTTTGAATTTGGCTCATATAACTTCATTTAGGTCAAATGGGTCAAGTTGACCTATTTGACTTATTTAAGGTAGGCCAAGAGTAGGTTTAGGTTAGGTTAGTCATATGGAGAGGATTGATATCTTTCTTTTCAATCAATTTGAGTTAAGTTTAATTTTGGCTCAACATGACCCCTTTAGGTCATGTTGGGTCTAAGGTCAATTGGGCTAAGTTGGGTCTAGTTGGCCAATTGAGACTTTGGTCAAGTATCACAAGTGATTTAGAATGGACTTGACCCATTGGTTTCAATCAATTTGGCTTAGATCAAGTTTTGACACATTTTGACCCTTTAGGTCAAAATGGGTCAACTTTGTCAAGTGAGCCAATTAGGTTAGGCTCAAATGTTGGCTTGGTCAAGTTCAAACATAGGTCATGAGTGAACTTAGATGAATGGTTTCAATCAATTTGGCCTATGGTAGAATTTGATTATGCAAGGTTTCATTTTAGGTTAAGTTTTGACTTGGTCAACCCTTAGATTTGACTTGGTTTGACCCAATTTGATTGATTGATCATCCCATAATGATTGTTGATCATGATGAGAGGGATATATGCGTTTGGTTCAATCCAATTTGGTTAGGATCAAAATTTGTCTCATAAGGGTACTTTAGGTCACTTTGGGTCAAGTGAGCCTAAGTGTATCAAATGGCTTGGTCAAAGCTTAATTTGAAGTTGATTGATCTTGTATATGGACTTCTTATTGAAATATAAATCCATTTACAAGTGGTTTGAAATCAAATGGGTTTTGATACATTTGACAATTTCATACTCAAAGGAAGAATATGAAAGGGTCTTTGGCTTGATTTTTGACATAGGTTTTGATTGAGTGAATAAAGTTTGGATTTATATATGACTTTATGATTGTAGGGTTGATTGAATCATAAAGGAAAATCAAGAGTTTGGCTTGATTTGAAATTGATTTGGCTAAGTTCACAATTTTGACTTGAAAGGCTTAGATTGGATTTTGAGTTGATTTGAGTTTGATTTTTGGAATTGGTTTTGATTATTTGAATTTATATTTCATTTATAAATGTGAATACAAATGAGAATATAAATTGATCATGAGAAAATTTTAATGATTTGAAGTGGTTTAATCATGATTTGGGTTAAATCTATTAAAGGGAATTTAAAGGATTTAAGGAAAATTTTAAATTAAAATTTAATTTTTAAATCAGATTTGATTGATTTATATTTATATTTCATTTATATATGAGAATATAAATGAGAATATAAACATTTTTTGTGAAAATCTTAAGAATTTTAATTGGTTTGATCATGATTTATGTTAAATCCAATAAAGGGAATTTAAAAAATTTAAAGGAATTTTAAATTGAAATTTAATTTTTTGGATTGGATTTGATTGATTTATATTTATATTTTATTTATATATGTGAATATAAATGAGGATATAAATAAGTTTTGAGAAAATCCCATGAGTTTGAAATGGTTTGATCAAGATTTAGGTTAAATCCATTAAAGAGAATTTAAAGGATTTAAGGGTATTTTAAATTGGAATTTAATTTTGGGGACTTGATTTGACTAATTTATATTTATATTTTATTTATATATGTGAATATAAATGAGAATATAAATGGGTTTTGAGAAAACTATATGAGTTTGAAATGATTTGATCATGATTTAGGATAGTAGAACATTAGGACTTAAGGAAAATTTCATGAATTGGTTTTGAATTTTGAATTTGATTTGATGGGTTTGAATTTATATTTTATTTATTTATGTGAATATAAATTAGAATATAAATGGGTTATGAGAAAATCTTAAAGGTTTGAATAGGTTTTGATCATGATTTTTTATTAAGTCCTTAAGGGAGAATTAAGGACTTAGGCAAAATTTGGATTTAGGAATTTTCGATGGATTTTGATCATGGGTTTCAATCATAGATTTCAATCATGGATTTCAATCATAGATTTTAATCATGGAATTGATTTGAGTTTAAAGAAAATCAGATAGAATTGATTTGGAGTTTGACTTTGAAAGAAGGAAAGTGAGGAATGATTTAAGCTAAAGGGTGGAAAATTTTCCTAACACCTCTAAAGCATGACCTATTCCTATGACTAACTCTTCTAAGTCTTCTAGGGCTAGGGGAGTGTCCACCTAATCACTAAATGTGTCTTAAGATAAAGGAACTCTTAAAGTATAAGAGAAGTCATATGTCTAAGATGGAGGGGTTGAGAACTCATTCTAAAATGAGGTCAACAAGTATTAATTGAATAGTCAAATAATATCCAAATCCAATTGTTTCTGATCAAATCGAATAGCTCAACGAGTCAAAAGTCAATCAATTTCAAGGTCAGTATTGCACTTAAACGATGAAAAAAAAGAATTATGATTAATGGAATTAATATGAGAATCTTCCAATAGAGTGCTTTAGAATTTTAACAAAATTTACTAAAATTCTAGTCATTGCAATATTGTAATAGTCCCTTATTCTTATCTCGATGAAGGGATTGAGCTAAGAACTAAATATAAACTTATGAAAAAAGTTGAACTCAATGACTATTGGCATTCATCGTCTACCACCACTAAAATTGGTGGAGTTTATTTATTTATTTTTGTTGTTGTTGCATGAATTTTCTAGCTTGTAATCTCACATTTTTAATTAAGTAGAATGGTGAAACCTTATAATTTCAATCTTATAATGGATTTTTTTTGGCTAGATAAGACCTTGTAATTTTTTTTACATTATTAAGTTTTTTTGTTAACAAAAACTCAATTATTTTATTTATATATGTGTTAGATATTTATATAGAGGTAAGTCTTATTTTTTTTCTCTAAAATTTTAATTTTTTAAGAAAAAATAATCAAAATTGTATCTCAAAGTTGACATTACTACCAAAATCATCATGATTGAAAATTTTAGTTGGATCAAACTAGTTTAAAATTTTGAGAGATTTACATACATACCACCCAAAAATATTCTAATTTATCTATCTAGCATCCTAAACTTTAATATTACATGTATACTACCCAAAAGTTATTAATACCTCAAATCTACCCCTCTCAACTTCTTTCTATTAATCCCTGTTAATCACATGAAGGGAACAGAAGTGAATGGCCTTTCTTCAGCCTCGACGGCAGTCCCACTCATGAACATAAGAACATTGATGACTGCAATCCAATGATGATTGCTGTATTGGACGTTGGCCAACCGCTAGACAACCCATGCAAGCAAGCGCCTCTCATATCAAAGTTTGATATTTCATTGAAAAATCTCCAAGTTAAAGTACGAATCTTGATGTATGTGTTATTGAACACACTTAGAATCAAAATCTTAATCTTTCAAACTCACTTTTGATCATCATAAAGCTGATATAAAATACCTCGATTAGAACAAAAGTAATCTGATCTTGAGTCTAGACTAGCCTAGATCAATAACTTAAAATATAATTGAAAATTTTTGGATATCATTCGGATATCTGAATAGCTTTTAATATGAAATGTTTATAGTCAAATTGAGCATAATCTAACAAGCCTAAGATCTCTTAGTTCTGACTTTATTTGAGCATTCAAATACTTAAAATACATTAGATGATCAAAGGGATCATTTTGAGCCATATAATGGAGTGGTTTGGATTTTACCTGTATTTATAGAAATGTCACTCTCTAGCCCATCATTCTTCACATGAGAGGACATAAGCTGAAAATGTGAGAGAACTTTGATACTTGAAGAATATCAAAGCATAATCGAATACCCAATATCGTGATCACCACCACGTTGGTCGACCTGGCATCTATCATGGCGACACTACCCAATAGTCGTTGGATCTCTGGTCATATTTCGCCAACCATCGTCGAATCAACTTCGTCACTATAGCCGGTAGTACCTACGAAAATCATTCGTTATCGTTGGGTTGTCAAGCTACCACCCCAAGCAAATCCTTCTTTGTTGATTCAGTGAAGCTTCTCACAAAACCTACTATTATAAATTATCCTTCTCAAACTTTCGAGACAGGATATAATTGTAATAAATACTGATATAGTGAAATTATTTCTAAGTAGGCTAGGCCCCGTGGTTTTTCCCTTCTTGAGTTTTCCCTTCTTAAACTCTTTTACTGTGTGTGCAAAACTTTCGTACAACACTAAGATATCAAATTCTCTACTTTTATCAAATCTTCACGCATATAAACTAATACTCTCGTGACATCTTGAGCCCAGTGGTCTCAAGATAATATAATTAGTGAATTTCTATAAAGATAGGAGTGAGGCTACAAACGAGCCGAGTCAAGTCGAGTCGAGTATGAGCTTGTTCAAGTTCAAGCTCGTTTATCATTATTGAGCTCAAGCTCTGCTGGAGCTCGATTCAACTTTTTAAAATTGTTTCAAGCTTGAGCTTATTTAAAAAAACCTTGTTCGAGCTTAGCTCGAGCTTGTTCACGAGCTCGGTTCAGATTGGGCTTATCAAGCCTGTTAACAAGTAGCTCGTTTAATGAAATAAATGAGCCTTAATCAAGCTTGTTCATGAGCAACATGTTAAGAAATATAAATGATACTTTTTATAAACAAGCCTTAGTCGAGCCTCAATCAAGCTGTAATCGAGCTTCTTAACAAGCTTGTTATTGAGCTTTAAATGATATTGTTCATGAACATAAATAAACTAAACAAGTTGTTCAAGCTTGTTCGATTAGTTAATTGAACGAACATGAATGAGCTCTAATTGAGCCGAGTCACGATTAGCTTGTTGAGCGCTTAGTTCATTTGCAGCCCTAGTTAGGGGATGATGAGAGAGAGAAGAGGAGGGCATAAGATCTACGTAGTGTGCTTCATCATTTAGCAACATTGATGTCTACTCTTTCCAAGATTGTCCACTCTTCAACTAAAGAATTCATCCTTGGAAGGAAAATATAACAAAGAAAGAAGAAAGAAGCCATACAGTTGGGTTAGTGTTAGGAAAAGTGTCGCTCTACACGAAAGAAGTTGTACTTTTTTTTTGGACCATTTGAATCATTTTTATGTCAAACTCACAGTTCCATGTATTTCCCAAGATTCGAACCCAAGATCTTATAGAACAAAACAAAGTTTCAATCAACTAGTTCAAGCAAAAAATGCAAGAAGCCATACTCTATCATTCATGCCACAAATAATTTTAAGTTCAAAAAGCATATTTTTTTATTGCATTTTTGGAGAATTAACCGGGACTAAGGTAGGGTTTGGGAGTGTACTAAAAGAGAGATTGTGAGTGATTAATTTGATGTATTAATAAATTTTAGGTAGTATATTTAATATTAAAAATTAAGATATTAGATAGATAAATTAGAATATTTTGGATGATGTTCTCTAAAAATTTTGCGATAGGTACACGAGAGCAAAAATGAAAATACAAATAATTTGAAAAAAAAAAATAAAATGGATCCAGATCACGTTCCACGCTCGAGGCTCTCGAGCCGACGAAGAATTCAAAATTAGATTCTAGAGCAACCGCATTGACGAATCAACGGCCAGAAGCTGCAATTTCAGATTACACGTACGGTTCAGATTAAACTAGAGTTCATTATATTAAAACTTCGAACCCTCCACCTTCTTGGTTACCCGACAATTCTTCGATCACCCCGGCTTCTCTCATTACCTGCCTCTTCGTCTACCTAATCCATCTTTAGGAGATTCTTCACAACGAAATCCACTCGAAAGAACTAGGTTTTGTCGATCTAAATCATAAATATTCGATTCAGGTTGCGGATCCCTCCAGATCGAGCTCTCTATTGCCTAAAAAGCGGTTTTTGATCAAGCCATTTAACCCTAGCATTGCGGATCTCCTTGAGCAATCCCTATAAACTTAAAATTCGATAGTTCGGGTGGCAGTTTGCCATTGATATCGTCTTCCTCTACTGCTGATCATATGCGCATGCCTAGATCCAGCCGTTTCGTTCTGAACCCCAGCGATAAGAAAACCCTGGCTCGGATGGCGAGAAACGGGTCCCACGTGAATGGCGCAGATAAGGGAGAGATATCCGACGGAGATTCGTCGGCGTCGCTGGAAGAGATCTCCGCGGAGGATTTTAGGCAAGACGGAAGGAGATCGAGATCTAGGGTTTGGGATGACGGCATGATGGGTTATTCTGTTGCGAGCAGCTTTGGTCCTAATTTGTACAGCTTTGCCTGGGCTCAGGCAGTTCAGAATAAACCTCTTGGTCTGGAAGTGAAGCAGGTGAAGGATGCCGAAGGGGAAACAGGAAAGGAGAGTGCTTTGGATGCTGTTATTGGAGATAGCAGTGAGGATTCGACTGGTGAGATGGAGAAGGAGGAAGGGGAATTAGAGGAGGGTGAGATTGATTTGGACTCTGAGCCTGTGGCCGAAGAAATAATAAATCTCGCTTCAGACAAAATAGAAGATGAGTCGAAACGGCAGTCATCGGAAACTAAGGAAACTGAAAACAAGGAAGAACCAGATATGGAAGACTTCGATAGGCGTGTTGCTGAAATATTGGAAGAATTGGACACCATAACATCTGAGGAAGCAGAAGCGTAAGTGTTCAACACTAAAGAAGAAAGGCCACGAATAGAACTCAAAATGCCATTCCAAACATTATATTCTAAGATAAAATTATAATTAAATGATCTCAGACATATAACAAAAGATGAAAACTCATAATTTAAACTTTTGAATTTAGAAGGTTTTCTGGCTAATGCCAACTTGACTGAGGTGGTTCTATTCTGCTACGTAGATCCCTTGAGGCTGTTTGTTCCCGGTTGTTGAAGTCTTTTGCATGCTTGAAAGCTATGTTTGTGGAGAGCCATGTTCCCATTCTGGATGCTCTTGTTCAGCAGGCATTCATGGGAATTCAAACACTTCATTCTGTAAAATGGCCTGAACTTTGATTTATTTTTATTTTTATTTTTTTTGGTTTTTGGATTTCTTTCATGTTTAAAGCTCACAATAACTTTGCTATTGCAGGTTTTTTCTTCAGGGAATATGAAGAAAACGAAGCAGAATATGGATTTATTGTTAAGGTTTTGTTTTGTTGAGAGATTTCCTTTTTTTATCAGCCTAGTCATCATTGTTGGTATTAATCCTTGGTTTTTTTTTCATGTTTAGGTTACTAATCCATATAAAAAATCAGTACTCTGTATTGCTGACCCAAGAACAAGTCACAGAGGTCTGTTATTGGTTTTTATAGTTAAACTTTTACATCCCTGCAAGAAGTTCAAGTTCAGTTTCCTTTGTTACAGATAGATTCGATGGCTCAGTTATTGGTTTCTAGTGATGTTAGCAAAGAGAAAGTAACACAAAGCGGGAGTTCAGCTAATAGCAGTGATTCTGCTGACCAAATTGAGAGACCTGCAACTTCTTTTATTGCTTCTCAAGAGAAACCAGATTTGGGTCTAAGAGATGGTGATTTAAGTGGCAGTCACAGCGGAGGGTTCTTCTTGTCTAAGCTTCAACTTCCATTAACCAGAAGTAGAGTTGAATTTAGCCCTTTGCTTGACCTTCATGCAGACTATGAAGAAGGCAGCCTGCCTTCACCTACGCGAGACAACGCACCAGCATTTCCTGTAATAAAACCAATTGATTTTGGTACATTTGCATTCTCTCATCCAACAGTTTTCAAGAAAGAGGAAGAGGATGATTCAATTTTACATTCATACATGAATGATGCCCTTAAAGCGGTTTCCTCTTACCAACAGAAATATGGACGAACCTCTATTCTTCCTAGTAATCAGCTGCCAAGCCCCACTCCTTCAGAGGACTGCAGCTATGAAGATGACAAGCTTGATGAAGTCTCTAGTTCTTTTACTGTTGGTAATACTAAATCTGTAAAGGGACCTTCTTCATCGAAGCCTGTTGGATCTGGTAGCAGTTTTACCCCTGCAGATATTCTGATTGGACTGCCGTCTGCTCCCATTAAAATTGTAGAGCAGTTGAATTCTCTGCAAAACCAAGTTGTGAAGGGTAAGAGCAGGGATCCTAGACTTCGATTTATTAACCCTAATATGGGTGTTTCATCTGATCAGGATGCATCCAGAAATGGGAGTGTAGAAGGACAAACAAATTATAAAAAGCACAAAGCTGCTGATGCTATCATGCAGGATGACCCTCCCTTGAAAAGACAAAGGAATTCAACCATTGTTCCGACAGATATGCCAGTGAATTTAAGTAGTCTGGTTCCTCAAACAATCAACAAGATGCATTTGACTGAATCTGTGGAAGTTGGAATGAGAAAACCTGGAAATATGGCTGCAGCAGCTACAGCTGATTCTAGACTTGATACTAATGGTAATTCTATTGGTACAAATCCTGGAAATGACCAGAATCCTGTAATTAGTTCTGCACCTTCTGTTTCATTGCCTACTTTATTGAAGGAGATGGATATAAGCTCTGAGATGCTTATGGAACTACTTAAAATAAAGCAGCAGAGTTTAGCAGCAGAGTCCCAGCAAAAAACTGCTATTTCAGCAGCAGGAGCTGCAGTTCAACTAAAATGTGCCAGTGGAATGCCTGGTAGTATATCTTCAGTAAATGATGTGATGCTGAAGTCATTGGAGATTGGACATAATTCCTCGTCCAATCCTCCGATATCTGCACAGAGTGCATCCTTGGTAATCCTTGTAATCCTTACTGATTGCTAGTTTATTGGTTCTTTAATACTGTTGTTCTAGCTCTTTTTTTTCTAACTCCCGAATGCCTGATGCACTGCACTCTCTCCATTGCAGCTGCTTGTGTTTTGTTTTACTTGCTTCTTATTCATGTTACGCTGCAGCATTCAACTTTAATGGGATGAGTAATTATGCACACAATATTTTGTGTACAAA
The DNA here is from genome assembly GCA_021442155.1 of Cymbidium sinense. Classification (NCBI taxonomy): domain Eukaryota; kingdom Viridiplantae; phylum Streptophyta; class Magnoliopsida; order Asparagales; family Orchidaceae; genus Cymbidium; species Cymbidium sinense. Next base: position 135,059,516 of record CM038216.1, read on the forward strand.
TATTTTTTGCTGTGCTTTATGCTCATTTTTTAATTTATCATTCTAATATTAGACGCTCTGTTCTTTATGTATTTTTGGCTTATCCTGATAATATCTGATTGGGTAATTCATCGCATTTTTTCACAAAATTGTCTGTTGTGGCACTTATATATTTTTTTTCATTACAACATGCTTTTTGATCGCTATGCATTTTCACTCTCATGAAGCTAATTAATGTATATTATTTATACGTGTATTTTGGCATCATTAATAGAATTTATCATTTTGCATGAGATATTATGTATTTGTCATGCCCATTTATATATCTATTGGTTGACTGATTGATATTGACAGAATCCCCAGAATGATGCGGGTAAACTTCGGATGAAACCTCGTGATCCTCGTCGCATTCTTCATGATAACATAGTCCAAAAGACTGAAGCTTCAGTTCCTGAGCAAAACAAATTGGGTGTTATGTCTTCTAGTTCCCAAATCAACAAGGACAGGTTAACTGACAGAGACTTAGGAGAGCAATCACAGGTCCCTAATAATAATCGGCAGTTCACGAAGAATCTCGAGAATGTCACTGATAACATGTCCACCTCTAAATTAACCATGATCTCCCCGATATCAAGTCCTCCAGATATTTCACAACCAAATGTAAATAAACCTGATGGAAGAATGATGATGGATGCCAATGATTCTAAAGCTGGAAATGGTTCTTCCGCCCAAACAGGCACAAGAGATGCCTCTCAAGCAATAAATCCATGGGGTGATTTTGATCACCTTCTGAATGGATATGATGACCAGCAAAAAGCTGCCATCCAGAAAGAAAGGGCAAGAAGGATAGCTGAACAGACCAAAATGTTTGCAGTCCGGAAACTTTGTCTGGTACTTGATCTAGATCACACCCTCCTGAACTCGGCCAAGGTACACGGTGCATTCTTTAATTTAATTGTAAGAGAGTTTTTTATTCAATCTAATGATTTGCATATCTTTATATCTAGTTTGGAGAAGTCGAGCAAGTTCATGAAGAGATATTGAGAAAGAAGGAAGAGCAAGATCGAGAACAGCCGCAGAGACATCTTTTCCGTTTCCTGCATATGCAAATGTGGACCAAATTGAGGCCTGGTGTCTGGAACTTCTTGGAGAAGGTAATTTTTGTGTGCATAGAAGGAAATGTTATACTGAATTGAATGATATTCTTGGAGAAACTTTATGAATGTTTGTTGATGGCTGTAGGCTAGTAAGATTTTTGAGCTCCATCTGTACACGATGGGCAATAAGTTATACGCTACTGAGATGGCAAAAGTGCTTGATCCAACCGGGACCTTGTTTTCTGGAAGAGTAATTTCTAGGGGAGATGATGGTGATCCTTTTGATGGTGATGAGAGGGTACCCAAAAGCAAGGATTTAGATGGAGTGTTAGGTATGGAGTCTGCTGTGGTGATCATAGATGATTCGGTCCGTGTCTGGCCGCATAATAGGCACAATCTGATTGTTGTGGAGAGGTAAATTTGGCTAATCATTTATGCCATTCTTTCCTGCTTTTTTATGATTATTATTATTTTTGTATGTTTATTTGTATTAAAACTTTTGCAGATATACTTATTTCCCATGTAGTAGACGGCAGTTTGGGCTTCTGGGGCCTTCTCTTCTTGAGATTGATCATGATGAGAGGCCAGAAGATGGAACTCTTGCTTCTTGTTTAGCGGTAGAATTCTTTACATTGCCTTGGAGTACATGCTATTGCTGATATTTTAATTCTACAAATCTGCTAATTTTTTTTTTTTTTGACTCTTTTGCACTGAATCAGGTCATAGAGAAAATTCACCATATCTTCTTTTCTCACAACTGTCTAAGTGATGTTGATGTGAGACATATACTTGCAACAGAGCAGCGAAAGATACTCGCTGGATGCAAGATTGTCTTTAGCCGAATATTTCCTGTGGGTGAAGCTAATCCTCATCTTCATCCCCTATGGCAAAGTGCTGAGCAGTTTGGTGCCGTATGCACCAACCAGATTGATGAGCAGGTCACTCATGTAGTCGCCAATTCTCTTGGAACTGATAAGGTAACCGCTTTTATGTTTTTTTAATGGTCACACGTTGGGATTTTTAGTTGTTCGAACGAATGAATATAATACTAGTATATCATTTATAACTCTTAAGAATATGTCACTTAGTTGATGAAAACTCAAATAGATTTTTTATTTTTTATTAATTTTAAGGAATAATCTTTAAATTCATCTTCATTATAGAACAGTCTAGATGGATCTATAGGGTAGAAACCTCAAAAGAACAAATCTGACATGTAAGAACAATCTATATTGGGTTAGGATAGTCAATTTAAAATTTGGCAAGATTATGCCCTATCCTAATTATTGACTTATTATGGTAAATTTTGACAGTCAGGCCTTGAACAATCTTTAGCCCAAGATAGGCTCGAATAAAGTCATGTCTAATTATAAGATAGACTGAACTGTTCTCGTTTTTAGCCAGGCACAGCGCATGCTATTATTTATTTGTTCTAAATTCACATTCCCTTTGTAGCTCTTTTAAAAACAGAATTAAGATATGTTTCAGTAAAAAAGGATAGATTACAACGGCATACAGATAATTCTAAAGAATTCGCTGTGTAACAATAAAACTGTCTTTAGTGGTACTCTTAATAAAAAAAGGGGGCATATTTACATAAATAGTACCTAAATTTTAAATATTACATAAAAATAGTACTATTATTAATTTTTTAAATTGAAATATATTTTTTTATTCATAGGAAAAATGTTTTTTTTTGTAAATATCAAATTTTAGGTATTAGATCTATATATGCATAAGAATTATGTGCTATGTATGTAAATTTCTAAAAAAAAAAAAAATTTGCAAAGCTAACACTTTCGCACTATTAGTTCTGTTGAAACTTGAAACAAGAATGATTGGTTTTATACACGAATATTGCTCGATTTTGGTGCGTCATATTTGAAATTTTGTCACTTAATTTTGTAATAAAAAAAAAATTTAGGCGTCAAAAATGAAAAATATCCTTCTCATTCCCATGTGGTTCTTTTACAGGTGAACTGGGCTTTATCCACTGGAAGATTTGTGGTCCATCCAGGCTGGTGAGAAATGTTTCGCTTAAGATCATTATTAACTAGACAATTCTTCTTAGGGGATTTACATACATACCACACTATTTCATGTATTTATATATCTAATACGTTAATTTTAATTTTAACATATATGATACTTCAATCTTAAATATAAACTAAAAATTACTATGATCATTTATTTTTTAAAATGAAATATATTTTTTAAATATAGAAAAATATTATATAATTAAATATTAAATTTTGAGTGTTAGACATGTAAATGCATAATATTTATGTGGTATATATATATATATATGTAAATCTTCCTTCTCAATTTTATTGTTTAACAGCATGGCCATCCATAACTCTCTAGGACATAATTCTTGCCGTAAAAATCTTATTTCCGACACTCACATCGAAGTTTTTCTTCTTTTTTTTTTCACAGGGTTGAAGCTTCAGCTCTCTTGTACAGGAGAGCAAATGAAAATGACTTTGCAGTAAAGCTATAATCAGAGACCAACCACCCCTCCTAATAATAAAAATAAATCCCTCAAGAATCTAAAAACAATGTGGTTTTGGGGTTGACTCACCCTTTCTTCAAAAGTAAACACACACACCCCTGGATGAAAAAAAAAATGTGAACCACCAGACTAATCAGTGAGAGATTGGTGCTGGCCCGACCCAATCCATAAGAAGCTAACGCATCACGTATGATTTCATGAAGTCCCCCTTTTCAAGCCAGAAGCGAGAGCCATTTACTATATTAGTTAACACGCAATTAAATAAAATCATTTATTCTGTATATAAGGGAGACAATTGGATAAGGGAGCACTCGGTAATTTAATTATAATCCTACCTCTCTTCTGGTCAACAAAGTGACAGGATTGGCCAGGCATTGAGGAAAATCAATTACGGAGCGAGCCGCTGAGAGCAGACCCTTCTCCTATGTGCTAGTTTGAATTGTACAACCCTTTTTAGGGTTAGGGCAAATCCAATGAAAAATCTATAAAATATCCCATCGGTTTGTGGGTAAGGTAAATAAGTCTTTTATCAAAGCATATGATTTTGACAAGATAACAAAAAAAACTTTATGCCGAGTGATCGGTTTATTGTCACAAAGTCAGGAGTATAATTAATGGTCGTTTTGCATGCGTGCCTCGTACGTTAAGGCTGATCTGACTTATCTTCAATTTATTACCTATTTTGGTTAAGTGACCGATTCCTTCTTCATATGTATAGCCAAAAAGGAGAGGTTGAAAAATGGAAGTTTTAATTGCTGATTTGAATTTCTTGGATCCGAGAGGCAGACGCTGGAGGCTGAAGCGTCTCTTTGGCTATTATAATTTTAAAAACTAAATTGACAAAATATAAACATTGCATGTGGTTGTAATATTCATATAATAACTACGTGTATATAGGTCAGTTGTAGATAGTACAAATTTACAAGATAACTTTTATGTTATGATGATTAATGATAAATGAGGTTTAAGAATCGAGAAAGCATTATAGTATATTTTCTTATTGAATATAAAAAAATGTTTATAATTAAGTATTATGAAAAGTAATTTAGCATACATTAATGAAGAAGAATGCATGTTCATGGTATGTTTATTATATGGATTATTGATGGATAATTGTTATGAGTTTCAATGTGATGATGGAGATTGAACTTATTTTCATTATATTGTATGAATGTATAGCATATAAATAAATAAATTCTAGCACAATTAAATAGCCAATAACCATGGGGTTGAGATTAGTGAAAATAATATAATTATGTTAACTAAAAATTTTAATGATTTATCTTTCCTTATTTAAAGAGGTATATTCAGAAGGTTTGAATTGTAGCTACCTCTTGTGATATGTTTGGAAATAGTGGTGTTGATGAGTAAATGGCTAATTGTGATGGGCTAATGGGCATTAAATTTTGTTGATAGTGATAGTTGGCATTGTTGTTGTAGAATGGGTGAAAATGAACTTTAGAACTCAAGTAATGATAATGATTTGTGCTACTTGATGGTGGGTGATTATCTTCACTTGCCAATGAGTAGCACCAATAATCAACATTACTCATATTTGCACAAAAAATTATCATTATATGTTCTTGCACCAACAATTATCATTTTGCATTCTCTGTGCCAATCATCAATATCTCTCCAGGTGATTATTGGCATTAGATAATTGAGGTTATCAGAGGTTAGATAATGATGGTTATTGGATGTTGACATTAAAAATCATATAATAGATAGAGGATTGAGCGTCCAAAAAGTAGAGGAGTTTGAATGGGTGTAATCTCAAAGATGATTGATTAGTTTGATTAGGGTTTCAAATGATGCCTAGATATAGGAGGAAGAAGTTACATTAATACAACTATGCTTAAGATATTAACATAAATCTCTTTTCAAGGTTGTAGTTAATGTTGCATGTGTTCTTGGCTTGTTTCCTAAGAAATACAAATTATTTTATGTTAAAATATTCTTAATAGTAAATGAAATGTTTTAACATCTTAGTGTGCACAAAATTATATACTCACAAGATGACTTGCAATAGAAAAGAAACACAATTTTTATGTGAACAAAATTTTAAAATGGAAAAATCATGGGCCTAATTCAATTAAATTTATTTTATATCATAGGTTGAATTTGATAATGATTTGCCATTCTTCATTCTCAAAGGCTTGAATTGTAAAAGTTATCGCATGTGATAGCGGTGGAGTAGTGGTGTTCGGTAGTGAATGAAGATATATTTTGATGATATTGATGATGATGTTGAGCAATAGTGTTTGAGAATGAGCAATAATAGGAATTGGAGGCTAAATAATGATGATTGTAGGCATTAGTTGATGGCGAGATGGAGTTGTAGATGTTTTGGAGTATGATTATGAATGGTTATCAAGTCATATGGCCAATTGAGATTTTAAATGATTATTAGAGCTTTAAATTTTTTTGAAGTTTAAAAATTCTCTTCATCAAAAGCACTCCTCAAATATGTAGTGATAATATCAATTTATAATTTTTTGGAGAAGTCATTATTATTATTTTTTTATCAAAATTTAAACACACATGAATATACCTTTTTATTGTTGATATATTCTTTAAGCATCATACCACTTTAATATACTTGAAGTTGAGTGATAATGAGCATGGAGTCTCATAATAATAAAAATTATGCTATGTTGTTTAAGCATTAATATGAATATTTTGATTGTAAACATACAAAATTAAACATTAGACCCCATAATATCTTAGAACAATTTTTAGTTATGTTAATAAGTATTTTATTTAGGCTCATTTAAACTCTAATCACACATTCTTGATATTATTAGATTTATCTCATCAAATTTTAATATTGTAGTCTGACATTTTTAGAATTGAAAATTACACCAAAATCAATGATTGATCATTCGAACCTTTAATGTTGAATCAAATAATACAAATTGTTGTGGACAATTGAATATTTCTTAAAAATAGTAGAATTATTCCAAAGGTTAACATTCATTTCATATTTATTTTGATATTGGTGTCATTATTTTTTTATAGATAATATATCATTTACCAAAATAAGTGGTTGATAATTAGAGTATGGGAAAAATTACTAGTGGATATGGACTTAAAAAAAACCTAGATTGAAGATTAAGTAGATAATATTCAATTTTAATTGATGTGATAGTAACAAATATTAGGCTTCATTTTGCTATGACTTATATACTTTTTTTTGTTATCAAAATGTTTTGAGCATTTCTTTCTCAATCTATTATTTTTTTGCTTCAAAATTAATTATTTTTTGGATATGTAATGGAAGATATGTAAAAAAAAAAATTATTCAAATAATTTATAAAAATACAAATATTTAGAGTTATTTCAAATGCGTTGGACTCATATATACACACACACACATATATATATATATATATATATATATATATATATATATATTACGAGATATAATTTGTTGTTATTATTGATCTCTATCATAGAAAATTTCTGTCAACTTTTGATGGCGCTGACTGAATTTAAATAATGCAAGGGAGTATATTTAAATAATTAATATTATCATCATCAATTTTGTCTTAATTATTTATGATAGTTTATTGGGTTTTTATCGTTGTTTATTTGCATGATTCATATGCTAGTTAGATGGCCATGCAAGAGGTGGTCCTTTTTGGTATTATTGGGTTCGAGTTATATATATAGATATATCAGGGATAATAAAATTATATAAACTATTCAAAATTTATTTATAAACGGATGATAAAGATACTAGTGAATTAATACACATTAAATTGTATGAATATATTATATATTGAGTTTCTTCGATTTGAATTGAACTAATTTTTAATGGCGCATTTTCGAGTTAAAATATATTGATTTTTAATTCGATTAAAATTCAATATTTCACTCGTTAATAAAATTTGATAATGCGTGTCTCTCTCTCTCTCTCTCTCTCTCTCTCTCTCTCTCTCTTCTCAACTTGTTTTTTTTTCTATCCTGAATCATGCTTCCTGCTCTCCTCTGTTTAAAAATAAAATAAAATTTAATGAATTATTATGAAGAAATATATAAAAAAATTATAATATGAAAGTTATTATAGAAATCTTAAGAGGTTCATTTTACAAGTTAGATGATAGAAAATAGTTTAGAAAATATATTAAATATAATTTAGAATTAATATAAATAAATTTTATGTTTTATCATATCGGATAAGCTAAATATATATGCAGAAAAGCTGGCAAAATTTTCCTTGTAACCTTCCAATGCCATGGATCAAATGTATTCTCAATCATCCTTTCGAGAAACTCTATTTTTTTCTAGACCTTTGGTGCCGGCTCAAAATTTGAAGAGGGATTGACATATGGAGCAATTAAGTACATAGCACCCAAAATATTAATATTTATAAAATTAAGATTATATATTTATATATTAAATTCTCGATCAAATATTGACATTTATAATAAAGCTCTTAACTCATTTTTTTTATTCAATTCTCAATCATTTGAATGTGGTATGTGTAAATACATGAATTTAATATAACCATATTTAACTCATCGAAGAACTTCCTTCCAAATTAAGGTTTGCAATATTCCCTCTTGACTTTTGAGTAAGTGGAATTACTTGATACGCGTGAGAAGATAGTTCATAATTTTATGATTTTAAGCAAATTTAATCATAAATTTATACATATATCTATGTGTATTTATATCTAAAACTTAAGACCTTATAATTGAAGATAAAGGAATCTCGTGCATGCTGGTTTTTCAAACGTATCGTCGATCAGATTCTGTAGATGGCAATGTTTGTGAAATATTATTTAATGTTAGCTTTGATTAATACTCATGGAATTAGGCATATTATAAGCCTGCAAAGATAGCCCTCTGAGCTGGCAGCCTGCTGATGTATTAGATGCTGTACCTGTCAAGAGAGAGAACTGAACTTAGAAAAAAAAAAATAATTGAAAGTAAGACAATTAATTACACTTTATACTCAAAACTCTTTGTTTTAATAATTCATAAAATTTTAATATGCTTATAATTATTCAAAATTTATTTATTTATTATCTTGAGTTTAACTTAAAGTTTAAACTTGATAATGAAAGTAGGAAATAATTATGAAAATAAGAAGAATATTGATTGAAAATAAAATAAATAATTTTAAGATGTCGAGTTCGAATGCTTATTCTAAAAAATAAATTTCATGGTAAAAATAATTTGATTTATCTCTTAATATAAGTAAAATCTTAGTAATACGAAAATTATCTTCACTTCAGCAGAAGAATAAATAATGATTAGATGTCAATCCTAGCCCCTTCATCTCTTTTTCTTAGGGTTGTTAACGAGCAAATTTTGAGCCGATCCGAGGCTGGCTCGAAATATTTTCTAGCGGCTGGAGATCGGCTCATGATTCGAACAATTCAATTTCGATCTAGCTCGGCTCATTTTCTAATCGATTTTGAGCTGGCTCGTTTTGTTTTCGAACCGGCTCAAATTGAATATTTTCAACTTATATTTTAACTCGAATTCGAATGGAGTTGGCTTATTTTGATCGAATAGCTTGAATTTAATAAAAATAATTATTAAAAATTTTAAAAAAATTGAATTAAGTGCATGAAATAAAAAAAATGATTTAAAAATAATAATATTTATACTTTTAAATATATTATATTTATTTTAAGAGATTACAAGTTATAACTTTATATACTTAATTTTAAAAATAATTTTATTATTACAAACTTAAAAGTATTATATATAAATTTTAATAATTTTAATAATAGATAAATTTGATCCGATCTCGAGTCGGTTCGATCCGATCTGTGTCCGGCTCGAGATCGGCTCAAAAAAAGTTCGATCCAAATCTTTGGCTCATAGCTCGGCTCAATGTATTCGATTCGATCTTGATCCGATCTAAAATTTTGATTCGATTTTCAAGCTAAACTAATAGCCTTACCCTTTATATAGATTAATTATTGTTTAAATAAGTTAATTTTTCAAAGTAATAATTGTTGCGAAAACCAGCAGAGTAAAAGTTTACGCAGCTTTATTATGAGTCCAAAGACACACTGTTTGAAGAATTAATGATAAAACTCCAGAATTTTTACGTGGAAAAACCTCGAAAAGAGGGAAAAATCATGGGGTCTAGCTCAGTAAAAATATTTCACTATGTATTTGTTTCAGAGTACAAAATTTTCTCGATAATGAGATTAAATAATTGTATATGAGAAGGGCTGATAATGGGAATCCCAGAATCAAGCAACAACAACTATATAGCCATGGTTAGAGTGTAACAGTTGCTAGTGGTAGTAGATAATGGTGAACAACGAGGGTCAGCGACTGATGATGACGGTCGTCCGTGGTGGTGACCGGCGATGGTCAGCGGCGGTGACCGGCGACGGTAGTCGGTAGCGGTGATCGGAGACGGTGGTCGACGGCAATGCCCGACGACAGTGGTCGGTGGCACCGACGACGGTGGTCGCGTGAGGATAACCAGCGACGATGGTTGACAACAACGAGGATTGATGGTGGTGGCCACGACGTATTCGCATCGCAGAATCGGGCGACAGGCCGACTGGCGACTGGTTTCGGTATCGACGGGGATGACCGGAGACGATGGTGGTGACCGGCAGAGATGGTCGACGGTGGTGACCAGCGACGGTAGTCGGCGGTGGTGACCAACGACGGTGATGACCGGCAGTGGCGGCTGATGGGGGTGGTCGGCGGTGGTTGGCGGCCGATGAGGGTGGTCAGCGACCGTCGAGTGGTGGCACGATTATGCTTGGAGGATTTTCAAGCTTTAGAGCTCTTCCTCTCTTTAGCTTGGCCTCCCCTCATGTGAAGAATGCGGGGCTATTTATAGATTAGAAGGGTGACGTTTCTGTATATACATGCAAAATCTGAACCACTCCTCCATCGGACGACTCAAAATGATTCCCTTGATTATCTGATGTATTTTGTGTATTTGAATGCTCAAATGAAGTCAGAATTATGAGATCTTAGACTTGTTAGATCCGACTCGTCAAGAAGTTCGATTTGACTATAAACACTCCATGTTTAAAAGTCGATTTGATAATAAGCGTTTGATCTGGGTTAGTCTTGATTCAAAATCAGATTGCTTTCGACATCAAGATTCGTGCTTCGACTAGTAAAATTTTAGGGTCATATCAGTTGCCCCCCTATTTTTGGATGACATTATCTCAATCATCCAAAAATATATACGCCAAATACTTGAAAATAGCAAATTCTTTAATGAAATTTGTGGGCCCATTAACTATATATTTTAAGAGAACAGATCTTCATGAGAGCACAAGATTATGATCATGGAAGCGGGCGCAAGGCCGTAGATGTATGCGGGTACGCACATATGCAAGATTTCGGGGTTATGGACTCATCTGGAGACTTACAGCGCAAGGCTCACGCTACGCCCATGAGCGTCAGCGCCATGCGACGCCTGGTGGCGAAATCACGGAACGTGGAGCCTGGTGAAGGAGCTGGTCTAGCCGCAATGGACGCCGTGTTCAATTGGCGTGTCGAAAGCGGTTTGTCGCACGACCAGTCGCTGAACGTGCAGTAGCCCCTGGTGGGTCGCAATGTGTCGTGGAAGCGCGGGTTGCGCATAGTGGTGCTGGTTTGATGCTACCGGGAGCAAATGTCTGTTTTTGTCCGTTTTGGTCCATTTTCAGTGGTTTTCGTAGGTTTTTCTTTGATTTTTTACCTTTTTTCCCTTATAGGGGGTCTATAAAAAACCCCCCAGGGCAAAGGGAGAAGGCACACTCCTCATATACGCTAGTGCTCCTCTTCTTCTCAAGAGAAGGTCCTCGAGATCAAGGCTCAGAGTTCATACCGGCAACCTGGTCACGAATGACGACAATTAATAATGACAACGGTCGATGGTGGTGACTGGCGGAGATGGCCGACGATGGTCAGCGGCGGTGACCGACGACTGTAGTCGGCAGTGGTGACCGGCGATGGTGAGGACCGACGATAATGACCGGCAATACCGACGACGGGCGATCGACGCGGTGGTCGGCAAATGGGGTGGTCGGCAATGCGAACCGCGACGATAATGCGGGATGACTGGCGACGATGGTGGTGACCGACGGAGATGGCCGACAATGGTCGGCGGCGGTGACCAACGACGGTGATGATCGGCGGTGGCGGCTGAAGGCGGCGACCGACGGCGGTGGTTGGCGGTCGACGGGGGTGGCCAATAACCGGGCGAAGAATAACTGGTGACTAGCGCCGGTAGTCGCGGGATGACGCGGCGATGGTTGACGGTGATGACCGACGACGGTCCGTAGTTCCTACTTCTTGTAGGAAATTGGATTTCTTGAAACTTTAATGGATGGTTCAACAATTGATAACTACCAAGATGACGGGGAAGCGTTAATTAAGAACTGTCATTCGAGCAACTCAGAAAGTCTAATAGATAATTTCAAAGTATCAATCTCCATGATGTTACTTGATGCCGTTTACTTGCATGTGAGGGGTAGAATCGAATCCGCTGAGGATTTTTGACCCATCAGAGGTTGTTTTTCAAAGTGTTACTTGATGACATTAACCTGCACAGAAGAGGTCGAATTGAATCTGCTGAAGATTTTTGACCCATCCGAGGTTATTTGTCAGAGTGTTACCGATGACGTTAACCTGTATGGAAGAGGTTGAATTGAATATGTTGAGGATTTTTGTCATATCTGAGGTTGTTTGTCAAAGTGTTACTTGATGACGTTAACCTATATGGAAGAGGTCGAATTAGATCCCGAGGATTTTGACCTATCCGGTTGTTTTGTCGAGTGATACCCGGCGACGCAACCTGTTTGGAAGAGGTCGAATTGAATCCGCTGAGGATTTTTGACCTATCTGAGATTGTTTGTCAGAGTGTTATCCGATGACGTTAACCTATATGGAAGATGTCGAATTGAATCCGCTGAGGATTTTGGACCTATCCGAGGTTGTTTGTCAGAGTGTTACTCGATGACGTTAACCTGTATGGAAGAGGTCGAATTGAATCCGCTGAGAATTTTTGATCTATCCTAGGTTGATTGTCAGAGTGTTACCCGATGATGTTAACCTATATGGAAGAGGTCGAATTGAATCCGCTGATGATTTTTGACCTATCCGAGATTGTTTGTCAGAGTGTTACTCAATGATATTAACATATATAGAAGAGGTCGTGGGAAGTCCACCAAGGACCTTTTGACCTATTCTAGGTATTAGCCAAAGTGTTCTTACATGTGGGAGTAGTGCGGAGTTTTGACCTATCCATGTTGTTTGTCGAAGTCTCATGACGTTAACTGTGTAGAAAGTGTTTTGATCTATTCGAGGTTGTTTGTTAGAATCTTTGCTCGATGACGTTAACCTGTATGGAAGAGATCGAATTGAATCCGCTGAGGATTTTTGACCTATCCGAGGTTGTTTATCAGAGTATTACTCGATGACGTTAACCTGTATGGAAGAGGTCGTGGGAAGTCCACCAAGGACCATTTGACCTATCCTAAGTATTAGCCAAAGTATTATTTGATTTCTTACTTGTGTGGAGTAGGTGCAGAGTTTTGACCTATCCGAAGTTGTTTGTCAGAGTCTTTGCTCGATGACGTTAACCTGTGTGGAGTAGATGCGAAGTTTTGATCTATCCGAGGTTGTTTGTCAGAGTCTTTGCTCGATGACGTTAACCTGTATGGAAGAGATCGAATTGAATATGCTGAGGATTCTTGACCTATCAGAGGTTGTTTGTCAAAGTATTACTTGATGACGTTAACCTGTATGGAAGAGGTCGAATCAAAACATCCGTTTGTGGTTGTAGCCAAAGTTGCTCCTTAACCTTGGTCTTATTTTTTCATGAGTATGATTGGAAAATCATACTTTGTAAAGCTATATCTCTTCTCAATATTGAAATATCCTCCAACTTTGACTTGTTTCTCGGGATAGTAATTGATTAGATGCTTAACATATTAAAATGGGCGATCTTCTGAGATTAAGAGTTGCCCCCCCAGTTTTCGACAAAATCTGAAGGAACGAAGTTTGATGAATCTTCATTCTTCGCTTGCGATCCTTAAAAGCTTGAAATACTCTACCTCGATGGTGGTTTTGATCTTGTTGGGAAACTTGGTCTCCATACAAGATGAAATAATGGGAATCGCCCACAGACGGCCAAACTGCATGCTTAGAAAACCAGGTAGGTAAAATTTACGCCTTATTTTGTCATGAGTTCACACACACAAATGTTTGAAGAATTAATGATAAAACTCCAGAATTTTTACGTGAAAAAATTTCAAAAAGAGGGAAAAACCCATGGGGCCTAGCCTAGTAAAAATCTTCCATTATGTATCTGTTTCAGAGTACAAAATTTTTCCGATAACGGGATTACAGAATTGTATATGAGAAAGGCTGACAATGGGAATCCCAGAATCAGGCAACAATAACTATATAGCCATGGTTATGGTGACCGGCGGAGATGGCCGCATGGTCGGATAGCACCGTAAGCGGTGATCGGCGGCAAACGGCAGTGGCAATGCGGACCGCACGGTGGTCGGCAAGGATAACCAGCGACGATAGTTGACGACGATAGGATTGATGGTGGCCAACACGCCGCTGGCGCTGGCGGCCGAATCGGCGAGAATCGACCGCGCCTATGGGCGGGATGACGCAAATGGTGGTGATCGGCGAGATGGTGACGATGGTCGCATGGCGGACCGATGAATCGGGTGGTGACCGACGACGGTGATGACCGGCGGTGGCTGACGGCGGCGGCCGACGGCGGTGGTTGGCGGCCGACGGGGGTGGTCGGCGACCGTCGAGTGGTGGCACGATTATGCTTGGAGGATTTTCAAGCTTTAGAGCTCTCTCCTCTCTTTAGCTTGACCTCCCCTCATGTGAAGAATGAGGGGCTATTTATAGATTAGAGGAGTGATGTTTCTGTAAATACATGCAAAATCCGAACCATTCCTTCATCGGACGGCTGAAAATGATTCCCTTGATCATCTGATGTATTTTGTGTATTTGAATGCTCAAATAAAGTCAGAATTATGAGATCTTGGGCTTGTTAGATCTGGCTCGTCAAGATGCTCGATTTGACTATAAACATTCCATGTTTAAGAGTCGATTTGATAATAAGCGCTTGATCTGGATTAGTCTTGATTCAGAATCAGATTGCTTTCGACATCAAGATTCGTGCTTCGACTAGTAGAATTTTCAAGGTCATATCTTCGATCCGATCTGTGTCCGGCTCGAGATCGGCTCAAAAAAAGTTCGATCCAAATCTTTGGCTCATATCTCGGCTCAATGTATTCGATTCGATTTTGATCCGATCTAAAATTTCGATTCAATTTTCGAGCTAAACTAATAGCCTTACCCTTTCTATAGATTAATTACTGTTTAAATAAGTTAATTTTTTAAAGTAATAATGATAAGTAATTAAGTAATGATCATAATACTAATTTAAGCTAAGTAAGTTTTGCGTTGGCAAACACGATTTTAAGTGTTTAAGTCGGTTAATTGCACGTTGAATAGACATTAATATGATATAATCTAAATTAGCAACTACTTAAAAATTAGAATATTAATTCATTTTAATTTGAAATAAATTTAGCATATTGACTGGCATATATTTCAAATTAATTTTGACATTTTTCTTTTCTTTAAATCTCAGTCAAGAACGACACGAGTTATTTTTATCTTTTATAACAAAAAGGAAAAAAAAAATGCTTGATTACATTTCATTTTTTTTTTCTTTTTACCAACATTCAAATTCTTCTAAAGAATGGCAGAATATATAGATTTTATAGAATTTTGAGATTAATCCTCCCATTTATTCTTGACTTTGAGACTCAAATTATAGCAAGAGATATATATTCTTAAAATGAGATTAAAATGGACAATTCAGGCGTAGAAAGTTATATCTTTATCCACATGATATTCTTTCAAGAAAATAATATTTAGAAAGAATCGTAGTTCATAATCATAAACCTTCTACTGTTGTCTTTGACAACATGTTCATTATCACCCTGATTAGAGTCGACAGAATCAATATTTACTGTGCAACGAGGGCGAAAGAGTATAAAAGCTCAGGCCTTCAAAACAAATTTTATAAAATGGTAGCTGAGAAAACCGAATCAGTACTGGCTTTCATAGACCGCAGTTAATTAATTAATTAAAAGCCAGGCTACAATAATTTAAATAATTGCAACAAAAACTTTAAGCCATTAAAAAGAATTTATATATAGGAAAGGGAGCAAATACAGGATGTTTCCAGTACTGATATTTGCTTTTGCTTCTCATAGCAGTTTATTCAATATACAAAGAAGGGAACAGAAAAATGGAGTCGTTGGACCGAAAAGAAGCTATCATGGCCTGCTATTGTGCTCCAGTTTAGTGCTAAAATAGAGTTGGATTGGCTTTTGTCTATATCAGCATATATATAATACTTGCAAAGCATACTTAGCAGCAAATTTCATGAACTCATTTAAGTATCATAAAATTATATCATCTTCATAAAATTTCACTGCACATTTCCCGAACCCAATTATCTCTGCAAAAATGCAGTTCAAATCAGTGAATTGAGATGTTCATCTTGAAGACAAAACAGAAGGATTTTCAAGTAAATTTTCAAAATGATGAGCTCTTTGTGGAAATCTTGGATATAAGCTTATAGCACATTTAGAAAAGTAACGCCGGATATAGAATAATCCATCCAGTCATGGAGAATACTGGAAATATATGAACCCAGAACAGAAAGGTTGCTGCTTCCTTCGCACACCCTTGCAGGTTTGCAACAACACCTATAACCAGTATAGAAATACACGTAGTTAGAGCTTTAAGGTAAACTCTTCATTGGAAGAACATAGTTATTATTATAAGTATTAAATAAAAGTAGACAAATTCTAAGGAGCAAAAAGCCGGAAACCATCATAAAAAAGGTTAAAAAAAAGAGGAGTCACAAGCTATATTTTTTTATATAAAATTACAATGTTTAGCTGTAACTACACAAATATGAGCTACTTTGTTAAGCTCTCAATGGACGAAAAGAAAACGAAAAAAAAAAGGTCATACCTGAGAGCACAGAAGTGGGAATTGAGTGCTGCAGCAAAAAAAAATAATAATAAAAAAAAAATAAAAAAAAAATAAAATAAAATAATAAAAAAAAAACATCTTTGCCTTCCTTTGGTATGAACCCAAGCTTATCATCCAAAGTGACAATGACAAGGCTTACTCGAGGAACGAGGGCCAACCGTGCGAATACTATGGCGGCCATTGTGCAGAAGCAAGCCTTTGACTTCCAACGCTGGGGGCCAGTAAGCATTTGTGATATGAAATCAGCTGGTTTTAGTAAACTTATGGGGTTCATTATTTTAAAATTGAAGGTGATGATCTTTATCAATGTTCTTCCTGAACAGTTTGGATTGCATGGCTGGTACATTGTCAACGGATTATTTAAGATTAATATATAGAAAACATGCATTTGATAGTGTATCAGTCACCACCTTAAATGATCGCATAACAAAAAGGCATTTTCATTCCAATATTTGAAGGATATTGCTTCTACACTTCCTAAATTGTATGCATTCTTAAACCCGAAAAGAACAGAAAAACAGTACATATTCATTCTTCACCATCGTTTAATGAAGATAGCAAGTCCTTCAAAAATAAAATACAAGCATTTAATAGTACAAGAGCTATAGGCACTCAGGTATATCAAGTTCAAATTGCCTAAGTTGGTGAATTAAAGCTCAGAAACAAAGAATAACAGGATGAAAATTTGATCTGATATAGAAATAATACTAGAAAACAACGTCACCATATAATAATGTTTTTAAAGTATAGTGTTTGTAGTTCAGGGATTTTAAGAGCCAACGAACTGTTTTTCAATCATCAGATACCTTTCGAAGTATAAGTCTCTTTGATGGAAGAGATCCAATAATATCTATAATTCAAACTCATATATTGGTATCCATATAGAAGAAGAACACAGGCATTTTTCTTCTCTCTCTTTATTTACATTGCACCATCTCAAAAGGGTGATTTCTTGAAGCAAAAATAATACGGATCCAAAGAGAGTATAAAAATATTCTGATAACTCTAAAGTCTATTTCAGTTACCAGGTTAACCAAAGAGAGTTAAACATAATTCAAATTTGACGTGGACTAAAAAGGTTCTACAAAATCATTTACTTTTCCTCAAACCATGAATATATATATATATATATATATATATATATATATATATATGATTCTCTCCTAGCAGAGGTAATGAAGACTCCATTATTTAGACTAAAATAACAACCAAAAAGAAAAAAAAAACAAGTTTGAATTTTTGTATTGTTATAACTAAATTGACCTGATTTTTATGATAATCATATCTATAATCTAAGAATAAAAAGTTTATAAAAAGATAAATTAAAGATGTAGTTTGACAACTTAGCATGAATAAAATTTATCTTTTTAGTTTCTATCTTGTGAGAGGAAATTGGATGCATGATTTGATGAGAATTTTTTAATGTGAGCACACATATGGATTTAATTATATATTATGCGCTATCTTATTTTTTAAGCTATTAATTTTATGATCAAATAAAGATTAATTAATTTTGAGATATTTTATTAATTTTGTATGAAATTATCATGTAGACCTGACATTTTATTTTATTTTAATGATAAATAAAAGAAATGCACTAAAGATAACATACATCCCCATTCTAAAGAAGCTAGTTCTCATTTTACTCATAACCCATTTTGTGAAAAAAGCTCTCTCTCTCTCTCTTTCTGTTGAACACCCTTGTGGCCAAAATCTGATTAAATTTCTTCTATTCATGAACGCCTGATTAAATCTTGATGATTTGATGAGATCTGAGATAAATTTATTTTTATTTTATATATTTTAACAAGTGAGGGTTATTATATTGAATCGCTGAGAAATGATTTTTCTATTCATCTTTTTTATTGATTATTTATCAAAAAGATCAAGATTCAAAATTTTGAGCAAATAATTTGCCTTTTGCAAGAGTATCGATATCCCAAGATGACTTTTCTATTATTGATTTTGAGTAAAATAATATAGCTAAATTTGTTTTATATCTTGATCACAATTTTAATTTTTATATGATCAATATATTTATTCTTGTCATTGTGATCTTAAATTAAAAAAAAGAAATATGAAACATTTTTCTGTCCACCGTTTATAATATGAAACGGTATTTCAGATTAAAAAAAATGGAATATGAAACGTTTTTTCGGCTGCAGCGGTATATATATAAATATATATAAGTTAGTATAAATATTATAATTATTCCATTTAATTCGGTTTCATCCCTTTCACCTTACTGCCTTGCAGTTTACTTATTACATTTATTTATTTTTAACATTTTATACTATAATTTATATATGAAATTGTTTGCTATAACATTATTTATAATGTTTCATATTCATTTCAGATTTTAAATCCATCTTTGTTAATTTAAAATGTTTTACATTTAATTACTTATGCAATTAATTCACGTTATAAACTTTTCATATTCATTCACGTTTATAACATTTCATATTCATTTCAGATTTTAAATTCATCTCTATTAATCTGAAATATTTTACATTTAATTGTATTGTGCAATTAATTCTAAACGGAATATTTGTTAAGTAAATGTACTAAGGTGAAATTTTCAAATTTAGCAAGATTAGTGATTTAATTAGGTAATTAGGCAGCATAAAAAAAATTTAAAAATAAGCCTAGTCATTAATGGCGACGCACTAGGATGCCCAAAGACACCCGATCACCTCATCCTAATTTGGCTAAAACCCGAGAGTCGATCGCCGCAGCTGGTTTTCTCGATCTTCCGATCCCGCCGCTTCGCCTGAACGCCAGGTCTGCGCACGCCGCCGCCGCCTAGCTCGCCGCCTAGTTCGTCCGCCGGAAAGTCGCCTTTGGTGAAGAAGGAGCTTGGAAGGATTATTTTCGCTGATTTAGGTATTTCTAACCCTAAACGAAAAAAAATGTATAATGTCGAATTGTATGAGTTTATTTGGTTTGTTTAAGCTAATTATGATATTCATAGGAAATTTGTAATGGATCTCATTTTAATTTTTTTTAGGAAAATTTCAATTTTGCAATTTTTTTGTTTGATTAAGTGTGTGTAGTTTAATTTGGTGTTATGAAGATCTTTAATTATATTTGGCATATGTCGTGATTCATGTTAAAAAAGTTAAATGGTTTGATCCGTTTTGCTAAATATTTTCGTGTGATATTTTCTTTGGCAAAGGAGGTAATGTGGTTGTTATAAAATACGCTGGTTGAGATATCGATTTGATAAATGTAAAAGAGAATGATTGGCTTTTATAAGTGACATTGCATAAATTGGTTGTTGTCACATTACGTGATTTGGATTTTATTTGTCACATCATAGTTGGATTTTATTTGTTATCAAATATTAGGATTGAGTGATTGCTTGAATGCGTATTTCACCATCTTTATCATATATTAATGCAAGATTTTTTGCGTAATGTAGCAGTCAATAATCGATGTTCCGCTATTACTAGCAAGTGATGAGTTCGAATCGTATGTATTGTTCTTTATTATGATGGTGAACCGTGAGTAAGTGATGAGTTCATTCCAACATATATTGGTGGGAGAAATCGGTCCCAAATTTCACACCAATTAAATTTGAGTAATTACGTAAAAGAGTTAAGGGAAGCTAAATCCATCAAAATTCTTTTTTAATCTGGTGGGTCGTTTTCCTATTGGAATTGGATTTATTGCAACACACATTAACGATGATGAAGTTTGTGAGGCTATTATTAATGCAGCATATTCGCAGTCTATTGTGGTGTATGTCGAATTTGAGGAACTCCCATGTGGAGATAGGAGGTTAGCAACATAATACCGCCAAAGAGGTGGAATCACCAATTACATCACACCACCTCCTCGGATAAGTACTCAAGGGGAAATGTATGAAGCGAAGAGAAAATGATTATTTTATTGGCACAAGCTCTGCTCATATGGGTGACCCAGGTGACCCTAAAGGTAATGATGAGAACCCACCATCTGATGTAAATGTTGAATATGAAACTATGCCTAGTGGAGATAGTAGTGATGAGGATGACGATGATTATATTGACTCAGAGCGGGCTAATTTAAGGGCAGCAGAACCATCCTATGTGGTCAGAGATTTGATTGTCGATTACTCAATGAGAACGAGTCATACTGAGGAGCATTTGATACATAATAATGATTATATGCATGGTGCTCAAACCACCAGAGAATGGGATGAAGACTCAGATTTGATGGCCATCGATGATTCAACCTTCGAAGAGGAGAATTGCATCCCAGATGAATTAGTGGAAGGTATGTGCTTTCATGATAAGAAGCAGTTGCAATTTGCTGTTCAGGGGTGGTCGATTATAAATAATGTTGAATATGTCATATATGCCTCAAGCCAATCAAAATTTACTGTGTTGTGCACCCGCCATTCTGACCCAGTTAGACCATGTTTGTAGCATTTACATGCCTGCTCAGTTAAGAGGTTGGGTGGTACTTGGAATTGTGGAGTTCTCCTCATACCGAAGTCACTCAATTCTTAATGGACACAAGCAATGCACAGCATAATTTATAAGTTATTTCATCCACCAGTCAAGCCGTTGATCTCAAGCGGAGATCATAGCCATATAGAGTCAAGTTCAATATAAGAGTGTCTTATATGAAGGCTTGGGATGCACACAAAAGCGCTAAGTCTATTTTGGCATTGGGAGGAATCTTATAGATCATTGGGAAAATTTATGGTCGTTTTCATCTATGCCCTTCAAGATAACTACAATCCACGAATCGAATAGATTCCAACGATCGTCGTCGCTTGAGTCGTCAATAATGATTGGCGATTGCCGCCTGCTCTTGATGGGACTTTTCTCCTGGGTAAGTACAGAGGCACTCTACTTAATGCTGTTGGGATCGACGCAAATAATGGGTTGTTCCCACTAGCCTTCGCAGTTGTTGAATCAGAGTGCATAGAGTCCTGGATTTGGTTTCTACGCACTCTTCAGGACTTGATCCCATTAGTGTCTACGAGGGGTGATCTATGCCTCATCTTAGATAGACATGCAAGTCTTTTTCATGGCTATCGAGAAATCTTCCCATGGGCTGCACATCGCTTTTGCCTGCGCCATTTGAGGGAGAACTTCAAAAGAGCAGTACGACAACTCGACATAGCTGATGTAGACTTCATGTGTAAGAAAATGTACATTGCAGGAAACACAGATGACATCCGAATTTTCAAAAGGCACATGTCAGACATTAAGAATATTAAGGTGAGGCATACGACCGGGCTGGGATGTTCAACGGGACTCAAACTCATGATAACGGGTACAGGTACGGTACTATGATGACAAATGCAGCTGAGTGCTTAAATGTGCACATGACTTACCAATTCAAGCCCTGATTACGGTAGTGTACTATAATATAGTTTCCCTCTTTATGAAACGTCTTGAAACAGCTACCGCTCTAGAAAGGCAACAAGAAAACTTATTTTCCCCTCACATTAAAGCTACACTGATTGCTAATGAACGCGAGGCACAAAGATTACCTGAACCTGTTATGATCAGCATGTCTGAGTATCAAGTGTTTGATGTCAGCAGCGGAACCTACAAAGTAGAAGTTTCTGAGAACTATGACTGCAAGTGTATATGTAGACAACCACAGTCTTATCACCTACCTTGTCTAGACGTGATTGCAGTTTTGAGCCATTGCCACCTAAACCACGTGATGTCTCTGTACTACGCCTGCGTAATTATACAAGACCTACCGTGGAGAGTTCATGTAATACCGACGGGAGGAGGGGCGGATCACATCACGGAAGGCAGTTATGAAAATTATAACCCACCTAATATTAAGTGAAAGTCTGGAAGGCCAAGGACAAGCAGATTTAAAAATACCATGGATGAGAACATTCCTAAAAGTTCCATGGCATGTACTGTTTATAAGACTATTAGGCATAATAGGTCAACGTGTCCTCAATTGCGCGCACGTAGAGTGTGATGTTTTCTAAGTTAGTTATTTGATGTCATGTTGTGTACTTGTGCTATTGTTGTAGTAGTCCTACTATGTACTTGTGTCTTATCTGTTTTGACTAGTATTTTATGTCATATTGTCTACTTGTAGTAGTCCTATGTTTTATGTCATATTATCTACTTTCAACCAGTGCATGTTTTGATTAGTTTTTCTCTATTGTACTTGTTCGAAAGTGTATATTTCTTTGCTTAGTGTTCATAGTACACATGGTGCAAAATAAAATTATAAATCAAATTATTTATTAGTTAGTTTAGTTTGTTTTTAGTTATTAGTTAGTTTAGTTATTAGTTTATTTGTTCTAGTTTTAGTTAGTTAGCATACCATATGTGAGAAAATTTAAATCTTAAATCTCTCAATTAATAGCAGTTATTTTTATAATTATTTTATGCCTTGCTATTTTTATGTATGTCTTTCTACAACAGGTATTTCTTTTAGTCCTCTGAGATATTAGTATTTTGAATTACAATGCAATGTAATATTTTTTAAAATACTGACTATGTTGTTGTTTGCTTCAATGGTACTAGGTGAAGATGTCCGCCGATGAAGCCCCCCACCCCCCATGTAGGAGGAGGCGACGACCAGAGGACACTGTTGAGGACTACGGTCCACCACCGGCAGGGGTGCACCCTAGCATAGCTATATTATGTGGGGAAATGCATCCCGACCAAGACATTATTTTTGAAGTCATTTCGCCAATGTATGTATTTGTTACACTAACGTAGTCATGCATGCTCCATTCGACAGGTTTTGCTTGAGGTCCGCGACACTTGATGTTATGGGAATGGCCTGTCAATTATCCTAGATTCATGGGTGCATTGCGAGTGTCGTATTTGACATTGTCTCACGATGCAAGCATTGTCGGATCATCACTCTAACATCATTAGAGCCGAGCCTAGACGAACACATTCCACTTTGCCACTAGTGAGATGACGATCACACTACAGGATGTTGCGGTGATCCTAGGCGTTCAGATAGATGGCCCTCCTCTTATTGGCAGTGTTATTGTTGGTGGAGAGAGACGGTGGGCTACGTGGCCAGACTACTGTGATGAGTTGATCGGAGCGCATCCGGAGCCAGACACCGTGTATCATAATCCGATCCATCTACATAACACATCGGAGTTTCGGATGGGTCAGGCTCATGCACGCACGTGCTTACCGTTACGATGGCTGAGGTATACTTTTTACAGAGATTCATACTTAGATCTACCAGAGCTCTAGTTTATTATGCATATCAGAGCATACATACTATTTTCCATTGGGTTCTTCTCGACACTTCGTGCTCGAGGTCCACCCGCGATCTACCACCATTACTAGAAGATATTCATTCCTTTAGGGGTTTGTTAGTGGGCTTAGCTGTGCTTGTGTATCTATACAGAGAGTTGCATGAGACAACCAAGCCGAAGCGCACCAACATAGCAAGATGTATTCATTTACTGCAGGTATGGGTCTAGGAGCAAATTCATGTTGGCAGACCTACCTTATGTGTTCCCTATCCTGCAGACATCGATGGTTTTAGCATTGGATGTCACTAGAATGAAGGATTTGTTCGAGAAATGCCAGCATCCAACATCAGAGTATACAGGGATGAGTTGGATGGACTTCTGCAGAGTCAGGTACGCTAAATAGCTGTCATTTTTACTTGTTTACTCGTCATGGGATTAAAATTTTTAGAATAACTTATGCTACATGCACATGTCATCTGGGAGCCATATGGACATCAGATCCGCATGCGCATCGCAGATATATGTTTGCAGGGAGAGAAGATATGGCTGCAGTACCGAGATTGGAAGAGGGTAGAGTGGTACCGCCTGATCGTGGTGATCGAGAGGCATGCCTCCCATGATTGATGTTGACGATAGATCCATCGCTCGCTCGTGTTGATGGACGAGGAAAGGCGACATTGATTGGTCGTACCACCATACATCGCAGCGGGGACGGAGTTGGTTGTGACTGCGGGCGATGATGATCGGAGCCGCGATCAACCGCTATACGAGGTACCGATCTTGGGCTTCACTTTATATCGAAAGAACGACAGCCTCCGCACACATACTACCCTGTGCCGGAGATCGATGGTAAGTTTATGTGAAATTACAATTTTCTTTCCCTTGTTACAATGAAACCTTGATATAAATTTACTTTCTTTGCAGTGTGAGCACATCCTGAATATTGAGGATATATTTCAGGGCTATTTTGGCAGAGATGATGACACAGAATTTCAAAAATCCATCGATGATTATGGCGCGTGGAGTCGAAGGAACATGCATATCTCGAAGCCAGATACAAGGATACATACATTCCAGGCACTTCTGCATCAGCGCAGACAGATGCATTATCGATGGATGTGGGTCCATCATATATGCCAGTGGTGGGATAGTCTACCTATACATTTACACAACCACCCCAGTATTCATATCAGGATGCAATGTGGTCTCAGATGAATCCATGGCATGCACCGATCCCGCCTACATATGGTCCACCGTCATTCCATATGATACCGCCATATGCAGTGTACCACGGGTACTCATTGCCATCTCAAGCTTCCTCTGATATACCACATGTTACAGACTTGGGATGTTCGCAACAACCCGATGAGCAGGTGGACGAGGAGGAGGACCGTCAGCATCATCATCGCGATCGGCCACGCCGATCACCATCCCATTACACCCCTGATAGCGATGCGATTCCACCACGCACATTGGCGATAGTTGTATTTTTTAGCTTTATGGCATGCAAAAGCTATTTTTTATTTGTTATGTTCACTTATTCGCCAAATTTGAGTAATTATAGCGTTTGTTATCAATTTAGTTTTATTTGGTTAACTCACAACTATTTAGACTCATCCTAAAAATTTAATACACTTAGAATGTTTAATATTATCAAAAAAATATATGTATTCAACAAGCATTGTGTTAAGACCACACAAACTAGTGTTGTCATAATATTTTTAATTTTTGCAATGCCAATTTTTTACATTTATAAAAACTGTGACTAACAGGAGAGATTCGTCAAAAGTTATCAATATGAAAGTTGTATAATTTTTTATTATCTTTCCAACGATACCAACCATGTTGAAATCCAACACCTGATGAGATAGATATAGCCAAAATAAGGTGGTTATCTACCTTTTTTTTAAAAAAAAAAATATTTGCAAAAACTGCGGCTCACCGGGCTAGATTCGTCGAAAGTTGTCAACATAAAAATTGTATAATTTTTCATTATCTTTCCAATGATACCAAGTACGCCAATTTTTAACATCTAATGAGCATGATATGGTCAAAAAATAGGGACTGTCAATTTAATTTAATTTTTTTTTAAAATCAGAGAATTTTCCAAGCACCGTCACTAGATCTCACCCACAATCGACGACTAGGCTTATTTTTAAAATTTTTTTATGCTGCCTAATTACCTAATTAAATCACTAATCATGCTTAATTTGAAAATTTAGCCATGTACTAATTACACTTATTGTTTAATATTTCTAAAGGTTTTCTATTTCAGAATTTTTTTATAATATTAAACATTTATGTATAAATATTTTGATTTAAATTTTATGGATAATTATTGCCTTGATATTCGGTAAATAATTTGTAATTTGCTAATACATAATGGATTGGATTTCTATTGTGAAATCGAGAATGCTCATTTTTTTTATTAATTATGACATTATGCATTCTTTTCTTTTCATCAAATACACATAGTATTTAACATATGTTTGCTGTTTTGACTTTAACAGCTAGCTAAAATTTAGATTACTATTATTTTTAAATATTTCAAGTTCGTATCAATCGACGTAATTGTTGGAATAATATAGTTAATATTTGTTATTTCAAAATTAATTTAAATTGAAATATTATGTCACCAAAGTAACCTCTATTATATCAATTTATTTAATTCTAAAATAAATAAATATTACATATAGATTATATTTAAATCTATGCGAAAAATAATCGGCCCAAAGGAAGATTATTTTTTGGCCAGATTTTGTGCAGTAATAAATATGCGTTGAATTTATATTAATCATGCATACAATATGTCAATCCAATGATAATCATATTTTATTGGCAGAATTTATTATCAATATTTGTTGACTGTAATTTTAAGAGTACCATTTATAAATTATTATTTATATCCAAAGATTAAATTGCAATATTGTGTTAAGTATCTTATATGTGTCCATTTTATTGAACATTTTATTTCAAGTATATATTTTGTTGATATTTTGTTTACATTATATATGTATATGAAAATGATAATGTTGTTAATTGTGAGTATTATTTTTATTCTTTTCAGTTAATGTTTCTTCTATATCTGCCAATTTGAATAATATTTTAGTGCTCAACGACACTAACTTTAAGAAATAGAAAGAGCATATCACCATTATTTTTGGGTGTATGATGACTATCCTTTAACGCCTCATCTTAGTGAAAAGCACTATTGAATAAAGAGCTAACTTTGAAAAGTGGGAGCGTTCTAACCACATCAGTCTTATGATCATGAAGCATTCCATTCCAAAAATCATAAGAGGTGCAATGCCTAAAAAGGAATGTGTTAAAAAGTTTTTAAGCCAATTTGCAGATCATTTTGTTAGTTTTGAAAAGACCGAAGTGAGTACTATTCTTAGTAAACTCATTTTAATGCGGTATAAAGGCAATAGAAATATAAGAGAGTACATTATGGAGATGTCTAATTTTGTCACTAGACTGAGAGCACTAAAATTAAAGATATTTGATGACATTCTTGTGCACTTAGTTTTGATTTCTCTTCCTATACAATTTAATCCTTTTAAGATAAGTTATAATACTGAAAAAGAAAAATGGACTCTTAATGAGCTCATTGCTTAATGTGTGAAAGAGGAAGAGAGATTGATGACAAAATATAAAATACTCACTTAGCTACTTCATCTCGTGGTATTGTTACTAAAAAATGACTTATAAAGGCAAAGGAGCTACAGATAAAGGGACTTCACAGCATAAGGTGCAACAGAAACAAGATAATACTGTTACTTATTTCTTTTGCAAGAATGTTGGTTATGTGAAGAAAGATTATCCCAAGTATGCAAATTGGCTGGTGAAAAAGGGTAAACTTCTCAACTTTGTTTGTTCTGAAGTTAATTCATCCTCATACTACTTGGTGGATAGATACAGTGCAACTACTCACATAAGTGTGACTATGGGTTATCTAAGGAGACTAATGCCAACCGAAAAGATTCATCTGTGGAAATGACAATAAAGCTCCTGTTGAAGCAATATGCTTATATAGATTATATCTATAATCTGGCTATATTTTGAATTTACTTAAGACTTTTTATGTGTCGTCATTTATACGAAATTTAATTTCTATTTCTTGTTTGGACAAATTTGGTTATTCTTGTTCATTTGGAAATAGAAAATTAGTCTATTTCAGTATTCAAATATTATTGGTACTAGCTCTTTGGATGATAATCTATATAAATTATATATTTTTGCTTCACAAATTAATGAAACCTTGCATGCAAGCAATTTTGGTACAAAATGAAAATTAATGAATGAAAATTCATATATATTATGGCACAGGCGTTTATGACATATTTCTAAACATAGAATTAAAAAATTTATGTCAGAAGGAATTCTTGATTCTCTTGATTTTTTAAATGATAAACTCTGTATAGAATGTATCAAGAGAAAATAAACAAATATAAAAAAAGTTGGTGCTAATAGGAGTTTAAACGGCTTGGAATTAATTCATACTGATATTAGTGATCCATTCCCTACAGCTACTTGGAATGACCAACAATATTTTATTACTTTTATAGACGATTATTCTCGTTATGGGTACTTATACTCGATTTATGAGAAGTCATAATCACTGGACGTATTCAAAGTTTTTAAGGCTGAAGTTGAAAATCAACTTGGAAAAAAATAAAAGTCACAAATCGAGTGGTGGTGAATACTACAGATATGATGGATCAAGTGAACAACGTCCAGGCCCTTTTGCTAAATATTTAGTAGAATGTGACATCGTTCCTCAATACACCATGCTAGGAACTCCAACTCAAAAATGGTGTAGTTGAGAGATGAAATCGGACCCTTATGGATATGGTTAGAAGTATGATAAATCATTCTTCTTTACGAGATTCACCTTGGGGAGAAGCCTTCAAGACTGCAGTTTACATCCTTAATAGAGTTCCAAGCAAAGCAGTAGCTAAAACCCCATATGAATTATGGATTGGGAAGAAGCCTAGTATTAGGCATCTTCATGTCTAGGATGTCCAGCTGAAGCTATACCATGTAAGCCTAATGAAAAAAAATTGGACTCAAGAACTATAAGCTATTATTTTTATTGGATGCTCAGAAAGGTTGAAGGGTTTTAAGTTTTATGACTTTTCAAATAAATCCTTTTTCGAGATGGGCAATGCTAAATTTATTGAGGAAGTTGAATATGATGGGAGTAATAAACCTAGAAATTTTATATTTGAAGAGCAATTTCTTACTCTTCCTATAGTTACAATAGAAAATGATCAAATAATTTTACCTGATCATATTCAAGTTGTAAATACGGATAATCAAAATATTCTTGAGTTAACTCTCACTCATACTGAGGAATCACAACAACCTCAAATTGAAGTGTCATTAAGAAAATCA
Source organism: Cymbidium sinense (assembly GCA_021442155.1). Classification (NCBI taxonomy): domain Eukaryota; kingdom Viridiplantae; phylum Streptophyta; class Magnoliopsida; order Asparagales; family Orchidaceae; genus Cymbidium; species Cymbidium sinense. Next base: position 135,088,733 of record CM038216.1, read on the forward strand.
ACTAGGAAAATGAGATTAGTAATTTCATATGATTATATTGTGTATCTCCAAGAATATAAGTTTGACATTAGATTGTAAGTGATCAAATCTCTTTTAGTCAAGTCAAACAAAGTGTTAACTCTCATAAATGGATATAAGCCATTGAGGATGAGATGAAATCAATGAAAGACAATGATGTTTGGGATCTTGTTGAATTATCAAATCAGAAAAACCCATTGGATGTAAATGGATTTTTAAAACTAAACGGGATTCAAAAGGTAATGTTGAAATATATAAAGCACGTCTAGTCACTAAAGGTTTCACTCAAAAGGAAGGCATTAATTATAAATAGACTTTTTCTCCAGTTTCTTCGAAAGACTCTTTTAGAAGCATTAAGCACTAGTAGCTCATTATGATTTAGAGTTATATTATATAGATATAAAGACTACATTTCTCAATGACGACATTGAAGAAACTATATATATGGTGCAACTAGAAAATTTTCAATCTTTTGATTCAAAACATCTGGTATGCAAATTAAAGAAATCCATCTATGGTTTAACGCAAGCTTCCCGTCAATGGTATAAGAAATTTAATCAAGTGATTACTTCTTTTGCTTTTAAAGAAAATACTGTTGACCAATGCATTTATCATAAAATAAGTGAGAGTAAATTCATCATCCTAGTGCTATATGTTGATGATATTCTACTGACAAGTAGCGATATAGGCCTTTTGCATGAAACCAAGAAATTTCTTTCAAATAAATTTGAAATGAAAGATCTTAGGAATGCATCTTTTGTGTTGGGTATACAAATTCATTGAGATCATTCTTGTGGTATACTTGGTTTATCACAAAAGACATATATTGATAAAGTGCTTAGTAGATTTGGCATGAAATATTATGCATCAGGAGAAACACTCATTGCTAAAGGTGATAAATTCAGTTTGCTTCAATGTCTAAGAAATGAATTTGAAAAGAAAGAGATGGAAAAGATCCCTTATGCATCTGCAGTAGGAAGTATTATATATGCTCAAGTTTGTACACGTTCGAATATTGCGTACATTGTTGGAATGCTTGACAGATATTTAAGTAACACAAAAATAGATCATTGGAAAGCAGTAAAATGGGTTATGCGGTATCTGAAGAGAACAAAAGACTTTATGGTCACATATCAGAGATCAAATCATTTGGAGATCATAGGGTACTCCATTCTGATTTTACTGGTTGCCTCGATAGTAGAAGATCCACTTCAGGTTATATTTCCTTATTAGTTGGAGGAGCTATATCTTGGAAAAGTACTAAACAATCACTTATAGCTTCTTCCACTATGGAAGCAAAATTTATAGCTTATTATGAGGCATCAAATCAAGGAATATGACTACGAAATTTTATCACTGGGCTAAATATTTTTGATGAAATAGAGAGACTATTGAAAATAAATTGTGATAATAGAGCCGCTAAGTTGCATTCAAAGAACAACAGGAGTTTGTCAAAATGAAAGTATATTGACATAAAGTTTCTTGTTGTAAAAGAAAGAGTTCAGAGTTCTCAAGTATCTATTGAACATAATAGTACAAATTTTATGATTGTAGATCTACATACAAAAAGTTTATCACCTGAAGTATTTCATGAGCATGTGGCTCGTATGAGAGTGGTTTACTTTGATGATATGCTAGCATAATGAGAGTTTGCTTATGATGTTCAATGATTGTAAATATATTTTTCTGATCAGAATAAAATATTGTTATTATCTTATAGTTAAAAACTCTGAAATAAAGTTATATAGTTTCAATTGCAGTTTAACATAAATAAATGAAACTATATTGATAACTCTTTTGAGTTATAATATATGACTAGTTGAAAATAGACATGATATATGATCATATTATATAAAATTTTCATGCTACACATCCATACTTGATCTATGTCGTTAATCATATTGATTTAGTGATAACTAATGAGTCTTGTTATAGAAAAATTATAATAAAGATCACTTTGATTTTATGTCAATATTATTAATGAACCAGATCTTCTAAAGATATTCCTCTTTGAAGATAGCAAATATTGAGCTCTTAAAGTATTTGATAATGTATAATTGCCAAATAATATATATGTGGCCCAAGTGGGGGAATGTTGAGTATTTTTGAATATGGGCACATATATGAATTTAATTATATGATATGCACTATCTTATTTTTTAAGCATATTAATTTTATGATAAAAAATATTAATTAATTTTAGGCTTTTGAGACATTTTATTAATTTTGTATAAAATTATCATGTATAGAGACTAGATATTTTATTTTATTTTAATGAGGGGCTGAAATAAACTAAAATACACTCAAGTATAAATACGATCATGATCTCCATTCTAAAAAGTGAAGTTCTCATTTTACTTATATCCCATCTTGAGTGAAAAGAAGGCTCTCTCAATCTCTCTCACTCAAGAACACCCCTTTAGAAGTGGAAGGCCAAAATCCCGCATTAACTCTTCCATATATTTAGATACGATTCCGATTAAATCTTCTTGATAATTTGATATGAGATCTGGGCTAGATAAATTTATTTTTATCTTTATATATTTCCAACATGATTTCCTTGAATAGGTTACAAGTGCAACTATTTCATTTCAAGGGAAGTCATCTCCTTTAGTCAGCAAAAGGCCTATTTTTTCTTATTTGGTATCTTTATTTCTTATTTTATTTCGTCAACATAATTTGATATGGTCTTTTTCATTGTTCTTGTGTCAGATAAAATGATGCATCAAAAATTCAAATTATAAAAATTACTTCATCGTCTTCATTGATTTTATATGATTCCAATTTCTTGTTTAAATTTTCAAAATATTCCAATCATTTCAATATCAATTAATTTTAATTGCCTATTTATTTTTAAATAAACTCTTAGATTTATTGGTGAGAAGTCATAAAATTGTTTTGCATGAAACCATACCACCCATCATAATAGTTGCATTAGGAAATCATAACCCCAAACTGTTTTGCATCATTTGTATTATTTATAATAGTTATCAGAAGAAATGTTTATGGAATCTCCTAAACATTTTTTTAAAGGTTTCCTCATCTTTCCCCTCAAGGAATTGTATTAATCGTGTGAAATCCCATGTTTAAAAGAATAACATGAACAGACTAATGGAGGTTCAACTGAATCGGCATTAGTCGGTTCGTTATTGATGAAGGGAGACGGGGATGGCAGGGGACAACTGAAGTGTGCCCACAAACTGAACACAAGGAGACGACAAGAGAGGAGTAAGGGAGAGACGTGACAAGGGGGTTCGGCTTGCAAGCATTCGAAAGAGAGAATCAAACCAAAAAAAATTAAAAAATTTCCGGTGACAGCGAACACTCTATGGTCAGAGTGAGAGGTAGGTGAGTGAGCCGAGCAGTAGAACTGAGCAAAGAAGGAATCTCGGTGAGTCGAATCGAACCCTACGTGATCGACGATGAGCTCGAAAATAAGGAATCGAAGTTTGCTTGCTAGAACTGTTTTTTTATGTCATTTTCTCTTCCATCCTTAGAGCTGTTTGGTTGGCTGAAAAAAAAGGAATACAGTGTAAAAGAAATGCTATGTAAAAAAAAATACAATATAAAAGAATTATTTTATAATTATTTAATTGAGAGTTTTATAAATTCGTGATATTATTATTATTATTATTTTTGTTTGGCTAAAAATAAAGTATTCAAGATTGACGCCAAGGACGGCGTGACGGCGACAAAGAATAGATGGGCTGATGGCAAGGGGCGGCGACGAGCACCAGCAATAAATGATCACAACACTTTACTTTAGTCGGTGTATTTAGAATTCACTCAAATCAGGCGAATTCCAAAGATAAAAAATGACATTTGTAATGTATTTGTAATACATTATATTATTTTGAATTTTTTACTTCAAGTCAAATACCAAAAAAGTTAAAATCTCTATATTTATTTTAATTTACACTCAAAATTTTTCCAACCAAACAGCGAATGTTGCTATTAGGAATTCCAAACCCTAGTAATAAATTTCAATAAGCGCTTTTATGAGGGCCAGATCAGATATATAACAGTGTTAAGTATTAAAAAAAAAGTGTAATTGGAATACTAGGTTACCTATTTTTTACTTGTAAAACAAAATCTATATAGCATTAAATCATTATTATTTGCTTTGATATTATCTTCTCTGAAAATAATTGAATAACACATAAAATAACTTTATCAATAATTATATTATTTATATTAATACGTAAATAATACTTAATAGATGTTTGCTATATGATTAATATTAAGTAAAATATTATGAATTTTTCTTTAAATAGATATTTATGTATAACAATCAACAAACTTAAATATAAAGTTACTCAGGAAAAATTAATGAAGAAATTTAGTAAACCAATCAAGTTGAATTAATTATTAGAAAGGATAAAAGGTGCTATGAATATATAATTATGTGTTGATTATAATTAAAAATAATAAAAATGTGAGATAAAGCATAGGTTTTAAATAAAAATTATAAGCAAATTATGTGTTTTAATATTTTATGTGATTTATAGGTTGAACCTCTGGTATGTGTGGACAAGTTAATGAGAACCTAAATTAGATGTTCGAGGATTAAGATCAAGAGTGAGCACTCATACTTTTAATTTATAGTAATATTATTACTTTCTTCTTAACTGATTGCTTGTAGTATTATTCATAGTTATCTATATTGATTATTATTTATAATATTTGCCTTGAATTACTTGTTATTAAAATATTGGTCATATGAAAATTAATGTATCAATTTTTTTTTCAATGTTTAATATTTATTTAAGTTTTATATGTTATAAATAAATATTAAATAAGATAAAAAATGTAAATGTTATTAACTATATAAAAATGATTGTATGTACATATTGACTTATGGAGTTTCATCATCTTATAGTAGTAGCTAGAGATGCTAAGACATCCGTGTATGTATATGAAAAATGTTCTCTGAGTCTCAAGCAAATCTTTAATGATATGGATATTGAAGTACTTTAAATGGTGATGAATGTAAATGATATAGATAAGATAAGATATTGTATTATACTATTGAATGTATTAGACCATTGTTGATCTCACTTTTGAAGTGAGTTCTCAACTTTCTCATAATAGATCTATGACTCTTATAGATACTAAGAGCTCCTTAGTCTTAAGACACTTCTAGTGATTAGGTGAATATTTAATCTAAGCCTAGAGACTTAGAAAGGTTAGTTATAGGGATAGGTCATGTCTTAGGGACTTAGGGAGACTTGCCTACCCTATAACCTAAACTCAATCCATGCTTTTCTTCTCAAACCAAACCTCAAATTCATGCTAAATCCAAACCAAAATTTGAAGACTCATAATCAATCCTATGATCAAATCCAAGCTCAAAATTTTCCATGAACCTTATGATTAAATTCAAAACCCTTTCTAAGCCATTTGATTTCATCTTATGGACTTAGCCTTAACCAAATCCAATTCAATCCCAATTCATTTGATTTTATCAAATATTAATTCAATCCTTCAATCAAACTATCAAATTCTAATTCAAATCCAACTTCGAATAATTCAATCCCAAAATCAAATCCAAGTTCCAAAATTTCTTCCTAAGCCATATGACCCATTCTCATAAGCTTAACCAAATCTCCACCTAAGTTATCCCAAACTTGATTGATTTCTTTATAAATCAATTATTCCTTCGAATGACCAAATGATCAAATCAAACTAAGTCAAACTAAGCCAAGACCCTTCTTAAGCCATATGGACCTACCTCCATGAGCTTAACCAAATCTTAACCCAAATCAACCCAAAATCAATTGATTTCTTTATAAATCAATAACCCCTTCATTTATATTCATAAATATAAATGATATCCACCTTCCAATGACTAAAATAAATCAAACTAAATTGATTTCCTTCTTAGCCCTTTTGACCTACATCCATAGGCTTAGTCAAATTTGCTTCCAAATCACTCCAAACTTAAGTGATTTTCTCAAGAATCATTTATATCTTCACTTATATTCCCAAATATAAATAAAATATAAATCCAAATAGCCAAAACCAAATCCAAAATCAAATGAAAACCCAATTCAAGCCTTTTAAAGTAATTTCTTGGACTTAACCAAAATCCACCTAAACTAAGTCAAAACTAATGGATTTTCTCTTAAATCAATTATTCATTCAATCATCTATACAAACATAAATGAAACCTACAATTATCAAACCAAACTCAAGTCAGCCCAAGTCAAGCCCAAGTTAGCCCTTTTAGCTTGAAAACTTAAAATGAGCCAAAGTCCAATGTACTCCAAATTAATTGCAGTTGGATTTATATTTCAATCATAGGCTAATATATATGTTCAACTAAACTTGAATCAAGCCAAAACCAAGGCAATTGACCAATTTAGGTCCACTTGACCTAAAGTGGCCTAAATGACCCTTTTGAGCTGTTCTAATCCAACCCAAATTAGATTGAACCAAGCCCATCCAAGCCTCATATCATGATCAACAATCACCCTATGATGATTAATCACCTTGAATTGGGTCAAACCAAATAAACTTGATCCTTTGACCAAGTCAACCTTTAACCCAAATGAAACCTAAACTAGCCAAAACCCATCATACACCAAATTGATTAAAACCATTGATTCACATTAACTCATGATCAATGATTGAACATGACTTGACCCTTAATTGAGCCAAACTAAGTCCAATTGACCATCTGACCCAAGTTGACCCAAATTGGCCTAAAAGGCCAAAAATGGGTCAAATCCTAATCTAACATAAATTGATTGCAACCAATAGCTCAAGTTCATTCCAAATTGATTATTGAACTTGACCAAAGCCATAATTGAGCCCAATTTGAACAACTGGCCAACTTGACCCAACCTAGTCAAAAATTAACCTAAAGGGTTAAATTGACCAAAATTCCAATTAAATCTAAATTGATCTAAACCAAAGCTTACAATCATTTTCAATTAACCAATTGAACTTGAACCAACACCCAACCCAAGAGAATTTGGCCAATTTGGTCAACTTAGCTCATTTGACCTATATGATTTCAAATGAGCCAAAATCAAACCTAGGCCAAATTGATTGAAACCACTTGAACTAAAACTCTTAAAATCATCATTTGAACCTAACCAAAGTCTTGGTTTGACCCAATTTGACCAATTGATCAACCCAACCCAACATGACGCAATATTAACCCATTTGTCCAAATGAAGATAAAACCCATAAAACTAACCCATGACCCATTGGAGGCTGACCAAACCCGACCCAAACTCATCTTGTATCAACCTAAAATCAACCCAAACCCATCTAGAGCCAAGTCTAATGCAAATCCCCAATGAATCCTCTCCCACATTGGATTCTTTCCTCCTATGACAAAGTCCACTCTCCTCTCATCCTTGACAGCCATCAAACTTCCAAATAGAGCATCCCTAAACTTCTTAGCCCACCCTAAGGATGCTAGGACTTGCCATGGACCAAAGGGAGGTGAGCCAACTTACCTCCCATACAAATCGAGCAACCAAGGGATCCAAGCCAAGATATCAGCCAAGATCAAGCCTTGAGCCACCTCCCAAGCATTCCTCCAACCAAACCGAGCCACATAGACTTAATGGAGACCACTCAGGCACTCTGGTGATGATTGACTAGCTAAAACATGGAAAGCAATCCCGTCCATCTACCTTAGCAAACTGAGGGGTATACATCCCTCAATTCGCATGGGAAATGCATCGATTCAATTCGTGAGAGCTTCCAAAGGCAAATTCGAACCTCCTTGCAATCCTTAGAGTGATTCCAAGCTTCCCTCCTTCGGCATTTCCTCTTTCCATGCGAAACCAAAATAGGGGAGGCCAATCTCGATCCAAGCTTGCTCATTTATCAACCAAACTTCAATTTCTTTTACCCACACCTTCAACGCACCTCATCGAAGCTACCCAAGTCATTTCCCAAGCTCCAAAGTCACCGGAGGAGGGATTTCGATCGAAGCTGGGCTCCACAGTGATGGAAGTTGATCCATCGAGTGAACTAAGGGGAATTGGCTTGCGCGCTACTTAACAGGGCCTCATCTCTACTAGATGAAGCTACTTTCGGCGATCTCATCGGTGATCTTGAGCTCCGATGAGATAATTTATCAAAATTATAGAAATAGGAAATTTTGGTTAGTCCTTTATGAAGAGAACTTGCATGTGAGCCCATCTTAGACTTTAGATCCTTGTGGATCCCTTACGCGAAGGTGTGGGTTGATTTTGAAGTGAATCCGAGCTCGAGTGAGCTCGGATCGAGCAATCCATGGCGGACGGCCTTCGCCGCTCATCACTCATGGGAAGGAGGATCACGGTCCATCCATTCTATGTGATTGGAATGGATAGCTTTGATCAAATCACATTAGATCCGCTTATTTTCTCCCTTTATGCTACGAGATTGATCTGCACCATCCGATCCAAGATCGGATGGGGGAGATCAATACTGTGTCTGCTGCCAGCTAACTCAGCGCACAGATGTGATTAGTTAAATAGTCAATCCCACAGCGCCATGTGGAAAGTGTGCCGTGTCAATGCCCCACGTGGCGTCGATGGGATTAGGCGTAAATAAGGCTAATTCATGTATTTTTAAGGCTAAAACATCCATAATTCATAAGTGATTGTAGAAAATCTAAAAAATATAAATAATGATTCATTTTAAAGGTATTTCAGAGGGGAATCCATTAAAATTATTCTTAATTAATTTTAAATAGTAACTTTAGCTTAATTAGAATTTAATTAAAAATTTAATTAGCCTAATTACTCACTAATTAATTAACCAATCAATTTCAAAATTTCTGAGAATGTTTAGGGGGATGACCTCTGCCTCCTCTATTTTTCTTGGAATTTATTGGTTGATTAATTAAGAAGATTAAGTATTAAGCCTTAATTACTCTTTTAACTTAATTAAGTGATAATTTAACATTTGAAAAATAATTAAGCAACAAATTAGATCTTTTAATCACTGTTGAATAGTGGGGTGATTTGGGGAATTAGATTGGAATCTCCCTCTTAATGCTTCCCCTAAGTTTCCTTCTCTTTTCAACCAAAATATTAATTAAGGATTAATTATCTAATTAATGACTTAATTAGTTAAATTGAATCTCAAATCATGCCAAATCATGTTTAATTGAATGAGGGCTTATGAAATTAGGTTGGGACCCCTTTCCCAACCTTTTCCCCCTTAAGCCCATTTCATTTCAAAGGATAATCAATTAAATTTGGTAATTAAGAAAAGAGGAATTGATTAATGGATTAATGTCTTGATTAACCTAATTAAAAGGGTAAGTGCTTCTGATTTCCCTTAATTGATCCATGGGTACAGCTTTAGGTGTTCAATAAATTAAAGAGAGTTAATGAAATTATGGTTAACTCACATGTATGAGAAAACCATGAAAGTAATTAAGTGAGTTCCTTAAGGATAATTAATTAGTGATTATGAGCTAATTACATTAGGCCCCTTCCATTTCACAGGAGCATTGCTATTTACTTTTCAATTCATTTGCATATCACATTGGCTCATAATCATTTAATTAATTATCTTAAGGTAACATAGGTAAGGGTTTAATTAATTAATTTATTTCACACTTTAACCTAATTAATCCATAAAATCAATTTAATTGCTTCTCATTAAATAAAATTAACTCACACTTGGAATGAGATTAGGATTAGCAAACATTTCTCACATTTCTTAAATCAAATCAAACATGAAATTAAAAATGACATTAAAAATTTTTGGTTTATTTTAAATGAGCTTATTTAATATGATTGTCCTTAAGAGTTAATTGGATTGAATGAAATCATGTGCTTATGTCCCTTTATTTCTTTCAATCATATTAAATGTTGTATGTCACTTGTTTCATACATTCATCTCTTGCAAAATTAATTAAATCAAATGATTTCTTATATGCCAAGCTTGCATGTATTGATTTAAATTAATATATCTGTGACTATTATCATTATTAAATCCAAATATATTTTCCAAAACTTATAAATGAATAATTATATATGCCATGAATGCCAGTTATAAATACATAGGAGATGTATGTGATTTTTGCTTAAGTGTATGAAGTGAAGTTCATTTTCTTTCATTCATGTATTGATTTATGTAAGTAAGAATGTTAATGGGTATATAGCTTGGACATATGTTGACCTCACTTTTGGGAGTGAGTTCTCAACTTCCTCATCATAGACTTAGGACTCTTGTAGACACTAAGAGTTTCTTAGTATTAAGACACTTCTAATGATTAGGTGAATACTTAACCTAAGCCAGAGACTTAGAAGGGTTAGCCATAAGAATAGGTTATGCCTTAGGACTTAGAAAACTGCTCACCCTATAGCTCAAACCCACCCATGCCTCTTTCCTCAAACCGAACCTTAAATCCAATTCAAATCCAAATTATAAATCAATTCCAAATCAAATGATTGAAACTCATAATCAAATTTAAATTCCAAAACCCTTCGTAAGACCTTTGATTTTATCTTAAGGACTTATCCTTAATCAAATTCAAATCAACCCCAATTCAATTAATTTTTTGAAATATCCATTCAATCTCAAATCAAATTCTAAATCAAATCCAACCCCAAATAATTGAAACCCATAATTAAATTCAAATTCTAAAATTCCTTCCTAAGCCATATGAACCACCTTCAATGCTTAGCCAAAACCCCCTTTATACCATATCAAACTTGGTTGATTTTTTTATAAATCAATCATTCATTCATTTATATTCATAAATATAAATAAAATTCAAATTCAAATAGCCAAAACCAAATCAAAATAAATCAAACTAAATCAAGACTTTTCTTAAGCCATATGGACCTACCTCCATAAGCTTAATCAAATCTCAACTTAAATCAACCCAAACTCAATTGATTTTTTTATAAATCAGTTATTCCATCATTTATATTCACAAATATAAATGAAACTCCCCTTCCATTGATCAAAAATAAATCAAACTAAATCACTTCTCTACTTAAGCCCTTTTGATCTACATCCTTAAGTTGGGTCAAATTTGCTTCCAAATCACTCCAAACTCAAGTGATTTTCTCATAAATTGTTTATATCTTCATTTATATTCACAAATATAAATAAAATATAAATTAAAATAGCCAAAACTAAAAATTAAATCAAAATTCCAATTTTAGCCTTTTTAGCGAATTTCTTGAACTTGGCTAAATAATATCCAAATCAATTCAAAACTCATGGATTTATTCATTAATCAATCATTTCCTCAATCACTTACCCAAATATAAACACAAACAACAATTATCAAACCAAACTCAAGTCAACCCAAGTCAAATTCAAGTTAGCCCTTTTGACTTGAAAATTCTAAACGAGCCAAAATCCATCATAGTCAAATTGAGTGTAGTTAGATTTATATTTCAATCCTAGGCTCATATATGAGTTCAACTAAACTTGAATCAAGTTAAAACCAAACCAATTGACCCATTTAGGTCCACTTGACCTAAAGTGACCTAAAAGAACTTATTGAGCCAAGTTCTAATCCAACCAAAATTGGATTGAATCAAGCCCACCCAAGCTTCATACCATGACCAATAATCATCTCAGGGTGATCAACTGCCTTGAATTGGGTCAAACCAAGTTAACTTGGTCCTTTGACTAAGTCAACCTTTAGCCCAAATGAAACCCAAACTAGCCAAAACTCACAATATACCAAATTTATTGAAACCATTGATTCAAACCCACTCATAACCAATGATTGAGCATGATCAAACTCTCAATTGAGCCCAATCAAGTCCAATTGACCAATTTGACCTACATTGACCTAAATTAGCCAAAATAGCTAAAATAGGTCAAATCATGATTTAACCCAAATTGATGCAACCTATGGCCCAAGTTCACTCTAAATCATTTATTGAACTTGACCAAAACCATAATTGAGCCCAATTTGATCAATTGGTCAACTTGACCCAACCTAGCCCAAATTGACCTAAAGGCCAAATTGATCAAAATCCAAATTAATTCCAAATAAAATCAAACCAAAGCCTACAATCATTTTTAATTAACCAATTGAACATGAACAAAGACCTAACCCAACCCAATTTGGTCAAATTGGTCAACTTAGCCCATTTGACCTATTTGATCCAAATGAGCCAAAATCAAACCTAAGCCAAATTGATCAAAATTACTTGAACTAAACTCTTCAAATCATCATTTAAGCATAACACAAGCCTTGGTTCGACCCAATTTGACCAATTGGTCAACCCAACATGAACCCATATGAACCCATTTGATCAAATAAAGCCAAACCACCCTAAACCAACCTATGGGACCCTAGGAGCTAGCAAAACCCTACCCAAACTAGTCCTAGATCACTCCCAAACTAGCCCAAATCTAAGTGGGACTCGATCCAAAGGGATTAGCCATTGGACATACCTCCCCACATTAGATTCTTTACATAAAAAAGCCAAGTCCACTCTCCCATCACTTGGGCAGCCATCCAAGTGCCAAATGGGGTATGCCTAGCCTTCCTAGCCCACCCTAGAATAGCTAAGATCAATTGTGGACCAAGGTGAGTTCACCTCCTCCCCACTCAAGCCAAACTAAGCACCCAAAGGACCAAGCCAACCCTATCTCCCCATATCTTGCCTTGAGCTCCCTACCACAACTTCCTCCAACCTTGGTGTGCCACGTGGAGCTGATGGCTACCCCTTCGATGCCTCGACGGTGGTGAATCGATGAAAATTTAGGGACAGATCCTGTCTGTCCATCAAGTGCGATTGAGGGGTATACTCTCTCAATTCAAGCGAGATTGAGCATGATTCGCATTAGGTGAGTTCCTTGAGTGATTTTGAAATCTCAGAGAGCTTCTTAGAGCCCCCAAAACTCCCTCGATTGACCATTACTCTTTACGTGTGAAATTGAAACAAGGGAGACCTTCCTTGATTTAAACTCATCCATCTCTCAATCAAACTCCAATTGAACTTGCACACACCTTCACCACACCTAATCGAAGCCAACCAAATCGTTTCTCGAGTTTCCAAGCCCCTGGAGATAGGAGCTTGATTAAGACTGAATGCCAAATCGGAGGAGCTTGGTTCATAGAGAAAACCACCTAAAATTGGAGCTCGTGCGATTCTACAGGGCTTCATTTCTACCAAATGAAGCTACCTCAGACATTCCCACTGCTGGAAATTAGCTCTGGGGAGGTAATTTCTCAAAATCAATTCTTATATGCAAAATGGGTTGGTATTTTTTGAAGAGAATGTTAATGACATGAGATCTTAATCGTTGGATGTGTTTGCCTCCTCCTCTTGATGGTGTGGAATCATTTTGATTCCAATCCGAGCTCAGGAGAGCTCAGATCGAACGAGGTCCATCTTTCATTGTTCGCAAAGGAGACAGATCATGGGTTGTCCATTCAAAGTGATCAGAACAAATGACCATGATCAAATCGCATAGAATCCTTTGATTTTTCCTTCAGAATCGTGGATCTAATCATGGCTGTCCGATCGTAGATCAAATGGTCCACAAGAAAGTGTGTCCACCATAATCCAAGTCAGCGTCCCGATGTGATAACTTAAATAGCCTATCTCATCACGCCATGTGGAAAGCGCACCATGTTAGACAGGATTAGGTGTTTAATTAGGTTAATTAATACATTTTTAAGGCTGAAACTTCTAATATTCATAACTAATCCTAGAAAAAATCTAAAAAAATGCAAATGAGGGCTCATTTTAAAGATATTTCAGAGGAAAATCCAAGAAAATTATTATTAAATAATTTTGAATAGTAATTTCTACTCAATTAAGATTTAATTAAAATTTTAATTAGCCTAAATACTCTTTAATTAATTATCTAATTAATCTTAAAATTTTTAGAGATGTTTAGGGAGATGACCTCTACCTCTCCTATTTTTTAGAATTTATTGGATAGTTAATTAGGAAGATCAATGGATTAAGCCTTAATTACTCTCCTACCGTAATTAATGATAGTCGATTAATTAAAGCTTATTGTCCTCTATTAATAGTGAGAAGTCTTAGAAAAGTGGTATGGGTTCATTCCTTATAACCATTACATTAAACCTCTTCATTTATTTCAAATTAATTAAAGCTTAAGTAATTAATTAGCCACTTAATTAATCAATTAAAATAAGAGGGAATCTAATTATTTCAGAGCCTAATTGAGTGTTCAAAATAACTTAGGATTGAGATTGAGGCTCTTCCTTGATCTTTTTTCCTAAGTTAATTTCATCATTCTAATTAAAGCATAATCAAAAGATTTAATTAACCAATTAAGGGTTTAATCAAATTAATTTAAAATCCATTCATTTCTAACTTTATTTAATCATCTTGAGTAACTCTTTGGGTGCTCAATAGCCTAAAGGGAGAGCTAATAAAATTATGGTTAGCTCATATGTGTGAGAAAATCATAAAAGTAATTAAATGAGTTCCTTAAGCTTAATTAATTAATAATTATGAGCTAATTGCATTAGGCCCCTTTCATTTTATAGGAGTATTGCTATTTAGTTTTCAATTTATTTGCACATCATATTAGCTCATAATTGTTTAATTAATAACCTTAAGGTAACATAGGTAAAGGTTAATTAATTGACTTAATCCATGCTTAACTTAATCAATTCATAAAATTAACCTAATAACTATTCATTAAATCAAATTAACTCACATATGGGGAATTATATTAGGATTAGAAAACCTCTTTCACATTTTCTAAGTCATAAAATGGCTTTAAGAAACTTTGTGCTTTATTTTAAATAAGCTTATTTAATGTGATTATCCTTAGGAATTAGTTGGATTGAATGAAATCACATGCTTGTGTTGCTTTATTTCTTTCCAATCATGTTAAAATATTGTATGTCACTTGATTCATGCATTCATCTCTTTTAAAAAAATTAATTAAATAAAAATGATTTCCTTTATGTCAAATTTGCATGTGTTGACATAATTAGAAATATGTGTGGCTATTATCACTATTAAATCTCAACTATATTTTCAAAATCTTATTAATGAATGATAAAATATATTGTGACTTTAGTTATGTATACAGAGGAGGTGCATGTTAATATAAGCTTAGTGTATGAAGTGAAATATCTTTCTTACATTCATATGTTGATTTGCATAAGTTTGAATGTTAATGAGTATAATAGTCTAGACATCCTGGGGATGCACACCTTTAAGTAGCCATAAGGAGGTTCCTACCTCACTCCCCTGGTGCAGAATAATGGCGATGTACCTACTTGATATTATCCTTATGCATTTTGACATTATAATTTGGATAGAGCTTCAATTCATTTACACAAATAAATTAAATAAATCAAACTGTACTTTTGCATGGTTTTCCCATTCTTATAGTTGCATATACATCCATATGCATTTGAGAATAACAGATATATTAGTCTAGATATTCTGGGGATGAACAGCTTTAAGTAGCCATGTGGTGAAAATATTTTTGCCTTCATCCATCCTTTTAGAAGAGGATAAATGAAAATAAAAATATACGCCTTTTGGGATGCCACGTAGATGTTCTTATTAGGGTGATCGGGCACGATAATAAGGAGAGGTGTATTATCCCAAAAGATAAAAGTCACCACCTTACAATGGACCTAATCACCTAAATAAGGACTTTTAAGGACTATGGGTTTTCGGAATATACCAGAGATTCTTCCCCTACTTTACATAGAAAAGTAAAGCATGATTTATTTTAAATTAGATTTGTTAAGTTTCCTACAGGGGCAAGTCCCCATAGTTAATCACATACTAAGGAACATGATTCTTTAGGAACACTCTCGATTAAGGTAAATGATCATTATCTCCAAAGATTTCCAAAAGGTAGGACTATTAGTCAATTAATTTATTTTTAGAAAGTCAAGTGGGATTGATCAAGAGGAGGGAATTCTTATCGAAGCCAAATGAAAACAAGTAGTGGTGCTTAAGATACTAGGAAGCCTAGTAAGCACCCGAAACTATCCTAGGGTGCGGTTTTACATTTTTGAAATTGAATTAATTTGTTTAAGTTAAATTTTTATTAGAAATGTAGGGATTAAAATTCCATAATATAAGGTTATAAAAATGCCTAAGAGGTGAGGATTTATGCTTGTAGCCCGCAAACCTAAATCTTGGGAGCTTTGGCGAGGGGCCAAAAGCACGACCTAAATCTAAGAAAAAAATGGGTATTTATTTTACCTCTACAAGAGAGGATAAACCACCAGATTGTTGGACTTATAACCACTGGGGTGACCCTAACTCCTCCATTTTAAATGCATGTAGGCAAGTCATATGTTTAAGATAGCAAGTATTTATTTAGAATGAGACTAAGTCCTTAAACACACTCCCTAAGAAACTAGATCATGTAGGGCATGTTTTAATGACTTAAATCTAATGCAAATTTTGTTATATTTTATTTTTATTTTAGACAATCAATTTGACATAGGCTTTAGGATTTGTATGCCTAATGCATGAGAAATTAGATTATGGGCCAAAATAAGCAAGATAAGGAGGTGTGTTTTTATCCTGGCTCTCACAGGTCAAACCAAGTTCTCTAACAAAGGTGGAAGCCCTCCAATCAAGAGTGAAATAATATACTTTTTATGTATGATGTTGGAAAAATAAGACAACATCGAGCTAAGAGGTTGCTAATTCTTTTATCTTATTTTATAACCTAAACTTTAGGTGAGGTTATGAGATATTTATTTTTAATTTGAGTTGTTTAATTTGATAGAAAATTTATTTTTCTAAGAGCCTAATCGTCATCCAGGCCATACATCAAAGCAAGGAAGAAACTAAGAAAAGACGCCATCTTAATGCACAAATTAAACAAACATCAATCAATTTATAAAACTAGCACAAAAGAATAAAAGGCCATTTGTGGTCGGGCTCTACCGCATAAACTCGAAAACAAATTGGGTAGCCAAGCTCTACCCTTATACAACCTGGATTACAAATGAATTAAATACAATCAAGCAAGGAATTCATGTTATGAGGGTCTTCATTCTTCATTTCTTCTTTTTTTTTGGTTCTTTATTTTAGATGGTTGGAATGTGGATGCTCCAAAGGCTTCACATGGTACATAAGATGAGATATTATGACCAATGTTCATCCTAATTCCCCATAACAATCATTCCAAAATCCTAATTGTAAAAGTACATGAAAATGGGAAAAAGGAAATCTAACTAAAACTTACAAAATAAAGATTAAACCAAACAAACTATTCAACCCCAAGCATGTATATAAATAAATTGGACTTAGCACCCCACACATGGGTAACCAAGTCCACGTGGCCTATTTTGGATTATGCTTAGGGGTATAAGCACATGCACAGTAAAAGCAGTTATATTTTTATTACAACACCCCTTAAGCACAATCCCCTATAGAAAATAATGGTTAGACTAAGATTGCCCTACCATTCAGTCTATGCACATGCACCCTAACATCCAGACTAAAACATTACATCACAAAATAAATTAAACCATGCACCGCCTAACCTAAAGCTAGAAATGGTGACTTAGCCTAATGTGTGTGCCATTTAAGGTTTGTGTGGTATGCTTAGCTATGGCTTTAAGGTTTAGATTTTCTAAGTATGAAAATGTTCAACTTAGAGGGTGGTTTTATTTACATTGTTTAGTTGATTTGGGTTAATTTTATTTGATGATTTTTTTAGGTTTGAATGAACCTACAATTAATTACTAAGTGTTGTAAAGAGAGGAAAAGAGAAGAGAACTTCTCTTTCCTCCCTACCTTAAGTAATTTCTACAGTGGGTTCATATTTGATTTTTATGTAATGAATATTTTATTATGTGTTTTAATTAATCCTAAGTTTAGGTTTTCTCTAAACAAACCAATTCAAAAAGAAAGGCATTTTAAGATTAAGTAAAGTGAAATAATATCACAAAACACATAATATTTCATTTATTTCCCAACATGTATGACATGGATATGAATGAATCCTAAGCATATCTATACATACAAATGAGGATGTTTAGCACACTTTCATGATGAATGCTAAGCTATATTACTTAAGAAAATTTGGGTGCTTTATGATGCATGATTTTTATTAACTAGAAAAGAGGGATTCTTTTATCCATTTTTATATGCACATTTATATATATGAAAGGCATAAGTGAGTACGGTGCTATTGTTAGCACCAGGGGTGTAAGGTACAAGTCCTACTTAGGGCTACTTAAAGCCTTGCAATCCCAGAGTTGTCCAGACTAATATACCACTTTTCTTAAATACATATGCATGTACAAAAGAAATGAATGGAAAAAGAAAGATGCAAAAGTTTATGTTTGTTTGATTTTGGTTTGATTGTTTAATTTATATGTGTGATGTGGAATTCTTTCTTAAGTCATGATATAGGAGTGCATGGGAATGGATTTAAGCAAGTGTTATGTCCTTTTCAAATGGACTATATACTTTGCAAATCCTATACAATTCTATGTTAAGAAAGAGAGGGAAAATCACATAACACATTTTATGCTATTCACATGCAAGCTCATAAATACTTATAAATAACATACCTTTTAGTTTTGATATTTAATTCATAAGTTTTAAAATAATTTTTAGATTTAATAGTGATAATAACCATTCATATCCTTACTTTAGCCAAAACATGTAATTTGACATAAATGAAATATTTTATTTTTAATTTGATTTTCAAAAAGCATGAATGCATGATTTTCATATGACCTACACATTTACAATGCTAGGAAAGAAATAAAATGATGAAAGCATGTAAATTCATTCACCCTAATTAATTCCAAAAGATAATCCTATGAAACATAATTATTTAGAGCAAATAAAATTTATTTTAAAGAGATTTTAGTTTGGTTTGAGTTTGATTTTAATTTGAGAAGTGTGATAAGATTTGTTGGTCCTAACCCATTACCACATGTTTATGATGTTTTAGTTTAATTTTTTTAGGTGATTAGATCAATTTTATGCTTTGGTTAGGTTAAGGTGTGAATTAAGTGTATTAATTACCCCATTACCTATACCACTTTAACATATTTAATCAAATAATTATGAGCCAATGATATGACATAAAATCATATAAAAAATTTAAATCAGTAATACACTTAGGAAAGAAAGAAATTAATGTAATTGGCTTATAATTAGTGATTAATTAAGCTAAAGGGTTTAATTTAAATACTTTCATAACCCTTCCCACACATGTGGGTTGAATTTTGATTTTCTTAAGCCACTTAGGTTATTGAACACCTAAGCATCTACCTAGGATGGATTGATTAAGTTCTAGAATGTTTTGATATTAAAATCAAATTAATTAACCAAGTGATTAGGTGATTAATCCTTAATTAAGTTTGAATTAAGGAAGGAAAGGAGTTTATGGAATGGCCTAGGGAAAATTCCCCAAATCCATTCCATAAACCTCTTCTCTACTTAATCAAGGCTTAATTAACTTAATAAAGGGATTAAATCACTGTTCATATGCTTAATTACCCTTAATTACATAAAGAGAGTAATTAAAGATTCATTAAATGATCTCACTAATTAACACATCAATAAATCCCAAAAAAATTAGGGGAGGTAGAAGTCATCCCTCTAAATGCACATGAGAAGTTTGGAATTTATCTGTGGGATAATTAGGGAGTAATTAGGGTTATTAAGTTTTCATTAAAACCCTAATTGTGGAAAATACAATACTTAAAATCCATTGGAAATGATTTTAGATTATTCTTCTAAGAAATATCTTTACAATGCATTTTACCTTGCATTTTTATTATTTTCTTAGAATTAGTTATGCAATTATAAAGATTCAGCCATTAAGGATAATTAATTAAATCCTTAATTAAATAGCTAATCCCAATGATGCCACATGGAGGCTGACGCGGCACGTGCTTTCCACGTGGTGTGACAGGAGATGCCACTTAAGTTATCACATCGTAGCACCACGTCAGCGACGGTGCTACGCGCTTTCTCCTCACCCGTCTGATCAAAGATTGGACGGCTGGGATAAAGCCTGCAGTATTAAGGGATTAATATATGGATCCTACGCATCTTGATCATGGCATCCATCCAAAACATGTGGATGGTCGGCCCATGATCCGTCTCTGAGCTCGCCTGCGAGAAAGGGGAATTGTCCACCTTCCATGGCAAGATCCGAGGTCGATTGAGCTCAGATTGAGCTCAAACTTTACTCACACCATCTAGGAGTAAAAGGGAGAAGATCTAATGATCAAATTCTCATAAGATGAAACTTTCTTTCATAAAGGACCAGGAACTCTCAATTTTAAGCTTGGGTTGCAGGAATACCTCGCTGGAGGCTATCACCGGCGCTCGAATCAGTTGAGGTAGCTTTGTCTAGTGGAGACGAAGCCCCGTTGAAGATTTGAGTTGTTGAGGTTGAGTGGATCTTTCTTTGGACCAAGCTCTCCTTCAAATGGATTCGGCCTTGGTCTAGACACCACCTCCCTTACCTTTGGAACTTGGATGAAGCTTGGAGTGAGTTCGATTGAGTCCTCTGAAGAGGCTTGCAAGAGGAATTGGATTGATTTTGTGTATTGAGTAAGTCAAAAATTTGAAGGAGCTCCCCTATTTTTAGTCTAAGAGAAACTAACAATGGAGAATTGGAATTCACTCTAGGAAGATTGGGGAGACTTGTAAATTCTTGCTCTGAGTTCCCTTAGCTCAATCGAGTGTGTGCTTGTTGAATTCAAATGAAATTAGGGGGAGTATATCTCCCCCTAGGTAAATTGGATGACATAGCTTCCTTTTGCTATTTTGAACCAATACACCCTATTCAATGGGTTATTTTGGCTGTTTAGAGTTGCATGTGGTTCGATTTTGGCCAGAGGGGGTAGTCGAGAAGTTACAATGTGCAAAATAAAGTAGAGGAAGGATTCCCATGTGCTCATGTCCATGGGGGTGGTCAATTTTAGACTTAGGTTGGGTTGGGCTGATCCAAACCCATTGGGTCATGTGCACCATATCCATTAGTGACCATTTGGTCCACTAAGAGGATGCAAGTGTCCATGAAAAGGAATTGACTAAATTCCAAGTATTTTTGATTTTAGGTTACCCTATGGCCTAGGGTTAAAATAGTCATTTGACTTGGATTTCATTTTGAATATGTTTGGTATGATTGAAAAATGAGTTGGGCCAAGTTTCAATGAATTTGGAGTTGGTTTGATGTGATTTGGTTCATGTTGACCCATTTAGGTCAAAATGGGTCAACTTTGGTTAGGTTGACCAATTGGTCAAATTGGGTCAAACCAAGGGTTGGGTCATGTTTATATGACCATTTGAAATATTTTGGAATTATTGGTTTGGTTCAATTTGATTTATGTTTGAATTTAGTTCATTTGATTTCATTTAGGTCAAATGGGTCAAGTTGAC
This sequence comes from Cymbidium sinense, assembly GCA_021442155.1. Taxonomy (NCBI): domain Eukaryota; kingdom Viridiplantae; phylum Streptophyta; class Magnoliopsida; order Asparagales; family Orchidaceae; genus Cymbidium; species Cymbidium sinense. The sequence continues at coordinate 135,110,074 of CM038216.1, forward strand.
CAATTTGACCCATTTGACCTATTTGGGTTAGGTCATGGGTTGGTTTAGGTTTCATTGGTTATTTTAAATAGATTGGTATCTTTGTTTCCAATTAATTTGTTTCATATTTGGATTTGGCTCAATTTGACCTTTTAGGTTAAGTTGGGTTCATGGCCAATTGGGCTAGGTTAGGTCTAGTTGGTCAATTGGGGCTTTTGTCAAGTTCAATAAGTGATTTGGAATGAACTTGACTCATTGGTTTTAATTGATTTGGCTTAGATCAAGTTTTGACATAGTTTGACATTTTAGGTCAAGTTGGGTCAACTTGGGTCAAGTGGCCAATTGGGCTAGGTTAGGCTCAAATAATGACTTGGTCAAGTTCAAATATTGATCATGAATTGGTTTTGATCAATGGTTTCAATCAATTTAGCATATGGTGGATTTTGGCAAGTTTAGGTTTCATTTTGGCCAAGTGTTGACTTGGTTTGACCCAATTTGAGAGATTGATCATCTCATGATGATTGTTTCTTATAATGTGAGGCTTAGTTAGGCTTCGTTCAATCCAATTTGGGTAGGATTAGAATTTGGCTCAAAAGGGGTACTTTAGGACATTTTGGGTCAAGTGCGCCTAAGTGGGTCAAATGGCTTGGTCAAAGCTTGATTTGAGTTTGATTGAACTTACATATGGACTTATGATTAAAATATAAATCCTTTTGCAAGAGATTTGAAGTCAAATGGGTTTTGATTCATTTAATAATTTCAAGTTCAAAGGGTGAACATGAGTTTTACTTGGGTTTGATTTTTAAATTTATTTTTGGTTTGGTGATTGAAGTTTATGTTTATATTTGGATTCATGATTGAAGTATTGATTGAATCATGAAGAAAAATCAAGGATTTGGCTTGATTTGAAATTGATTTGGCTAAGTTCAAAATTTTGACTTGAAAGGCTTAGGTTGAATTTTGATTGAATTTGACTTTGAGTTTTGAATTGATTTTTGGTTTGATAATTGGAGTTTATGTTTATATTTGGATTCATGATTGTAGGATTGATTGAATTATGAAGAAAAATCAAGGGTTTGAGTTGATTTGAATTTGATTTGGCTAAGTTCAAGATTTTGACTTGAAAGGCTTAGGTTGGATTTTGGTTGAATTTGGATATGATTTTTGAATTTATTTTTGGATATTAGAATTTATATTTCATTTATATTTATTAATATAAATGATAATATAAATGGGTTATGAGAAAATCCCTTGAATTTGAATTGTTTTAGATTTGTTTTAGGCTAAGTCCATATGATAGAATCAAAGTGACTTAGGAAAGATTTTTGAACTGGATTTGAATTTTGAATTTGGTTTGATTGATTTGAGTTTATATTTTATTTACATATGTGAACATAAATGAGAATATAAATGTTGAGAAAATTCCTTGAATTTGAATTTTTAGATTTGATTTAAGTCCATGAGAAGGAATCAAAGGACTTAGAAATCTGAGTTTGGAATCCAATCATGGGCTTCAATCATAAGTTTCAATTATTTGGAATTGATTCATGATTTGAGAAAATCCATTGAATTGGTTCAAGGTTTGAGTTAGAGTTGGAGTTTATATGAGTTTGGAGTTTTGTCTTGGAAGGAGGGAGTGACGATTTAGTTCAAGCTATAGGATAGGCAAATTTTCCTAACACCCCTAAGGCATGACCTATTCATATGGCTAACTCTTTTAAGTCTCTAAGGTTAGGTTAAGTGTCGACCTATCACTACATGTGTCTTAAGACTAAGGAAGTTTTAAAGTCTAAGAGAAGTCCTATGTCTAAGATGGAGGGGTTGAGAGCTCATCCTAAAATGAGGTCAATAAAGGGCGCCCAATAGGTGTGGTGTGACCGATAAGGAACACCACATGTATTGGTGTTGACTGAAATGATCAACAACATTGAACGATCACAAGCACTAATAAAAAATATCTACTCCTAAACCAAGGTGTAGAAGGAATCCAGAGCTTAGTGTAATGTGACTCTACTTATGTCAAAGACATAAGAGAGTGAAGGAAGAATCCACTAGGGATAGAGTATGTGAACCTTCCACTAGGGAAATAGGTTCAAGTCATCCATAAGAGGATGAGAGGTTTGATTTGATTTGAGTCTTGCTGGGGAGAGAAATTGATTTGATTTGTTTAATTTATTTTGATTTTTTTGATTTGATGAGGAGAGTAAAAAAGATTTTGAGATTAAATTATTAGTTTACGATGGATCGCACTAAGTAAGAGTCATGGAGGCCTAGACCTAATTTAGATTTACCAATCCAAAGGGGTGGTCTACCAAACACATAGTAGGACTAGCCAACCAAAGGGGATGCCTTTCGATGTGGAGTAACTGTACTAGGAAGAAAGCATAGTAGACTTACATCCACCAAAGTAGGGACTAGTTGCTAGGGTTATCTATTGGCAAGGCAATATATTGAACTTGACCTAGGGCTGACTATTGAGTGAATGCCTCTGGGGGACTTAAATTAGCTCAAAGATAGTCAATATTAATTTCATTTTTTAGTTTATTTTTGAATGGATCTCATTAGTTTGGGATGGACTGCACTGAGTAGAGGCCATGAAGGCCTAGACCTATCTAAGACTTACCAATCCAAAGGGAGTAGTCTACGAATCATAAGGGAGGACTACCCAACCAGATGGATTGCCTTTTGGTGTGTAACAGCCGTACTAGGAAGTATAGTAGACTTACATCCTCCAAAGTAGGAACCAATTGCTGGGGTGATCTATTGGCAAGGCAAAGGATTGAACCCAACCTTAGGCTTACTATTGAGTGAATGCCGTGAGGGAACATAAATCAACTCAAGGATAGTAAAAGATTAATTTCATTTTTTAGTTTATTTTGATGGATTCCATTAGTTTGCGATGGATCACATTGAGAAGAAGCTTATATTAGCCTAGACCTATCTCAGATTTACTGAACCAAAAGGAATAGCTTCCCGATCGATGGGAAGACTATCTGACCAAAGGAGTGCCTTTTAGTTCACAATGATTAATTCAGGGGAAGAAAACATGGGGACTCACATATTCCACTACAAAAGACTACTAGGGTGATCGATTGCTTTGGGAAATAAATCAAACCCGACCTAGGGCCGCTCATCGATTTATGATAATCATGCTAGAAAGAATGCGTCAAAGTCTTACATCTTTTAAAGCAGAATGACTGTTGGGGCAACCTGCTTGTGGTAAAATAGATTGAACCTGACCTAAGAGTGATTACGGAGTTAGTACCAACCCAGAGATTTATGTCAACTCAAGTAGTCAAGCAATTCCTATAGGGAGTTCTTCTGACACTACCCTAAAGATAGGATGTCTGTTTGAGAAAAGGGGCCCTTTTGGGGCTTGAATTCCTAATCCACAAGCGAATATCTTTGTTTGTCTATTAAGTTTTTTTATCGTGTACCCTATTAGTTTGCAAGGGATCAAATTGAGAAGGAGCTTATATCATCTTAGACCTATCTTAGATTCACTGAACCAAGGGAGAACTCTGCTCATCCGTTGAACAAATTCTCCAACCACAAGGGTGGCTACTAGGAAAGGGGGACTGTCCAATCCAAGAGTAACCTGGGTAGTGTCTAAATGGGGTCGCAAAGGACGTGATCCAAATAGAATGCCCGCAGGGAGAGGGGCCGCTAAGGGTTTGATCCAAAATCCTAGAGAAGATGACATGGGTAGTCATATATCAAATAGGTATTCAGTGGCCAACTTAAGGAGAATGCACGGGGACTCACAAATGCCAAGGGTGGTGTATCCACCGGGTGAGTCACTGTCAGCATAGCAAACATCAACCAACTTAAGGTGCCTATTGGTTTGCAACAATCAACCTAGGAAGAAAGCTCGGGGACTTACATCCTTTTATAGCGGAACTGATTGCTAGATAGTCTATCTTTGACTCGACAGGTGCCATCCGACCTAGGATGACTATTGAGCGAATGCCACTAGAGGACTTATATCGACTCAAATGTAGTCAAGAGGAAAGAAGCCTCTGGGAGATGTATCTTAAACCTCAAATATACTTGACCTAGTTAGATTATGATAATTAGTTCAAGAAGAAAGCTCAGGGACTCACATCTTCTTAAATAAAATCAACACGAGATAACTTACTGGCTGGGCAGTGAAGTCTATCATACTAATAAGGTGCTCGTTGGTTTGCAATGGTCAAGTTAAGAAGAAAGTGTGGGGACTCACATCTTCTAAATAAGTGATCACTTGGGTGACATACTAGTGAGGTAACATGTAAACCTGACCTAGAGCAGCTGATGAGTGAGTGCCACAGGTGGCTCACTCTCACATAAAATAGCCTGGGATAAAAGATGTGTTTATTTTTGTGCTTGTGTTAAAGGGAATAGGACGCTTCTTGGGTTCTCTTACACCTACCCTAAACACACTTAGGGAATTTAATGAAATGGTGCCACGGATGGAAACCAGGAATTCTTAAGAACGGATGCCGCTCGGGTTCTCTTAGTTGTGCTAATCGAAATAGGATGCCTCTTAGGTTCTCTCACACATATTCTAATAGCGTTGGGAGATTATGTTTGATTGTGTTTGTGTTTTGAAAAAGGGATAAGATGCCTCATGGATTCTCTTACACCTATCCTAAACACGTCATGGTGGATTCACAAGCCAAGCAAACAACACTTCAAGAGAAGAGAAGATTTTGATGAAATGGAATCAAATTTTATTCTTTTATTGATAATTATTTTCAAACATGATTTATGGGTAATATTTCTTCAAATAAAGCCCATTAATTGGAAGCATCGGGTGTTCCCCTTTACAATCAATGAGCTGATAAGATCCTCCTTGGTAAGCCTTCTCTATGACATAGGGGCCTTCCCAAGTGGGTTCAAACTTGCCTCCCATCTTTCGATGGGCAACAATTGGTCTCCTTAGGACTAACACAAGTTCTCCTACTTAGAAAGACCTATGGAGGACCAGCTTGTTGTGAGCTTGAATCATTTTGGCCTTGTACAACTTGAGGTTTTGGCACGCCCATAGGCAACTCTCCTCCAAAATTTTGAGCTCTTCTAACCACAACTTTGCATTTTGCTCTGTAGTGATCTTGCTACCCAATTCTATCCTTAGTGATGGGAGTTGAACTTCTAAAGGTTGAATGGCTTCAGACCCATACAATAAGGAAAGCGGGGTAGACTGAGTTGGAGTTCGGTACGTGGTATGGTAAGCCCACAAGGCTTCAACCAACTACTCATTCCACTACCACTTGTTATCATCAAGAGTCTTCTTTAGTATTTGGATAAGAGTTTTGTTGAGTGCTTCTTCTAAGCCATTGCTCTGGGGTAATAGATGGTGGAGTATCTCCAATCTATACTGTGTCTTCTAGTGAAGTTGTTGTTCTTGGTGCTTTTGAATGCAGTACCATTATCAGATATAATTCATCGAGGCAACCCAAACTTATATACAATATGGTTCCTGAGAAACTAAAGTACATGCTGAGTTGTGACCTCTCTGAGTGGGATTGCCTCTGCCCACTTGGAAAAGTAGTTGGTGGCAACTAAGATGAACCGATGACCCTTGGAAGGAGGATTGATAGGACCCACAATGTCAGTACCCCAACACTTAAATGGCCATGAGGACAATGTGGTGTAGAATGTTGGGTGGTTGATGTAGGACCACACCGTGTACCTGACACTGATGGCATCTCCTAACTACATCCATACAATTTGTAATCATTGAAGGCCAGTATTATCCTAGTCTCTTGATCTTCGTCTTCATCTTCAAACTAGATTGATGTACTCCGCATAGACCTGAATGTACCTCAGTTACAATTCCATGGGCTTCATGTTTATCTAAACAACATTATCATATTTTATCAAAGGACCATCAGTACAAGGTGCCATCAATGAGAGCATAAGAGAGAGCTCTCTATTTCACCTTATGGGCTAATGACTTTTGTTGAGGTAGTTTGCCGGCATTCAAATAGTCTATGAACGGTTACCTCTAATCTAGCTCCTTATCCTTATAGGCAACAACAATCTCCCCTTCAAGAGAAAGTCTCTTGATGAGTTCAACATCAATAAGGGATTAGACTTATCTATTTGGACCCTTATTGGAATGGACTCAACTTCCGGACATGCCAATTCTTTGGCAAGTTTGGCCAAAGTATCTGCTACTGCATTCTCTACTCAGGGAACCTTGTAGATAGTGACTTCAGGGATTTGAGCCAATAGCTTCATGGTATACTGATGGTAATGATGATGCTTGGGTTTGAGAACCTTATAGGACCCAAAAATATGATTGATGACCAATTGAGCATCCCCAAAGATGTTAATGCTCTTTACACACACTATGGCAGCTAACTCCAGATCAAAAATCAAAGCCTCATACTCGACTTTGTAGCTGGTGCAGGGATTGAAAAGATAGTATGAGAGTCTCATCACTTCGCAGTCTAAAGTTAAGAGAACTATTCCTACCCCTGCCTTTCCTGGAAGAGTAGATCATGGTGCTTCCCCTTTATGAAAAGAAGCTGCACCATCAAAATACATCTCCCATCAGCGATTGTCAACCTCCCCTAAGTTCATGATTTGTTCATCAAAGAGATTGTCACTAAGTAGAGAATCAGTAAGAAGTGGGTGTGCTGCTAAGAAATCTGCTAGTGCTTGTCCTTTTACCGCACAGAGGGGTACGAATGTGATATCAAATTATGAGAGAATCATGGACCATCACGCCAAATGTACGGATAGCATTGGCTGTGTCATGAGATACTGCAGTGGATTGGTTTTGGAAATCAAGTTTACCTTATGAGAAAGCATATAGTACCATAACTTTTGAGAGGCAAAGATTAAAGCCAGAAAATATTTCTCAATAGGTGGGTAGTTTGCTTCAGCAAGAATCAGACAATGGCTGAGGTAGTAGAGAACACTCTTCTTCCCTTCATCATTGGCTTGGTCCAATAAAGCACTGAAAGAGTCATCTAATGTAGCAGTGTAGAGGATGATTGGCCTGCCCGAGATAGGTGCTGCTAGAGCTAGCAGCTTCACCAAATACTGCTTGATATCTTCAAAGGCATGCTGTCACTTGTCATCCCACTTGAACTTGGCATACTTTTTGACAAGTGCTAAGAATAGCTTGGATCTCTCCAATAGGTTGGAAATAAAGCATCTTAGATATGCTAACCATCATTGGAAAGATCTGAGTTGAGTTAAACTCTTAGGAGGTGGCATTTCTAAGATAGCTTTGATCTTCTCTAGATCTATTTCTATTCCCCGATGTTAGACAATAAAACCAAGGAACTTCCCCAAAGCTACTCCAAATGCACACTTTAGGGGATTCATTTTGATGTTGTATTATCTTAACCATTTAAAAACTACTCTCAAGTCAAATAGGTGATTTTTCTTTTCTCTGCTTTTGACTACTAGATGATCAACATAGCACTCAAACTGATGATGAATGAGTTCGTTGAAGATCTGAGTCATGGCCTGTTGGTATGTAGCACCAACATTTTTAAGACCGAAAGGCTTGACCCTATAACAATAGATTCTAATCGGGGTTCAAAAAATATTTCTTCCATCCTCGGGAGCCATCTTGATTTAGTTGTAGCCAGATGACCCATCCATAAAGGAAAAAATTATATGAGATGAGGCGATGTCCACCATTAATTCTAGTATAGGAAGTGGAAACCCATCCTTAGGACATGCCTTATTTAAGTCCCTGAAATCAACACATATGTGAATTTGTCCATTCTTCTTCTTAACTAGGATGACACTGGCTAACCAGGTAGAGTATTTTTCTTTCTTGAAGAAACCAGCATAGATCAATTTCTTGACTTCAAAAATGACTTATTGTTCAATTTCTAATCATATGCGTCTAGGAGCTTGCTTGATAGGGTTAACATTAGGATTTATTGCTAGTTTGTAGATTGCTACGTCAGGAGACAATTCAGACATCTTTTGATAACTCAATGCAAAGCAGTCCTTAAACTGATTCAATAGCCTAACTAAGTCATTGGTTTCTTCTTCATTCAGCAATGAACTAATTTATGTCGGGCATGGATTTTCTTCCATCCCGAGGTTGATTTCTTTAAGCTTGTTAATTATTGAATGGATATATTCTTCAAATTCTGGCGGTGCATCTTTGATTTGGAGATCATCTGGATCATCTAAAGTTTCTAAACACACATCCTCATAAGAGTTGGTTTGGTGTGAAAAGAACCTATCAGATTCCAGATGGTTGGTGACAACTAAGAAGTAATCTTCATCATTGACTGGACCCACTATATCGAATCCTAATCCTGATCTTGATTGTGCATCCCTGCCTGTGTTGTTCCATAGCTTTTCAAAAATACTTTGACTTGTGCTTAGACCATAAATAAGGAATCAAACCCTTCTTTGCAAGGTTAATAACACAAGACGAGTACCAATCAAAAGGTAATTCCATTAATTCTTTGTTTGAAATATCCTCAAGTCCTACATCAGGTCTTGGACTTGAGGATGATGATCCCAAAAAGAATCTCTTCAGCTTGACATCCCTGGAAAACTGAGGGGCTTCTTAAGTACTAAACTTTCAACTTTTTGAGATTAAATTGAGGTTAGAGCTAAGGTTCCTAATTGATGCCTGATAGTTTTACATACATTTGATTCAAATACTTTGCTTTGTTTGGAGGCCTGGTCTTCATTGCTATCCAGCTCGAGTGTCACCTCCAATGAAATCCACTAAGAGGGGTTGGCTATTATTCTAATCACATTAGACTCATCCTCCGAGTTGGATTCCAAGTCTATGTGAATAGTAGGGGTACTCCTAAGAACTAGAACATAACTCCTGTTGGCTAATGGCCAACTAGGGGGTCTTCCACCTGAACTGCTTTCCTCTACCTCTACCTGCGGAAGGTCGAGTCATCTTACCCACATGTCCATATGATGAAATAAATTATGGGTGGAATGTGATATGCAGCTCTATTTCTTCTTCAATTTCCCTTTCTTGTTCACTTGGATTTTCATTTTTCTTTTCTCTTTCTTTTGCTTTTTCTTTTTCTTCATTTTCTTTTTCTTTAAAATTTGAATTTTTTCCAAGTTCACAAGAAAGGATGTTTTGAGGAAGATAATAGGCTGCATCCTCATATACCTCAACCTCTCTAACTGAGAATGGCTTTTCATCTCCTTTGACATAATACTCAATCCCATCCTTCCTGAATTTGATGCACTGATGGAGAAAGGATGGAATCATCTTGTTCTGATGTATCCAAGGCTTGCCGAGCAAAGCAATGAATGAAGTATTCGAATCAATGATATAAAATTTTGCTTCAGTCTTCCAATCACCTATCTCCAATGGTAACACTTTGGAACCTAAAGCCCGCTCACCTTATTCATTGAATCCTTTCAACACCATCCGATCTGCTCAGAGTGTGGAGATGTTAATCCTCAAATAGGCAAGGCTCTTTAGACTCATAATGTTCACTGATGCACCTAGATTGATGAGAACTCTGGCATGTCTTAATCTGCCCATGTCCATTGTAATATAGAGGGGACGGTTGTGCTCCAAGTCCCCTAGAAGAAGGTCTTCATCTATGAAAGTAATCCCCTGGGATTCTCTAGAATAATTTGCCTTCTCCTAAATAGTAATCAGCTAAGCTAAGCATATCTCAAGATCAAGAAGAGCCTTGATTAATGATTTCATCATCTCTTTGGATAAGATAAGGGCATTGTATATGCTTAGCTTAGATGATAACTTTCTTAGATGAGAGAGGACATTATAGTCTACCTTGGGCTGATCCTCCACAAGCATATCCAATGATGGAGCATCCTGTGGAGGGGCTTCTTGATCCTCTGAACCAATGACTTGTTTCCCTCTATTTTGAGGTGCTGCCTTAGGAGGCAGAACCTTGCCACTATGGAGGTTGACTTCGGTGATCTCTTGTGCCAGGGTAATGGAAGATTCTACTTACACGCTAGGCTCACCTACAACTTCTTTTGTGGGACCCTCAGAATCGAATGATTCTAGGTCTATCTCAAGAGACAAACCCGTAGTATTCAAAGTAGGAAAATACAACTCTGAATCAGAAAGAGGAAGATTAGAATTATTATAGTTGTTATTTAGACTTGAAGAGTTATCATTAGGAATAGATTTATACAACCCATTAGAAGTGACTCAAATATAATTCAAGCTAGCTTTATTCTTCAATTTCTTAGATTTGATAGGAGGTACATAGTAGAAATCAAGTAAAGTAAAAGGGGTGAGGGATTTGATGCCCTCATCCACTGATACAAGTTGTCTACTAAAAGAAGAGCTAGCTAAAGTAGAGGAGGTCGCTGATGTAGTAGCTGCAATGGTGGACTAGAGGTTGGACTCGATCGATGGTTGCACTACTTGGCTATCCAGGGCTGGCACAAGCTGCTGTTGTTGTTGCTGAACTCCCCCTTTCACTAAGTTGGCTCAGCAACTTGCAAACCTTCCTTGATGTTGTAGGTTTGAGCTGGCTCAGGCACCTGCAAGAAAGTTTCTTGATTTTTGAGATAATTTTCTTAGAGGCTTTAGATAAGGAGATATCCCAACCTTCTTTAGTTTTAGAAGGATAACAAGTATCCCCAAGGATTAACCAAATGGAATTGGATGGTTGTTCCACAAGGTATTCCTTCAGGATGACTATAGCACCAGTCTTGAAGCTATGTTCAAGTCAATCCTTAAATGTGAAGCAATCTTCCAAAACATGACCTAGCATACAATGGTAGGGGCAAAAGTTAGGATCATTGCTTTTACCCACTTCCTCTGGTCTCCTAAGTTCGGGTAGCTGAAAATTAGGCTTCTTTAAGAGATTCTTAAAAATCTTTCTGATTACCTCCCTCTTAAATGAATAAGGCTTGTTAAGTTTATCCAAAAGAGTAGGTGGACCATAGCTACCTGGTGGTGGGTATGTGTATTACACGCCGATGATGTGGTTGAGGAGGAGGCTGCGGCATAATGGAGCTACCGGGCGTAGGTCCTGGTGGTAGAGGATGTGAAAGTGACCGTGGAGCAGAGGTCTCTCAAACTACTCTCTTGTTTCCCTTGTCATCGCACGCCCCAAGCTTCTTCTCAAAAGCTTTTTGTGGCTTCTGCTTTATTGATTGGTCTGGAAAAGTCACCTGTTTGGCTTCTCCTTGTAAGCTAGCCACCTTGTTGATTAATTTCTTAAAAGTTTTGATGGTGAAACCTTGGAGCATGAAGGTGATTGGGCCATGGATATTCTTAAGCATAATCTCAATGGAGTGCTATTCAAACAGCTGTGGTTTATATTTCATACACAAATTATGCCATCTGAGAATGTAACTAATGAGAGACTCATTGAGATTTTATTGAGCCACAACGAGATTGCCTACAGTCACCCTTTGCTGATCTTTAGCAAACCTCTTGATGAAGAGTAACTCCAACTCAACAAAAGTCTTGACTAAACTATTGGGAAGTTCAGCATACCAATCAAAGGATATGCCTACTAAGCTACTGATAAAGAGACAGAAGAGTAAAGCATCACTGCCACCAGTGTTGTAATAACTGGCCCTGAAGTGCGCCATATGTTGCCTCGGGTTCCCACTGTCATCGAAGCTTTTGAATGAAGGAGGCACAAAACAGTTAGGATATTGGATGATATCGAATTCCTCTGGGTAGTGTCTACCCTTTGGAACTGATGATCCTCCTTGGGCTTGAGCCAATGCTTCTCTCACCTGCTGCTCAACCATTCTCTTGATATCCTTTTCTTGTATGGATATACTATTCACTACCTTCCTATACATGATGGTGCTATCTTGCTCTATTTGAGGTAAAGTCTTGTCTAGATCCAAGACATGCACCAACTCTGGCTGACTAGTCTCAGCTATAGTAGGATGGACTGTCGATGCTTATTTCTGAAGTGCTAAGACTGCTGCTAACAAGTCCTCGAGCTACTTCCCCATCCTATATATCTGATCATCTTTCTGCTTTATCTGCTGAAGGAGGTGTTGGGTCAAGTATGCTATGTCTTCCTGCTCAACCTCAACACCTTCCATAGTTTGCTGCTCATGGAGGAGAGAACCCCGGGTATCTACCATGTGCACCCACGTTGAATCTTCCAATAGATCATCCTTATTAGGATCAAAGTTGACTTTTTCTTCATCCGACTAGTCATATCCTAAAATATCCTTCTTCTTTGTGAGATAATTGGCTACAATAGCATACAGAGAATGTTCTATCTGAACAGGCACAAAGGATATAGGCTTACCGATGGTGGAATCACTATCATGTACTGTGAGGCACTGGACCTCCACTGCTGCTGAAGAGTTAACCCCATGAGGGTTATACTCACTGGAAGAAATATGTTCCTGGCTATCACTAAACTATCACCCTCTCCTTCAGCAACTACTACAACCATCTCTATATCCTACCGTTGTGGTGGTGGTGATGGGATGACTACGATACTTCAAGGTCGCCATTTCTTCTTCACCACTACTAGGGCGGAAGGTCAAGGAGAGAGCTCACCACGGGCATGTGTGGGACAAGATCTCTCATGGGTGAATTACTACCAATGGGGTCCTCTTCTCCCCCCGATGTGGCCTTCATGGCCTTGGCTGGAATAGGAGATGCTAGAATATGTATGGGTGACGGTGGATGGGGAGAAGAGCGGTGTGGTGGAGGCACCACCGACTCTCTCAAGATGGGAGCTGCTCTCCTATGATGTGTAATCCTTGTAAGTAAGATATTATCTATATGGTCGGCATAGGTAGTGCACCAATCTAGAAAATCCACAAGTGCGGAGGCTGCTGACTTTTGGCTATACCTCCGGTGCTCCCGGCTAGTAACGTGAACTGATGTGCGGGCCTCTCTAGCCCTCTCCTGCTTAAGCTACCTGCCCACACTGTGAGGAATGACTGATCTCAAATCAAATTGATCCCCAAACTCATATCGTCCGTAGGATTTGCCTACTAGATGTAAATCAACTTGGGGCTGCACGAACTCTCACCATGGGCTTGAATCAAACCATTTATGGAGGTGAAGAAAAAATCCTCATAGCATCCTCTCTGTCAGATCTAGAGAAAGGGTGGAACTGGTTTGCTGTAACCAGCAGGAAAACCATCGTGGGTAACTCCTCTAAATACTGACTAGCTGCCTCTATCTCCCTAGCAATGTGAGTGTGGTACCGCTTTATCATGTGATTCTTATTTCTTCTTTGGGTCCTGGTAAGGTGAGTAGAGTAAGAGCTAGACCCAACCTTAAAGTAGGGGAGATAATACCTGGGATTAGGGGAGCCTTCCCCTTGGAGGGTGCTAGTGAGTGGGTGCTAGGCCCAACTGAGGCATCATGGGGAACAACCAGGAGTACTGACATTGGCACTGATACTGACATTGACATTACTATCATGGGAACTGCCATTGCCTTCCTCTTCAGTGAGGGAATATCTGAGTTAGATGGCAAGTCGATCTGGATGACCAGCTTCTGCCCGGTCACCGTGCTCCTGCTAACAATCATGAGAGGAGTGCCCTCATATGTAATCCTGGCCCCCTCGAAGCCTCGACCAAAGTGGATGAGGTGGGCATAGTTAGATCGAGGAAGGCTGGCCTGATCTAGGGCCAAGTCCATTCCATGAGGAAACGAGAACACATATTTTTATGCTGCCATTGAATCAAACTGTATTGAATTGAGACTGAAAAATTGACTGAAACTACAATGTCAAAAACAAACTTGAATCAATTTTTCTTACTTTGTTGATTTTGAATTTGAATTTAAAATTTGAACCCAACTCATGTGGTGAAAATTTTTATATATTTCTAAAGAATGTATATCTTCCATCTTCACTCTTTGTGGAAAAAATGAAGATAGAAAATATACTTCTTTTTATGCATTTTTGGGCACCACGTAGATTCACAAATATTCTTATTGAGGGTGATCGGGTACGACATCGAGGAGAGGTGTACTATCTCAAAAGATAGAAGTCACCACCCTATAATGGACCTAATCACCTCAATGAGGACTCCTAAGGACAATGGGTCTGTATATGTACTAGAGATTCTTTCCCTACTTTACATAGAAAAGTAAAGCAGGGTTTATTTTAAACTAGGTTCGTTAAGTTCCCTATAAAGGCAATCCTCTATAGTTAATTACATCCTAAAAAAGTGGATTCCTTAGGAATACTCTCAATTAAGATAAATGATTGTTATCTCCAAAAATTTTAATAGGTAGGACTATCAATCGATTAGTTTAATCTGGAAGATCAAACGTGATTGATCAAAGAGAGGGAGTTATTATCGAATCCAAAGAAAGACAAGTAGGAGACGCTCACGATGCTGGGAAACCTAGCAAGCATCTAAAACTATTCTATGGTTAGGCTTTACATTTTGAAATTGATTTATTTGTTTGGGTTGAATTTTTATTAGAAGTTTAGGACTTATAATTTCATAATACAAGGTTATAGAAAGGCCTGAGAGGTGAGGATTTATGCTTATGACCCATAGAAGGGAGAAGTAATCTCAGAACCTAAATCTAGGGAGCTTTGGCGAGGGCCAAAAGCATGACCTAATTCTAAGGTGAAAATGGGTATTTGATTTACCTCCATAAGAGAGGGAAAATCACCCGACTGATTAGACTTATAACTGCCTGGGGGTGGCCGCCAACTAACTCCTCCTATGATTTAAAATTCATGTAGGCAAGTCATATGCTCTATGTAAGATAACTAGACTGTTATTTATTTTTAAAAAGAGACTAAGTCCTTAAACTCACTCACTAAGAGACTAGATCATGTAAGGACATGGAAAATGACTTAGATTTAATGCAAAACATATGGCATGTTATTTTTTTGGATGATCATTTAACTCAAGCTTATAGGATTCATATGTCAAATGCATGAGAAATAAGATTATGGGCCAAAATCAGTTAGAAGGGGGAGGTTTGTTTCCACCATGGCTCTCAAAGGTCAAGCCAAGTTCTTTGGCAAAGGTGGAAGCCCGCCAATTAAGAGTGAAATAATATGCTTTTATGCGTGATATTATAAAAGAAACACTCATCCAGCTAATGGGGGTGCTAATTCTTTTATCTTGATTTTTTGCCTAAGCTTTAGGTGAGGTTATGAGTTCTTTATTTTAAGTTTTAAGTTTTTTAATTTGGTTGAAAATTTATTTTTTTCTTAAGAGCCTAATCGTCATCCAGGTTATACATCAAGCAAGGAAGAAATTAGAAAAAATACGCCATCTTAATGCGCAAGCTAAACAAAATATTAAATATTTTATAAAGCTAACACAAAAGAATAAAATGGCATTTTTGGTTAGAAACCACCGCACAAACCCAAAAATGAATTGGGTTGCTGAGCTCTACCCTTATACAACCCAGATTACAAATGAATTAATTTACAATCAAGCAAGGAAATTCATGTTATGGGGGGTCTTCATTCTTAATTATTTTTTTCTTCTTTCTTCTTCGGTTCCTTCTTTGGGATGGTTATAATGTGGATGTTTCAAAGGCTTCACATGATACATAGGATGAGATCTTAAGACCAATGCTCATCCTAATCCCCCATAAGATTCATTCCAAAATCATAATTACAAAAGTACATGAGAAGGAAAAGTAAATCTAACTAACACCTGTAAAATAGAGATTAGCTAAATAAATCATACAAATCCAAAGCATGTATGTTGGACTTAGTACCCCACACATGGGTAACCAAGTCCACTTGACCTATTGGATTATGATTAGGGGTATAAATACCTGCACAACAAAAGCAAATATATTATTATTACAACACCTTTTAAGCACAATCCCCTGCAGAAAATAATGATTAGACTAAATAATCCTACCATTCATTATACACACATTTACCCTAACATCCAGATTAGAAATAATACATCATAAAATAAAAGTAACATCAAGCCATGCACCGCCCTAACCTAAAGCTAGAAGTGTTGACTTAACCTAATGTGTGTGCTTTAAAATGTTTGTGTGATATGCTTAGCTATGGCTTTAAGGTTTAGATTTTTTAAGTGTGAAGATGTTGAACTTAGATGGGTGATTTCATTTTAGTTGTTTAGTTGATTTGGTTGAATTTTATTTTGTGATTTGTTTAAGTTTGAGTGAATCCTATAATTAATTACTAAGTGTTGTAAAGAGAGGGAAAAGAGAAGAGAACTTCTCTTACTTTCCCTACCTTCAGTAATTTCTAAAGTAGATTCATGTTTAATTTTCTTTAGTGAATATTTTATTATGTGTTTTTAATTAATCTAAAGTTTAGATTTTCCCTAAACAAAACTATTCAAAAAGAAATGCATTTTAAGATTAAGTGAATTAATATCACAAAACACACTTCACTTCATTTCTTTCCCAATATGTATAACATGCATATGAATAAATCCTAAGCATATCTATACATACAAATGGAAATGTTTAGCACATTTTATGATGAATGCTAAGAGAGTTACTTAAGAAAATTTGAATATTTTATGATGCATGATTTTTCATTAAGTAGAAAAGGGGGATTTCTTATCCATTTTTCACATGCACACATGTATGTATGAAAGGCATAAGTTAGTACATCACCATTGTTAGCACCAAGGGTGTAAGGTATAAGACCTACTTAGGGCTACTTAAGGCCTTGCAACCTGGGGTTGTCCAGACTAATATGCCACTGTCCTTAAATACAAGCATATGCACAAAAGAAATGAATGGAAAAGAAAGATGCAAAAGTTTGTATTTGTTTGTTTGATTTATTTATGCAATTTATATGTGTAAGTATGGATGTCCTTCTTTAAGTAATAGCATAGGAGTGGAGTTAGGCTTATGTTCTTTTCAAATGAACTATACACTTTACCAAATCCTATTCAAAACTTTGCTAAAAGAAAAGAGAAGGAAAAGTACACTATGCACATCTTCATATTTATATTCACATGCAAGCATATAAATAATTATAAGTAGCACACTTTCAATTTTAGATGTTTGATTTATAGATTTTTAAAAATAGTTTTGGATTTAGTAGTGATAATAGCCATTCATATTTTTATTTTAGCCAAAACATACAATTTGACATAAAAAAAAAATTTTTCATTTTAATTTTAATTTTGGAAAAGCATGAAAGCATGGAATTCATATGACATACACATTTAGCATGTTAGGAAAGAACTAAAGTGATGAAAGCATGAAAACACATCCACCCTAATTAATTCCTATAAAGCAAATCAAGTTATTTTTAAAGAAGGTTTGATTTTGTTTTGAGTTTGATTTAATTTAGGAATTGTCAGGTGAGTTTGCTGCTCCTAACCCATTCGCACATATGTTTGTTGATTTAGTTTATTCTTACGATTATTAGATGATTTTTATATGTTGCTTAGATTAAGGTATAAATTAAGTGTGTTAATTACCCCTTACCTATACCACCTTAGCATAGTTAATCAAATAATTATGAGCCAATGAGATGATATAAAATCACACAAAGAATTTAAATCAATAATGCACCTAGGAAAGAAAGGTACCTAATGCAATTCGCTCATGATTAAAGATTAATTAAGCTAAGAGGTTTATTTTAAGTAATTTCATAACTCCTCTCACACATGTGAGTTGAATTTTGATTTTTTCAATTGTACTTAGGCTCTTGAACATCTAATCATCTACCCAAGATAGATTAATTGAGTTCTTGAAAGTTTTATAATTTTATAAAATTAATTAAGGGGGTAAATAGTGAATTAACCCTTAATTAAGGTTGGATCAAGGAAGAAAGGGAGGTTTAAGGAATATCTTAAGGAAAGTATCTCAAAATTATTCCTTAAACCTTATATTAACTTAATCAAAACTTAATTGACTAAATAAGAGGGTTAGACCACTAATTATACCCTTAATTAAGCTTAATTATATTAAGGGAGTGATTAAGGAATGAACTAGCAATTCCTCTAATTAAACCACTAATAAATCCCAAGAAAATTAGGGGAGGTAGGAGTCATCCCACTAATTATGCACAAAAAGTTTGGGATTAATCAGTTGAATAATTAAAGGGTAATTAGTGAAATAATATTCTTAATAAAATCCAAATCCAGAGAAAAACTCTATTTAAAATCCACTAAAATTATTTTTAGAATATTCTATGTTCAATTATCTATCAAATGCAATTTATTTCATATTTTTTAGATTTTCTAGGCTTAGATATGAATTTAGGAAGTTTCCATGATTAATTAGGTGATTTAATAGCCTAATTAGATATGGATTTGGAATTCATTTGATAAGGTTTGGCTGATGTTGACCCATTTAGCTCAAAATGGGTCAACTTGGGTCAAGTTGACAAATTGGTCAAATTAGGTCAAACCAAGGGTTGGGTCAAGTTCATATGACCATTTGAAATATTTTGGTGGCTTTGGTTTGATTCAATTTGGTTCAATTTATTTCATTTAGGTCAAATGGGTCAAGTTGACCAAATTGACCCATTTGACCTAATTGAGTTAGTTCATGGGTTGGATCATGTTTGGCCAGTCATATGAAATGGATTGGTATCTTTGTTTCCAATCAATTTGGTTTATATTTGAGTTTGGCTCAACATGATCTTTTAGGTCAAGTTGGGTTCATGGTCAATTGGGATAGGTTAGGTCTAGATGACCAATTGAGGCTTTGGTTAAGTTCAACAAGTGATTTGGAATGAACTTGACCCATTAGTTTCAATCAATTTGGCTTAGATCAAGTTTTGAAATATTTTGACTTCTTAGGTCAAGTTGGGTCAACTTGGGTCAAGTGGCCAATTGGGATAGGTTTGGCTCAAATGTTGACTTGGTCAAGTTCAAACATTGATCATGAATGAACTTAGATCATTGGTTTTAATTAATTTGGCCTATGGTGGATTTTTGCTATGTTGAATTTCATTTTAGCTAAGTGTTAACTTGGTTTGACCCAATTTGAGTGATTGATCATCTCATGATGATTGTTGATCATGATGAGGGGCTTAGGTAGGCTTATTTCAATCCAATTTGGTTAGGATTAGAATTTGGCTCATAGGGTACTTTAGGTCACTTTGGGTCAAAGCAAAAGGTTAAATAGCTGGTCAAAGATTGATTTGAGTTTGATTGAACTCACATATGGACTTATGATTGAAATATAAATCCATTTGCAAGTGATTTGAAGTCAAATAGGTTTTGATTCATTTGATAATTTGAAGTTCAAGGGGGTGAACATGAGTTTGACTTAGGTTTGATTTTTGAATTGAGTTTTGGTTAAGTAATTGAATTTTGTACTTATATTTGGATTCATGATTGTAGGATTGAATGAATCATGAAGAAAAATGAAGAGTTTTGGTTTGATTTGAAATTGATTTGGCTAAGTTCAAGATTTTGACTTGAAAGGCTTAGGTTGGATTTTTATTGAATTTGAGTTTGATTTGTGGAGTTGGTTTTGGTTGCTTGAACTTATATATCATTTATATATGTGAATATAAATGAAAATATAAATAGGTTATGAGAAAATTCCAAGGATTTGAAGTGATTTGAACTTGATTTAGGCTAAGTCTTTAAGAGGGAAATAAAGGACTTAGGAAGTATTTTGAATTTGGATTTGAATTTTAGATTTAGTTTGATTGATTTGAATTTATATTTTATTTATATATGTGAATATAAATGAGAATATAAATGGGTTGTGAGAAAATTTCATGAATTTAAGGTGGTTTGAATTTGATTTAGGCTAAGTCCTTAAGAAGGGATCAAAGGACTTAAGAAAGATTTTGAATTTGGATTTTTAATCATAAGCTTCAATCATAAGTTTCAATCATGGGTTTTAATCATTTGGCATTGAATTGGTTTTGGAGAAAATCAATTAAGCTAGAATTGATTTGGGTTTGATGTTGATTTGATTTGGAGTTTGACTTGAAGGAAGGAAGTGAGGAATTTGGTTTAGGCTATAGGATAGGCAAATTTTCCTAACACCCCTATGACATGACCTATTCCTATGGCTAACTCTTCTAAATCTTTAGGGCTAGGTTGATTGTCCACTTAATTACTAGATGTGTCTTAAGACTAAGAATCTCTTAAAGTTTAATAGGAGTCTTATGTCTAAGATGGAGGGGTTGAGAGCTCATCCTAAAAATGAGGTCAACAACTCAACATCTTGAAAGTGTTAAGTCGGGCTCAAATGGATTTGGAAGAGATTTTGAGATTTGATTGGAAAGAGGAATTTTTGAATATAAAATCCACTTTCAACAAATTTGGGTATGTTGAAAATGACTTCAAATATTTTAGGAGAGATGCTTCCATAGGTTCACATTTGAATTTTATTTTTTGGTTTTGAGGACCCTTTATTTAACAAATTTAGGTATATTAAAGTAAAGGGTCAATTGATTTTGTTTTTTATTTGTAATTTTTGGAATTCACTCACTTAGCAAATTTGGGTATGCTAAGTGAGGTGTTTGAAAACAATTTCTTCTTTTTATTTGTTTTCTTTGTTTTGTGAATCATTTGTGATTTTGAAAAATGGAATCCTCATTTAGCAAATTTGGGTATGCTAAAATGAAGAATCCAAGTGTGTTTTATTTTTTTTTTATTTTAAAAATAGGACTCTTAGCAAATTTGAGTATGCTAAGAAAATCCTAATGTGTTTCTTTTGTTTTTAGAGATTTGATTTTGAAAAATAGGATCCTTAGCAAATTTGGGTATGCTAAGAAAATCATAATGTGTTTATTTTTTATTTTTGATTTGATTTTGAAAAATAGGATCCTTAGCAAATTTCAGAATGCTAAGGAAATCCTAATGTGTTTCTTTATTTTTAGAGATTTTGATTTTGAAAAATAGGATCCTTAGCAAATTTGGGCATGTTAAGAAAATCCTAATGTGTTTCTTTTTATTTTTTGATATGATTTTTGGAAAATAGGATCCATAGCAAATTTGGGTATGCTAAGGAAATCCTAATGTGTTTCTTTTGTTTTGGATTTTGTTTTGGAAATGGAGACTTCACTTTAGCAAATGTGGTATGCTAAAATGAAGTTCCAATGTGTTTTAAAATTTTGTGAAATGGATATTTCACTTAGCAAATTTGAGTATGCTCAATGAAATTCCAAAAATGTGCTTCAAATTTTTGTGTTATGAAAAGGGAGACTTCACTTTAGCAAATGGCGTATGCTAGAATGAAGTTCCAAATGTGTTCTAAAATTTTTGGTTTTTGTTGATTTTAAAAAATGAGATTCCCATTTAACAAATTTGGATATGTAAGATGGAAATTAATTATGTTTCATTTTTCAAAGATGCATTTTTGTGTGTGATTATTGTTTTTTTTAAAGAGAAAATTCCAACCTAATCATATATGGAATATTTTAAGTGTCATTTCAAAAGAATGTCATTTTATTTGGAAATGAAATCTTCATTCAATAAATTTTGGTATATTGTATGGAGATGTTCATATGTTCTTTTTGAAAGTTTATTTTTGACTTTGATTGGAAATGAAAACTCCATTCAATAGATGTGGGTATATTGAATGGAGAGATTTCATATGTGCTTTAAGAAAATATTTTTGATTTTGATTGGAAATGAAACCTCCATGCAATAAAAATGGGTATATTGAATGGAGAGATTTCATATGTGGTTTTTGAAAATTTATTTTTGATTTTGATTGGAAATGAAACCTCCATTCAATAAATGTGGGAATATTGAATGGAGAGGTTTCATATGCACTTTTTGAAAGGGTGAGAATTCCAACTTAACACATGTAGAATGTGTTGTGTGGAATTTCAAAGTTGTGATTTTGGCTTGAAGATGTAACATCCATGCAACACATTTGGATGTATTGAATGGAAAGGCCCATCTTCAAATTTTATGCTTTTTTATGATTGTTAGAATTATATATATATATATATATATATATATATATATATTTGAAAATGACGTCTTCATCAAAATGAATTGATTGAAGAAGTTCATTTGTGCTTTTGGAAGTTATGATTGTTGGTTTTATTTTTGAAATGTTTCTACATACTATAATTATGAAAATTATTAGATGTAGTGTAAATATTTTATTAAGTGGATTTTGAAAAAGTGCTTTTCAAAATTGAGACTTTTCATAAAGGATTTATTTTTCTTTACTTTTAGAATGAACCTTTCCTTACTAAAAAAAATGGTAAGGAGGAGGTCTTTAATCATTTTCTTTTTATTAAAATTTTATTTTCTCCCATTGGGGAACCCAACGAGGCTTTTAATACCAACACGAGGTGAGGTCCTAAATCCTAAAGATGTTCGCTAGCTTAACTTAAGGATGAAATAAGCCAAGTGCCAATGAAAAGAAAGATAGTCTTGGATTCATACAAAAGTACAAACCCACTATCGATACTTGGAGATAACGATCATTTACTAATGATGAAGAGAGAAACCTTCCCTAGAAGAGTCGCCAAAAAAATCTTTGGTGAAAATATTTCTACCTTCATCCATCCTTTTTGAGGAGGATAAATTAAAACAAAAATATACACCTTTCAGGATGCCACGTAGATCCGTAGATATTCTTATTAGGGTGATCGGGCACGATAATAAGGAGAGGTGTATTATCCCAAAAGATAAAAGTCACTACCTTACAATGGACCTAATCACCTCAATAAGGACTCCTAAGGACTATGGGTCTTCAGAATGTACCAGAGATTCTTCCCCTACTTTACATGAAAAAGTGAAGCAGGGTTTATTTTAAACTGGGTTTGTTAAGTTCCTTACAGGGAAAAGCTTCCATAGTTAATTACATAATAAGGAACATGATTTCTTAGGAATGCTATCAATTAAGGTAAATGATCGTTGTCTCAAAAGATTTTGAAAGGTAGACTATCAGTCGATTGGTTTATTTTTAGAAAGTCAAGTGAGATTGATCAAGAGGAGGGAGTTCTTATCAAAGCCAAATGAAAATAAGTAGGGGGTGCTTAATATACTAGGAAGCCTAGTAAGCACCCCAAATTATCTTATGGTGGGGTTTTACAATTTTGAAATTGAATTAATTTCTTTAAGTTAAATTTTTATTAGAAATGTAGGCCTTACAATTCCATAATACAAGATTATAGAAACACCTAAGAGGTGAGGATTTATGCTCGTAGCCCATAAAGGAAAGTAGAAACCTCTGAACCTAAATCAAGGGAGCTTTGGTGGGGGCCAAAAGCATGACCAAAATCTAAGACAAAAATGGGTATTTGGTTTACCTTCATAAGAGAGGATAAACCACATCGCTTGACTTACAACCACACCAACTAACCTCCTATGATTTTAAATGCATGTAGGCAAGTCATATGTTTATGCAAGATAGCAAGGTTGTTATTTATTTAGAATTAGACTTAGTCCTTAAACACACTCCCTAAGAGACTAGATCATGTAGGGCATGCTTTAATGACTTAAATCTAATGCAAATTTTGTTATATTTTATTTTTATTTTGGACAATCAATTTGACACAGGCTTTAGGATTTGTATGCCTAATGCATGAGAAATTAGATTATGGGCCAAAATCAGCAAGATAAGGAGGTGTGTTTGCACCATGGCTCTCACAGGTCAAGCCAAGTTCTTTAACAAAGGTGGAAGCCCTCCAATCAAGAGTGAAATAATATACTTTTTATGCATTATATTAGAAAAGTAAGATAACATCCAGTTAAAGGGTTGCTAATTCTTTTATTTTATTTTATAACCTAAGCTTTAGGTGAGGTTATGAGTTATTTATTTTTAATTTGAGTTTTTTAATTTTGATAGAAAATTTATTTTCTTAAGAGCCTAATCGTCATCTAGACAATACATCAAAGCTAGGAAGAAACTAGGAAAATATGCCATCTTAATGTGCAAATTAAACAAACATCAATCAATTTATAAAACTAGTGCAAAAGAATAAAATGCCATTTGTGGTTGGGCTCCACCGCACCAATCCAAAACCAAATCGGGTAGCTGAGCTCTACCCTTATAGAACCTGGATTACTGATGAATTAAATACAATCAAGCACGAAATTCATGTTATGGGGGTCTTCATTCTTCATTTCTTCTTTTTTCTTTCTTCTTTCTTCTTTGGTTCTATCTTTTGGAGGGTTGGAATGTGGATGCTCCAAATGCTTCACATGGTACATAAGATGAGATCTTATGACCAATGTTCATCCTAATCCCCTATAATAATCATTCCAAAATCCTAATCACAAAAGTACATGAAAATGGAAAAAAAAAATCTAACTAAAACCTGCAAAATAGAGATTAGCCAAACAAACCATACAATCCCAAGTATGTATATAAACAAATTAGACTTAGCACCTCACACATGGGCAACTAAGTCCATCTAGCCAATTTTGGATTATGCTTAGGGGTATAAGCACCTGAACAGCAAAAGCAATTATATTTTATTACGCCCTCATACACCCGCAAAAAAATAATGGTTAGACTAAGATCGCCCTACCATTCAGTCTACACACATGCACCCTAACATCTAGACTAAAACATAACATCACAAAACAAAAGCAGACATCAAACCATGCATTGCCCTAACCTAAAGCTAGAAATGGTGACTTAGCCTAATGTGTGTGTCATTTAAGGTTTGTGTGGTATGCCTAGCTATGGATTTAAGGTTTAGATTTTATAAGTATGAAAATGTTCAACTTAGAGGGTTGTTTCATTTAAGTTGTTTAGTTGATTTAGATTAATTTTATTTGATGATTTGTTTAGGTTTGAATGAACCTATGATTACTTACTAAGTGTTATAAAGAGAGGAAAAGAGAAGATAACTTCTCGTTCCTCCCTACGTTAAGTAATTTCTAAGGTGGGTTCATATTTAATTTTTGTTTAATGAATATTTTATTATGTGTTTTAATTAATCCTAAGTTTAAATTTTCTCTAAACAAACCTATTCAAAAAGAAAGACATTTTAAGATTAAGTAAAGTGAAATACTATCATAAAACACATAACATTGCATTTCTTTTCCAACATGTATAACATGCATATGGATGAATCCTAAGCATATCTATACATACAAATGAGGATGTTTAGCACACTTTCATGATAAATGCAAAGTGATATTACTTAAGAAAGTTTAGATGCTTTATGATGCATGATTTTCATTAAGTAGAAAAGAGGGATTGTTTTATCAATTTTTTTATATGCACATTTATATGTATGAAAGGAATAAGTGAGTATGATGCCATTATTAGCACAAGGGGTGTAAGGTACAAGACCTACATAGGGCTACTTAAAGCCTCACAATTCTGGGGTTGTCCAGACTAATATACCACTTTCCTTAAATACATATGCATGTACAAAAGAAATGAATGGATGTAAAAGTTTATGTTTGTTTGATTTTGGTTTGATTGGTTAATTTATATGTGTGATTTGGAATTCCATCTTAAGTCATGACATAGGAGTATATAGGAATGGATTTAAGAAAGTCTTATGTCCTTTTCAAATGGACAATATACTTTGCAAATCCTATACAATTCTATATTAAGAAAGAGAGGGAAAATCACATAACGCATTTTATGTTATTCACCTGCAAGCTCATAAGTACTTATAAATAGCATACCTTTCAGTTTTGATGTTTAATTCATAAAGTTTAAAATAATTTTTAGATTTAATAGTGATAATAATCATTCATATCTTACTTTAGCCAAAACATGCAATTTGACATAAATGAAACATTTCATTTTTAATTTGATTTTCAAAAGGCATGAATGCATGATTTTCATATGGCATACACATTTAGCATGCTAGGAAAGAAATAAAATGATGAAAGCATGAAAATTCATTCACTCTAATAAATTTCTAAAGAGAATCCTATGAAATAGAATTATTTAAAGTGAACCAAATTTATTTAAAAGAGATTTTTGTTTAGTTTTGAGTTTGATTTTAATTTGAGAAATGTGAGAAGGTTTGCTGGTCCTAACCCATTCCCGTATATGTATGATGTTTTAGTTTAATTTTTTTTATGTGAGATAAATTTTATTCTTTGGTTAGGTTAATGTGTGAATTAAGTTTATTAATTACCACCTATACCACTTTAACATATTTAATCAAATAATTATGAGCCAATGATATGACATAAAACCACATAAGGAATTTAAATCAATAATGCACCTCAAAAAGAAAGGGCCTAATGCAATTGGCTCACAATTAGTGAGTAATTAAGCTAAATGGTTTAATTTAAGTATTTTCATAACCCTTCCCACACATGTGGGTTGGATTTTGATTTTCTTAAACCACTTAGATTATTAAACACCAAAGCATCTACCCAAAATGAATTGATTAAGTTTTGGAATATTTTTATTTAAAAATTAAATTAATTAAGCAAGTGATTAGGAGATTAACCCTTAATTAAGTTTGAATTAGGGAAGTAAAGGGGTTTAGGGAATAGCTTAGGGAAAATTCCCCAAATCCATTCCATAAACCTCTTCTCTACTTAAGAAAGGCTTGCTAAAATCCATGAATAGGTTGAATTTTGATTGAATTTGAATTTGTGTTTTCAATTGATTTTTGGTTTGATGACTTGAGTTTATGTTTATATTTGGATTCATGATTGTAGGATTGATTGAATTATGAAGAAAAATCAAGGGTTTTACTTGATTTGAATTTGATTTGGCTAAGTTTAAGATTTGGACTTGAAAGGCTTAGCTTGGATTTTGGATGAATTTGGATTTGATTTTTGAATTTATTTTTGGATATTTGAATTTAAATTTCATTTATATTTGTGAATGTAAATGAGAATATAAATGGGTTATGCAAAAGTTCCTTGAATTTGAATTGATTTAGATTTTATTTAGGCTAAGTCCATAAGATAGAATCAAAGTGGCTTAGGAAAGATTTTTGAACTGGATTTGAATTTTGAATTTGGTTTGATTGATTTGAGTTTATATTTCATTTATATATCTGAATATAAATGAGAATATAAATGGGTTGTGAGAAAATCCCTTGAATTTGAATTGATTTAGATTTGATTTAGGCTAAGTCCATGAGAGGGAATCAAAGGACTTAGAAAATATTTTGGAGTTTGGAATCCAATAATGGGCTTCAATCATAAGTTTCAATTATTTGGAATTGATTCATGATTTGAGAAAATCCATTAAAATGGTTCAAAGTTTGAGTTAGAGTTGGAGTTGATATGAGTTTATAGTTTTGGCTTGGAAGAAGGGAGTGAAGATTTGGTTTAAGCTATAAGGTAGGAAAATTTTCCTAACACCCCTAAGGCATGACCTATTCCTATGACTAACTCTTCTAAGTCTCTAGGGTTAGGTTGAGTGTCAACCTAATCACTAGATGTGTCTTAAGACTAAGGAACTCTTAAATTCTAAGAGAAGTCTTATGTCTAAGATGGAGGGGTTGAGAGCTCATCCTAAAAATGAGGTCAATAAGCCCCAAAGAAGTTCCTACCTCACTCCCCTGGTGCAGAACAATTGCGACATACTTGCTTAAAACTTTCATATATTTGAATGTGTATTTAACTAATGAATGAAAACCCCATTTCTTTTATTAAAAAGATATACATTTATATTGTGTTTAGTTGGTTGGGTTGATTAGACATATAATTTGAAGTTCTTTTCTTATACTTTTGTATAAGAATTTAAATAGAGCTTTAAATTAATATCACTAAAATAATCTATCCAAATGAAACATAAATTCCAAATAAATGTGCTTATATTCATCATTTACGTGTGCTAAGGTATAAATTGCATGTATAGTTATATTTAGGACTTAATCAAATGCATGCTATATATGATGGAAAGAAATGAACTAACATGTGTTATGTGATAGTAATTAATTCCAATTAATCTTAAGATGGCTTTCTTATTGAATGATATTATTTAAAGTGAACCTAAACTTAGGAATAATTAAAATATATAATAAGTCATTAACCAAAGGGAATTGATTAATTAATTTACTTTAGATGTGACTTAAGTTTGGGATGAAAGAGAGTGATCCTCTCTTTCCTTCTCTTTATAACACATAGTGGTTTTGTGTAGGTCAAATGAAATAAAAGAAAACACTAAGTAAAAATTTATAAATCAATTAAACCACTTAAAGTGAAACCACCCTCTATAATTAAATGCTCTTCACACTTAGAGAATGATAATTCTAAAGCGTAGTTAGAACATACCACACAAGCCTTAACACACACACATTGGATTAAGTCACCATTTTTAGCTTTATGTTAGGGCGGTGCATGATTTAATGTATGTTTATTTTGTGATGTATTATTGTAGACTGGATGTTAAGGTGTATGCTTCATAAACTGGATATTAGGCTGTGTTTAACCTAACCATATTTTCTATAGGATATTGTGCTTAAGGGGCACTTAAAATAAATATAAATGCTCTCTTTTGCAGGTTGTTTAACCCCTAAGCATAATCTAATTTAGGACAGGTGGACTTGGTTACCCATGTGCAAGGTGCTAAGTCCAAATTATACATATAACTGCTTGAGTTGTATGGTGTGTTTAGATAACACTTATTTTGCATGTGTAGTTAGATTTACTTTTTCATTCTTTTATTGTAATTTTGAATTAGAAATTTGGTTAAGTGTTATGGGAGTTAAGAATGAACATTGACCAGAAGGTTTAATCTTGGGGTGTCATGTGATGTCTAGAAGCCTACCAAGTCAAATAAAATAAATCAAATGAAAAAATATGGGAAGCATGAAGACTTGAAGACCCCTCATAACACTTTACATTTATAACTTGTAATTATTCTTTCATATGCCCGGTTGTATAAGGGTAGAGCTCGACTACCCATTTTTATTTTCAAATTATACGACGGTACCTGACCGCATCGGCCTATTATTCTTTTACGTTGAGTTTATAAATTATTTGATGATTTGTTTACATTATTGTTGAACTCATTTTTAGAATGAGCTCTTAACCCATCCATCTTTGACATAAGGCTTCTCTTAGACTTTAAGAGTTCTTTAGTCTTAAGACACATCTAGTGATTAGGTGGACACTCAACCTAGCCCTAGAGACTTAGAAAAGTTAGCCATAGGAATAGGTCATGCCTTAGGGGTGTTAAGAAAACTTCATACTCTTAGCTTAAACCATTTCTCACTTTCCTTCCTTCAAGTAAAACTCCAAATAAATTCTGTTTGATTTTCTCCAAATTCAAATCAACTCCATATGATTGAAATTCATGATTGAAATCTATGATTGAAACCCATGATCAAAATCCATCAAAAGTTTTAAGTCCAAAATTTTCTAAGTCCTTAATCCTCTCTTAAGGACTTAACCAAAACATGATCAAAACCAATTCAAATCTTTGATATTTTCTCATAATTCATTTATATTCTCATTTATATTCATATATATAAATGAAATATAAATTCAAATCCATCAAACTAAACTCAAAATTCAAAATCAATTCATGAAATTTTTCTTAGGTTCTTTATTTTCCATTAATGGACTTAGCCAAAATCATCATCACATCAATTCAAACTCATGGGATTTTCTCAAAACCTATTTATATTCTCATTTATATTCATATATATATATGTATATATATATGAAATATAAATATAAATCAATCAAATCAAACCCTCCAATTAAATTCCCATTCTAAAAATTTCCTACGTCCCTTAATTTTCCATTAAAGGACTTATCCTAAATCATGATCTAATCAATTCAAACTCATGGGATTTTCTCAAAATTCATTTATATCCTCATTTATATTCACATATATAAATGAAACATAAATATAAATCAATCAAACCAAATTAAAAAAAAATTCAAATTTCAAACTCCCAAAACTTTCTTAAGTCCTTTAAATCCTTCTAAATGGACTTAACCCAAATCATGATTAAACCCCTTCAAATCCTTGAACTTTTCTCATGATCCATTTATGGGGGTCTTCATTCTTCATTTCTTCTTTCTTCTCTCTTCTTTATTCTTTGTTTCTATCTTTTGGATGGTTGGAATGTGGATGCTCCAAAGGCTTCACATGGCACATAAGATGAGATCTTATGACCAATGTTCATCCTAATCCCCCATAACAATCATTCTAAAATTTTAATCACAAAAGTACATGAAAATAGGAAAAAGGAATCTAACTAAAACTTACCAAACATAGATTAGCTAAATAAACCATACAATCCCAAGCATGTATATAAACAAAATGGGCTTAACACCCCACACATGGGTAACTAAGTCCATCTAGCCAATTTTGGATTATGCTTAGGGGTACAAGCACCTGCACAACAAAAGCAGTTATATTTTTATTACCGCCCCCTTAAGCGCAAACCCCTACAAAAAATAATGGTTATACTAAGATCGCCCTACCATTCAGTCAACACACATGCACCCTAACATCTAGACTAAAACATAACATGATAAAACAAAAGCAAACATCTAACCATACACCACCCTAACCTAAAGCTAGAAATGATGACTTAGCCTAATGTGTGTGCTATTTAAGGTTTGTGTGGTATGCTTAGCTATGGATTTAAGGTTGAGAGTTTCTAAGTATGAAAATGTTCAACTTAGAGGGTGGTTTCATGTAAGTTGTTTAGTTAATTTGGATTAATTTTATTTGATGATTTGTTTTGGTTTGAATGAACTTGAAATTACTTACTAAGTGTTGAAAAGAGAGGAAAAGATAAGAGAACTTCTCTTTCCTCCCGACCTTAAGTAATTTCTAAGGTGGGTTCATATTTAATTTTTGTTTAATGAAAGTTTTATTATGTGTTTTAATTAATCCTAAGTTTAGATTTTCTCTAAACAAACCTATCCAAAAAGAAAGGCATTTTAAGATTAAGTAAAGTGAAATATTATTACAAAACACACAATATTTCATTTCTTTCCCAACATATATAACATGCATATGGATGAATCCTAAGCATATCTATACATAAAATGAGGATGTTTAGCACACTTTCATGATGAATGCTAGGTGATATTACTTAAGAAAATTTAGATGCTTTATGATGCATGATTTTCATTAAGTAGAAAAGAGGGATTCTTTTATCCATTTTTATATGCACATTTATATGTATGAAAGACATAAGTGATAACAACGCCATTGCTAGCACCAGGGGTGCAAGGTACAAGATCTACTTAGGGCTAATTAAAACCTCACAATCTTGGGGTTGTCCAGACTAATATACCACTTTCCTTAAATACACATTCATGTACAAAAGAAATGAATGGAAAAAAAAGATGCAAAAGTTTTTATTTGTTTGATTTTGGTTAGATTGTTTAATTTATATGTGTGATGTGGAATTCCTTCCTAATTCATGACATAGGAGTATATAGAAATGGATTTAAGCAAGTGTTATGTCCTTTTCAAATGGACTATACACTTTGCAAATCATATACAATTCTATGTTAAGAAAGAGAGGGAAAATCACGTAACACATTTTAGGTTATTCACATGCAAGCTCATAAGTACTTACAAATAGCATACCTTTTAGTTTTGATATTTAATTCATAAGTTTTAAAATAATTTTTAGATATAATAGTGATAATAGCTATTCATATCCATACTTTAGCCAAAACATGCAATTTGACATAAATGAAATATTTCATTTTTAATTTGATTTTCAAATAGCATGAATGCATGATTTTCATATGGCAGACACATTTAAGATGCTATAAATGAAATAAAATGATGAAAGCATATAAATTCATTCACCCTAATTAATTCCTAAAGATCATCCTATGAAATAGAATTATTTAAAGCAAACCAAATTTGTTTTAAAGTGATTTTTGTTTTATTTTGAGTTTGATTTTAATTTGATAAATGTGATAAGGTTTGCTGGTCATAACCCATTCCCACATGTGTATGATGTTTTAGTTTAATTTTTTTAGGTGATTAGATCAATTTTATGCTTTGGTTAGGTTAATGTGTGGATTAAGTGTATTAATTACCCCTTACCTATACCACTTTAACATATTTAATCAAATAATTATGAGCCAATGATATGACATAAAATCACACAACAAATTTAAATCAATAATGCACCTAGGAAAGAAAGGGTCTAATGCAATTGGCTCACAATTAGTGATTAATTAAGCTAAATGGTTTAATTTAAGAACTTTCATAACCCTTCTCACACATGTGAGTTGGATTTTGATTACCTTAAGCCACTTAGGTTATTAAATACCTAAGCATCTACCTAGAATGGACTGATTAAGTTTTGGAATATTTTGATTATAAAATAAAATTAATTAAGCAAGTGATTAGGGGACTAACCCTTAATTAAGTTCAAATTAAGGAAGGAAAGGGGTTTAGGGAATGGCTTAAGAAAAATTCCCCAAATCCATTCCATAAATCTCTTCTCTACTTAAGCAAGGCTTAATTAACTTAATAAAGGGATTAAACCATTATTCATATGCATAATTACCCTTAATTACATAACAAGAGTAATGAAGGATTCATTAATTAATCTTCCTAATTAACCCATTAATAACTCCTAAGAGAATTAGGGGAGGTAGAATTCATACCTCTAAATGCGCATGAGAAGTTTGGAATTAATCAATGAGATAATTAGGAAGTGATTAGGGTTATTAATTTTTCATTAAAATCATAATTGAAAAAAATACAATACTCAAAATCCATTGGAAATAATTTTATATTATTCTTCTAAGAAATATCTTTAGAGTGCATTTTACCTTATATTTTTATGATTTTTTTAGAATTAGTTATGCGATTATAAAGATTTAGCCATTAAGATAATTAATTAAATCCCTAATTAAATAACTAATCCCATCGACGCCACGTGGAGGCTGATGCAGTGCACACTTTCCACGTGGCATGACAGGAGAGGCCACTTAAGTTATCACATCGTAGCACCACGTCAGCGGCGGTGCTACGCTCTTTATCCCCACCTGTCCGATCAAAGATCGTACGACTAGGATAAAGCCCACGATATTAAGGGATTAATATGTGGATTCTATGCATCTTGATCATGCCCGTCCATCCAAAATGTGCAGATGGATGGCCCATGATCCGTCCTTGAGCTCGCCTGTGAGAAAGGGGAACCGTCCACCTTCCATGATAAGATTCGAGCTCGATTGAGCTCAGATTGCACTTAAACTTTACCCACACCACCTAGGAGTAAAGCGAAGAAGATATTAAGATCAAATTCTCATGAGGTGAAACTTTCTTTCACAAAGGACCAGACACTCTATTTTAAGCTAGGGTTGAAGGCATACCTCATCGGAGGCAATCACCAGCACTCGAATCCATTGAGGTAGCATCGTCTAGTGGAGACGAAGCCTTGTTGAATATTTAAGGTGCTAAGGTTGAGTGGATCTTCCTATGGATCAAGCTCTCCTTCAAATGGATTCGTCCTTGGTCTAGACACCACCTCCCTTGCCTTTGGAACTTGGATGAGGCTTGGAGTGAGTTCGATTGAGTCCTTCGAAGAAGCTTGCAATAGGAATTGGCTTGATTTTGTGTATTGAGTATGTTGGAAATTTGAAGGAGCTCCCCTATTTTCAGTCTAAGAGAAACCAACAATGGAGAATTGGAATTCACTCTAGGAAGCTTGGGGAGACTTGTAAATGCTTGCTCTGAGTTCCCTTAGCTCAATCGAGTGTGTGCCTATTGAATTCAAATGAAATTAGGGGGAGTATATCTCCTCCTAGGTGAATTGAACTACCTAGCTTCCTTTTACCATTTTGATCCAGTGCACCCTATTCAATGGGTTGTTTTGGCCATTTAGAGTTGCATGTGGTTTGGTTTTGGCTAGAGGGGGTAGTGGAGAAGTTGCCATGTGCAAAAAAAAGTGGAGGAAGGATTCCCATGTGCTTATGTCCATGAGGGTGGTCAATTTTAGCCTTACGTTGGGTTGGACTAATCCAAACCCATTGGGTCATGTGCACCATGTCCAATAGTGACCATTTGGTCTACTAAGAGGATGCCAAGTGTCTCTGAAAAGGAAATGACCAAATTCCATGTGGTTTTGATTTTAGGTTACCCTATGTCCTAGGGGTAAAATGTTCATTTTGCTTGGATTTCAGTTTGAGTATGTTTGGTATGATTGAAAAATGGGTTG
Organism: Cymbidium sinense; assembly: GCA_021442155.1. Lineage (NCBI taxonomy): Eukaryota > Viridiplantae > Streptophyta > Magnoliopsida > Asparagales > Orchidaceae > Cymbidium > Cymbidium sinense. Next base: position 135,143,943 of record CM038216.1, read on the forward strand.
GGCCAAGTTTCAATGAATTTGGAGTTGGTTCGATGTGATTTGGTTCATGTTGACCCATTTAGGTCAAAATGAGTCAACTTGGATCAAGTTGACCAATTGGTCAAATTAGATCAAACTAAGGGTTGGGTCAAGTTCATATGACCATTTGAAATGTTTTGGCATTATTGGTTTGGTTCAATTTGATTTGTGTTTAAATTTGGTTCATTTGATTTCATTTAGGTCAAATGGGTCAAGTTGATCAATTTGACCCATTTGACCTATTTGGCTCATGTGCTGGTTTAGATTTAATTAGTTATTTAAAATGTATTGATATATTTGTTTCCAATCATTTTGGTTTATATTTGAATTTGGCTCAATTTGACCTTTTATGTCAAGTTGGGTTCATGGTGAGTTGGGCTAGGTTGGGTCTAGTTAGCCAATTGGGGCTTTGGTCATATTCAACAAGTGATTTGGAATAAACTTGACCCATTGATTTCAATTGATTTGGCTTAGATCAAGTTTTGACACATTTTGACTTTTTAGGTCAAGTTGGATCAACTTGGGTCAAGTGGCCAATTGGGCTAGGTTAGGCTCAAATGATGACTTGATCAAGTTCAAATATTGATCATGAATTGGTTTTGATCAATGGTTTCAATCAACTTGGCCTATGGTGGATTTTGGATAGTTTAAGTTTCATTTTGGCTAAGTGTTGACTTGGTCAACCCTTAGGTTTGATTTGGTTTGACCCAATTCGAGTGATTGATCATCTTATTATGATTATTGCTCATAATGTGAGGCTTAGTTGGGCTTTGTTCAATCCAATTTGGGTAGGATTAGAATTTGGCTCAAAATGGGTACTTTAGATAGCTTTGGGTAAAGTGAGCCTAAGTGGGTCAGATGGCTTGGTCAAAGCTTGATTTGAGTTTGATTGAACTTACATATGGACTTATGATTGAAATATAAATCCATTTGCAAGAGATTTGAAGTCAAATGGGTTTTGATTCATTTAACAATTTCATGTTCAAAGGGTGAACATGAGTTTGATTTGGGTTTGATTTTTGATTTTATTTTTGGTTTGGTGATTAAAGTTTATGTTTATATTTGGATTCATGATTGAAGGATTGATTCAATCATGAAGAAAAATCAAGGGTTTGCCTTGATTTGAAATTGATTTGGCTAAGTTCAAAAATTTGACTTGAAAGGCTTAGGTTGAATTTTGATTGAATTTGAGTTTTGTTTGAGTTTTGAATTGATTTTTTGTTTTATGATTGGAGTTTATGTTTATATTTGGATTCATGATTGTAGGATTAATTGAATTATGAAGAAAAATCAAGGGTTTTACTTGATTTGAATTTGATTTGGCTAAGTTCAAGATTTTGACTTGAAAGGCTTCGGTTGGATTTTGGTTGAATTTGGATATGACTTTGAATTTATTTTTGGATATTTGAATTTATATTTCCTTTATATTTGTGAATATAAATGAGAATATAAATGGGTTATGAGAGAAAATTCCTTGAATTTGAATTGATTTAGATTTGATTTAGGCTAAGTCCATAAGAGAGAGTTAAAGTGACTTAGGAAAGATTTTTGAACTGGATTTGAATTTTGAATTTGGTTTGATTGATTTCAGTTTATATTTCATTTATATATATGAATATAAATGAGAATATAAATCAGTTGTGAGAAAATTCCTTGAATTTGAATTGATTTAGATTTGATTTAGGCTAAGTCCATTAGAGGGAATCAAAGGAAATATTTTAGAGTTTGGAATCCAATCATGGGCTTCAATCATAAGTTTTAATTATTTGGAATTGATTCATGATTTGAGAAAATCCATTGAAATGGTTCATGGTTTGAGTTAGAGTTGAAGTTGATATAAGTTTGGTGTTTTGGCTTGGAAGAAGGGAGTGAGGATTTGGTTCAAGCTATAGGGTAGGCAAATTTTCTTAACACCCCTAAGGCATGACCTATTCCAATGGCTAACTCTTCTAAGTGTCTGGGGTTAGGTTGAGTGTCAACCTAATCACTAGATGTGTCTTAAGACTAAGGAACTCTTAAAGTCTAAGAGAAGTCATATGTCTAAGATGGAGGGGTTGAGAGCTCATCCTAAAAATGAGGTCAACAAGCCTAAAAGAGGTACCTACCTCACTCCTTTGGTGCAGAACAATTGCGATGTACTTGCTTAAAACTTTTATATATTTGAATGTAAATTTAACTAATGAATGAAAATCCCATTTTTTCTATTAAATAGATATACATTTATATTGTGTTCAATTGGTTGGGTTGATTAGTCATATAATTTGAAGTTCTTTTCTTATACTTTTGTATAAGAATTTAGATAGAGCTTTAAATTAATATGACTAAAATAATCTATCCAAATGAAACATCAATTCCAAATATATGTGCTTCTGTTCATCATTTAAGTGTGCTAAGGTATAAATTGCATGCATAGTTATATTTAGGACTTAATCAAATGCATGCTATGTATGATGAAAAGAAATGAACAAACATATGTTATGTGATAGTAATTAATTCCAATTAATATTAAGATGACTTTCCTATTGAATGAGATTATTTAAAGTGAACCTAAACTTAGGACTAATTAAAATATATAATAAACCATTCACCAAAAGGAATTGATTAATTAATTTACTTTAGATGTGACTTAAGGTAGGGATGAAAGAGAGTGATCCTCTCTTTCCTTCTCTTTATAACACTTAATGGTTTTGTGTAGGTCAAATGAAACTAAAGAAAACACTAAGTAAAAATGTACAAATCAATTAAACCACTTAAAGTGTAACTACCCTTTATAATTAAATGCCCTTCACACTTAGAGAATGATAATTCTAAAGCCTAGTTAGAACATGCCACATAAGCCTTAACACACACACACACATTAGATTAAGTCACCATTTCTAGCTTTATGCTAGGGCGGTGCATGATTTGATGCATGTTTGTTTCGTGATGTATTATTGTAGACTGGATGTTAAGGTGTATGCTTCGTAAACTGGATATTAGGCCATGATTAACCTAATCATATTTTCTACAGAAGATTGTGCTTAAGGAGTGCTTAAAATAAATATAAATGCACTCTTTTGCAGGTTGTTTAACCCTAAGCATAATCTAATTTAGGACTGGTGGACTTGGTTATCCATGTGCAGGGTGCTAAGTCAAAATTACTCATATAACTGCTTGGGTTGTATGGTGTGTTTAGCTAACACTTGTTTTGCAGGTGTAGTTAGATTTACTTTAACATTCTTTTAATATAATTATGCATTAGGAATTTGGTTAAGTGTTATGGGAGTTAAGGATGAACATTGACCAGATGGTTTAATCCTGGGGGTGTCATGTGATGCCTAGAAGCTTACCAAGTCAAATGAAGTAAATCAAATGAAGAAATGAAGGAAGCGTGAAGGCTTGAAGACCCCTCATAACACTTAGCATTTATAACTTGTAATTATTCTTTCATATGCCTCAAACTGACCATGTGCAAGCATCTAACTGATCAAACAACCCTCCCATTGTGATCAATTGGATCAAAACACACATAAGCGTGAGACCGTTCAAACCTTCAAGGGGGAGATATACTCCCCCTAATTAATTCAAATTCATCATTCCTCAATTCAACTAAGCTTTGGAGAGTGTTAGGAGCCATTAGAGAGGATTCCTAAGCTTCCTAGGAGGGAATTGAAATCAGGCTTTCTCGGTTTTCATCCTTAGAAAATAGGGGAGCTCCTCTCATTTCTAAACTTCCCCTTCACTCAAATCCACTTCAATTGCCTTGGCATACTTCATCAGGGAGCTAAGTCCAGTACACCCAAGCTTCCATTGGAGTTCCCATAACAAGGAGAAGTTGAATTGGATCAATGTCGCAAAGGGGAGCAAGGGGAGCTAGTCCATAGAGAAATTCACATAACCTCAAGAGCTCATTCTTCCATCATAGCTTCGTCTCAACCAGACGAAGCTTCTCCAAGGGAATCGAGCGCCGGTGAGGTATGCAATTTTTTGACCACCTAGCATAGGAGGTGTTGGTCTTTTGTGAAGATAATTTTCAATTCAAGTGAATCCCACTATTGGATGTGCCACTCTTTGGCTTTAGATGGTGTGGGTTAAGTCTTGTTTGAATCTGAGCTCAATCGAGATCAGATCTTCCCCCTAGATCATGGATGGCCTCTGTTGATCAAAAGGGAAGAACTTGGGAGATCTCAGCTGTCCATCCTCGCATTTTGGATGGACGGCCGAGATAATTCCCACGTTTAGATTTCGATATATCTTTTTAAAACTACAAGGAGATCTCTGTCCATCTGATCTTTGATCGAACGACCGAGATCAAAGCACGTCAGCCGCTGCGCAACCACCCCAATATGGAATTTAAGTGAATCCCTCACTGTACAATGCATGTAAAGTGTGCTGACCGTCGCCGCAATGCGTCGCACTCTGAGCTAAAGGATTAGTTAGGATGTTTAATCAAATGCTAATTAATTTAGGATCTTCTAAAATTCATATCACCTTCAATAAAATTCATAAAAATATGAAATAAATTTTTATGGAAAGATAATTCAACCTAAAATATTTTAAAATTAATTTCAATGGGTTTTGAATTATAATTTTATCTGATTTTGGGTTTTATTGGAAACTTTATTTTGCTATTTACCTTTTAATTAATCCTCTCATTAATCCCAAATTTCTTGGGTATATTTTAGGGGATGACTTCTACCTCCCCTAATTTCTTGGGATTTATTGAAGGCTTAATTAGGAGAATTGCATATGGATTTCTTAATTACCCTCCTTATATAATTAAGCATAATTAGGATATGATTAGTGGTTTTAATCTATGATTAGGGTTGAATGAGGTCAGATCCAGTAGATAGGAGATTTAGGGAATAACTTTGGGGCATTTCCCTTAAGCTATTCCATAAACCCCCTTTTCTCTCCTTAATCTCCTCTTAATTAAGGGTTAATTCATTAATTATCCCCTTAATTAATTTCTAAAAATTATAAAAAGTTCTAGAACTTAATTAATCTACTTTGGATAGATGCCTAGGTGTTTAATAGCCTAAGTTCAATTAAAGAAATCAAAACCCAATTCATATGTGTGAAAGGGTGTTTTGAAATTACTTAAGCTAAACCCCTTAGCTTTATTAACCTTTAATTATGAGCCAAATTGCATTATGCCTTTTTCTTATTAGGTGCATTATAAATTTAAATTCCTTGTGAGTTTTTATGTCATCTCATTGGCTCATAATTATTTGATTAATTATTCTAAGGTGGTGTAGTAAGGGTTAATTATGTTATTTAATTCATACCTTAACCTAATTAATACATAAAAATGGATCTAATTATCTAAAAATTAAACAAAAATATCAAACATTTGTGGGAATGGGTTTGGAATAACAAACTCAACTCACCTTTTTAAAATTAAATCAAACTTCAAATTAGACAAAAATCATATTAAATACACTTTAATTTATTTTAAACTTTCTTATTCCATAAGAATGTCTTTAGGATTTAAGTGAAGTGAACTTGTTTACATGCTTTCATTGCTTTGATTCTTTCCCCAACATGTTAACTTTGTATGTCATGTGAATTTGTGCATTCATATTTTTCAAATTCAAGTTTAAAATGAAATTGTTTACTTTATGTCAAATATTGCATGTGTTGGCCAAAGTAGAAATATGAATGGCTATTATCACTACTAAATATAAATTATTTTTAAAACATATAAATAAAATACAAAATTTGAAAGCATGTTACTTATATTTTAATTATGAGTTTGCATGTGAAAATCATAAAGATATGCTTAGCATAGGTTTCCTTTCTCTTTTATGTTAGCATACTTTTGAATAGGAGTTGGTAAGATTTAGGGTTCATTTGAAAAGAACCTAACACTTACCTAATTCCATATCCTATTCTTCCCTATGCTATCACCTAAGAAGGGCTACCTATGCTTTCATACATAAATTGCATAAACAAAATAAATCCATTAATACAACTTTTGCATTCTTCTTTTCCATTTCATTTCTTTTATACACATGTTTGTATTTAAGGAAAGGGGTATATTAGTATGGATAACCCCAACATTGCGAGACTGTAAGTAGCCCTATGTAGGTCTTGTACCTTACACCTCTGGTTAATAATGGCGTTGTACTCACTTATGCCTTTCTTACTTTCATTTGTGTATGTGAAAAATTGGATAAAGAAATCCTTTTCTACTTAAGAAAATCATGCATATTCAACTTCTAAATTTTCTTAAATGGATTACTTAGCATGCATCACAAAGTATGTTAAATATTCTCATTTTGTATGTATATATATGCTTAGGGTCCATCCATATGCGTGTTATATATGTTGGGAAAGAAATGGAGTATTGTGTGTTATGTGAATTTTGATTCATTTTATTTAATCTTAAAATGTCTTTTTTTAATAGGTTTGTTTAGAGTTTATCTAAACTTAGAATTAATTAAAAGATTTAATCAAAAAATTCACCTATACAAAACTAAAATGTGAATCTACTTTAGAAATTACTTAGGCTAGGGAAGGAAAGAGAAGTTCTCTTCTCTTTCCCTCTCAACAAAACTTAGTAATTAATTGTAGGATTTACTTGAACTTAATCAAAACATGAAATAAAATCAATTCAAAATAATTAAACAACTTAAATGAAATCCTCCTCTAAGTTGAACATGTTTTCACACTTAGAAAATTTGAACCTAAAGCCATAGCTAAGCATACCACACAAGCCTTAAAAGCACACACATTAGCCTAAGTCACCACTTCTAGCTTTAGGTTAGGTCGGTGCATGGTTTGATATTTTATTTTATTTTGTGATGTATGTTTTAGACTGGATGTTAGGCTGTATGCTAATAGAATTAATGGTAGGACGTTCTTAGTCTAACTATTCTTTTCTGGGGATTGTGCTTAAGGGGGGCTATAATAAATAAAAATATAAATACTTTTGCTTGTAGGTGCTTTATACCCCTAAGCATAATCCAATAGGCCAGGTGGACTTAGTAACCCATGTGTGGGGTGATAAGTCTAATATACATGCTTAGGATTTATGTGGTTTGTTTTAGCTAACCATTATTTTGCAGGTGTTGGTTAGATTTCCATTCCTTCCCTTTTCATGTAAATTTGTGCAATTAGGATTTTGGAATGATTATTATGGGGATTAGGATGAGCATTGGTCATAAGATCCTATCTTATACACCATGTGAAGCCTCGGAGCATCTACCTTCCAACCATCCAAAAGAAGGAACCAAAGAAGAAAGAAGAAAAGAAGAAGAAAGAAGAAAAGAAGAAAAAAAGAATTGAAGCTTGAAGATCCCCATAATAATGAATTCCTTGCTTAATTGTAATTTAATTCATTTATAATTCGGGTTGTATAAGGGTAGAGCTTGGTTACCCAATTTGATATTTTCAGATTTGTGCGGTGGTGCCCGATCACAATGACCTTTTATTCTTTTACAGTTAGCTTAATAAATTGACTGATGATTTGTTTAGCTTTTGCATTAAGTGGTGTGCTTTTCTTAGTTTCTTCCTTGCTTTATGTATGGCCTGGATGTGGATTAGGCTCTTTAGAGAAAAATAAATCTTCTACCCAACTTAATAACTCAAAAATAAAAATTAAAGAACTCATAACCTCACCTAAAGCTTAAGTTTAAAATAAAGGTAAAAGAATTAACAACCCCTTTGTTGGATGAGCATTTCTTGATTAGAGGACTTCCACCTTTGCTAGAGATACTTGGCTTGATCTTTGAGAGCCATGGTGGAAACTCACCTTCTCCCTACTCGCTGATTTTGGCCAATAACCTTCTTTCTCATGCATTAGTCATATGAATCCTATTAGCCTGAGTCAAAAATAATTGTCCGAAAATAAAAATAAAATAAAATTTGAATTGCATTAGATTTAGATCATTTGAAGCATGTCCCTTTACATGATATAGTCTCTTTAAGGAGTGAGTTTAAGGACTTAGTCTCTTTCTAAATAAATAATAGCATAACTATCTTACATAAGCATAATGACTTGCCTACATGTTAAAATCATGAGGAGTTAGTTGCCACCCAGGTCACTAAGTCAAGCATTCGTGGTTTGTCCTCTCTTATGGAGGCAAACGAATTACCCATTTTTTTGCCTTAGATTTAGGTTGTGCTTTCAGCCCTTGCTAAAACTCCCTATATTTAGGTTTCGAGGTTACTTCTCTCTTTGTGGGCCATAAGATTAATTCCTCACCTCTTAGGCATTCCTTAATCTTGTGTTAAGGAATCATAAGTCCTAAATTTTTAATGAAAAATATGACTCAAATAAACTAAATCAATTTCAAAGATGTAAAGCTCAACTATAGGATATTTTGATATTGCTCGCTAGGTTTCCTAGCATCATGGGCATCTCCTACTTATCTTCCATTTTGGCTTTGGTAATAACTCTCTCCCTTTGATCAATCCTATTTTATCTTCAAAAAAAATTCAACTGATTGATAGTCCTATCCTATTGAAATCTTTGAAGATAGCAAAGATGGTTCCTCCCTCCATCTTTGGTAAATGATCGTTGTCTTTGAGTATCGATAGTGGGTTTGTACTTTGGTATGAATCCAAGACTATCTTTCTTCCTACTAGCACTTAGGTCATTTCATCCTTAAGTTGAGTTAGCCAACATCTTTAGGTTTTAGGACCGCATTCCTTGTTGGTCTTAAAACCTTGTTGGGTCCTCCAATGGGTAAAAATAAAAAGATCTAAATCAAAAAGAAACATCTTAAAGACTTCCTCCTTATCATTTTTATGATAAGGAAAGGTTCATTCTAAACTAATAAAGACAAAAAAAATAAATCTTCCATAAGAACTTTGCTTTTCAAAAAAAAAAGCACCATTTCAAAATGCACTTAATAAAATATTTTCCACAAAATTTTGTCATCCTCATTTAACAATTCCCATGACTATTTTATGTAGGGATTTTCAAAAATAAGACTAACAACATTTTCCCAAAGCATAAATAAATATCTTCTTTCAATTCACTTTGATGAAGATTTCATTTTCAAAGTAACAGGAACAATCATCTTTCTAAAAATCAAAATCATAATCATAAACTTTTCAAAAAGCACACATGAATCTTTCTATTCAATACACTCACACTTATTGAATGGAAGGTTCATTTCCAAACAAAATTAAACTTTTCAAAAAGCACACATGAATCTTTCTATTCAATACACTCACATCTATTGAATGGAAGTTTCATTTGTAAAAAAAATTAAACTTTTCAAAAAGCACATATGAATATCTTCATTTAATATATCAAATTTATTAAATGAAGATTTCATTCCCAACTAAAAATAAATATCATTTAGGAAATTCCACTTAAACATATCTCCTATATGATTAAGTTTTAATTCCTCTCTTTCAAAAAGCAATAATCACACACAAAATAAAAATTTCACATTCCAAAAATAAGATTGATCTCCATTCTACATACCCAAATAATCATACTTTCAAAATTCTAAAACACATTTGGAACTTCACTTAACATACCCAAATTTGTTAAGTGAAGTCTCCAAATCCAAAATCCAAACTTTTTCAAAACTACTTTTTAGAACTTCATTTTAACATGCACAAAATTGTTAAGTGAAGTCTACAAATTCAAAATCCAAAAATTTTCTAAACACATTTTTTTTGGAACTTCATTTAACATACCCAAATTTGTTAAGTGAAGTCTCCAAATTCAAAATCCAACAATTTTTTAAACACATTTTTTTTAGAACTTAATTTAACATACCCAAATTTGTTAAGTGATGTCTCCAAGTCCAAAACTAAAAATTTTTAAAACACATTTGGAATTTCATTTAACATACCCAAATTTGTTAAGTGAAGTCTCCAAATTCAAAATCCAAATATTTTTAAACACATTTTTGGAACTTCATTTAACATACCCAAATTTGTCAAGTGAAGTCTCCAAATCCAAAATCCAAAAATTTTCAAAAATGCATTTGAAACTTCACTTAACATACACAAATTTGTTAAGTGAAGTCTCCAAATACAAAATAAAAAATTTTCAAACACCTCTGGAACTTCTTTCCTTAGCATACCAAATTTGTTAAGGAGAAGTTTTCATTTTCAAAGCCAAAATGAAATCAAAATTTTGAACACACAACTTGGAATTCCATTTAACATACCCAAATTTGATAAATGAAATTTCCATTTCACAAAACCAAGTGGGACTTCATCTTTAGCATACCAAATTTGCTAAAGTTAAATCTTCACTTTCAATCACATCAAAATAAAATGAAGCACCTTAAGATTCCCTTAGCATACCAAATTTACTAAGGATCCTACCCTTTTCAAAAATCAAAACATCAAAATAAAATGAAACACTTAGGATTTTCTTAGCATACCTAAATTTGCTAAGGATCCTATTTTCAAAAACCAAATAAAACACACTTGGGTTCTTCACTTAACATACCTAAATTTGCTAAGTAATAATTCCAATTTTTTTAAAAAATCAAAATAAAAATTCACAAAAAGAAATAATCATTCTCAAACACTTCACTTAGCATACCTAAATTTGCTAAGTGAGATTCCAAAATAATCAAACAAAAATAAAATCAATTTGACCCTTACCTTAACATACCTATATTTGTTAAAAGAAAGGGTCCTCAAAATCAAAAATTCAAATTCAAGACAAACATCAACCTATGGAAGCATCCTTATCAAAAATTTTGAATTCATATTTCAACATACCTAAATTTGTTGAAGTTTGGATTCATATTCAAATTCCTCTTTCAAAAAATCTTCTCAAATCCATTTGAACCCCACTTAACACTTCCAAGTTGTTGGATGTGGGTTCAAATTTTTAAATTCAAAATTCAAAAATTTGATACAAGTTCATTTCTCATTGCAGATCTTTACAATCAGTGATGTAGTTTCGTTTAGCTTGTTGAAATGGTCTCGAAGTTTATTTTTACCTTCCCCCATGGTATGAATCTGGCATTATATCAAGCTGACTTCCCCCATCTGGACCATACCCACTTGATTCACTTTGGCCGAGGATTTGTGGGAGCCAGGATCACATATGAGGGCACTCCCTCACCACAAGCAGAAGGTGACCTGATCCATCAAGATTGACTTACCTTTGATTTTCATGTCTCACTGGTGAAAAGCGTGGTAGTACTTCAGAAGCTAATGCTACGAAGACTAGTTCACAGTTCACCCCACAGTTGCTCATGCCCCAGGTGTACTACAATTTATACCCTCTAAGGGTAAGGCTCTCCTTATCTCAGGGCTTGCCTCCCCTACATTTGAGTATGGGTCTAACTCGCACTCCTCCCATCCTACTCATACACAACATAAGAATAAGAACCACATGATCAAGTGGTACCACACCAGGATAGCTAGGGAGCTAGAGGCTGATGATCATGGATGAGTTTCCGTGTTATCACTTCACCGGTTAGAAAACTAGTTCCATCCTCTCTCTGGATCAGACAGAGAGGATGTTAAAAGGATCCGTTCATCACCTCCTCCAATGGTGCATTTCCAGCCAATAGTTTCTAGGAGCAGGAGGTCGTATGCTATCCTCCGATTTTTTTTTGCCAGGTAGGCAGAGCATACGGATGCTCAGAGTATGACACTCAGTTTGATCTCTGATCTATTATCCCCCACAATGTGGGAAAGCCGATTCCCCAAGAGAGGGCCTGTGAGGACCACACAACACATATTACTAGAGAGAATGTAGCAACTCACAACGTCGCTCGATTGATTTTCCAGCTACCCACATCTATGACAAGATCCTTCTCACTAAAACTAGCCACCATAGAAGGGAGATTCCTATGCACAAAGAGTCGGTGGCGTCTCCACCCTACCGCTCTACCCCTCGTCTGCCATCGCTAGTACAGGTTATAGTATCTTCTATTCCATCTAAGGCCATGAAGGTTGATCGGAGAAGCACCCATTGGTGATCCAAATGAGGGATCCTACCCTTCACACCATTGTGGTAGGCCAAGCTCTCACCTGACCTTCTACCCTAGCGGTGATGCGGAAGGAGTGGCGACCCCAAAGCATCGTGGTCATTCCTTCACCAACTCCGCCCATATAGCTGGATGTGGAGATGGTGATATTTATTTCAGATATTCTAGATGACAGTCCAGTTGCTCTAGTGGTAGTGGAACATCCTTAGATTGCTACCCCTTGTAAAGCCAGTAGCAATTAGGAGTGTCATTCATCCAGTGAGTACAATCCACACATGATTGACTCTCGGATGAGGTCCGGTGTCTCTCGTGATAGTGATCACACCGTCACTAGACTTTGTATTTCGATGGATCGCTCTTGAGATGAGATAGTTGCACATTATTTTATGGAGAAGAAGGAAATCTTAGGGTATGACTAGTTTGATGAAGAGAAAGTCAGCTTAGATCCCAACAAAGATGACTTGATTGGGGACTCAGCTAGAGTCTGCATGGTTGACACTAGAGGATCTCTTCTTAGGGAACAACAAGCCATGGAAGGTGATGATGTTGATCAAGAAGACACAGAGAATCCCCTCACCTCGACATCGAAGGTAGAAGGATGAGCGTAATATGATGGCATGTTAGTGGACTTGTTAGGGTGCTTCAAATAAGCCCCTTTAGTTCATCCTACTATAGTCGACGTCAGTCAACCTGAGTTAGTGCATATCTTGGACCCTGCGAAGACTCTACCTCCCGTTGAGCAAGGTAGCTCTAGCCTGTATAGGAAGGTAGTGGAGAGTACCTCCATACAAGAAAAAGACATAAAATCCATGGTTGAGCAGAAAGTGAAGGAAGCTTTGGCTCAAGCTCGGGGTGGATCATCGGTTCCAATGGGTAGACCCTACCCAGAGGAATTCGATGCTATCCAATATCCCAAGGGTTTCGTGCCTCCTTCCTTCAAAAGTTTTGATAGTAGTGGAACCCGAGGCAACACATATCACATTTCAGGGCCAATTGTTGCAACACAAGTGGTAGTGATGCTTTACTCTTCTGCCTCTTCGTTAGTAGCCTAGTGGATATTTCTTTTGATTGATGTGCTGAATTTTCCAACGGTTCAGTAAAAATATTTGCTAAGTTAGAGCAACTCTTCATCAAGAGATTTGCTGAAGCTCAGCAAAGAGTTAATGTAGGTGATCTCGTTGTAGCACAACACACCCTGCTGAGTCACTTGTTGATTATATTCTTCAATGGCGTAACCTGAGTATGAAGTGTGAACCGCAACTGTATGAACAACATGCCATTGAAATTCTCTTAAAGAATATCCATCTCCCGGTCGCCTTCATGCTTAAGGGCTTCACTACCAAGATATTTGAGAAGCTAATCAATAAGGTGGCTAGTCTACAAGGAGAGGCCAAACAATTACCTTTTCAAGATCAGTTGCTTAAGCAGAAGCCGCAGAAGGTCTATAAGAAGAAGCATGGAGCAAGTAGCTTGACAATGGATGCTAGAGATCGCCTAAGAGACCATGACCTGAAGGTTCCACCTCCTTTGCCACCAGAGATAGCCATCAGCCTCCAGCCCTCCATGGCCGATATACCACCTCACCATACCACCAACATGTGGCATGTATTCACGCTAGTAACTATGGTTCACCTACTCTTTTAGATAAGTTAGACAAACCTTATTCTTTTAATAGGGAGGTAATCAAGAAAATATTTAAGAAACTCTTAAAGAAACTTGATTTTAGCTACTCGAGCCTAGGAGACCGTAGGAAGTAGGCAAAAGTCATGATCCAAACTTTTGCCCTTACCACCGTATGGTAGGCCATGTTTTGGAGGACTGCTTCACATTCAAGGACTAGCTTGAACATAGTTTCAAGATCGATGCTATAGTTATCCCAAATGAATACCTTGTGGAAGAACCTTCCAATTCCATTAGGGTAATCCTAGGGGATACATGTGATCCTACAAAGAAACAAAGAAGGTTGGGATATTTCTCTATCCAAAACCTCTAAGAAAATCATTCAGAAAATCAAGAAGCTTTCCTTGCAGGTGCTTGAGTTAGCTCAAATCTCCAACACCATGGAAAGTTTGGAAGTTGTCAGTGCGAACTCTAGGAAAGTGGGAGCTCAAGCAAGAAGCATGTGTCCAGGATAGCCCTTAGCACGCCCACCCACCATGTCCGCCTCCAGCCTCTTAAGCTTCCACACCGGTGACTTCTTTCATTTTAGCTAGCTCTTCTATTTCTTCTACTAGTAGAACTCTTGTATCAGTGGATAAGGGCATCAAATCCCTTACTCCACTCACTTTACTTGACTTCTACTTTATTCCCCCAAATAATTCCAAGAAATTAAAGAATAAAGCTAGTTTGAATTACATCTATGTCACCGATGGGTTCTCTTCTTCTATTCTAATGATAACTCTTCAAGTCAAATAACTATAACAGATCTTCCTCTTTGATTTAGAGTTGGACTTTCCAACATGAATACTAGTTCACCTCAGATAGACTTGAATCATCATTCGATTCTCAGAGTCCCATAGGAGAAGCTGTAGGTGAGCATGATGTGTAGGTAGAACCTTCCATTACCCTATCACAAGAGATCACCGAAGTCAACCTTCATAGTGGCAAGGTTCTACCACCTAGGGCAGTACCTCAAGATAGAGGAAAATAAGTCAATGGTATTGAAGATCAAGAAGCACTTCCATATGATGCTCCACCCTTGGATATGCCTGTGGAAGACCAGCCTAAGGTGGACTACAACATCCTTTCTCATCTAATGAAGTTTTCATCTAAGCTAAGCATATACAATGCCCTTGTCTTATCCAAAGAGATGAGGGAATCACTAATCAAGGCTCTCCTTGATCCTAAAATATGCTTAGCTCAGCTGAGCGCTATAGGTCAGGAAGCACATTATGCAAAAGAAGCCCAAGGGATCACCTTCACAGATGAAGACCTTTTTCTCTACATCACAACCGACATAGACACATTCAAACTCACCAGATTTCTCATGGATTTAGTTACATCGGTGAACATTATGAGTCTAAAGACCCTTGCCTATTTGAAGATCGACATCTCTACACTCCGAGGAGATCAGATGATGTTGAGAGGATTCAATGATCAAGGTGAGCGAGCTTTAGGTTCTATAGTATTACCTTTGGAGATAGGTGACTGGAAGATGGAAGCCAAGTTCTACATCATTGATTCAAATATTTCATTCACTACTTTGCTTGGTAGGCCTTGGATACATCAGAACATGATCATTCCATCCTCCCTTCATCAGTGCATCAAGTTCAGAAAAGATGAAATTGAATACCATGTCAACGAAGATGAAAAACCATTTTCAATTAGAGAGGTTGAGATTTATGAGGATGTGACCTATTATCTTTCTTAAAACACCCTTTCTCGTAAACTTGGACAAAATCCAAATGTAAAACCAAAAGAAAAAGAATGAAACAAAAGAAAAGATAAAAGAAAATGAAAAGAAAAATAAACGTCCAAGTGAACAAGAAAGGGGAATTGAAGAAGAAATAGATCAGGATATTACATTCCACCCATAGTTCATTACATCATATGGACATGTGGGTTGGATGGCTCAACCTCCACCAGGCAGAGGTAAAGGTAGAAATAGAGGCAGTTCCAGAGGTGGGAGACCCCCTAGTTGGCCTTCAACCAATAGAGGTCATGTTCCAGTTCATAGAGTACCCCTACTATTCATATAGACTTGGAATCCAGCTCAGAGGATGAGTCTAATGTGATTAGTATACCAGCCAACCCATCTCACTAGGTTCCATTGGAGGTAACTTTTGATCAAGACAAGGACGAAGACCAGGCCTCTAAGCAAACCAAAGTATTCAAATTTGGTTTATGTGAAACTATTAGGTAGTAGTTGGGAACCTTAGCTCTTACCTCACTTACATCTCAGAAAGTTGAAGATTTAGTAGTTAAGGAAGTCCCTAAGTCTTCGGTGACATGAAGTAAGAAGTTCTTTTGGGATCATCATCCTCAATCCCCAAGTTGATATGAGCAGGAAGATACTTTTAAAGAATTAATGGAATTACCTTTTGACTTTTACTCACCTTGTGTTTAAAATCTTATACAGAAAGGTTTAGTTCCTCACACATGGTCCAAGCACAGGTCAGAATACTTAGAAAAGATATGGATCAACACAGGCAGGGAAGCACAATCAAGAGCAAGACTAAGATTCGGTACAGTGGGTCCAGTTGATGATGAAGATTATTGCCTAGTTGTTATCAACCATTTGAATCTGATAGTTTCTTCTCACACATCCCTAACTCTTATGAGAATATGTGTTTAGAAACTTCAGATGATCCAGATGATCTCTAAGTCAAAGATGCACCGCTAGAATTTGAAGAGGTGATTCATTCTACCATCGACAAGCTTAAAAAATCAACCTCATGACAAAAGAAAATCCATGCCCGACATATATCAGTTCATTATTGAATGAAGAAGAAACCAATGACTTAGTTAGGATATTGATTGAGTTTAAGAACTACTTCACATGGAGTTATGAAGAAATGCTTTGATTATCTCTTGACATAGCACCACAAGCTAGCAATAGACCCTAACGTTACCCCTATTAAGCAAGCTCCTAGATGCATGCGATTAAAAATTAAACAATAGATCATTTCACCGATAGTTTCATCGGAAGAAAAATATCCTACCTGGTTAGCTAGTGTCATCTCAGTTAAGAAGAAGAATGACCAAATTCACATTTGTGTCAATTTTAAGGACTTAAACAAGGCATATCCTAAGAATGAGTTTCCTCTTCCTATACTAGAATTAATTATGGACACCACCTCATCTCATGCAGTTTTCTCTTTCATGGATGGGTCAGCTGGCTATAACCAAATCAAGATGTCTCTAAAGATGAAAAAACACTTCAACCGACGAATCTTTATTATAGGGTCATGCCTTTCAGCCTTAAAAGTACTGGTGCTACATACCAACGAGCAATGACTCAGATCTTCAACAAACTCATTCATCATCAGGTTGAGTGCTACGTTGATGATCTAGTAGTAAAGAGCTTAGAAAAGAAAAATCACCACTTTGACTTGAGAATAATTTTCAAATGGTTAAGATGATATAACCTCAAAATGAATCCCCTAAAGTGTGCATTCGGAGTCTCTTCAGGGAAATTCCTTGGGTTTGTTGTTCGACATCGGGTAATAGAAATAGATCCTGAAAAGATCAAAGCTATCTTAGAAAAGCCACCTCCTAAGAGTTTAACTCAACTCAGATCCTTTCAAGGATGGCTGGCATATCTAAGATGCCTTATCTCAAACCTATTAGGGAGATGCAAGCCATTCTCAGCACTTGTCAAAAAGGATGCCAAGTTCAAGTGGGATGATAAGTGTCAGCATGCCTTCAAAGATATTAAAGAGTACTTGGTGAAGCCTCGGAGCTAGCTATCTCAAAGTGCACCACTAATCCTTTTTACCACTGCATTGGATGACTCTGGCCCAAGCCAATGATGAATGGAAGGAGAGTGCTCTACTACCTCAATCATCCCGATCCTCTGAAGCAAACTATCCACCTAAGAAACATTGCCTAGCTTTGATCTTTTCATCTCTACATGACACTACATGCTTTCTCATAAGGTGAACTTGATCTCCAAACCAATCTAATCGTCTCATGACATCAACACTATCTAGATGTTTGGCATGTTGGTCCATGATTTCTTGCAGTTTGATATCACATTTGTACCCTCCGTGTGGTTAAAGGATATGCACTAGTGGATTTCTAAGCATCACACCCACTTAATGATGATTCTCAGTATAGTGATGATCTCCCTGATGAACAAATCATGAACTTAGGGGAGGCTGACAATCTTCAATGGGAGATGTATTTTGATGGTGCTCCTTCTTTTCTTAAAGGTGAAGCACCACAATCCAGTCTCCCAGGAAAGGCAGGGGTAGGAATAGTTCTCCTAACTCCAAACTGCGATGTGATGAGATTCTCATACTATCTTTCTGTCCCCTGTACTAACAATGAAGCTGAGTATGAGGCTTTGATTATTGGAGTTAGCCATCACTATCAGTGTCAAGAGCATCAACATCTTTGGGGATTCTTAGTTGGTCATCAACCAAATTGTCAGGTCCTACCAGGTTCTCAAACCCAAGCTTCATCATTACTATGAGTATACCATGAAGCTGTTGGCCCAGATTCCCAAAGTCACCATCTACAAGGTTCCCTGAGTAGATAACGCAGTAACAAATGCCTTGGCCAAACTTGCCAAAGAATTGGCATGTCCAGAAGATGAGTCCATTTCAATAAGGGTCCAAAATAGACAAGTCCTATCCCTTATTGATGCAAAACTCGTCGAGAGAATTTCTCTTGAAGAGGAGGTTACCATTGCCAAAATGGACAAGGAGCTGGATTGGAGGCAACCGTTCATAGACTACTTGAACACCGACAAACTATCTCAAGAAAGATCACAAGCCCATCAGGTGAAATAGAGAGCTCTCTCCTACACTCTTGTTGATGACACCCTATACCGCCATTCCTTTGACCAAATGTGGTTAAATTATTTAGACAAACATGAATCACATGGCATTATAATCGAGGTACATTTAGGTCTATGTGATGCACATCAATCTGGTCTGAAGATAAAGACAAAGATCAAAAGACTTGGATACAACTAGCCTTCGATGATCACAGATTGCATGGATGTAGCTAGGAGATGCCATCGTGTGCAGTATGTGGTCCTCCAACCACCCAACATTCTACACCCTACATTGGCCTCATGGTCATTTGAGTGTTGGGGTATCGATATTGTAGGTCCGATTGATCCTCCTTCTTCCATGGGGCATCGATTCATCTTAATTGCAACTGACTACTTTTCCAAGTTGGTGAAAGCCATCCCAGTCAGAGAGGTCATAGCTCACCATGTGCTTCAATTTTTCAGGAATCATATTGTATATAGGTTCAGGGTGCCTTGATGAATTATATCTGATAATGATATTGTATTCAAAATCACAAAGATCAACACCTTCACCAGAAGACACGGTATAGATTAGAGATACTCCACCATCTACTATCCTAGTGCAATAGCTTAGTAGAAGCATTCAATAAAACTCTCATCTAGATACTGAAGAAGACAATTGATGACAATAAATGACAGTGGAATGAGCAGTTGGTTGAAGCCTTGTGGCCTACCACCCATATAGAACTCAACTCCGCACCCATTTTCCTCAGGGTATGGGTCTGAAGCCGTTCTTCCTTTAGAAGTTTAACTTCCATCACTACGAATAGCATTGGGTAATAAGATCACTATGGAGCATAATGCGAAGTTACAGTTAGAAGAGCTCAAAGGTTTGAAGGAGAGTCACCTACGGGCATGTGAAAATCTCGAGTTGTATAAGACCAAAATGATTCAAGCTCACAACAAGCTAGTCTGCCCTAGGTCTTTCCAAGTAGGAGAACTTGTGTTAGTCCTAAAGAGACCAATTGTTGCTCATCAAAAGATGGGAGGCAAGTTTGAACCCACTTGGGAAGGCCCCTATGTCATAGAGAAGGCCTACCAAGGAGGATCTTATCAGCTTATTGATTGTAAAGGGGAACACCCGATACTTCCAATTAATGGGCTCTATCTAAAGAAATATTACCTGTGAAATAAATCATGTTTGAAAATAAATCATTAATAAAAAGAACAAAATATGATTCCATTCATCAAATCTTCTCTTCTTACGAAGTATTATTTGCTTGGCTGGTGAATCCACCGTGACATGTTTAGGGTAGGTGTAAGAGTCCCCCAATGGCATCTTATCCCTCTTTCACAACACAAACACAATCTCCTGAATCTTTTATAATAGGTGTAAGAGAACCCGAGAGGCATCCTATTTCGATTAGCATAACTAAGTTAGGTGTGAGAGAACCCAAGCATCATCCTTTCTTAGTGGGAATCCTAGTTGTCACCCGTTGCACCATTTTATCAAACCCCTAGTATGTTTAAGGTAAGTGTAAAAGTCCCCCAGAGACATCCTATTCCTTTTGACACATGCACAACAACAAACACAAACCTTTTATCTCAGGCTATTTCGATGTTGGAGCAAGCCCCCTGTGGCACTCACTCATTAGCTGCTCTAGGTTGGGTCTACATGCTACCTCGCTAGTATGTCACCCAGTGGTCATTTGTTGGAGGATGTGAGTCCCCGAGCTTTCCTAACTTGATAATCGCAAACCAATGAGCACCTTGTTAGTATGGTAGTCTTCACTGCCCATCCATTAAGCTAGCTCATGTTTACTTTTTTAAAGAAGATATGAGTGCTCATTCTTTCTTCCTGAACTAGCCATCATGCTCTAACTAGGTTGAGTATATTTTGAGGTTTAGGATAAGTCCCCCAAAGGCTCCTTCCCTCTTGACTACTCTTGAGTTGATATAAGTCCCCCAGTGGCATTCACTCAAGAGTCCCAGGTGGATGGCACATCGATCTGGCGATCTATCCAATCAATTCTGCTATAGAAGGATGTGAGTCCATGAGTTTTCTTCATAGGCTGATTATTGCAAACCGACGGGCACCTTAGGTTGGTTGATGTTCGCTATGCTGATCGTGACTCACCTAGTGAGTACACCACTCTTGGAAGAAGTGAGTCCCCGTGCTTTCTCCTTGAGTTGGACACCAAATACCTATTAGATATATGACTAGCCATGTCATTCTCTGTGGTGGATTAAGCCCTATCATCCCCATCACCGGCATTCTATTTGGATCAAGTCCTACCCCATTTAGACACTCTTGTTACTTTGGATAGTCCCCTTTCTTAGTAGCCATCTCTGTGGTTGGAGAATTTGTTTAGTGGATGTGCAGATTCTCCCTTGGTTCAATAAATCTGAGATATGTCTAGGCTGATATAAGCTCCTTCTCAATTTGAACCCTCGTAAACTAACTGGGTCCATAATAAACAAACTAAATAAATAACTAACTAAAATAAATAAAATTAATTCTCTTGTGGATTAGAAATTCAAGCCCCCAAAGGGCCCCTTCTCCCAAGTAGGCATCCTATCTTTAGGGCAGTGTCAGTAGAACTCCCTGTAGGAATTGCCTAACTATCTGAGTTCCATAGGTCGATACTCAATCCGTAGTCACCCTTAGGTCAGGTTCAATTTAATTTTCCATTAGTAGGTTACCCCGACAATCAAAGATATAAGACTATGACGTATTCTTTCTAGCATGATAATCACAAACCCACCTAGTTGATTTATGCCCAAAGCAACCGATCACGTGATCTTTTCTAAGAATGTAGTCCCCAAGCTTTCTTCCCTAATTGATCATTGCAAACCAAAGGCACTCCTTTGGTTGGATAATTCTCCATCGTACCCCTTTATTTCAAGAATTGAGATAGCTCTATGCTTATAAGCTCCTTCTCAGATGATCCATCACAAACCAATTCCATAAAATAAATTTAAAATAAAATCTATCTTTGAGCTGATTTAAGTCCCTCAGGGCATTCACTCAATAGTCAGCCCTAGGTCAGGTTTGATTTGTTGCCCAAAGCAACCGATCACCTTAATGGTTCTTTGTTCTTAGAAGATGTGAGTCCTCATGCTTTCTTCTTAAGACTTGACCATTGCATACCAAAAGGAATTTCCCCTTGGTTGGATACTTTTACCTTATGGTTGGTAGATAACTCCCTTTGAATTGATAAATTTTGAGTTAGGTCTAGGCCTCCATGGCCCCTACTCAGTGCAATTCATCACAAATTGATAGGATCCATCATATTCAAAACAAAATAATTTTAAAAAATGAAATCAATTTTGACTATCTTTGAGCTGATCTAAGTCTCCCAATGGAATTCACTCAATAGTCAGCCCTAGGTCGGGTTCAATCTATTGCCTTGCTAATATATTATCCCATCAATTGATCTCTAATTTAGAGGATGTAAGTCTACTATACTTTCTCCCTAGTACAGCCATTGCATACCGAAATGCATACCTTTGGTTGGCTAGTCCTACTACATGTTTAGTATACTACCCCTTTGGATTGGTAAATCTGAGTTAGGTCTTAGCCTCTGTGGCTTCTACTCAGTGCAGTCCATCGCAAACCAACAGGGTTCATCTCAAAATCCAAACTTAACAAAATTGAAACAAATTGAACACTCTTCCCTAGTGGAACAAATCAAATCTTTTTCTTCTTTGTGAGATTAAAATCAAATCAAACCTTTTATCCCCTTGTGGATGACTTAAACCTGCTTCCCTAGTGGAGGTTCACACTCTATCCCTTAGTGGATTTCTTCTCTCTCTCTTATGTCTTGGACATACGTAGAGCCACATTGCACTAAGCTCCAGTTTCTTTCTATGCCTTGGGTTAAGGATAGATTATTTCTGTTAGTGTTTGTGATCTCTCGGTGTTGTTGATCATATCGGTCAACACCAATACGTACGGTGTCTTGTCACACCACACCTATGCCTTTGTTGACCTCATTTTTAGAATGAGCTCAACCCCTCCATCTTATACATAGACTTCTCTTAGAGTTTAAGAGTTCCTTAGTCTTAAGACACATCTAGTGATTAGGTGGGCACTCAACCTATCCCTAGAGACTTAGAAGAGTTAACCATATGAATAGGTCATGCCATAGGGGTGTTAGGAAAATTGCCTACCCTCAGCTTAAACCATTCCTCACTTTCCTTCCTTCAAGTCAAACTCCAAATCAATTATATTTAATTATCTCCAAATTCAAATCAACTTCATATTATTGCAATCCATGATAGAAATCTATGATTGAAACCCATGATCAAAATCCATCAAAATTCTTAAGTCCAAATTTTTCTAAGTCCTTAATCCTCTCTTAAGGGCATAACCAAAATCTTGATCAAAACCAATTCAAATCTTTGAGATTTTCTCATAATTTATTTATATTATCATTTATATTCATATATATAAATGAAATATAAATTCAAATCAATCAAACTAAACTCAAAATTCCAAATCAATACATGAAAGTTTGCTTAAGTCCTTAATTTTCCTTAAGTCCTTAATTTTCCATTAATGGACTTAGCCAAAATCATCATCACATCAATTCAAACTCATGGGATTTTCTCAAAACTCATTTATATTCTCATTTATATTCACATATATATAAATGAAATATAAATATAAATTAATCAAATCAAACCCTCCAATTAAATTCCCAATCTAAAAATTTCCTAAGTCCCATAATTTTCCATTAAAGGACTTATCCTAAATCATGATCGAATCAATTCAACCTCATGGGATTTTCTCAAAATTCATTTATATACTCATTTATATTCACATATATAAATGAAATATAAATATAAATCAATCAAACCAAATTCAAAAATTCAAACTTCAAACTCCTAAAATTTTTGTAAGTCCTTTAAATCCTTCTTAATGGACTTAACATAAATCATGATTAAACCCCTTCAAATCCTTGAAATTTTCTCATGATCTATTTATATTATCATTTATATTCACATATATAAATGAAATATAAATTCAAACAATCAAAACCAATTCCAAAAAATCAAACACAAATCAACTCAAAATCCAATATGAACCTTTTAAGTCAAAATCTTGAACTTAGCCAAATCAAATTCAAATCAAGCCAAACTCATGATTCAATCAAACCTACAATCATGAGCCCATATATAAATCCAAACTTCAATCAAACAATCAAAACTTAGTTCAAAAATCAAACCAAAATCCTTTCATATTCTTCCTTTGAATATGAAATTGTCAAATGGATCAAAACTCATTCGACTTCAAACTATTTGTAAATGGATTTATATTTCAATCATAAGTCCATATACAAGATCACTCGAGCTCAAATCAAGCTTTAACCAAGCCATTTGACCCACTTAGGCTCACTTGACCCAAAGTGAGCTAAAGTACCCTTATGAGCCAAATTCTAATCCTAACCAAATTGGATTGAACTAAACTCATCTATGCCTCTCATCATGATCAATAATCATCATGGGATGATCAATCAATCAAATTGGGTTAAATCAAGTACAACCTAAGGGTTGACCAAGTCAACACTTAGCCCAAAATGAAATCTTACATAGTCAAATTCCATCATAGGATTGAAACTATTAATCTAAGTTCACTCATTACCTATGTTGAACTTGACCAAGCCAACATTTGAGCCTAACTTAGCCCAATTGGCCACTTGACCCAAGTTGACCCATTTTGACATAAAGGGTCAAAAATATGTCAAAACTTTATCTAAGCCAAATTGATTCAAACCAATGGGTCAAGTTCATTTCAAATCACTTATTGAACTTGCCAAAACCTTAACTGGCCAACTAAACCTAACCTAGCCCAATTGACCTTAGACTCAACATGACCTAAAGGGTCATGTTGAGCAAAATTTGAACTTAACCAAAATTGATTAGAAACAAAGATACCAATCCATTTTATATGACTAACCAAATCCAAATCGAGCCTTGACCTACCTCCAATAAGTCAAATGGGTCAAATGGGTCAACTTGACCCATTTGACCTAAATGAAGTCATATGAGCCAAATTCAAAACTATACCAAATTGAATCAAACCAAAGCCACCAAAATAGTTCAAATGGTCATATGAACTTGACCAAACCCTTGGTTTGACCCAATTTGACCAATTGATCAACTTGACCCAAGTTGACCAATTTTGACCTAAATGGGTCAACATGAGCCAACCCTATCAAATGAATTCCAAATCTTATGAAACTTGGCCAAACCTAATTTCTCCACATACCCAACATATCCAAAGTAAAAAAATTAGCAAAATAACCATTCTATCCCTAGGCCATAGAACAAATTTTGACCTAATATATGCGTAATTTGATCATACCCTCTTCAAATCTACTTGAGGCTTTCCTAATAGCTCAAGGGGACATAATGAAGAGTGGTGCACCCAACCTAATGGGTTTGGGTCAGCCCAATTGGCCCCAAGACCAAACTGAACCCCATGGGTCAAAATTGCAAATTCAAACTCCCTCTTCCACACAAATTCAAGCACATCGGAGCTTGGCAATCCACTCAAGGCCTCAAATCAATCATGTGCAAGCATCTAACTGATCAAACAACCCTCCCATTGTGATCAATTGGATCAAAATGACACATAAGCTTGCACTCGTCGATCTTCCAAGGGGGAGATATACTCCCCCTAATTGAATTCAAATCCATCATTCCTCAATTCGACTAAGCCCTAGAGAGTGTTAGGAGCCATCAGAGAGCATTCCTAAGCTTTCGAAGAGGAAATTGAAATCAAGCTTTCTCAATTTTCTTTCTTAGAAAACTAGGGAGCTCCTCTCATTTCTAAACTTCCCCTTCACTCAAATCCACTTCAATTGCCTTGATATACTTCATCAGGGAGCTAAGTTGAGTGCACCCAAGCTTCCATTAGAGTTCCCACAGAAAGGAGAAGTTCAATTGGATCAAAGCTACAAAGGGGAGCAAGGGGAGTTGGTCCATAGAGAAATTCACATAACCTCAAGAGCTCATTCTTCCAATACATCTTCGTCTGAACCAGACGAAGCTTCTCCAAGGGAATCGAGTGTTGGTGATCACCTCCGGCAAGGTATGGAATTTTTCGACCACCTAGCATAGGAGGTGTTGGTCCTTTGTGAAGTGCATTTTCAATTCAAGTGAATCCCACCGTTGGATGTGTCGCTCTTTGGCTTTAAATGGTGTGGGTTAAGTCTTACTTGAATTCAAGCTCAATCGAGCTCGGATCTTCCCCTATATCATGGACGACCTCTCTTGATCAAGCCGGAGGAACTTGGGAGATCTCAGCCATCCATCCATGCATTTTGGATGGACGGTCGAGATAATTTCCATGTTTAGAATTTGATATATCCTTTGTAAAACTGCGAGGAGATCTCTAGCCATCTGATCTTTGATCGGACATTCATAATCAAAGCGTGTCCGCTGCCACAACGCGTTCCATCGTGAGCTAAAGGATTAGTTAGGATGTTTAATTAAATGCTAATTAATCTAGGGATCTTCTAAAATTCATATCTCCTTCAATAAAATTCAAAAATATATGAAATAAATTTCTATAGAAAGATAATTCAACCTAGAATATTTAAAATTAATTTCAATGAGTTTTGAATTATAATTTTCTTTGATTTTGGGTTTTATTGGAAACTTCATTTTGCTAACCACCTTTTACTTAAGCCTCTGGTTAATCCCAAACTTTTCGGGCATATTTTAGGGGATGACTTTTGTCTTCCCTAATTTTCTTGGGATTTATTGAAGGCTTAATTAGAAGAATTGCATATGAATTTCTTAATTACCCTCCTTATGTAATTAAGCATAATCAGGGTATGATTTGTGGTTTTTATCAATGATTAGGGTTGTTTAAGGTTAGATCCAGAATATAGAAAGTTTAGGGAATAATTTTGGGACATTTTCCTTAAGCTATTTCCTAAACCCCCTTTTCCATCCTTCTCCTCTTAATTAAGGGTTAATTCATTAATTATCTCCTTAATTAATTTCTAAAAATTATAAAAAGTTCCAAAACTTAATTAATCTACTTTGGGTAGATGTTTAGGTATTTAATAGCTTAAGTACAATTAAGGAAATCAAAACCCAATTCAAATGTGTGAAAGGGTGTTTTGAAATTACTTAAGCTAAACTCCTTAGTTTAATTAACCTTTACTTATGAGCCAAATTGCATTAGGCCTTTTCCTTATTAGGTGCATTGCAAATTTAAATTCCTAGTGAGTTCTTATGTCATCTCGTTGGCTCATAAATATTCGGTTAATTATTCTAAGGTGGTGCAAGTAAGGGTTAATTAAGTTACTTAATTTATACCTTAACCTAATTAATACATAAAAATGGATCTAATTATCTAAAAATTAAACAAAATTATCAAACATATGTGGGAATGGGTTTGGAATAGCAAACTCAACTCACCTTTTCAAAATTAAATCAAACTTCAAATTAAACAAAACTCATATTGAATACACTTTGATTTATTTTAAACTTTCTTATTCCATAAGAATGTCTCTAAGATTAAGTGAAGTGAACTTGTTTACATGCTTTCATTGCTTTGAATCTTTCCCCAACATGTTAAATTTGAATGTCATGTGGTTTTATGCATTAATATTTTTCAAATTCAAGTTTAAAAGGAAATTGTTTACTTTATGTCAAATATTTCTTGTGTTGGCTAAAGTAGAAATATGAATGGCTATTATCACTACTAAATCTAAATTATTTTCAAAATATATAAATCAAATATCAAATCTGAAATTATGCTACTTATATTTTAATTATGAGTTTGCATGTGAAAGATTATAAAGGTATGCTTACCATAGGTTTCCTTTCTATTTTATGTTAGCATAGTTTTGAATAGGAGTTGGTAAGATTTATGGTTAATTTGAAAAGAACCTAACACTTACCTAATTCCATATCCTATTCTTCCCAATGCTATCACCTAAGAAGGGCTACCTATACTTCCATACATAAATTGCATAAACAAAATGAATCCATTATTACAACTTTTGCATTCTTCTTTTCCATTTCATTTCTTTTATACACATGTTTGTATTTAAAAAAGTGGTATATTAGTCTAGACAACCCCGAGGTAGCGAGGCTTTAAGTATCCCTAAGTAGGTCTTGTACCTTACAGCTCTGGTTAACAATGGTGTTATACTTACTTATGCCTTTCTTACTTTCATGTGTTTATGTAAAAAATTGGATAAAGAAACCCTTTTCTACTTAAGAAAAATATGCATATTCAACTTCTAAATTTCCTTAAATGGATTACTTAGCATGCATCATAAAGTATGTTAAATATTCTCATTTTGTATGTATAGATATGCTTAGGGTCCATCTATATGAGTTTTATATATGTTGGGAAAGAAATGAAGTAATGTGTGATATGTGAATTTTGATTCATTTTATTTAATCTTAAAATACCTTTCTTTTTGAATAGGTTTGTTTAGAGTTTATCTAAACTTAGGACTAATTAAAACATTTAATCAAAAATTCACCTAAACAAAACCAAAATGTGAATTTACTTTAGAAATTACTTAGGTTTGGAAATCAAAGAGAAGTTATCTTCTCTTTCCCTCTCTTCATAACTTAGTAATTAATTGTAGGATTTACTCGAACTTAATCAAAATATGAAATAAAATCAATGCAAAATAATTGAACAACTTAAATGGAATCCTCCTCTAAGTTGAACATATTTTTACACTTAGAAAATTTGAACCTAAAGCCATAGCTAAGCATACCACACAAGCATTCAAAGCACATACATTAGCCTAAGTCACCACTTCTAGATTTAGGTCAGGTCAATGCGTGGTTTTATGTTTTATTTTATTTTGTGATGTACATTTTAGACTGGATGTTAGGGTGTATACTCATAGATTGAATGGTAGGACATTCTTAGTCTAAGCATTCTTTTCTGTAGGGGATTGTGCTTAAGGGGCACTATCATAAATAAAAATATAAATGCTTTTTCTTGCAGGTACTTTATTCCCCTAAGCATAATCCAATAGGGCAGGAGGACTTAGTCCAATATACATGCTTGAGATTTGTGTGGTTTGTTTTAGCTAACCTTTATTTTATAGGTATTAGTTAGATTTCCATTCCTTTTCTTTTCATGTAAATTTATGCAATTAGGATTTCGAAATGATTGTTATGGGTATTAGGATGAGCATTGGTCATAAGATCCTATCTTATCCACCATGTGAAGCCTTGGAGCATCTACCTTCCAACCATCCAAAAGAAGGAACCAAAGAAGAAAGAAGAAAAGAAGAAGAAATAAGAAATAAAGCTTGAAGACCCCCATAACAATGAATTACTTGCTTAATTGTAATTTAATTCATTTGTAATTCAGGTTGTATAAGGGTAGAGCTCGGCTACCCAATTTGATATTTTCAGGTTTGTGCGGTGGTGCCTGACCACAATGACCTTTTATTCTTTTAAGATTAGCTTTATAAATTGATTGGTGATTTATTTAGCTTTTGCATTAAGTGGCATATTTTTCTTAGTTTCTTCCTTGATTTATGTATGGCCTGGATGTGGATTAGACACTTTAGGAAAAAATAAATCTTCTACCCAACTTAACAACTCAAAAATAAAAATTAAATAACTCATAACCGCATATAAAGCTTAAGTTTAAAATCAAGATAAAAGAATTAGCAACCCCTTAGCTGGATGAGCATTTCTTTTATAATATCATGCATTTTCATGCATAAATGCATCTTATTTCACTCTTGATTGGAGGACTTTCACTTTTTCTAGAGAAACTTGGCTTAACCTTGAGAGCTATGGTGGAAACTCACCTCCTCCCTTCTTGCTGATTTTGGCCAATAACCTTATTTTTCATGCATTAGTCATATGAATCCTGTTAGCCTGAGTCAAAAATAATTATCCAAAAATAAAAATAAAAATAAAATAAAATTTTAATTGCATTAGATTTAGGTCATTTGAAGCATTCCCTTTACATGATCTAGTCTCTTTAGGGAGTGAGTTTAAGGATTTAGTCTCTTTCTAAATAAATAATAGCCTAGCTATCTTGCATAAGTATAATGACTTGCCTACATATATTTAAAATCATAGGAGGAGTTAGTTGGCAGTCACTCCCAGGCGGTTGTAAGTCCAAGCAGTCTGGAGGTTTGTCCTCTCTTGTGGAGGCAAACCAATTACCCATTTTTTGCCTTTGATTTAGGTTGTGCTTTCAGCCCTCACCAAAGCTCCCTAGATTTAGGTTCTGAGGCTGCCTCTCCCATTTGTGTGCCATAAGCTTAATTCCTCACCTTTTAGGCATTTCTTTAATCTTGAGTTAAGTAATCATAAGTAATAAATTTTTAATGAAAAATGTAACTTAAACAAACTAAATCAATTTCAAAAATGTAAAGTCCAACTATCGGATAGTTTGAGATTGCTCACTAGGTTTCCTAGCATCATGGTCATCTCCTACTTATCTTCCATTTTGGCTTTGATAATAACTCCCTCCCTTTGATCAATCTCATTTGATCTTAAAAAAACCAATAGATTGATAGTCCTTTCCTATTGAAATCTTTGAGGACAACGATCATTTACCTTAATCGAGAGTTTTCCTAAGGAATCTCCATTTCTTAGGATGTAATTAACTATATGGGCTTGCCCCTATAGGGAACTTAATGAACCAGA
Organism: Cymbidium sinense; assembly: GCA_021442155.1. Classification (NCBI taxonomy): domain Eukaryota; kingdom Viridiplantae; phylum Streptophyta; class Magnoliopsida; order Asparagales; family Orchidaceae; genus Cymbidium; species Cymbidium sinense. Next base: position 135,173,955 of record CM038216.1, read on the forward strand.
TTTAAAATAAACCCTACTTTACTTTTTTATGTAAAGTAGAGGAAGAATCTCTAGTGCCTATGCAGACCCATCATCCTTAGGAGCCCTTATTGAGGTGATTAGGTCCATTAAAGGGTAGTGACTTCTACCTCTCAAGATAGTACACTATTTTCTTGATGACGTACTCAATCACCTAAATAAGTACATCTATAGATCTACATGGCATCCTAAAAAGATGAATTTCTATAGTCTTGTCTTTCTTTTCTAACCAACAGATTTGAAAGGCGACTCTATATATGAATTTTTCTCCATAATTGTACAATAAAAATGACATGTATTTTCCAAGTTTCTTCACATAAGATAATTTAATGTATGACCTGGATCCACTTAGGCTCTTAGGAAAATATAATTTTTTTTCCTCAATCATAACTCATAATCTAATTTTCTAAATAACTCATAACCTCATCTAAAGCCTAGGTATTAAATCAAGATAATTAAAAGATTTAGCAACCCCTTAGCAGAATGTTGTATGATTAATATCATGCATATTATATTATTTCACTCTTACTAAGATAAGGTTTCCATCCTTGCACGATAAGAGAATACTTGACCTTTGAGGGTTTTCCTTGTGGTGGAAAATACCTCTTTCTCTTTGATTTAGCCAATAACTCTATTTCATCATGCATTTAGACATATAAAATCCTATAGCCTTTGTCAAATGAAGAGTCTAAAATTAAATAAATTTTGCATTAGACTAAATCATTATTCATGCCACTCATGCTCTAGTCTCTTAGGGAGTGGGTTTAAAGACTTTAGTTTCTTTCTAAATAATAATAACCTAACCATCTTACAAAACATATGACTTGACCACATGGTTTTAAAATGTTGAAAGAGTTAGCTGGCTGCCACTCTAGGCGATTATAAGTTCAACAGTTGGGTGGTTTACCCTCGCATGTGAAGGTAAACAATATACCCATTTTTGTCTTAGATTTATGATGTGCTTTGGCCCTCGCTAAACCTCCATAGATTTAGGATCTGAGGTTGATATTTCCCCTTGGGCTACAAGCATAAATCCTCACTTCTTGGGCATTTTCACAATCTTGTGTTGTGGAATCATAAGAATTAATTTTTTAATAAAATTTCAACTCAAATATATAATTCTCTTTAATTTCAAATATATAAAGCCTAACCATAGGATAACTTGGAATGCTCACTAGGCTTCTTAATATCATGAGCATCCCATACTCATCTCCTTTTGGTTTCGATAATAAATCTCTCCTTTTGATTTATACCACTTGATTTTTCAAACATAATAATTTTATTGATAGTCCTATCTTTGGAATATTTGGACATAATAATTACTTACATTAATTGAGAGTATTCTTAAGGAACTCACCTTCCTTATGATGTAATTAACTATGGGTGATTGCCCCCATAGGAAACTTTAGAACTCAGTTTAAATAAACTCTACTTTATTCATCTAGGTAAAGTAGGGAAAAAATCTCTGGTATATTTGAAGACCCATCATGCCTTAGGAGTCATTATGAGGTGATTAGGTTCATCGTAGGGTAGTGATTTCTATCTTTCGAGATAGTTAACTATTCATTGATGTTTTACCCGATCGCCTCAATAAGTACACCCTCAAATCTACGTGGTGTCCCCCCATATATACATAATCTAAAAATAAACACCACAGATTTTTCTAGCGACTCCACTGTCGATGATTCCTCTCTCCATCTCTAATAAACAATTATTGTCTCCAAGCATCAATAATGGACTTGCATTTCATATGAGTCCAAGACTATCTTTCCTTCTATTGGCACTTAGCTTATTTTATTCTTAAGCAAAGCTAGCCAACATCCTCTAGGTTTTAGGACCTCACTCCCTGTAGGTCTTGAAACCCCTATTGGGATCCCAATAGGTGAAAGATAAAATTAACTAACGAAAAGAGATGACAAAAAATTTATAGCCTCCTTACCACTAGCTTGGAGAGGCAAGGTTCATTCCAATATTTAAGAAAATAAACTGTTTCATAAAATGTCACTTTCAAAAGCACTTTTTCAAAATTTCCATAACAAAGTATCTTGCATAAAATTTAAAAAATTTTTTTAGAAAGCATAGAACTCATATAACCAAACCTGATCTAATAATCTCCATGATTGTTACATGGAGGTTCTTTTCAAAATCAAAATCAAAATAATTTTTCAAAAGCATCTTTTTGAAAATAGTTATCCCTATTCAACATACACAAATTTGTTGAATGAAGATTCTATTTTCAAATGAAATCATAACATAAAATTGAAACCCTAGTTAACATATTTCACATATGCTAGAGTTGGGGTTTCCCTAATTTTTCAAAAGAATCTTTTGAAAATAGTTATCCCTATTCAACATACTCAAATCTGTTGAATGAAGATACTATTTTCAAATAAAATCATAGCATAAAATTAAAACTCCACTTAACATATGTCACATATGCTAGAGTTGGAGTTTCTCTCTTTTTCAAAAAGCACACTTTGAAGATAACCACCTTCATTCAACATGCTCAAATTTGTTGAATGAAGATCCTATCTTTAAATAAAATCATAGCATGAAAATTGAAACTTCACTTAACATATTTCACATATGCTAGAGATGAAGTTTCCATCTTTTCAAAAGCAAGAGATCACACGCATGGAATCATGACATATTTTGGACTCCATTTGACAAACCCAAATTTGTCAAATGAGGGCCACATTTCTAAACATATTTCACATATGCTAGAGATGAAGTTTCCATCTTTTCAAAAGCAAGAGATCACACACATGGAATCATGACATATTTTGGACTCCATTTGACATACCCAAATTTGTCAAATGAGGGCCACATTTCTAAAATTCACAAAAACAAATTGAACTCTATTTAACATACCCAAATTTGTTAAATAGATTTCCCCTCTTTCAAACAAATCATAATCACAATTGGCTCCCACTTAACATACCAAATTTTTTTAAGTGAGAGTCTCATTTTCAAAAATCAAATCATATTCACAATTGGCTCCCACTTAACATACCAAATTTGTTAAGTGAGAATCTCATTTTCAAAAAGCAAATCAAATTACAATTGACTTTTACTTAACATACCAAATTTGTTAAGTGAGAATCTCATTTTCAAAACAAATCATATCACATTTGACTTCCACTTAACATATCAAATTTGTTAAATGGAAGTCTCATTTTCAAAAGGAAACATAACACAAATCATGTCACATTTTGATTCATACGTAACATACCAAATTTATTATGTAAGAATCCCATTTTCAAATCATATCACACTTGATTCCTACTTAACATACAAAATTTATTAAGTAAGAATATCATTTTCAAATCATATCACATTTGATTCCAACTTAACATACCAAATTTTTTAAGCGATAATTTCATTTTCAAAATATAAATCAAATCACATTTGGCTTCCACTTAACATACCAAATTTGTTAAGTGAGAGTCTTATTTTCAAAAGCAAGTCATAATCACACTTGACTCCGACTTAACATACCAAATTTGTTAAATGAGAGTCTCATTTTCAAAACATAAATCACATCACATTTTACTTCCACTTAACATACCAAAGTTGTTAAGTGAGAGTCGCATTTTCAAAACATGAATCATATCACATTTGGCTTTCACTTAACATACCAAATTTATTAAGTGAGAGTCTCATTTTCAAAACCTAAATCATACATTTGGCTCATACTTAATATACCAAATTTGTTAAGAGTCTCATTTTCAAATCATCACATTTGGCTTTCACTTAACATACCAAATTTATTAAGTGAGAGTCTCATTTTTGAAAACAAATCATATCACATTTGATTCCTACTTAACATACCAAATTTGTTAAGTAAGAATCCCGCTTTCAAATCATAATCACATTTGGTTCCTACTTAACATACCAAATTTGTTAAGTAAGAATCTCATTTTCAAATCATATCACGTTTGATTCCAAATTTATTAAATATTAATAATATTTTTAAATCATAATTACACTTGGCTCTCATATAACATACCAAATTTATTAAGTGAGTGCCTCATTTTCAAAACACATATCAGACACATTTAGCATCTACTTAACATACCAAATTTGTTATATCAAACACATTTAGCCTCTACTTAACATACCAAATTTGTTAAGTAAGAAGCCCCATTTTCAAATCAACATATATCACACACATAACTAATCATCACAAGCAAAGATACTTTCACAAAATCTTCAAACATATAATCAAAACCTCTTCTTAGCATACCTAAATTTGCTAAGTGATGATTTTTCAAATCAAAATTTTCAAACAATACAAATATCTTCAAAAGTCTCTCCAAATATTTGAACCCTACACAACCTACTTAAATTGGTTGAGTATGGGTTCTAAATCAAAACCATATGGCAAAGTCTCTCATCCAAATACCAAAAATCTCTCCAAAATTAAATGGACCCCACTTAGTAAACATAAATTTATTAAGTGTGAGTTCAAATTCCAAATTAAGTATAAAAGTCAATGATTGAAGGCAAACATCAAAGTAAGAGTCTGACTCAATTATGTTTTTAACAAATGCAGTGATTTCAATACAGTCAGTCATTCCAACTTCCAGTGAGTGTAGTGATCATGGCTCCTAGTAAGTTCATCTTTTCTTTGTCTTCTGGTGTAGACCTGCCCTTAGATCAAGCTAGTCTCACCATGACAGATGGGACCAACCTGATCTATTTTTGTTATGACTTTGAGGGGGTTCGTGTTACCTGTGAGGGGGCAGTCATCACAACCGTTAGTAGGGAAGAGGTGTCAGGGCAGACGCCACTCATCCTCTTGGATATCCCATCTGACTATGAGTTTTCATCATTGAAGAGAAAGGTCATACTGGTTCCCATGCCCTGTTCAGTGTTAGTTTCAGCACCTACCCATTCAGTACCTACCATAGCTCCAGCGATAGCTGCTACCTCCTCCTTGGTCACCCCAAAGGAGAAAGCTATCTTAGCTTCTGAGATAGTCTCCTCCACTTTTGAGGTACGTGCCAGCTCCCACTCTGCCTTGCTCACTCAAACCCAGTGCCATAACAAAAATTGAAAGATTAAGCGGGGTAATAAGAGAGCAGCCATAGAGCTTGATGCTGCTTCCCATGTAGCTGAGGAGGGTTCTCCCCATGAGACCTCTCCACTTTTGAGTGGTAGTAGGTTCCACCTCTCTTGGCCTCAAATGGATAGGAGGATTATCAGAGGATTTTTTCTTATCCTCCACCACCAGCATACCATGAGACACCGGCTAGGGAGCATAGGAAGCCCTATGTTGGACTTAGGACTATTCTATGCCAAGTCGGTAGAGCATACAGACACTTGGAATCTAGTACATTATTTGACTTATGATCTATGATCCCTAGGAGTGTTAGGGGTTAGATCCACAGAGAGAGAGCTGTGGAGGCTCAAGTATCTGCTCAGGCAGGCAAGAGAGAGTGACAGAGGTATGCCAGGAAGTCGACAGCCTTCACCTTGATGGATTTTCCTGATCATCGCCCAATCAGGGCTGATCATTTAGATGGAATTATTCTTACCGGTGCAACCCACCGCGGACAGAGATCCCTAGTTGAGAGGCAGACGATATTGCCATCACACCGCTCCCCTTACCGTCCACCATTGCCAATTCAACTCGCAGCATCTACCATTCCCGCTAAGGTTTAGAAGCCCCCATCGGGGAGAGACCTTCCCCTCTAGTGATCTAGCACGGCCCAAGGATCCCGCTCCATCCATTCCACCTATTCAGGTGAGATTGAGCTTTTCTACTCGATCCCCTATCTCAACTGTGGTCAGGAAGAAGTGGCGACCCAAGAGCATCATTGTTGCACCACCTTCACCGCAGCATACAGAGATAAAGAGAGGAGTGGACATAGACATGGTTCCCATGATAGTTGATCCTCCCAGCGAGGAAGTCTTGATAGTAGGTAGTGTACTGCATTGAGGCGGAGAGTCCTACAACTAGCCAGGTATTTGTCCAGAAAGGCATAGTAGATCGGTCACTAGATGACATATTAACGTATTACTTTGCTAAGAAGAGACATATTTTTGGGAGTGACTGCACTGATCAGGATGAGGATAGGGTCAACTTCGATCCTGATGAGGATGACATGCTAGATGATATAACTGAGGTCCACATGGTTGACACTCGTAGATCCTTATAGTGGGATCATACCATCTAGGAAGGTGCTATGCTCGAGGAAGGTGACACTTCTCACTTAACTCAGCACCTCCTCCACTATCTCAGATAGAGAGATGATCCTATTGATAAGATGGGGAAGAAGATTGAGGAGTTGATGACAGTAATTACAGCATTGCAGAACTTAATTCTAGTTTCATGGCCTTCTCCCATGACAGCCAACCATCCAGAGTTGGTACATACCTTATAGTATCCTAGGTGCACTCCCCTAAAAGATGATGCTGGTAGTTTGGATAGGAAGGTTATAGATAGCATTTCCATGCATGAGAAAGATATCAAAAATATGGTAGAGCAGCAGATGAGGGAAGCAATGGTGCAAGCCTAGGGGAGCTCATCTATTCTAAAGGGTACACCATACCTAGAGGAATTTGATGTAGTTCAATATCCTAGGGGTTTTCTACCACCTTTCTTCAAAATCTTTGATGACAGTGGGAACCCGTGTCAGCATATTGCACATTTTAGAGCTGGTTGCTATAATGTCAGTGGTAGTAACACACTATTATATGGACTTTTTGTTAGCAACCTAGTAGGGGATGCATTTGATTGGTATGCTGAACTGCCCAACAGTTTAGTAGAAACTATTATTAAGTTGGAGCACCTCTTCATCAAGAGGTTTGCTGGAGCTCATCAAAGAGTGACTGTACAAAATCTTGTTGTAATGACACAAGTTTCTAATGAGTCTCTTGTTGATTATATTCTCAGGTGGTGTAACCTGAACATGAAATATGAGCTACAGCTATCTGAACAACATGCCATTGAGATTCTTCTCAAGAATATCCATGGTCTGGTCACTTTCATGCTGAAGGATTTACCATCCAAACATTTGAGAAACTAATTAATAAGGTGTCTAGCCTATAATAAGAGGCAAAATAGTCACCCTTTCCTGACCCATCATCTCAGCCCAAACCGCAAAATGTGTTCAAGAAGAAGCCAGGGACAATTGTGTCAGTGGATAGAGGGAAGTAGCCAGCCAAAGTCATTTATGAGAGACCCTAAGCTCAAGAGCCTCCTCTGCCATCACCTCAGCCATCATATCAGCCGCCATAATAGCCATTCCCACCACATCAGCAACCTACCCAACAAACAGATTCCTACCCCCCTCCCCTGTAGCTATTACCCACCTACTCTTTGAATAGATATATATTCATTTAAGAGAGAGATAGTTATAAAAATCTTCAAGAATCTCTTAAAGAAACTTGAATTTCAATTACTAGAGCCCAAGACACTAGAGGATATGGGCAAGAGTAATGATCCTAACTATTGCCCCTACCACTACATAATTAGTCATGTCTTAGAGGATTGTATCACAATTAAGGACTAGCTTGAGCATAGCTATAGGTCAGGTGCCATGGTTATCCCTAATGAATACTTAGTAGAACAACCTTCCAGTTATATTAAGGTAATTCTTGGGGAAACTTGCGCTCCTCTTAAGACCAAAGAAGGTTGGGATATTGTTTTATCCCGAACCTCTAAGAAAGTAATTTCTAAAATTAAGAAACTCTCTCTATAGGTGCTTGAGGTAGCTCAAATCTCCAAAACCAAGCAAGATTTGCAGTTGTGAAAGATAACTTGAACAAGGTGACAGCCCAAAAGCAACAACAATCTACATTACTTGCCCTGGATAGTTCAGTAGCACAGCCACTATTCGAGTCTAGCACTCCATCCATAGTTGCAGCTACTACTTCTTCCTCTACTAGCTCCTATTCTACCAGCAGGAGCGTTGTATCAGCAGACAAGAGCATTAAATCCCTCACCCCGCTTACTTTATTAGATTTATATCATGTACCTCCACTTAAAAAGAAATCAATGAAGAAAGCTTTCACTTACATCTTGCTAATACTTTAGATTTTATTCCTCTTGAAAACTCTCCAAGTCTAGAAAATAATTGGATAGCTCTAGTCATTCTGATCAACTCTCTTCTGATTTAGAATCATACTTTCCTTTTATGAATCAATCGGGTTCCCCTCTTGAGATTGACTTGGAGTCAATTTACTCTGATTATTTCATTGGAGAAGTTGTACATATGACTGATAAGAAGGAAGAACTTGCCACAAGTTCATCATTCCAAGAAGCCAATAAGTCAACCTAGGTAGTGGCAAAGTTCCGCCTCTTAGGGTAGCACCTCTTGATAAGGGTAAATAAGTCATTGGTTCTAGTGAGCAGACAACCCCTCCACAGGATACCCCACTTATGGATATGCTCGTGGAGGACCAAGTCAAGGTTGATTACAATGTCCTAGCACATCTTAGAAAGTTGCCAACTAAGTTAAACATATATGATGCCCTTGTCTTATCCAAAGAGATGAGGGAATCTCTAATCAAGGCTCTTCTTGATCTAGAGATATGCTTAGCTCAGATAGTTCTTTTTGAGAGAGTTCAAAGGTTCTTTTTGGAAGCATCATCCTCAAGTCAAAACTGATGTAGAACTTAAGGATGATTCATAAAAAGATTTAATACAACTACCTTTTGATTGGTATTTGCCTTGTGTCCTTAATTTAGCAAAGAAGGGATTAATCCCATATACTTGGTCTAAACATAAGTCGGATTACTTTAAAAGGTTATGGGATAACCAAAGCAAACATCCTCAATTAAGACTAGGATTCAGTACAGTGGGTCTAATCGATGATGACAATCATTGCCTAGTCATCACCAATCATTTTGAATCTGATAGATTCTTTTCAAATCATGCTAACTCATATGAGGAGGAGTGTTTGAAAACTTCAAATGATCCAAATGATCTTGAAGTCAGAGTTGCACTACCAAAGCTCAAAAAGGAGATCAGGTCAACCATCGATGAGCTCAAAAAAATTAACTTGGGAACTGAAGACAATCCACATTCGATTACATCAGTTCTTCATTGAATAATTCTGAAATTGATGACTTAGTTGGGCTATTAACTGAGTTTAAAGAATATTTTGCATGGAGTTATGAAGAGATGTCCGATCTATCTCCTATCGTACTAAACTAGCAATAGAGCTTAATGTTAACCCTATCAAGCAAGATCCTAGACGCATACGATTAGACATTGAACAGCAAGTTACTTCTAAAATCAAGAAACTGATCAATGTTAGTTTCATCAGGGAAGAAAAATATCCTACCTGGTTAGCCAGTATCATCCTATTTAAGAAGAAAATGGTCAAATTCACATATGCATCAATTTTAGGGATCTAAATAAGAGATGTCCTAAAGATGAATTTTCACTACCAATTTCAGAACTGATAGTGGACATTGCATCATCTCATGCAGTCTTCTCTTTCATGAATGGCTCATCTGATTAAAACCAAATAAAGATGGCCCCTAAGGAAACCCCAATCGTATCTTGTTATAGGGTCATGCCTTCACTTTTAAAATGTCGCATCCACATACCGCCAGCCATGACTCAAATCTTCAATAAACTCATTCATCATCAAGTTGAATACTATGTTGATGATCTTGTAGTAAAAAATAAAGAAAAGGAAGACCATCTCTTTGACTTGAGAGTAATTTTCAAATGGTTAAGATAATACAACCTTAAATGAATCCCCTGAAGTGTGCATTCGGAATAACTTTAAAGAAATTCCTTGGGTTTGTTGTCCAGCATCGTAGAATAGAAATCAATCTATAGAAGCTTAAAGATATCATAGAAATACCACCCCCTAAAAGTCTAACTCAACTCAGATCATCCCAAAGGTGATTATCATATCTAGGGTGCTTCATTTCCAACCTAAGATGCTAACCATTTTCAGCATTTGTCAAAAGGATGCCAAGTTCAAGTGGGATGATATGTGCCACCATGCTTTTGAAGACATCAAGCACTACCTGATGATGTCATTAGTTCTAGCGGCCCCTATCCCAGGCAAGCCATTGATTCTTTACACTATCGCATTAGATGACACCCTTGGTGCTTTGTTGGCTCAAACCAACGATGAAGGGAAAGAGAATGCTCTCTATTGAGAAAATTATCCACATATTAAAAAGCACTGCCTAGCTCGAATCTTTACATCCCAAAATCTACGGCATTACATGCTTTCTCAAAAGGAGAACTTAATCTTTAGGATCAATCCATTGCAATATCTCATGACACGATTGATGTTATCCAAATGGTTGGCGCACTAGTCCATGATTTTTCATAATTTGATATCACTTTCGTACCCCTTCGTGCAGTGAAAGGATAAGCACTAGCGGATTTCTTAGCAGCACACCCACTTCCTGCTGATTACTCGCTTAGTGATGACCTCCCTGATGAACAAATCATGAACTTATGGGACATTAGAATTTACCGTTAGAAGATGTATTTTGATGGTGTGGCTTCCTTTCAAAAAGGAAAAGAACCACGATCTACTCTTCCAAGAAAGACAGAATGTGGTGTTTTATTTTTAAATTTGAATTTAAAAAATATATTATGTTTGTTGGGACTCCATGAAGATCTGTAGATGTACTCATCAGGGTGATCGGGTGCGACATTGAGGAATAATGTACTATCTCGAGAGACAAGAGTCACCATCCTATAATTGACCTAATCACTTAATGAGGACTCCTAAGGACAATGGATCTTCGAATGTACCAGAGATCTTTCCCCTACTTTACTTGGAAAAGTAAAGTAGGGTTTTTTTTAAATCGGGTTCGTTAAGTTCCCTATGAAGGCAAGCCCTCATAGTTAATTACATCCTAATGAATGAGATTCCTTAAGAATACTCTTGATTAAGGTAAATGATCATTATCTCCAAAGATTTTAAAGATAAGATTATCAATAAATTGGTTATTTTTTGGAAAAATCAAGTAGGATTGATCAAAAGGAGGGAGTTATTACTGAAACCAAAGGAAGATGAGTAGAGGATACTCATGATACTAGCAAACCTAGTGAGCATCCCAAACTATCCTATGCTTGGGTTTTATATTTTTGAAATTGAGAGGAATTATATGTTTGAGTTGAATTTTTATTAAAAATCTAAGGCTTACAAGTTAACAATACAAGATTGTAGAAATGCCTAAGAGGTGAGGATTTATGCTTGTAGCCTGCAAAGGGGAAACAACCTCGGATCCTAAACCTATGGAGCTTTGGTAAGGGCCAAGGCATAACCTAAATCTAAGGCAAAAAATGGGTATATGATTTACCTCCACAAGCAAACTACCCAATTGTTGGACTTACAACTGCCTTGGGGTGGTCACCAATTAACTCCTCCTATGATTTTAAATACATGTAGGCAAGTCTTATGTTTTGCAAGATAGCTAGGCTGTTGTTTATTTAGAAAGAGACTAAGTCCTAAACACACCCCTAAGAGACTAGATCATAAAAGGGCATGAATAATGACTTAAATCTAATGCAAATTTTGTTAAGTTTTAATTTTGGACATTTTATGACAGGCTATAGATTTCATATGCCTAATGCATGAAAAAATATGGCCAAAATTAGAAAGAAAAGGTGTTTCCACCATGGCTCTCAAAGGTCAAGTTTTTGGCAAAGGTGGAAGCCCTCCATTAGTAAGAGAGTGAAATAATATGTTTTATGCATGATGAGACATACAACATCCGCTAAGGGTTGCTAAATCTTTTATTATCTTGATTTATATCCTAGGCTTTAAGTGTGAGGTTATGAGTTGTTTAATTTAATTTTGAGTTGATTAATTGATAAAAATTTATTTTTCTTAAGAGCTAATCGCATCCAAGCCATTCATCAAACAATGAAGAAACTAGAAAATCATGCCATCTAATTACAATCATAAACAAAACATCAATCAATTTATAAAAGCTAAAAAAGAATAAGAGGCCATGTGGTCGGATCCACTACACAACAAAAAAAGGGTAAATGAGCTCTACCCTTATACAACTGAATTACAAAATAAATAATTACAAAATGAATTCAAGTTAAGGAGGGGTCTTCATTCTTTGTTTTTCATTTCTTTCTTTCTTCTTTCTTTCTTTCTTCTTTCTTTCTTTCTTCCTTTTGATTTGATTTGATGTGGTTCACATGACATAAGATGGTATCTTATAACCAATGTTCATCCATAACATATTCTAAATTTAATTAAAATTACATCAAAAAAGGGAAAGATAAATCTAACTAGACCTGCAAAAAATAGATTAACTAAACATCCCACAGAACCCAAATAATTATATGAATAATTTGGACTTGGCACCCCACACATGAGTAACCAAGTCCACCTATCCTAGTTTGGATCATGCTTAGGGGTATAAGCAACCACAAAGAAAAGCATTTTTTTTTTACGCCTTAAGCACAACCTCAGAAAGATGATTAGAATCGCCTAACATCCAGACTATGCACATGCACCCTAACATCCAACCTAAAAATATTATATCACAAAATAAAATTAGGCATCAAACCATGCACCACCCTAACATAGAGCTAGAAAAGGTGACTTAGCCTAATATGTGTGTCATTTATGGCTTGTGTGGCATGTCTTAGCTAGGCTTTAAGGTTGAAATTTTCTTAGTGTGAAGGATTCAATTTAGAGGGTGGTTTTATTTTAAGTGATTTAGTTGATTTGCCAATTCTAGTTGGTGATTTGATTTGTTTTGAATGAACCTACACTTAGTTACAAAATATTGTGAAGAGAAGAAAAGATAAGAAAACTTTTGTTTCATCCTTACCTTAAAACATTTCTAAGGAAGATTGATTGATGAATTTCCTTTAGTGAATATTTTATTACATGTTTTAATTAATCTTAAGTTTATATTTACTCTAAATAGCCCTATTTAAGAAGAAAGGCATCTTAGTATTAGTTAAGGTAGATTACTACCACATGACACATAATCATTTATTTCTTTCCACCATGTATACCATATATATGAATAATCCTAAGCATACCTATACATGCAATGCAAATTTTAATACACTTTGATGATGAATTCCAAGAGATATGATTTGAAAAATTGAATATTCCATTGATGCATGTCTTTATTATGTATAAAAGGGGTATTGTTCATCTATTAAAAAAATGCACATCCACATGTATAAAAGACATAAGTGGTACGACACCATTATTTTCTACACCAGGGGCATAAGGTATAAGGCCTACTTAGGGTTACTTAAAGCCTCACCCCGATGTCAGAATAATATACCACTTTTCTTAAATACATGTAGATGTACAAAAAGAAATAAATGGATGAAGAATCATGCAAAAGATTATGTTTGATTTGGTTCTATAATTTACATTATAAATGTGAGGATCGTTCTTAAGTCATAACATAGAAATGCATAGGAATAGATTTAAGCAAGTGTTGTGCTCTTTTTAAATGAACTATACACTTTGCAAATCTTATTCAAATCCATGTTAAGATAAGAAACAACATAAAACACATCTTATGCTATAATCACATGCAAGCTTATATTATAGCATCACTTCATTCATAATCTTTGATTTATAGGTTTTGGAAATAATTTTTGGTTTAATAGTGATAATAGCCACTCATATTCTTAATTTCAACCAACATATGCAATTTGACATGAAAGGAAAACGTTGTATTTGATTGATTTTTCAAAAGAAATGAATGGATGATTTCAAATGACAAATAATATTTAGTAAGCTTGGAAAGAAATAAATAGATGTAAGCACATGACTTCATTCACTCTAATCACTTCCTAAGGACAATCATATAAAATAATATTATTTAAAATGAATCAAAATTCTTTAAGGAGATTTTTATTTTTGAATTTAATTTAACTTAGGAAATATGAAAATGGTTTGTTTGTCCTAACCCATTTCCTATATGTGTGAATTGGTTTAGTTTAATTTTAGAACAGTTAGGTTGATTTTATGCTTTATTTAGGTTAAGGTATGAATTAAATCCATTCATTACCCCTTACCTATACCACTTTAACATAATTACTCAAGTAATTATAAGCCAACATATAATATGCAATCATATGAAATTTAAATCAGCAATGCACCTAAGAAATAAAGGTAATGCAATGTCATTAATTAATAATTAAACTAAAGGGTTTAATTAAGTACTTTCATAACCATCCTACACATGTAGTTTGATTACAATTTCCTTTGAAGTCTCTTAGGCTATTGAACACCTAAGAATCTACCCAAGGTTAAGTGATTAAGTTCGAGAATGATTTGGTTTTGAATTTGATAAATTGAACTAGTTAATGAAGTGATTAAGTTATTAATTAATTTGCAAATTAATTTATTGTTTATCCAAATGAAATAAACTTAAGGGAAAATATAGGAAAATAAATCCTAATCTCATTCCTTAAATTTATTCACTATTTCATGATGATTATCAGGCTTAATTATTGGATTTATCACTATTTAATAGAGTAATTAATCATTTAATTAATTAAGAGAGTGATTATGGTGAAATAGTAATTCTACTAATCCAACAATAAATTCCAAGAAAATCATGGGAGAGGTCATCCCAATTAATCAACCTTAAGTTTGAAATTAATTGCTAAAGTAATTAAAGGAGTAATTAGCCTAATTATTTCAATAAAATCTATTGAGTGAAAATTACTATCTAAATCAATTGATTTAATTTTATATTATTCTCCTTGAATTATCTTAAAATGAACTTGAGTTTATTTTGAATTTTCTATTATTTTTTTAGAAGTTTTAGCATTCAAATGACTAATTATTTAATTAACCACCCAATCCCATGAATTTAATGCTTTCCACATGGCACGACTGTTGACCTCATTTTTAGAATGAGCTCTCAACACCTCCATCTTAGATATAGGACTTTTCTTAGACTTTAAAATTTTCTTAGTCTTAAGACACATCTAGTGATTAGGTGGATACTCTCATCTAGCCCTAGAAGACTTAGAAGAGTTAGCCATAGGAATAGGTTATGCCTTAGGGGTGTTAGGAAAATCTCATGCCCTTTAGCTTAAACCATTTCTCACTTTCCCTCTTCCAAGTCAAACTCCAAATCAATTCTATTTGATTTTCTCAAACTAAAATAAATTCCATAATTAGATTCCATGATTCAATTCCATGATTTAATTCCATGATTGAGATCCATGATTGAAATCCATGATCAAAATCCATCAAAAGTTCTTAAGTTTAAATTTTCTAAGTCCTTAACCCTTTCTTAAGGACTTAGCCAAATTCATGATCTAAACCTACTCAAATCTTTGATATTTTCTCATGATCCATTTATATTCTCATTTATATTCACATTTATAAATGAAATATAAATTCAAATCCATCAAATCAAATTCAAAATTCTAAATCAATTCTTGAAATTTTCCTCAAGTCCCTTTAATTTTCCATTAAAACACTTAGCCAAAATCAACTCTAAAACTTAATCAAACCTATTCGAATCCTTGGGATTTTCTCAAAACTTATTTATATCCTCATTTATATTCTTATATATAAATTAAATATAAATATAAGTCAATCAAATCCAATCCAAAAAATTAAATTTCAAATTAAAAATGCTTAAAATTCCCTTAAATCCCTTAATTTTCATTAATGGATTTAACCTAAACTTTGATCAAACCATTTCAAATTCATGGGATTTTCTCAAAATATTTGTATTCTCATTTATATTCTCATATATAAATGAAATATAAATATAAATCAATCAAATCCAATTCAAAATTAAATTTCAAATTAAAAATTCTTTAAATCTTTAAATTCCTTTAATGGATTTAACCCAAATCATGATTAAACTCTTTCAAATCTTGAAATTTTCTCATGATCAATTTATATTCTCTTTATATTCATATATAAATGAAATATAAATTCAAACAATCAAAACCATTCCAAAATCAAACTCAAATCCACTCAAAATCAAATCTAAGCCTTTCAAGCCAAAATCTTGAACTTAGCCAAATCACTTTCAAATCAAGCCAAACACTTGATTTTCTCTCATGGTTCAATCAATCCTACAATCATGACCTCATATATAAATCCAAACCTCAATCAAACAATCAAAACTCAAATCAAAAATAAAACCCAAGACACCTTCATATTCTTCCTTTGAATATGAAATTTTCAAAGGGATCAAAATCCATTTGGCTTCAAACCACTTGTAAATGGATTTATATTTCAATCATAAGTCCATATACAAGATCAATCAACTTAAATCAAGCTTTGACCAAGTATTTGACCCACTTAGGCTCACTTGACCCAAAGTGACCTAAAGTACTCTTATGAGCCAACTTTGATCTAACCAAATTGGATTGAACCAAACTCATATATCCCTCTCATCATGATCAACAATCATCATGGGATGATCAATCAATCAAATTGGGTCAAACCAAGTCAAACCTAAGGGTTGACCAAGTCAACATTTAACCTAAAATGAAACCTTACATAGCCAAAATCCACCATAGGCCAAATTGATTGAAACCATTGATCCAAGTTCACTCATGACCTATGTTTGAACTTGACCAAGCCAACATTTGAGCCTAACCTAGCCCAAGCCCACTTGACTAAGTTGACCCATTTTGACCTAAAGGGTCAAAATGTGTCAAAACTTGATCTAAGCCAAATTGATTGAAACCAATGGGTCAAGTCCATTCCAAATCACTTGTGGAACTGACCAAAGCCTCAATTGGCCAACTAGACCCAACCTAGCCCAATTGACCTTAGACCCAACATGACCTAAAGGGGTCATGTTGAAAAAAAATTGAACTAACCCAAATTGATTGAAACAAAGATACAATCCACTCCATATGACTAACCAAACCTAAACCTACCCTTGACCTACTGAAATAGGTCAAATGGGTCAAATAGGTCAACTTGACCCATTTGACCTAAATGAGTCATATGAGCCAAAACCAAATCTATACCAAATTGAACCAAACCAAAGGCACCAAAATATTTCAAATGGTCATATGAACTTGGACCAACTCTTAATTTGACCCAATTTGACTAATTGGTCAACTTAACCCAAGTTGACCCATTTTGACCTAAATGGGTCAACATGAGCCAAAACCTATCAAATGGATTCCAAATCCAATGAAATTTGGCCCAACCTATTTTCTCAACATACCAAACATACCCAAATTGAAAAACTTGCAAAATGATCATTCTATCCATAGGCCATAGAACAAAAATTGGCCTAGCCTATGGGTATTTTGGTCATACACTCATGACAATCACTTGAGACTTTCCTAAAAGCTTAAGGGGGCTTAGTGATGAGTGGTGCACTCAACCCAAGGGTTTGGGTCATCCCATTTGACCCATGGACCAATCCGGACCCTTAGCCTTGAAATTGAATTTTCAAAATCCCTCCTAAGATCAATTCAAGCACATAGGGAATTAGCATTCCACTCCTCTGGCCAAACAGACCATGTGCACACTTCAAACAACCTAAACAGCCCACTCCATAGGGTCAATTGGATCAAAATGACAAGCTCATTGTCAGCCATCCGATTACCGTAGGGGGAGATATACTCCCCCTAATTCACTGAAATTTTCATTCACTCACACTTGATTGGAGCCTAAGAACTCTTAGAAATCATTAGAGAGCTTTCCCAAGGTCCCAAGAGAGGATTTGAATCATGCATTCTTCGATTTTGCATTTGCAAAATAGGGAGCTCGTCAATTAACTTTTCTCTTAATCTCCTTCCAATTCCTCTTGCACACTTGATCTAGGGCTAAGTCATGCAAGCTTTCTCAAGTTCTAAGGGGAGTTCAATTCAATCAAAAAGGAGTGAAGAGGAGTTGGTCCCATTCATCACTCAACCCAGGTAGGAACTTCAGCGTCTCCACTAGATGAAGCTACCTCATCGATCAAGCTCGGTGTGATCACCTCAGTGAGGTTAGTGATTTTTTGACCACTTAGATTGAGGTGTTGGTCCTTTGTGAAGAATTTTTTTGTGAAATCCTTTGGATTTATTGGGTCTCTTAGATGGTGTGGGTTGAGTCTTGAATGAATCTGCTAGATCGGGCTCATCTCCCGGATCATGGATTTCACATTAATCCTCGGGGAAGAACTTAGCTCATCTCATCCATGCATTTTTTAGATGGATTTAGATTATTATTTTATAAATCCATTTTTAAAATGGGTGTATCCTTTCCGATCTTTGATCATCTAAGCGTATCTTGCCATTTTGATGTGATGCTTAGAAGGGTGACGATCAATGTAAACCACCATGCACGTGGAGGATTAAGTAGGGATTAGTTATTTAATAATTTTCTTAATTAATCATACTTCATCCCTTCATAAAATAAAAAAATATAAGGAAAAATGCTATGGATAGATAATTTCATCTAGAATATTTTAAAAATATTTTCAATGGATTTTGAATTCCCTTTTCTCAAATTTGGGTTTCTTTGAATGTTAATTAGCTAATTATTCCTAATTAAGTCAATTGATCTCAAATTTCTAGGGTTCATTTTAGGGGATGACCTATACCTCCCCAATTTTCTTGAGATTTATTGAGGCCTTTGGGAAATTTAGCTCATTCCCTAATTACCACTTTCATGTAATTAAGGTGTAATTAGTGAATTTTACCTTTGATTAAGTTGGATTAAGGTTAGATCCAGTGAGTAGGGGTTTTAGGAAATAATTTTTGGGTATTTCCCCTAAGCTATTCCCTAAACCCCTTTTTTTCCTTAATCCCTCTTAATTAAGGGTTAATTCATTAATTATCCCTTTAAATTTTCAAAATTCTAAAATTTTGAACTTAATTAATCTACCTTGGGTAGATGCTTAGGTGTTTAATAGCCTAAGTCTAATTAAGGAAATTAAAACCCCTTTCATAAGTATGAAGGGTGTTTTAAAAGTACTTAAAACCCTTAGCTTAATTAACTTTTAATTGTGAGCCAAATTGCATTAGGCTTTTTTCATTACTAGGTGCATTACAAATTTACATAGCTTGTGGGTTTTATGTCTTCTCATTGGCTCATAATTAATTAGTTAATTTTTCTAACGTGGTGTAAGTAAGGGTTAATTAAGCCATATTAATTCATACCTTAATCAATGCTTAAAATATATTTAATTATCTAAAATTAAACAAAAAATAAAACACATGTGGGAATGGGTTAGGAATAAAACTCATCTCACCTTTTTAAAATTAAATCAAACTTCAAACTAAACAAAATCATTTTGAAATTCACTTTGATTTATTCTAAATTATCTTATTCTTTAAGAATGTCTTTAGGATTTAAGTAAAGTGAGTTTGTTTACATGATTTCATTGCTTTAGATCTTTCCCAACATGTTAAATTGTATGTCATGTGATTCATGCATTCATAATTTCATGTTTCAAATTTTAAAATGATTATTTACTTTATGTCAAATGTGCATGTGTTGGCTAAAGTAAAATATGAGTGGCTATTATCACTACTAAATCAAAATATTTTCAAAACTTATAAATGAAATATCAAATCTAAAATGTATTATTTATATCTTAATTATAAGCTTGCATGTGATGAATTATAAAGTCATGTTTAGTGTAGCCTTTCCTTTCTTTCTTATGTTAGCATAGTTTTGAATAGGTTGGTAAGATGTAGGGTTCATTTGAAAAGAACCCAACACTTACTTAATTCAAACCTATTCATCTATATGCTCTCACTTAAGAAGGATTACTATACTTGCATGAATAAATTGCATAAACAAAAAAAAAAACTATTAAACAACTTTTGCATATTCCTTTTTTCATTTCATTTCTTTTATATGCATGTAGTACTTAAAAAGTGGTATATTAGTCACAACGAGGTTGTGAGGCTTTAAGTAGCCTAAGTAGGTCTTGTACCTTACCTCTAGTTAATAATGGTACTCACTTATGCCTTTCTTACTTTCATGCATGTATGTGAAATTTTGGATAAGGAAAAACTACTTAAGAAAATCATGCATATTCAACTTCTAAATTTTCTTAAATGGATTACTTAGCATGCATCATAAAGTGATTACATTCATCATCTTTTTCATGTATATTATATATATATATATGCTTAGGGTCCATCCATATGCATGTTATATATGTTGTGAAAGAATTGAAGTAATGTATGCTATGTGAATTTTGATTCATTTTCTTAATCTTAAAATACCTTTTTTTTTTGGATTTGTTTGTTTAGATTTTTTCTAAACTTAGGATTGATTAAAAGATGTAATCAAAACATTCACCTAAATGAAATTAAAATGTGAACTTACCTTAGAAATTACTTAAGGATTAGGGAAGGAAAAAAGAAGTTCTCTTCTCTTTCCCTCTCTTCATAACTTAGTAATTAATTGTAGGTTTCACTTAAACCAAATTAAAACATGAAATAAAATAAACCCAAAATAGTTAAACAACTTAAATTAAACCCTCCTCTAAGTTGAACATGTCTTCACACTTAGAAAATTGAAACTAAAGTCCTAAGCATACCACACAAACCTTCAAAGCACACACATTAGCCTAAGTCACCACTTCTAGCTTTGGGTTAGGTTAGGTGCATGGTTTGATGTTATATTTTATTTTTTTATGATATGTTTTAGACTAGATGTTAGGGTGTATCATAGAATGAATGGTAGGATGCTTAGTCTAACTATTCTTTTCTAGGGGATTGTGCTAAAGGTGTCATAAATAAAAAATATATAATGCTTCTTGCTTGCAGGTGCTTATACCCCTTTGCATAATCCATAGCGTGGACTTAGTCACCCATGTGTGGGGTGATAAGTCAATAATACATGCTTTGTTATGTGGTGTGATTTAACTAACCTTATTTTGTAGTGTTAGTTAGATTTCCTTTTCCTTTTCATGTAAAATTTATATATTTGGAATGATTTTATGGGGATTAGGATGAGCATTGGTCATAAGATCCATCTTATGCACCATGTGAAGCCTTAGCATCTACCATCCAACCATCAAAGGAGGAAAGAAGAAAAAGAAGAAAAGAAGAAAAGAAGAATAAAGCTTGAAGACCCCCATAATAATGAATTCCTTTGCTTAAATTGTAATTTAATTCATTTGTAATCCGGTTGTATAAGGGTAGAGCTCGGCTACCCATATTTGATATTTTTGGGTTTGTCGGTGGTGCGACCACAAACACCATTTATTCTTTTTACCATTAGCTTTATAAATTGATTGATGATTTGTTTTTTTTTCATTAAGTGGCATGCAGTTTCTTCCTTGCTTTATGTATGGCTGGATTAGGATTAGGCTCTTTAGAGAAAAATAAATCTTTTACCCAACTTAATAACTCAAATTAAAACTAAACAACTCATAACCTCCTAAAGCTTAGGATTAAAATCAAGATAAAAAATTAGCAACCCCTTAGGATGAGCATTTCTTTATAATATCAAAATGCATCTTATTTCACTCTTGATTGGAAGGCTTCCAGCTTTGCCGGAGAACCTGACTTGACCTTTGAGGGCCATAGTGGAAACTCACCTCCTATCTTCTCGCTGATTTTGGACAATAATTTGATTTCTCATGCATTAGTCATAAAATCTATTATTGAGTCAAAATGATTGTATCCAAAAAAATAAAATGAAATTTGAATGCATTAGATTTAGGTCATTTGAAGCATGTCCTTTACATGATCTAGTCTCTTTAGGGAGTGAGTTTAAGGACTTAGTCTCTTTCTAAATAAAAAAACTAGCTATCTTGCATAAACATAAAGACTTTCCTACATGTATTTAAAATCATAGGAGGAGTTAGTTGACCCAGTGTTGTAAGTCCAAGGGTGGTTTGTCTCTCTTGTGGAGGCAAACCAATTACCCATTTTCATCTTAGATTTAGGTTGTGCTTCTGGCCCTCACCGAAGCTCACTAGATTTAGGTTCTTGCTTCTCTCCCTTGTGGGCCATAAGCATAATTCCTCACCTCATTTCCTTAATCTTGTGTTAAGGAATCTTAAGTCCTAAAATTCTAATGAAAAATGCTCAAATAAACTAAATCAATTTCTAAAATGTAAAGCCCAATTTTGATAGTTTGAGATGCTTGGGTTTTCATCGTGAGCATCTCTACTTATTCCCATTTTGGCTTTGATAATAACTCTTCATTTGATCTCTTCAATACAAACCAATGGATTGATAGTCCTTCCTATTGAAATCTTTGAGATCATTTTAATCGAGAGTTTTCCTAAGGGATCATCCTTAGGATGTAATGTATGGCTTGCCTTTGAGAACTTAACAAACCAGTTTAAAATAAATCTACTTTTCCATGTAAAGTAGGGAAGAATCTAGTACATATACATTCAATCATTTAGGAGTCCTTGAGGTGATTGGTTCCATTAAAGGGTAGTGACTTCTATCTTTCGAGATACACTATACCTTGATGGCGTATCACATCACTGAATAAGTACATGGATCTGTGGCATCTTTCCAGATGAATTTTATAATTTTCTCTTTCGATTTGAAGGCTCTATATGTGTGTGAATTTTCTCCACATATTTTTTTTTTACACAGGATGGTTCCTCTCTCCATCTTTGGTAAATGATCATTATCTTTAAGTATCGATAGTGGGTTTACACTTTGGTATAAATCCAAGACTATACTTCTTTCTGTTGGCACTTAGCTCATTTCATTCTTGAGTTAAGTTATCCAACATCTTTAGGTTTTAGGACCACATTCCTTGTTGGTCTTAAAACTCCCATTGGGTTCTCCAATGGGTAAAATGAAAAGATCTAAAATAAAAAGAAACATCTCTTAAAGACTTCCTCCTTATCATTTTCTTGATAAGGAAAAGTTCATCCTAAAAATAAGAAATCTTCCATTAAAAAACTTTGCTTTTTCAAAAGCACCTTTTCAAAAAAAAAAAATGCACTTAATAAAATATTTTCCACAAAATTTTTCACCCTCATTTAACAATTCATATAATTGTGTAGGGATTTTCAAAAATAAAACTGGTAACATTTTCCAAAAGCACAAATGAACATCTTCTTTCAATTCACTTTGATGAAGATTTCATTTTCAAAACAAAATGAACAATCACCTTTTTCAAAAATCACAATCATAATCATCAAACTTTTCAAAAGCACACATGAAGTTTTTCATTCAATATACCCACACTTATTGAAATGAAAGTTCATTTGTAAACAAAATTAAAATTCTCAAAAAGCACATGTGAACATCTTCATTTAATATACTTAGGTTTATTAAATGAAGATTTCATCCGCAACTAAAAAAATTAAATATCATTTAGAAAATCCTACTTAAGCATATCTCACATATGTTTTTAAGTTGGAGTTCATTTCTTTCAAAATAGCAACAATCACACACAAAATAAAAAAATATCATATTTCAAAAATAAAATCAATCTCCATTCTACATACTTAAATTTGTTGAATGGAGGTCCTCTTTTCGAAACATCAAAATCAACAATCATATTTCAAAATTTCATTTGGAACTTCATTTAGCATAATCAAATTTGCTAAGTAGTTTTTCAAAATCAAAATCACAATCATATTTAAAAAAATTAAAACACATTTGGAATTTCATTTATAATTTTCTAAGTGAAGTTTCCAAATCAAAATCAAAATCATATTTCAAAAAAATTGAATTTAATTTCATACCAAATTTTGTTAAGTTTCCAAATCAATTAAAATCAAAATCATATTTTAAAATTTTCAAAACACATTTGGAACTTCATTTAACATACCCAAATTTGTTAAGTAAGTCTCCAAATTTAAAATCAACAAATTTTTCAAACACATTTGGAACTTCATTTACATACTCAAATTTGTTAAGTGAAGTTTCCAAATCAAAATTCAAAATCAAATCACATTTCAAAATTTTCTAAACACATTTTGGAACTTCATTTAACATACCAAATTTAAATCAAAATCAAAATTCAAAAATTTTCAAAACACATTTGGAACTTCATTTAACATACCAAATTTTTAAGTAAAGTTTCCAAATCAAAATCAAAATTTTCAAAATGCATTTTGGAACTCACTTAACATACCCAAATTTGTTAAGTGAACTCTCAAATCAAAATCAAAATTTTCAACAATATTTGGAACTTCATTTAACATACCAAATTTGTTAAGTAAGTTTCAAATCAATTCAAAATCAAAAACATTTCAAAATTTCACAATTTGGAACTTCATTCTAAATTTGTTAAGTAAAGTTTCCAAATCAAAATTCAAAATTTTCAAAACATATTTTGGAACTTCACCTAGCATACTCAAATTTGCTAAGTAAAGTTTCCAAACTCAAAACAAAAAATTTCTCACGGAACTTCTTCCCTTAGCATACCAAATTTGCTAAGGAGTTTCCATTTTCAAAATCAAAAAATGAAATCAAAATTTTAAACACATCATTTGGAATTTCATTTAGCATAAAATTTGCTAAGTGAAATTTTCATTTCATAAACAAGTGGGACTTCATCTTTTTTACCAAATTTGCTAAAGTTAAATCTCACTTTCAATCAAAAAAAATAAAACAAACACTTAGGATTCCTTAGCATACCAAATTTGCTAAAGGATCCTACTCTTTCAAAATCAAAATTTTCAAACAAATGAAACACTTAGGATTTTCTTAGCATACCTAAATTTGCTAAGAATCCTATTTTCAAAATCAAATAAAATACACTTGGTTCTTCACTTTGCATACCTAAATTTGCTAAGTAAGAATTCCAAAAAAAATTTCAAAATCAAAACAAAACAAAATCCACAAAAAAGAAACAATCACTTTCACTTCACTTAGCATACCTAAATTTGCTAAGTAAGTGAAATTCCAAAAACATTCAAACAAAACAAAATCATTTGACCCTTACTTTAACATACCCAAATTTGTTAAAAGAAAAGGGTCCTCCAAATCAAAAATTCAAAATCAAAACAAAATAATGAACTATCCATTCAAATTTTGAATCCATATTTCAACATAAATTTGTTGAAGTTTGGATTCATATTCAAATTCTCTTTCAATCAATCTTTCCAAATTCATTTGAACCCCACTTAACACTTCCAAGTTGTTGGATGTGGGTTTTTTCAAAAATTCAAAATCTATGGACATGATGCAAGTTCATTCTCATTTCAGATTCTTTTTGAGTACAATTTCAATTTGGTTAGCAATGGCGGGTTCCCAATTTGTCTTTACTTCCCGACATGGATCTAGCCTTGGATCAGTAACTTCCTCATTTGGATCATACCCATTTGATCCACTTTTGGCCATGGATTTTGGGGCCATCACATGTGAGGGCATTCCCCTCACATTGTGAGGAAGAGGGTGGCAAGCGATCATCAGGTAGACTTACCTCTAATTGGTATCCTTGTGAGGAAAGTTGTAGTACCACAGACTGGTTTGAGTATGCAATTCATCTGGGTTGCACATGTTGTCTTATGCTGCACCCCTCATCACCTCCAAGGGTAAGGCTCCCTTGGTTTCTTGCCTCCCTCACATTTGAGTATGGTCTAGCTCACACTCCTCTCATCCTCACAGTGTAACAAGAACCATATGGTCAATGGTTCCCATAGAGAGAACTTGAGGCATGGATGACCATGGTCATCTGCCTGAAAACTAGGCATCCTCTCTTAGGATCGATAGAGAGAGAGGATGTGAGGATCCATTCATCACCTCTGGTGTGCACACGATAGTTTCCAGGGAGGAGGTCATACACCTTCTTCTATTCTATGCCTAGTGAGCAATGCTCAAATTTTGGTACTTAGCTCAATTTATGATTTGTTTTCCCCTGTAGCATAGGGGATCCATCGGAGAGTGAGGCCCTTACATCACATTAAAGGCGATGAGGTTCAACCGTTGTTGCCATCTACTTTGATTGGCTTCGATCACATGCTTGCATCATCTTGATAGTATCCTCCTCAGGACCGACCATCATAGGAGGAGCTCCTACATGAGAGTCGTGGTGTCTCCACCGCTACCCATCCATATCACTAGTGCAAGTTCCATCACCCATTCCATCCAAGGCCATGAAGGCATCAGGAAAAATGCCATTGGTGATCCATGGCCAAGGATCCTACTCCTCCTACACCACCCATTATGGTAGGGCCGAGCTCTCCTGCTTGACCTTCTGCCCCAGTGGTGGTGCGGAAGGAGTGGCGACCCCGGAGCATCATGGTCGTTCCTTCACCAACTCCACCCATTCAGCCGGATGTGGAGATGGTGATACTATCATGGATATTCTAGATGACAATTTGGTGGAGAGATCATCCGATTGTTATCCATTATAGCATCGGTAAAGATTATCTTCTTCTGGCACATAGGATTGACTCCCAACTTGGGTGAGGTTGGTGCCTCTCATTCATGGATAACATCTTGACAAGCTTTTTTACCAGTTAGATGATCCTTAGATGAGATAGTTGCACACTATTTTATGGAGAAAAAAGATCTTAGGTATGCATGGTGATGAAGAAAGAGTTGATCCCATCCAAGATGACTTGATGGGGATTCGGTGGCATATGCATGGTGCTAGAGGTTCTCTTCTTAGGAGCGGCCATGGAAGGTGATGAGGTTGATCAAGGAGACACCAGAATCATCACCTCACTTAAGGAAGAAAAATGAAATTGATAGGATGGCATATTCTAGGACTTGTTGGTTGCTTGAAGCAAGCCCTTCAGTTCATCCTAGTATAATCGATGTCGTCAACTAGTGCATGTCTTAGATCAGTTAAGACTCTACCTCCTGAGCAAGGTAGCACTAGTCATGTATAGGAAGGTAGTGGAAAGTACCTCCATACATGAAAAGATCTAAATCCATGGTTGAGCAAGTGAAGGAAGCTTTGGCTCGGGAGGATCAGGTTCCAAAGGGTAGACCCTACCCGGAGAATTTGATGTATATCTCAAGGGTTTTGTGTCTCCTTCAAAACGGCAATGGGAATTGAGGCGGCATATTTGTGGTCAGTTATTGCAACATGCGGTGATGCTTTACTCTTTAGACTTTGTTAATACGTGGTATTGCTTTTGATTGGTATGCTGAAATATCCAATAGTTCAGTAAGATATTTGCTGAGATAGAGTAACTCTTCATCAAGAGATTTACTGGAGCTCAGCAAACGGTTTCTGTAGGCGATCTCGTTGTAGCCCAACAGCCCTCTAGTGAGTCACTTGTTGATTATATTCTCCAATGGCCAACTTGAGTATGAAGTGTGAACCACAGCTATCTTAACAGCATGCCATTAAGATTCTCCTGAAGAATATCCATGGTCCGGTTGCCTTCATGCTTAAGGGCTTCACCATAAAGATATTTGAGAAGCTAATAAACAAGGCGGCAAGTCTACAAGGAGAGGCCTAATAGTTACCTTTTCCATATCAGTTGTCAAAGCAGAAATCCCAAAAGGTTTATGAGAATAAACCTGGAGCAGTAGCAGTAATTGATAAGGGAAAATAGCCAACTAGAGATCAGTCCAAGAGACCATAACCTCAACAGCCTCCACCTCCTTTGCCACCCGGTAATACCTCTCACCGGCCTCCTGGCATCACCTCACCATACCACTGGCATGCATATCCACTGGGTAGCTATGGTCCACCTACACTATTAGATAAGTTAAATAAACCTTATTCTTTTAATCAAAAATCTTTAAGAAACTCTTAAAGAAACGATTTTTTACGAAGAGAAGGAGGAAGTTGGCAAAAGTCATGATCCAAACTTTTGCCCTTACCACCGTATGCTAGGACACATTTTTGGAGGATTGCTTTACATTCAATAATTGGCTTGAACACAATTTCAAGATTGGTGTTGTTGTTATCCCAAAGGAATACCTCATGGAACAACTTTCCAGTTCCATTAGGGTAATCCTTGGGTATACAAGTGATCCTACCAAAACAAAAGAAGGTTGGGACATCTCATTATTTAAAACCTCTAAGAAAATAATTCAAAAGATCAAGAAGCTTTCCTTGAGTCTTGAGTGTCAAACCAACACCGAAGGTTTGCAAGTTAGGCTCTAGGAAAGTGGAAGCTTAGCAGAGCAAGCATGTGACAGATAGCCCCTTAGCACCACGTGTCGGACTCAGATTGTACATACTACTTCTTCCATTTAGCTCTTATTTATTACTAGTAGAACTCTTGTATCATGGATAAGATCAAATCCCTTACTCACTCTTGACTTCTACTTTGTACCTCCAAATACTTCCAAAAAAACTAAAGAATAAAGCTGATTTGAATTACATCTATGTCTCCACTGATGAGTTGTCTTCATCTATTCCTAACAATAACTCTTTAAGTCAACAATTTTGATCTTCCTCTTTATGATTCAGATTTGGACTTTCTAACTCTAAATACTATGGGTTCACCTCTTGAGATAGACTTGGAATCATCCGATTCTGAGAGTCCCATAGGAGAAGCTGTAGGTGAGCCTAAAGTCCAGGTAGAACTTGCACCACCTTGCCTCCAGATATTACCAAAGTCAACCTCCATAGTGGCAAGATTCTACCTCCTAAGGTAGCACTTCTAGATAGAGGGAAATAACATTGGTATTAAAGATCACGAAGCCCTTCCATAGGATGCTCCACCCTTGGATATGCTTTCTCATGGAAGACCAGCCGAAGGTGTACTACAATATCCTTTCTCATCTAAGAAAGTTATCATCTAAGCTAAGCATATATAATGCCCTTATCTTATCCAAAGAGATGAGGGAATCATTAATTAAGGCCCTCCTTGATCCTGAAATATGCTTAGATTAGTTGACCGCTATAGGTGAAGAAGCACACTATAAAAAAGGGATCACCTTCACAGATGAAGACCTTACTGGGGACTTGGCACAACCATCCCCATACATTACACGACATGGGAGTTCAAACTTGCAGTTCTATGGATTCAGGTACATTAATTATGAGTCTAAAGATCCTTACTTATTTGAAGATTGATATCTCTACTCTCCAAGGAGATAGGATGATGTTGAGAGGATTCAATGATCAAGCGAGTGCTTTAGGTTCTAGTGTACGTTGGAGATATGAATAGAAACTAAAGCCAAGTTCTACATCATTGATTTGAATACTTCATTCACGCTTTGCTTGGTAGGCCTTGGATACATCGAATAAGATCATTCCATCCTCCCTTCATCAATGCATCAAGTTAGAAAAGATGGAATTGATGCATGTGGGGATGAAAAGTCATTCTCAGTTAGAGAGGTTGAGATCTATGAGGATGCGACCTACTATCTTCCTCAAAATACTCTTTCTCATGAACTTGGACAAAATTCAAATGCAAAACCAAAAGAAAAAGAAAATGAAGCAATAGAAAAGATAAAAGAAAATGAAAAGAAAATGAAAAATCCAAGTGAGCAAGAAAGGGGAATTGAAGAAGAAGTGGATCCACATATCACATTATACCCACAGTTCATTCCATCATATGGACATGTGGGTTGAATGGCTCAACCTCCACTAGGTAGACGTAGAGAGGCAAAAGAGGCTTCAGAGGTGGAAGACCCCTAGTTGGGGCCCAATAGAGGTCATGTTTCATTTCATAGGAGTACCCTATATTCACATAGACTTGGAATCCAGCTTGGAGGATGAGTCTGTGATTAGTATACCAACCCTCTGGGTTCCATTGGAGGTGACTTTTGATCCAGAGAGATGAACCAGGCCTCCAAGAAAAGCAAAGTATTGAATATGTTTATGTGAAACTATTGCGAGTTGAGGAAGCTCTTAGTCTTATATCTGAAAGTTGAAGGTTTAGTAGTTAAGGAAGTCCCTAAGTCTTCCAGTGACATAAAGTAGAAGAGGTTCTTTTTGGGTTCATCATCCTCAAGTTTAGAGCTCGATGTAGAACTTGAGGAAGATACTTTTAAAGAATTAATGGAATTACCTTTTGACTTTTACTCACCTTTTGTTCAAAATCTTGTCAGAAAGGTTTAGTTCCTCACACCTGGTCCAAGCATAGGTCAGAATATTTTGAAAAATTATGGAACAATACAGAAGCACAATCAAGAAGAGACTAGGATTACGGGGTCCGATGATGGATGTGAAGTTATTTACCAACCATTTGGAGTGGTTCTTCTCACATCCCCAACTCTTATGAGAATGTGTGTTTAGAAACTTCATATGATCCAGATGATCTCCAAGTCAATGAGGCACCGCTAGAATTTGAAGAGAAGATTCATTCAATAATAGCCAAGCTAGAATAAATCAACCTCGGGATAGAAGAAAATCCTCACCCAATATACATCAGTTTGTTGCTTAATGAAGAAGAAACCAATGACTTAGTTAGTCTATTGACTGAGTTTAAAGACATCTTCACATTGAGTTCTAAAGAAATGCCCGATTATCTCGGCGTGCGTCCAAGCAATAGACCTAATTACCCTATTAAGCAAGCTCCTAGGCATGCGATTAGAAATTGAACAATAGGTCATTTTAAAAGTCGATCAATGTTGGTTTCATCAGGGAAGAAAATATCTTACATGGTTAGCTAGTGTCGTCCCAGTTAAGAAGAAGAATGGCCAAATTCACATTTGTGTCAATTTTAGGGACTTAAATAAGGCATATCCTAAGGATGAGTTTCATCTTCCTATAATGGTGAACATTGCCTCATCTCATGCAGTCTTCTCTTTCACGGATGGGTCATCTAGCTATAACCAAATCAAGATGTCTCACGAAGATGAAAGAAAAACTACTTTTGAACTCGATCAAAATCTTTATTATAGGGTCATGCCTTTGGCCTTAAAATGTACCATACAGGCCATGACTCAGATCTTCAATGAACTCATCCATCATCAAGTTGAGTGCTATTGATGACTAGTCAAGAGTTTTGAAAAGGAAGACCTCTTTGACTTGAGTAGTTTTGAATGGTTAATATAAAGATAATATCTAATCACAGTGTGCATTCGGAGTCACTTCAGGGAAATTCCTTGGGTTTGTTGTTCAACATCAGGAAATAGAAATAAATACTGAAAAGATTAAATCTATCTTAGAAATACTGCCTCCTAAGAGATTAACTCAGCTCATATCCTTTCAAGGATGGCAACCATATTTAATACTCTTTATCTCAAACTTATCAGAGAGATGCAAGCCCTTCTCAGCACTTGTCAAAAAGGATGCCAAGTTCAAGTGGGGTGATAAGTGCCAGCAAGCATTCGAATATATCAAAGAATACTTGGTGAAGTAGCTCACTCTATCCCGCGTTGATCCTTTACACTTGTATTGGATGACCCTCTGTCTGCTAATCCAATGATGAGGGGAAGGAAAGCACACTCTACTACCTCAGCCATCGTCTGATCACTATTGAAGTAAACTATTCACCTATTGAGAAACATTGCCTAGCTTTGATCTTTATATCTCAAAAGCAATGACACTATATGCTTTCTCACAAGGTAAACTTCATCTCAAGAACCAATCCATTGCAGTACCTCATGACATGGCCAATGCTTTCCGGATGTTGGCTCATTGGTCCATAATACTCTCGCAGTTTGATATCACATTTGTACCCCTCCACGTGGTAAAAGGACAAGCACTAAAGGATTTCTAAGCAGCACACCCACTTCCTGTTGACTCTCCACTTAGTGACGATCTCCCCGATGAACAGATCATGAACTTAGGGGAGGCCGGCAACCACTAATGGGAGATATATTTTGATGGTGCTGCTTCATTTCTTAAAGGTGAAGCACCATAATCTATTCTCCTAGGAAAGGCAGGGGTAGGAATAGTTCTTCTAACTCCAAATCATGATGTGATGAGATTCTCATTCTATCTTTTCAACCCCTGCACCAACAACGAAGTTGAATATAAGGCTTTGATTACCGGTTTGGAGTTAGCCATCACTATCAGCATCAAGAGCATCAACATCTTTGGGGAATCTTAATTGGTCATCAACCAGATTGATGGGTCCTACCAGGTCCTCAAACCCAAGCTTCGTCATTACTATGAGTATATCATGAAGCTGTTGGCCCAGATTCTCAAAGTCACCATCTACAAGGTTCCCAGAGAACACGATGATGGTTTGCCAAAGAATTGGCATGTCCAGAAGATGAGTTTATTTCAATAAGGGTCCAAAATAGACAAGTCTTATCCCTTATTGCTTTTGAACTCATCGAGAGACATTTTATTGAAGGGGAGGTTGTCATTGCCAAAATGGACAAGAAGCTAGATTGGAGGCAACCGTTCATAGATTATTTGAACACTGGCAAACTACCTCAAGAGAAATCTCAAGCCCATCAGGTGAAATAGAGAGCTCTTCCTATGCTCTTGTTGATGGCACCCTGTACCGACGATCCTTTGACTAGATGTGGTTACATTATTTAGACAAACATGAAGCCCATGGAATTATAACTGAGGTACACTCAAGTCTATGTGGAGCACATCAGTCCGGTCTGAAGATGAAGTCGAAGATCAAAATACTTGGATACTACTGGCCTTCTATGATCACAGATTGTATGGACGTAGCTAGGAGATGCCATCAGTGTCAGGTGCATGGTGTGGTCCTCCACCAACCAACTAACATTGTACACCCTACTTTGGCTTCATGGCCATTTGAGTGTTTGGGTACCGACATTATAGGTCTGATCAATCCTTCTTCAACAGGGCATCGATTCATCTTAGTTGTTACCGACTACTTTTCCAAAAGGATGGAAATTATCTCACTCATAGAGGTCACAGCTAACCATGTGCTTAAATTTTTCAGGAACCATATCGTATATAGGTTCGGGGTGCCTCGATAAATTATATCTGATAATGGTACTACATTAAAAAGCATGAATATCAACATCTTCACCAGAAGACACGGTATAGATTGGAGATACTCTACCATCTACTACCCTAGAGCTAATGGTTTAGTAGAAGCATTCAACAAAAATCTCATCCAGATACTGAAGAAGACTCTTAATGACAATAAATAATAGTGGAAGCATGGTTGAAGCTCCTACCACACACATACCAAACTCCAACTCAGTCTACCCCATTTTCCTTAGTGTATGGGTCCAAAGCCATTCTTCCTTTAGAAGTTCAACTCCCATCACTAAGGATAGCATTGGGTAACAAGATCACTACATAGGAAATGCAAAGTTGCAGTTAGAAGAGCTCGAAGGTTTGGAGGAAAGTCGCCTACGGGAGTGCCAAAATCTCGAGTTATACAAGGCCAAAATGATTCAAGTTCACAACAAGCTGGTCCACCCTAGGTCTTTCTTAGTAAGAGAACTTGTGTTAGTCCTAAGGAGATCAATTGTTGCCCGTCAAAAGATGGGAGGCAAGTTTGAACCCACTTGGGAAGACCCCTATGTCATAGAAAAGGCCTACCAAGGAGGATCTTATCAGCTTATTGATTGTAAAGGGGAACACCCGATACTTTCAATTAATGGGCTATATCTAAAATAATATTACCCATAAAATAAAACTTGTTTGAAAATAATTCATTAATAAAAAGAACAAAATATATTTCCATTCATTGAATCTTCTTTTCTTTCGAAGTGTAATTTGCTTGTCTTGTGAATCCACCGTAACATGTTTAAGGTAGGTATAAGTGTCCCCCAGTGGCATCCTATCCCTCTTTCAAAACACAAACATAATCTTTCGATGCTTTAGAATAGGTGTAAGAGAATCTGAGAGGCATCCTATTTCTATTAGCATAACTAAGTTAGGAGTGAGAGAACCCAAGCAGAATCCTTTCTTATTGGGACTTCTTGTTATCATCTGTGGCATCATTTCATCATTTTCCCAGCATATTTTAAGGTAGGTGTAAGAGTCCCCAAAAGGCATCCTATTCCTTTTAGCACATGCACACAACAAACATAAATCTTTTTATGTCGAACTATTTTGATGTGGGAGCAAGCCCCCTGTGGCACTCACTCATTAGCTGCTATAGGTCAGGTCTATAAGCAACATCGCTAGTATGTCACCCCAATGGTCATTTATTGGAGGATGTGAGTCCCCAAACTTTCTTCCTAACTTAACTAATGCAAACCAATGAGCATTTTATTAGTATGGTATTCTTCAATGCCCATCTAGTAAGTTACCTCATGTTGACTTTGTTTAATAAGATGTGAGTCCTCGTGCTTTTTTCTTGAGCTAACCATCATTTTTTAAGTCCCCCAAGAGGCTTCTTTCCTCTTGACTACTTTTGAGTTGATCTAAGTCCCCCAGTGGCATTCACTCATTAGTCTCCCTAAGTCGGATAGGTCGAAGATAGACTATCCCAGCCGTCAGTTCTGCTTTAGGAGGATGTGAGTCCCCAAGCTTTCTACTTAGGCTGATTGTTGCAAATCGACGGGCACCTTAAGTTGGTTGATGTTTGCTATGCTGACAGCGACTCACCCGGTGGTTACACCACTTTTGGAAGATATGAGTCCCCATGCTTTCTCCTTGAGTTGGACACCGAATACCTATTGAATTTATGACTAGCCAGGTCATTTTCTCTAGGGTGTTGGATTAAGCCTTTACCGGCTCCATCCCCTATGGGCACTCTATTTGGATCAAGTCCTTTGAGACCTCATTTAGACATTACTCATGTTACTTTTAGATTGGACAGTCCCCCTTTCTTAGTATCCACCCCAGTGGTTGGAAAAATTATTCAGTAGATGCACAGATTTTTCCTTGGTTAAGTAAATCTGAGATAGGTCTAGGCTGATATAAGCTCCTTCCCAGTTTGATCCCTCGCAAACTAACAGGGTCCATGATAAAACAAGCAACTAAAACAAACAAATAAAATTTTTGCTTATGGATTAGGAATTCAAACCCCCAAAGGACCCCTTCTCACAAGCAAGTATCCTATCTTTAGGGCACTGTCAGCAGAACTCACTATAGGAAATGCCTGACTACCAAAGTTAAGATAAATCCCTGGGTCGGTACACACTCCGTAGTCGCCCTTAAATCAGGATCAATCTATTTTTCCACAAGCAGGTTACCCCGACAATCATTCCGTTCTGAGCGACATAAGACTATGATGCATTCTTTCTAGCATGATTATCGCAAACCAACGGGCAGCCCTAAGTTGAGTTCGATTTGTTGCCCAAAGCAACCGATCATATGTGAGTCCTCGAGCTTTCTTTCCTTAAATTGATCATTGCAAATCAAAAATCACTCCTTTGGTTGGATAGCTCTCCCATCGGTCGAGAAGCTACTCCATTTATTCCAGTAAATTTGAGATAGGTCTAGGCTTCTATAAGCTCCTTCTCAATGTGATCCAACACAAACTGACAGAATACATCAAAATGAATAAATTAAAAATGAAAATTAATCCTTGACTATTCTTGAGCTGTTCTAAGTCCCCTAGTGGCATTCACTCAATAGTCAACCCTAGGTCGGGTCTGATTTGTTGCCCAAGGTAACTGATCACCCTAGTGGTTCATTGTTCCTAGAAGATGTGAGTCCCCGTGCTTTCTTCTTAAGACTTGACCATTGTATACCAAAAGGCATTTCTCCTTGGTTGGATAGTCCTACCTTATGGTTGGTAGGCTACTCCCTTTGAATTGGTAAATCTGAGTTAGGTCTAGGCTTCCATGGCCCCTACTCAGTACAGTTCCTCACAAACCTATGGGATCCATCATAATCAGCATAAATAAAACTAAAAATGAAATCAATCTTGGCTATATTTGAGTTGATCTGAGTCCTCCAGTGGCATTCAATCAATAGTCAGCCCTAGGTTGGGTTTCAATCTGTTGCCTTGCTAATAGATTATCCCAGCAACTAGTCTCTACTTGGAGGATGTAAGTCTACTACACTTTCTTCCTAGTACGGTTGCTGCATACCCAAAGGCATCCCTTTGGTTAGCTAGTCCTACTATGTGCTTAGTATACTACCCCCATTAAATTGGTAAATCTAAGTTAGGTCTTAGACTCCATGGCTCCTATTCAATACAACCCATTGCAAACCAATAGGGTTCATCCTAAAAACTCAAACCTAACAAAATTAAAACAAATTCAACTCTCTCCCCTGGTGGAGATCTCTCCGTAGTGAGATTCAAATCAAATCCAACCTTTCATCTCCTTGTAGATGACTTGAACCTGCTTCCCTAGTGGAAGGTTCACACTCTATCCCTTAGTGAATTTCTTCCCTCTCTCTTATGTCTTGGACATAAGTAGAGCCACATTGCACTAAGCTCTGGATTCCTTCTTTTCCTTGGGTTAGGGATAGATAGTTTCTGTTAGTGCTTATGATCTCTCGGTATTGTTGATCATTTCGGTCAATCCCAATATGTGCAGTGTTTCTGGTCAGTCACACCAGACCTATTAAGCGCCCTTTGTTGACCTCATTTTTAGAATGAGCTCTCAACACCTCCATCTTAGACATAGGACTTTTCTTAGACTTTAAGAGTTCCTTACTCTTAAGACACATCTAGTGATTAGGTGGACACTCTCATCTAGTCCTAGAAGACTTAGAAGAGTTAGCCATAGGAATAGGTTATACCTTAGGGGTGTTAGGAAAATCTCCTACTCTTTAGCTTAAACCATTCCTCACTTTCCTACTTCCAAGTCAAACACCAAATTAATTCTATTTGATTTTCTCAAACTCAAATCAATTCCATAATTGAATTCCATGATTCAATTCCATGATTGAAATCCATGATTGAAAGCCATGATCAAAATCCATAAAAAGTTCCTAAGTTCAAATTTTCCAAGTACTTAACCCTTTCTAAAGGACTTAGCCAAAATCATGATCTAAACCTACTCAATTCTTTGAGATTTTCTCATGATCCATTTATATTCTCATTTATATTCACATTTATAAATTAAATATAAATTCAAATCCATCAAATCAAATTCAAAATTCTAAATCAATTCATGACATTTTCCTTAATTTCCTTTTATTTTCCATTAAAATACTTAGCCAAAATCAACTCTAAAACTTGATCAAACCTATTCAAATCCTTGGGATTTTCTCAAAACTTATTTATATCCTTATTTATATTCTCATATATAAATGAAATATAAATATAATTCAATCAAATCTAATCCAAAAATTAAATTTCAAATTAAAAATGCTTGAAATTCCCTTAAATCTCTTAATTTTTCATTAATGGATTTAACCTAAACTTTGATCAAACCATTTCAAATTCATGGGATTTTCTCAAAATATATTTGTATTCTCATTTATGTTCTCATATATAAATGAAATATAAATATAAACCAATCAAATCCAATTCAAAAATTAAATTTCACGTTAAAAATTCCATTAAATCCTTTAAATTTCCTTTAATGGATTTAACCCAAATTATGATTAAATCTTTCAAATCCTTAAAATTTTCTCATGATCAATTTATATTCTCATTTATATTCACATATATAAATGAAATATAAATTCAAACAATCAAAACCATCTCCAAAAATCAAACTCAAATCCACTCAAAATTAAATCTAAGCCTTTCAAGTCAAAATCTTGAACTTAGCCAAATCACTTTCAAATCAAGCCAAACTCTTGATTTTCTCTCATGGTTCAATCAATCCTACAATCATGAGCTCATATATAAATCCAAACCTCAATCAAATAATCAAAATCCAAATCAAAAATCAAACCCAAGACTCCTTCATATTCTTCCTTTAAATATGAAATTTTCAAATGGATCAAAATCCATTTGACTTCACTTGTAAAGGGATTTATATTTCAATCATAAGTCCATATACAAGATCAATCAACTTCAAATCAAGCTTTGACCAAGCCATTTGACCCACTTAGGTTCACTTGATCCAAAGTAACTTAAAGTACCCTTATGAGCCAACTCTTGATCCAAACCAAATTGGATTGAACCAAACTCATATATCCCTCTCATCATGATCAACAATCATCATGGGATGATCAATCAATCAAATTAGGTCAAACCAAGTCAAACTTAATGGTTGACCAAGTCAATTCTTAACCAAAAATGAAACCTTACATAGCCAAAATCCACCATAGGCCAAATTGATTGAGACCATTGATCCAAGTTCACTCATGACCTATGTTTGAACTAGACCAAGCCAACATTTGAGCCTAACCAAACCCAATTGGCCCACTTGACCCAAGTTGACCCATTTTGACCAAAAGGGTCAAAATGTATCAAACCTTGATCTAAGCCAAATTAATTGAAACCAATGGGTCAATTCCATTCTAAATCACTTGTGGAACTTGACCAAAGCCTCAATTGGCCAACTAAACCCAACTTAACCCAATTGACCTTAGACCCAACATGACCTAAAGGGATCATGTTGAGCCAAAACTAAACCTAACCCAAATTGATTGGAAACAAAGATACCAATCCACTCCATATGACTAACCAAACCTAAACCTACCCTTGACCTAACCCAAATAGGTCAAATGGATCAAATAGGTCAACTTGACCCATTTGACCTAAATGAGTCATATGAGCCAAAAACCAAATCTATACCAAATTGAACCAAACCAAAGGCACCAAAACATTTCAAATGATCATATGAACTTGACCCAACCCTTGGTTTGACCCAATTTGACCAATTGGTGAACTTGACCAAAGTTGACCCATTTTGACCTAAATGGGTAAACATGAGCCAAACCCTATCAAATGGATTCCAAATTGAATGGAATTTGGCCCAACCTATTTTATCAACATACCAAACATACCCAAATTGAAAAAAATAGCAAAATGACCATTCTACCCCTAGACCATAGAACAAATTTTGGCCTAGCCCATGGGTATTTTGGTTATACACTCATCACAATCACTTGAGGCTTTCTTAAAAGCTCAAGGTAACTTAGTGATGAGTGGTGCACCCAACCCAATGGGTTTGGGTCAGCCCATTTGACCCATGGACCAAACCCAATCCTTACCCTTGAAATTGAATTTTAAAATCCCTCCTAAGCTCAATTCAAGCACATGGAGAGTTATCATTCCATTCCTCTAGCCAAACCGACCATGTCACACTTCAAACAACCTAAACATACCACTCTATAGGGTCAATTGGATCAAAATGGTAAGCTCATTTCTGGCCATCCGATTGCCATAGGGGGTGATATACTCCTCCTAATTCACTGAAATTTTCATTCACTCACACTCGATTGGAACCTAGGAACTCTAAGCAATCATCAAAGAGCTTTCCCAAGGTCTTTAGAGAGGATTTGAATCTTGCATTCTTTGATTTTGCACAATGCAAAACAAGGGAGCTTGATCCAAAAGTGAATTTTCTCTACACTTAATCTCTTTCCAATTCCTCTTGCACACTTGATCTAGGAGCTAAGTCAAATTGGCCCGAGCTTTCTTTGAGGTTCTAGAGGCAAGGGAGAGCTCAATTTAATCAAAGTCGCAAAGGGATTGAAGAGGAGTTGGTTCACCCATTCATCCACTCAACCTCAAGGCCTAAGAATTTCAACACGGCTTCGTCTCCACTAGACGAAGCTCATCAATCTCGAGTGCCAATGATCACCTCCGGCGAGGTTAGTGATTTTTTGACCACTTAGAATAGAAAGTGTTGGTCCTTTGTGAAAGGAATTTTTATTGCATGTGAAATCCAACGTCGGATTAACCGCTCTATTCCTCTAGATGGTGTGGGTTGAGTCTTGAATGAATCTATGTTAAATCAAGCTCAGATCTCCTCTTGGATCATGGACGGTTCACATTGATCCTTAGGGAAGAACTTGGCTCATCTCAGTCATCCATCCGTGCAATTTAGATGGATGATTGAGATTACTAGACACATTTTATAAACCCCTTATTCAATTTAAACCGTGGGTGTATCCTCACCGTCGATCGATTGAAGGATATTAGCATGGCCAACCGCCGTGGATGTGATGTTTTGGCATGCTTGTAAAGATGACCACCCGCCACGTGCCATCAATGGTATTAAGTGAGGATTAGTTATTTAACTAATTAATTCCTAATTAATTCCTATATCTTCAAAAATTCATAACTCCTTCAATAAAAATCAAAAAATATACAAGAAAAAATGCTATGGATAGATAACTTCATCTAGAATATTTTAAAAATATTTTCAATGGATTTTGAATTCCCCTTTTCTTTGAATTTGGGTTTCTTTGGGAATGTTAATTAGTTAATTATTCCCTAATTAAGTAACCAATTGATCTCAAATTTCTAAGATTCATTTTAGGGGATGACCTCTACCTCCCCTAATTTTCTTGAGATTTATTGAGGCTTTAATTGGGGAAATTGTTAGCTCATTCCCTAATTACCCCTTTCATGTAATTAAGAGTAATTAAGATATGATTAGTGGATTTACCCTATGATTAAGTTTGATTAAGGTCAAATCCAGTGAGTAGGGATTTTATGAAATAATTTTGGAATATTTCGCCTAAGATATTCCCTAAACCCCCTTTTCTTTCCTTAATATCTTCTTAATTAAAGGTTAATTCATTAATTATCTTTTTAAATAATTTTCAAAAATTCTAAAAATTTCCAAAAATTAATTAATCTACTTTGGGTAGATGCTTAGGTGTTTAATAGCCTAAGTCTAATTAAGAAAATTACAACTCCTTTCATAAGTATGAAGAGGTATTTTAAAAGTACTTAAGCTAAACTCCTTAGCTTACTTAACTTTTAATTGTCAGCCAAATTGCATTAGGCCTTTCATTATTAGGTGCATAGCAAATTTAAATACCTTGTGGGTTTTATGTCATCTCATTGGCTCATAATTACTTAGTTAATTTTTCTAAGGTGGTGTAGGTAAGGGTTAATTAAGCCACTTAATTTAAACCTTAACCTAATCAATACTTAAAAATGGATTTAATTATTTGAAAATTAAACAAAAAAAATATAAAACACATGTGGGAATGGGTTACCAATAGCAAACTCATCTCACCTTTTCAAAATTAAATCAAACTTCAAACCAAACAAAAAAATTATTTTGAACACTTTGATTTATTCTAAATTTTCTTATTCTTTAAGAATGTCTTTAGGATTTAAGTAAAGTGAGTTTGTTTACATGCTTTCATTGCTTTAGATGTTTTCCAACATGTTAAATTGTATTCCATGTGATTCATGCTTCCATGATTTCATGTTTCCAAAGTTTTAAAATGAAATTGTTTACTTTATGTCAATGTGCATGTGTTGGCTAAAGTAAAATATGAGTGGCTATTATCACTACTAAATCCAAAATATTTTCAAAACTAATAAATGAAATATCAAATCTAAAAGTGTGCTATTCATATCTTAATTATTAGCTTGCATGTGATGAATTATAAAGTCATGTTTAGTGTAGCCTTTCCTTTCTTTCTTATGATAGCATAGCTCTGAATATGGGTTGGTAAGATGTGGGTTCATTTGAAAAGAACCTAGCACTTAATTCCAAACCTTATTCATCTGTATGCTCTCACTTAAGAAGGGTTGCCTATACTTGCATGAATAAATTGCATAAATAAAAAAAAAATAAAATTATTAAACAACATTTACGGCTTCCAATTTTTTAGTTCATTTCTTTTATATGCATGTTAGTATTTAAGAAAAGTGGTATATTAGTATGGACAACCCCGAGGTTGTGAGGCTTTAAGTAGCCTTAAGTAGGTCTTATACCTTGCACCTCTAGTTAACAATGGCATCGTACTCACTTATGCCTTTCTTACCTTCATGCATGTATGTGAAATTTTGGATAAGGAAAACCTTTTCTACTTAAGAAAAATCATGCATATTCAACTTCTAAATTTTCTTAAATGGGTTACTTAGCATGCATCATAAAGTGTGTTAACTATTCTCATTTGCATGTATATATATATGTCTAGGGTCCATCCATATGCATGTTATATATGTTGGGAAAGAATTGGAGTAATGTGTGTTACATGAATTTTGATTCATTTTTCTTAATCTTAAAATGTCTTTCTTTTTGAATAAGTTTGTTTAGAGTTTGTCTAAACTCAGGATTGATTAAAAGATGTAATTAAAATATTCACCTAAATAAAATTAAAATGTAAACTTACCTTAGAAATTACTTATGGGTTAGGGAAGGAAAGAGAAGTTCACTTCTCTTTCTCTCTCTTCATAATTTAGTAATTAATTGTAGGTTTCACTCAAACCAAATTAAAACAAAAAATAAAAAATAACCCAAAATCACTAAATAACTTAAATGAAACCCTCCTCTAAGCTGAACATGTTCTTTATACTTAGAAAAGTTGAACCTAAAGTCCTAAGCTAAGCATACCACACAAAGCTTCAAAGCACACACATTAGCCTAAGTCACAACTTCTAGCTTTAGGTTAGGTCGGTGCATGGTTTAATGTTATGTTTTGTTTTGTGATATATATTTTAGACTGGATGTTAGGGTGTATGCTCATAGAATGAATGGAACGATGTGCTTAGTCTAACTATTCTTTTTTGCAGGGGATTGTGCTAAAGGGGCGCTATCATAAATAAAAAAATATAAATGCTCTTGCTTGCAGGTACTTATACCCCTTTGCATAATCCATAGGTCAAGTGGACTTAATCACCCATATGTGGGGTGTTAAGTCTAATATACATGCTTGGGATTTGTTTGGTGTGATTTAGCTAACCCTTGTTTTGTAGGTGTTAGCTAGATTTCCCTTTTCCTTTTCATGTAAAAACTTATATATTTAGGATTTTGGAATAATTTGTTATGGGGATTAAGATGAGCATTGATCATAAGATCCTATCTTATACACCATGTGAAGCCTTGGAGCATCTACCATCCAACCATCCAAAGGAAGAACCAAAGAAGAAGAGAAGAAAAGAAAAGAAAGAAAGAAGAAAGAAGAATTAAGCTTGAAGATCCCCATAACAATGAATTCCTTTGCTTAAATTATAATTTAATTCATTTGTAATCCAGGTTGTATAAGATTAGAGCTCGGCTACCCATATTTGATATTTTTGGGTTTGTGCGGTGGTTCCCAACCATAAATGACCAGTTATTCTTTTTGCGATTAACTTTATAAATTGATTGATGATTTGTTTAGCTTTTGCATTAAGTGGCATATTTTTCCTAGTTTCTTTCTTGTTTTATGTATGGCCTAGATGTGGATTAGGCTCTTTAGATAAAAATAAATATTTTACCCAATTTAACAACTCAAATTAAAACTAAACCACTTATAACATCACCTAAAGCTTAGGATTAAAATCAAGATAAAAGACTTAGCAGCCCCTTAGCTGGATGAACATTTCTTTATAATATCATGC
Source organism: Cymbidium sinense (assembly GCA_021442155.1). Taxonomy (NCBI): domain Eukaryota; kingdom Viridiplantae; phylum Streptophyta; class Magnoliopsida; order Asparagales; family Orchidaceae; genus Cymbidium; species Cymbidium sinense. The sequence continues at coordinate 135,216,957 of CM038216.1, forward strand.
ATAAATACATCTTATTTCACTCTTGATTGGAGAGCTTTCACCTTTTCCAGAGAACCCAGCTTGACCTTTGAGGGACGTGGTGGAAACTCAACTCCTACCTTCTCGCTGATTTTGGCTAATAATCTAATTTATCATGCATTAGTCATAAAAATCATATTATCCTGAGTCAAAATGATTGTTAAAAAAAATAAAATAAAATTTGAATTGCATTAGATTTAGGTCATTTGAAGTATACCCTTTACATAAACTAGTCTCTTTAGGGAGTGTGTTTACGGACTTAATCACTTTCCAAATAAAAATAGCTCAGCTATCTTGCATAAGCATAAAGACTTGCCTACATGGATTTAAAATCGTAGGAGGAGTTATTGGCGGCCACCCCCAGGCGATTGTAACTCCAAGTTGTCGGGTGATTTGTCCTCTCTCATGGAGGCAACTCAATTATCCATTTTCTCCTTAGATTTAGGTTATGCTTCTGGCCCTCACCGAAGCTCCCTAGATTTAGGTTCTGAGGTTGCTTCTCCTCTTTGTGGGCCATAAGTATAATTCCTCACTTCCTAGGTATTTCTTTAATCTTGTGTTAAGGAATATTAAGTCCTAAAATTCTAATGAAAAATACAACTCAAATAAACTAAATGAATTTCAAAAATGTAAAGCCCAACTATTGGATAGTTTGAGATGCTCGCTAAGTTTTCTAGCATCGTGAGCATCTCCTACTTATTCCCATTTTAGCTTCGATAATAACTCCCTCTTTTGATCAATCCCATTTGATCTTCAAATACAAACCAATCAATTGCTAGTCCTTCCTATTAAAATCTTCAGAGACAACGATCATTTACCTTAATCGAGAGTTTTCCTAAGGGATCCCGTCCCTTAGGATGTAATTAACTATGGGGGCTTGCCCCTGAAGGGAACTTAACGAACCAGGTTTAAAATAAACCATGCTTTACTTTTTCATGTAAAGTAGGGGAAGAATCAGTAATACATATGTAAACCCATCATCCTTAGGAGTCCTTATTGAGATGATTAGTTCCATTAAAGGGTAGTGACTTTTATCTTTCGAGATATTACACTATACCTTGATGACGTATCTAATCACCTGAATAAGTATATCTGTGGATCTAGGTGGCTTCATACCAAGTTGAACTTTTCATATATATAATTTTGCCTCCCATTTCACCAACATATTTGAAGGCGACTCTATATGACATGATAAAATAGGCTATTTAAGTTATCACATCAATCATTGAGTCCGAAAGCACACTTTCTCCACGGCCGCGATCTAAGATCGATGACTTTAATCTCACGAGCTTAAATCATAGGGGAATCTATCATGATTTCATCACAGCCGTTCGTTCTAATCACACAGAACAGACGACATGTGATATGTCTTCTCCCGAGCGGCGAGAGACAGATGTCGTCCGTCGACCATCGCTCGATTTGAGCTCACCAGAGCTCGAATGGAGCTCAAACTCACCCCACACCTTCAGCGAACCATAAATAATGTATCTAATAGTCCAAATTTGATAGAATTATAATTTTCTTCACAAAGAACCAAGAAAAATTTATCCTAAGATCAGTTTTGAGCAATAATCTTGTCGGAGGCTATCACTGGTGCTTCCAACAGAGGAGGTAGCTTCGTCTAGTAGAGACGAAGCCCTATTGAAGGTATTGGATCTTGATTTGAAGTGGATGGCTCAGTTGACCAAGCTCCCCTTCAATGGTGATCAGCCTTGATTAAGGTGGTGCTTCCCGTGGCATGGAGACTTGGGAAATGACTTGGTTGAGCTCAGTGAGGTCCACTGAAGGTGTGTGTAAGGTTAATTTGGTTTTTATGAAGAATTGAGTGAATTGGGATGGACCTCCCCTATTTCGACTTTGAGCAAAATCGAGAAGGAGAAATCAATGGAGCTTGGGAAGGGCTTGGAAATGCTTGGGGAGAGTTCGATTTGATCTCCTTAGCTCTATGGAAATGAATGCTTGTGATTTTAGTGGGAATGAGGGGGAGTATATCTCCCCCCTCCATGGAGCAGACGGTGAGAGGCTGAAATGCCATTTTTAATCAATGGGTGAGATTGGGTTCATGGTTTGAGTTTCAAAACACCCCATGTGGGTCATTTTAGGCAGAGGAGTGGAGGAGAGTGAGGGCCCATGTGCTAGGTGAGTGCATTTGGTGATTCAAGTACTCAATTTCCATTAGAGGGGTTAGTTTGACCTTGGGCTGGGTCATGGCTGACCCAAGCTCATTAGGTCATGTTCACCACCCTCCTTGGTGACCAAGTTTAGAAGGATGCCAAGTGGCCTTGAGAAAGAATTGACCAAATTCCAAGTGTATTTGGCCATAAGATACCCTTTGACCTAAAGGTGAAGTGGTTAATTGGCCATGATTTTGATTTGGGAAGATTTGAAATGATTCAAAATTGGGTTGGCCAAATTTCAAGTGATTTGGAGTTCATTTGGTTTGAATTGGTTCAATTTGACCCATTTAGGTTAAGTTCGATCAAATTGGGTTAGGTTGATCAATTAGTCAAATTGGGTCAAACCATGGGTTAGGTCAAGCTCAAATGATCATTTGGAGCCTATGGCTATCATTGGTTTGGTTCAATTTAGTTTATATTTGGCTTGGTTCAATTTAGTTTATATTTAATTTTGGTTCATTTAGGTTCATTTAGTTTAAATAGGTCAAGTTGACCAATTTTATCAATTGGATTAGGTCAAGGGTTGGTTTAGGTTTGGTTGATCAATTGAAATATATTGCAAGCTTTAGTTTCAATCTATTTTGGTTTGGTTTGATTTCAAGTTGATTTGACCTTTTAAGTCCAGTTGAGTTCATGGTCTATTTGGCTAGGTTGGTTCCAATTGGTTAATTGAAGCTTTGGTCAAGTTCAACAATCAATTTAGAATGAATTTGACCCATTGGTTGCAATCAATTTGGCTTAGATCAAGATTTGACCCATTTTGACTTTATGTCAATTTGTCAACTTCAAGTGGCCAATTAGACTTGGTTTGGCTCAATTGATGGCTTGGTCAAGTTCAATCATTGATTATGGATTGATTTAGATCAATGATTTCAATCAATTTGGCTTATAGTGAATTTTGGCTTGTTTAGGTTTCATTTAGGTTAAGTGTTGACTTGGTCAATGGATAGGTTTGACTTGGTTTAACCCAATTTGAATGATTGATCATCCTAAGATGATTGTTGATCACAATGTGAGGCTTAGATGGGCTTAGTTCAATCCAATTTAGGTTGGATTATAATTTGGCTCAAAAAGCTGCTTTAGGTTAGTTTGGGTCAAGTGAGCCGGTCAATTGGCTTGATCAATGCTTGATTTAAGTTTGGTTGAACTCACATATAGACTTATGATGAAAATATAAATCCAATTGCAAGTGATTTGGAGTCAAATGGGTTTTGGTTCATTTAAAAATTTCAAGTCAAAAGGGTGAACATGGGTTTGACTTGGGTTAGTTTGATTTTGATTTGATGATTGTAGTTTATGTTTATATTTGGGCATGTGATCAAAGAAGTGGTTGTTTGAAGAGAGAATCCAAAGGTTTGGATAGATTTGAGAATGATTTGGCTAAGTTCAAAGAATTGACTTGAAAGAGTATAAGTTAGATTTAAGTTGGATTTGAATTTGAGTTTTGAATTTAATTTTGGCTATTTGAATTTATATTTTATTTATGTTTGGGAATATAAATGAGAATATAAATGGGTTATGAGAAAATCTTTTGAATTTTGAGTGATTTGGATTTGATTTGAGCTAAGTCCATAAGATGAAATCAAAGGGCTTAGGCAAGGTTTTGGATTTGGAATTGATCATAAGTTTCAATCATTTTGAATTGATTCATGATTTAGATTTTGGAATTGATTTATGATTTGATAAAAATCAATTTAGTTGGAATTGATTTAGGATTTGGGTATTGGAATTGATTGATGATTTGAGAAAATAAATTGAGTTGGAATTGATTTAAGATTTTAATTGGGTTGGTTTTAAGGAGGACGAGATTTCAAAGCAGGGTAAGTCCTCCTAATACCACTAAGGCATAACCTATTCATATGACAAACTCTTCTAAGTCTCTAGGGTTAAGTTAAGTGTTCACCTAGTCACTAGAAGTGTCTTAATACTAAGGAGCTCTTAGTGTCTAGAGGAGTCCTATGTCTAAGATGGAGAAGTTGAGAGCTCACTCCAAAAGTTAAGAGCTTCCTTTCAAAAAGGAGAAGAACCACAATCTACTATTCTAGGAAAGGCAGGGATAGGAATAGTTCTCTTAACTCCAGACCGTGATGTGATGAGATTCTCATATCATTTGTCCAACCAATGCATCAACAATGAAGCCGAATATGAGGCTTTGATTGCCAATCTGGAGTTAGTCATTAGAGTGTGTGTCTAGAGCATCAACATCTTTGGGGATTCTCAATTAGTTATCAACCAAATTGTTGGGTCTTACAAAATTCTAAAGCCTACGCTCCATCACTACCAGAAGTACACCATGGAGTTGTTGGCCTAAATCTCAAAGGTTATCATTTATAAGATTCCTCGAGGAGAAAATATAGTAGCAGATGCATTAGCCAAGCTAGCAAAAGAGTTGATATGTCCAAAAGATGAGTTCATATCAATAAGGGTCCAAAATAGACAAGTCTTATCCCTTATTAACGCTGAACTCATCGAGAAACTTTCTCTTAAAGGGGAGGTTGTTGTTGCCAAAAAGGATGAGGAGTTAGATTAGAGGCAACCATTCATGAATTATCTAAATATGGAAAAACTACCTCAAGAGAAGTCATTAGCACATCGGGTGAAGCAGAGAGATCTTTCTTATGCTCTCATGGATGGCACCTTGTATCGGCAGTCCTCAATCATATGTGATTACATTGTTTGGACAAACACGAAGCCCATAGGATCATGATTGAGGTACACTCAGGTTTATGCGGAGCACATCAGTCCAGTCTAAAGATGAAAGCCAAGATCAAGAGACTAGGCTACTACTAGCCTTCGATGATCACAAATAGCATGGATGTAGCTAGGAGATGCCACCAATGTCAGGTACAAGGTGTGGTCTTACATCAATCACCCAACATTCTACATCCTACATTGGTCTCATGGTCATTCGAGTGCTGGGTTACTAACATAGTGGGCCCGATTGATCCTCCTTCTTCAAGGGTCATCGATTCATTCTAGCTGCCACCGAGTACTTTTCCTAGTGGGCAGAGGCAATCCCACTCAAAGAGGTCACAGCTCAGCATGTGCTCCAATTTTTCAAGAACCATATCATATATAGGTTTGGGTGCCTCGATGAAATATATTCAATAATGGTACTGCATTCAAGAGCACTAAAATCAACAGCTTTGCCCAAAGACACGGCATAGATTAGAGATATTCTACCATCTATTATCCAAGGACAAATGGCTTAGCAAAATCCTCCAACAAAACTATCATCCGGATATTAAAGAAGACACTCGACGACAACAAACGACAGTGGCATGAGAAATTAGTTAAAGCCCTGTGAGCTTACCGCACCACATACAAAACTCCAACGCAATCTATCATATTCTCCTTAGTGTATGGGTCTGAAGCAGTTCTACCATTAGAGGTCTAACTCCCATCATTAAGGATTAGGGCGTAAGATCACAATGAGCGTGCCAAGTTACGGTTTGAAGAGCTCAAGGAAGATACGCCAAGCATGCCGAACCTCGAAGTATAAAGCCAAAATGATTCAAGCTCATAACAAGCTGGTCCGTTCTAGAGCTTTTTAAGTATGAGAGTTTGTTTTAGTTCTAAGGAGACTATTGTCGAAAGATGGGAGGCAAGTTTGAACCCACTTGGGAATGCCATTTTTCATAGAAAAAGCTTACCAAAGAGGATCTTATCATCTTATAAATTATAAGGGAGAGCGTCATATGCTTTCAATCAATAGGCACTACCTAAAAAAATACTATCCATAAATCTTATTTCAAATCAATTATTAATAAAATGGCTTTCATCTCAAACTTCATCCCTTGATATTGGTTAGAAATATCTTTGCTTGCGATTCTTCCATGGTGTGTTTAGGATAGGTGTAAGGAACCCAAGCGGTGTCCTATCCTTTAGCAACACAGCACCAACACAAACTACACATAATCACATAAAATAAATATATATCTTTTGTCTCGGGCTATTTTGATATGGGATAAATCCCCCTGTACCACTCACTCATTAGCTACTCTAGGTCAGGCTGGCATGCTACCATGCTAGTGTGTCACCCTAGTGGTTACTTGTTTGGCGAATGTAAGTCTACGCGCTGTCTTCCTAACTTGACCATTACAAATCGATGAGTCTGGTGTTTGTAGCCTTATGCGACCGCTACCTCATGTTGACTTTGTTTAAGAGGATGTAAGCCTACATGCTTTCTTCTTGAACTTCATCCCATATCGGCTCCTTTCCTCTTGACTACTTCAAGCCTAGGTCTAGTCCTTACACAGGACTCCCCACTTGGTAGTCACCCTAGATCGGATAGTATATGTCTCACTGATGACAAACTATCCCGATGATCATTTTCGTTTGTGTGGATGTAAGTCTACAAGCTTCCACTCAGATTGATCGTCACATACCGACAGACACCTTAGGTTGGTTGGTTATCATCATACTGACGGTGACCCACCCAGTGGATACACCACTCGTGGCAGATGTAGATCTACAACCATTCTCCCGGAGTTGGTCATCGTATACCTATAAGCTTTCTTTTACAGTGTCTTGATAAAACCCCTAGCGACACATCCCCTATGGGCACTCTATTTGGATCACATCTCTAGCGACCCCATTTAGACACTACCCTAATTACTTTTGGATTGGACAGTCCCCCTTGCCTAGTAGCCACCCTGATGGTTGGAGATTTATCTTACAGATATGGACATTCTCCCTTGGTCCAGTAAGTCTGAGATAAGACTAGGTTGATATGAGCCCTTCTCAATATGGTCCCTCACACACCAACAGGGTCCACACAAATATATAAATAAAAAATATATATATATTCACTTGTGGATTAGGAGAAAAACCCCCAGCGGTACCTTTTCCCAAACAGACATCCTATCTTTAATGCTGTGACAGCAAAACTCCCTATAAGAATTGTTTGACTACTTTTGAGTTGAGATAAGTCCCCAAGTTGGCACTCTCTTAGTAATCTCCCTTAGGTCAGGTTCGACTTATGGTGCCACCAATAAGTCACCCGAACGGTCGTCCTTGCTTTGGAAGATATAAGTCTATCATGCATTCTTTCCAGCATGACCGTTGCACATTGACAGACAGCCTTAGGTCAGGTTTGATTTGTTATACTATCAACTGATCACCCTAATGGTCATTTGTTTAAGAAGTTCTAAGTCAACAAGCTTTCTTCCTAACTTGACCATTACACACTGAGAGGCACCCCTTAGGTTAGTTAGCTATACCCTGCATCCGATAGACTATCCCTTTGGATTTATAAATCTAAGATAGGACTAGGCTGATATTTTCTCCTTTTAGTAGATCCATCACACACAGATAGGGTCCATATAAAATTAAATTAATTTTGACTATTTTTGAGTCAATATGAGTCCACAGCAGCATTCTTTCAATAGTTGCCTTAGGTCGGGTTTGATTTGTTGTGCTAGCAACCGATCACCCTAGTGGTTCCCTTGTTTAGAAAGTTGTAAGTCAACAAGCTTTCTTCCAAACTTGATCATTGCACATCGAAAGGCACCCCTTAAGTTGGATAGTTCTACCTGATAGCTGATAGACTATCTCTTTGTATTTATAAATCTAAGACAGGCCCAGGCTGACATAGCCTCTTCTTAGTGGATCCATCGCACACTGATAGGTTCCATTTTATTCAATCCACCATCCTCCCTCTAGTGGAGTCTAATTCAATCCATCCACTCTTATCTCTAGTGGATGCTCCCCCAAAATAAATCAAAGAAATCCATACTTTAAACCTATCTTATCCTTAGTGGATCCAAGCTCATATATCAAGTAGATGTGCCCTAAAAAAATCTAAATCACATCCTCCCCCTAATGGAGTCTCAAATCATAAGCCAACAAATCAAATTCTAATCCCAGTGGATGTCCACCAATTAAATCAAATCAAATATCTCCCCAACGAGATGCAAATCATATCCTTATCCCCAGCAAATCTTTTCTCCCCAAGTCATATCAAACTCAAATTTCTATCCCTAGTGGATGATCTGAACCTTCTTCCCTAGTGGAAGATTCACATACTTGATCCCTCAGGGGATTCTTTCTTCCTCTCTTATGCCTTTAGCATATGTTAAGTTGCATTACAGTAAGATCATGATTCTGTCTACATCTCAGTTTCAGAAGTAGATCATTTTTTCTAGTGCTTGTGATCCCTCAGACGTTGTTGATAGTCTCGGTCAACACCAATATGTGCAATGTGCCTCGTTAGTTACAACACACCTATTGGGCGCCCTTTGTTAACCTCACTTTTAGGAGTGAGTTCTCAACTTCTTCATCATAGACCTAGGACTCTTGTAGACACTAAGAGTTTGTTAGTCTTAAGATACTTCTAGTGATTAGGTGAATACTTAACCTAAGCCTAAAGACTTAGAAGAGTTAGTCATAGGAATAGATTATCCCTTAGGGGCTTAAGAAAACTTGCCTATCCTATAGCCTAAACCCAATCCATTCCTCCTTCTTCAAACCAAATCTTAAATCCAATTCAAATCTAAATTATAAATCAATTCCAAATCAAATGATTGAAACCCATAATCAAATTCAAATTCCAAAACCCTTCCAAAACCATTTGATTTTATTTAATGGACCTAGTCTTAATCAAATTCAAATCAACCCTAATTCAATTGATTTTCTTAAATATCCATTCAATCTCAAATCAAATCCCAAATCAAATCCAACCCCAAATGATTGAAACCCATAATTAATTTCAAATTTCAAATTCCGTTCCTAAGCCATATGAACCACCTTCATATGCGTAGTCAAAACCCCCTTTAAACCAAATCAAACTTGGTTGATTTCTTTATAAATCAATCATTCCTTCATTTATATTCACAAATATAAATGAAATTCAAAATCAAATAGCCAAAATAAAACCAAATCAAGACTTTTCTTAAGCCATATGGACCTACCTCCATAAGCTTAATAAAATCTTAACTCAGATCAACCCAAACTCAACTGATTTCTTTATAAATCAAACCCACCTTCCATTGACCAAAAATAAATCAAACTAAATTTTCTACTTAAGCCCTTTTAACATACATCCTTAAGTTTGATCAATTTGCTTCTAAATCACTCCAAACTCAAATGATTTTCTCATAAATTATTTATATCTTCATTTTTATTCACAAATATAAATGAAATATAAATCCAAATAGCCAAAACCAAATCCAAATCAAATCAAATTTCTAATTTTAGCTTTTTTTTAGCCAATTTCTTGAACTTGGCTAAATGATATTCAAATCAATTCAAAATTCATGAATTTCTTCATGAATCAATCATTCCTTCAATCACTTACCCAAATATAAACATAAACTATAATTATCAAACCAAACTCAAGTCAAACCTAAGTTAGCCCTTTTGACTTGAAAATTTCAAATGAGCCAAAATCCATCATAGTCCAAATTGATTGTAGTTGGATTTATATTTCAATCATAGGCTCATATATGAGTTCAACTAAACTTGAATCAAGCTAAAACCAAACTAATTGACCCATTTAGATCCACTTGACCAAAAGTGACCTAAAAAATCTTATTGAGCCAAGTTCTAATCCAACCTAAATTGGATTGAATCAAGCCCACCCAAGCTTCATACTATGACCAACAATCACCATAGGGCGATTAACTACCTTGAATTGGGTCAAACCAAGTCAACTTGGTCCTTTGACCAAGTCAACCTTTAGCCCAAATGAAACCCAAACTAGCCAAAACCTATTATATACCAAATTGATTGAAACCATTGATTCAAACCCACTCAAAATCAATGATTGAACATGATCAAACTCTCAATTGAGACAAATCAAGTCCAATTGACCATTTGACATAAGTTGACCTAAATTAGCCTAAATAGCCAAAATGGGTCAAATCATGATTTAACTTAAATTGATTGCAACCAATGGCTCAAGTTCACTCCAAATCATCTATTGAACTTGACCAAAGCCATGATTTAGACCAATTTGATCAATTAGTCAACTTGACCCAACCTAGCCCAAATTGAGCAAAAGGGCCAAATTGGTCAAAATCCAAATTAATTCTAAAGCAAATCAAACCCAGACTTATAATAATTTTCAATTAACCAATTGAACATGAACCAACACTTAACCCAACCCAATTTGGTCAAGTTGATCAAATTGGTCAACTTAGCCCATTTGACCTATTTGATTCCAAATGAGTCAATATCAAACCTAAGCCAAATTAATCAAAACCCCTTGAACCAAAACTCTTCAAATCATCATTTAAACATAACACAAGCCTTGGTTTACCCAATTTGACCAATTGGTCAACCCAATCCAACATGAACCCATTTGACAAAATAAAGCCAAACCACCTCAAACCAACATATGGGACCCTAAGAGCTGGCCAAACCCGACCCAAACCAACCCAAATCCAAGTGAGACCCAATCCAAGGGGATTAGCCATTGGAAAAACCTCCCCACATTGCATTCTTTTCATAAAAAGCCAAGTCCACTCTCCCATCACTTAGGCAGCCATCCAAGTGCCAAATGGGGTATGCCTAGCCTTCCTAGCCCACCCTAGAATAGCTAGGATCAGCCATGGGGCAAGGGGAGTTCACCTCCTCCCCTCTCAAGCCAAACCAACACCCAAAGGACCAAGCCAACCCAAACTCCCCATATCTTGCCTTGAGTTCCCTGCCATAACTTCCTCTAACCACGGTGAGTCAGCGACCCCATGCCCTCGATGAAAAATGAAAAATTCAAGGACAGATCTCATCAGTCCATCAAGTGTGATCGAGGGGAATACTTCCTCAATTCGAGCAGGATTGAGCATGATTTGCATTAGGTGACTTCCTTGAGTGAAATTGAAATCCTAGAGCACCCCAAACCTCCCTCGATCGATCATTGCTCTCTGCATGTGAAACCAAAATAAGAGAGACCTCCCTTGATTCAAACTCATCCATCTCTCAACCAAACTGCAATTAAACTTGTAAACACCTTCACCACACCTAATCAAAGCCAATCAAATCATTTCCCAAGCTTCCAAGCTGCCGGAGATAGGAGCTTGATCAAGATCGAACATCAAATAGGAGGAGCTTGGTCCATAGAGCAAACTACCTCAAATTGGAGCTCATGCAGCTCAACATGGCTTTATTTTTACCAAATGAAGCTACCTCGGTTAATCCCACCGCAGGACATTAGCTCTGGTGAGGTAATTTCTCAAAGCTGATCCTTGTATGATAAATGGGTTGGTCTTTTGTGAAGAGAATGTTCATCTCATGAGATATTAGTCGTTGTATGTGTTTGTCTCCACCTCTTGATAGTGTGGGATCATTTTGATTCTAATCCAAGCTCGGGTGAGCTCGAATCAAATGGGGTCTATCTTTTGCTGCTCATGAAGGAGACGGATCATGGGTTGTTTATTCCGCATGATCGGAACGAACGGCCAAGATCAAATCATGTAGAATCCCTCAATTTCTCCTTGAAACCATGATCTAATCGGTGACAGATGGACGATCCTTTGGAAAGTGCATTAGTAATTGAGATCCCAACATCATAACTTAAATAGCCTATCTCATTGCGCCACGTGGAAAGCACGCGGTGTTAGCAGCCACGTGGTGCCGATGGGATTAGGGGTTTAATTAGGTTAATTAATTCATTTTTAAGGCTAAAATTACTAATATTCATAACTAATCTTAGAAAAATCCAAAAAATACAAACGAGAGCTCATTTTAAAGATATTTCGAAGGAGAATCCAAAAAAATTATTATTAATTAATTTTGAACAATAATATTTGCTTAATTAAGGTTTAATTAAAATTTTAATTAGCTTAATTACTCTTAGATTAATTATCTAATTAATTTTAAACTTTCTAGAGATGTTTAAAGGGGTGACCTCTGGTTCCCTTATTATTTTTTTGAAATTTATTGGATAGTTAATTAGGGAGATCAATAGATTAAGCCTTAATTACTCTCATACCTTAATTAATGATAATTAAGTAAGTGAATAGTGGATTAATTAATTAGTTAAGCTTATTGTCCTCTGTTTACAATGAGAAGTCTTAGGAAAGTGGTTTGGGTTCATTCCTTATAACCATTTCATTAAACCTCTCCATTTGTTTCAAATTAATTAAAGTTTTAGTAATTAATTAGCCACTTAATTAATCAATTAAAATAAGAGGGAACTAATTATTTTAGAGCCTAATTCAGTGTTTGAAATAACTTAGGGATTGAGATTAAGGCTTCTTCCTTGATCTCTTTCCCTAAGTTAATTTCATTATTCTAATGAAAGCATAATCAAAGGATTTAATTAACCAACTAAGAGTTTAATCAAATTAATTTAAAATCCATTCATTCTTAACTTTGTTTAATCATCATGTGTAGCTCTTTGGGTGTTCAATAACCTAAAGAGAGAGCTAATGAAATTATGTTTAGCTCATATGTGTGAGAAAATCATAAAAATAATTAAGTGAGTTCCTTAAGCTTAATTAATTAATAATTATGAGCTAATTGCATATATTTACTTTTTAATTTATTCGCACATCATATTAGCTTATAATTATTTAATTAATTATCTTAAGGTGACATAGATAAAGATTAATTAATTGATTTGATCCATGCTTAACTTAATCAATTCATAAAATTAACCTAATTACTTTTCATTAAATCAAATTAACTCAAATACGAGAAATGGGATTATGATTAGCAAACCTCTTTCACATTTCCTAAATAAAATCAAATATGAAATTAAAACAACATTAAAAAACTTTTTTTTATTTTAAATAAGCTTTTTTAATGTGATTTTCCTTAAGAATTAGTTGGATTAAATTAAATTACATGCTTGTGTTGCATTATTTCTTTCCAATCATGTTAAAATGTCGTATGTCACTTGGTTCATGCATTCATCTCTTTAAAAAAAATTTAATTAAATAATTATGATTTTTTTATGTCAAATTTGCACATGCTGACTTAATTAGAAATATGTGTGGTTATTATCAATATTAAATCTCAAATATATTTTCAAAAGCTTATTAATGAATGATAAAATATATTGTGACTTTAGTTATGTATACATAAGAAGTGAATGTGAATATAAACTTAGTGTATAAAGTGAAGTCACTTTCTTACATTGATATGTTGATTTGCATAAATTTGAATATTAATGGGTATATTAGTCTGGACATCCCAAGGACGCACAGCTTTAAGTAGCCCAAGGAGGTTCCTACCTCACTCCCCTAGTGCGGAACAATGGCAACGTACCAGTTTGATTTCATCCTTATGCATTTTGGCATTAGAATTTGGATAGAGCTTCAATTCATTTACACAAATAAATTAAATAAATCAAATTCTACTTTTGCAAGATTTTCCCATTCTTATGGTTGCATATACATCCAATATGTGATTAAGAATAGCGGGTATATTACTATGGACATTCCAAGGATGCACAGCTTTAAATAGCCCCAATGAGGTTCCTACCTCACTCCCCTGGTGCAGAATAATGGTGACGTACTTGCTTAAAACTTTTATACATTTGAATGTGTATTTAGCTAATTAATGAAAACCCTATTTCTTCTATTAAAAAGATACGCATTCATATTGTGTTCAAGTGGTTGGGTTGATTAGTCATATAATTTGAAGCTCTTTTCTTATGCTTTTGTATAAGAATTTAGATAGAGCTTTAAATTAATATGACTAAAATAATCAAACCAAATGAAACATCAATTCCAAGTATATGTGTTTATATTCATCATTTAGTGTTTACATTCATCATTTAAGTGTGCTAAGGTATAAATTGCATGTATAATTATGTTTAGGACTTAATCGTATGCATGTTATATATGATGGAAATAAATGAACAAACATATGTTATGTGATAGTAATTAATTCTAATTAATCTTAAGATGCATTTCTTATTGAATAAGATTATTCAAAGTGAAGCTAAACTTAGGACTAATTAAAATATGTAATAAGTAATTCACCAAAGGGAATTGATTAATTAATTTACTTTAGATGTGACTTAAGGTAGGGATGAAAGAGAGTGATCCTCTATTTTATTCTCTTTATAACACTTAGTGGTTTTGTGTAGGTCAAATGAAACAAAAGAAAACACTAAGTAAAAATTTTCAAATCAATTAAACCCCTTAAAGTGAAACCACTCTTTATAATTAAATGCCCTTCACACTTAGAGAATGATAACTCTAAAGCCTAATTAGAACATACCATGTAAGCCTTAACACACACACACACACACATTAAATTAAGTCACCATTTCTAGCTTTATGTTAGAACGGTGCATGGTTTGATGTATGTTTGCTTTGTGATGTATTATTGTAGACTGGATGTTAGGTGTATGCTTCGTAACCTGAATATTAGGCCGTGATTAGCCTAATCATATTTTCTACAAGAGATTGTACTTAAGGGGTGCTTAAAATAAATATAAACGCTCTCTTTTGTAGGTTGTTTAACTACTAAGCATAATCTAAATTAGGACAAGTATACTTGGTTACCCATGTGCAGGGTGCTAAGTCCAAATTATACATATAACTGCTTGGGTTGTATGGTGTGTTTAGCTAACACTTATTTTGTAGGTGCAGTTAAATTTACTTTTCTATTCTTTTAATGTAATTATGCATTAGAAATTTGGTTAAGTGTTATGGGGGTTAAGGATGAACATTGACTAGAAGGTTTAATCCTGGAGTGCCATGTGATACCTAGAAGCCTACCAAGTCAAATGAAATAAATCAAATAAAAAAATGAAGGAAGCATGAAGACTTGAAGACACTTCATAACACTTACCATTTATAACTTGTAATTATTCTTTCATATATCGGGTTATATAAGGATAGAGCTCGGATACCCTTTTTTTGAGTTATATGGCGATATCCAACTACACTGGCATATTATTCTTTTACATTGAGTTTATAAATTGTTTGATGATTTTTTTACATTGTGTAATAGAAATTACATGTATTTAATTTCTTCACATATGATGATTTAATGTGTGGCATGGATCCGCATAGGCTCTTAGAAAAAAAAAACTTTTTACCCCAATCATAACTCATAAACTAATTTTCTAAATAACTCGTAATCTCATCTAAAGCATAAGTATTAAATCAAGATAATTATAAAATTTAGCAATCCCTTAGTTGAATATTGTATGCCTAATATCATGCATATCATATTATTTCACTCTTACTAAGAGAGAGTTTCCATCCTTGCATGATAGGGGAAGACTTGACCTTTGATGGTCTCCCTTGTGATGAAAAATACCTCTTTCTCTCTGATTTAGCCAATAATCCTATTTCATCATGCATTTAGATATATAAAATCCTATAGCCTTTGTCAAATGAAGAGCCTAAAATCAAATAAAATTTGATAAAATTTGCATTGGACTAAAAAATTATTCATACCACTCATACATTAGTCTCTTAGGGAGTGACTTTAAGGACTTTAATTTTCTTCTAAATAATAACAACCTAACCATCTTGCAAAAGATATAACTTAACCTCAAGATTTTAAAATGTATGAGGAGTTAGCTGGCTACCACTCTAGACGGTTATAAGTCCATCAGTCGAGTGGTTTACTCTCTCTTATGGAGGTAAACAATATACTCATTTTCATCTTAGATTTAGGACATGCTTTGGTCCTCGCTAAAGCTCTCTAGGTTTAAGATCTGAGGTTGTTATTTCCCCTTGGTCTACAAGCATAAATCTTCACCTCTTAGGCATTTCCATAATCCTGTGTTGTGGAATCAATAGTCCTTATTTTCAAATAAAATTTCAAATCAAACATATAATTCTCTTCAATTTCAAATATATAAAGCTCAACCATATGATAGTTTAGGATGCTCACTAAGCTTTCTAGTATCATGAGCATCTCGTACTCATCTCCTTTGGATTTCGATAATAAGTCTCTCATGTAGATTTATCCTACTTGATTTTTCAAACATAGCCAATTTATTGATAGTCCTATCTTTAAAATTTTTGGAGACAATAATTGCCTATTTTAATTGAGAGTATTCTTAAGAAACTCACCTTCCTTAGGATGTAATTAACTATAGGGGCTTGCCCCCTTAGGAAACTTTAGAACTCAGTTTAAAAAATCCTATTTTATTTATTTATGTAAAGTATGGAAAAATCTCTGGTATATTTGAAGACCTATCATGCCTTAAGAGCCCTTATTAGGTGATTAGGTTCATCGCAGGGTAGTGATTTCTATCTCTGGAGATAGTGCACTATTCTTTTATGTCATTCCAGGTCACCTCAATAAGTACACCCTTAGATCTACGTAATGTCCCCTCATACATAATCTAGAAATAAACACCACAACATCCCGGGAATACGAGGCTTTAGTTAGCCCTAAGGAGTTCCTTGGTTTAACAATGGCATGTACTCCAATTGATTCCAATCTTACATACTTCAATACTAGAATTTAGATAAGGCTTATTCCATATGCATAATTATTCCAAAATATAACTTTAACATGATTTTCCACTCTTGTAGTTACTTGTACATTCATGTGTATTTAAGAGTAGAGGGTATATCTAGTTTGGATATTCTGGGGATGTGAAGTTTTAGCTAACCCCAAGGAGGTCTTTACTTCACTCCCCTAGTTTAACTATGGTGAAGTATCCACTTAAAACTTTTATACACTTATATATGCATTTAGCTAATGAATGAAAATCTCTTTTTTTCTATTAAGAAAGACATGTATTCATATTTGTTCAAATCATTGAATCAATTGATCACATGGTTTAAATCCTTCTCTCTTATGTTCATGTGTATAAGCTTACATATGTTTTAATGTAATGGGTATATAGTTTGGACATCTCGAGAATACGAGGCTTTAGTTAGCCCCAAGGAGGTCATTTGATTACCTCACATCCCTGGTTAACAATGACACATACCTATTTAATTTCATTCCTATGTACTTTTACATAAGAATTTAGATAGAGCTTTAAATTAATATGATAAAATGATTCAATCAAAAGTATATGTTTACATCTACCATTTAAGTGTGCTAAAATATATTGCATGTATAGGTATGCTTAGGATTTAATCATGTGCATGTTACATATGATGGAAAGAAATGAATGCACATGTGTCATATGACAGTGTGGTGAAAAATTTTTGCCTTCATCTACCCTTTTTTAAAGAGGATAAATGAAAATAGAAATATACTCCTTTTTATTGGGACATCACGTAGATCCATAGATGTTCTTATTAGGGTGATTGGGTATGACTTTGAAGAGAGGTGTACTATCTCGAAAGATAGAAGTCACCACCCTACAATGGACCTAATCACCTAAATAAGGACTCCTAAGGACTATGGGTCTTCATATGTACCAGAGATTTCTCTCCTGCTTTACATGAAAAAGTAAAGTAGGGTTTATTTTAAACCAGGTTCGTTAAGTTTCCTACAAGGGAAAGCCCCCATAGTTAATTACATCCTAAGGAATGAGATCCCTTAGATATACTCTCGATGAAGGTAAATGATCATTGTCTTCAAAGATTTCAATAGGTAAGACTATCAATCGATTATTTTGTTTTGAAAGATCAAATGGGATTGATCAAGGAGAGGGAGCTATTATTGAAGCCAAAGGAAGATTAGTAGGAAATGCTCATGATGTTAGGAAACCTAGCAAGCATCTCAAATTATCCTATGGTTGGGCTTTATATTTTTGAAATTCAATTACTCATCTGAGTTGACTTTTTATTAGAAGTTTATGGCTTATGATTCCAAAACACAAGTTTATGAAAATGTCTAAGAGAGGAGAATTTATGCTTACAAGGCATAAAAGGGAGAAACAACCTCAGAACCTAAATCTAGGGAGCTTTGGCAAGGGCCCAAAGCACGGCCTAAATTTAAGGTGAAAATGGGTATTTGGTTTGTCTTCACAAGAGAGAACAAACCACCTGACTGCTTGGACTTACAACCTCCTGGACGTGGCTACCAACTAACTCCTTCTACAGTTTTAAATTCATGTAGGCAAGTAATATGCTTTATGCAAGATAGCTAGGCTATTATTTATTTAGAAATAGACTAAGTCCTTAAACTTATTCCCTAAAGAGACAAGATCATTTAAGGGCATGCTTCAAATGACCTAAATTTAATGCAAATCATATTACATATTATTTTCATTTTTAGACAATCATTTGACGCAGGCTTATAGGATTCACATGCCTAATGTATGAGAAGTAAGATTATTGGCCAAAATCAGTGAGAAGGGAGGTGTGTTTCCACCATGGCTCTCAAAGGTCAAGCCAAGTTTCTCTAGCAAA
This sequence comes from Cymbidium sinense, assembly GCA_021442155.1. NCBI lineage: Eukaryota > Viridiplantae > Streptophyta > Magnoliopsida > Asparagales > Orchidaceae > Cymbidium > Cymbidium sinense. The sequence goes on from CM038216.1 coordinate 135,235,384, forward strand.
GGTGGAAGCCCTCCAATCAAGAGTGAAAATAATATGCATTTGTGAATTATGTTATAAAAGAAATACTCATCCAGCTAAAGAGTTGCCAATTCTTTTATCTTGATTTTAGCCTAAGCTTTAGGTGAGGTTATGAGTTCTTTACTTTTAATTTTAAATTGTTAAATTTGATAGAAGATTTTTTTTTCTAAGGGCCTAATCCACATCTAGGCCATACATCAAGCAAAGAAAAAACTAGAAAAAAGATGTCATCTAAATGCACAAACTAAACAAATCATCAATCAACTTATAAAGATAACGCGAAAGAATAAGAGGTCATTTGTGGTCGAGCACCACTACACAAACCCGAAAACAAATTGGGTAGCTGAGCACTACCATTATACAACCTGGATAATAAATGAATTAAGTATAATTAAGCAAAGAATTCATTGTTATGGGGGTCTTCAAGCTTTATTTCTTCATTCTTCTTTTCTTCTTTCTTCTTCTTTTCTTTTTTCTTTTTTGGTTCTTTCTTTTGGATGGTTGGAAGGTGGTTTCTTCAAAGGCTTCACGTGGCACATAAGATGAGATCTTATGACCAATGCCCATCCTAATCCCCCATAACAAATATTCCAAAATCTTAATTACAAAATTACATAAAAAGGAAAAGTAAATCTAGCTAACACCTACAAAACAGAGATCAGCTAAATAAACCACACAAACCCCAAGCATGTACACTGGACTTAGCACCCTACACATGGGTAACCAAGTCCACCTGGCCTATTGGATTATGCTTAGAGGTATGAGCATCTGCACAGTAAAAGCAGTAATATTTTTATTACAGCGCCCCTTCAGCACAATCCCCTACAAAAAATAATGATTAGACTAAATCGTTCTACCATTCATTCTATGCACATCCACCCTAACATCCAAACTAAAAGATATATCACAAAATAAAAGCAAATATCAAACCATGCACCGCCCAAACCTAAAGCTAGAAGTAGTGACTTAATCTAACGTGTGTGCTTCAGAAGGTTCGTGTGGTATGCTTAACTATGATTTTAAGGTTTGAATTTTCTAAGTGTGAAGGTGTTCAACTTAGATGGGTGGTTTAATTTAAGTGTTTGGTTAATTTGGGTTGATTTTATTTCATGATTTGATTTGGTTTGGATGAACCTATAATTAATTATTAAATTTTAAAGAGAGAAAAAAAAAAGAGAAGAGAACTGCTCTTTCCTTCCCTATTATAGGTCATTTTTAAAGTAGATTCATGTTTGGTTTCATTTAGTGAATATTTTATTATGTATTTTAATTAATCCTAAGTTTAGATCAATTTCAAATAAACATATTCAAAAAGAAAGTCATTTTAAGATTAAGTAAAGTCAACTAAATTCACAAAGCATACATCACTTCATTCTTTTCCAACATGTACAACATGCATATGAATGAATCCTAAGCATATCTATATATACAAATGAGAATGTTTAGCACACTTTATAATGAATGCTTAGTAGTTTACTTAAGAAAATTTGAATGCTTATGATGCATGATTTTTATTAAGTAAAAAATGGAGCTTTTTATCCAATTTTCACATGCACACATGAATATATGAAAGGCATAAGTGCGTATGACGCCATTGTTCACCAAGGGTGTAAGGTACAAGACCTACTTAAGGCTACTTAAAGACTCGCAACCCCGGGGTTGTCCAGACTAATATATCACTTTCCTTAAATACAAGCATATGTACAAAAGAAATCAATGGAAAAGAAAATTGCAAAAGTTGATACTTGATTGTTTATTTTGTTTATGCAATTTATATGTACAAGTGTAGATATCCTTTATAATTAATAGCATAGGAATGAACAGGAAATGAAATTAGGCAAGTGTTAGGTTCTTTTCAAATGAACTAATCACTTTACCATGTCCTATTCAAAATTATACTAAAAGAGGGGAGAAGGAAATTTACACTAAGCAGATCCTTATATTTTACTCGCATGCAAGCTTATAAATAAAATATAAGTAACACACTTTCAATTTTGGTAATTGATTCATATATTTTGGAAATAATTTGAATTTAATAGTGATAATAGCCACTCATATTCCTATTTTAGCCAAAAATATGCAATTTGACATAAAAGAAATATTTCACTTTCATTTTGATTTTTTTGAAATGAATGAATGCATAAAATTTATATGATATACACATTTAACATGTTAGAAAGAAACTAAAATGATGAAAGCATGTAAACACATTCACCCTAATTAATTCTTAAAGATAATCTTATAAAATAAGAAAACTTAAAGCAAATCAAATTATTTTTAAAGAAGGTTTGTTTTGTTTTGAGTTTGATTCAATTTGAGAAATATGAGGTGAGTTTGCCATTCTTAACCCATTCCAATATATGTATAATATTTAATTTCAATTTTTAAATGATTAGATCTATTTTATATTATGATTAGGGTAAGGTTTGAATTAAGTGTATTAATTACCCCTTACCTATACCACCTTAGCATATTTAATCAAATAATCATGAGCCAATGAGATGACATAAAACCTCACAATGAATTTAAATTTGCAATGCAGCTAAGAAGAAAAAGGCCTAATGTAATTTGGCTCATGATTAGTGATTAATGAAACTAGGGGTTTAACTTAAGTAATTTCATAACCCCTCTCACACATGTGAGTTGGATTTTGATTTTCTTAATGTACTTTGGCTCTTAAACACCTAAGCATCTATCCAAGATAGATTAATTAAGTTTTAAAAGATTTTAGAATTTTATGAAATTAATTAAGGGGGTAATTAGTAAATTAACCCTTAATTAAGGATGGACTAAGGAAGAAAAGAGGGGTTTAGAGAATATCTCAAGAAAAATATCCCAAAACTATTCCCTAAACATCACATTCAGTTAATTAAAACTTAATTGACTCAATCAGAGGGTTAAACCACTAATTATGCCTTTAATTAAACTTAAATATATTAAGTGAGTGATTAAGAAATGAACTACCAATTCCTTTAATTAAGCCACCAATAAATCCCAAGAAAATTAGGGGACGCGAGAGTCATCCCACTAATTAAGCACAAAAAATTTGGGATTAATCATAGGAGTGATTAAAGGGTAATTAGAAAAATAACACTCCCAATAAAACCCAAATTTAGAGAAGAAATACTATTTAAAATCCATTGAAATTAATTTTAGAATATTCTATGTTCAATTATCTTTCATATGCAATTTATTTTATATTTTTCTATATTTTCTATACTTAGATATGAATTTTAGAAGATTTGGTAATTAATTAGAAATAAATAATCCATAATTATATTATTAATCTCGTCGGTGCCATGTGTGCTCCTGATGTTGCATGCGCTTTACACATGGCACGATGGGATTGGGTACTTAACCCATCACATCATAGCGCCAGATGGTGACGGCACTACGCACTTTCTCCTTAAACGTCCATTCAAGGATCGGACGGTTGAGATTAAAGCCACAAATCTGAGGGAGGAAATTATGGATTTTACGCATTTTAAACTCAATCGTCCATCCAAAATGCATGGATAGATGGCCAGAGATTCATCCCTACCGTTCTCTGTGAGCCATGGAGACAGTCCATGTTTGAAGCCATGATCCAAGCATGATTGAGCTCGGATTGGGATGAAAATCAACCCACACCATCTAAGCATGAATATAAGAACATCTAACGACCAGATCAACCTAGGATTTGTCTGGTTGATACGAAGCTTTACTGAAAGTTGGAGCTCTTGAAATTGAGTGGATGCTTCCATGGGTCAACTCCTCCTTGCCTTGAGCTCGACCTTGATCGAATTGGATCCTCCCTTACCTTTAGAGCTTGGACAACTTCGACTTGGTCCTCTGATGGAGCTTGAAGAAGGAATTAGGTTGATGTTGAGTGTGGAGTGAATTCAAATTTTAGTCAAGCTCCCCTATTTTCAAGTGATGAAAATCGAGAATGGAATTTCAAATCCTCTCTAGGAAGCTTGGGAAGACTCTCTAAGGCTTGCTCTGAGTTCCTATGCTTCAATTGACTGAGGGAGAGTGAAAATTTTGTTGAATTAGGGGAGTATATCTCCCCCTTTGGCAATTGGACAGTTGATTAATGCCTTCTCATTTTGACCCAATTGACCATAAGGAGTGGGTTTGTTAGGCCGTTAGGGTGTCCTTGAATTTGATTTTGGCTAGGGAGTGGAATGGTGAACTGGCCATGTGCTTGAATTGAGTGTAACAAGGATTTTCATGTGGCCATTTCAATGGGAGTGGTAGGTTTGGCCATTGGGCTAAGTTGGGCTGACCCAAACCTATTGGGTTGGGTGCACCACACTCCCTAGTGTTCACTTGATCCACTAAGAGAGTGCTAAGTGGTTATGGAGAGGATTTGACTAAATTCTAAGTTGATTTGGCCAAAATTTACCCTATAGCCTAGGGGTAAAATGATCATTTGACCTTTATTTTAGTTTGGGTATGTTTAATATGATGAGAAAATTGATTTGTCCAAGTTTCATTGGATTTGGAATTGGTTTGATATGATTTGGCTCATGTTTACCCATTTAGGTCAAAATGGGTCAACTTGGGTCAAGTTGACCAAATGGTCAAATTGGGTCAAACCAAGGGTTTTGTCAAGTTCATATGACCATTTGAAATATTTTAGTGGCTTTGGTTTGATTCAATTTGGTTTAGGTCTGAATTTAATTCAGATGATTTCATTTAGGTCAAATGGGTCAAGACCCATTTGACCTATTTGAGCTAGGTCATGGATAGGTTTAGGTTTGGTTGGTCATATGAAGGGATCGGTATCTTTGTTTTCAATCAATTTTAGTTAAGTTTTAATTTGGCTCAATTTGACCCTTTAGGTCAAGTTGGGTTTATAGTCAATTGGGCTAGGTTGGGTCTAGTTAGTCAATTGGGGCTTTGGTCAAATTCAACAATTATTTTGGAATGAACTTGACCCATTGGTTTCAGTTAATTTGGCTTAGATCAAATTTTGACACATTTTGACTTTTTAGGTCAACTTGGGTCAAGTGGCCAATTGGACTAGTTTAGGCTCAAATGTTCACTTGGTCAAGTTCAAACATTGATCATGAATGAACTTAGATCATTGGTTTCAGTCAATTTGGCCTATGGTGGATTTTCAGCTATATTAGATTTCATTTTGGCTAAGTGTTGACTTGATCAACCCTTAGGTTTGACTTGGTTTGACCCAATTTGAGTGATTGATCATCTCATGATGATTGATCATCATGAGAGTTTAGGTGAGCTTAGTTCAATCCAATTTGGTTAGGATTAGAATTTGGCTCATAAGGGTTTTAGGTCACTTTGGGTCAAGTGAGCCTAAGTGGGTCAAATGGCTTGGTCAAAGTGCTTTGAGTTTGATTGAACTCACATATGGACTTATGATTGAAATATAAATCCATTTGCAAGTGATTTGAAGTCAAATGGGTTTTGATTCATTTGACAATTTCAAGTTCAAGAGAACAGTTTGAGTTGGGTTTGATTTTGAATTGAGTTTTGTAAGTGATTGAAGTTTATGTTTATATTTGGATTCATGATTGTATGTTTGATTGAATCATGAAGAAAAATCAAGGATTTGGCTTGATTTGAAATTGATTTGGCTAAGTTCAAGAATTTGACTTGAAAGACTTAGGTTGGATTTTGATTGAATTTAAGTTTGATTTTTGTAGTTAGTTTTGGTTGTTCGAATTTCTATTTCATTTATATATGTGAATATAAATGAGAATATAAATGGGTTATGAGAAACTTTCATGAGTTTGAAGTGATTTGAACATGATCTAGGCTAAGTCCTTAAGAGAAAAATAAAGGATTTAGAAAAGATTTGTGAATTTGGATTTGACTTTTAGGTTTAGTTTGATTGAATCAAATTTATATTTCATTTATATATGTGAATATAAATGAGAATATAAATAAGTTATGAGAGAATTTCATGAGTTAGAAGTGATTTGAACATGATATAGGTTAAGTCCTTAAGAGGGGATTAAAGGACTTAAGAAGGATTTTAAATTAGGAATTTGAATTTTGGATTTGATTTGATTGATTTGAATTTATATTTCAGTTATATATGTGAATATAAATGAGAATATAAATGAGTTATGAGAAAATTTCATGAATTTGAATTGATTTAAAGATGATTTAGGCTAAGTCCTTAAGAGGGAATTAAAAGGCTTAAGAAGGATTTAGAATTTGGAATCTGAATTTCGGATTTCAATCATGGATTTCAATCATGGGTTTCAATCATGTGGCATTAATTTGAGTTTGGAGAAAATCAATTAAGCTGAAATTGGTTTAGGTTTGATGTTGATTTGATTTGGAGTTTGACTTGAAGGAAGGCAATGAGGAATATGGTTCAAGCTATTTGGTTGGCAAATTTTCCTAACACCTCTAAGGCATAACCTATTCCTATGACTGACTCTTCTAAGTCTCTAGGGTTAGGTTGAGTGTCCACCTAATTACTAGATGTGTTTTAAGACTAAAGATCTTTTAAAATCTAAGAAGAGTCTTATGTTTAAGATGGAGGGGTTGAGAGCTCATCCTAAAAATGAGGTCAAAGGCAAGTGTGATGATGACAAGGAACACGATATTGGTGTGACCAAATGATCAACAACAATCAAATCCATCATGCAACATAGAGACAATCTACTCCTAACCCAAGGTGTAGAAGGAATCAAGAGCTTGGTGCAATGTGACTCTACTTATGTCAAGGACATAAGAGAGGAAAGGAGGGATCCACTAGGGATAGAGTATGTGAACCTTCCACTAGGGAAGCAGATTCAAGTCATCCACAAGGGGATGAGGGGTTTGATTTGATTTGAGTCTCACTAGGGAGAAATTTGATTTGTTTAATTAAGTCCCGCTGGAGAAGAGGGTTGAATTTGTTTCATTTTGTTGTTTGTTTAATTTGTGTTTATTTAAGTCCCACGGGGGATGAAAAGGTGAACTCTCCACTATGGAGGCAAGTTCAAGTCATCCACAAGGGAGGGATTATGAAATCTATTGAGGGATTAGAATTCTAGATCCGCTGAGGAACTAGAAAAACTTGCATCTCACTGAGGAGAAGTAAAAGATTTGATTTAAATTGATTGATTGTTTTGTTTCTTTATTTCATTGGATTTCTTTTGTTTGTTTCAAATTTATAGATTTCAAATTTTGAGATGGACCATGTTGGTTTGCGATGGATCGTACTAAGTAAGAGCCAAAGAGGCCTAGACCTAACTCAGATTTATCAATCCAAAGGGGTAGTCTACTAAACACATAGTAGAACTAGCCAACCAAAGAAATGCCTTTCGGTATGCAATAATTATACTAAGAAGAAAGTATAGTTGACTTACATCCTCTAAAGTAGGGATCAGTTGTTGGGGTGATCTATTAGTAAGGTAATAGATTGAACCCAACCTAAGGCTAACTATTAAGTGAATGTTGTTGGGGGACTTAGATCAACTCAAAAATAGTCAAGATAAATTTTCTTTTTTTAGGCTTATTTTGATTATGATGGATCCCATCGGTTTGCGATGGATTGCACTGAGTAAGGGCCATGGTGGCCTAGATCTAACTCAGATTTACAATTCTAAAGGGAGTAGTCTACCAACCACAAGGTAGGACTATCGAACTAAAGGGGTGCCTTTCGGTGTGTAATGGTCAAGTTAGGAAGAAAGCGCGGGGACTCACATCTTCCAAAATAAGGAACCACTGGGGTGATCGGTTACTTTGGGCAACAAATTGAACACGACCTAGGGCTAACTATTAAGTGAATGCCAATGGGGAAATTAAATCAACTCAAGGATAGTCAAAGATTAATTTCATTTTTTTAGTTTATTTTGATGGATTCCGTTGGTTTGTGATGGATCAGAGAAGAGCTCATATAGACTATCTCAAATTCTTGAACCAAAGGGAGTAGCTTCGATGGGAGAACTATCCGACCAAAGGAGTGCCTTTTTTGCAATGATCAATTTAAGGGAAGAAAGCTGGGGACTCACATCTTCCACTACAAAATATACGGGTGATCGGTTGCTTTGGGCAACAAATCAAACCGACTAGCTACGTCGTTTGTGATAATCTAGAAAGAATGTGTCATAGTCTTACATCTCCCAAAGCGGAATGATCGCTGGGGTAACCTACTTGTAACAAAATAGATTGAACCCAACTAAACTGAGAGGGAGTCGACAGGGACTTGTCTTAACTTAGGTAGTCGGGCAATTTCTATAGGGAGTTCTGCTGACACTGCCCTAAAGATAGGATGTCTGCTTGAGAAAAGGTGGCCCTTTGGTGGCTTGAATTCCTAATCCACAAGTAAATTAATTTGTTTGTTTAGTTTGTTTGTTTATCATGGACCTTGTTGGTTTGTAAGGGATCCGAAGGAGCTTATATCTCGGCTAGACTATCTCAAATTCTTGAACCAAAGAAGAATCGCACATCCAAATTCCAATTCCGAGGGGTGGCTACTAGGAAGGGGACTTTCCAATCCAAAGTAACCGTAGTGTTTAAATGGGGTTGCAGGGGTGATCCAAATAGAATAATGAGGAGGAGAGGCTAAGGACTTAATCCAAAACCAGAAGATGACATGGTTAGTTACATATCAAATAGGTATTCATGGCCTCAAGAGAAAGCGAGGGACTCACATCGCCAAGTGTGTATCCATCGGGTGAGTCGTTGTCGACATAGCAAACATCAACCAACTAAGTGTCCATGGTTTGCAACAATCACTAGGAAGAAAGCTGAGGACTCACATCCTCTATAGGCGATTGCTAGGATAGTCTATCTTCAACTCGATAGGTGATATCTTACTTTGGGTGAATACTGAGTGAATGCCACTGGGGGACTTATATCAACTCAAATGTAGCAAGAGAAAAAAAGCCTCTTGGGGACTTACCCTAAACCTTAAATATACTCGACCTAGTTAGATTATGATGATTAGTACAAGAAGAAAGCACGGGGACTCACATCTTCTTAAATAAAATCATGAGGTAGCTTACTATTTGGGCGGTGAAATTCTAATATAGCTCATTGGTTTGCAATGGTCAAGTTAGGAAGAAAGCGCAGGGACTCACATCCTCCAAATAAGTCACCACTGGGGTGACATACTAGCGAGGTAGCATGTAGACCTAGCCTAGATCAACTAATGAGTAAGTGCCACAAGGGGCTTGCTCCCACATCAAAATAGCTCTAGATAAAAGATTTGTGTTTATTTTTGTGCATATGTTAAAAGGGAATAGGATGCCTCTGGGGGATTCTTACACTTACCTTAAACACGCTTGGGGATTTTGATGAAATGGTGCCATGGATGGCAACCGGGATTCCCACTAAGAAAGGATATCACTCGGGTTCTCTCACACCTAATTTAGTTGTGCTAATCAAAATAAGATGCCTCTCGGTTTCTCTTACACATATGTTAATAGCGCCAAGAGATTGTGTTTGTGTTCTGAAAAAGGGATAGGACGTCACTGAGGGACTCTTACACTTACCCTAAACACGTCACAGTAGATTCGCAAGATAAGAAAACAACGCTTCAAAAGAAGAGAAGATTTCGATGAAATGGAATCAGATTTTTGTTGATTGATATAATTATTTTCAAACATGATTTATTTCATGGGCAATATTTCTTTAGATAGAGCCCATTAATTGGAAGCATTGGGTGTTCCTCTTTATAATCAATGGTGATAAGATCCTCCTTGGTAGGCCTTCTCTATGACATAGGGGCCTTCCCATGGGTTCAAACTTCTCATCTTTGACGGGCAACAATTGGTCTCCTTAGGACTAACACAAGTTCTCTCTACTGGAAAGACCTAGGGAGACTTGTTGTGAGCCTGAATCATTTTGGCCTTGTACAATTTGAGGTTCTAGCACGCCCGTAGGTGACTCTCCTTCAAACCTTCAAGCTCTTCTAACTACAACTTTGCATTCTGCTCTATAGTGACCTTGCTACCCAATGCTATCCTTAGTGATGGGAGTTGAACTTCTAAGGTAGAAGCGGCTTGGACACTAAGGAAAATGGGGTAGGCGAGTTGAGTTGGTATGTAGTGTAGTAGGCCCAAGGCTTCAACCAACTGCTTTCATTGCCCTTGTTGTCATGAGTCTTTTTTAATATTTGGATGAGAGTTTTGTTGAATGCTTCCGCTAAGCTATTTGCTCTGGGGTAGTAGATGGTGGAGTATCTCCAATCTATATTGTGTCTTCTAGCGAAGCTATTGATCTTAGTGCTTTTGAATGCAGTATCATTATCGGATATAATTTATCGAGGCACTCGAACCTATATATGATATGGTTCCTGAAAAACTGAAGCACATGCTGAGTTGTGATCTCTCTAATTGGGATTGCCTCCACCCACTAAGTAAAGAAGTCGTTGGTAGCTAAGATGAACCGATGCCCCTTGGAAGAAAGAGGATCGATCAGACTCACAATATCAGTACCCCAACACTCTAATGGCCATGAGGACAATGTAAAGTGTAGAATGTTGGGTGGTTGATGGAGTACCACACCATGTATTTGACATTGATGGCATCTCCTAGCTACATCCATGCAGTCTGTAATCATCGAAGGCTAGTAGTATCCTAGTCTCTTGATCTTCGTCTTCATCTTCAGACCGGATTGATGTGCTCCGCATAGACCTGAATGTACCTCAGTTACAATGCCACGAGCTTTGTGTTTATCTAAACAGAGTAACCACATTTTGTCAAAGGACCGGCAGTATAGGGTGCCATCAATGAAAGCATAGGAGAGAGCTCTCTATTTCACCTTATGGGCTTGTGACTTTTCTTGAGGTACTTTGTCAGTGTTTAAATAGTTTATGAATGGTTGCCTCCAATCTAGCTCCACATCCTTTTTGGCAACAACAACCTCCCTGTGGAGAAAAATTCCTATACGAGTCGCTTTTCAAATCTTTTGGTTAGAAAAGAAAGACAAGACAATAGAAATTCATCTTTTTAGGATGCCACGTAAATCCACAGATGTACTTATTTATGTGATTGAGTACGTCATCAAAGAAATAGTGTACTATCTCGAGAGATAGAAGTCACTACCCTTTAATGGACCTAAGCATCTCAATAAGGACTCCTAAGAATGATGAGCCTGCATATGTACTAGAGATTCTTCCCCTACTTTACATGGAAAAGTAAAGAGGGGTTTATTTTAAACTAGGTTTGTTAAGTTCTACAAGGCAAGATAGTTAATTATATCGAATGATTCCTTAGGAAAACTCTCGATTAAGGTAAATGATCGTTCTCTTCAAAGATTTCAATAAAGGACTATAAATCGATTAGTTCATTTTTTTTTTTTGAAAGATCAAATTGGACTGATCAAAGGGAGGGAGTTATTATCGAAGTCAAAATGAAAAATAAGTAATTTCTAAAGTAGATTCACATTTTAATTTTATTTAGGTGAATGTTTTGATTAAATCCTTTAATTAATCTTAAGTTTAGATGAACTCTAAACAAACCTATTCAAAAAGAAAGGCATTTTAAGATTAAATAAAATGAATCAAAATTCACATAACACGCATTACTTCATTTCTATCCTGACATGTATAGCATGCATATGAATGAGTCATAAGCATATCTATACATACAAATGAGAGTATTCAACATATTTTATTATGCATACTAAGTAATCCATTTAAGAAAATTTGGAAGTTGAATATGCATGATTTTTCTTAAGTAGAAAGGGGTTTCTTTGTCTAAATTTTCCCATACACACATAAAAATAAGAAAAACATAAGTGAGTACAGCGTCATTGTTAACCAGAGGTGTGAGGTACAAGACCTACTTAGGGCTATTTAAAGCCTCGCAATCTTAAGGTTGTATAATGACACTTTCCTTAAATACTTGTATAAAAGAAATGAAATGAAAAAGAAGAATGCAAAAGTTGCATTAATAGATTCATTTTATTTATGCAATTTATGTATGCAAGCATAGGTAACCCCTCTTAAGTGGTAGCATAGAGATGAATAGAATATGAAATTAAGTGAGTATTAGGTTCTTTCAAATGAATCATACCAAATTCTATTCAAAATTATATAACAAGAGAGAAAGGAAACTTCTTTGCACATATTTATATCTCACAAAACTTATAATTAAAATATAAGTAGCATCTTGATTTGATATTTGATTTATATGTTTTGAAAATAATTTAGATTTAGTAGTGATAATAATCATATTTCACTTTAACACATGCAATATTTGACATAAAGTAAACAATTTCATTTTAAATTAGAATTTGAAAAATATGAAGGCATGAAACCATATGATATACAAATTTAACATATTGGGGAAAGGCTCAAAGCAATGAAATCATGTAAACAAATTCACTTCACTTAAATCCTAAAGACATTCTTATTGAATAAGAAAGTTTAAAATAAATCAAAGTGAATTCAATGTGATTTTTGTTTAGTTTGGAGTTAGATTTAATTTTAAAAATGTGAGATGAGTTTATTGTTCCTGACCCATTCTCACATGTGTTTGATATTTTTGTTTACTTTTTAGATAACTAGATCCATTTTTATGTGTTAATTCGGTTAAGGTATGAATTAAGTAACTTAATTAACCCTTGCATACCTTAGAATATAACCAAATGTATGCCAATGAGATGACATAAAACTCACAAAAATTTAAATTTGTAATACACCTAATAACAAAAAGGCCTAATGCAATTTGGCTCATAATTAAAGGTTAATTAAGCAAAGGGGTTTAGCTTAAGTAATTTCAAAACACCCTTTCACACATACAAATTAAGTTTTGATTTTCTTAATTGAACTTAAGCTATTAACACCTAAGAATCTACCCAAAGTAGATTAATTAAGTTCTCAAACTTTTTAGAATTTTTAGAAATTAATTAAGTGGACAATTAATGAATTAACCAGATTGGGAGATTAAGGAGAGAAAGAGTTTAGGGAATAGCTTGGGAAAATGCCCCTATATTCTAAACCTCTATCATTGGATCTAACCAATCCTAATCATGAATTAAAACCACTAAAAGCACATTCCGGTGGAATTCACTTGAATTGAAAATTCTCTTCACAAGTACACCTCATGCTGTGGTGAAAATTTCATACCTCACATGCTGATTGATTCAGAGAAGCTTAGTCTTGAAGCATGTGTTGGAAGAATGAGCTCTTGAGGTTATGTGATATGGACCAACTCCCTTGCTCTTTTGATCCAATTCAACTTCTCTTCAAGAAAACTCATGGAAGCTTGGGTTACTCACTTAGCTCATGAGTATGCCAATTGAAATGGATTTGAGTGAAGGAAGTTTAGAAATGAGAGGAGCTCCCTGTTTTCTAAGGAAGAAAATCGAGAAAGCTTGATTTCAATTCCCTCTAAGCTTGGAATGCTCTCGATGGCTCTAACACTCTTTCTTTGATGAGGAATGATGGATTTGAATTAAATTATATATCTCCCCTTGGAAGAATCGTCATACCATTGTGTCATTTGATCCTGATCACAATGGGAGGTTGTTTGATCAATTAGATGCTTGCACATGGTGGTTTGAGGCCTTGAGTGGATTTCCAACCTCCCATGTGCTTGAAATGGGTGAAGAGGATGTTTGAAATCATTTTGACACTGGGGTGGGTTTGGTCTTTCCAGTCACTAAACCATTGGGTTAGGTCACCACTCTTCATTAGATCCCTTGAGCTGTAGGAAAGAATCAGTGATATGGAGGGTATGACTAAATACCCATGAATTAAGCCAAAATTTCTCTCTGCTGATTGTCATTTTGTTGATTTTCTTTGGATATGTTGGGTATGTGGAGAAACTTTTGAATTTTTGATTTGAGTTTGATTTTTTTTCTTGTTTGTTATATTTCATTATATATGAATATAAATGAGATATAAAGAAATTTTAAGGATTTGAAGTGGCAATCATGATTTAGGCTAAGTCCATTAAGAAAGATTTAAAGAACTTAAGAAAATTTTGGAGTTTGAAGTTTGAATTTTTGAATTTGATTTGATTGATTTATATTTATATTTCATTTATATATGTGAATATAAATGATTATATAAATGAGTTATGATAAAATCCCATGAATTTGAATTGATTTGATCAAGGTTTAGGCTAAGTCCATTAATAAAAAATTAATGACTTAGGAAAGATTTTTTAAATTGGGAATTTAATTTGAGGATTTAATTTGATTGATTTATATTTATATTTCATTTATATATGTGCATATAAATGATAATATAAATGCATTTTTGAGAAAATCCCATGAGTTTGAATTGATTTGATGATGATTTAGGAGTTCATTAATAAAAAATGAAAGGGACTTCAAAAAATTTTGATGGATTGAGTTAGAATTTAATTTGAGGATTTGATTAGATTGATTGATATTTATATTTCATTTATATATGTGAATATAAATGAGAATATAAATATATTTTGAAAATCTCGAGTTTGAATTGATTGATGATTCTTCTTTAATGAAAAATTAAAGGACTTAGAAAAATTTCATGGTGATTTGGAATTTGAGTTTAGGATTGTTTGAATTTATATTAAATTTATATGTGAATATAAATAAGGATATAAATGAATTATGAGAAAATCTCAAAGATTTGATTTGATTTTGATCATGATTTTGGTTAAATCCTTAATTGAAGATTAAGGACTTAAAAGGATTTGGACTTAGGAATTTTTAAGGATTTTGATCATGGATCTCAATCATAGATTTCAATCATGGATTTCAATTATGGAATTGATTTGAGGTTTGGAGAAAATCAAATAGAATTGATTTGGAGTTTGACTTGAAAGAAAGAAAATGAGGAATGGTTTCTAAGTGCAATTTTCTACCCACAAGACATGACTATTCAGTATTTAACTCTTCTAAGTCTCTTTGGATTTGAGTGTCCACCTAATCACTAGATGTATCTTAAGACTAAAGAGCTCTAAAATTAAGAGTCCTATGTCTAGATGGAGGGGTTGAGAGCTCATTTAAAAAATGTAACACTCCCTTGAGAAGTCTATCGATGAGTTCATCAAATAGACCTAGATTTTGAAATAGACTCATCTTGATGCCAATTCTTTGGCAAGTTTGGCCAAGCATCACTTTCTTAGTTCTGAACCTTATGGATGATGACTTGAATTTGGGCTACCACTTCATGGATACTGTGGTAATGATGAAGCTTGAGTTTGAACCTTGTGACACAATGGTTGATGATAGCCAGAAGATGTTGATGCTCTTGACACTAATAGTGATGGCTAACTCGATGGATCAAGCCTCATACTCTTCTTGTTTTATTGGAAAGATATGAGAATCTTCACATCATGGTATGGAGTTAAGAGAACTATACCCACCTTTCATGGAAGAGTAGATTGTGGTGCTTCCCTTTATGAAAGAAGTTGCACCATCAAAAACATCTTTCAAGATGTTCGTTTATGATTTGTTCATAAGATCATCACTAACATGATTAAGTGGGTGTCGTAAGAAATGGATAGTGCTTATCCTTTACCGGTGAATGCTATGATATCAAATCAAGAATCATGGACCATCCAAACATCGATAGTTGGTCATGTCATGAGATACTTAGTGAATTGTTCGAGATCGTTCACCTTATGAAAAAATAAGTGTCTAGCTTTTGAGATGCAAAGATCAAAGCTAGACAATGTTTCTTAATAGGTGGATAGTTTTCTTTAACAGAAATAAGATGACGACTGAGGTAGTAGAGAGCGTTCTCCTTTCCTTTGTCATTGGTTTGGGCCAATAGAGCACCGAGAGAGTCATCCAATGCCGTGTGAGGGATGAGAAAGGGATAAGGTCTTAGCGACTTCACCAAATACTGCTTGATGTCTTCAAAGGCATGGTGACACTTATCATCCCACTTGAACTTGGCGTCCTTTTTTACAAGTGTTGAGAATGGTTTGCATCTCCCCGATAAGTTGAAAATAAAGCATCTTAGATACGTCAACCATCCTTGGAAGGATCTGAGTTGAGTTAAACTCTTAGAAGGTGGCTTTTCTAAGATAACTTTAATCTTTTCTTAATCTATTTCTATTGTGTCAAACAACAAAGCAAGGAATTTCCCTTCTCAGAATGTAATCAAAGAACTAAGATAGCTTTAATCTTTTCATACTCATGTTATGCCATCTAAGAATGTAATCAATAAGGGACACACCTGGGTGTTGTTGTGCTACAATGAGATCACCAACAGTAACCCTTTATTGAGCTCTAGCAAACCTCTTCATAAAGAGTTGCACCAACTCAGCAAATGTCTTTACTGAACCGTTGGGAAGTTCAGCATATCAATCGAAAGCTATCCCTACTAGGCTACTGACGAAGAGGCGAAATAGCAAAGCATCACTGTCACCGCTGTTGAAACAACTGGCCCTAAAGTGTGTAATATGCTACCTCGGGTTTCCACTGCCATCAAAACTCTTAAAGAAAGGGGGCACGAAACCTTTGGGATATTGGATTGTATCAAATTCCTCTAGGTAGGGTCTACCCTTTGGAACTGATGATCCTCCCCGGGCTTGATCCAATGCTTCCTTCACCTGCTACTCAACCATAGATTTGATGTCTTTCTTCTGTATGGAGGTACTCTCTACTACCTTCCTATACATGCTAGTGCTACTTTGCTCGACGGGAGGTAAGGTCTTCGCTGGGTCCAAGACATGCACTAACTCTGGCTGACTAATCTCAACTGTAATAGGATGAACTGTTGGAGCTTGTTTCTGAAGTACTAAGATTGTTGCTAACAAGTATTCAAGCTACCTCGTCATCCAATCTAGTTGTTCATCTTTCTGCTCTAACTGATATCGGAGGTGTTGGGCTGATTGGGCTATGTCTTCCTACTCAACCTCATCACCTTCCATAGTCTGCTGCTCTCTGAGGAGGGATCCCCTAGTATTTACCATGAAAACTCCGGCTGAGTCTCCCAATAAATCATTTTCATTGGGATCAAAGCTGATCTATTCCTCATCAGATCAGACGTATCCTAGGATCTCCTTTTCTATGAAATAGTGAGCTACTATGTCATCCAAAGATTGATTTGTTGAAACTGGTACAAATGCTTTCGGCTAACTGGTGATGGGATCCACATCATGAACTGTGAGGCACCGAACCTCCCCTGCTACTAAAGAATCAACCCTGTGAGGACTGTACTCGCTAGAAGAAATGCACTCCTAGCTGTCGCTAACTCTGAAATGGGTGACACTCTAAGGAAGCTCTACTATCATGGGTGCAACTGGGCTATCATCTCATCCCTCTGTAATCGCTGCAACCATCTTTGTGTCCTGCTGAATTGATGGTGTTGGTGAAGGGACGACCACTATGCTTTGAGGTCGCCATTCCCTCCACACCACAATTGGGGTAGAAGGTCGAGCAGGAGAGCTCAGCCTCAATATAGTAGGCGGTGCAGATGGAATGGGATTCTTTGGCCATAGCCGGATCACCAACGGGGTCCTCTTCTCCCCGGATGTGGCCTTCATGGCCTTCGACGGAACTGGAGATGTTACAACTAGAACGGGTAACGACGGAGTGGTGTGGTGGAGACACCATCGACTCTCTCGGAACAGGGACCCTCTTCCTATGATGAGTCGTCCCTGTAAGCAAAATATTATCTGTGTGATCAACACGGATAGCACATCGATCAGGGAAATCAATGAGTGCGGAGGTCGCTGACTGCCAACCAAACCTCCGCTTCTGATCTATGAGGGCCTCTCCGCCCTCTTCGTCCCAAGGCCGCAGGGATAACAGCAATGAGTGGGTGCTAGCCCTTACCGGGCAAAGACGGGAAACCACGGCATGCACCTGCATCGGCACCGGACCGCCGGAACTAAGGGAACTACCACTGCTTTCCTCTTTAGTGAGGGGATGTCAGAATCCGATGGCAAGTCAATGATTGACCGCTTCACCCGCCACTACGGTCTCAAGCATGAGAGGAGCCCTCACAGGTGATCCTCACCCCCCTCAAAACCTCAACTGAAATGGATGAGATGGGTGTGATCAGCTCGAAGGAGATTGGCATGATCCAAGGCCAAGTCTATGCCGTGGAGGAAATTAAACACAAACTTCTGTGAAACTTCCATTATAGTCAACTGAAAACTGAACTGTAGCTACAACTGATACTAAGAATCTACAATATTGGAAACAAGCTTGGATCAGATTTCTATTTTGTTGATTTCTGAATTTGAATTTTAAAATTTGAACCCACATCCAACATCTTGGACGTGTTAAATAGGGTTCAAATGGATTTAGATAGGATTTAGAGATTTGATTGGAAAGATGAATTTTTTAATATGAATCCAATTTCAACGAATTTGGGTATGTTCAAAATTAGTTCAAACATTTTTAAAAAAATGCTTCCATAGGTTCATGTTTGAAATTAGATTTTGATTTGAGGACCCTTTCCTTTAACAAATTTGGGTATGTTAAAATAAGGGTCAATTGATTTTATTTTTGATTTGGTATTTTGGAATTCACTCACTCGGCAAATTTGGGTATGCTAAGTGAGGTGTTTAAAAATAATTATTTCTTTTTTCTTTGTATACTTTATCTTGTGAATTATTGGTGATTTTAAAAATTGGAATTCCCACTTAAAAAATTAAGGTATGCTAAGTGAAGAATCCAAGTGTGTTTTTCTTTTTTTTTAAAAGATTTTTAAAAATAGGATTCTTAACAAATTTGAGTATTCTAAAAAAATCCTACAGTATTTCATTTGTTTTGGATATTTTGATTTTTGTAAAAGTATGATCCTTAGCAAATTTGGGTATGCTAAAGAAATCCTAATGTGTTTCTTTTTTATTTTGATTTTTTTTTTTTTTTTGAAAAGTAGGATCCTTAATAAATTTAAATATATTAAGAGAATCTTAATGTGTTTCCTTTTTTGTTTTGATTTGTTTTTTATTGAAAGTAGAGAATTCAATTTAGTGAATATATTATGCTAAAAAAATGAAGTTCCACTTAATTTTGTGAAATGAAAATTTCACTTAGAAAATTTGAATATGCTAAATGAAATTCCAAAAGATGTGTTTAAAATTTTTGCATTTAAATTTTATTTTGAAAATGGAAGCTTGATTTTAGCAAATTGGTATGCTAAAGAATAAAGTTCCAAAAGTTCTTTTGAAAATTTTGTGAAATAAAAATTTCATTTAACAAATTTGAGTATGCTAAATGAAATTCCAAAGGCGCTTCAAATTTTTGTTTTGTATTTTGAAAAGAGGTGACTTCATTTTAGCAAATGGGATATGCTAAATTGTAGTTCCAAATATATTTTGAAAAATTTTATGGAATGGATATTTCACTTAGCATATTTGAGTATGCTAAATAAAATTTCCAAAAGTGTGTTTCTAATTTTATTTTTGGAAAAAGAGAGACTTATTTAAGCAAATAGGATATGCTAGAATAAGTTTTAAATGTATTTTGAAAACTTTTGTTTCTTGTTGATTTTTCGAAAAGGGAGATTTCCATTTAATAAATTTGGATATGTAAGAAGGAAATCAATTATATTTCATTTTTCAAATATGTATATTTTGTATGTGATTGTTGCTTTTTGAAAAAGGAAACCACAACCTAATCATATGTGGAATATGTTAAGTGAGGATTTCAAAGTGATGCCATTTTATTTGGAAATAAAATTTTTATTCAATAGATTTAGGTATATTGAATGGAGATATTCATATGTGATTTTGTAAATATTTAATTTTGTTTGAAAATGAAACTTCCATTCAATACGTATGAGTATATTGAATGGAAAGATTCATATGTATTTTTTTTTAATTTATTTTTTGATTTTGTTTGAAAATGAGACCTCCACATAATAAGTGTGGGTATTTTGAATGGAGAGATTTCATATGTGCTTTTTGAAAATATGAAAATCCCAACCTAACACATGTAGAATGTATTAGGTGGAGGTTCAAAGTTATGATTTTTCTTGAAGAGGTAATATCCATTCAACACATTTGGATGTATTGAAGGGAAAGGCCCATCTTTAAATTTTATACTTTTGAAAATATGATTGTTGAAATTTTATTTTTGAATACAACGACTTCACCAAAAATGAATCAAGTGAAGAAACTCATTTATATTTTTAAAAATGTAATTGATGGAATTTTATTTTTGTAAAGATGAACTTATATATAATAATCATGAAGATTATTAGATGAGGGTGATTTAGAAAAAATTTTGTGCAAAATATTTTATTATGTGCATTTTTGAAAGAGTGCTTTTTTGAAAAGCATAATTTTTATAAGGATTTATTTTGTCTTTATTATTTTAGAATGAGCATTTCCTTATCATAGAAATGATAAGGGGAAAGTCTTTAAATATATTTTTTTATTATACTTTTTATTTTTACCCATTAGAGAACCCAACGGAGGTTTTAAGATTAACATAGAGTGAGGTCCTAAAACCTAAAGATGTTGGCTAGCTTAACTTAAGGATGAAATAAGTTAAGTGCCAACATAATGAAAGATAGTCTTGGATCCATACCAAAGTACAAACCCGCTGTCGATAGTTGGAGACAACAATTATTTACTAAAGATGGAGAGAGGAACCGTCCCCAGAGAAGTCCCTAGAAAAATCTATGGTGAAAATATTTCCTTATTCATCAATCCTTTTTTGAAGAGGATAAATGAAAATAGAAATATACGCATTTTTGTTGGGACACCACATAGATCTGTAGATGTTCTTAGTAGGATTATAGGGTATGACATTGATGAGAGGTGTACCATCTCGAAACATATAAGTCATCACCCTACAATAGACCTAATCACCTGAATAAGGACTCCTAAGGACTATGGGTCTTCATATGTACTAGAGATTCCTCCCCTACTTTACATGAAAAAGTAAAGTATGATTTATTTTAAACTAGGTTCGTTAAGTTCCCTACAAGGGCAAGCCCCTAAAATTAATTGCATCCTAAGAAATGAGATCCCTTAGGAATACTCTCGATTAAGGTAAATGATCGTTGTCTCCAAAGATTTCAATAGGTGCGACTATCAATTGATTAGTTTATTTTGGAAGATCAAATGGGATTGATCAAAGAGAGGGAGTTATTATTGAATCTAAAGGAAGATAAGTAGGAAATGCTCACGATATTAGGAAATCTAGTGAGCATCTCAAATTATCCTATAATTGGGCTTTATATTTTTGAAATTGAATTATTTATTTGAGTTGACTTTTTATTAAAAGTTTAGAGCTTATAATTTCACAACACAAGGTTATGAAAATGCCTAAGAGGTGAGAATTTATGCTTATGGCCCATAGAAGAGAGAAGCAGTCTTAGAACCTAAATCTAAGGAGCTTTGGAGAGGGCCAAAAGCACGGCCTAAATCTAACGTGAAAATGGATATTTGATTTTCCTCCACAAGAAAAGAACAAACCACCCGAATGCTTGGACTTACAACTACTTGGGGGGTGACTGTCAACTAACTCCTCCCATGATTTTAAATTCATATAGGCAATTCATATGTTTTATGCAAGATAGCAAGGCTATTATTTATTTAGAAAGAGAGTAAGTCCCTAAACTCACTCCCTAAAGATACTAGATCATGTAAGGGCATGCTTCAAATAACCTAAATCTAATGCAAATCATATTACATGTTATTTCCATTTTTTTTGGATAATCATCTGACTCAGGTTTATAGGATTCATATGCCTAATACATGAGAAGTAAGATTATTGGCCAAAATTAACAAGAAGGGAGGAGATGTGTTTCCACCATAGCTCTCAAAGGTCAAGCCAAGTTTCTATAACAAATGTGAAAGCCCTCCAATCAAGAGCGAAAATAATATGCATTTGTGCATGATATTTAAAAGAAATACTCATCCAGCTAAAGGGTTGCTAATTCTTTTATCTTGATTTTAGCCTAAGCTTTAGGTGAGGTTATAAGTTCTTTACTTTTAATTTTGAATTATTAAATTTGGTAGAAGATTTATTTTTTCCTAAGAGCCTGATCCATGTCCATGACTTACATTAAGCAAAGAAGAAACTAGAAAAAGGATGTCATCTAAATGCACAAACTAAATAAATCATCAATCAAATTACAAAGCTAACGCAAAAGAATAAGAGGTCATTTGAACACCATCGTACAAACTCGAAAACAAATTAGGTAGCCGAGCTCTACCCTTATACAACCTGGATTACAGATGAATTAAGTACAATTAAGTAATGAATTCATTATTATGGGGATCTTCAAACTTCATTTCTTCATTCTTCTTTTCTTCTTTCTTCTTCTTTTTTTCTTTCTTCTTTTCTTTTTTTTTTCTTTGGTTCCTTTTTTTGGATGGTTGGAAGGTGGTTGCTCCAAAGACTTCACATGGTGCATAAGTTGAGATATTATGACCAATGCTCATTCTAATCCCTCATAACAAACATTCCAAAATTCTAATTGCAAAAATACATGAAAAGGAAATGTAAATCTAGCTAACTCTTATAAATCAGAGATTAGCTAAATAAATTACACAAATCTCAAGCATATATATTAGGCTTAGCACCCCACACATGGGTAACCAAGTCCATCTGGCATATTGGATTATGCTTAGGGATATGAGCATCTGCACAGCAACAGTAATTATATTTTTATTATAGCTCTCCTTAAGTACAATCCTCTACAGAAAATATTGATTAGACTAAATTGTCCCACCATTAATTCTACGCATATCCACCCTAATATCCAGACTAAAATATATATCACAAAATAAAAGCAAATATCAAAGCATGCACCGCCCTAACCAAAAGCTAGAAGTTGTGACTTGTCTAATGTATGTGTTTTATAAGATTTGTGTGATATGCTTAACTATAATTTTAAGGTTTGAATTTTCTAAGTGTGAATGTGTTCAACTTAGATGGATGATTTTATTTAAGTGTTTAACTGATTTGGGTTGAATTTATTTTATGATTTGATTTAGTTTGGATGAACCTATAATTAATTATTAAATTTTAAAAAGAGGGAAAAGAAAAGAGAACTTCTCTTTCCTTCCCTACCATAGGTAATTTCTAAAGTAGATTCATGTTTGGTTTCATTTAATAAATATTTTATTTTGTATTTTAATTAATCCTAAATTTAGATCAACTCAAAACAAACTTATTAAAAAAGAAAGTCATTTTAAGATTAAGTAAAGTGAACTAAATTCACAAAGCATACATCACTTCATTCTTTCCCAAAATGTACAACATGCATATGAATGAATCTTAGGCATATCTATACATACAAATGAGAATATTTAGCACATTTTATAATGAATGCTAAGTAGTTTACTTAAGAAAATTTGAATGCTTATGATGCATAATTTTCATTTAATAAAGAAGGGGGCTTATCCAATTTTCACATGCACACATGAATATATGAAAGGCATGAGTGAGTACGACGCCATTATTAACTAGGGATGTAAGGTACAAGACCTACTTAGGGCTAGTTAAAGCCTCACAATCTAGGGATTGTCTAGATTAATATACCACTTTTATTAAATATAAGCATATGTATAAAAAAAATGAATGAAAAAAAACTACAAAAGTTTGTACTTGATTATTTGTTTTGTTTATGCAATTTATATGTACAAGTATAGATATCATTCCAAGTAATAACGTAGAAATGAATAGGAAATGAAATTAGGCAAGTGTTAAGTTCCTTTCAAATGAACTAACCACTTTATCAAATAGTATTTAAATTTATACTAAAAGACTGGAGAAGGAAAATCACACTAAACACATCCTTATATTTACTCACATACAAGCTTATAAATAAAATATAAGTAACACACTTTTAGTTTTGATAATTGATTTATATATTTTGAAAATAATTTAGATTTAATAGTGATAATAACCACTCATATTCTTATTTTAGCCAAAATATGTAATTTGACATAAAAGAAATATTTCACTTTCATTTTGATTTTTTTTTTTAAAAGAATAAATGCATGAAATTCATATGGCATACTCATTTAGCATGTTGGGAAGAAACTAAAATGATGAAAGCATGTAAACATATTCACCCTAATTAATTCTTAAAGATAATCTTATAAAATAAGAAAGCTTTAGCAAATCAAATTATTTTTAAAGAATGTTTGATTTTGTTTTGAGTTTGATTTAATTTGAGAAATATGAGGTGAGTTTGATGTTCTTAACCCATTCCCATATGTGCATGATATTTAAGTTCAATTTTTAGATGATTAGATCTATTTTATATTTTGATTAGGTTAAGGTATAAATTAAGTGTATTAATTATTCCTTACCTATACCACCTTAGCATATTTAATTAAATAATCATGAGCCAATGAGATGACATAAAACCTAACA
Organism: Cymbidium sinense; assembly: GCA_021442155.1. Classification (NCBI taxonomy): domain Eukaryota; kingdom Viridiplantae; phylum Streptophyta; class Magnoliopsida; order Asparagales; family Orchidaceae; genus Cymbidium; species Cymbidium sinense. The sequence continues at coordinate 135,259,600 of CM038216.1, forward strand.
AGGAATTTAAATTTGAAATACACCTAGGAAGAAAAAGGCATAATGTAATTTGACTCGTGATTAGTGATTAATAAAACTAAGGAGTTTAACTTAAGTAATTTCATAACCCCTCTCACACATGTGAGTTGAATTTTGATTTCCTTAATATACTTAGGCTCTTAAACACCTAAGCATCTATCCAAGATAGATTAATTAAGTGCTTGAAGATTTTAGAATTTTATAAAATTAATTAAAGAGGTAATTAGTGAATTAACCCTTAATTAAGGATGGGTTAAGGAAGAAAAGGGAGGTTTAGGGAATATCTCAAGGAAAATATTCCAAAATTATTCTCTAAAGCTAACATTCACTTAATCAAAACTTAATTAACTCAATCATAGGGTTAAACCACTAATTATGTCCTTAATTAAGCTTAATTATATTAAGTGAGTGATTAAAGAATGAACTAGCAATTCCCAAATTAAACCACCAATAAATTTCAAGAAAATTAGGAGAGGTAGGAGTCATACCACTAATTAAGCACGAAAAATTTTGGATTAATCGAAGGAGTGATTAAAGGGTAATTAGCAAAATAACATTCCCAATAAAACCCAAATTCAGAGAAAAAAATACTATTCAAAATCCATTGAAATTAATTTTAGAGTATTCTATATTCAATTATCTTTTATATGCAATTTATTTTATATTTTTCTGATTTTTCTATACTTATATACGAATTTTAGAAGATCTAGTGATCAATTAGAAATTAAATAATCCCTAATTAATCTCGTCCGCCACATGTGCGACGCCACGGATTAACTTAACCCGTCACATCAATGCCGAGTGGCGGTATGCACGCGCTTTCCATCAAGGATAGAGCTAAGATTAAAGTTGCGGATCTGAGGGAGAAAATTATGGATATTACATGTTTTAATCTCGATCGTCCATCCAAAATGCACGGAAGGACGGCCAAAGATTCATCCATGCTGCTCTCTGTGAGCCATGGAGACCGTCCATGTTTGAAGCGATGATCCGAGCTCGATTGAGCTCGGATTGGGATGAAGATCAACCCACACCATCTAAGCATGAATACAAGAACATCTAATGGCTAGATCAACCTAGGATTAAAGTTCACTTCACAAAGGACGACATTGAACTTAAGCTCAGAAAAATGGCATACCTCACCGGAGGTGATCGTCGGCGCTCAAATCTCTTGGAGAAGCTTCCTCTGGTTGAGACGAAACTTTGCTGAAAGTTTGAGCTCTCGAAATTGAGTGGATGCTTCTATGGGTCAACTCCTCCTAGCCTTGAGCTTGGCCTTTTGGATCCTCCCTTGCCTTTTGGAGCTTGGGAAAGAGCTTGGGCAACTTCGACTTGGTCCTCTGATGGAACTTGAAGAAGGAACTGGGTTGAAGTTGAGTGTGGGGTGAATTTAAATTTCAGTTAAACTCCCCTATTTTCAAGTGATGAAAATCGAGAATAGAGATCTCAAATCCTCTCTAGGAAGCTTGTGAAGACTCTCTAAGGCTTGCTCTAAGTTCCTATGCTTCAATCGACTGAGGGAGAGTGAAAATTGTGTTGAATTATGGGGAGTATATCTCCCCCTTTGGAAATCAGACGGTCGAGCAATGCCTTGCCGTTTTGATCCAATTAACCATAAGGAGTGGGTTTGTTAGGCCATTTAAGGTGTCCTTGAATTCGGTTTTGGCTAGGGAGTGGAATGGTGAAGTGGCCATGTGCTTGAATTGAGTGTAAGGAGGATTTCCATGTGGCCATTTCAATTGGAGTGGTCGGTTTGGCCATTGGGCTAAGTTGGACTGACCCAAACCCATTGTGTTGGGTGCACCACACTCCCTAGTGTTCACTTAAACCACTAAGAGAGTGCTAAGTGGTTATGGAGAGGATTTGACCAAAGTTTAAATGGATTTGGCCAAAATTTACCCTATGACCTAGAGGTAAAATGGTCATTTGACATTTATTTCAGTTTGGGTATGTTTGATATGATGAGAAAATAAGTTTGGCCAAGTTTCATTGGATTTGAAGTTAGTTTGACGTGATTTGGCTCATGTTGACCCATTTAGGTCAAAATGGGTCAACTTGGGTCAAGTTGACCAAATGGTCAAATTGGGTCAAACCAAAGGCTGGGTCAAGTTCATATGACCATTTGAAATATTTTGATAGCTTTGGTTTAATTCAATTTAGTTTAGGTTTGAATTTGGTTAATATGATTTCATTTAGGTCAAATGAGTTAAGTTGACTAATTTGACTCATTTGACCTATTTGAGCAAGGTCATGGGTAGGTTTAGGTTTGGTTGGTCATATGAAATAGATTGATATCTTTGTTTTCAATCAATTTTGATTAAGTTTGAATTTAGCTCAATTTGACTTTAAGTCAAGTTGGGTTCATGGTCAATTGGGCTAGGTTGGGTCTAGTTAACCAATTGAGGCTTTGGTCAAGTTCAACAATCATTTTGGAATGAACTTAACACATTGGTTTCAATTAATTTGGCTTAGATCATGTTTTCACATATTTTGACTTTTTAGATCAAGTTGGATCAACTTAGGTCAAGTGGTCAATTGAGCTAGGTTAGGCTCAAATGTTGACTTGGTCAAATTAAAACATTGATGATGAATGAACTTAGATCATTGGTTTCAATCAACTTCGCCTATAGTGAATTTTGGCTATGTTGAGTTTCATTTTAGCTAAGTGTTGACTTGATCAACACTTAAGTTTGACTTGGTTTGACTCAATTTGAGTGATTGATCATCACATGATGATTGTTGATCATGATGAGAGGTTTAGATGGGCTTAGTTCAATCCAATTTGGTTAGGATTAGAATTTGGCTCATAAGGGTACTTTAGGTCACTTTGGGTTAAGTGAGCCTAAGTGGGTCAAATGGCTTGGTCAAAGCTTGATTTGAGTTTGATTGAACTCACAAATAGACTTATGATTGAAATATAAATCCATTTACAAGTGGTTTGAAATCATATGAGTTTTAGTTCACTTGATAATTTCAAGTTCAAGAGGTGAACATGAGTTTGAGTTAAGTTTGATTTTTGAATTGAATTCTGGTTAAGTGATTGAAGTTTATGTTTATATTTGGATTCATTATTGTAAGTTGATTGAATCATGAAGGAAAATCAAAGGTTTGGCTTGATTTGAAATTGATTTGGTTAAGTTCAAGAATTTGACTTAAAAGACTTAGGTTGGATTTTGATTGAATTTGAGTTTGATTTTTAGAGTTGATTTTGGTTGTTTAAATTTATATTCCATTTATATATGTGAATATAAATGAGAATATAAATGAGATATGAGAAAATTTCATAAGTTTGAAGTGATTTAAACATGATCTAAGCTAAGTCCTTAACAGAAAAATAAAAGATTTAAGAGAGATTTGTGAATTTAGATTTGACTTTTGGGTTTAGTTTGATTGATTTGAATTTATATTTCATTTATATATATGAATATAAATGAGAATATAAATGAGTTATGAGAAAAATTCATGAGTTTGAAGTAATTTGAACATGATCTAGGTTAAGTCCTTAAGAGGGGATTAAAGGACTTAAGAAGAATTTTGAATTAGGAATTTGAATTTTGGATTTGATTTGATTGATTTGAATTTATATTTCATTTATATATGTGTATAAATAAGAATATAAATGAATTATAAGAAAATTTAATGAATTTGAATTTATTTATAGAAGTCCTTAAGAGGGGATTAAAAGACTTAAGAAGGATTTCGAATTTGGAATTTGGAATTTGAATTTTGGATTTCAATCATGAATTTCAATCATGGGTTTCAATCATGGGGCATTGATTTGAGTTTGGAGAAAATCAATTAGGCTAGAATTGGTTTAGGTTTGATGTTAATTTGATTTGGAGTTTGACTTGAAGTAAGGTAGTGAGGAATGTGGTTCAAGCTATAGGGTAGGCAAATTTTTCTAACACCTCTAAGGCATGACCTATTCCTATGACTGACTCTTCTAAGTCGCTAAAGTTAGGTTGAGTGTCCACATAATCACTATATGTGTCTTAAGACTAAAAATCTCTTAAAATCTAAGAGGAGTCATATGTCTAAGATGGAGGGGTTGAGAACTCATCCTAAAAATGAGGTCAATAGACAGTAATTAACTCCAATTAATCTTAGAATATCTTTCTTATTGAATGAGATCATTTAAAGTGAATCTAAACCTATGATTAATTAAAATATATAATAAGTCATTTACTAAAGATAACTTATTAATTAATGTCTTATAAGTGACTTAAGATAAGAATAAAAGAGAGTAATCCTCTCTTTTCTTCTCTTTATAATACTTAGTTATTAAGAGTAAATCATTTAGAATAAAAGAAAATACTAATTAAAATTTTTAAATCAATTAAACCACATAAAGTGAAATCAACCTCTTATAATTAAGCATTCTTTCATAATTAAAAAATCATAACAAAGCCTAGTTAAGGCATACCACACAAGCCTTAATATACACACTTTAGGAATAAGTCACCACTTCTAACTTTATGTCAGGGCAGTGCATGGAGTGACATATATTTGATTTTATGATGTATTATTTTAGACTGTATGGTAGGGTGTATGCTTCGTAGACTGAATGGTAGGCCGTGATTAGTATAATCATATTTTTTTTTATAAGAGATTGTGCTTAAGGGGTGCTTAAAAATAAATATAAATGCTCTCTTTTTTCATATATCGGGTTGTATAAGATTAGAGCTCGGCTACCCATATTCCCTTTTGGTTGTACGGCGGCACACAACCGCGTCAGACTTTTATTCTTTTGTATTAGATTTATAAAATGCTTGATGTTATGTTTAAATTATGCAATAAAAATGGCATGCTCTTTTTGAGTTTCTTTAGAAATGTTGATTTAATGTGTGGCTTGGATTCGATTAGGCTCTTAGGGGAAAATTAATTTTTCTACCACAATTACAACTCATAACTAAATTTTCTAAATAACTCATAATCTCACATAAAGCTTAGGCATTAAATCAAAATAATTAAAAGATTTAACAACCTTTTAACTAAATGTTGTATATTTAATATCATACATCTATATTGCTTCACTCTTGCAAAGAGAAGGTTTTCATCATTGCATGATTGGGGAAGACTTGACCTTTGAGATTCTCCTCTGTGGTATAAAACATCTCTTTTTCTCTAATTTAGCCCATAACCTCATTTCATCATGCATTTATACATATGAAAATCCTATGACCTTTGTCAAATTGAAGAGTCCAAAATCAAATAAAAATTAAAATGATTTGTATTAGACTAAGTCATTGCTCATACCACTCATGCTCTAGTCTCTTAGGGAGTGAGTTTAAGGACTTTAGTTTCTTTCTAAATAAATAACAACATAATTATCTTGCAAAATCATATGACTTGCCTACATGATTTTAAAGCGTATGAGCTATTTAAGCGTTTATTATAAATCCAAAGAATGGTTTTACCCTCTCTTGTAGAGGTAAACTTTATGCCCATTTTGCTTAGATTTAAGTCGTGTTTTAACCCTTACTAAAGCTCCCTAGATTTAAGATCCGAGATGGCTATTTCATTTGAACTTTAAGCATAAATCCTCACCTCTTATGCATTTCTACAATCTTATATCATGGGATTATAAGTTATAGCCTTCTAATAAAATTTCAACTCAAATAAATAAATCTCCTCAATTTAAAACACATAAAACCCAATTATAAGGAGGATTGAAATGTTCACTAGGTTTCCTAGTATCACGAACGTTCCCTACTCATCTCCTTTGGCTTCAATAATAAATCTCTCTTTTTGATCTATCTCATTTGATTTTCTAATATAACTAATTTATTGATAGTCATATCTTTGAAATCTTTGAAGACAACAATTGTCTACTTTAATCGAGAGTATTCCTAAGGAACTCAGCTTCCTTAGGATGTAATTAATTATAGAGGCTTGCCCCCACAAGAAACTTTAGAACCCGATTTAATATAAACCCTATTTTATTCATCCATATAAAATAAGAGAAAAATCTCTAATATATTAGAAGACTCATCATGCCTTATGAGTCCTTATTAGGTGATTAGGTTTATTAAATGATGATGCATCTATCTTTCGAGATAGTACATCATACATCAATGTCGTACTCAATCATTTCAATAAGTACACCCTCAAATCTGTGTGGTATCCCTCATACACATACAAAAAATAAACACCACAACCATCCTAAAAGATCACATTTGAATACAAATTGTCAATTATTTATATTAATTCATTATGTTCAACTAGCATGCATATTATTTTATATTTTGTTATGTTATTATAGTTTAGAAGTATGAATATTCATTGATTATTAGTAACTCACTATTTTTTTTAATCTAACATATTGAAATTATGAAATAAAAATGAGTAATAAAGTTGAGAACGTTTATTAAAAAAATGTGGTCAACATAAAGGTATATTATAATTGTCTTAATTTAAATTATTTTTATTAATAACTCTTTTAATTTTTTGAATAATTGCTAGTTAACTTTAGCAATTATATTTTTTTTTATCATTCAACATTTGTTTCCATTTTCATAATTCCAAATCTAAGGATTGGGTTGTAACAAAAGTGATATTAGAGATCGATATTGAATTAATTAATAAGAATTTTAGTGAAAGAACTATAAGGATAACAATATAAAATAGTCGTAAGAAATTTTAAATGTTTGAGTTAGGATAACCGTAATTAGATAAAATTATTTTATATATCTCTAGCATATGGATATTCTTGAAGAAGTAGAAGATAAAGATGTGGTGCAAGAGAAATTACCACCCAATAATATTGTAAATATCAACACCTTGACCAAGATATCAGAATTTAGGAAACAATGGTACTGTTACCATGGATAAATATCTAAAAATGTTTTAAGATTTGAGGTCACCACTGTTCAAGGGAGCTAAAGGACCAATTGGAGCTAAAAATTGACTTTTACATATTGAGAAGATCTTAAATAATATGTATTGCCCATATAATAGAAAGGTGCTATCGGCAACATTTGCATTGGATGGAGAAGCTGAGACGTTGTGGCAAACTTAACATCAGGATATGTGGGAAGGCATACCAAATATGAAGGTCAACTGTGAAGATTTTGTAGAGTTGTTTAGAGATTAGTTTGTGTCGCTTTCTACACGAAGGTAGATGAAGATAAATTCAGTGCAAAGAGAGAAAACAATCATGCATCATGAAGCATAATTCATTACATTGTTTATATATGCACCTCATCTAGTCTCAACTACAAAAAAATGATATTATTTTCTATCGAGCCTAAAAATTTCAATTAGACAACCATTAATGCTGCTGAAGATAAATAATTATTCAGTGTTAGGAAAGAGAGCCATAGAGTGGAGATTGATTTTCAAATCACTTAGAAGCATAAATAATTGCATAAGAGGGAGATCACTGAAGAAAGTAAGCTTATCACTCACTTGGATGATTCTAATCGGAAGAAGTCTAAGACTATATCTAGTGTAGTTAGTAACATTGTGGAATCTTGTGCTAAGTGTGCTAAGAATAATAGAGAATGCCTATCAATTTCTAAAACTTGTTATTGATATCATCAACAAGGGCATATAGTACTATTCCACACTTGGCCAACAAATTTCGGAAGAATTAAATCCAAGCAAAGCTTCTTCATAGTAGACTAAAATACAAAGGATGATAGAATCAACAACTTCAGCTCCAACACAGGATCAGCTAAGATAAAAAGTTTGACCAAGAGTCTATGCCCTCACTCATCAAGATCTTGAAGAACCTATTACAATGAACAATGATACTAAAAATGTTTGATATAATGTCCTTATAATAGTTATCTTATATGAACTATCTTATTCTAGCCGTTTAATATATATACTGAATATTGATGCTCATTATGTATGATTATTCAACTCTTATGATATTATGTAGTATTGTTAAATCTTATTGATCTAGAATATTATAACAAATGATTTATGTTGCATAAATTTATTGAGTTATAATTTATAAATTTTAAGAATAAAATTTTTGTGCAAGTGGGGAATAGATTGCTCCCAATAGGTAGCACTTTATTCTTAGGTTCCAGAGGAGGCTCCCTTAACATAGCACATTGTCCTATATGACACAATTCCCACCTTATTGTTAGTGCAATACTCTCATACCACTCTATCAAGTCCCATGTAGTCAAGGCGTACTATCTTCTGGACTTGAGGTGTGACAAATATAATAGTGTGAATGCATAGATTAGGGCGATCTTCTCCAAAGGGCTTTTTCAAAGGCATACACATAACTAGTAGAGTAGCGGCATTTTGTAGATGTTCAAATATTGATGTCTACTCTCACAACGGGCCAATCTTCAAAGACAAAAACAAAAGCTTTTTTCATAGATTCAGCCAAAAACTAAGTTTAGTCGTTAACAATAGATTTCCACATGCCCCGTGGAGAAAGCTTACGGCCATTCACAGGAAGAATATTGACATGGAGGCCATAAGAAAAACCATGACGAACGTTGTGAAAACCTTTGCAACAGGAAACTTCATCATGATGAATTGATTCTCCTAGGGCAGCTTGATTCACTAATAAGATAGAAAACAGAGACTTCCCCATCATGCCCGCCCTCGATAACAACGAATTATATCAACCGGAAAAGCATCTTCACCATCTAAAAGCCAAAACACCAAAAACCTTGGCACTTACATAACTCCAAAACCCAGAGAAAACCTCAGCAAGCACGCTAAAACCCAAAATTTCGATTCCCTTTCTCTTAGCTCGGTTGGTGAGCGTGCTCGGAACCTCCGGATTCTCCTGAGGGAGCGAACATCAAGTGGGGACCCGATCGTGGGTGATGAATGTGTATAACATGCGGATTATAAATGACATCTCCACCTACAAGATAGGTGAATTGTTGGGTGGATACCCGTCCCAAAAAAAAAAAAAAAAAAAATGATTTCATCCGAAAATCACCTTCTTGACGTCAGCCGAAAGCAGAAATAGTAGCAAACACGCTTCTGCCACGTTGAGAAACCCTAGAAAGCCGACGAAAAGGCAGCGCAGAGAAATGAAGAGCTCGGGAAGTTTCCAGCGCAAAGTTTTCACCTACATCCTCGCCCGCTCCACGGGGTTTGCTAATAATAAGAGAAATTTACTACTGGGCTTGGACCTCAACCTCATGGTGGCCTTTGTTGTAGCTACAGACGGTTGGGCCAGGTCAGCACACAACAGGTAGAAATCACATGCTTAATGCTTTGGATGGACCACGGCTATGTCATCCTATGGGTCAGTCCAATTTATTTTTTCCTACTCTTTCTATAGGACATGGATGGAGACCCCCAAATATTTTTTAATGTGTTTAATTGAACATATGTATATAATTTAAGTCATTAAATTAAATAAAAGAGTAAAACTAAAGAAATTATAATACTATTATATTAAAATTTTTATTTATTTACTTAATTTATAGTAAAAAAATTTTAAGTTGAATTATAAAGAATATATTTTCTATTCTTAGTTTCATGATAGAATTTGATTGTATTTTTAAAACTTTTGCATTTTTATATATTTTTAATATTGCATAATTATTATCTATTAGTACGGATTAAAATATAAGAATTTATTTTTGATGAAACCATAAAAGTCTTTTTAAAATAATATGAATTATAAATGTTTAAAATAAAATGTTTTTAAATAATTATGCATTCTAAAGTTTTTATAGTTGAGACATAATGCACTTTTATTTCACAACATATGAAATGGAAAATTATCAAAGATTATGGTAAATAAATGAATTTACACTTTTAAATTAATACATATTATATATAATTAACAAATATTACATTAGAATTTTCTCATGAAAATAGTTCCTTAACAATTTTAGAATTTCAATTACAACAACAATAAGCCTTTATCCCACTAAGTGAGGTCAGCTACATGAATCATTCATCTTCTTTGTATCCTATTATGTGTCAAATTCTTATTTAATTCAAGTATATTAAGGTTATTTTTATACATCTTATTCATGTCTTTTTAGGTCTACCTCTACATTTCTTAACATAAGGCAAATCTAATGCATCTATTCTCCTAATCAAGTCATTGGACGACCTATGCTTTATGTGGCCAAATCATCTAAGGTGAATTTCAATTACATAACCAATAATTTAAATGTCATTAAAAAAATTAAAATTTATTTGAGCAATGAACCCAAAAAATTATATGCTTCATAATATGCTTTCTGAGTATTTATTATTTATTCCTGAATTATTTTTTAATTTCTGAATCAATCTATGTTTTTTATATTTATTATTATAATCAATATTAGAAGTATCAAAAAATATCATACCTAACAAATCGAGTTGAACTTGATAAAAAAAAATTTTAATTTGAGTTGAACTAACTATCATTTGGGTCGGGTTCCAATTCAAATTATAGACCTATTTATTATTCAAATTAAGTTCACATTGATTCACTCGAAATTAACTTAATTATTATTCAATTTCAAATTAGACATTTGAATCAAGTTAATTATATTCAATGAGTCAAATTTTGATTAAATGGGTCATATTGATATTAAAAAATTATATGATGGATATAATAACATGCTAGATGGATCATATTTAAGTCAACTATTCTGACTTACATAATAAATCAATTAGATTTGAATCAAGCTTATTCAAGTAAGATCAACAGTAGATTTTATGCAAACTCAGCCTACCCCTTTAATAAATCTTATTTTAATTTATTCAACTTGAAGAAACATTATGATTGAAACCAATAACTTGTTAAATAATATATATTGATAAAAAATTTTAAATATATTTTGTATTTACTAGAAGTTATATAATCTCCAAGCTTCAACATTCACAATTCATATTTTAGCTTAATGTCACTTACCATCATATGCTTTTATTTTTAAATGATCTTATAATATAAGAATAAAAAGTTTTAAATTTTACATAACCTATTAAGTTCATTTTTTTTAACCAAACATATAATCTCATGTCATGTAGTTTCTTGAACTTTTTTGTGAAATGTTATTGAAAGTTTTGGTCATTTTTTCTAAACTAGAAATTAGTTTTCATTATTATATCTTCTTTAATTTTGATGATTTATAAGTCATATAAAAAATAAATCAAAATTTAAACTAAAAATATGGATTGATTGTATCTTAGGAGTTGATTAGTTATGAAGCAAAAAATGTTATCTAATTATTATGAGAAAATATTGTAAAGAAGTATCTCATAACCTTATGAATAATAGATTAAAATGTTATATTTAAAATTATATGGGTCTTGTAACTTGTAAGTACTAGATTGAAGTGCTTATAAGTTTAGATTAAAATATGAAGTACTAAATTATAATGATTTACTTGTTTTCATTATAAGTGTTCATAAATGTTTGTATCTTACTAATAAAATATAAAAGTTGAAGCAATAAGGCTGAAATTGAATTAAATTGATTTTTCATTCTTAAAACTCATATTCAAAATTTGAGAAATGAGATTCAAAATTGAGGTTAGGAGTATTACTTTTCATTTTTTAACTTGTAACAATAATGATATAATAATAATAAAATGATGGATAATAACTTAATTAGAATATGTTTTATTGAGGATATTAAAATCTTTTTTAGTGTAATTTTAGTTGTTTATATTTATTTATTAAAAATATAAATAAGTCAAATTAAATTTAAATCTTCATTAATGTGAGCTTAAGCTGGATTAATTAATTAAGTTTGGGCTTAAATTTAAGCTATATTTAATGAATTTGAGTCGATTCATGAGCTAATTCATTTAATATGAAATAGATAAAATAATTTTGATTGAAACTATTTTTATGATAAAATAAAAAAGAGAATAAAAAAATAGAAAAAATAAAAAATTCTTTGACATGGAAAAATAAAATATAACTTTTAAATATTTTAAAATAATTTTATTTTTAACCTATTAAATTCTAATATATTTTAAATACAAATTATATTACTATTTTTTAAATAGGTTGGTTCATAAGCTAATTAATCGAGTAAGAGCCAAGTAAAGTTTGTATTGTTAGCTCATTGAGATTAGCTCATTAGTCATTTATTGAGTTAAGTCGAGCTAGCTCAACTTGACTCACTTACATCGTTATTTACTTTTTTTTTTTTTTTGTAATTTTTTTAGTTGACTAAGTGAATAATTTGTTGGAATGTTGCTTTGATGTAAAGTGGCAAATTGTCATATGAAAACATTAATTTAATTGATCTTTCATACTAGCACTTGTGAATCAAGCCCAATATTCTAATCAATCTCAATTCTTTCATGTTTTACTTGTTGTAGGTAGGGGTGTAAACGAGCCGAGCGTTCAACAAGCTACTCGTGACTCGGCTCGATTAGAGCTCGTTTATGTTCGTTCATTTAATTAATCGAGCGAGCTTGACTTTTTCGATTGTTAAATGAACAAGCTTGAACAAGTTATTGTTCAGTTATGTTATGTTCGTGAATAGTATCATTTAAAGCTCGCGAACAAGCTCGTTAAGGAGCTCGATTATGGCTCGATTAAGGCTCGATTAAGGCTCGATTAAGGCTTGTTCATAAACAATACTGTATAAGGCTCGATTAAGGCTCGATAAGATTAAACACTTGTGTAACAATATAAGGCTCGATTAAGGCTTCGATAATGGCTCGATTGGCTATCGATGGCTCGATTAAGGATCGATTAAGGCTCGTTAAGGAGCTCGCGAACACCTAAACCCTAAAGCTCAAGCTTGAACACATCGGGCTCGAAGCTTGAGCGCTCGAGATCTTGGCAAACGAGCTTGAACTTGGTTACCCCTTTCGGTTCGGTTCGTTTTGCTAGTTGTAGGTGATAGAATTTTTGGCTTAGACTAAAATGCTCCAAATGCTACATATATGATGCAACAAAAATTAGCAAAAATTATTTTTGAAGATATGTGATGATAACATATGAATAGGTGCAATCATTTATGATAAATATATATATATATATGTATATATATATATATATATATATATACAGAGAGAGAGAGAGAGAGAGAGAGAGAAAATTGTTATAGTATTGTAATTTGTTTTTTAATGAAGTTGTATATAAACCATTTCTTATGGCTACTATGATTTCAACTTATTTGGAAAGCCATTTCTCATAATTAAAATTTTAAAAAGTAATAAACAATTTATAGCAAGAAAAAAACTAGAAAAAATGATAGAAAATAGAGGGATTTACATACATAGCAATAAAAAAATAATAATCTATTTTACATATCTAACACCTTAAACTCTAATATTAGATACATACCAACCAAAAGTTTCTAATATACCAATTATACTACTTAAGATATTTTCCCGTTGAATAGAGTTGCCGCTCCTTTGAGTATTGTTGCCTTACACATCAACTCCTCAAACTCCCCGTTTTCTTAGTACCTTCACAAGTCATCGGTGTCACCACACCAAATGAATAGATACAGTTAACTCTCACCCCTTTCTTCCAGAGTTGCCTTTATCGCAACCCTCATTAATCTAAACATTACAGTCTTTATCGTCGCATATGCCACAAGCCCAAACCACTTTATAGTGCCACCATGCTCGTTGCACAAATAAGACAATATTTTTAAATTAAGTATCATTAGAATCTTAATTAGATAATTAAGTATTAATAAAAAAATTTAAGAATAGGTATAGTCGCCCAATTAGTGGGTGACTATTCTCATAGATTCGATGTGGCGTGGTTTACTGAAATTGATTGAAATTGGGTGACTTCTGATACAAGCGTCGCTAATTGGCGGCTTCGCGCCGCAGTTAAGGCCGTATATTACGATGGTGGCTCGATCTCCTTAGTTTAGCTTGAATTCGTTTCCGCCGTTGGGCTCGACTCGACCGCCCACCGAAGCACGGTCCTCCCCCTCTCGAACTTCCCGCCTCACTGGCGTGGTCCTTCGCATTCTGTCTTATAGAAACCTCTTTTTTGAACACGTCGGTGAACAGCAACCTTATTACAACAGTACTCATCAGTCTTGTACACATCGCACGCGCTCTTGCATCCTCCCTTCGCTCTCAGCTCCGCCGGGCACTCCCCGCTGACGTCTCCTGTGCACTTCACGGCGCTGCAATTGCCGGGTCCGGTTAAGGGCGGAAGCCATGATAGCTTTGGAAGGGAAATCGAAGAGGAGGATCGATTGATGATATTTTTTTCGTTCGGGGATTGGATTTTTAGTTTGTGGCAAGATTAATATATAGGATGTAAGAGAAGAAGCATCTGTAGAAATATTGACAAAACTAGGTTGCTTGTCTTGGTTTGATATTTTGACCGTTGCTGCATGTGTTTAGTTTGATAACAACAAGGGCACGTTTCGATGAAGGCTGGGGAAGATGCAAATCAGATTGATGTATACGTGATTAATTAATTTAAGAGATTCCAATACTTTTTTCAGTCAAAGTTTGAAAAAAATTTTCTTTCCAAAAAAATGCTTTTTTTCTTCTTTAATTTATAGAGCAATGTCTTTTATATTCATAAAATCAATATATTATAAAGAAATTGTCCTTTGATACACTGTATGAGATACTTTTATATATTGTAAGCATGATACACATGAAGATGATTTTTTAATGAGATATGGTGAAGGGAAGATATTGTGAAAGTGTCGATTGGGTAATTGCAAAAGATGCCTATGAAAAATGTTGATAGATAAAGACTAAATGTTAGTCATGTGTATATATATGAAATATGATATAGAATTGATGTTTTAAAAAGTATCCATTATTGACAAGACAACATCAAATTGTAAGAGGGAGAAGATGTCCGAATAAAGATATTTTTTATCATTCATGAAGATGATAAGAAAATTGATGTTAGTTTTTCTCAGCGATGAAACTAATTGGGAATGCAAGCATGATAAAGTCCTTTATAATAGATCTTGAAGAAGAATTTGATTGGTGTTCACATCCTTTATCAAGCTACTAATACGTTGGTAGAGAATTTTTTCAATGAAGGTTGAGATTCTGACATGCCTCTCCTGGAAATAATGAGAGAGTATTAGCTAGATGTATTATGATTATAATGTCACAGTCTCTACGAAAAGAAGGGGATGATGTGCATCAATGACATGGCTCTAGCAATTTTTTAAATTTTTTGCAAATTCAAATATATTTACAATTTTAAGGCTTTTTTAAGTTGCAGAAGGTTCCTTATAGCAAGATAGAAAAGATTTTCATAATTGGTGTGGACTGCGTGAGTAATATATCTTATCATGAAGTTATCTCCAAATTCCCTTTGAGATAAATCTTTTCTTTGATATATCTTAACACTATTATATTTGTGATTCTTTTTAAATGATATGATGGCGGAAGCACATATGACTAGACGCGTAGCCATGCCATCGGAGGCCACCCCACCATTGACTACAATTTCAGGTTCATCTAGTATTACCTCTCTATGTGGCGGTGTATGCATCTGTAAGTGAATTTTATTTTTATTTACGTATTATGCTTACCTTTTATTTGGACTTTTACTTAGATTTTTTTTTTTTTTGCACCGTACTTGAGGCGCATTACACTTATCAGAGTGGCCCATGTGACGATTCCGCTGGGCATGTGATGGGCTATTTCGGTATGCTTCACTAGATCATCATTTGCGACCGCCTTGGTTGAGATGGTCTCCGATCAATCATACCTTCAGCGAGATAGTGGCGTCGGGGCGTGGCGATGATCACAGGACTACGGTTGATGGGCCACCTATCATAGGCGATTATAGCGAGGGAAGAGATGAGTGGCATTCAGATTTGTTGGGGCGACACACTTACCGTGATGTATCGTCCGATCCGATCCACGGATCGTCGACATTCGGATGGGTTATGCATGCCAGGTGGCTCGTGGACTTTCTGGGAGCCATACAACAACCTGAGAGGAGTTCTTAGTGCGTGTTTATATTTTATTTGATTTCACGCCCTTTGATATACTTGAGGTCCATAGTATTTTACTCTGGATGGATTTCTTTAGCATGATGTCTATGGGTGGAGCAGTTTTAGCTCATCTTTATAGGGAGCTGCCGAGTCCAAACAACATGGCTGTTTACCTCCTTTAAATTTGGGCTTGGGAGCATATTCATGTGGGCGGTCTCTACATGTTCCATATCTTGCGAGCTTCTTTGGTCTATTGGTTTGAGGTATGTGTTGTTAATTGCACTTTCAAATTATGTTATATATATATTTTAAACTATTAAGATGGAATGAGAAGTATATGTTCACACAATGGAAAATGTGAAATGAAGATGCTTTTGCAAACAGGTTGGATGCAAATAACACTTTAGTTCAAATATCTCAGAATGCTATGTTTTAACATAATTTTTATTATATGTGCGTAATATAGAGTCATGATGGCGGATCCACGGACATCTATCGAGATACATGCTCGTGACTCGACATATGGTTAGCGAGTCTCTCTTATCCGGAAGAGGGTTGAGTGGTATTTACCGTAGAGTCTTTGCTTGATTCGCCTTATTCCCGAGTAGATGTAGCCCAGGTTGACCCTAGTTTCAAAAAGGGTGTGAATGTCGGCGGGTTGATTACCACCAGTCACATTCTTTGCTTGGGAGAAGCGAAGGGATTACTTCGTCGAGGGCCTAGATGAGGATGTGGGCAGGGAAAGGCGACTATCGGAGTACATGTGTTGGTTGGTCATTGGGCTTCTACGTATTTCTTGGCGAATGAATCCTCAACCACTGTTGGGCGTGGTATTTAACGTATTTAGTAATTATTCATATTTATATAAGTGCTAATTTTACATACTATTTTTTTTGGTGTAAAGTATCGCTGGCAACTTCGGATATCTTCATTCGGTCATCTTTGTGGATGATCACCCTACGAGGGATGTGTTGATAGGTATGAGTGATATCACGAGACACGGATGGCGTGTACATATTGGTGATACATATTATGATCGGTGCTATAGAGTGTCGCACACCATGGCGCAGCGGCCATCTCTTCGTCAGGTCCTTCTCGATCTAAGTCCTTACATATCGCTACATATGAGTACCTATCTTCTTGATCCGCGGGATGATATGATGCACCTTAGAGGATCTTGCGGTAGAGCCACCATCATTTGTGTGATCGTCTATCTGTGCACGACCGTACACACACAGGAGTGTTGCTATTCCAGAACACCAGGAAAGGCGGTTGTCACCGGTATAGGTTTAGTACACTTTTGTGTTTGCTACATTTTATTTATCTGTTTCATTACAAACTTGAGAGTCATGTAGCTAAATTTGGTTATGTCATAATGAACTTATTATTTGTCCATTTTAAAATGAATTGGTTAACTTCATATGATTGTCATCCATTAAACTATTATCAACTTGATGCGTCACGAACCATTTCAAGCTAAACGTGATCTTTGTTCGATCTCACACAAATCACACCTTAAAAAAAATAACCTGAAGCCAGTCTCCCAGGGCGACTGGCTTCACACCTTAAAAAAAATTAACCTGAAGCCAGTCGCCCACTAATTGGGCGACTAACTTCGGAAGTCTGAAGCCAGTCTTAATTTATTAATACCTATTTTTAAAAAAAATTTATTAATACTTAATTACCTAATTAAGCTTTTAATCATACTTAATTTAAAAAAATTACCCACAAATAATAAACCTTTTAATCCTAGCAGAGACCATCGTCCCTAGCAATCACTCACTTATCTCAACAATAATAGCTTCCCCATCTCTTCATCAGCACATAATAAAAGCTACGGCGAATAAGTTGAAATGGGAATGAGCGGTACCAATTGGGACATGCTGAGGGCGATGAAATCCTGCAGAATGGGCAGTGAAGGAGTGTCTCGTTTGGTGATGCCTTTTTTAAGTTTGGGAATCAATAAGCCATTAAAAGATCAGGGCTTAGTATCCCCGCAACAATGAAGAAGAGGCATCATAATGTCACATGAGATTTTGTATTTGGTAGGGCTTTGATCAAAGAAAGTAAAGGCATGGGTAATGAGCGTAATCAATCACATTCATATTTCTTCTATAAGAAGATTCCAGGTTAGAGCTTTTTCATAAGCTATGTTTTCTATTATGATGGGGAAATTTAAATTCCTTGGAAATAAAAGGAGTTATTCTTCAATATTTTGGAAGATGATAACTGTTCTCATGCAACTGCTTTTCTGCTTATTTTTTGTTGTTGCTTGTCGGAGGAGAAATCCACAGAGCGCAAGAGTAAGAGTACGAATGTTTCATGTTGTCTTTATTTCAAAAAATTCACAAATCACTTGTCGAGGCGGCTGTGAATTTGCATGGTATGGTTGACTGTGGCAGAGACTTGAAGTTCATCCCTGACATCACAGCAGGCATAGGAACAATGATTATCATCTCACTTCGTTTCTATCAGTCTCCGTTAAACATCATTTTATTCAATTCGATCTAGTGCCTGAAGTGATGTATTTAATATATTGAGAATTTTTGAGTGATATGTATGTAATATTAAAATTTAGAATATTAAATAAATAGATTAAAATATTTTAAAAATCGAACCGGCGGTTCAATCGTGAACCGGCCATAGGGCCGATCCGGTTAACTATAAAAATCTCTTTTGTATTAAACCGGCTTGAACCATCGGTTCAACCTGTCGATTATATAAAATCGGCCAATTCAAATGAATCTCATTTATTTTTTTAAATTTTTTAATGCAATGACAAATATTTTTAACTAATAATTAAGCATAATATTTTAATTAAATTTTTTTAAAATAAATTTAATACATCTTAAAAAAATTATTATTATTAATATAAATTTAGCCAAATTAATTTATAATATAAATATCAAACTATCATATCGTGACATCACTTAGGTGAGTCTAAAGCTTTTACTTAAAAAAGCTCTTTTCTTTTATATAAAGAGTATAACACTAGCTTCTTTTATGATGTGCTACAAAAGTTTTTAGAAATATGTTGAAACTTGACTTGAACAATAGGAATAAAGAAATGAGATTTTAGAATTATTATGGTGCGCCAATGGCGCGTCTGCTGTCATTTGGCCATGTCTTTGGCGGACGGAGTCTTGGCCGGCCAGCTAGCGTCATGACGGACCGGGTCGTAACTGAGGCTGGTCGAAAACAGGACACGCAAGCGAGTCGGGCTGAGTGCACGGTCGGTGGTCGAACCTGGCGACGATGGTCGTGGGCACAAACGGTTTTGGCGATTTTAGCGATTTTGATTTTGGCGGTTTTGCGGTTCGGCGGTTTTGATGATTTTATCTTTTTATAGTCTAAAACCCCTAGGGCTAAGGGAGAAGACACATTCTCTTCTTCTTGAGAGAAGGTCGTTCGGAGGCGATCAAGACCTATAGTTCATATGGCAAGGCTCCAGTTTTCCCTCGAAAGAGGTGTTAACTAACCTCATCGGACCGACCGGGTTCGGAGGCGATCAAGACCCGTAGTTCATACGGCAAGACTCCGGTTTTCTCTTGAAAGAGGTGTCAGCCCGACCTCTCGGACCAGAGGTTGAGAGCGATCAAGACCAAATCCATACGGCAAGGCTCAAGTTTTCCCGAGAGAGGTGTTAGCGACCTCGTCGGACCGGCCGGGAGGAGGTGATCAAGAGTTCATATAGTGGCAACGCGAAATGGCGTCATGTCGGCAGATGGCGAGGGCAACGATGGTGGTGACCGGTGGAGATGGCTAGCGGGGATATTAAGATGTTGGCGATGGTGGCGGTGGTGACCCGACAGTGGCAGCGGTAACCGCCGAATATGTCGGCAGCGGTGGCCGACTCTAATGAGGATACCGGCGAATTGCCGGTGATAGTCGCAGCGGTAGCCGGACATCAGCACAATGACCGCGTGCGATGACCGGTGATGGTGGTTAGCGGCCCGACGGGGTAGTCGGCGGCAAAGCGGCAGTAGTCGGCGGTAGCGCTATGGTGGATGGCAATGCCCGTCAGCGGTGGCGATAGTGGTCATTCGAGATGCGGTGGTGATTTTTGACCTATCCGAGGTTGTTTGTGAGAGTGTGACTCGATGATGTTAACCTGTATGGAAGTGGTTGAATTGAATCCGCTGAGAATTTTTGACCTATCTTAGGTTGTTTGTCAGAGTGTGACTCGATGACGTTAACTTGTATGGAAGAGATCACGGGATGTCCACCAAAGACCTTTTGACCTATCCTAAGTATCAACCAAAGTGTTACTTGACTTTTTACCTGTATGGAACAGGTCCGATCAAGTCCCCTTGGGATTGATCATGCCCGATTAAGATACAACGTGAGTTGTATATTTCTCAAGTAGGAGAATTAAATGAAGAAGAAACAAGCTTGTAAGAAAATGCCATAAACTCATTACTTTGACAATGTTGGTGATACAATATTGTCACAAGATAACTTAACAAAAGGGATGAGATACATTTTTAGAGAAAGTTAACAAAAAACAAGAGGTGGAGAGAAAAAGATAAACGGGATAAATTAAAGACTATAATATTTATACACCAAGGATTACATATAATACTTTTTAGAGACCTTCTATGTTCCAAGTTCTAGGGATGATTTTTTCCTCTAGATCTTTTGTTATAACTTGACGGTTGGTCATCTGATATTGAAGTGGGGAGCAGGTCTTTTACAAGCAAAACCCTCTGAGATACTTCTTTATCTTGAAGATTAAAATTCTCGATGTTGAAGGTCACCGAAGGGCGTGGTTAAGCTTGTTTGAGGTAACATGATTGTGATTTGTTATTTGTTGACCACTCCAACCCCAATGGGAGTTTAAAATTTTATCTTAAGATGAGGTACCGAAGTGACAGCACCGAAGATTGATTGGAGGGGTCTTCTAAATATAACATTGTATGCTGAATTTGACTTGACCACTATGAATTGAACTAAGTGAGTGACTTGTTGAGAAAATTCTCAGAGAATAATAGGAAGGGTGATTGTCCCTCCACTGCATGTGGCATTATCAAACCCATATAATGGTCTTGGCGGGTTGAAGTGTTTCAACTGCACCCATGCTAAGAAAGTTGGAGTAAAATAAAACATCAACGGAACTCCCATTATCAATCAAAATTCTCTTAACAACATAATGGGTCACCAATCTCGCGACCGATGACAAGAGGATCTTGATGTGGAACTTGGACTCCTTTCAAGTCTGAGTTATTAAAAGTGATGGGATGATTAATACAAGATTTTTTTTAACTCTGGCTCTTCAAAGGCGGCGATGAAGACTTGATTAAATAGTAGTGGCCCACTCGCAATCATTTCAATTTCTCCAACTATTTGGCAACTATTATGTTGTTTCTGTGATGATTATCCCGGTTACCCCCAGTTGGAGCTATGTTTGCTTGAGTTGATTGATTTTGCACAAATTGACGTAGATATTCTTGCTGAATAAGCCTCTCAATTTTTTCTTTGAGTTATTTGCATGCCTCAGTAGTATGTCCACGACTTCGATGAAAGTGATAATATTGCTCCTGTTTACCTGAATTTGATTTCAGTGGATGCGATCACTTGATATTTTCTTCATCTCGAATAGCCATTAGGAGGTTAACGTGAGATGTGTTCAGTGGGGTGTATTCCAATCGTTGATGTGAGGGCCGTGGGGGGAAATCATGACTGTCTTGTTGCTTGTTCTGATGGGATTATTGATCCGTGTTTCCTGGAGCATTCTTACATTTTCCTGTGGATCGTTCAAATTATTTTTGGTGAGCATTAATAGCCTCATCAGCAGAAATTTGCGCTTCTACACGGTGAACCAAGTCAACGCGATGAGTGATCCTCGCATTAATGCGAAAGTGAAAGGTCTAGGACGGAGCCCTCCAAGGAAAACACCTCTTAGTAATTCAAGGTCTACTCCAGGTATTTGGCGAACTTCTGAGGAGAATCTCTCGAAGTATTCTTTAAGTGATTCACCATCATTTTGATGAATGCCGGAGAGATGGGAGGAATCTTTAATGATCCTCCGGTTTGCAATGAACTATTCTACGAAAATCTTGGCGAGTCAAAGGTATAGATGGATCCCCTGAACGAGTAGAACTGTGTGAGCTTGTCCCTTAAGGGTAACGGAAAGACTTAACAAAGCGTGAGCTCATTGGATATGCATGATGGTCTGTAATGGTCGATGTGTTCATATGGGTGTTTCATCATGGTATCAATGCTCTAAGCTTGAAACCTACAGAATAGGATGTTGAAGAATTAAAGGTGAGACTCTCATACCGCGCGAGTGAGAGGATGATTGCCTTGAAGGTGAAATTGTCGCATTAAGCATCGTAATCGTGACGATAACATGACGAGTGGTCAACAAGACGAGAATGTACCGCAATAATTGGTGGATTAGCAATGGCCGATTGCACGTGATGGATAAGTAACTACCGAGGAGAGCGATCATGGTCTCTACGTGGAGGAACTTCAGTGTCAAGGAGATTAGCATTTTGGCCTCCCATGGCTAACGATCGATCTTGGGGGAGATATGTTTGCCGCGGTAGTGACTGTTGTGTTCCTCGCAAAAGTCGGATCATCTCATTTTGAGACTCTTCCATTCGGACACGATCTTCTAAAGAGATTCTGCCGCTCCTTCACCCATGGTCACGCCTATCGAGTGAGGAGTGGACGCCCCTGCTCAGATTGATTTTGAGGAGGAGCGGAAGCTCCATTGACGAGTATTGCGCCTATTGGCCATAATGCCTGTGTTCACAGAAAGTGTGATTGATGGATTTTATTCCCACATACGCCAAAGCTGACGACGGCGATCAATGAGGCAATCGACGGCCACCGGCAGTTGGTTGACAACCGTCAGTGGGACGCGGTTTGAAGGATCTTCGCTTTGCTCTCTCCTCTCTCGCGCTCCTCATATGAGGAATGAGGCTATTTATGAGGGAGTGACATCTTTGTAAATACACGCAAAATCAACCACTCCTCTCCATCTGGACGGCTTGATGATTCCTTTGATCATATGATGTATTTTGTGTATTTGAATACTCAAATGAAGTCGAATTATGATCTTAGATCCGGCTCGTCGAGACGCCGATTGACTATAAATACCCATATTTGAGAGCTTTTAGGAATTTAGATGCCCAAAATTTTTAATGAAATTTTAAGTCTCTCACCGCCAATTGATCTTTTAGCATCAAGATTCATACTTACTAAGTATTTTAAGTGTCATATCAATAATTATTAAAAATATTACTTATATATTATTTCTTTATTTTATATTTATCATATATTTATAATATTTCATCATTTTAATTATTTTTAATAATTTAAATATTTATTGTATCATTCAGCTAAACTCGCTGCTTAACTCCGATCAAATTATTGAATTTTGAATTTTTTTTTTTTTAATTCTATATTCGATCCTATTTTCACAATCTTAAATTATCCCTTAAAAAAAGAATATTTGAAGTAAGCCGCGTAGCAAAAGCCGCGTGAACTTCTCTACGCCTTGGCCTACATCACTAGTTCCGATTCCGTATAATTCCTTACACGACCTTTCTCCGCGCTTCTGCCGCCCTGTTGAGAAGTCGGGTTTCCAGAAGCCAAGCTCGCACACGAAACGGCTCAACGGTCAAATGATCCGCGTCCTGTCGCATTTATTGATCGCGTCTTCTATAATATTTGATTATACATCATTGATTAATTTAATTGTTGACTATCACTATATGTCAGTAGTGCGTAAAAAAAACTATTTATTTCGTTAGTTCATAATTATGTTTTCAAGTTTGTGGATTAATACATACTCAAATCATTAATCAGCAAATAATTTTTACATTATAGTTATTTATTACTCTACTTAATTTTATTTTGTTATATGATAATTGGCTTAAATGAATAATAAAAAATATAATAATTTAAATAAATAATAAATAAATATTTAACAAAACTTAATTTTAATTATTTTGAATAATTTAGTATACATTTAATACATTATATAGATTTATTATGTAATATCTATATAGTATTTTGAGTAAAATATAATCATAGATTTACGCATACATCTAATAAAAATGCTTATCATTGTAGGGGTTGCTAAATACTTGTTATTGAGGCTTCATTTGACTTAGATGTTGGCTTCTAAAAAAATTGGCTGATAAGTATTTCTAGGAAAACTTTTGTTCTTCTTTACGAGCTGAAAAAGCTGAAATTTACTGTTTGGATATATATTGTTTTTCAAGAGTAATCCAAGCTTTCTTTTGACCTTATTTAAAAATAATATTATAAATGACCAAATTGCCCACTCTCTAATAATGCAAATATAGCACAACGTTTATTAAAGGGAGGGTTATTTATGACATTCTCTTTCCTAAACCATGAATAGTGCTGTTGAAGATGGCACTAAAACAGAGTTTTGGAAAAACGCAGTTTAATAAAGCTCTCTATTCAAACAGTAAAATTAAACACCTTTTCACGACCTTAGAATCTAAACGCAACTAAAAGTCTAGCCAAACGAAACCTGAAAGTTTAGGTTTGAGAAGTTTAATTTTTTTCTTTTAGAGTTCACAATTGGATATAAATAGATCAAAAATAATAATTCTTGAAATAAAACATCAATCAAAATAATTATAAAAAAGGATAAAAGTAATTTTAGAGACACATCTCCTTGGCTCAATAACATAAAGTGTTTCAACGGAATAAAAGAATTCTTCTTCTTTCTGTTGGGTGGGAAAGTTGAGCCATCTAAGAGGAACATATGCACTCTATGTTCGAACTCAGGTCTCAATGGAGTGGAGAAACCTCTGAACTATCGTATCAGATATTTCGGCCCGAATTAAAAAATTTCATGAATTGCTTTTATATAATCTATTAAATAGACAAATAATTTTTCAAAAAGAGCTTTAAGATTTGGTTTACACGTTACAACTGGTAAAGATATGTAATTTTTGGCGTAGGAATACTTACCATATCATAAGTCTAGAAGAATAATAAAGTTTTCAAACATACTAAAGAGATGCGGCTGACTAATTGAAGAAGAAATTTAATTATTTCAAGACTTATTTTGAACAAAATATTGACCGAAATGTCTTGATTTAATTTTTTTTTTCAAATTAATATTAAAGTATTCTTTTAAGTTAAAAATGCTTCTTAGGATTTATGTAAATGTCTTGACCGAAATGTCTTGACCGAAATAATTTTTTTTTTCAAATTAATATTAAAGTATTATTGAATGATAAAGATTTTTTTTTAAAAAAAAAGACATTAAAATTATTGTTTAAAGCATTGAAAAAATTATGATTATTTAATGAAAATTATTAATATGACAATATGAGTGAATTATTGAATACCTAACATATATATATATATATATATATATATATATATATATATATATATATATATATATATATATATATATATATATATATATATATATATATATATATATATATATATATTTAAAAATATATAAAAATAATTTTATTTTCACACATTTAAATCTAAAATATAAACAATCGTTATATTTCTAATCAATATTAATTTTGAGTATATCTACTCAAAAATAAAAGCAACAATTTTTAACATTCTGTAAAGGTTATTTTGCAAACTTATTTGATTAAAAATGATACAAAATAAAATCTCATTTTCTCCTCCTATTTATTTGATAAAAATAGTCAACTTCATTTTCTGATTCGAGCGTGTAAGCCGGCTCCGCGCCGCGGAAATTGAGAGACTCTTCTCCCTTCCGCTCCGTATAAAAGATCCCTTCCACCCTTTCCATTCCGCACCCCCAGTCAGCCGAAAGCCTGCTCTCTCTCTCTCTCCCTCTCTCTCTCTCTCTCTAGTCTAATTTCAGATTCACTCATAAAATGGCCAAAGCTTCGTTAAAATCTAACCCATCTCTAATCCGCGCGTCCCCTTCCTTCCGCCTCGGCTCTTCCAGCCTCAACTCCGTCCGCCTCCGCCGGGTCTTCGACATCTTTGACCGCAACGGCGACGGCGTCATCACCGCCGACGAGCTCTGCGAAGCCCTAGATCGTCTCGGCCTCGGTGCCGATCCTTTAGAGCTCCGATCCCTCGTCGGCTCTTTTCTCCAGCCCGGTCAATCCGGCCTCAGCTTCGACGCCTTCCATTCCTTCCATCGAGTGCTCGGAGACGCCATCTTCGGCGAAGATGACGGTGGCGAAGCGGCGGAGGAGGACGACATGAGGGAGGCCTTCCAGGTCTTTGATCAGGATGGGGACGGGTATATCTCCGCCAACGAGTTGCAGGCTGTATTGGGGAAGTTGGGCTTAATCGAGGGGAGGAGCATAGATCGGGTTTATGAAATGATCGGATCGGTGGACCGGGATCATGATGGACGGGTGGATTATTTTGAATTTAAAAATATGATGAAGTCCGTCCCAGTACAGAGCTCGTGATGCTGATCTACGGCCGTGATTTGCTTACGATTAATAAGTGGATTTGTATTTTTAAAGTGCGATCAGTGGCTAACCATTTGTGTAGGA
The DNA here is from genome assembly GCA_021442155.1 of Cymbidium sinense. Taxonomy (NCBI): domain Eukaryota; kingdom Viridiplantae; phylum Streptophyta; class Magnoliopsida; order Asparagales; family Orchidaceae; genus Cymbidium; species Cymbidium sinense. The sequence goes on from CM038216.1 coordinate 135,285,955, forward strand.
ACGGAAATATGATGCACTGAACGCGGCTAATTTAATGCTGTTTTTCCTTCCTTTACTACCGTGTTGTTGTACTAAACATATATATCTAAAAATATTACGGTTTACTTATTTAGGTGAATCAATTAGTGTAAAAAAATAGAAATAATACTTTTTTTTATTTGGGGAATATTTTAATTAACCATTTAATTAAATGTAAACTTTTAATTAATATATTATCTCGATATTCAAAATAATTAGGTTTAGGAAGTAGATTTTGTACATTATTTATGAGAATTGATTTGGTAGATTTCAACTTATCTTTGTCTAAAAGAGATAAACTTTTTATTCCTGTGTTTACGTTTAAAAAAAAATTAAATATTTTATTGATTTAAAAAAATAGATAAATGAGTGAAATTTTATCTTTGTTAACAATTTGAAATTGGCATAATCATATATTATGATCACAAAGGCTGATTACGGAGAGAAATAATATTTTAAATTTTCTTTTCTAATGTTAGAGCTTATTTCTGTTTTTCCCCTATCTCATCTCTTTCTCTACTTCCTCTTTTTATATATTTTTGATTGTGAGATGTCTTATGAGTGAGGATTATATAGAGTTATATAAAAAAAATTTACGTTCCAACATTAATGATAACTTAAAAATATTTATAGCATACATTATAAATTTCTTTGATGGATTCAATATGATAGCCTCCAATTATTATTTTATGATAATCTTTATATATTTATAAGAAAGAGCTCGATTTCTTAGGAGCCGTTAGGCGACACTTTTATTTTTTTGTTTATATTTTATTTTAAATGAAAACATATTTTATGATTGATATGATCCTGAAAATTTTTCTAGTCGAATCTAATCTGCGAAACAGTCGTGAAATCAAACCTGAGATCAAGACTTAAAATATCATTAAAAACTTTGGTATCGTTAAATTCCTAAAAAACTCTCTCAAATATAGAGTGTTTATAAAATCGGCCTCGACGTTTGCCCAACAAATCAAAGATCTTACAATTCTTCATTTGAGCATTCAAATATATAAAATACATTATATGATCAAGGGAATCATCATGAGTCAGATGGAGGAGTGGTTGATTTTATGTATTCGAGACGCCACTCCTCCAATCTATAAATACTTTCCTCATATGAGGAGGCAAAAGAGAGAGAGAGCTTTAAAGATCCTCCAAGAACAATCATGCGCCACTGACGATCGCCACCCACCGCCACGCCGTTGATCTCGCGTCATCAATCTCTCGCTTCCTCCATGATGACTTCTACCGCTGATTGTTCGCTCGCTGATTGTTCCTCGTGATTGCCGAATTGTTCCTCGTGATTTTCACCGGATTGCTCGCTCATTATCATTCTACTACCAAGAATCGTTACAACATGATCGTCACATAGTTGTTCCATTCACATATACAATTCTGTAATCCTTCGTTATGGAAGATCTTGTACTCTGAAACGGATATATAGTGGAAAACTTTTCTTTGAGCCTCGTGATTTTTCCCTCTTTTGAGGTATTCACGTAAAATTCTTGAGTTTTCTTGTTCACTCTTTAAATACGTATGTGTCTTTGGATTTCACAATAAAGGCGTAAACTTTAACTCTGCGGTTTTCGCGCATAGCAGTTTGGCCGTCATGGAAGCGATTCCCATTATATCATCATCTTGTATGGCGAGTTCCCGATAAGATCAAAACCACCATAGCATTTCAAGCTTTTGCAGGAGCAGTGAAGAATGAAGATTCATCAAAGTTTCTTGATTTTTTGTCAAAACTTGGGGCAAATCTTAATCTCAGAAGATTATCTAAATCAACATTCTGGATATCTAATTGATTATCAGTTAGAGAAGGAAGTCAGCAATACCAATGAAAAAGACCAAGGTTAAGGAGCAACTTTGGCTACAACCACAAATGGATGTTTTGATTCGACCTCTTCCATACAGGTTAATGTCATCGAGCGAAAACTCTGACAAACAACCTAGGATAGGTCAAAAGGTCCTTAGTGGACTTCTTACGACCTCTTCCATATAGGTTAAGCGTCATGAGACTCGACAAACAACGGATGGGTCAAAAGGTCCTTGGTGGACTTCTGCGACCTCTTCCATACGTTAACGTCATCGAGCAAAGACTCTGACAAACAACCTAGGATGGGTCAAAAGGTCCTTGGTGGACTTCCTACGACCTCTTCCATACAGGTTAATGTCATCGAGCAAAGACTCTGACAAACAACCTAGGATAGGTCAAAAGGTCCTTGGTGGACTTCCTACGACCTCTTCCATAGGTTAATGTCATCGAGCAAAGACTCTGACAAACAACCTAGGATAGGTCAAAACGTCCTTGGTGGACTTCTACGATCTCTTCCATACGAGTTAAGCGTCGCCGGGTAAAACTCGACAAACAACCTCGGATAGGTCAAAAATTCTCAGCGGATTCAATTCGACCTCTTCCATACAGGTTAACGTCATCGGGTAACACCCTGACAAACAACCTCGGATATGTCAAAAATCCTCAGCAGATTCAATTCGACCTCTTTCATATAGATTAACGTCATCGAGCAAAGACTCTGACAAACAACCTAGGATAGGTCAAAAGGTCCTTGGTGGACTTCCTACGACCTCTTTCATACAGTTAACGTCATCAGCAAAGACTCGACAAACAACTAGGATAGGTCAAAGGTCCTTGGTGGACTTCTACGACCTCTTCCACGAGGTTAACGTCAACGAGCAAAAACTCTGACAAACAACCTAGGATAGGTCAAAAGGTCCTTGGTGGACTTCCTACGACCTCTTCTACACAGGTTAACGTCATCGAGCAAAAACTCTGACAAACAATCTCGGATAGGTCAAAACTTTGTACCTACTCCACGTAGGTTAACGTCATCGAGCAATCACTCTGACAAACAATCTTGGATAGGTCACAAATCCTCAGCATATTCAATTCAATCTCTTCCACACAGGTTAACGTCATCGAGAAAAAACTCTGACAAACAACCTCGAATAGGTCAAAAATCCTCAGCGGATTCAATTCAACCTCTTCCATACAGGTTAACGTCATTGAGAAAAGACTATGACAAACAACCTCGGATAGGTCAAAAATTCTCAGCGGATTCAATTCAACCTATTCCACACATGTTAACGTCATCGAGCAAAGATTCTGACAAACAACTTTGGATATGTCAAAAATCTTCAGCGGATTCAATTCAACCTCTTCCACACAGGTTAACGTCATCGTATTAACATTATTGAGCAAACACTCTGACAAACAACCTCAGATAGGTCAAAAATCCTCATCGTCGTCGGTCACCGCCGTCGACCATCGCCGGCAATCTTCCCCGGTCACCACCATCGTCGTTGGTCATCCCCGCCGACTACCGACGCCAGTCGCCGCCGTCGAATACCGTCGCCAATTGCTGCTGCCGACCACCCCGTCGACCGCCAACCACTGTAGCCGGTCACGCCGACTACCGTCGCCGGTCACTGTCGCCGACCATCGCCGACTACCATCGCAGGTAATCGTCGCCAACCAATGTCGTCAGCCACCATCGTCGAGCATCTTCATCAACCCCCGTCTCCGGTGATCGCCTCCGGCGGTCGGTGACAAGGCGGTCAGCGCTCTTTCGAAGGAAAATCGAGCTCATTATGAACTACGAGTCTTGATTGCCTCAACCGGTCGGTCCGACAAGGCGATAACGCCTCTTTCGAGGGAAAAGCAGCCTCAGTATGAGCTATAGGTCTTGTCGCCTCAAACTCGGTCGGTCCGAAGAGGCGATCAACGCCTCTTCGAGGGAAAATGAACCTCGCCAGATGAACGGGTCTTGGCCGCCTCAAACACAGTCGGTCCGATAAGGCGGACACCTCTTTCGAGGGAAAATCGAAGCCTCGCCGTATGAACTACGGGTCTTGATCTCCTCCAAACTCGGTCGGTCCGACAAGGGCAGTCAACGCCTCTTTCGAGGGAAAATCGGAGTCTTGCCATATGAACTACGGGTCTTGATCGCCTCCAAACCCGATCGGTCCGATAAGGGCAGTCAACGCCTCTTTCGAGGGAAAACCAAAGCCTCGCCGTATGAACTACGGGTCTTGATCACCTCCAAATGACCTTCTCTCAAGAAGGAGAGAATGTGCTTTCTCCCTTAGCCCTAGGGGGATTTTTATAGACCCTTATAGGGGCAAAAAGATCAAAAATTCAAGAAAAACCACTCAAAACTGCCCAAAACGGGTGAAAACGGGCCAAAACGGACGTTTTCGCCCATGGCCTGTAGCGAACCTGCGCCCGTGCGCCAGCGCCGCTTCGGTCAGCACGCCTCTGACCCCGCCATCGCCGTTTAGCGACCGCTTCCCCCCCCTTTCAGCGATCCAATTCCGGCCGATCAGCGAGAACGCGACAGCGCCGCAGACTCGACTTTTCGGCCACGTGCCGTTCAGTCGCGGCCATACCGCCGTGGCCGCGTTCGTCGCCGGGCAGCCGCGCGTCGACCCGCCGACGCATGTCCATCCGCGACCGCCGCTCGTGCATCGCCAGCGCCCGACTGAGCAGCGCGTATGGCGCCCAGGCCTCCCTTCCGCCTTGGCGCTTCTTGGCATTGTCAGCCCATAGAATGGCGCCGTTCAGCGGGATGGTCAGTAACCTCAAAATTTCGGCCGCACATATCATACATATTTGTGGTACGTGCGCTCTAGTCATAATCTTGTGCTTACATGAAGATCTGTTCTCTCAAAATGTGTGGTTAATGGACGTAGATTTAGTTGAAGAATTTACTATTTTGAAGTCACATATTTTTTGATGATTGAGATAATATCATCCAAAAATAGGGGCAACGATATGACCGAAATTTCCTCAATTGAAACACGAATCTTGATCTTGATGAGCGTCAGTGAAGCGGTGAGATCATGCACTTAAAATATCATTGAAAACTTTGAGACATCAGTTAAATTCTAAAAGCTCTCAAATATAGAGTGTTTATAGTCAAATCGAAGCGACGGTTCCAACAAGCCAAAGATCTTACAATTCGACTTCATTTGAGCATTCAAATATATAAAATACATTATATGATCAAGGGAATCATAGTCGTCGATGGAGAGGAGTGGTTGGATTTTGCATGTATTTCTGAGCGTCGCTCCTCCAATTTATAAATAGTCCTCATTCCTCATATGAGGGAGGCAGAGAGAGGAGAGCTCTAAAGATCCTCCAAAGCAATCATCGCCACTCGGCGTGGTCTGCCGTCACCGCCAGTTGATCCCTGCCGTCGTCAATCTCGGTCTTCATCATGATGACTTCTACCGTGATTGTTCCGCATTTTCGCCGATTGTTCCAACGCATTTGTTCCCGCATTTCCCGGTGATTGCTCGCTTCACTATCATCTATACTGAAGCAACCATGATCGTTGTCACATAGCTGTTATTCCTTTCACATATACAATTCTGTAATCCCGGTATCGGGAAGATCTTGTATTCTGAAACAGATATATAGTGGAAGCTTTTTACTGGGCTAGGCCCCGTAGTTTTTCCCTCTTTTCGAGGTTTTCCATGTAAAAATTCTTGAGTTTTCTTGTTCACTCTTTAAATACATGTATGTGTGTTGGATTTCACAACAAGGCTAAGGCGTAAACTTTCACTCTACCGCGACTGATTTTCTGGCACGCAACGATGATAATCATTATTTTTAAAAATACTTACAATATATAAAAATTGTTTTGAATAGTTTTAAAAATAATATTAATTATTTTTTAAAATAAAATATAAAAATATCTAAAAATGCATTAAATAAACATTTTAAAAATAAAATAAAAAAATAAAAATAAAAAACATAACATAAAATTGATCCCAAACAACCCCTTCATTGAATTTTCTCTAACCATTCAAAATTTCTATATATATATATATATATATATATATATATATATATCCAATGGGTATCCACCCAGCACCCCACTCATCTTGTGGGTGAGGATGTCGTTATGACTAATCTCACGGGGGCCTAGCATCATGTTCATCACCCATATATCGGGCACTTAACTAAGTATGGCAGCGGAGGATTGAACTTCGGTTGAGAGGTTCCGCATACTTGGTCTATCAACTGAGGTAAGAGATGATGAGTAAAAATATATTTATATATGAAGACCAGGCAATAAGAGTCTTGGGAATGATGGCAATAAATGACCATGTATTAATAGGATCAAGTAGATTGGGTTATTGTCCTATGGAGGGAACGAGTTGTGATGCATGGGTACTAGGTGTTACATGTAGAACTCTTAATTGCTATTAAGTGTTAATATTCATCAATGATTATTACTAAATCATAAACGACTATGAATGATTGGTGGAGATAACAGAAATTAGGATTGGAAGATAAGGAATGAATAGAAAAACTCAGATCATTAAACTGGACAAATGATGATGCATTTTCTATTTTATTTATTTATTATTATTATTATTTTTTATTTTTTCTTCAAGTGAGAAGAACAAAAATGAAAGGAAAAATAATAATAATAAAACAGATGAAAAAATAACCGGAAAAAATGAATAAGAAATGAAATGCAAAAAACGAAAAAAAAAATGAAATGAAAAAGTGAAATGACAAAGGAAAAAAATGAAATGACATAAGAAAAATGATGAAAAGTGAAAAGTGAAAATGGTAAATGAAAAAAAAAATGATAAACGCAAAAATGTTAAATGAAAATGAAAAATAAAAAAATAAAAAAAATGAAAAAATTTAAGGAAAAAAAATGCAAAAAAAGTTAAAGATGTGACAAATAAAAAAAATGAAAAAATTTGATAAATAAAAAAATGACAAATTAAAAAATGAAAAGATATAAAAAAGTTGAAAAAAAATGAATAAATGATAATTGAAAACAAAATGGAAAAAAAATAAAAAATAATAAAAATACGAAAAAAAATTAATGAAAAAATGAAAATTGAAGAAAATGAGAAAATTTTGAAAAAAATGAAAAAATGTAAAAAGAAAAAATGAATTAAAAAAAATAAACGAGAACATGAAAAAGAAATGAAAATGAAAAAAATGAAAAGTGAACATGAATAAAATGAAAATAAAAAAAATGACAAATAAAAAAATGACAAAATGAAAAAAATGAAAAATGATATGATAAAAAAATTGTAACGAAAAATGATGAATGGAAAATGAAATAAAAAATTAAGGGGCCATTTGAAATCACTTTTATTATTATTATTTTTTTCTTAAAAATAAAGTTTGTTCGATTATACTTATTAAAATGAAATGACCGAATGACAAATAAAATGACAAAAATGAAAAAATAAAAATAAAACAATGAAAAATGATAACAAAAAATAAAATTAAAAAATGAAACAAAAAATAAAAAAACAAATGAAAAAATGATGAATGAAATGAAAAAAAAATACAAAAGATTATAATTGAAAAAAATAAAAAAAAATAAAAAATTGAAAAATGAAAAAAAAAATGGAAAGTGAGAAAATAATGAAAATAAATGAACTAAATCACAAATGAATGAAAAAAAATGAAAAAAATAATAATAATAAAAAGGTAAAAAATGATAAAATGAAAATGAAAAAACAAAATAAAAATGAAATGAAAATCTGAAAAAAAAAATGAAAATGATGACAAATGAAAAAATAAAATGAAAAAAATAAAAAAACATGGAATAAAAAAAATGAAAACAAAAACAAAACTGAAAAACAGAAAAATAAAAAGTGAAAAATAAAAAAAAATGAAAATAAAAAAGCAAAATGAAATGATAAATGAAAAAAAAAATTAAATGAAAAATGAAAATTGGAAACAACAAAGTAAAAAACGAACAAAAATGATAAATGATAAATGAAAATATTTAAAAATGAAAGAAATAAATGAAAATTATGGAAAAAAAGAATAAATATATGACAAATGAAAAATAAAAAAATAAAAAAAATGAAAACTTTGATAACATATAAAATGACAAATGAAAAAAATGAACAATAAAAAAATGAAAAAAAAAAATGAAAATTGACAGATGAAAACATAATGGAAAAAAGAATAAAATGAAAGAAAAATGAAAATTGACAGATAAAAAAGAAATGGAAAAAAAATGAAAAATAAAGAAAATTTTAAAATTTAAAAATCTAATAAAAAATAAGTTGAAAAAATGAACAAAACGAGTTGAAATGAAAAAAAATTAAAAAAAAAACCGAAATAAAAAAATGAATGAGAAGATGAAAAGTAATGAAAAGAAAAAAAAATGAAAAACGAAGAAATTAAAAAATGAAAAGAAGAAAAAAAGGAAAATTGAGAAAAATAAAAAAAATTGAAAAATTGTAAATAATTGTGAAATGATAAATGAAATGAAAACTGACAAACAGAAAAAAAATGAAAAACGAAAAAAATGACAAATGAAAAAAAAAATGAAATGAAACTAAATGACAAAATGACAAATGAAATGACACAAAATGAATAAGAAATGGAAAAAATGAAAAAATGGAAAAAGAAAAAATGAATTAAAAATTTTAATGAGAACATGAAAAAGAAATGAAAATGTAAAAAAAAGTAAAAAAAAATGGAAAAGAAAAAAAAATGAAAGATAAAAAAATGATAACAAAAATGATAAAATGAAAATAAAAATTTAAAAAAATTGTGAAATGAAAAATGATATGTTGAAAAAAAATGTAACGAAAACTGATGGATGGAAAGATGGAAACTGAAATAAATGAAATGAAACGACCAAATGACAAATAAAATGTCACAAATAAAAAAAATAAAACACCGAAAATTGAAAGCAAAAATAAAATAAAATAAAAAAGAAAAAAAATAAATAACAAATGAAGATGAAAATGAAAAAAAAAAAACACGAAACATTATGATTGAAAAAATACAAAAATAAAAATTTGAAAAATGAAAAAAATGGAAAGTGAGAAAATAATGAACTGAAATGAAAAAAAAATCACAAATGAATGAAAAAATAAAAAAAATTTAAAAGGTAAAAAATGACAAATGAGAAATAAATAAATGAAAACGATTCGACTTTGATCGTTATAGGTTGGTGCCAAGATCGAGCCCAAGGTAAGTAGATCTCATTTTCACAGCCAGGTAAAAAATGACAAATGAGAAATAAAGAAATAAAAATGAAAAAATAAAATAAAAAATGAAAAGAAAATCTGAAAAAAGTAAATGAAAAAAATGAAAATGACGAAAAAGGAAAAAAATGACAAAATAAAATGAAAAATTAAAATGAAAAAAATAAAAAAAATGGAATGAAAAAAATGAAAATGAGAAAAATGAAAACAAAAACAGAAATTAAAAATAGAAAAATAAAAAAAATGAATAATAAAAAAATAAAAATTGAAAAAATTAGTAAAAATAAAAAAAATAAAAGCAAAATGAAATGATAAATGAAAAAAAAAAAGAAAAAAATGAAATGAATAAAATGTAGAATGCAGGAAAATGAAATGAAAAATGATGAAAAATAAAAAATGAAAAAAATAAATAAAAATTGAACAAAACTGATAAATGAAAAATTAAACCTTTACAAAAAAAAATGCAAAAAAAGAATAAATATTTGACAAAGGAAAAATAATAAAATTAAAAATTTAAAAAATGGAAATTAAAAAAAATGAAAAATTTGATAAATATATAAAATAACAAATGGAAAAAAATGAACAATAAAAAATGGAAAAAAAAACGAAAATTGACAGATGAAAACAAAATGGAAAAAAGAAAAAATGAAAAAAAAAAATGAAAATTGGCAGATGAAAACAAAATGGAAAAAAAATGAAGAAATAAAGAAAACTGAAAAATGAAAAAAATGAAAATATTTGTGGAAAAAATGAAAAATGAAAATGAAAATAATAGAAAATGAAAAAACGTAATGAAATGAAAAAATTGAAAAAGAAACGAAAAAAAAAAGAATGAGAAAATGAAAAGTAATGAAAATGAAAATGAAAAATGAAGAAAATTAAAAATGAAATGAAAAAAAAATGATTAATCAAAGTTATAAATAAAAAAATGGAAATTTGAGAAAAAAAGAAAAATAAAATAATTGAGAAAAAAAATTGTGAATTGAAAAATGAAATGATAAATGATAAAAAGAAAAAAAAAAAAAGAAAAACGAAAAAAATGATAAATGAAAAAAAAATGAAATTAAACTAAATGGCAAAATGACAAATGAATAAAAAAAATTAAATGAAAATTGATATAAGATACAATAAAAAGGAAAAAATTTAAAAAATAAAACATGAAAATGAAATGAAAAAGAATGAAAAAAAAATGATAAATAACAATTGAAAAAAATGAACTGAAAAATGATGAATGAAATGAAAAACAAAAAAATATATATATATAAAATTATAATAAAAAAATAAAAATATTTAAATTATGAAAAAAAATGAAAAAACTGACAAAAAAAGAAAAAAAATCGAAAAAATGAAATGAAAAATGAAAATAAATGAAGTGAAACTACTAATGGAAAAAATCGAAAAAATATAAAATGAAAAATGAAAAAAAATGGCAAATGAAAAATAAATAAATAGAAATGGAAAAAAAAATGAAAAAAACTAAACAAATTTAAAAAGATGAAAATGAAAAAAATAAATGAAAAATAAAAAATGACAAATGAAAAAAATGAAAAAAAATGAGAAAAAAAATAAAAACTCTGACAAACAACCTCGGATGGGTCAAAGATCCTCAGCGGATTCAATTCAACCGATTCTATACAGGTTAATGTCATCGAGTAACACCCTGACAAACAACCTCGGATAGGTCGAAAATTCCAAATGGATTCAATTCGATCTCTTCCATACAGGTTAACTTCATTGGGTAACACTCTGACAAACAACCTCGGATGGGTCAAAATATTCAGCGGATTCAATTCAACCTCTTCCACACAGGTTAACATTATCGTATTAACATCATGGAGCAAACACTCAAACAACCTGGATAGGTCAAAATCCTCAACGCCACTCTACCGACGCTACCGCCGGCCAACTAAGACGCCAGCGCCATTACCGCTTGCTATCGCTGACAACCCTGTGCCGCTAACCTCAGAGGCCAACCACTACGCGGTTACTGCGGCGACTATCGTCGGCATCTTCATCATCATTATTATCGCCGGTCATCACTGACATACCTGCTGCTTGCTGACTACTGCTGCGCGGCTGCTGACCATTAGCGTCGGCCAACCATCGTTACCGTTCACCACGCTGATTACGGTTGCATTACCGCTGATTACTATCCGGTTACCGCTGCCATTATCATGCATCTTATCGCCATATCCTCGCTGACCTCCAGCTCGCTTATCGTTGACATTTGCCGATTGCATTGCTGACCACCCGTTTACCGCATCTATGGTGCCGGTCGGCTGATCTTGCCGCTACGCGGCTGACATCGCTGGCTATCTCGCTGACCAGATGCCATCGTTATTCATTGCCATTGCGTTGACCACTCGAGCTAACCATTGTCGCTTACCACCGCTGACTATCGTTGTCACCGCATGACACTATCGCCGCCACCAGACGACCATCACCGCAATTTTGGGGTCACCAACACCGCCGTCCATCGGGCCAATTATCGCCGAATCTCGCCGGTCATCACCATTGTCGTCGGTCATCCCCGTCGACTATCATCGCCAGTTGCCGCTACTGACCACCCCCGTCGGCCGCCAACCACTATAGTCGGGCCATCGCCGCTGACTACTTCGCCATCGCTGACCATCGCCGGCAATCTTCGCGGTACCACCATCATTGGTTATCTCGCGACCACTCGCAGGCCACCGATAATGCCGTCGCCACCATCGTCGAGCATCTTCATCAACCCGCCTCCGGTGATCACCTCCGAGCCCGGTGGTGACGATGACCAACGCCTCTTTCGAGGGAAACCGAGCTCATGAACTACTGGTCTTGATCGCCTCCGAACCCGATCGGTGACAAGGCTGACGCTCTTCGAGGGAAACCGAGGCCAGATGAATTACGGGTCTTGATCGCTCAGAAACCGCCGGTCCGGCGCAGGCCAACGCCGAGGGAAAACGAGCTCGCCAGATACGGTCTTGATCGCCTAAATCCGTCGGTGGACAAGGGCCAACGCCTCGAGAAAGAGCCTCGATGAATTACGGGTCTTGATCGCTCCAAACCCGCCGGTCCGGTCGGCAGCCAACGCTTCGAGGGAAAACCGAGCTGCAGATGAACTACGCCTGACCGCCCAAACGACCTTCTCTCGAAGAAGAGAGGTCTTCTCCTTGCCCCAGGGGTTTTATAGACTCAGAGCAAAAGGGTAAAAGCCAAACCGTTAAAGCCAAACCATCAAAATCGTGTCGGATCGCCGTGCCCACCATGAACTCCAGCTACTCGAGTTATGTTCGGCCTCGAATCACTCCCACGGTCGCTACCGCTTCGCCCGGTCGAACTGCCGGTCCATGGTCATAACCGCTTCGACGCCCGCGGCTAAACGCCGGCCCACGGTCGCTTACCGCTGCTTCGCATACACCCTGCCGGAAGGCCGCGACGATGGGGTTGCGAACCGGCCAAACGACGGAATCCGCCAGGCTGGCGTGCAGGCCGTGCCTTCCCAGACGGCCAGCGCTCGCTGACGACGGCTTCAGGCCGACAGCTTCAGCCGACTCCAGAACCACGCGACCGCGTGGTTTTCCGCCATTTGGTCTTGCCATCTACCGCCGCTGCCCTGCGGCTGGCTTCATGGTAGCACCATGCATGTATGCGGTACAGCAAGGCGTACGCTACCGCTGAAGCCGTCAATCGGATGGTCCAGAACCTCAAAATCTCACACTCACGATACTTATGCGATACGCATCCGCCCATAGTCATAATCGCTTACATAAAGACTGTTCTCTCAAAATGTGTGGTTAGACCCGATTTCATTGAAGAATTTGCTTTGTTATATGACACATATTTTGATGATTGAGATAATATCATCCAAAAATAGAATGAGCATAAAAAATTCTCTCCGAAGGATGAATCACGCAGCGAATCAATCAAGACTAGAGATCGCGTTTTATTATCAATCGACTCTTAAACATTGAGTGTTTATAGTCAAATCGGCGTCTTGACGAAATCTAATAAGTCCAAGATATCATAATTCACATCATTTGAGCATTCAAATACACAAAATACATCATATGATCGGGGATCATCAGCCGTCCATGGAGAGGAGTGGTTGAATGTATTTATGAGACACCTAATTTATAATAAATTTCTCCTCATATAGGAGAGGCGGAGAAGGGAGGAGAAGAAAGAGAGAGAGAGCTCAAAGATCCTCCAAGACAATGGTGCCACCACTGACGGCCAACCACCGCCCGCCTCTGATCGCCGTCGCCGCATTGTTGGCCATCACCACAACTATCGTTGACATCATCGCAACATCGTCCAACATTATGTCGCCAACATCGCCGCCAACATTGTCGTTACTAAAGAATCGTTGTCCCTTTCATATATTCGTAATCCGACGGAAGATTTTGTAAAGCAGATACATAGTGGAAGCTTTTTTCAAGCCGTAGTTTTTCCCTCTTTCGAGATTTTTCAGTAAAATTCGGAGTTTTATTGTTCACTCTTAAATCACGCTTGATTCAGTTTAAGGAGAAAACTTTTACTCTACCGCAACTAGTTTTCTAGCACGCAACAATATTAATTATTTTTTAAAATAAAATATAAATATATCTAAAAATGCATTAAATAAACACATTTTAAAAATAAAATAAAAATAAAAAACATAACATAAAATTGATCCCAAACAACCCCTTCATTTAATTTTCTCTAACCTTTTAAAATTTCAATATATATATATATATATATTTGCAATGAGTATTCCCTATATATATTTGCAAGGGGTATTCACCCAACACCCTACCAATCTTATGGGTTGAGATGTCATTGTGACTAATCCCACGGGAGCCTAGCGTCACATTCATCACCCACACGTGTCGGGTTCCCACTTACTTCTTCCACCATAGGTATAGCCGCTTTCACTTTGGAGAGGATTTGAACTCGGTCCGAGAGAATTCTGGCCGCGCTCGCCCACCAACCGAGCTAAGAGACGGTGGATAGAAATATATTTATATATATGAAGACCAGGCCATAAGAGTCTTGGGAATGATGGCAATAAATGACCATGTATCAATAGGGCCAAGTAGATTGGGTTATTGTCCTATGGAGGGAACGAGTTGTGCTGCATGGGTACTAGGTGTTACATGTAGAACTCTTAATTGCTATTAAGTGTTAATATTCATCAATGATTATTACTAAACCATAAACGACTATGAATGATTGGTGGAGATAACAGAAATTAGGATTGGCAGAGATAACAGAAATTAGGATTGGAAGATAAGGAATGAATAGAAAAACTCAGATCATTAAACTGGACAAATGATGATGCATTTTCTATTTTATTTATTTATTATTATTATTATTATTTTTAATTTTTCTTCAAATGAGAAGAACAAAAATGAAAGGAAAAATAATAATAATAAAACAGATTGAAAAAATAACCGGAAAAAATGAATAAGAAATGAAATGCAAAAAACGAAAAAAAAAATGAAATGAAAAAAGTGAAATGACAAAGGAAAAAAATGAAATGACATAAGAAAAATGATGAAAAATGAAAAGTGAAAATGGTAAATGAAAAAAAATGATAAACGAAAAAATGTTTAATGAAAATGAAAAATAAAAAAAATAAAAAAATGAAAAAATGATAGGAAAAAAAATGCAAAAAAGTTAAAGATATGACAAATAAAAAAATGAGAAAAATAAAAAATGAAAAAATTTGATAAATAAAAAAAATGACAAATTAAAAAATGAAAAGATATAAAAAAAGTTGAAAAAAAATGAATAAATGATAATTGAAAACAAAATGGAAAAAAATCAAAAATAATAAAAATACGAAAAAAAATTAATGAAAAAAATGAAAATTGAAGAAAATAAGAAAATTTTGAAAAAAATGAAAAAAAAAAAGAAAAAATGTAAAAAGAAAAAATGAATTAAAAAAATTAACGAGAACATGAAAAAGAAATGAAAAAGAAAAAAAAAATGAAAAGTGAACATGAATAAAATGAAAATAAAAAAAATGACAAAATGAAAAAAATGAAAAATGACATGATAAAAAAAATTGTAACGAAAAATGATGAATGGAAAATGGAAAATGAAATAAAAAATTAAGGGGACGTTTGAAATCACTTTTATTTTTTTATTTTTTATTTTTTTCTTAAAAATAAAACTTATTTAATTGTACTTACTATTTTTAAAAATATTAAAATATCTTTTTAGATACTGTGAGTATTTTTAAAAGTAATGTTATTTATTTTAAAAAATAAAAATAAAATCACATAAAATTACTCTAAAAGAATATATTTTTAAAAATAACATAAAAATAAAAAACAGAAAATAAAATTGATCCCAAAAAGCTCCTAAATAAATGAAATGGAATGACCAAATGACAAATAAAATGACAAAAATGAAAAAATATAAAACAATGAAAAATGATAACAAAAATAAAATAAAAAATAAAAAAATGAAACAAAAAATAAAAAACAAATGAAAAAATGAAGAGAAAAAATGATGAATGAAATGAAAAATGAAAATGAAAAAAAAAATACAAAAGATTATAATTGAAAAAAATAAAAAAAATAAAAATTTGAAAAATGAAAAAAAAGGAAAGTGAGAAAATAATGAAAATAAATGAACTAAATCACAAATGAATGCAAAAATGAAAATAATAATAATAATAAGGTAAAAAATGACAAATGAAAAATGATAAAATGAAAATGAAAAAATAAAATAAAAATGAAATGAAATTCTGAAAAAAAAAATGAAAATGATGACAAATGAAAAAATAAAATGAAAAAAAAATAATAAAAAACATGGAATAAAAAAATGAAAATGAAAAAAAAAATGAAAACAAAAACAAAACTGAAAGACAGAAAAAATAAATAGTGAAAATAAAAAAATGAAAATAAAAAAGCAAAATGAAATGATAAATGAAAAAAATGAAAAAAAATTGAAAAAAAATTAAATGAAAAAATGTAGAACGTAGGAAAATGAAATGAAAAAAATGAAAATTGGGAACAAGAAAATAAAAAATGAACAAAAATGATAAATGATAAATGAAAATATTTAAAAATGAAAGAAATAAATGAAAATTGTGGAAAAATAAAAGAATAAATATATGCCAAATGAAAAATAAAACAAATGAAAACTTGGATAACATATAAAATGACGAATGAAAAAAATGAACAATAAAAAAATGAAAAATAATGAAAATTGACAGATGAAAACAAAATGGAAAAAAATGGAAAAAAGAATAAAATGAAAAGAAAAATGAAAATTGACAGATAAAAACGAAATGGAAAAAAAATGAAAAATAAAGAAAAAATGAAAAATGAAAAATATAATAACAAAAATAAGTGGAAAAAAAATGAAAAAAACGAGATGAAATGAAAAAAATTAAAAAAATTACGAAATAAAAAGATGAATGAGAAAATGAAAAGTAATGAAAAGGAAAAAAAATGAAAAACGAAGAAATTAAAAAAATGAAAAGAAAAAAAAGGAAAATTGAGAAAAATTGTAAAAAATTGTGAAATGATAAATGAAATGAAAAATGACAAACAGAAAAAAAAATGAAAAACGAAAAAAATGACAAATGAAAAAAAAATGAAATGAAACTAAATGACAAAATGACAAATGAAATGACACAAAATGAATAAAAAATGGAAAAAGAAAAAAATGAATTAAAAATTAAATGAGAAGATGAAAAGAAATGAAAATGAAAAAAAGTAAAAAAATGGAAAATCAAATAAATGAAAAAAATGAAAGATAAAAAAATGATAAAATGAAAATAAAAATTTTAAAAATTTGTGAAATGAAAAATGATATGATGAAAAAAATGTAACGAAAACTGATGGATCGAAAGATGGAAACTGAAATAAATGAAATGAAACGACCAAATAACAAATAAAATGTCACAAATAAAAAAATTATAACACCGAAAATTGAAAGCAAAAATAAACTAAAATAAAAAAGAAAAAAATAATAAATAACAAATGAAGATGAAAATGAAAAAAAAAAAAACACGAAACATTATGATTGAAAAAATAAAAAAATAAAAATTTGAAAAATGAAAAAAATGGAAAGTGAGAAAATAATGAAACTGAAATGAAAAAATAATCACAAATGAAGGAAAAAATAAAAAAAATTAAAAGATAAAAAATGAGAAATGAGAAATAAAGAAATGAAAATGAAAAAAAGAAAATAAAAAATGAAAGAAAATCTGAAAAAAGTAAATGAAAAAATGAAAATGACGAAAAATGAAAAAAAAAAAGACAAAATAAAATGAAAAATTAAAATGAAAAAAAATAAAAAAAATGGAATGAAAAAAATGAAAATGAGAAAATGAAAACAAAAACAGAAAAAAAATAGAAAATAAAAAATGAAAATAAAAAAAATAAAAAAAATTGAAAAATTAGTAAAATAAAAAATAAAAGCAAAATGAAATGATAAATGAAAAAAAAGAAAAAAAATGAAATGAATGTAGAATGCAGGAAAATGAAATGAAAATGATGAAAAATAAAAATGAAAAATAAATAAAAATTGAACAAAACTGATAAATGAAATTTTTAAAATTTAAAAAAAATGCGAAAAAAAGAATAAATATTTGACAAAGGAAAAATAATAAAATTATAAATTAAAAAAAATGAAGAAATAAAGAAAACTGAAAAATGAAAAAAAAATGAAAAAATTTGTGGAAGAAATGAAAAATGAAAATCAAAAAAACAAATGAAAAAATTGAAAAAGAAACGAAAAAAAAAAAAGAATGAGTAAATGAAAAGTAATGAAAATGAAAAATGAAGAAAATTAAAAAAGAAATGAAAAAAAATGATAAATAAAGTTATAAATGAAAAAAAATGGAAATTTGAGCAAAAAAGAAAAATAAAATAATTGAGAAAAAAATGTGAAATGAAAAATGTAATGATAAATGATAAACAGAAAAAACCAAAAACGAAAAAAATGATAAATGAAATGAAACTAAATGGTAAAATGACAGAATGAATAAAAAAATGAAATGAAAATTGATAAAAAAAACGATAAAAACAAAAAAAATTTAAAAAAAAATATGAAAATGAAATGAAAAAGAATGAAAAAAAAATGATGAACAACAATTGAAAAAAATGAACTGAAAAATGATGAATGAAATGAAAAATGAAAAAATATATATATAAAAAATTATAATAAAAAATAAAAATATTTAAATTAATAAAACAAATGAAAAAACTGACAAAAAAAGAAAAAAAAATTGAAAAAATGAAAGGAAAAATGAAAATAAATGAAGTGAAACTACTAATGGAAAAAATCGAAAAAATATAAAATGAAAAATGAAAAAAATGGCAAATGAAAAATAAATAAATGGAAATGGAAAAAAAATGAAAAAACTAAACAAATTTAAAAAAACGAAAATGAAAAAAAAATTAAATGAAAAATAAAAATGACAAATGAAAAAAATGAAAAAATGAGAAAAAAATAAAAATAATGAAAATAATGTAAAATGAAAAAAAAATGAAAATTGACAAATGAAATGAAAAAAAAAAAAGATGAAAAATGAAAACTGTCAGTTGAAAAAAAAAATGAAAATATGAGAAAAAATGAAAAAAATTTAATGTGAAATGAAAAAAGATGAAAAAGTGATTAATAAAAATAAATGAAAACTGATGAAAAAATTGTAGAAAATGTAAAAATAAAAAAAATTTGGAAAAAATGAAGAAAATGAATGGAACGAAAAATGAATATAAAAATTAAAAAAGTGAAAAATGACAAATGATAAATAAAAAATGAGGAAGGAAAAAATAAAAAAATGGAAAAAAATGGAAAAAAAATGAAAAAAAATCAAAATGAAATAAAATGAAGAAAATAAAAAAAAAGGTGAAGAAAAAATATTAAATGAAAATAATAAAACAAATGAAAAAAATTGACAAATTTCAATAAAAAATAAAAAAATGATGTTTGTAGAAACTTGTTTAATGTAATTACGGTTAAGCTTCACGGTTGTTGAGTGTTCGAAATTTGAAGTTATTAGTATAAATCAAATCTCAGCTCAACAAGAATGTTTAGCACACACCTACAAAAAATGATATAAGTTAACCAAAATTTTTACATGAAAAATCGTAAAATGCAAAATCTACGAGGCTTAGTCAAGTTAAAGTAATCCATTGTTTTTCTGTAGCTAAAAACTTTCACTCTTACTTTTGACTCGAGAGTAGAGATTAGAACGATTAAAATTCTCATCTATCTTTTTATTTTATAAAAATTAAGTCATTACAACTTAAAAAATAAGACTAGAATGGTTATATGATGTTGGTCATGATATAATCATAATTCATGATTGATATATCTCTCTAAAAATTATAAATGAAGCACAAATTTTAAATTAAAGCATATATACAATCAAATTAAATGACTTAGTGAGATGGGTTCAACAACGCTGATCGGCAAATGAAAACGAGTCAAGAAAAGCTACATATGAAGACTTTGAAATACTACTGGATGATCAAATGACTTCCAAATTTGACGTGCTTATAGTCGAATCGAGCGGCTTGACGAGACGAATCCAATGAGTCAAAGATCACTCAGATCGAAGGTCATTTGAGTGGACAAATTGCCAAAAAAATATCTATGATCAAATGAATCAATACAGACCGTTCGATGGAGTGTTTTGGGATTTTGAGTGCAATGACCAAAATGCCTCTCAGAATCCTATAAATAGGACTTCATTCTTGTCATGAAGGGGAGGAAGGAGCTAGAAGTAAACTTGAAAGAAAGTTGGGAGAGAACTAGAAATTCGAAGTTCATCATCACCATTATTGTCGTCGATCGCCGTCAATTATCATCACCGACCGCCTAACTGTACCCAACAAGATAATTGAGAACTGATTCTAATTCATTATCGATTTCTCACATATAATCTTGTAATACTGTTGTCGGGAAGACTTAAACTCTGTACTCCAAAGTTGATATATAGTGGAGCATTTTTACTAGGCTAGACCCCGTGATTTTTTCCCCCTATTTCTAGGGTTTTTCACGTAAAAATTCTAGAATTTCTTATTTTGTTTTCAACTATCTGCGTGCATACTGAATTTTTCATTGAAGCTAAGGCGCAAAATTTTATTCTACCACAATTGATTTTCTGGCACGCAACAATGATGATTATCAGTGATTATTGGGAATGTAATAGTGTAATCAAGTCGAGCAAACCCAAGCATGAACTTTATTATATGAGTTTGAGTTGACTCATAAGCCCAACTCATTTAATATGAAAAAGTTAAGATACTTATGATTCAAGCAAATTTTATAATTAAATGATTAAAATAATGAAAAATTAGAAGAAAATGATAAAAAAATAGTCATTATAAAAATAAGATATATTTTTTAAATATTTAGATAAATTTATATTTAAACTATTGAATTATATCATATTTTAAATACATTTAGTAATACTATTTTTCAAATGAGTTGAATCATAAGCTAAAGAGCCGACTTGGGGTTAGCTTAAGTTTGATTTATTAGGTCATAGAGCTATGCTCCTGAGTCATATATGAAGTCGAGCTCAAATTAGCTCACAAGTCAGCTCACTCACATATTTAGTAGTCGGTGATGATTAATAGTGGAGATTGACTTTAAACTCTTAAGTTTATCCCATAATGCCTCTCTCCGCCTCATGATATACAATTTTGAAAGGCAGTATTTTCAATTTAGGAAAAGTTATTTTCAATTCAAAGTTGTCCAATTTGACCTAATTCAAATGATTTTTTGGTCCAAATGTGATCAAAATCATGTGTTTTTGATCCCATTGATTATTCTACATGTAACTGTATAGATTTTCTGAAATTGGAATTTATACGATTTGTTTCTTTTATTTTTAAAGTTTCTAAATTTGCAAACCTATCACATGTCAAGCAAGAATTGTTTCTATAAAAAAATGTTAATTAAAAGTTATTATTGATCTTTTATTTAAGTCAAACTATATCAGCACATGACACAAGTGTTTTTATAATAAATCAGGGATACCTCTACTTTGCAACTAACAAATTTTTTGAAGGGCTGTCTGCTAATAACTCCTCATCATTGTTAAATATTTCTTTTTTTAATTTACACTCTTCCTCGTTTTAGAAGTTTTGCTGATTCAAAAAAAAAAAAAAAAAAAAAAGCTCAGATTTTTAAGTTTTTTTTTTTCATAATTTTTATTTTATTTTATATTTTAATTTAAAAGAAAATCTATTTAATGTATTAAAAGTATAGTATTTTTTTATTAAATAAATAAATTAATTACTTTATATAATATTAACATTATTCATTAATAATATATAATAATAGCTATTGAGATAATGACATTGATGATGGTCAGTGATCGATGATCATCAATAGTTGATAGAGATAATGGTTAGTATCAATAATAATTAATTTTAATTATATTTAAAATGTCATAAATTTATTTTGAATATTATAAATATTAATTGATTTATTTTTGTTGAGTTGACCTCATATGCATTCTAGGATCTGAAATATAAAATTCTATAATGAGATCATGAGGGAGGAGAAAGTATCGCTAATTGTACATATATGATTATATGAAGTGCTTCGGTCATGAACGAAAGAGGAATAAAAAACTTTAAAACTCGAAGATAAATAGTTGAAAATAGAAGACATTCATAAGAGGGAATTAAGGATTGTCATAGAAAATAGAGTTTTATGAAGTGATCTAAAATTAGAGACAGTTTTTCTCAATATATGATAAGTAGAGTTAGTAGAGGAATCATGCTTATATTCAAGTTAGGGGGGAATACTAATAAGATAAAAATAAAAATTATTTTTTAAAAAAGAATTTCTTGTATTTTTCTTTATTTTAATGGTTTTTTTTTTTTTTTTTGTAGTGATAGATATAGGTATAACTCATTGAATCACATAAAATATCTTATATTTTATATGTTCATCTTACATATTAGTTTTTTAATTATTTTGATAATTATTATTTCTTAGCATGCTTTTACCTAATAATTGGTTTCAAAGCAAGATTGGCTTCAATCTAAAAAAATAAAGGTGAAATAATGTATGAAGATGGGAAGACTATGATCAACTATTTTATTTGCAATGATCTTAGAAATTAAAAGATATAGATTAAGGACTAAGGATTATCAATGTTATAAGTGTATATGCTCCTCAAGTAGGTTTGGAGGTAAGCGCAAAAGAAAAATTTTAGAATGAATTAGATGGATTAATACAAAAGATACCTCTTGAAGAAAAAGTATTTATTGGAGGAGATTTAAATGGACATGTTGGTAGAGTGCTAGAAGATTTTAAAAGTATTCATACATGAATTTGGAGTGACTAATGAAGAAGGTATGACTATATTAGATTTTGCTTTAGCTTATAATTTTGTAGTTGCTAATATTTTATTTAAGAAAATAGATGAATATATTATTACTTATAAAAATGGATCTAGTAAAACACAGATTGATTATTTTCTGATAAGAAAAATAAATCGTTTAGATTATAAAGAATGTAAAGTCATTCCAAGTGAAAATCTAAGTACCCAACATCGAATGTTAGTTTTAGATTTTAAGATGAAAGGTTGTAAGAGAAAAATAAATCAAATTATTGGCCTAGAATTAGATGGGACACTTAAAGAACACAAATAAAAATATTTTAAGAGCAAGCTACAAGAGATTAAAAATGTTCATGAGGGAACATTATACGGAAAAACAATGAAATTAAAGCTAAAGATAGAATCAAAAGGAAAAGCTTCCTTTAATAACAATAGTGGTGGAGTCGAGTGCAAGAAAAGATAAAAATAAAGTATTGTTATATAAACTTAGTTTAGATATAAAACTCAAAGAATAAAGTGGAGAGATTCTAAGAAAGTAGTATATGATACAAAAAAATTTAGTTTTTATTGATTTATACAATAGATTAGATACCAAAGAAGGTGAAAGATGTATGTATAAGTCAGCCAACCAAAGAGATAGAAGAAGTAAAGACATAGTTCAAGTGAGGTATATTAAGAATGAAAATAATAAAAGATTTTTTTTAGAAAAGGATATTGAAAATAGGTGGATGAGGTATTTTGATAAACTTTTCAATGAAGGATCTAAAAGTATGATTGATTTTAGCAACCTTAATACTCTAAACAAAAAATAGAATTTCATTTTATCGTCGATTAGTAAATCAAGTTAGAAGCTTTAAAGAAAATGAAATGCGAAAAGCAATAGGACGGATAATATTCCAATGAAGTGTGGAAATGTTTAGAAGATCAAGAAATTTCTTAACAAATCTTTTAATGTCATTTTAAAGACTAAAAGATGTTAGATGAGTGGAGAAAGAGTTTGTTGGTTCTATTTAAGAATAAAGGTGATGCACAAGAGTGTGCAAATTGAGGAATTAAGTTAATGTGTCATACATTAAAATTATGGGAGAGAGTAATTTATAGGTTACGATGTGATACAGTTTCTCACAATCGTTTGGTTTCATGCCGTAGATCTACTATGGATGCTATACATTTGTTAAAGGGTTTGATGGAGAAGCATAGAGAAAGTAAGGACGATCTACATATGATATTTATTGATTTAGAGAAAGCTTATGATAAAGTTTCAAGAGATGTTCTTTGGAGAGCTCTAGAACATAAAGGAGTTAATATTGGTTATATTCAAGTCATTAAGGATATGTATATTAGCTATTACTTGTGTCCAAAACACAAGGAGGATTGACAAAATATTTTCCCATTTCAAATTGATTGCATCAAGGATCCTTTAAGCCCTTATCTTTTACTTTGGTTATGAATGTTCTTACCAGCATTTACAAGAAGATTGGTATGCTTGGTGTATGCATGATGACATTCTTCTTATTAATAAGACTAGGAGGGAGTCCAGTCAAACTTGAATTATGGAGGTCAACTCTAGGTCTAAAGGTTTTCGCTTAAGCAGATCTAAACCTAATATATATTTTAATTTAGTCAGAAGTTATGGTAAGGTTATACATTAAAGAACAAGTCATTAATAAGAGTGAGCGCTTATATTAGGCTCTATTGTTCAAAATGATGGTGAAATAGATGAAGATGTTATTAGATAATCAAGTTGGATGGTCAAGTGGAGGAATGCATCACACATGGATGTAAAAGTTCCAATTTAAACTTAAGAAAAAATTTTATAATAAGATAAGAATGCAATGACTTATGGTGAATGTAATTAACAAAAAAGAGAAGCATAAGACTAAGTTAAGTGTTAAAGAGATGAGGATGCTTAGTGGATGAGAGTGGCTTTACTCTGAGATAGAATGCAAAATGAGTATATTCGAGAAAAGTTGAAAAGCATAGATAAGATTGTGAGAGTCTTAAGTTTGCAACATAAAGTGTCAGTGTCCCATGAATCTCAATAGAGATATTAGATTTGCCTTTATGTTAAGAAAAGAGATGTAGACCTAAAAGACTTGGTTTTAAGATGTATATAATGATCAAATGATCTGATTTAAAATAAGAATTTGACATATAATAGACACACACAATGGAGACAAAGGATTCATGTAGCCGACCCCACCTAGTGGGATTAAGGCTTGTTGTTGTTGTTGTTAAAATAATTTATTTATTATAAGCATAAACAAAATATTAAGAAGAATACTAAGTAATTTTTATTAAAATTTATAATAATGCCATAGGGATTAGATAATATTCACATTGTTCTGCATTTTACTTATTTATTTATTTATAATTTGTTGATTTTATTTTTGAATTAATCAATATCATTGGATCGTTTTTGTAAAAATACAAGTCAAATAAAAGAAATCAAAGAAAGTCAAAATTATAACCAATAACTAAACTCATATTTTAAGAACTAAATTAAACCAACCAAATAAGATTACTTGGCTTGATTTTTCAGTTTTAATAGAATAATGCACGCACATATGAAAAATCTTTAGTGCTAAATATGATACATCTATTGAATATTTTTTTCAATCTTATCATGATTAAAGACACTTATAGTAATGGATGAAAAATGAAAAAAAAAAATTAATTGAATGAAAAAAAATGAAAAATGAGAATCCAAAAAAAAAAAAGAAATGAAAAACTGAAAAAAAAAATGGAAAACGAAAATGAAAAAAAATAAATAATAAAGATATGACAAATGAAAAATAAAAATGAAAATAAAATAAAATTTAGAAAATGAAAACGGAAAAATGAAAAAAAAAAATGAAAAATGGAAAAAATGAAAGAAAAAACGAAAAATGAAAGCGGAAAAAAAAATAACGAAAAAGAACGAACTGAACTGAAAAAATGTGAAAACGAAATGAAAAAAAAAAAATGAAACGAAAATGAAAATAAGAAAAAAATGTGAACTGAAAAAAAAATGATACATGAAAAATGAAAATGGAAATGTGACGAAAAAAAATAAAAAATGAATAAAATTAGGAATGAAAAAAAAAATAGAAAATGAAAAATGGAAGATGAAAATGAAATGAAAAAATTGAAAAATAAATGAAAATGGAAAAATAAAATAAATAAAATAAAAAATGGAATGAAAAAAATGAGAAAATAATAAATGAAAACGAAGTGAAAAATGAAAATGAACTGAAATAGAATAAAAAAAGAAAAATATATATATATATATATATTATATATATATATATATATATATATATATATATATATATATATATATATATATATATATATATATATATATATATATATATATATATATATATATATATATATATATATAAACAATATATATATATATAAAACAATAAATGAAACAATGAAAATGAAAAATGAAAATCACAAATGAATAAAAAATGAAAAGAAAATGAAAAAATGACGAAGGTCAAATGGAAAGATGAAATTGAAAAAAATTAAATGCAAAAAAATGGAAATACGAAATGAAATAAATGAAAAATAAAAAAATGAAAAAAAAATTAAAAATGATAAATGAAATAAATGAAATGAAACGAAAAATGAGAAATATTGAAAAAAATGAATTGAAATGACAAATGGTATGTGGTGTTTATTTTGGGATAGGATGGGAGATCTGCAGTAGACATTAAAATGATCGTATGATATTAAGAATGATGTATCATCTAAAAAATAAAAATCACTACCTTATAATGGATCTAATACCCCTAAAGGACTTTATGATGGGTCAATATACTGAATTTTCTCTCTACTACAAAGGAAAAGTAAAGTATGGTTTATTTTAAGTCGGGTTCGTTAAGTTCCTTATGGAGACAAGCCCCCCATAGTTAATTACATCCTAAAGAATAAAAATTTTTTAAGAATACTCTCGATTAAAGTAGTCAATTAGGGTCTCCAAAGATTTCAAGGTTAATACTATTAAAGAATTGACTATTTTAGAAAATCAAATGAGATAGATCAAGGAGAAGACTTATTTTTGGAATCCATATAGAAAGAAAATGACATGACAGGAAAAGAGCATTTCAATCTATCATATAATTGGGCTTTATATTTTTGAAATTGAAGAGAGTTAATTATTTGAGTTGACATTATTATTGGGATCAGCTTATAATTTCACAACATAAAATTGTGAAAATGCCTAAGAGGTGAGGATTTATGCTTATAGCCCGAAGGAAACAGCTACCTCAGATTCCTAAACTAAGAAGCATTGGTACAAAACAAAGGCACAACCTAAGTCTAAGCGAAAGGTGGGAATTTGATTCACCTCCACAAGAGAGGATAAACCACCCAACTGTTGAACTTATAGCCTCCTGGAGTGGCCGCCAACTAACTCCTCATGTGCTTTAAATCCATGTAGACAAGTCTTATACTTTGCAAGATGGCTATGATGCTATTTATTTAGAAAGGAGACTAAATCCTTAAACTCACTCTCTAAGAGACCAGAGCATGAGTGGTATGAATTCATTACTTAATCTAATGCAACTTTTATCAAATTTATTTGATTTTTTTGAACTCTTTATTTTGACACAGGCTATGAGACTTTATATGCTTAAATAAATGAGAATTTGATTATGGGCCAAATCAGGAGAGAAAGAGGTGTTCTTCCATCAAAAGCTCTCATAGGTTAAGCCTTCATTCTCTGGCAAAGATGGAAGCCCCCTATTAACAAGAGTAAAATAATATGACATGCATGATATTATACATTCATTCATCAAGCTAAGAGGTTATTAAAAATTTTATTATCTTGATTTAATTTCTAGGCTTTTATGTGAGGTTATGAGTTATTAAATTTTAATTATGAGTTGTTAATTGGGATAGAAAAATTAATTTTATCATAAGAGCCTACCGCATCCAGGCCACACATTCAAGCATTAATCATAAAGAAACTATGAAAAGCATGTTAAAACATCTAAAACATCAAATAATTTTATATACTATAGTAATAAAATAAAAGGCCAGAGTGTTCACTGAACACCTAAAAGAGAAAAAAGATGGGTAGCCGAGCTCTACCCTTATACAACCCGGATTATAAAAAATAATACATGCTATGGGGGGTTTTCTTCTTTTCATTTCTTTCTTCTCTTTTTTTTGATTTGATTTGCTCCAAAGGCATCATAGGACACCCAGGGACTAAGCCTTCTGACCACTGCTCATCTTAATCCCCCATAACACTAATCTTAATTTTTAATGCAAAAGTACATCAAAAATAGGAAAAATAAATCTAGCTACACCTGTAAAATAAATATTAGCTAAACACACCATACAACCCAAGCAGTTATATGAATAATTGCTTAGAACACATGGGTAAGCCACCCTGCCTTAACGTGAGTTATGCTCAGGTACTAAGCAACATGCACAACAAATGCATTTATATTTTTATTACAAAGATCCCCTTAAGCAATAACTCCCCAGAAGACATTAGACTAATATCCAACATAATGAAACATACACCCTAACATCCAAAATATTACATTACAAAACAAAACACAACATCATACATACAACGCCTAACTTAGCACTATAAGTAGTGACTTAGTATTATAATGTGTGGCAAAAAGACTTTACTGCTTCTTTAAGTTTTAATTTGAAGTTTGAATTTATTTAAATTTTATCTTTGGGTGATTTCAATTTAAATGATTTAATGATTTATTTTTCATTTTTATTTCACTTTTATTTAGTTAAAATGATGTTTAGGTTTTCAAGAATGAAGAGTAGAATGAATTCCATTTTTAGATGGAACCCACCCTATTCTACATCCTAATTCCTAAAGAATCTAAATAAGGTCCTTAAGTATCTTAATTAACCCATTTGAATTTATGTAATTTATTTGATTTGATTTGTTTGATTTGATTTAGAGCTTAGAATTTGAGTTGGTTTAAGTATTTGATTGATTGATTTTAATTTACATGTTTTGGTTTAATTGTATCTTGATAATTCAATATCCTTAATATCTAATGAAGTTTAAGTTTGTTTAAATTCATGTGTTTTTGATTGATTAATTTTAGATTAAATATTTTAGTTTAATTAAATCTTGATAATTCAATATCCTTTTAAATTAAAATCTAATTCTTTTATTTGATTATGGTTATGTGGCTTAACTTTATGTTTATTTAATTTGATTGTGGTTCATTTATTTATAGTTTAATCAGATTAGATTAATTGAGATTTTATTTTAATTTTAATTGGGTTTGATTTTTAATCACATCCATTTACATTTCATCAAAGTTTGGTTTGTATTTTGATTTCATACATTAGATAGTTGATTAGTTTAACTTATTTAAGTGAGTTGAATTGATTTGATTACATATTAAATTGATGAGAGTCTTTCTTAATTTAAATTAATTTGATTTAATTTGATTTGATTAGCTTTATTGATCATGAGTTTAAAGTTCAATGTGATTATTTGATTAGTTTAATTAAGAATGATTAATTATTAAATTAAATAAAGATTTATTTAATTTTTAATTTGATTTCATATTTATTTGGGTTAATGATGTAATTAATGAGTTAATGATTTAAGTTTAAATTAGGGTTTGATTAACATTTAATTGCATTTTATATTTGATTAAGCTTAAGTTTAATATGATTAATTTAATTGACTTAATTAGTTTATTTAATAGGTGTGATTAAGTTAATTAGTAGATTAATTAAGTGTTTGATTTGATTCAATTTTAATGTGATTTATAAAACTAATTTGGTTTATTAAGATGATAGATTAATTTATTAAGTTTGCATTAATTAGATGTTTGATTAATTAAGTTTGATTAAGGGTAATTAAAATTTTAATTTATTAGATTAATTAAAGGTTTGTTTAATTAGAGATTAATGACTTAATGATTTAGGTTTAATTTAGGTTTTGATTAGTATTTAATTGCATCTTAATTATGTTTGATTAAGCTTAGGTTTAATATAATTAATTTGATTAACTTAATTAGTTTACTTGAGGGGTGTGATTATTAAATTTGATTAGGGGTTTGATTTAAGCTTAATTTTAGAGTTAGTTTTAATGTAACTTATTTAAATTAAATTGATTAATTAAGACAATGGATTAATTTATTAAGTTTGCATTAATTAGATGTTTGATTATTAAGGGTAATTAAAATTTTAGATTATTAGATTTATTAAGGGTTTGTTTGTTTTAGAGAATGACATTTCCACATGTGTGATTTGGTAGAAGTGTTTTCCTTAAGTTTAATTTAATTAAAGGATTATTGTTATTTCCATCATTATTATTAAGTGAATTAATTGTTTATTTCATTTCAATTAAGTTTGATTATTTATGATTAGAGTTTTATTTGATTTGATTCATTTATTATGTTTGTTTGATTTCATTAACATGTTCGATTTAGTTATTAGGTTGAAATATTTAATGATTAATTAATTATCTTATTCCAAATGGATGCGATTTAATCATATGTTAATTAAGTTTACTTTAATTCGATTAATATCAAATGATTATGTTGAATTGGTTTATTAATCAATTTGATCTTTAGTTTATTTAATGATTAATTAGTTTCAGTTTATTTTTATTCATTAAGGGGTATCAAATGATTAAGATTCCATGCTTAGTGTAGGTTTAGTTATACTCATTTCACCCATGTTAAAGTTTCTTAGATTTATTTGATTTTAAGTTTGATTTAAGATTTAATCATTTAATTGAGTTTTATTAACTTAAATAGATTTAATCATATTTAATTTAATTTCCTCTAAGGATGATATTATTCTGATTTGAGGTTTGATTAATGATTGCTTAAGTGCTATTTCATTTCTAATTTTGATTTGATATTTAAATTGTTTATATATTTTATTTTAATTAACTCTTTAATTGATTAAACTCTATTATTAAGTGTTTGTTTGAGGTTCATTAGGATTCAGAAGATCACATTATTTTCTTAAGAGTCCTAGATGTCAATTGAAGTGATTTAAGCCATTTTGAGGATTTTTGTAAATTTCTGAATTTTTATTTGATTTATTTTTTTAAAATAGACAATATGAATTTCAAAATTTAATTTCTCCCTATGTAGACGTTATTTTTACTTGAAATTTTTATGGTATGTGTGTTTTAACTTTAGTTTCAATCTCTAACAATTTCAACTTAATCTGATATATATTTTTGGTTTAATTAATAAAATTTAATTTTCATTAAAATTTAAATTAAGCTCAAAATACTTTGTAAAATTTGTAGATATTAGGTTTGTTTGATTTTTCTGAAGAAAAGACCATTGGTAATTTTGGTTAAATATTTTATTTTTTATGAATTTTGAAGTTTCAAGTAATTTAAAATTATTTTTTTATATAAAAGAAATACGCGGCGACGTGAGCAAGGCGGGAAGGGAAAAGACCAGCCGCTCGACTATTCGATGTCACCAGATAGATTAGACCGCCTCGGCCAGATCGACGACCGAGCCTCGCCGCGAACTGCGTAATCGGACGGTCTAGATTGCATCAGGCAATCTGAAGGCCCAGATCGCGTGATCCACGCATGATCCGAGCCATCCGATCATGCGAACCGCGCGATCGGATGATCTAGATCTCGTGATCCGCGTCGATCGCGGATCCACGCGGCGCTATCAGCCATCCGATCAACCCTGATCTAACGGAGTCCGCCAGTGAAAAAAAAAATTTTGGAAAAAAAATGAGAGTTTCTAAGCCAAAACTAGTCCAAATGGACCCATTTTTATACCAATTCGCACCAAAAAAATTTTATTTTTTAATTAGGATGATTTAAAGTAAAAATGCGGGATTATCTAGGGGAAATTCTTAAAATCGTAAGAAAATTAACACAAAATGCTAGAAATCTTAAGGCTGGCTATGGTTTGGCGAAATTTATCTCGTCGGGGATGGTTTTCGGTGGCGGTGAAGATTCGAGCAAACTCCTAGGTATATGAAAAAGCTTTGGAATGATCTTTGACCCTTGCCACCTTTCGAAATATCGTCTTCTCTGATGTTTACCGTCATCTCGCCGAAAAAGTAAATATTTGTATTTTTGAGCTCAAAAATGGCTCAAATAGGTGGGGGATGGGTTCCCTTTTGCTTTAGGGAGCTTTTGGGGGCTGAATGGTGATGGGAGAAAGAGATTTAAAGCCTTATCTCTCCCTCCTTTTATAATAGCCTAAAATCCATAATTTTTTGAATATTTTATCCCCAAATTGATTGACATCTTGCTTGGGGTGGCTGGGGTGGATGATGGATTGATTGAGGACTTTGAATTTTTACTCCAAAGTCCTCTCTTATTGTCATCTGATCAATCTTATTCAATGCAAATGTTGGAGAGGAGTTAAGTGCATGTGATGGGGGAGAATTAAATGAGATTGGGTGGAATCCTATGTGGGGGAGGATCCATGAGAGGTTTAAATGGGTTGGGTTGATTTTGGCTGATCCCAAATCGGTTTGGGTCGGGTTTAATCAGTCTCCAATGAGTCTTGGCTTGGTTTCAAGGGATTTGACCCAATTTGAGTCATATGAGTCATATTGGGTCAAATTAACCTATTTGACCAAAATTAGCTAAATTAGCTTGGGTTATGGGTTGATTCATGTTCAATTGGCTAATTGAACATGAATGTGATATTTAGTTTGAATTAATTTGGATTTAATTTAGATTTAGGCCAATTTAGGCTAGGTTGGGTCAAGTTAACCAATTGGGCTCGATTAATAAAATTAGGTTTAATTATGACTTTGTTCAAGTTCAATAATCAATTTGGAATGAACTTCAGCCATTAGTTACAATCAATTTGGGTTAGATCATGATTTTACCCGATTTGGTCCTTTAGGCCAATTTAGGTCAATTTGAACAAATGGTCAATTGGGGTTGTTTTGGCCCAATTGATTGCAATTGATCATCCTACGATGATCAACAATCATGGTGGAAGGTTTTGGTGAGCTTGGTTCAATCCAATTTGGGTTGGATTGAAAGTTGGCTCAAATGGGTCCTTTAGGTCACTTTGGGTCAAGTAGACTTAAGTGGGTCAATTAGTTTGGTTTTGGTTTGATTCGAGTTTAGTTGAACTTATATATGAGCCCTAGATTGGAATATAAATTCAATGACAATCAATTTAGAGCCTAAGGGATTTTGGCTCATTTGAAATTTTCAAGTCAAAAGGGCTAGGTTAGGTTTGACTTGGGTTGGCTTCAATTTGGTTTGATCATTATAGGTTTCATTTATATTTGGGTAGATAATTGAATGAATGATTGATTTAAGAGAAAATTCATTGGTTTTGACTTGATCTGGATAGAATTTAGCTAAGTCCAAAGAATTGGCTTAAAGGGTTTAGATTGAGTTTAGATTTGATTTTCGATATAGTTTTGGTCATTTGAATTTGGATTTCATTTATATTTGTGAATATAAATGAAGGAATAATTGATTTATAAAGAGATCAATTAAGTTTGATTTGATATAAGGGGAATTTTGGCTAAGCTTATGAATGTAGTTCATATGACTTTGGAATGGTCTTAGGATTTGAATTTGATTTTTGGTTTCAATCATTTGGTGTCAAATTTTGAAATTAAATTTATAATTTTAATTTGAATTTGAGATTTGATTTGAGAATTGAGTCTGGGTTTGATTTGAGAAAGTGTATCTAGATTGGGTTTAGGCTATGGGATATATAATTTTCTTAAATCCTAAGGCATATCCTAATCTTATGATTAATACTTCTAAATCTCTAGGCTTAGGTTAAGTATTCACCTAATCACTAGAAATATCTTATGACTAAAGAGTTCTTAATGTCTAGAAGTATCCTAAGTCTAAGAAGAGGAGGTTAAGAGCTCACTCTAAAAGTGAGGTCAACATGGTAAATAAAGAAAAATGATAATTTAAAAATGAAAAAAAATAAAAATGATAAAAAAGAACAAATAAAAAAAATAAATATGAAGAAAATTAATATTGATCATTGGGATTAGGTAATATT
Source organism: Cymbidium sinense (assembly GCA_021442155.1). Taxonomy (NCBI): domain Eukaryota; kingdom Viridiplantae; phylum Streptophyta; class Magnoliopsida; order Asparagales; family Orchidaceae; genus Cymbidium; species Cymbidium sinense. Next base: position 135,319,258 of record CM038216.1, read on the forward strand.
CACATTGTCCTCCATTTTACTTATCTATTTATTTATAATTTATTGATTTTATTGATTTAATTTTTGAATTAGTTAATATAATTTGATCATTTTTGTAATAATACAAGCCAAATTAAAGAAATCAAAGAAAGTCAAAATTATAACGAATAATTAAACTAATATTTTAAGAAGTAAATTAAACTAGTCAAATAAGATTAGCTTGGCTTAAGTTTTTTAGTTTTAGTAGAATAATGCACACAAATATGAAAAATCTATAGTGCTAAATATGATACATCTATTAATTTTTTTTAATCTTATTATGATTAAAAACAGTTTTATAATAATGGATATAATAAGTTTAATAAGATTACTAGTTAATTAAGCTCAATTGTCTCTAACTTAAATGACAAAATTTACACATTATATTTTATATTATTACTTTCAATAAGATGTGTTGGAACTATGAGAATAATAAATAGTTCATGTGGGTCGACAAAGTTAAAACTCAATGATTTCCATGGTTTGATCTTGAGTAAGGACATCAAATGATGTGAATTAGGTGAAAGATCTTCATTTATTATTTTGAATCATAAGATAAAGTAATTTATGAAGAGGGGTGTGGTGTTTATTTTTCGATGTAAGGGGAGACATTATACTGATTGTAGGGGTACTTATTGAAGTGAGCAGTACATTGAGTTATGATGAACTATTTTGAAAGATAGATGTATCACCCTTCAATGGACCTAATCACCTAATAAGGACTCCTAAGGCATGATGGTCTTCGAATATATGAGAGATTTGTCCCTCTGCTTTACATGGATCAATAAAGCAGAGTTTATATTAAACTAGATTCTAAAGTTTCATATGGAGGCAAGCCCTCATAGTTAATTACATCCTAAGGAAGGTGAATTTCTTAGAAATACTCTCAATTAAAGTAGACAATTATTGCTTCCAAAGATTTCAAGGTTAAGACTATCAAATGATTGGTTATGTTTGGAAATTCAAATGGGAAGAAGATTTGTTTTTGGAAGCCAAATAAGGTGAGTAGGAAATGCTCATGATACTAGGAAGCCTAGAGAGCATTCCAATCTATCATATGGTTAGATTTTATATGTTTGAAATTGAAGAGATTTATATGTTTTGAGTTGAAATTTTATTAGATTGCTAAGACTTATAATCCAACAACACGAGACTGTGGAAATGCTTAAGAGGTTAGGATTTATGCTTGTAGCCCGAAAGAAACAATAATCTCGGATCCAAAATCTAAGGAGCTTTAGCAAGAGCTAAAGTACGACCTAAATCTAAGCAAAAGTGGCCATAAGATCTACCTCCATAAGAGAGGATAAACTACTCGATTGCTGAACTTATAATCGCCTGGAGTGACGCCAGCTAACTCCTCATATACTTTAAAATCATGTAGTCTGGTCTTATGAATTGCAAGATAGTTGGGTTATTATTTATTTAGAAAAGATACTAAAGTCTTTAAACTCTCTCCATGGGAGACTAGAGCATGAGTGGTATGAATAATGACTTAATCTGATGCAAAATCTTTTCAAGTTTTATTCCAATTTTAACACTTCATTATGGGCCAAATCAGCTTGAAGAAGGTATTCTCCACCATAAGGGATGCCCTCACAAGTCAAGCATTCCCTCATCGTGCAAGAATGGAGACCCTTCATGTTCAAGAGAGAAAGAATATGCATACATGATGTGAAACATATAATATTCAACTAAGGAGTTGCTAAATCTTTTAATTATCTTGATTTACATCCTAGGCTTTATGGTGAGGTTATGAGTTATAAAAAATTTTAGTTATGAGTGATTAGTTATGGTAGAAAAATTAATTTTGCCCTAAGAGCCTAATCGCATCGAGGTCACACATTAAAGCATAAATCATAAAAAATTATAAAAAGCATGCTATTTTTAATGCACAATTTAAACATAACATCAAATAATTTTATAGCTAAAAGAATAAGAGGCTGGTGCGGTCGGGTGTCGTCGTACAACTCAAAAAGAGAGATGGGTAGTCGAGCTCTACCTTTATACTACCCAGAATTATAAAATAATAATTACAATTTATAAAACAATAAGTGCTATGAGGGATCTTCAAGTCTTTATATCTTCATGTCTTCATTTCTTCATACCTTCCCTCCTTTGATTTGGTAAGCTTCAACGCATCACATGACACCCCAGGACAAAGCCTTCTAGCCAATGCTCATCCTAAACCCCCATAATGCTAATCCTAATTCCTAATGCAAAATTACATTAAAAGTAGGAAAAATAAATCTAATTACATCTATAAAATAGAGGTTAGTTAAACATACATACAATCTCAACTAGTTATAGATAATTGTATGTACCGTCCAACGAATCCGTCAGAGCAGTAAGCACAGGGTTCATGACATACATAAACTTCCTAACAAGTCAATAAGGATAAATCAGGTCAGTCCTTCATCAAGTCCATCAAACTCAAAGCTAGGATAAAAGGAATTTCAAATCCGATCAAGCACGAATAAACCGATTCTCTAGCAGAGTCATTCATCAAAATAAGCAGACCAATTCCTCCATCAAACCCAATCAAGCATGAAGCAATGGTCAGAGGAGGCTTAAATCTATAAGGACATAAAAGAAAGAGATCTTCAGTAAAGCCATTGAAGTAAATAGTACATGGTGTAAGAACTCTTATCAATCCGACAAGTCGATTCTGAAAAATTGATCAAGCCCATCATTTAGCATGTCCTGAATAAGGCATCATCCTGTCAAAGCTCCATAAGTTATTGCAATCGAAGCTAAAATGATCCAAGCTCTGTGGCCAACCCAAATGGTCAACTAGTTTTTAATAAGCGTGACTCGCTCTATGCACGAATCATATTTATTAGGGGACATTTATTTACCTCCACATATATGTCATAAACTAAGACAAGACTACAAATTGAATTCAACGGACTACGGAGGTGATAGTGCATAAATTAAGGCTTAAAATGCACTGGACGTCCTTGAAAATGATCAAAATGACTTCCGATCAATGAACGGACTTCGCCATCGTGTTCAAAATATCAAAATTGATCCTAATATAGATATTGAAAAATCTAACAAATAATTGATTAAGCGCTCGAGCTATCAATGTGTAGATACACATAAAGGAGTCGAGAAGCTGCGACGATATCCGAATGATCTTCGATCATGAAATTGATTATGTTGTTAGCTTTAAAACATTAAAAATCTATCAAATAAGACTATCCGCGCTCAATTCAGATGAGTCTGTTCAAATGTCGAGTGATTTGAAGTGACAGTACATAAATCGAGGCTGAAACTCACAGGATGTCACCGAAATCAACTCAAATGACCTCCGATCGATGAACGGACTTTTCCATCATATTCAGAACATTGAAATTGGTGATATATATCAGATGACTTGACGAAAACCAATCGCGGCCGATCAAACGCTTGCACGATATCAAGATTAGAGCCGAGAATCAAACGACCTACATTCGCAAAATTGATCATGCTATTCACACTCAATTCGGATGAGTCTGCATGAAAATCGAGAGTCAAAAGCGTGACGATTTGTAAATTGACTCAATTTGGCCACTCAAACTAAACTCCATCGCAAAACTAACTACACTATTATATTGAATAAATTAATTCTAAATCAATATATATATATATATATATATATATATATATATATATATATATATATATATATATCGATGTGCATTTATCGGCGTGAAATTCACATTAAAATCCTTTAATAAATTTAAATTTATTTAAAAAATATCCAAATTACCCGTATGCTCAACCGTTCCCCCCATTTTCAGTTTTCTGAAAAAAGAAATTGCAAAAAAAAAATTAAAAAATTTGAAAAAGCAACCACTCCCCTCTACTCCATCTTCGTTCTCTCCACTCTCCTCTCTCCTGCATCCCCTCTATCCTGTCAGAAAATGAAAAGAAAAATGCAAGGTAAAATTCTCCCCGCCTCAGTTTCCTCCATTCCATGCAAAACCACAATACCGGTGCCGCCGCTCTGCGGAATTCCGCTTTCCAACCTACTTCGGCTGCTCGGCCCCCGCGCTCCGACCCGTAGCCCACGCGACCCGCGATATCCCGCTCTCCCTCGTCTGGCCCGGCCCGCTGCGCACGAACCGACCCGCGCTGTCCTGCGATCCCGCCGACGCACCGCCAGCGATATCACCGGAAACCTACTGCACCCAAGCCCGCCGCTGCACCCTAGCCCACCAGCGCGCCCGCGACCCACTTTGCAACGCCGCACGTGACCCGCACCGTCCTGCGACTCATGCTGACCAGCCATTCCGCCCTATTTAGGCCCGTTCCGCGCTCCCGCACATCCTGCCACCATTCCGTTGCCAGGAGCCGCATCCCACTGGCTATCTCTCGTGAAACTGCGTCCCATGCACCGTTCCTCACAGCCCATCGGCCCGCAATCCGCCACTCTACACCCGTGGCTGCAAAGCCCGCCAGCCTCCTTCCCTCCAGCCCAAGGCCCGAAGCTCCTTCCTCCAGCCCACAAATCTGCATAGCCCACCAGCTCAATATTCTGGTTCGTTCTGTGCCATCCAGCCCGTAAATCTGGTCCGTTCTATGTAATCTAGCCCGCAAACCTAACCCGTTCTGAGCAATCCTTCCTGCAAGCCCGCAACCCATCCTTTTTTATTTGCCGCCATAAATCAAGGAAGAATATTATTAAATTCTTCTTCAATTTTCTCCACGGGGAATATATCGTCAGCGTAATTCTTCCTTCATTTTGCCGCTTCCCACATTTTAGCTGTCCCATTTTTGCGACGCCACGAACTGGAGAAGAATATCGTAAACAGTTGAATTCTTCTTTCGGTTTCCGGCATCGCACTCCTTGCCTTACATTCCCAATTGCATACCTAACCCCATTCTTTTGCAGGTTTAAAGACCTCGTTGTGCTCAACAGGGCGCGATGAGATAAAAGATAAGTGTGAGAGCACAGCTCTATGCTTAATAGATACCGAGTTCAACACTTAGATGTCCCCCAGAAGAAATGCTACAAAAATTTTGTCTAATTTTCGACTTAAATAAAAAATGGGGATGAATATATATCAGCAGATGTCTTCTTTCAGCGACGACCTCATGCTCAATAGGGCACGACGAGATGAAAACTAGTTGTGATATCACAAGACACCACTCACTACGCTCAACAAGGCAGATCGAGTAGAAAAAATACCATGCGCCTCTACACTGAGACGGGGAGATCACTAAATTGTCAAATCTTTTGGCTTAGAAAAAAGTGGAGAGTAAAATGAGCTGACTTAAGAATGTTAAGTAGGAAAACCTGCAGCTAATTCTAAACTAAAAGCATCAAACAAGAAAAAAGGGGGGAGCCTTTAAAGCAAATTTTGAAAAGAATAGAATAGTCATTTAAAATCTAAGTAAAATTTGGAGAAGGCTAATATTAAACTCATAAACTCTAATAGTTATTCTCTATAACTTAAATGGAAGTAATGGGTGAGTTCTCTTTTCTTGTAATTTTCTCAAAATTAAACAAGCTTTAATTGAAATGTGAAGGGACTAATGCCAAACTCATAACAAACTTGCAATAAACTTAAAGTCTAAGGATGAATCCAAATTGAATTTAATAACTCTTATACAAATGTGGAGGTGATTGCTATGCTAGCTAATAAGCATGAGTAGGGCTAAAGCAATAAATAATGAAATCATCATAACTTATCCAAATTGATGTAAATTGAGCATAATCAAGTTGGGAAAATTACAAAAACTCAACAGATAAACTAAGTGCAAGTAATGTGTTAAACTACAATCTAAATCAAAATTTCTTTTTTTCTATCGGATCTGCAACCCTTTGTACAAGCAGACAGAAGGGATACTAAATCAAAATCTACAAAAATCATAAGACTTTCTTTGATTAAAAATTAAGGAATTTCATTCTAATTATGATTTTCAAAATCAATGATTTCATTAATTTGATGAAATTGGCTAAGCTATGAACACCCGCATGGGCCCTGACACTATGATGAATGCTTAAATTCAAGTGTCTGAAGATGCTGCATGGGTGGCTTTCTGGTTTAGTCTTAGGACTGGGTCCGGATTAATAAAACTTAAAAAAATCTATTATAAGAATTTCAACTCAGTAAAAAATCTGAGAAACTAATCCTGTCGGGTGATAGTAGATCTGATCCTTTGTTAATAATTAAACAGAGTTGACAGGATCTAAAGCTCTTAATTCAAACATAAAATTATCTGAATTATTAATTACACCCGCATGTGCCCCGACATTATATTTAATATTTAGATTCAAGTGTTTGAGGATGTTGCGCGGGTTATTTTCTGGTTTAGTCTTAGGACTAGGTCTGCATCAACAAAATCTAAAAACCTATAATAAGTCTCAAATCAATAAAATATCTGAGAAACTGATTCTATCAGGTGATAGTAGATCTAATCCTCTGTTAGCAGCTAAACAGAGTCGATAGGATCTAAAACTCTTAAATATATTTAAATCAAATCAAATCAACTCAAATCAAATATCAATCTGAAAGTACTTAATGAAACTCTATCATTAAAAGCTTAAATCAAACTCAATCTATCCACCTTCTGCAATTATTTATCGGAGGTGACAAATTAAGAAAACTCTAGCTCACAAAGGAGATAATGTCAAATAAAGTGTTCTACTATGTTCACTCTCAATCAATCTCACACCGCAGTGACGTGCCCATGTCTTCTAACCGCTTGGCCAAGAGCTCCACTGAAGCTTATGACCGAGTCCTCGATCGTGGTTTGGCCCCGCTCTATTATATTACAATCACGACCATAGCCCGTATGCGCCCCAATGGCTCTGCCATTTGAGTTGTGAATCATAGGGCATACTTGATAGGGCAAACAACCCTATGTCAGCTAAGGTACACTTAAGATTGTCTTCTTAGACAAACACCACCCCAGGTCTACAAAAATTTCTTGGGTGATGTAACCCATGTGTTGCTGATAAGGATCCTTCTGTCAGATTGAGTCGACTACCTCCTCTGACTAAGTAGACTAGGGACCACGAGTGCCTGGGATGACGAAACCATGAGATCTAGATCATGCACATCATCATTCCCCCAACCATCCAGTTTAAGCTGAAATGATAAATTTCATAATTTAAATTCTAAAACTCTACATGTTGCTACTATACGCTACGCATTTAACGATCTAACGACTAGCCTTAATTGAAAGTTCTCTCTCACTTATTGGGAGGGGTAATTAACTATAGGAGCTTGCGCCTATAGGAAACCTGGAACCAAATCTAAAGCCCTCACCAAATGAGGATGAAATATCTAAGTAGTGTCTTATTTACTATCTCATCTGCCTTCTGAAAATTACACAGATGCATATAAATCATACTCTCTTCAAATTTCAGTAAAATTATCAAGAGGTCGGTGGCGAATTTTTGGAGCCCACAATAATTTGGACTTAGCACCCAATACATGAGTAACCAAGCCCACCTGTCCTAACTTGGATTATGCTTAGGGGTTTAAGCAACCTACAAAAGAGAGCATTTAAATTTATTTTTAAGTACCCCCTTAAGCACAATCCCCTATAGAAAATATCATTAAGCTAATCACGGCCTAACATCCAGTCTATGAAACATACACCATAACATCCAGTCTACAATAATACATCATAAAATAAAACATACATCATACCAAGCACAACCCTAACATAAAGTTAGATGCAGTGACTTAATTCTAATGTGTGTGTTAAGACTTGTGTGGTATGTCTTAACGAAGCATTAGTGTTATGATTTTCTAAGTGTATAAAAATTTAATTTAACATGAATGGTTGATTTCACTTGAAGTTGTTTAATTGATTTGAGAATTTTAATTAGAATTTTATTTTGTTTCATATGATTATACTTAGCGATTAAGTGTTATAAAGAGAAGAAAAGAGGATTGCCCTCTTTCATCCCTATCTTAAGCCACTTTTAAAGCATATTAATTTGATTTAGTTCTCTTTAGTGACTAGCTTATTATACATTTTTAAATTAACCTTAATTTTAGGTCCACTTTAAATAATCTCATTCAATATGAAAGGCATCTTAAAATTAATTTGATTGAATTATTATTACATGACATATGTTAAACTATTTCTTTCCATCACATGTAACATGCATATGATTAAATCTTAAGTATACCTACACATATAATATATTTTAACACACTTAAATGATGGATGTGAATATGCATATTTAAAGTTTATATTTTTCTATTTGATTGAATTATTTAATCATATTGATTTTAAAGCTCTATCTAAATTCTTATACAAAAATACATAAAGATGAAATTAATTAGGTACGTGTCATTGTTAATCAGGGAAGTGAGGTAATCAAATAACCTCCTTGTGGCTAGCTAAAGTCTCGTATTCTCTGGATGTATATACTATATACCCACTTGCAATCAAATATATGTAAATTTACATATATGAATATAAGAAATAGAGCTCCCAATCACATGATTAATTAATTCAACAACTTAAATAATTATGAATGCATGTATTTTTGATAGAAAAGAGGATTGACATTCTCTAATTAAACATACACATGCATGTATAAAAGACATAAGCAAGTACGTGCATTTGTTAACCAAGAAAGTGAGGTAATCAAATGACCTCCTTGGGGCTAGCAAAAGCCTCGTATTCCCAGGATGTCCATACTATATACCCACTTTTCTTAAATAGATACACACATATTCATAATTAAGAGGATGAAAATCATACAAGAAATTATATTTTCTTTAATCAAATTATTTATATGTGTGAATTAAAGCTTTATATAAATTCTAGTGTTGAAATACATAAGAATGAAATCAAATGAGTACGTGCCTTTGTTAACCAAGAAAGTGATGTAATCAAATGACCTCCTTGGGGCTACTTAAAGTCTCTTATTCCTGAGATGTCCAGGCTATATAACCATTAGCATTCACACTTATGTAAATGAACACATGAATAAAGGAAAGAAAGCTTCACTTCATATTCTTAAAATATAATCACATACATCTCCGATGTATTTATGACAAGCATCCTAAGATATGTTATGATTCGCTTATAAGCTTTTGGAAAATACATTTAGATTTAATAGTGATAATAGCCATACATATATTAAATTAAATCAACACATGCAAGCTTTACATATAAAAAAATATCATTTGATTTAATTAATTTTAAAAAGAGATGGATGTGTGGATCAAATGACATGCAATATTAATATGATTGGAAAGAAATAAGTGAACATTAACACATGATTTCATTCAATCAAATTAATTCCTGAGAACAATCATATTAAATAAAATTATTTAAAGTAAACCAAAGCTTTTTAATATCATTTTTAATTTCATGTTTAATTTGATTTAAGGAATGTGAGAAGAAGTTTTCTAATCTTAATTCCATCCCCATGTTTGTGGTTAATGAAATGTGATTAATTTGATTTTATGAGTTAATTAAGTTGTGATATGAATTAAGTTCATTAATTAACCCTTATCTATGTTACCTTAAAGTAATTAACTAAATAATTATGAGCCAATATGATATGCAAAAGAATTGAAAATTAAATTAGCAATGGTCCTAGGAAATGAAAGGGCCTAATGTAATTGGATCACAATTAATAGTTAATTAAATTAAGGTACTTAATTCAGTACACTTATGATTTTCCTCCATATGTGAGGTAGTCATAATTTTATTAAATATCTTTAGGTTATTGAACACCTAAAGATCTACCTCTCAATTAATTAATTAGGATATGATGTGTTTTAAATTTTAATTAAACTAATTAAGTAATTAATTAGCCAATTAGTTCTTAATTATTATTTTTTAAAGTGAAGTGAACTTAAGAAAAAAGGGTAGAAAAGGGGTCCCATTTTTTATTTTAGCTCTCTAATGTCAATTGAGATATTTTAAAACCATTTTGATAAATTTTTATAATTTTTATAAATTTATTAATTTATTATACTACTATAGACATTATGAACTTCAAAATCTAATATGTCCAATCTAGATGTCATTTTGACTTAAAATTTTCAGAGTATGTAGAATTTAACCTAACTTTTAATCCCTAAAAATTTAAAATCAATTTTATTTATATTTTTAGATTAATTAATGAAATTTTATTTTCATTAAAATATAAATTAAGCTCATAATATTCAGTAAAAATGAGGGATTTTGAGTTTGTTGGATTCCTCTCAAAAAATGAATCCAATGATCCCTTGTTTGCAATTTTTTTTGTTAAGTATTTTAGTTTTTATGAATTTTTTAAAGTTTCAAGTGATTTTAATTAATTTTTAAAAGTAGAAAATCCTTAATTTCTTACTTAATCCAGTTAGCGCCACACGATACTGACTGGATCACACGTTTCCATGCGGTGCCACACGATTGGATTGCATGGTTCTGTGTGACAACGCCGAATTGGGTGCGCGGCATTGATGTGACCATTTGAGCAGGAATGCATAGTTTCGATTGGACGGTTCGATCACAGATTAGATGGTCTAGATCGAATTTGCGATCTAATGGGTCAAAATTATGCAGATCTTCTTCCAATCACAGTCGTACATCCCTATTGAAGCGGGATTAGATGACTGCTGCTTTATCCTCTTCCCAGACAACGAAAGTGACGCCTGAAATAGTGAAACCAAGCAGACGAATGGGAAATCGAAAGCTGAGGGTTCGTTTCGGGCTAAATTTTGCAGTGATTCTCGCCGAAAAACTTCTATTTTCATATTCGAAATGTTCAAAATGAAAGATGCAAGGGATACCTAAGGGAAATTCCTAAAATTGAGCGAGCATTATCACAAATAAAGAAATTTATGGCCAACTAAAGGATTTAAAAATTATCTTGTCGGGGATTGTTTCCAGTGGTTGTGTTAATCCGAGCACACTATTGGATGCGAGACTAAGCCTTGGGATGAATCTAGACCATTGCCTCCCCTTGGAATGTTGTATCCACCAATGGTCATAGTCTTCTTGCCAGAATCTGCTCGATTTTGGTGTTTTTCTATTCCAAAGGAAGTGGGGAAAGGGGTCTTATTGCTTGAAGGAGCTCCTAGAGTGTGTGCAATGGCAAAATAAGTGCTTTGAAAGCCTCCCTTTTTTTCGTCATAATGGTGATCGAAAATCCTCATTAAAGTGATGGGGGTGGGCAGTCCTAGCCCACTTAGAGTGGGCTAAGAGACTAGGTAGAACCTCATTTAGGGTGTTTCATGGCTGCCAAAGGTGTTGGGAGAGTAGAATTTGCCAAAAATGGGTGAAATCCTATGTAAAGGCATTTAGCCAATGGGTAATACCTTGAATTAGACTCATTTGAGTTTGGGCTGATCCTAAGTGGGTTTGGGTCAAGTTTGGTCAGATTCTAAAGTATAATGGGTTGGTTCAAAGTGGTTTGGCTCAATTAATGGTCATGTCATGTTCAATCATTATTTATGGGTTGATGTGAGGCCATGGTTTTAATTAATTTAGTGTAAGATGAGTTTTGGCAAATTTGGGTTCATATGAGTTAAAGATTGACTTGATCAAATGACCAAGTTGACTTGGTTTGACCCAATTTAAGGCAATTGATCATCCAAGGGTGATCAAGGATCATGTTATGAGATTTGGATGAGTTTGATTCAATCCAATTTGGGTTTGGTTAGAACTTGGTTCAAATGGGTTCTTTAGGTCACTTTGGGTCAAGTGAACCTAGATGGGTCAATTGGCTTGATTTTGATTTAGTTGAGTTTATATATGAGCTTAGGATTGAAATATAAATCCAACTGCAATCGATTTGGATTTCAATAGGTTTTGGTTTATATGATTCATTTCAGGTCAAAAGGGCTAAGTTGATACTGGTGTTGATTTCAATTTGGCTTGATGATTATAAATTTCAGTTATATTTGGATAGATGATTGAAGAAATGATTGATTCGAGAGGAAATCCATTGATTTTGATTTGATTCAGATGGGATTTGGCTAAGTCCAAAGAATTAGCTCAAAGGGTTTATATTAGGATTTGATTTGATTTTGGATTTGGTTTTAATCTTTTGAGTTTATATTTCATTTATATTTATGAATATAAATGAAGATATAAATGACTTATGAGAAAATTAATTGAATTTGAAGTGATTTGAAAACAAGTTTGGCTAAGTTCATGAAAGTAGGTCATAAGGCTTAAAAGAGAATTTGATTTAGTTTGATTTAATTTTTATCATTGGAATGTGAGCTTCATTTTTATTTGTGAACATGATTGAATATATAATTGATTCATAAGAAAATCAATTAATTTTGTGTTGATTTGGGTTAAGATTTAGCTAAGCTCATGGAAGTAGGTCCATATGGCTTAAGGAGGGTCTTGACTTGACTTTATTTAGTTTGATTTAGCTTTTGATCATTTTAATGTAGATTTCATTTATATTTAAGAAGATAATTGATGAAATAATTGATTTATAAAAAATCAACTGAGTTTGACTTGATTTGAATGAGATTTTGGTTAAGCTTATGAAAGTGGATCACATGGCTTAAGAGGGATTTGGAGCTTGGATTTGATCTTTGGTTTCAATCATTTGGAGTTTAATTTGGATTTGAATTTGATAAATGATTGAGTGAATTAATTAATCATGGAGAAAATCAATTGAATTTGAATTAAATTGGATTTGGCTAGGGTTAAGTCCATAGAATTCAATCATAAGGCTTAGGAAGAGTTTTGAGTTTGGATTTGATTGTGAAATTGATTGTGAATTTTGGAAATTTAATTTTGAATTTGAATTTGGGATTTGGTTTGAGAAGGTACACATAGGTTGAGTTTAGGCCATAGGATAGACAAATCTCCCTAAGTCCCTAAAGTATAACCTACCCCTATGACTAACCCTTCTAAATCTCTAGGCTTAGGTTAGGTATTCACCTATTCACTATAGGTGTCTTAAAACTAAGAAACTCTTAGTGACTTTAAGAGTCCTAGATCTATGAAGAGGGGATTGAGAACTCACTCCAAAAGTGAGGTCAATAATGAGTAAGATATATATATATATATATATATATATATATAATCTTAATAAAGGAACAATCAAAGAATCAAATCAATGTATGTTGGCCTTATTGCAGGATTGGCCATATGAAAATAATCTATTTTTATTGAAAGAATTAACAATTTTAAGCTAGATAGAGGAACTCATAAATGCTTCGAGTGGAGAGATTTATAATGCATTTGTTCATAGTGTGAATAGTTCCATAGACACCTAGATTTTAAACTCAAGTGAGTCTTTTCATTCTACACTATATTAGTAGTTTATATTATTTATTTAATAAGAAATTTTATCTTTCTTATGATAAACTCTTTCGTATTGTGAAAAATTTATGACATGTAAATCAAGTCTGTTAATATGACTACGTGAATACTTCAAACTATGATACATGTTCTTTTGATTGAGGAGCTTAATCACAATTAGATCACTTGGTGAAGGAGGTTATATATTAATTTTTTGAATTAACTCTTAAAAGGTGATCAAGCATATTTTGATTAAAATGGGTGGAGGCAATGATGATATCATTCAAATGATGCCAAATATCAACATAGTGAAAAATAATAATTAAAATTATTGCTTATAATTCTTGAGGTGTAATTGAGGAAAGAATTTTTATTGAGTTGGAGCTTCCAAAAGTAGATATTCAATGTAGGGTAAATGATATTTTAGAATTAAAAAATTATATGATAATAAAGCAAGATGAAGCCAAGGTGGGCATATTTACCAATAAGATAGAGGTAATATAATTAAAGATTATTATTAATGTTTCATTCATATAACAAACTTGATTACACTAAGATTTTATCTTCAAGTGTGAGATTATTAACATTTGAAGGTAATTTTCTCATCAAATTTAATTAGAATATCAAAATCTATTACATAGATTTTCTTTTTTCATATGACTTTCATGCATCCCTATAAATTATACCTATAAGTATATTAACTACCACTAAGCCAACAATTTATAAAATAAAAAATAGTTATATGGAATTAAAATATATAACTTGTTGCATGGTAGAAAATCAATACGGTAGAATAAAAGTTAATCATTAGCTTTGTTGTGGAATCCAGCATACACATAGATGTTTGAAGAGAGAATAAAAAACTCCAGAATTATAACGTGAAAAAACCCCTGAATAGGGAGAAAAAATCACGGGGCCTAGCCCAGTAAAATTTTTTCAATATGTATCTGTTTCAGAGTACAAAATTTTCCCGATAACGAGATTACAGAATTGTATATAAGAATGGCTGACAATGAGATTGCCAGAATCAGGCAACAACAGCTATGCAACCGTGGTTAGGTGTTGTTAGTAGGATGATGGAGAATAGCGTCGCGACGGTGACCAGGCAGTGATGAGACGAGATGGTCGGAGTTGGTCAGCGGCGGCGACCGGCGATAGTGGTCGACGGTGGTCGGCGGTGGTGACCGACGACGGTTGTTGATGATGACATGATCGATGGTGGTGGCCGACAGCGACGGTCGGTGGTGGTCGCCAGCGAGATCAGCGTGGTCGCGGATGACCGGCTACTGCGGTTGATGCATGACCGGCGAGCGGACGGCAGCGGTCGGCAGTGATGGCCTGGCGGCGGCAATGACTGACGCAACGCGACGATGGCTCGCGACCGCGGTCGGCCGTGATGACCGACGGCGGTTAACATGAATATCGACGTTGGCGCAGCACGGTTGGAGGCCAACGGCAATAGGCGACGTCGAAAATCGCATGATTATGCTTGGAGGATTTTCAAGCTTCAGAGCTCTCTCTTCTCTTTAGCTTGGGCTCCGCTCATGTGAAAAATGAGAGGCTATTTATAGATTAGAGGGATGACATTGCTATAAATACATGCAAAATTCAAACCACTCCATCGGATGGCTCAAAATAATTCCCTTGATCATCTCACGTATTTTAGGTATTTGAATGCTCAAATAAAGTCAGAATCAAGAGAACTTGAGCTTATTAGATTCGGCTCGTCAAGACGCTCGATTTGATCATAAACACTCCATATTTAGAAACTACTTAGGGATATAACTGATATCCCAAAATTTTTAATGATATTTTAAGTGTTTGATCTAGACTAGTTTCGACTTAGGATCAGATTGCTTTTAACATCAAGATTCCTGCTTCGACTAGTGGAATTTTTAATGTCATATCATAACTCATTATTCTCTTTATTTTAATAATGAGTAGGAATAGAGGTCGAAGCCATTATTAATGGAGTGAACAATAGTTGAAAGTTATCTTTTTTTTCAAGTTCATGCAAAGAGGTCTCTTCGTTGAGCGGATAATTGTAAGCACTAAAGCTTGAATTGATAGTTAGAAACCAAAGATCTTTACAAGCAAAGATCGCTAGTTAACTGTCACATGGATGGATGATTAATGAGGTGGTCTAATCAAAGAAGTGATAGTTTTTTCATCATCTCTTGTAAATAGTGAATATTGCTGGTGAAAGAATGTTACTCATATTTGCAGTGAGAATAAAAAAAGTGCAAGAAGAATATTAATATGGGTGAGCAAATAGTTTATATTTTATTTCTACCTCTAATAGGATATGTTAAGGATAACTACAACATTTTAAAAGCATAGTGATAGAGGAGTTGTTATAGATAAAGATGTTGTGCTGCCTACAAAACCAAGATAGGTATTACAATTTATTTATTTATTTATTTTTTTGTAAAATAGTTAGATTACATCATTCAAGATGATGTTGCACACTATCAATTCAAATTAAAAAATAAAATTTTTTCATAACAAATTTTTTGAAAAACAGCCAAAATCTAATTTTTCAAATACCACATGTGATGAAATAATCATAGGCAAGCAGATAATTATATCAATTGTTACCTTAAAAGAACAAATATCTCTGACTCAAATAAAAATATATAGATGATATCTCACAAAATTAGATAAACTTCATAGTTTTAATTCTTTTAAGATAGTCTCTTTGTAGATTATTACCACGTTCTCATAATAAAAATTATTCTCTAGCTCATTTATTTGCAATAAAATACATCTAGATTGAAAAATAGTTGCTATTATATGAGAGAGAATGAGCAATACCATCCAATAAATTAGACATTAGGCCACAGCGTTTGCATATCAATCATCGATAGTATTATTCTCGTCAATAAACATAAGATTTACATCCATAACAGAATTAATTATAATATATAATAGGAATCATTCCAATCAAAAACTTCAGAGGATGAATTTTTTGAGCGATTAAATCACTAATAATTGATGAAAATGGAGAAATAAAAAAAATAAAAAAAATAAAAAGAGCTATTAACGATATAGAGTAATATTATTGAGCGAATTAAAATTGATAGAGTTAGATTAAGATTTAACTTTAGTTAAAACCCTCACCATCTTAACTCAATCACCGAGTAATAACAGACTAGAAAGAATACATATATGGTTATGCATTGCTAAGTTCAAATGGAAGACATCATTGCAATTTTGAATCTTTAAAGACAAGATTTTCGATAGGTTAAAGTTTAAAGTTTGACAAAGTTGTTAAAAGCATTAGCAAAATAACTATCTTATAAATACCGAAGAAAATGTCAAATAATTGTTTCGTTTTATGTTGATAGAATACTAATGAAAGTGTATGTTGATCAATTAATTGAGTATAATAATAATTATTATTATTATTACTATTATGTCTGTATTTGTCAAACTACAATTGATTATGTTAGCAGTCATGATCTCTTAAAGACTCATTCATTTAGGAATACTGAAGATCAAAAGCAAGTATTTTCTAATAATGATTATGTCTGTATTTGTCAAATGATGAGGAAATGGGATAACGATGTTATTTTTGATGGAACAACTGATAATAATGTCTTAACATATGATGTTGAAATCCTAGGTGAACTTGTGGAAGGCATGTGTTTTGTGAGTAAAAGAAATATTCAGTTTGATGTTACTAGTTGATCAATAAATAACAACATTCAGTTTGAAATAATTACTTCAAACCGGAAGATCTTTATAGTCATATGTGTGCAACACAAACATCCTAATAGAGCATGTCACTAGTGTCTGCATTGTAGTAACAGCAAGTGTTTAGGAGGTGCCTGGAGAATCTCTAGAGTTGGAGATGACCATAAATGCATAAATACAGTGATAGGCAGTGGCCACCGCCAGTGTAATTCTAAATTCATTGCTTATTTCATTCTACCTATAATACAACATCAAATTGATATAAACCTAGGGAGATTATTAGTCGAATTGAATCAAAATTTAATGTAAAGGTATCTCATATGAAGGCATGGAATGCTAGGCATAAGGCAATTAAGATAATTTTTGGTAGCTAGGAAGAGTCTTACATGACTCTCAATATTTTTATGGAAACAGTTTGTTCCAGTTTACCAAGTACATTATACAAAATACAGTCAAGTACTACACACTGATTCCAGAGAATTTTTTGGGCTTTTGGTCCATCTATTTTAGGTTGGAGCAATTGTCGTCCAGTCCTGAGCTTGGATGGTACATTCTTGGTTGGTAAATAGCATGGTACATTGCTTACTGATGTTGGAATTGATAGAAATAACGGTTTGTTTGTTCTTGTCTTTGTTGTGGTGGAATATGAATCAAATAAATTTTGGCTTTGATTTCTAATGTGTCTTCAGGAGATACTACCAGTGATATCTGCTAGATATGACCTATGTATAATATCGGGTAGACATGTTGGCTTATTGCATGGTTGTAGAGATGTATTTATGTGGGCCACTTACAGGCATTATTTGAGACATATGCGTGAAAAATTCAAGAAAATCATACGTAGAATGGGGATTGGAGATGTAGAATTTTTATGCCAAAAAATATATATGACTGGAAACTCTGATGGTATGCGTGCTTTTAATCGCTACATGGCTGACATACAAAATATAAAGAAAGAAGCATACAAATGGCTTGTTGAGCGTGACCCAGTTAAATGATCTTTGGTGCATGATGGTGGAATGCGTTATGAAACCATGACAACAAAAGCATCAGAGTATTTCAATGGAGTCCTTAAACGTGCCCATGGGTTGCCAATTCAGGCACTGATTACTAATATTTATTATAACATTGTTGCACTTTTTATAAAAAGGTATGTCACTGCAACTCAGCAACAAGAATCAAACATTTCAATGTTCACACAGCGGGTGGCAACTATGCTACAACATTTTGAAAGGGAAGCTAAATAATTCCCAGAACCAGTTAACATCAACCCTAAAGAGATACAAGTGTTTGATAAGTCATGCAGATCATTCAAAGTAGATTTTCGCATAATGGTCAGTGTAGGTGCAGCTATAATAGGACAGTAATATATCATTTGTCTTGCCCACATGCTATTGCCACATTGGGATTTAGAAGAATAAATCATTTGACATATGTATCATAGTATTACACCCTACACTTGTATAAGCTTACATATGCAACTGAGTTCCATACACTATCTGATCATTCTAAAACTTATAATGTCGAACAAGGCATACTTGAGCTGTTACCACCTACTTTCGCAAAAGGTCAGGAAGATCAAGTACTAGTAGATTTAGGAATACTATAGATGAGAACAGAGGTAGCAGTACACAGTTTTTCAACTTTTCAGTTTTCTTTTTCAATTGAGTACATTATAATTCTCCTTTCAGTTTTATATTTTCTTAGCACTGATTATGACATATGTTTCTTTCAACAGGTTTGATGGCCAAGGAGCACCCCCGTGCGATTAGACGCTGGCGTCAGGGCCATGCTAGGGAGGACACTATGCAGTTAGATCAGCCTCCTCCAGAGGTACACCCTGGCATAGCCTCCATGCGTGGTCTGCTCAGGGCCGCCAACCTGGACACAATAAGTGAAATTTCAACTTCTAAGTTTTAAGAACTTAGCTTTTTATTTGACTAATATTTATTTCTGTTTTCTTTAAATGCAGAGTACTGTTCTAGAGGCTGCATCTCATTTGCTTATGCTGAAGGAGTAGCTCATCACTTGTCATAAGTTTACATCTGCTTTGCGTGTAGTGGGCCTTGACTATGCTAGCTAGTTGCAGTATATTCGCCTGGATCATCATCTGCTTACTACACTTGTTGAGAGATGGTCTCCACAGACCAATACTTTTCACCTGGCCATTGGTGAGATGAGAGTGACCCTTCAGTACGTGGCGATGAGCTTGGGTTTATGTGTTGATGGGCCGCTAGTTATAATTTCGATTGTGGTGGGTGAGGAAAAGAGGTGGAATAGCTGGCCAGACTGCTATGATGATCTGTTGGGTTGACATTCCCTGTCAGATGTGGTGTATCATGACCCAACCAATCCACACATCACATCTACATTCCGAATGTGTCAGGCCCGGGTGCAGACTTGCAAGCTTTTGAGGTGGCTCAGATGGTCATTCTATAAGGAGTCAAATGTACAATTGAGTGAAGAGGAATTCAGCAGACACTTATGAGCCTATATTTTGTTTATTATTGGGAGCTTCCTACTTCCAGACACTTCTAGATCTGAGGTCCATCTATAGTTTCTTTCACTACTTGAGGACCTAGATACCTTCAGTACACTATCCATTGGGGGAGCAATTCTAGCACAATTATATAGGGAGCTATATGAGTCGACTAGGTCCACTAGGGCCAATATGGTCGGTCGCTACATCTACTTCATTCATTCATATAGGAGGTCGACACTACATGCGCCATTTCTCTAGAGATTTGGACAGGCTGAGCCTTGGGTTGAGGTAAGAAATACTTCTTGGTAATTCAAGTTGATGCTTATGTACATGTTCTAAATATGTTGTTTAAACAGGTGGAATGAGCGATTTGTGCACTAGATGCTAGTGAGAAACATGATATTATACAAGAATGAGTTGGATGGTCTGCTACATACATAGGTCTGACCTTCAGAATAGTCATTGAGTTTAATTTTCATAATCGATATGTGTTTTTAAATATATCTTGTAACATCCATAGGTGATTTGGGAGTCACATACTGAGCAGATTAGGCAGTGCCTATCAGGTATATGCTCAGCAGGTTCAGATATTTGGTTAGCACATGCCCCACTCATCAGCTAGATGAGGGTAGAATGACACCTACCAGATCGAGTTCTGAGACAGTTTGGACTTCTACCCTGAATTGATATGAAACCTGTAGACCCCAGCTTCAAAAGGGTCGATGGGAGTGAAAAAGCTGATGTAGATTGGGTTAACTATCATCAGCTACACATATCTGCATGGGAGAGGATAAGAGATCATATAGTTGATGGCTTGGATGGGGATAATGATAGACAGACTGCTAGTAATCAGTACATATACTTGTTCAGATCGTATGCCTCACTTTATCTACTAAAGGCCCCGACAGATCCTCCTACCACATATTATCACAGAGCCCCTGTGGAGCATGTATATGTGAGTAATTACATCATTATTTTGAGACTTTCAATATGTTTTTTGAAAGTTGAGGCTAATTTCTAATATTATTTTTCATGCAGTGAGAGCACATCTTATATACTCAGGACATCTTTCAACCCTACTACGGTCATGCAGATGATCATGAGTTATAGGTAGCTGTAGATAGTTATGAGAAGCTTTGCAGGGACTTGACGCTGCGGATGCATATCAGCAATATAAGTTATAGACCGGAGCCTGCAGAGGGTGTCTCATAGGAAGAGGTTTCTGCCCAGGCGACAGAGTTATATGAGTGACGTGTTGGATCATCTACATATGCTGATCCAGGTCCATCTACATATCAGCCTAGTTCTCAGTCACAATCATTTTTCATCTCATCACAAGATTATCCTACGCAGACACTACATGATGATATACCATGGGTTCATGGAGAACTTACATTGGAGGGACACTATCAGCTGCATGATCATCCACCACGTGCACCCGATCAATATACACCTAAGAGTGGTGCAATTCCAAGCAGACGGTGGAGCCGATAGCCGTTTAGGATAGTGTTATTTACATGTCTGGAGTACATGTATTTATTTTTTTGCTATATGTCACATATGTTTCATTTTTTGGACTGTCATAGAGTTGTGTTTTTTACTATCTGTACCACTTATCAGATTGTTTCATATTTATGCTTATCTATTTTTCATCTAGTACTAGAATCACAAAAAATGTTTGATAACTTGTTCACAACAACAAGAAGCTTTTATCCCACTATGTGTGGTCGGTTACATGAATCTTTTTTATCTATTATGTCTTATTAAGTTTAAGTGGTTCTTTTCTACCACACAACAAGCGAGATGCATTCCTCCACTTCAACCATCCAACCTGAATTCAACTAATAACATCTCCATTTCTTTCACCGTCATTTTGAACAATAGAGTCTATATATCTGAATCGCTCACTCTTTTTAACAACTTGTTCATCCAATCGACTCCCTCTCTAGTCTTATCAACAAGAAGAATGTCATCAGCAAAAAGCATACACCAAGGTACATCTTTCTATAAATACCTACTAAGAACATCCATAATTAAAGCAAAAAAGATAAAGGCTTAAAGCTGATCTTGCATGTAATCCAAATGAAATGGAAAAATATTTTGTCAATACAAGCAATATTAACTCCCTTCATTTCTAAATTCTCAAAGTACTTCTCTTGGAATTTTATCATGTGCTTTCTTTAAATCAACAAATATCATACGTAGATCCTTCTTACTTTATCCATACTTCTCCATCAAACCTCTTAACAAATGTATAGCATCAATAGTAGATAATTTTTTTTAAAAAAAAATATTTACAGGCTAGTCGTCCGTTTAACGTGAAACAGGCGATTAGCTCTGGGACTTATAGAGCTAGTCACCCGTTAAACGGGCAACTAGCTCCTAACCTAAAATGGGGGTGCAACAGCGCCACGTCGGATTCGACGTGGCAACCTAGTCACCCGTTAAAGTGGCGAATATATCTAAAACTAAAATTTTTTTAAACATACTTAATTTATTAATTACGATTTAAAAGGTACTTATTTTAAAATTTTTGCCTAATAATAATAATATGCAATATTAGTGAAAGCAAGGCGAGTGTTGAGTTTTAGTCTTCGGCTATCTGAATTCCTTAATCTGTATGTCTTTTAAATTATTGGAGACGATTAAAGTAAATTAGATACTTTAAAAACTGGAAGTTCTTTATTATATTGGAACATATATGCGGCTTAAACTAAAAAAATTGGACTGCTACTATTGGTAAATTTATTTTTGTGTAAAAAGATTGGACACACACACAAACACCTTATGGGCTTTCTTCTGCAATTTGATCAACTGTTTCAAAGTAATCACACTATTTTAATGTTTTTTTAACCTTCAGAAGATCATATCCTGGATTAGAAGAGTTGTATGCAAGGCTAACACATTTAGTAGATCAAAGTAGCAAATATTACAAGAAGAGTGGAAAGGAATTTCTCATGAACAATTATGATTTCTATAATATGGAAATATCTACATGTAATTGATTAATATGCAGATTAAAAATGATCAATGGCTAAGCCACATTGGTGGGCCTAGCTCGGTCTTGGGCCGCCTAAGCAGCTCTCGGAATGTTGGCGTTCTTTGTCTTCGTAGAAATTTGCAGCTTTATCTGTAAATTTCTACTTTAATAAAGAGAATTTTTTAAAAAAAAAGTTTAGAAACTAATTTTAGAAGAAAAAAAATTCGAGACAGACTTGATCGCCAAAAAAAAATAGTTGCCAGCAAACACGTGCCAATATTTTGCATCTCACAGCTAGTTACGATTAAAATGCTTTGTTAATACTTCTCAATTCAAAGGCACACATTACAACTCTGATGTAATGCCTAAAATAATTATTAACAAAAAATAAGTACAGCAGTTAGGACAGTGATGGAGTATACTATTATTGTAATATTCAAAGCGGATAGTCGATATTGGTCTATTGTCACCAAAATACTGCATCAGATCACTACCGCTCAAACATCACGTCAAACTATCATCGCTCATTTTCTCTGAATTATCACCAACTAACCTCCATCATTAGATCATTACCCAACCATTATCGATTGACTACGAATGGATGGCCTACCACCATCACTTAATTATGATGGCTCTTTCTCCAATAAACAATTATAATTGTTCATCATTCAGTATCCAACTATGCATGCCCATTCTTTGATCGTAGGCTATATTTGATTGATCTTCATGAATACAGTCGTTTGACTATAGTTGTTCGATCATCGATAGTCGATTATAATTGCATGTTCTATAATAACTGATTATAGTAGCCAACCTCTAAATCACAGTCACTTGACTAGTATCAGAAGATTATAATTGCCTGATTAATGAAACTTGATTAGGTCCTCCCATCATCTAACGATTAACTCTGATAACCAATCATTTCATATTAGACACGATCTCCTATTCTTCAATGAATGACTATGATCGCTTGTCCTTAGCCACTTGATTATGGCCTATCAAATTTTAACATTCAACTATGATCTCCCATCCTTAATTGCTTAATTATGATTGCCTAATTATAATCATTAACTATAGTTGCTCTACCACAAACACAAAATTATGGTTATTCATCCTCCAACGACCTAATAGGGGTGCTCGTCCTTTAATGACAAACTTCGATCCCCCATATTCTATCATTCTTTGACTTCTGATTTCCGATTACGATTGCCCAACATTTGTTACTTGACAACAATTGCTCAACCATCATTGCTTGATTACAACTACTCGACATCGAAGCTTGACAAAAAACACCCAACGCCCAACTACGATCCCTCATCCTCTGACAACTACCCATCCTTCACCAACGGACTACAGCTTCTTAAAATCTGATGATCGATAATAGTTGCTTGACCTCTAACACCTGACCATAATCATATGATCTCCATTGCCAAATTGCAGTATCTTGATAACCATGATGTAATGCAGTGATTAGGAACGGGGCACGCGTGCCCCAGCCCACCACATGTATGTGATACGGGAAAACCTATTTCCAAACCCTCACAGCTCCCAGCCGCTGCGTCACGCATTTTTCCTCCCTCCGTCAGCCTTTCGTTCTCTGTGTTCTCTGCGTTTTCTTCTTTTTTTTCTATTCTGCTTCTCTGAATCCCGTGAGGCCGTGACTCGGTGAGGCCGTGATTCGTGAAGGAGTTTGAGAGGTTAACTGAAGATTGCTACGCCATTGCCGGTCTTTGTGCCCTTCTCTCCGCCTTTTGTTACGCCGAATTTGCCGTCGAGCTACCCGTCGCCGGTGAAAGTTTCAGCTATCTAAGGGTTACATTCGGTGAGTTATAACGGTTCCTTGTGCTCCTCTTTTTTCTTTTTTTTTTCTTCCTGTTTTCATTTCAAATTTTGATATATATAGTTTTCATTTTCTTCCTCCCCACGATTTTAGGTAAACGCGTTGTTTTGAAGATCCTATTTTGATTATTTCCTGATTAATTTTAATACTCTTCTCTTTCTGTTTCACGGTATAATTAGTATATTTGCTGCTGCGTTCTCTTTTTTTCTCTTTCTTTTTTTTTGGGTTCAGTCTCTTCGGTAGGATGGGAAGAGGAAACATCTGCTTTTTGGGTTCCGCCCCTGCTTACAGTTAACATTCTTTTAACTGCAGTGGTTTGTTTGCTGCATTTTGCATACTCATTTACTTGTTTTTTGTATTTGAATTTGCTTATTAGTGGTGTGTTTTAGTTAACATCTTTGTATAATGGTTAATAACTTTTTGCAGCTTTGAGCAGTTATGCATTAACTTTGCTAATGAAAAGCTTCAGCAGCATTTCAATGAGGTATATAGCCATTTTTCTGATGCATGAGCTTTACGCTTATTAATTTGCTATTTGTTTTTAGTTTGTGAGCTCTGACCTTGTTTGCTTTTTTCAGCATGTCATTAAGATGGAGCAGGAGGAATACAAAATTGAGGAAATCAATTGGAGCTATATTGAATTCATTGATAATCATGATGTTGTGGATTTGATCGAGAAGGTTTTAATTGCTTATACTTGTTTCAATATCTTTTATTCCAAGGATAGACAGCTTATGAAATATCTGTTTGCAATCTGTTCTCGTTTGTCTTAAATAGAGCTTTGACAAAGTTATGCCTATAGTTAATATTTATTTCTCTTTCATCCAGTTGCTTTTGTTGGTGTTTTGTTAGTTTTATCATTTTAGTTGAGTTAAACTATCATCTGCATGCAACAAGTATGTGTTTAGTTATGTTGTATGTAAATATGTTAAATGCAAATGAGCAGATTAGTCTATTAAGATTACTATTTTTCCTAGTTTTTTTGGGTAAATTTTTTAGATAAACATGAAATGCTTGTTTTCGTACTACTATTACATTTAAACATCCCCTGTTATTCTTGGTCCTTCTTCAATTTTATAACCTAAAAGTGCACCACTTTTTTCATAAGTTTTGAAAACCCAAAGAAATTATTTGTCATACTCTTCTTTCTTGTTATATGTTAATTGTTTTGATTGAGGTCTCTTTGTTAGACTTTTTTATTACATTTTATGGTTTGGCTAACATTTGTCATGATAACTAGGCACAAATATTCATTTATTCTAACTATTTTTGTAGTGATTGAATTGTTGTTCATTGGATCTATTTTCTCTCAACGCCTCATGTTCGCACACACCCTCTTGCTTCACACTATTGCCACTTCTTGGTCTCTTGTTTGTTATATAATTTCACATGCATAAAAAGAAAGATTTGAAGTTCATATTGGCCAAGTTAATAGTGCTCATAATATTGCTTGAAGAAAATGTGAAGATTTAATGAATCAGGATCAACACATTGCATTTTCTTATGGAAGACATTCTGATCAAAATCGAAGGGATTACAAACATTATGTGCCACAATTGATTGTGTATGCTTTATTTTAAGACAAGGATTAGCTTTTCATGGTCATGATGAATCGAGGATTCAAAATCAAGAAAATTTTCTTGAACTTACGCACTTTTGGCATAATGATAGTATTAATAAGGTTGTCCTTGAAAATGCTCCAGGAAATAATAAGTTAACTGCTCCTGAAATTCAGAAGGATATTACACATGCAGCTGCTATTGAGACTTCAAATACTATTATCAATGATTTGGGTAATGAGTTATTTGCAATTCTTTTAGATGAATCTCACGATGTATCAATGAAAGAACAAGTGGCTATTGTGATTCGTTATGTTGACTAGAGAGGTTGCATTGTTGGCGTTTCCTTGGTATTATACATGTGAAACAACCGCTCCAACACTTAAATATGCTATTGAGGCACTTTTCTCAAAGCATGGATTGAGTATATCGCGAATACATGGTCAAGGTTATGATGGGG
This sequence comes from Cymbidium sinense, assembly GCA_021442155.1. Classification (NCBI taxonomy): domain Eukaryota; kingdom Viridiplantae; phylum Streptophyta; class Magnoliopsida; order Asparagales; family Orchidaceae; genus Cymbidium; species Cymbidium sinense. The sequence goes on from CM038216.1 coordinate 135,345,514, forward strand.
CTAGCAACATGCGTGGTGAGTTTCATGGATTAAAAGCTTTAATCTTGAAAAAAAATAATTCAGCTTATTACATTCATTATTTTGCTCATCAATTACAATTAGCACTAGTTGCTGTAGCTAAGAATCATATTCAGATTGCTATATTTTTTTAATAATGTATCTAATTTGATAAATATTATTGAAAGTTCTTGCAAAAGGAGAGAAGTTTTATTTGAAAGATAATTAAACAAAGTTGTTGAGCAAATAAGAAGTGGAGAACTACAAGATGGCAGAGGTTTAAATCAATAAATAACTCTTCAATGGAGATACGTTGGGGATCACATTTTGTATTGATAAATATACTTATTTTATTTGGATCTATTATAGATGTTCTTGATATAGAAGATGGTTTAACAATGAACAAAGAGGTGAAGCAAATGCTCGCTTGATTCAATTCAATGTTTTGAGTTTATTTTCAATGCATTTGATGAAATCCATATTAGAATCACAAATGAGTTATCTCAAGTTTTACAAAAAAAAGATCAAGATATTATAAATACCATGACTTTGGTTAAGGTGTCAAAACAAAGACTACAAAAATGAGGGATGATGGTTGGAACATTTTATTTGAAGAAGTTCATACATTTTGAGAGAAAATGATATATTTGTGCCAAATATGAGTGAAAGATTTATTATGCGCGGAAGATCAAGAAGATATGCTCAAGAAATCACAAATTTACACTATTATCAAGTTGAGTTATTTTATTCTGTTATTGATATGCAACTTCAGGAGCTTAACAACAGATTTGATGAGGTCAATACTGAATTACTTTTATATGTGGCATGCTTGAATCCATGTGATTCTTTCTCGCCTTTTGATAAAAAAAATTGATATGTTTGGCAAAAGTTTTATCCCAATGTGACTTCTCGGCTTTGATATTATTATTTTGGATAGTCAACTTGAGAATTATATTATTGACATGAAATTCAATGATTCATTTTTGAAGTTGAAGGGAATTGGAGAACTTGCACAAAAGTTAGTAGAGACAAAGAAAAATGATATTTATCCTCTTGTATATTTGCTAATAAAGCTTGCTTTGATATTGCCAATCGCTACAGCAACTATTGAAAGAGCATTTTCTGCAATGAAGATCGTAAAAAATCGCTTGCGCAATAGAATGGAAGATTCTTGGATGAATGATTGTCTTATTACATATATTGAAAAAGATGTATTTTAGAGTGTTGATAAGGAATTGATTGTACAACGCTTTCAAAATATGAAGACTTCGGAGGAGAAGTTATAAATGGTATGTAATGTAAAAAAAATTTATGTTATTGCAATGTTTGATTTCTTTATTTTGTTATATGAGATGCTTTGATTTTTAATTTTACATAAAGTAAATTATTCATTATTTTATTATGCCCCCTCTGAAAAAAATTTCTGGATCCACCCCTGACATAATGATGATCTTTAACAATCATTATATGACTATGGTTGTCCAACCACCACCACCTCTACGATCGATTAACCATTATCTCCCAACCATGATCAAACAGCCTTCATTACTGAACTATAGTTACCCATTTTTATTGCATAATTTTAGTCACCAAACTTTTGCCACCGAACTATAGCCTCCTATCCTACAATATGTTTATGACCCATCCAATAATGACAAACTATGATTTCCTAATCACCAATGCTTGACAACAATATCCTTATCGTAGTTGCCTAACATAATTACCTGACTATCATTGCACAACTATGATTGATCAATTATCCATGCATGATTATGATTGCTTAATCGAAGAGTTTAACAATGGTCACTCAAACACAATTAACTGACTAACATCTTAGGAATATGATTAACAATCTACGATCACTCGAAAAATAGTCAATTAATTGCTTTCATCAGACAACAATCATTTAATAGTTGTTTCCTGACTATAATCACTCGGCCACTATCTCCTAGTAACGGTTACTCAATCATCATCGTCTTCTTATAGTCTTCTAACCATCTTCACCAAATTATTGTAGCTTAATCATAATGCCAAATTATATTCTTTTGCCCATTGTCACCTGCTTCACCAACACCTGTTTACTTCATTATTACTACTACTAATAACATTAGTATACCATCATCTATAAGGATGATGTATAACATTGAACCATAGACCTAATTGCCAATCATCGCAAACAAAGTTGTTGTATTTTCTCGCTTATATGATTGATACATGTTGTTTACGCACACCAATACATATAATGTCAATGTATGTCATTGATGCACACGAGCATTGATAATGTTGATGCATATCAATAACACACACCACCTATAAACTTAATGTATATTGTCAACATCAAGGTTGTCATATATCATCACTTACAATGTTGGTACACACCATCACATATGAGACCTGATGCACATTGTTAACATCTATTTTAATTCTTAATGCAAAAACTATGATATATAGAACTTCTTGTTTTTTTGGCTTCCTCTTGTTGAAGGACGATCAAATAAATTATAACACCACCACTTTAAAATAACTCCAATTCCTTAAACATCCTCCAACTTCTATAAAGAAATAAATTATACATAAATTATTTCTATTTTATTATATCAATGCGTTATCTAATTATGAATGACATCATTTAAAATTGTTATTTTATTGTATCAACGCACCATCTTTTTCCATTGAGTTGCAAAGGAATCAACGTTTTGAGCATTTGCGTTGGACTCAAGACTATGCACCCTCTACACTTAAATTTTCCTAAAATATAGAAGCATTTATATGCATATCACATAATTTTTATATATTTATATATTTAATATCTTAATTTTAATTTATATATATATAAAACACTTTAATCTTTACTATCACATCAAAAATATAATTAATATTAATTTTTTTAAAGTGAAGTATACTTTTTAAATATAAATATATTAGATAAATAAATATCTTATTTTAAATATTACATATGTAAATATATTTATTATTGGTGTGCGTAAATCTTGTTTAATGTATGGTTTTTTTGGAAGTAAAGTGAGAGCCTAAGCTCAATTCATTCCAGGTAAAAAGATGAATACAATTTACATGTAAGAAAAATAAACAAGGAGAGGGACTGAAAGAGGATAACAAGACGATTGACACATCGACTCGAAAAACAGGATCAGCCATGACAAAAAAAAAACAAGAACAACACAGGTTCTTAGTTCTTAAAACCGCCATCCAGATAATACCAAAAGAGAACGCGTCTCCCACTTCCCCTCCAAGCACCTCAGAGAAAAACTGGGAAATCGACTAGAGGAGAAACACGCCACACCACACCGCCTAGGAATACTTGCTGAGAGGTCACCGTGGAGAGTCTCATCCGGATAGAAGTCGATGGCTTCAAAGAAAAGAGAAATTCATTGAGATAACAATCATCATTGTCCGTGTCAATCGTTGTTGATAACCCCAAAACCATAATACTATCTCGTAAAGCTCGAGACATAGAAAACATTAAATTGAAAATCATGGAGTGAAGCAAGCGTTGAGAGTTAAGCCATTAGGATTCGAAGCCTCCATGAGTCCGTAAACGCCGAACCGAATCCGCCATTTAGCTTTGAACTTCCATCTCCTCAAACGGAATCCAATATGAGTATTGATGCAGTATAAAACTAGGATAAGAGGATTCCCTCTGATGAATACGCTTGTTTCTCTCCTTCCAGATATGATAAACCTATGGTAGTAATTAAGTAGCAAAGTCTAGCAATAGCCTTATGCTCCAATGAGAAAGTACTAAGCACTGCTTTAGATTCATGCTTAAAAGAAGGAAAGAACCATTAGGCAAGAGCTGCCTTATCAAGGACATAGAGTGGTGACATTCAAAAAATAAGTGAGAATGGTTTTCTGCTTCGCTTTACAAAAAACAAGAAATTGAGTTAGAACCAACCCCTCGAGGCACAAAGCACATCGACGCTTTAAGCCCATCCAAGACAAACAACCAACAAGATGAGCTTGATTTAAAGCCATACCTTTGAACCGGACTTCTTCATGCCTAACCCGAGGTAAATGATCATAAAAAACTTGTGTGATAATATTTGAGGATATAACATTATGGCTGACCGAAGTAGAGTCTCCATCTTTGCATAAAGGAGAGTTACATATCATTTCAAAACAGTCAAACAAAACAAATTTGGAGGGAGAACCCATGTCCCATTAAGAAGAAAGTCTTTCAGTTTGAAGAACGGATGAATATTTAAAAGAGAGAAGCAGCTCTACCCAAGACGATCCACCAAGGAGGAACCCTCGCACCAAGGGTCAAGAAAAGGAGTAAGAGGAGTTTATACGCCTTTAAGCTGAAAATTAGCTTTGAACCTTGATGCAAGAGAAATTAAATCTCTCCATGGGAGTTATCTTGGTGGAAAATTTATTCCACAATGAGCCATATTTATTGAAAAGCCAAGTAGCTGAGGAGATTTCCCCTTTAAAAGCCTTAGTATAAATTTGATCTTGCAAGTTGAGTAAAGGGTAGAACATGATAAAAGACCAGAGCCTCCCCTATCCCTTGGCAAAGTGGCCTTATACCAAGAAATGGTTTGAAATTTATTCTTTTCCCCTCCATGGAAAAAGAAGTTAGAGACCATCGAATTTAGCTTTTTCAGCACACCTTTGGGACAATATAAAGACCTAAACCAGTAGGATAAGAGGCCATGAATTGAAGATCTAATTAATTGGTATCGACCCCAAGGATAGAAGCTTGCTCTTCCACATCCATTTGAAAAGCTTATCAATTAATGTATTAAAATGTATAATCTTAGGAGAACCAGCAATCAATGGGAGGCCCAGATAATGGATAGGAAACATAGAGAGATTAACCTTTAACTCCATACAGAATAGAGGAGCGATCCTGGATTCCTTTGAGAAGCACACCTGAGATTTCTCCCCATTTACTGTAAGACCCATGCTAGAATTTAGGGAATCAAGAGCCATTCTTAATGCAACCATGGACGACGGGTTAGCTTTGCCCAGCACAAGGAGATCATCAGCAAAAAGGAGGTGGGAGACCTCCAAATTCCCAGAGGAAAGGGAAGAGAACCTTTTCTTCTTGACCTCATTCTCAAGAAAACAGGAAAACTGATCCATTACCACAGAAACAAAATGGAGATAGAGGACATCCTTGTCTTAACCCGTTAGAAGATTGAAAAAACCTTTGATTTCACCATTGAAGACTATAGAGAATGGCACTCTGGATATGCATGCCTCAATCAGCTGAGTGAAAGAAGTAGGGAACCCTTTTAATTTAAGTCTATTTAGGAGAGAGGCACGGTTGACCATATCAAATGCTTTCCTGAGATCAAACTTGGCTACAAATCTCTCATCGATAGGAGGGAAGAAAATCGAGCATTTCATGGGCTAGAGAGATATTATCGCAATATCCCTATCTTTGATAAAGGCAGACTGAGCACAATGTATAATGGTGGGAAGCACCTTACTAAGTCTAGTAGCCAAAGTTTTTGCTAAAACTTTATAGAATGTATTACATAACGAGATAGTCAAGTCTGATAGTGTTTGAGTGTTTCTTCTTGGGTAAAAGGGTTAAGAGACTATGTTTGAAAATATACGGGAGCTTCTTAGTTTGAAAGAAATAGTGAGCCGCTTTCAGGAAATGACCCCCTATGATATCCCAATAAAAGGTATAGAATCTGGCATTGAACCCATCCGGTCCAGGTGATTTGTTTTCATTAATGCTATGCAAGGCCTTAAGAATTTCAGCATCAGAGAATTCAGCTTTCAACTCCTCCACTTGTGCACTAGAGAGAGTTTGCCCTACAAGATCATCCTGAAGATCACTACCGGAAATATGGCCAGAATTGAAGAGAGAGGAATAGAAAGTAGTGATTTCTTTCACAATATCCTGAGGATCAGAGAAGACACCATTGTTGGTCTGGATAGACCTAATGATGTTAGAGCATCTTCTTTCTTTAATGTGGCCGTACAAAAATTTCAAATCATCATCTGAATTAGTTAACCAATGGGCCTTAGCCCTTTGTCTAGCCCACATGTGCTCCATAAAGAGAAGATTAATGTATCTCTCTTTAAGAACTTTTGCCTCATTTGCAAGGATGGGGTTTGTTGGATCCTTATCAAGGAGAGAGAGAAGGGAGTCGAGCTCCAATTTCTGAACATCTACCTGAGCCTTTAAGGATTCAGAATCCCTCACATTAAATCTGAGAATTCTTCTAATAAGTTTGAGCTTTTGAGAAAATACAGAGTGGATCACTGTGTATGAAGCCCATAACTCTAATTAGTGCTTAACCTCCTCATCCTTAGTCCAATGGTTTCTGAACATGAAACGAGGGCAGACACTGATTGGTTTGGATAGATAAGTAATAAGGGGAATCCTGAGGACGCTTAGCAATTTTATAGAAGGAGGAGGGAACTTCTAGCCATTGTGAGTTACATAGAGTTCGGTCAATTTTGGAGGAGAGATCAACCGTTGATTCGACCAAGTAAAGAAGGTACTGGATAAATCCATTAGCCCACAATCCTGAATACACTCTTTGAAATCCATGGTCCTATTGGTAGAACGGGTTACCTCCACTTTTTCCTTAGAAAAGGATACAGCTTGAAGTCTCCCATTAACACCCAAGGAGAAGAAGATAGGGATTGAGAAATGCTTCTCAAAGAGTTCCATAGAGATAAGCTGTTCATCATTGAAAGCATAGATCCAAGTAGCAAGAAGGAAGGGGAGACCGGTAATCTCACCATGGATGAATTGAGGCGACCATGACAAAGGTCTGAATTGGATTGCGGAAGAGTTCCACTTGAGCCATATCCGACCCCCATAACGATCGTCACAGTTGTGACAACTCTCCTCTCTGGGGAAAAGCTTTGCACGAGATATAAAAACAGTGTCGTTAAAGGAACCTGAAGAGAGTTTAGTTTCAAGTAAACAAAAAAAATCAAGTTTATTCTCCTTGATTATCCTGGAACAGTCGGCCAGTCGACCAGATGCCATCAGACCCCGCACATTCCAACATCCTATAGAAGAACCAATCATTGGGAGTTAGATGAGCTGGAGGGCTTCTTGCCCTTTTTCTTGTGATTTTGTTTCTGGCCTGTATTGGAGTATTGCTGTGAAGCCTTGGCCATGTTGGTGTCTTGTGAACTTTTTCCTGGAGAAGAGGAGTTTTCCACCGGTTTGGTTGAATTAGGACGATTAGGAGAAGAGGTGCCGACCGGTTCACCCATAAGAAGAGGAAGAGGAGGTGATGTCCGATTGGCCATCAGTGAGAAGGAGGGATAATGGTGTGTCTTCCTGGCGAGGGAGAACGAGGAATTGATTAAGATCACTTATGATTGAGGAAGAAGTGAGAAGAGATAAGTCTACCTGGATCGCTATGACGAATAGGATGTGCTAAGTCTTGCACTGTAGGGGTGGCAGAGGGCTCGGCAGCACAAGTAAGTTCATCTTGGGAAGTATGTTGCATAAGAGTTGGTGGAGGTTTTCTACTTCGGCTTCGCCCTCTGCCTTTGAACGAATCCTTGTTGGCCATATTGGAGGGACAAGAAGAAATGTCATGAGAGAAGGTGGAGCAATTAGGACATGAAGTAGGTTTCCAATCATATAGAATCTCCTGCTCGAATTTTAATCCATTAAGGTTTATAGAGACTGAGTCGAGTAGGGGAGAGGAGGTGTTTATTTGAACACAGATTCGTGCGAAAGAGAGGCGAGCTTTCGAAGCCGTTAAATTGTCAACCGCTAATGGGATCCCGACCTTGCTTGCTACCTTTGAGAAGCCCTTTTCGTTCCAGCAACAAAGAGGATAATTTGGAAGTTTGATCCAAAGTGGAATATCTGAAACATTCTCCTTGGATGCCCTAAAATCCCAACTCCATTTTTGGAAGATAAATACCACCATTCAAGAAACAGGGACCGTTGTCCCAAACCTGATCAAAATCCTCTTGACATGAAAATTTAAACAGGAAAAAATCGCCCTCTAAGGTGAGCAATTCGAAGCTCCCTTTCAGCTTCCATTTCCTCTTGGACGGGGTCAAACGGGTGATTAATGTATGGTTCGATTTGATTCTGCATGGACCGGACACATGTGCTTCTAGAAAGCCTGCTAGATCCTTTTGTTATGCCCCCACTTTTATTTTATTATTTAAAATAATTTAGAAATTAATCATCTAATATATATATATATATATATATATATATATATATATATATATATATATATATATATATATATATATATATATATTTAATTATTTTTTTATTTTTTTTAACTATTGAATTCATGTATTTGCATATACCATGATCAAAATTTAATAATTTTATAAAAATGAAAAATATGAGTTGAGCTTTTATTATAAATTTTAATATTTTTAAGTTAATTTAAAAAATTAAGATTGAAGATGATTATTTTATAAATATAGAAGAATAGGTTAAATGTATATATAAAAACTCCTATTATTTTTTTATTTATTTTACATTGTTTTTCAATATCGACAATTTTCCCAATTCTAAGTAGACTTTTGTGAGCCCTTCCTGTCTAATTTGTTCTCTTAAAAACAGCTGAATTTTGATGTAGCTGTCTCATACAAAATTACATCAAAATATAAAGATAAAATTAGTTTCAGAATACGAATGTTCAAAGTCACGATAGAAAAATGAATATATTTTAACTTTGAGCCTTTGTTTCTAATTTTGATCATTGTATCTCCTCACGATAGAAAAATGAATGCTCGAGCCCGTTTAGGGAGCTCGAGATCATTTAAAAAACTTGATAAATTATTAAATCGATAATATATACGATAATTGATCAAGCATGTAAACGAATGTAAAGAAACAAAGAAAATAACTGAAGCTCAAAATTTTTCGAGCTTGTTTGTGAGCTCGAGCTTGAGCACGTGGCTCGATAAGCTTGGCTCGCAAGCTCATTAACGAGCCAAGCTCGATTCTGCTCGAGAGCAGGCTTGACTCATTTACACCTCTAGCTATAGCTGTATGAAAAAGTACTAGTGAAGTTATTATAGAAGAATCTGATATATAAAGAAGATATAGTGGGTATGCAAATTTTTTTTTTTTATAAAAGTCAAATCATAACTTTCTGACTATCACCATAGTTAGGGGTGTGCATTTGATTGGTTTGTATGAGAAAATTTTAAAACTAATTGGTATTGGATTCCCAAAAAGTTGGACCAAATCGGCCAAACTAAATAATAATTTGATTTGATTTTTTGGATTTGATTTGGATTTGATTTTGGATAAACCAAAGTTTATATATATATATATATATATATATATATATATATATATATATAATTTATGAATTAAGAAACAATTAGTTCATTTCATACATTACAAATATTTAAAATTTTTATAATGACTAAATTTTTTTACTTAATTAAGCAATAAATTTTGTTTCTTTGCTTCCATCCATTTTTTTAATAAACCAATCTAAAATTTGAAAATCAAAGTTTTAATTAATTAAAATCAAGTAAGTTCAAATTATTAAGTTCAAAATCAAATCAAATTGCTCAAAAATTTTGATTAAATTTGATTTTTTTGGTTAAAATCAAATAATACACATCCTGATCATAAGTAGTTAGATTAGACCGAAAAAAAAAAACTTTCCTCAAAACGTACTATAAATGCTACCAAACTGTAATTGGCCAAATAGTGTTGTTGTGTATTGACCCTGACCTCAAATGGGACCAAAGATGATGATTCAACAAAAATAAATAAAAAAATTTATTTTGTTGAAAAAATCAGCGTAGAGTGAAAGTTTACCTTTAACTTTGGTGAAATCCAAAGACACTAATGGTATTTAAAGAGTGAACAAAACCCGAATTTTACGTGGAAAATCTCGAAAAGAAGGAAAAAACAACGGGGTCTAGCCCAGTAAAAATCTTCCACTATGTATCTGTTGAGTACAAAATCTTCCGATAACGGATTACATACGATGATACGAAGAACAACACGTAGTCACATTTAGGTGGTAATAGTTGCTAGTCGTAGCAGATGATGGTGAATAACGAGGGACATCGACTGACGATGAAGCTCATCATGATAGACCGTTGAGAGACGACGGCGAGGATCGGCGCGGCGGCACGGTTGGTTGACGTCACGAGTGATGATTGTGCTTGGAATCTTCGCTTTGTTCTCTCTCCTCTTACTTAGGTATTCTTCATATGAGGAATGAGGGGTTATTTATAGATTAAGAGGAGTGGTGTTTCTATAAATACATGCAAAATCCGAACCACTCCACTTCATCGGACACCTCAGAATGATTCCTTTGATCATTTGATGTATTTTAAGTATTTGAATACTCAAATGAAGTCGGAATTATGAAATCTTGGGCTTGTTAGATCCGACTAGTCAAGACGCTCGATTTGACTATAAACACTCCATGTTTAAGAGATATTTATAGATTTAACTGATATCCCAAAGTTTCAAATGATATTTTAAGTGTTTGATCTTAACTAGTTTCAGCTGAGGATCAACTTGCTTTTGGCATCAAGATTCGTGTTTTGACTAGTTGAATTTTCAATGTCATATCAGTTGCCCTCCTATTTTTGGATGATATTATCTCAATCATCCAAAAATATATATACAATACTAAAATAAATAGATTCTTCAATGAAATTTGGGTCCATTAACCATTTATTTTGAGAGAGATTTCATGTGTATAAGATTATGATCGGAAGCGATCAGCGGATAAGACGACACAAGATTTTAGGGTTATGGACCCATCTCTACGTTTTCAGAATCCATGGCGGCTGTGGCGATGAAGCCAGCGAGCGGCGCAGCAAGCGAAGGCGTTGCTGGCGAAAGGATGCACATGGCTGAGAGCTGTGAGAGCGCATGGCGGTGGCGTGACACGGAGCGCCGCCATGGCACGCAAGCTGCCGCCGCACGGGCACAAACTACATCGATGAGGGTATTTTCATCCGTTTTCCATATTTTTCCGCAATTTTGAGCTATTTTAAGCCATTTTTCTTGAATTTTTGACCTTTTCCTATATGGGTCTATAAACAAGGTCAAAGGAGAAGGCACATTCTTTTTTCTTAAGAGAAGTTAGTTTGGCATCAGGCCCGTTCATACTGAGGCTCAATTTTCCCTCGAAGAGGCTACCGCCTTGTCGATGACCGTTGAGATCAAGGCCCATGTTCATGGCTCCCGCTTTCTCTCGAGGCATCAACCGCCTTGGACCGGTTTGAGGCGATCAAGGCTCATAATTCATACGGGCGAAGTTCTCTCGAAAGAGGCGAACTACCTGCTGACGACCGTGTGGAGGATCAAGTCCCGTAGTTCATCTGCGAGCGCTTTTCCCTCAAAGAGGCGTGATCGCCTGCCCGGACCGACCGGTTTGAGGCGATCAAGGCCCGTAGTTCATACGGCAGTTCCGCTTCCTCGAAGAGGCGTAACGCCATGTCGACCGACCGGCCGGTCGATTAGGCCCATAACGAGCTCCAATTTTCTCTCGAAAGAGGTGTTAACTGCCCTTGTCGGACCGACCGAGTTTGGAGGTGATCAAGGCCCGTAGTTTATACGGCGAGGCTCCAATTTTCTATCGAAAGAGGTGTTGATTGCCATTGTCAGACCGACTGGGTTTGGAGGCGATTAAGGCCCGTAGTACCTACTTTTTCTTGTAGGAAATTTGATTTCTTGGAACTTCAATGGATGGTTCAACAGTTGATAACTGCCAAGGTGGCGGAGAAGCATTAGCTAGGAACCATCGTTTGAATGACTCAGAAAGTTTGGCAAATAATTTCTAAGCATCATTAGAGGGGAGTATCCTCTCTCCCTCTCTCTCTCTCTCTCTCTCTCTCTCTCTCTCTCTCTCTCTCTCTCTCTCTCTCTCTCTCTCTCATATATGTGTATCTTTTCGCCGATCGTAGGCAAAAAATTTTATCTCAATCTATCCGTGAGAGAGTCAAAAGGATACCCAAATATTAAGTAAGCTTCACAAAATGATTTTTTGTCATTTCTTTCTTTTATTTATCATGTATTTTCTGTGGTGATGGCTGAGAAAACCCATAACGTGGTAGCTACAGAAGATATATTATCCACTATCATATCAGATAGTTTAATGGTGTTCCACAGAAAATTTCACTTCCCTAATGAGTTGGTGGTCATCTAAGTCCGATCGAGCCCTTCACCTCCACCGTGGTAATTTATCGCTTCTGAGATGATTCTTCGTGCGGAATTGTGATTCCCTTTGGCTCCCGAGTTGATTGAGAGCTTCAAAATATGTGGTGTAGCTTTGTCACAATTTTCATTTCGAGCTTTAGTGGTCATCGTTGGTTTGACTATCTTCTTTAGAGAGCATGGTGTTACTTTGAACATCAAATACTTGCGCTGAATGTGTAGATTCACATGTGATACTCAGGGATGTGTTTCTTATCGGACTATAAAGAATTGGTTAGAATTTTCAGCACGAGATCCCTCTAAAAATTGGTCTACAGGATTCTTTTTTGTGAAAAATGAGTGGGGCCTTGCTAAGAGATGGGGAAGATTGAATGACCTTCCAAATCCATTACTAATTGCAGAGAATGAGATCTTAACAACTCTTAATATTTCTGATGTAGAAAGCTTACAACATGAGTTATGTCACATTAACAAATATATAGTTGAAGATAGAATGTTCAAGGTTGGCCTTTCCATCCAGGCAAGAAGATATCATTCTTTTCCACTAAAGAGATCCAGTAAAGGTGATCTAAGGTCTCCTCGTATTCATAGGGTTCTTTCAAGAAGCTCGTCACGAAATCAGGGTGGTGGCAATGTTTCTTCTCTAAAGAAAAGAAGACATGCGTCAAGTGACTACGGATATCTAAGAAGATGTTTCCCGCTTGGCCTCTGAGAGTTTAGCTGTTTCAACTCATGATGGGGGAGTTCATTTCTCGAAATCACACATTCTTGAAGAGGTGTTAAATCACATATGCACTGAGCATCAACGAGCAGATGAATTGGTACGTTGTCTTCTTTGTTTTCTTATTTTCTTTTTTTCCTCCTTCTTTTCTTTTGTGTAATATTTGTGTGATTTTTTTTTCTTTATAGGAAACTCAAATATTATGGCTGATGGCTCATTTGAGTGTCTCTTTAGATGAGTGGGATACTGAATTTATGAAGATAAAATATCTGCAAGGCGAGTATGAGCGAAAGATGAGTGCTAAGGCCAAAGAAGTGGCGACTATAGAGGATCACCGACCGGTGCGAACGAAGAATAACATGTCGACTTCTCTTCTCTCCGGTCGGTGGAGTGCACTCGTGATGAGTTGATTGAGGTGAAGGCAGAGACTCGCCAGTAAGAGAACAGACTCAAGGCACTTATAGCGAAGAATAAAGCTCTCGAACTAGAGAAGAAAGCATTACAAGATCGTCTTTCTGAGAAGGAGCATATAATGTCAAAAGTGAAAATAAATGAAATCTCCTTGAAGGCAGTGGAAAACTTTAAGAGCTCCCTGGCTTATCGTGATACAATCGAAGACCATGTCCAGGAAGCTCGTAATCATATTCTTGATGTTGAAGTGAAGGACTTGGAGCACCAATGTTTATAGGAGGGCTTTATCCGAGGGTTCCTAAAAGGAATCCGCTTGGTACATCACAAGACCGGAGCTAGTATTGAGGATCTATCTCCCAGCCAAGTATCTGAAGATTCTTCGTTAGATACAGAAGATGAAGGAGTCGAGAGTGAGCTCAACGGAGCATCTCCTAGTGGTGGGGAGGACGTTGATATCATGTAGTATCAGTTGTGGATGCCTTTTTTTTTATCTATGTATTATTATTAGTGTGTATCAAAATCTTGATTCTTTCTTATATCATCATGTTAATACTGTCAATGAATTTTTTTTAGATGATATGCTCTTATTTTGTTTTTGCCTATCCGGGATAATTGGTCAGAATATTATTCGACGACGCTAACTTGTACGGATGAGGTTGAATTGAATCTACTAAGGATTTTTGATCTATCCGAGGTTGTTTGTCAAAGTGTTACTTGATGGCATTAACCTGTATGAAAGAGGTCGCGGGATGTCCACTAAGGACCTTTTGACCTATCCTGCATCAAAGTGTTACTTTGATGACGTTAACGCATGGGAAGATCGCGATGTCCACCAAGGACTTTTTTGACCTATCCTGTATCACAAAGTGTTACTTGACTTACCAGATGAAGAGGTCCATCAAGTCCCCTTGGGATTGATTATGCCTCGATTGAGATATAATATGAGTTGTATATTTCTTAAGTGGGAGGATTAAATGAAGAAGAAATAAGCTTGTAAGAAAAAGCTATAAATTCATTACTTGATAAGTTCGGCGATACAATCATAAGATGATTTTAACATGGATATGAGTTTCAAGAGAAAATGACAACAACAATAACAACAAGTCTTTATCCCACTAAGTGGGGTCGGCTATATGAAGAGGAAGTGACAAACGAGATAAAATAAAAGTTGTAATAATTATGCAGTAAGAATTATTGATAATATTTTCAGAGATTCTCAGTGTTCCAAGTTCGAGGTAGAGTTTTTTCTTCTGGATCCTTGAGCTTGAATGTTCCTGGCTTGACCATAGCTATAACTACATATGGTCCATCCCAAAGAGGTGAGAGTTTATTGGCTGAGGGCCTTTGCAACTTCGAGACTTCAGAGGACCAAGTCACCATGATATGGGATGAGATTTTTCTTCTTGAAGTGACGAGCTACCCTTTGGTGATGAAGCAACCGGTAGGCCATGTCATGAGTTTTGGGGAGTATGTCCAAGTGTTGTCGGATTTTTTCTTCATTACCATCATGATCGAATAATTGAACTCTTGGACTTGGAACCCCGATATCTACTGGTATAATAGCTTCTATGCTAAAAAACAAGTTATATGGTGTCTCACCACGGTGCGAAAAGGTAAGCCCAAAGAATATTAGAAAGCTCATCAACCCATTGCCCCCCCTTCTCAAGATGTGTTTTTAGTCCTTTCGAGTCTTATTGCTTAGCCCCCATATTGGATGTGATACACCGATGCGAATGAATGTGAAGATCTTTGCAAAAGGACGAAAGATTTTTCTAGCAAATTGGGTTCCATTGTCGATGATCTTTGTAGGAAGACCAATCGACATACTATATTTTTAAATAAATTATTTAGCATTTGCCTCTGATTTTAGCGAGTGGTTCGCTTCCACCCATTTAGGAAGTAGTGACTAAAATGATAAACTTTCATTGCTCGATGCTATCTAAAAGGTCCCATGATATCAATTCCACCGAGCAAAAGCAACGGCTTTGAAGGGATGAGAGCTCAGATGCATGTGAGAGGTTAGAGTGCAACTAACAAGTTGCATATTTTTTTGTGAACTCCAATGCATCTTGTTTCATCGTAGGCCAATAGAACCCTTGCCTTATAATTTTAAGGGCTAGCGCCCTTTCTCCTAGGTGTTCTCCACATATCCTTGAGTGAACCTCTCTTAATGTGCCTCAAGGTGAGAGGAATTTGAGGTTCCGTGAGAAAGCTCATTTGTATAGTTCACCGATAATAGTAAAGTTTGAAGCTTCTTCTGAGACTAGGCGCGAGTTGGGTCTCCTTCCTTCAGAAAAGATAGATGGGGTCCATCCATGAATGTTCTTTATCTCATTAATTGGTTGTATTACCCACCTGGGATGTTAGAAAATATATTTCTTCAACACCTCTTAAATTGATCTAATGCAGCAAGCTTAGCGAGAGCCACTGAGTATTCTTCTCTCACAATATGTGAATGATTTGATGTGTCTTGAAATGGGCAAGAAGAGACTTTACCAAATGGAGATATTACACCAGCTGAGGATTATGAGTATTAAAGTTTCCCTCAACTTGGGAGGCAACAAGCTGAGAGTTAGTGTGGATCACTAAGTCTTAAGCTTCACAATCAATGGCGAGTCTCAACCTTGCGATGAGAGCCTCATATTCAGCCATATTATTAGTTGCAGAAAATTTTAGGCGAAGTCCATACTATAAGATATTCGTTGAGGGGAAATAAGATTCTACACCCCAAGTATTAAGCTCCATCAACATAGAGGGTCCATTGAGGAGACAAAAGGCGTAGCAGATAGCTCCTCTTGAGTCAGCATTCCACTATAAAGTCCATGAGTACATGAGACTTTATACAGAAGTAGAAAATTTATATCAAATTCTCTCAATTCGCACATTTAATTAACCTCCCGATGCTTCTACGTAGGATGGCCCTTAATGGTAAATGAGTGTAAACGCCGATAGTATGAGCTTGGAAGTATGGACGTAATTTTTGCACTGAGAAAACTAAAGCCAGAGCCACCTTATCTGCAAGTGGATAACAACTTTCTATATTAGAGAGAATTTTACTGACATTGTAAATTAGTTATTTTATCCCATTTTCTTCTCGCACTAAAACTGAGTTTATCGCATGGGAAGAGACTGCTAGATATAAGTATAACATCTCTCCTTGGATAGGCTTGGATAGTAGGGGTGGAGATGCTAAATACTCCTTTAGTTGCTCAAAAGTAGACTGACATTCATCAGTCCACTGAAAATTATTATTTTTAGCTCCCTTTAATATTTTAAAGAATGACAAGTATATATCCCCAAAATGGGCTAAGAAGCGGGATAACGCAGCAATTCGTCCATTCAAATGTTGAACTTCCTTAATATTCTTCGGAGGAGTCATATCTTTGAGAGCTTTGATTTTCTCGGGGTTGGCCTCTATCCCACGGTGGGTTATCATAAATCCAAGAAATTTTCCCAACGTAACCCCAAAAGCACATTTGGTCGGGTTGAGTCGCATGTTATAACGTCGAAGAAGGTTAAAGCATATTTCTAAGTCAGAAATATGTTATGATTCTTCCAAGCTTTTCACTAACATATTATTCACATATACCTCAGGTGCCTAATGTCTTTAAAATCTTATTCATAAGTCGATGTAGACTACTATTTTTAACCCATGGCATAACTTGGTAAGATAAACCTTTATATGTTTGAAATGCTATAACTTCTTCATCCATTGGGTCCATTTTTATTTGGTTGTAACTAGAGTAAGCATCCAAAAAACTGAGCATTTGATATCCGATGTAGCATCAACCGATCAATTCAGAAGAGGAAAACTATCTTTCTGCAAGCCTTGTTAAGATCGCAATAATACACATTCTCCATGTTCAATTTGTTTTCTTAACCATGATAACATTTGCTATATAGGGTAATGTACCTCTCGTACAAATCCAGCTTCTGAGCTTATTAACTTCTTGTTCAATAGCTTGGAGGCGATCGGGTGCAAAACTTTGCTTCTTTTGGATGATCGGTTTGAATGTTAGATCAATCTTGAGGGAGTGCATGATCACTTTGGAGATCACTCCCGGCATATCCGTCGAACTCCAAGCGAAGATGTCTTGATTTCTGCGGAAGAAGTCTATGTATTTTTCTCTTTGTTCTTCCGAGGATCTCACTAACTGCTCGTTGTGGTTGGTCATCCGATAATACAACAGAGCAAGTCTTTACAGAAGCTTGGTACTTCTTCATCTCGAAAATTAAAATCTTCAATGCTGAAGGTCACAGAAGGGCGGGTTGAGCTTGTCTGAGATAACATGATATGATTGCTGATTTTATACCACCTTAACTCCAACGGGGTTGGAAACTTCATCTTAAGATGAGATCAAGTGATTGCAAAAAATTGATTGGAGGGGCCTTCCAAAGATAGCGTTATATGTAATCAATTGACCACCATGAATTGGATTAAATGAGTCACTTATCGAATAAATTCACCAAGGACAACAGGAAGGGTGATTGTCCCCTCCGCGACATTATCAAACCCATAATGGTCCCCGGGGGAGCTTTTCCCTAACCGCCCATGCTAAGATGTGAAATAAAAAAATCAATGTAACTCCCATTGTCAATCAAAATTCTCTTAACATTATAGCATGGGTCACCGACGTTGATGACAAGTGGATCTTGATGATGAACATGGACTCCTTCTCTAAGTCATTAAAAGTGATGGAATGATCAATGACTTCTTTAACTCGCTTTTTTAGATAGAATGAGAACTGATTAGATATTGGTCTACCTGCGATTATTTCAATTTTCCAACCGTTTCATAATTATTTTGTTATTTCGGATGATTAGTCCCGGTCAGCTTGGAGGGAAGGTTCGATTCGATTGATTCTCACAAATCAACGTAGATATCCTCAAGAAAGCCTCGATTTCTTCTTCGAAGTTATTTACGCATGCCTGCGCATTAAGACGACTCATGGTGCTGACAATATTACCCTGATTTCCTGAATTGGTTTTAAGGATGTGGCCACTGATATTTTCTTCATCTCAATACCCATCAAGACAAGAGACGGTTCAAGCAGTCAGATATTCCTTTGGTCGGTTCACGCTGTTGATACGTGTCGGAGGGAGATCGGTTGTCTTGTCTTTTCATGGACCTTACCCGGGATTCCTGTTACATTTTTCCGTAGATTATTCAAATTATTTACATGGACATTAATAGCTTCATTTAGAGATTTTTCCACACTCATTTGAACTGAAGTCAAGATACGAGCGACAAAGATCTCGACAAGGACGAGTAAAAGGTCGCGATCTGAGCCCTCCAAGGAAAACCTCTCAACAGCCTGGTACTCCGCGATTTGGCTGAGCTTCTAAGGAGAACCTCTCAAGTATTCCTTAAGTGATTCACCCTCATTTTGACTAATGTCAAGAGATGGGAGGAATCTTAATGATTCTCTTGAAATGAACTGCTCTACAAAAATCTTGGCTGGGTTCACAAAGGTATGGATGGATTACCTGGAAGGGAGTAAACTGCCAGTCATTGTCCCTCGAGGGTAACCCTGGAAAGACTGACAAAAGCTGTGTGTAGAGCATCTGGATATGCATGATGGTCCCAGAATGGTCGATGTTCACGTGGGTCACGCCCCATCATGTTAATCAATGCTCTAAGCTTGAAACCCACGGGAATATGTTGAAGAATAGTTTCAGTGAGGATTCCTCATACCGCAGAGAGAGAAGATGATTTATGTTTTGAAGGTGAAATTGCCTTGCATTAAGCGTCGTAATTATGCACGATAACATGACGAAAGTGGGTCAACATGAGAATGTCAAGCTACCGAATAATTGGTGGATTAGTATTGGTTGAGCCGCACGTGATGGATGAGTAGAACTAAGTGTCGAGGAGATCGATCACGATCTCTACGCGGGAACTTGTGTCAAGGAGATTAGCATTTTTACCTCCCACTGATCGATCTTGGGGAGATGTGTTTGCCGCGATAATGGGTCTGCAAAAGTTGGATCATCTCATTTGAGACTCTTCCATTCGACACGATCTTCTAAAGAGATTCCCATCGCCTTTAACGACGGTCACGCTATCGGGGAGTGAGGCGAAGCTTGGCATCCTTGGTTCAAGGATTGGTTTCGAGTGAGTTTGAGTCGAGTGGCGCTGTTGTTACGAGCAGCATATGCCATACTATAATGTTCAGGAATTGTGATTGAAGGGTTCTTTTCCCACAGACGATGCCAAACTGTTGTGTACTAGAAAATCAATTGCGGTAGAGTGAAAGTTTACACCTTAGCTTTGTTGCGAAATTCAGCACACACACACACAAGTATTTAAAGAGTGAATAAAAAAACTCCAGAATTTTTACGTGAAAAATATCGAAAAGAGGGAAAAAATCACGGGGCCTAGCACAGTAAAAATCTTCCACTATGTATCTGTTTCATAGTACAAAATCTTCCCGATAACGGATTGATTGATAGAAAGAACAACAACTATGTAGTACGCAGTAGCTTGCTAGTGGTAGTGTGATTATGGTGAACAACGGGACATCTACGATGATGAAGGTCATCGGAGGATGACGAGAGATTGATGGGCGAGCGGCGGTGGCCGACGCGGTGGTTGACGATCATCGAGTGGTGGCAGGATTGTGCTTGGAGAATCTTGCTTTAGATTCTCTCCTCTTTGCCTCTTCATATGAGGAATGAGGCTATTTATTGATTGGAGGAGTGCCTCTGTAAATACGCAAAATCGAACCACTCCACTTCACAACGGCTCGTGATTCCTTTGATCATTTGATGTATTTTAAGTATTTGAATGCTCAAATGAAGTCGAAATTATGATATCTTGGGCTTGTTAGATCCGGCTCGTCAAGACGCTCGATTTGACTATAAACACTCCATGTTTAAGAGCTATTTATAATTAACCGATATCTCAAAGTTTCAAATGATATTTTAAGTCTAATTCAACTGAGGATCAACTTACTTTTGGCATCAAGATTCGTGCATCGACTAGTAGAATTTTCAGTGTCATATCAATTCTAACATAAAATTATTTTTACATGAGTTTAAAAAAATATAAAATTAATATAAAAGTTAATGCTATATATAAATAATTAATATTACTCTAGTTTTAAAATAAATTTAATAGTTTTAGGCTCATTTTACTTTATATTTGGATATCGTAACACAAATTTCATTTAAGAAAATTAACCACCACAAAGTCGCTTATGAGGCGACTAAACAGTAGCAAGCTACAAAATTTCAATCATATCTTACCTCTTGTAGTCTTGTCAATTATCGAGGTGGAGCCCTGGCATAGAAAATGACATTTTGAATATTTACAAAACAAATTATATTTTGTTACAATTATATTTCAGAAATTACAACTTTTTTTTTTAAGAGAAGACTTAAGGTTAAATAGAAAATAATTGAAAGATTAATAATTTCTCAATCAAATCTTTGGCGACTAAATATCAGTGTAGATAATAAAAATGAAGTTAGATATAACGACTAAAAATCTTGTAATATTTAATTAGTTAATACGTAGGGAGATAAAAAGGTAGACAAAACAATATAGTAAGTATTTATGTTTAGCAAAAGAGGTCAGCTTTATACAACAAATTTTCAAATTTATTAAAAAATGTTTTAAATTTTTTAAGATGTTAATCGCAATTTAATTGTATTTTAATTATTCCAATGACTCCAAATTTTACATCTAATCTAATTCAACAGTGCAGATCGCACCATGTATCAAATTCTATCGGCCAATCTGTAAGAATCAAACTGACCAAAAAAATTTTTTTTAGAAGATTTATATATATCATGTAATTATTATGTATTTATATAGTTATAATCTAAATTTTGATATTTATAAATATTATTTTTTTATGCAAGTACAGAATTTTTTTTAAATTGCTGATGATATTTTAATATAATATTAAAGATTGAAATATTTTTTAAATTAAATATTAAAATTTAGGTATTAGATATGTAAATATATAAGAAGTATGTGTTATGCATATAAATGACCCTTTGTTCATTCAATCGAGCCTAAGCGCCTTCGACAAGTTGAGAATCTCTGGTAAACCTTCTCCGAAACATAACTTCGATAATATATGAAAGCTTTAGAAATTTTTTAAAAAAAAAATTAAAGAAAGAAGTAATAATGAAAAACAAATCGACTAGCAAAAACTGCAACAGTATATTTTTTTCCTAAAATATACACAATAGAATACAAAGCCTCTCTAATGACAGGAAAATATCTTTAAAATATTTAATTAGATATATTTTAAAACCAATCAATTTATTCTGAGATAAATATGCTGTAAATTATAACTAAATATCTATACAAACCGATTCTCCTCCCAGATGGAGTCTCGTCACCGTACCGGTCATCATAACTTGGTTTTATGAGTGCAGTCCTGTCGCTTGAGCTTTAAGTCAGGGAACCCAACCGCGACGTGGCATTCCGATATCGCTACGGCGTGGTGTTTGATGAAGCCCAAGAACTTGACCCGCCCAGGTATCCTCGTCTGAGAGTTGAAGTCCACCTCACCAGCCATAGCGTCGGCGATTAACTGTCCCGCCTCGCCGGCGACCCGAGACACATCAACAGTCAAGGAAACATTAACGTGTGTAGATCCGCGAGCGGGGATGCGGCCAGGCAGGACGTCGGCGTCACCGATGTAGACGGAGCGGTAGAGGAGGCGGGTGGAGCCGTGGTCGTGGGAGAAGGAGGCACGGTTGGGATTGTAGACGAGGATGTCGAAGGCGATGGTGAGGTTGAAGGAAAGGGAGAGGGTTGGGAGGGAGAGGCGAGGGGAGGCGCCGGTGAAGGTGGCGGAGACCAGTTGAGTGCGGGGTCGCAGAGCGGAAGAGGTGAAAACGAGATGACGATCGGAGATGAGGAGGAGGAAGATGATGATGAGGCTTATGAGGGGGAGGCGGCGGCGGCGGTGGAGGGGCTTCGGGATGATGGGGGAGGTGGAAGCGGAGCGAAGGTTGCCGGATTCTGTCATCGGAGAGAGGAGGGAGGAAGGAGGAGTGGGAAAGCGGTGGGGGTTTCTTGCTTATTATTAGGGCGAGGACGTGGGCGGTTATTTTGCCATTAATGCCTGCTACAACTTACCAACCAAGTGTGGGAAAGGTATCCAGACCTTCGTGGACTGTAAGTCTAAGGAGGTGTGATTAATTGATGGGAACTGCTAACTGTGAGGGAGACTTGAATTTAAGAGGGCAGGGCCGACTATGGGAAAAAAAAAGGATGGAGATATTTTAATTTAATTTTGAATTGAATTAATGTATAAAATTGGTATATATTAATTTTATGATATTTAAATGACATGAAATCAGATTATATCGATTAATAGATAAACTAAAACATAAGGTATTACCATAAAATAAACGATAAAATACTAAAATATTATGATATTATATACAAAAAGAAAAAGAAATAATATTAAAAAATTAATATTATTAAAATAGATCATGATATTTTGGTCTATTTTAGGCTTGAATAAAAATTTATAGTAACCTAACTTCCATTGGTATAAAAAATAAGTGTGGGCTTCAAAAATTCACCGCCAACCACTTCGATGAAAATAATATTTTAAATTATCGGTGTAATTTTTAGAAGGCAGATGGAATAGTAGATAAGACACTACCCAAAGATTTTGTTCTCATTTGGTGAGAACTTTAGATCTGTTAGGTTTCCTTAAGCATGAGCACTATAGTTAATTACTCTTAATAAGTGAGAGAGAACTTTCGATTAAAATTTGGTCGTTAGATGAATCATAGCGTATAGTAGTAGCGTGTAGAGTTTTAGAATTTAAGATATGAAATTTATCATTTCGCTTTTAAGATGGTTGGGAATGATGGCGTGCGTCTACATCTATGATTTCATCATCGGCATTCAGCGGTCCTCTACTTAGTCGGAGGAGATAGTCATCACCATATAGGATCCATCACATAGGTTACATCGTCCAAGGAATCCTTGTAGACCTGGGGTGATATTTATTTAAGGAGATAATTTTAAGTCTACCTTAGCTGATAGAGGGTTGTTTGTCCTATCAGGTATATCCTATGATTCACAACTCAAAGGCGAGCCATTGAGCATCTACTGATGCGTGATAAATATAATATAATGGCGGGCCAAACCACCGGATTAGAGGATTACGTCATGCTTTTCATCATGGAGCTCTTCAAGCCAGCGCATTGAGGACCAGGATGCGTCATACTTACTGAGATTGATTGAGAGTGAGCATGCGAGAACACGATTTGACATTGGATCCTTTGTGAGCTATAATTTTCTTAAATTGTCACCCCCGACAAACAATTGCGGAAGGTTGATGGATTGAATTTGATTTAAATTTTTAATGATAGAGTTTCAATTGAACAATTTTAGATTGATATTTGAAAATTGGTCAATTAAAATATGTTTAAAAGTTTTAGATCCTGTCGACTCTGTTTAGCTGCTAACAAAGGATTAGATCTACTGTCAGCTGACATAATCAATTTTTTAGATGTTTCACTAATTTGGAATTCTTATTATAGATTTTTTTTTTAGATTTTGTTAACTGCAGTCTTAAGATTAAAGCGGGAAATAACTGCGGCATTCTCACATCTAAACATTCAAAGATAGTGTGCACATCGGTGTATAAAACTTTATGTAATTTTGTGTTTGAATTATGAGGTTAATTTTGTATTTACTTAATTCCAATTTAGCCTGCGCAGCCTTTTTAAACATTAAATTTGCACTTGAAATCTCTATGTTCGAGCACGTGCAGGCATTTATAGCTTAGCTAATTTCATCTAATAAATAAAATTATTGATCTTGAAAATAATAAATAGGATGAAATTCCTTGATTTTTTGATTGAAAGAAGCCTCCATGACTTTTATAAATTTTGATTTAGTATCGTCTTCTGTCTGTTTATACGAAAGATTGTAGATCCGGTGGCAAAGAAGGCATTGTAAATTGATCTAATATATTATTAAATTTTTTAGATTAATATTTAATATATTCCAATTTAACCTACGCAGCCTTTTTAGATATTAAAATTTGCACTTAAAATCTCATGTAAGCATATCAGGTATTTATAAACTTAATTTCATCTAATTAATGAAATTATTGATCTTGAAAATCATAATTAGGATGAAATTTCTTGATTTTTGATTGAAGAAAGTCTTATGATTTTTATAGAACTGGATTTAGTATCGTCTTCTATCTGCTTGTACAAAGAGTTGCAGATCCGGTGGCGAAGAAGGCGTTTTGATTTAGATTCTAAAAGACATTTTAATTTATTATTTTTAAAAGAAGATTTACCCCTCAGAGTACCTTTTTATTTTCCCCCTCTTTTTTGTTTTACTTTTGAGTTTATTGTATGATATTTTCCCTCCTTTACTCCTTTTTTTCAAAGTTTAGAATTTTAACAAAATTTTGGCTAGCATCATTCAGAATAGAGTTTTCGTTATTTTAGACTCGATGCTCGATGGCGTAGCAGTGATATCTCTTCGACATCAGATTTTATCTCGTCGCACCCTATAAAGCATCACGAGGTCTTTAAACCTGAAAGATGACATACTTGGTACGCTCTAATGAGCTTAGCGAGTGGTGTCTTGAGACACCACAGTCATCTTCATACACCCACTACGCCCTGATGAGCATTAGTGGGGTCTTAAAACTTACAGAAAGAAATGCAAGTAATACAATCGAGTTAGAATTAAGTACAAATTTTAGCAGCATTTCGACAGTATTCCAGCATAGGGGGTGTCACATCTGACGATTTTGGCTTACTCGTTCTCGATGAGCGTGTATATTGTCTTCAACAATCAAATTCATCTTGCATCACGATGAGCGTAAGGCCTTCAAACCTGCATGAAAGAAGCATATATATGTACAATTTTAACATTCATTTCTTTACACATCCACAACCAACCACAACGATAAATATTTTAACTCATATGGGAGGTTGGTGTAGCGGGTTGAGCAGATAAGAGAGTCTGTTGCAAAATGTATTGCAGTGCGCACGACCAATTATGTGCACTCCTGAAAGCGCAACCATCTCATCCTGAGAAATCTTTTGTTAGCAAAGCTATTTCCATCTCGTCTTCCTCCATGCACAGGATAGTTGGCTAATGTAATTTTGTCAATATTCTTGTAGATGTCAAACCAATATGTATGTTTAACAGGATGCATCACTTAGGAGAACATTATATCCCAATTTCAGTATCTGCAAAACTATCCGGGATTTAACTTTAGTCACTCTTTGGAAACAGTCAGTGCCAAAGTGGCAATTATTGAAGCTAATATTACTTGGTGCAAGTGGATCCCTGAAAATCATAAGCATATCCCTATAGTTATCTCCAACAACTGCAAGAACAATTATTTAATCCTTGTTCTACGGTGATCGGAAAGAGTGATTCCAAATCGAATGGATTAGATAGTGTCAGTGGTTCAGCCGCATTGATCAAGTACACCTTGGAAGAAGTATTTGAAGAGATATTTGCAGCAATAAACTGAAAATCCTTGGTATTTCTAATGTTAACATAAGCATTCTCATCAGACTCTTCCAGAATCAAAACATCCTCTTTATTAGACCCAAGCACACTACAAAAAAAAAAATTTGATGTGGTCTTTTTTTCACTATTCGTAATAGTGTAAAGCAGCACCTTTCCTTTCGGAGCCCAAGACAAATTTGCAACTCAATCAGTCCGCCTATTCTCGAACTTAGGCCATGCTGACATCATTGGGCAGATAGTAGGAGTGCAAAATTCCATGAAAGAGCCATACAGAATATTAACTTGATTGAAGAAGTCAACCGAGTTGACAGCAAGCTATTTTTTTTTTTTTTTGGAAAATTGACAGCAAGCTATTCATTAAGGTTTTCTCCAATGGGCAACAGCCATTCTTTCGACGTCGACGGGATATGCAGACCACGCTGATGTCGAGGATGTTGCTCCTGAATGAGATGATGGCGAGCTTTGTTGGAGGCATTCGTTTGACCATTTCCACGAAGGAAGCCGAAATGGCAGTGTGCTCGTGGATGACTTGCGTGATGTTGAAACCGCCGGACAAAGGTGCTCTCACTTGTCGGGGTACCCGTTGCAGCCTGCTCATTCCAACTCGACGGCGAGCTACCGCTATCACTTGTCGAAGTCGACTGACCACTAGAGAATGCTGGCATATTCCATGAGCTTTTACTTCTGGCGGTAGGCATAGTGCTTGCTGCTAGATTTGCTCTTCTCTGCCACGAATACGTATAAATTAGGGGAGAGAGAGAGAAGAGCCTCCATTTTTTTTCTTGCTGTTCTTTATTTTAAAGGAAGAAGAAGTCGAGCCATTCAGCCCAAGTCGATCCTTTCACTCTCTAAAAGAAGATCAAAATTACAATAAGATCAAAACTGCTTCTCTGCTTCCGTAGAGAAAAACCAAGTAAATATGAAAATGGCCGAAAAAGGCCTTGCATGGCTTGCGGTTTGATGCTATGAGTGAGAGAAAAAAGAGAAAATATTACATCCGAGTTCAGTACTGCGTAGGACTCAATCTTAGACGTGTCAGGTGATTTTTTTTCCCATTTTAGCTTAACTATAACTGAAGAAGACGACGCCATTTATCTGGCACCGGCCCAACCCGCCTCATTCAAAAAGCGGGAGAAGAAGAATCGTTGGAATGAGCGGGAGGAATTTAAAAGAAATATATATTTAGATTTAGGGTTTAGGGTATATTTTTCTGACCAAGCTGAGAAAAAGAGATTTTCTCATTTTTTACTGAAAGAACTATGAAGATGAAGAACAAAGGTATGAAATAACGAGGATGTATTAAATAAAATTCATCCGTAATTTTCTCATCGATCATTACAATTTTTTACGATTTGTTAGTGTTATTCCTTGAAATTCTTTTATTTAGTGTATATTTTCTACATTGTTTGGAGTTCTTTCAGAGGACTTTGAGAGATTTTTCAGATCATCTCTATGTACTCATGAGAATATAATTTTGAATATTTTGTAGTTTATTTTGCTTGGATGGAGAGAATATAATTACATTCTATTAGAAGCAATTTGTGGTTGTTTGGTTAATCTTTATGGGAGATTTATCTCTCTCTATACTCTTTATACTCTCCTAAGAGTATAGAGCATTTTGGGCAATTTTTTTCACTTTGTGTGGCATGTTTGGAGGAAATATATTTATTGCAATCCATCACGAATAATTTGGAGGCTGTTTGGTGATTTTTTTAGTATTATCTCATGTACTCTCTTGAGAGTACATACAATTTTTGCCATTTTTTTCTAGTTTCATTGGTCTGGTTGTTCAGATTATGTTTATCACATATCAATGGAAGCAATTTTGAGGGATGTTTGGATGGTTTCTGGAGATTTTTTGCATCTGTACTCTCTATACTCTCTATACTCTCCTAAGAATACAAATCATTTTGGGTTATTTTTTTCACTTTCTGTGGCCTGTTTGGACGGAATATATTCATTACAATCTATGAGGAACAATTTGGAGGCTGTTTGATTATTTTTTAGTGTTATTTTGCATCTGTAGAGTACAAATGATTTTTGGTCATTTTTTCCAGTTTCTTCAGAATGGTTGTTGAGATTATTTTCATTACATCTGTACTCTATATTCTCTCTGTACTCTTTGTACTCTCTGTACTCTATGTATTCTCTGTACTCTCTGTACTCTCATGAGGGTACAGAGCATTTTGGTCATTTTTTGTTTGTTTCTTTGGCCTACTTGGAGGAAATATATTTATTAGGCACAATTTGGAGACTGTTTGGTTGATTTCTTAGTATTTTCTTGCCTCTGTACTCTCCGTACTCTCATGAGAGTACATATAATTTTTATTCATGTTGTCCAATTTCTTTGGCCTGGTTATTGAGAGTACTTTCCATTGGAAGCAATTTGACAGCTGTTTGGATGGTTTCTAAGGGATTTTTACATCTGTACTCTCTGTACATTCCGTTGTAGCACTCTTTAGTAATGAAGTCATTGACATTTCTGAGGCTTTCATCATCAATTCAGCTCCACAAATTCAGAAGACTCAACCATGACCTCAATCTGTCTTGTTAGGACATAGAAGCAAGCTTTCTTCTGATGGGCGTGCATTCCTTTCAGATGAAGTTTGATGTAGGGATGCCACAGAGGAGAAGGTATTATGGAATAGAGGTAATGTGTTATCTGTGAGTCACACTGGGTGAAGCCCTTAAAGAGCATCTTGAAGGTAAAAAATACAAAGCAAAAGAAGCCTTACAGAAAGAAAAAGAAGCCTTAAAGAGCATCACCCCCGATGAAGTTACAGTGATAAAAGGGATGCCAAACAGATGGGAGGTTTTATGGCATAGAGGGAATGTGCTATCTGTGAGGTTAGCACTTCCACTGAGGAAGCCCTTAAAGAGCATCTTGAAGGTAAAAAAATACAAAGCAAAAGAAGCCTTGAGTGAAGGCGCCTCTGTACTCTCAGACTCTCTCTCTCTCACTCTATACTCTATACTCTTTATACTCTCTGTACTCTCTATACTCTCTGTACTCTCTATACTCTATGTACTCTTCTCAACTCATGGTTAACTTGATATAATACTGTTTATGTTTCTATGATGATTTCTTTACTTGTTTGGAGGCTGTTTGATTGGTTTTTTTAGTGTTATTTTGCATATGTACTCTCTATACTCTCTTGAAAGTACAGATGATTTTGTGGACATTTTTTCTAATTTTTTTAGCCTGGTTGTTCAGATTATATTAATTACATTACATTGGAAGCAATTTGGAGGGATGTTTGGATGATTTTTGCATATGTACTCTCTGTATTTAGCTCATTTTTTTCCCCTTTCTTTGGCCTGTTTGGAAGGAATATGTTTATTTGTGGAGCTATTTTACATGTCATATTTATGTGGAGCTATCTTGGTAGGTGAATATGGTCAATGAGCAGTGCGATGATGAAGTCGTGATGTCTAATGAACCAAATTTAAGGAAACTCCTTGGCACCACTATTCAGAATGAAACGGATGTGTATATAATGTACTGTGACTACGCACATCAAATTATCTTCAGTGTTCGGAAGGACCATACTAGTTATTGGCCAAACTCCAAGAAATTGAAATCAAAAGATTTTTTATGTGCAAAAGCAGGTCGAAAGAAATCTGCCAGTCTAAATGGCTTAGCAAAATTCGAAAGCGATACAAAAGGCTCCTGATTAGATTCTCTGTTGACTTGGACGGAAGGTTAAAAAATATATAGAAAGTCATAATCATTCGTTGCCGATGACCTACATCTTCTCGAGATCACACAAATGCATTGATGAAAAGGCTTAGTGTTGAAGACAATGATAGAGGAGAAATTAGAGCAACGATGCATTCACTATCTAAGTGAGGAGGTTTGCGTGTAGAGAATTGGATTCACAAAAGAGATGCTTTCAATTTTATTAGAAGAGAAAAGATAGAGGATTATGAATGGTGAATGCATTAATCTGATTGTTCAAGGAAAGGCAAGCAGCGGATGGGATGTTTGCATGGAATGTACAAGTTGATGAGTCAAATTGCTTAGTAAGTTTTTTTTGGAGCAATGGCATGTCTAGGATAGAATATGACTGTTTTAGTGATGTGATAATTTTTGATACAAGTTATCGACTCAAAAAATATAATCTTGTTTGTGCCCCTCTTGTTGGAGTGAATCATCGGCAAAATGTGTTATTTGGAGTAGCCTTTTATCGAGAAGAGGCGATTGAGTCATTCTCATTTATTCCGGATATTTTTTGGTTGATGAGTGACAAGCATCCTACAATAATATTCACGATCAAGATCGGCTATGGCAGCTATCGATTAATTGATACTCGTCATAGGTTGTTCCAATGGAATATTTGAGAGCTCCTTCCAATGTTCCGCTTTAATAGTAATAAGAGGGTACAAGAGTTTATGCATGCATGAGCAAATGTGACTCAGAGGAAGAGTTTGAAGAAGCTTGGTCTGCCATACTAGAAGAAGACAATTTGCATGATCATCCTTGGCTGTCTGAGCTTTATAAAATTAGATTCAAGTGGTCCACTACATTCAGCAAAGACTCATTCTGCATGGGCATCTTATCAACGCAATGTAGTGAGTCAATGAACAACATATGTCATGAAATCTCTAAACCAACAAGTTCGCTCAGATATTATTTCTTGGGATTGGAGAAGGTTATGGAGACATGACCGAATGAACATGAATGAAGAAAAGTGTAGCCATCATCAATTGCTCTGTTGTTAAGACACAATTCTAAACAAGGCCTATGTTTTATACAAGAAAGTGTATACTATGTTTGAGGAAGAAATTTTGCATGGAGTTGGAGGCCTATCACCGTGTCGGATAATATACATGGAGTATTTGGTGAGAAACTTAGAGAATAAAAATCATCCAAAATATGGACTGTCCATTTTGATGGGACTACCCTAGATGTAACTTGTACTTGTAAGAAATTTGAAATGATGGGATTACTTTGTGCCCATTGTATAAGAGTTCTTAGTCAGGAAGATGTAGTGCGCATTCCGGATAAGTATATGCTCATGCGATGGTCTACCAGAGCAAAGAGGGATATTTACATCGATAGTGCATATAGAAAATTAAGAGATGTCGAAGGCACAGATGGAAATACTACTGACATTATTTTCTGGAATCACATTAGTCGATATGCATATCAAATAAGTGTCAGGGCACAGGGTAATAATAGAGCTGAGGACTATATGCTTCAATCCTTAAAAAAATTATACGATGATGTTGACTATATACTAAGTGAGAATTCTCTTCCATGACAGTGGTAAGAAGAAGAACCACTACGGGAAAAGACATCTTGAAGGATCCAGTTAAGCAACGTCCAAAGGGTATTTCCAACGCAAGGCTTAAGGGATATTGGTAGAGATCCAAGAAAGTCAAGACTAATTCTCTATTTGCCTCTTAATTTGTAGTATTTAAAATATTGCTACTGATCTTCAAACCATCATATTTTTGTTGTTATAAAAACCAAAGTTCAAACTGATAGTATCGCAGAACGTGTTTCGTCACCTCTTGCAACATCATTTTTTATTATGCCAGAGTATTTTTCAGAGGTACATATAGAATAGAACACATCGATGCTGTTAAAAATTATTAACTGGTACGATGTTCTACCTCAGGAATTCAACTCAAGCTCAACAATCAGTCAGTCGGTTGAAGGGTACACTAAGTTGATGATGGATATTATTACAGGAAAATATTTTAATTCATGTTATCATTTAGTTATGTGTTCTCCGACTATGCAATCATTTCTGCAAAGCTTTAGAGTCTCCAAGATGACTTTCTTTTACTTAACAGGCACACCAGCAGTCTCACCTACTGGATTCGGTTAGGAAGACTACCTCAGAGTTGCGGCATTAGGATGACCTTTTCATGCTCCAGACTGAGCAATCATTTCTTTGTCAGGATGACTTTCTTCTTTTGAGCAGCTTTATTCTGAAATGTACTATTATTATAAAATGCCCAAAGCTCATAGAGAGTACTGAGTACATAGAGTATAGAGGGTACATAACTTTGTAATCCTTAGACTAACTAAATCTCATATTTTACCAAATTCCGATTATTTGATTGATGAGTCTACCGCTTACGAGAATGATTTTCATTGGAGGTATTACATAGTTTGATATATGTACTCTATAAAGTACTCTATATTTTATGAAAAAGAAAAAAAAATCTGTGATGATGATTATATTAGTACTGATGATATTAGTTTAGTAATTATTTATAAATTTATCAATAATATTAATTTAATTTAGATGATACTTTCAGTTAATACATTATTTGAAAAAAATCATCATCTTCAAATATATAATTCAGAAAGTATGTTTTAAGAACCATGATTTCGACTGGTAGAAAGTAATCGTACCCACTTGTATTACATCACATGCTAAGTAGTTCATATTGCTTCTCCTGCATACTTTTAGATTGAGGTATTCTGAATGTGGCTGAGTATAACGTAAATTTTAGATAATGTAAATTTTAGCTTCACCTTTTCAGTTGATCTGAATTTAAAATATAATATAAATTCAGAGAGTACATAGAGTATACACATGCAAAACTGCTCAGAAAACTCATAAAAAGGCAACCCAGGAGCGTCCAACTTATTTTAAGGTTATAGTGAACAATTGCTCTTCGTCTTGCAAAGCAAAAGTGGAAATGGGAAAAAATAGATTGCTGAAAAAAATAGAGACTACAGAGAGTATAGAGAGCACAGATAGCATAAACAGCACAGAGAGTACAGACGAAACACATCTCTAGCGGCAAACTGAAATCTGGATGTTCTCTGCTAATCATAATTTATCCAAAGCGCCAAGGAAAATTGAAGAAAAATAGATGAAATCTGTACTCCTAGGAGTACATAGAAATGATGAAACACATCCTAGTAAAGTATTCCAGCGTCAACCAAATTACTGCAGGTGTTCTCTGCTAATAATAAAAGATCCAAACTGCCTAATAATATTGAAAAAAAATGAAATACCCTGTACAATTATTTCCTATTTATCAAACTTTAAATATACAGTTCTTAGCTTAGCTTTTTCATTCCCAAACAAAAGATAGCGTAAGCGAACTCGGCCCTAAAGCAATTCATCTTCTTAGGCCAATCTTGGTGGTCAGCCTAGTTAAGTTGGGATTTCCTAATTGCTGCCTCCATGTACTTGCAGACAAACATCCGCATCAATATGTTATCTTGGGTAGCGACTCACCATTTCGATTGACCATTTTGTGGGATCTCACAAAAGACGGGCATCTTCAACAAGTAATTTGATCTGAATAGCAAGAAGTATAGTCAATAAGGGGGTAAAAAACCAGTTTATGAAAACCAAATTGAAAATAACTCTTATAATCTATGGAAGAATGGCCTTATGGGTTGGTTTTGATAATGAGTCATAAAAATACCAGGCCCCTAGCTTAATATGCCCAACCAGGAGTGTCCAGTGCTGATTATCTATAATTGGAAGTAAAAGTAGCTCAGCCCTTGACACACTGTCTGCAGTGACATGCTGGATGAACATTTTGCTTTCTTTGTGTAAGCCATATTTTGCATAGCTCTGTAAGAAAAGAAGAGAACTTTTATAAATTATAGTTTTCATCTATATGAATAATGATTGAATTGTAATACCCTATATATTTGTGGGGTAACTTACCCAGTGCAAGCATGAGATGTACAAATAGGGGACATACAGCCCCGGACAGAGGAGTACTCCTCTAAGAAGAAGGCATCAATTGCATCCGAGAGATATAGATCAGAACTCATCGATCGCCTTGCAATAATGATATTCCGTAGCGAATCGTATCACCCTACAAGTGATAAATATTTTAAAGCGAGCTTAATTAAATGAATATGTTATTTTATGTATGAAGGAGCTAATTGAAGATTAACTTACTTGTCCTCAAATCGGGAGCATGACGTGTTAATAAGATGGAGCATAGTGGCGATACGGATGAGAACTCAACAAAATGATGTGCCTCTATTGGCTGCAACAAAATTACTGATGATGAAAGTTAGTGATGAAGAGCTAGATTCACTATGAATTAATGATCGATCTACTGAGATAATTTATACCTCCGATTGATACTCCTCCACCATAACGATAGCAGTCTGTGGGTCATCGACCTTTATTGGCTAATCTTTGCGAACCTATAAAAAAATTTAGTGAAATCTATTTCTATTATCTCAAATTTAAAAGAAAGTAACTTAATACCTCTGCTTCCGGCTTCTCATCTTGAGTGGAGACCCCCACATCACTTATTCTTGCTCGTGACTTCCTGTAAGTCTGTGTGACATGGGAATTAACATCTTTCCTCTTTCTTATCTACCGAGCTTTCACACCACGCTCAATGCTGCCGATTAAAGGCTTCGGAGCATCTTCATGTGCATTAGAGGCCTCCACAATAGCTTCCCATATGGTGGACTCAACAGGGGCTTCCCTAGTGGAGGCTACCTCAGGGGCTTTCCAAGTGGAAGTATCCGGGCGACTTCCCAAGTGGAAGTATCCAGGCGTAGTTGCCTCCACAGGAGACTCCCTTGTGCTAGCCTCCATAGGAGAAGCTCCTCTAGTAGCCTCCATAGGTCTACCCTTGTGTAGATGGAGGTGGGGCGTTCTTTCTTTTGATTGAGAGAACGTGGGTATTGGAGGTGAAGGAAGAAGATATGTTGGATAACTAGCCTCCCACAAGGATTGCCAAGGTTTGGCCACCAAGCTCTCAAACCACAAGAATAACTCGAAAATTTGTAATTGCCAAAAGATCTCCTTCATTCTAATAAGAGGGGCTATTTATAGCCATACAAGCATCTTTCAAAAGAAAATAATTCAAAACATGGAGGGAAAGGTGGGTGGCCACATTAATGTGAAGTAATAAATTGCCTCATTATTTTATGTCATCCACCCATTTCACATGCTATTATTTTATGTGGATTCAACCACCTCACATGTCATGCTTTGAATTTTTTAAATGCAAAATTTCAAACATGGAGTTTCTAGAAGAAAATTAAAAATTACATAAATAAAAAAAAGATGAAATCATAAAATGGGCCTTAGTAGGCTAATGGGCTAAGTCTTCTTCTTTCTTGAATTTTCTTGGGCTTTAGCTTGAGATCTTGTAAATGGGCCTTGGGCTCTAATTTGTTGATCCTCATGATTAGCTTGAGATTTTGTAAATGGGCCTTGGGCTTTAATTTATTGATCCCCATGATGTTCTACATCAACTCCCTTGGGCTTAATTGAACTCGCTCAGTAGAGTTGAAATCTAAGTCTTCTACTACTAATTGTGGGGCTAAAGTCTCCAAATCACTACGGGTCAACCATGTGTCTTCAATTGGTGGCTTATTCTTCCAACGAACTAGAAAATGATGTTCAGAAGCTAGATTAATGGGTGCTTCCTCGGTGATAATATAGTCAACTTCAAAGGAAGAGGGCTTACGCAGAATGCGGTGCTATATCTCCGCTAAAGAGTTAGGCGAACAAGTGGAGGTTTTTAATTCCTTCATATGATAGAATATCTTCAATATTAATAACTGGATGAATGAACATATCAGCAGGCAAATCAAGGTGATAAGCATTAGTTCCAATTTTCTTGAGAATTTTAAATGGACCACAAGCTCGTGCATGTAATTTCTTATATTTAGTAGTTTGATAGCTTCGGTGAATCAATCAATATATAATCACTTTCTTTATATTCTTTCATTGACGATTATGATTTGCCTTAGAAGCATAATTATCATTACTTATAGTAATTTGCTTTCTTATATCTTCATGGAGGCTTTGAAAATCTTTAGCAATAGAATCTCGAAAATACATGAGATGGTAAGTTTGCTACATCTATTGGTTGTCGGGTTTTGACCATAGACTATCTCAAATGGTGATTTTTTTGTAGTTCTAGATATACTATTATAGGCAAATTGAGGTTGGTAAATGTAAATCTCAATTTCCTAAACTTTACCTACCAAACATCTAAGCAAATTTCCTAAGATGATTAACTACTTGATTTGTCCATCGGTTTGTGGGTGAAAGGAGGAGAATTTTAATTGGTACCTAATAATTTCCATAATGTTTTCTAAAAATATGAGACAAACTTAACATCTCTCAAAACAATGGTTAAAGGGAGACCATGGAGTCCTATTTCCTTAAAAAATAATTTGGCTATATAAGAAGCATCATTTATTTTTGAACAAGGTAAGAAATGAGCCATTTTGAGAACCTATCCACTACAACAAAAATACTATCATGTCCCTCGGTCTGGGTAATCCTAGAATAAAATCCATTGATAGGTCTTCCCAAGGCCTATAAGAACGTAAAGGCGTGTATTGTCCGGACCTTTGTTTGATAGTTTTAGCTGTTTACAAATTAAGCATTGAGCCACTAATTTTTGAACATCCCGCTTTAATGAAGGCCAATAAAATCTATTTTCTAATAAACATATGGTCTTATCCTTTCCAAAATGACCCACACCCCAAAGTAGCTCGGTGATAAGAATTCTCTAAGAGAAGATCGAGGAATGCATAATTATTTTCCTTTATATAAATATCCATTTATTATCAAGAATGTCCCTTGTAAAGTTATTGGTTTATCTAGGTGTTCAAGATAAATTAGGTGAAAGTGCACAATATAATCATCTTTGATTATCAAATCTGGGATTCTCAATTCTAAAGAGGAAATCATTAGGTTTACCACGGATAAAACATGCTTATTCTCAATTCCTTATGCTTTAGAACAAAGAGTAGTCTTGTAAAAATTCAACCCATTTTGCATGCTTATGACTTAATTTTTAGTATTAATGAATTTTAAGGCATGGTGATCAATTAAGTATAAATTCTCTATGTAAGAGATAGTGTCGATGCCTTAAGAATTGAATTACATAAAACTCTATCATAAGTGGAATATCGTTGTTTAGCTTCATTTAACTTTTCACTAAAGAATGCTATGGGATGATTCTCTTGACTTAAAATTCACCTATCCCAATTCAAGCATCACATGTCACTTCAAAGGCTTTAGAAAAATCAGAAGCCTGGGATTGGTGCGTGATAAGAACTTTAATTTGCTCTAAGGCCTTTTGTGCATTAAGTCCAACAAAATTTATCTAATTTTAGTATATCGATTATTGGAGCAACAATGGTACTAAAATTCTTAATAAATCTCGATAAAAATAAACCATGGAAGCATCTAACTTTAGTAAAACTTAGGTGGTGGCCAATCTAAGATTGCTTTCACTTTAGAAGGATCAGTTTAAGCCCAGTGGTGGATATAATAAAAGATTACTTGCAAAAGAAACACTTTTAAATTGATGTATAATTTCTCTTGTTTAAGTAGTTCAAAGACTTTTGTAGGTGTTGTAGATGTTCATTTTCACTTGGACTAAAAATCGAATATCATCAAAATACACCACCAAAAATTTACCTATATATGGTTTAAGAAAGATTCATTAATCTCATAAATGCTAGGAGCATTTGAAAGTCCAAAGGGCATGACAAGCCATTCATAAAGTCCATCGGTCTTAAAAGCCGTCTTCCACTCATCTCGATCTAATCCGAATTTGATGATATCCACTTTTAGATCAAACTTTGAAAAAATTTGCTCACGAGATTAAATCTAACATATCATCTAAGTGGGAATAGAAACCTATATTTGATAGTAATTTTATTTATTGCTCACTATCAACACACATTCGCCATGTTCCATCTTTCTTTGGAGTTAATAATCTGGATTGCGCTAAGACTCTCTTGAATAAAACCCTTTCTTAATAATTACTCAACTTGTCTTTTAATCTCAACATGCCTAGGTTCATCCTATAATGTGGAAGATTAGGAAGTTGAGAAGCAGAACAACTCAATAGCATGTTGAATGTCTCTTAGAGGTAGCTCATCGAGCTCATCGGTGCAATATCGTTAAAATCGAAGAAGAGAAGAGACCACTAGGTATGTGAGTCTCATTAGAGTCTATGACTTCTTTTACATGTAATATGTGAAGAAGAAATGGATCGAAAATTCTTTTTTAAGAAGCAAAACCTATTATTTCTATCTTTGGGGTCAAAGGAGAAAGAGTAGGTGTTTTAAAATAAGGATCAAATGATAGTGTAATAAAGAGGGATTTTCTATGATAATTAATTGAAGTTGGCATTTTTCTTCAATGAGGCTTAGTTGCAAGTCTAAGTCGGTTTTTGTGTGGTGCTATGGAGGGTTTTTTCTACCGGCTTTATTGGTAGAGTTTAATAGTCTTATTATTATGTTTAAAACATAAGTATTTTCCTACCATAAGAATAACATTCATATATATAGCCAAGGTCATCCTAAGAGAATATGAGCAATGTCCATAGGAGAACATCACACCAAATTTGATCCTCATAGCTTCCTATTTTAATAGAACTAAACACCGATTGGTGATGGAAGAGATGTATGATTTACCCAACTAACATGAAATGGTTCAGGTGGAGTTCAGATTTTAGGTTGGCTCGAGTTAAGGTATGAAATGACATTCATAGCACCTCCATCTATAACTAACCTACATCTCTTTTCATTACACAAAACATACATGCTAAAAATGTTCTTTCTCCTCCAATCTTCTACCTCATTTTATTACAGAAGACATCTCATCACATTAACATGAGGGTCATCGCTAATTCCAATTCTTCATCGATAATGGGGTGTCATCATAAACTTCTTCTAGATTATCATCTATTGGATTTTCAACTTCTTCTAAAAATAAGATTTGAGCTTTACATTGATTTTGTATGACCCTTTTATGACATTTAAAACATATTACTTCCCTAATGTTCTTAGAGCTCCCTTCAATTAAAGTTTTAGGCAGAGATGCCATTTGGATGGT
Organism: Cymbidium sinense; assembly: GCA_021442155.1. Lineage (NCBI taxonomy): Eukaryota > Viridiplantae > Streptophyta > Magnoliopsida > Asparagales > Orchidaceae > Cymbidium > Cymbidium sinense. The sequence goes on from CM038216.1 coordinate 135,384,081, forward strand.
GGTAATAAGATCATTGGATGAAATGGAAGGTACTTGACTTTAATTTTAGAGGGAGGTAGATTTCTTTTGTTGTTCAACCAATAATAATGCATAATGAAATGCTTCCTCTAAAGATTGTAGGTCAAATAGTTCAACTTCATTTCTAATTTCAGTCCTAAAGTCCAATAATAAATTTATTAGCTAATTGCCAATCATTATCAGTGCAATTAGTTATAGAAACTAGATCTTAAAAAGTGTTCAAGTATTCAGTTACAAGATAATTACCTTGTCTCAAAGTTAATAATTGGCTATGTAGCTTCTTATCATGATGCCTAGACATTTCTCTTAACATTTCTTTCATTTCTATCCAAGTGAGGGTTATCCTTCCTAATCTTTGGTCTTTACCTAAAGTATTTGTCCAATAAATTTTAGCATGCCCTATCAATTTCATTTTAGCAAAAGTAACCCTTTAGTAATCATCCATTTTATACCAATCAAAGAAGTCATCCATTTGAACTAATCAATCGAGAAATTTATTTGGATCATGTATACCATCATAAGTTGAGGCTTCTACTTTAACTCTTCGAGATGGATCATTAGAGTCTTCTATAGTCTTAAAATAATTTTCTCCCTTCCACCATTTCTAGCAATGATTGTCTTCTAAGTGGTTGATTTTCTATGGTTTGGATATGAATCTTCTTCATCTATCCCTATTGGCATAGTTTGAGTGTATTGGAGGAGGAGTTGGTACTCTATTATTTTGTAGATGCAAAAAAGAGTTTGCATTTGTTGTTTAAGTTCTTGCATTTGATTCTTACTTTCTTCTAATATTTGTTGAGTTTTAGTTCATTGTCTTGGATCCTAAGATCTAAGGCATCAACTAATCTAGTCAAATTTTTAACTTGATCTTGAGAGATAGATTTTGGTGCCATGAGATTTTTTTTTTTAGGATGAAAAAAAAAGATATATGAAAAGGGACCAATGAAAAAAAATGAAAAAAAATAAATAAATAAGTATAATATAATTGTGCAATCAAAGTGAAATTTTAAGCTAAGAGAACTTAGGAGAGGGTACAAGACCACTTAAATCCCAAGCTCTCCTTAAAAGCTTTTAGGTCTTTTGACAAAGTTCTATTTAGCTTCCAAAATCACCAAGTTTATATTATTATGCATGCATATTTTATATATATATATATTTTAATGCAATGAAATAAAAATGCTCAAATTTATCAAGCTTTTTTTCTTTTTAAGAAAGCAAGTTATCTTAAGTTAATCAAAGAAACTTCTAAAATTAACCATAAACAATAACAAAGATAATAAAGCAAGTAATTAGATTTTGATTTGCACTAATGGATAGGTTGCTTTAGGTGATGAACTACCTCAGGTACTCTCTAATTTTTTTTTTTTTTTTTTTGAGAGGGAGGGGTGCGCACACTTGGAAAATGGCTAAAATATATAATAGCTTACTAATTGAAATTTTATGCTATCACCATAAACTTGCAAGCAATATATATATCTTTCCAAGCTACTAATATGCTTTTAAACTATCACATAAAAGAAAATTAATTAACCTCACAAGTCCAAGAAAACTCACAAGTTTGAAGACAAGTCCAACATTTGCTTTGTTGAAGAACTTTTGACCAAATTTGTTCTTCCAGTTTCCTCGATACCAAATTTGATGGAGGTGGGCATTCTTTCTTTTGATGAGATTGAGAGAACGGGTATTGAGGTGAAGGAAGATATGTTGATAACTAGCGCCCCACCAAGGATTGCCAAGGTTTGGCCACCAAGCTCTCAAACCATAAGAATAACTCAAAAATTTGTAATTGCCAAAAGATCTCCTTCATTAAGAGGGGCTATTTATAGCCATTACAAGCATCTTTCAAAAAAAAGAAGAAAAACATGGAGGGAAAGGTGGTGGCCACATTAATGTGAAGTAATAAATTGCCTCATTATTTTATGCCATCCACCCATTTCACATGCTATTATTTTATGGATTCAACTCCTCACATGTCATGCTTTGAATTTTAAATGCAAAATTTTAAACATGGAGTTTCTAGAAAAAAAATTACATAAATAAAAAAAAGATGAAATCATAAAATGGGCCTTAGTGCTAATGGGCTAAGTTTCTTCTTCTTGAATTTTCAGCCAGATTGAGATCTTGTTGGGCCTCTAATTTGTTGATCCTCATGATTAGCTTGAGATTTTGTAAATGGGCCTTGGGCTTTAATTTGTTGATCCCCATGATGTTCTACATCACTGCCTCCTCAAGAGTTCCCCTTGTGGTGACCTCCACAGGAGCTTCCCCAGAGGGGATGGTAGGACTCACCAAAGAACCTCCTCAAAGAACCCAAATCAATCCCATCCATTCTCTCTATCATTATTACTTGAAAAGAAGATACTATATCTTTCAAGTCCCTAAAACCTGCAAGTATCCTCTCCACCGCAAAGCCTTTTGTGGGGTTGTCAGAGGCATACACTAATGGGAGAATATCGACATATGGAGATTCAATGGGGGCTGAACTTAGTGGACTTAGAATGGGATTTCTATCAGGCTCAACATGTATTGCATGTTGGGTAGGGGAAAATGAATCAAGGAATCATGTCTCCTCTTCTGATATATCCTCGAATGAAAGGCAAACCTGTGTTAAACCGATAAGAAATGTGATGACTACAACATAAATAAATAATTAATTATAAGAACTAAATGATATGTCACGGTCCTCCTAAACCAAGAAGGCTACATCAAAACTTTATTTTCGCCATCGCAGATAATGGCTTTGAAATGGAGATGGCCTCATGATGCTTATGTGCTTACCGCATCTACAATTAATATTTATGTAAGTTAACTTCAATGCATCAAATAATACATAACCAAGATATAAAACATACCATAAGAAGAGTGACAAATCCACTCATGTACCGGTGTCCTCTATGAATCTTTGATGTAATACCATCAAATTGTGAAACTATGAAAGCTGATAGCTGTATTCAAGAATTTATCTACCCACATAGTAATCAATTTCATGCCACCCTATAGTTGTGATATACAAAAAAAATATTTGACATCAAAATATATATACAATCAGAAAACTGCCGCAGTAACGAAGCTATCTCAGATGCTTAAGCATAGTCTTACAATGAATCAATTATGGAGCCATAAGACCTTCTCCTCTGCTTGGCATCCCCAATTATCGAACTTCATCCGGGTGAAAGGAATGCACTGCCCACCCAGAAAGAAAGCTTGCTTCTCTATCTCTCAGCAAGACAGGATTGAGGTAATGGTTATTGAGTCTTGTTGAATTCTGTGGAGTCTAATGAATTGATGTAGATGAAACCTCTTTAAAATGTCAATGACTTCATCAGTAAATCATGCTGCAATATTATCGAACATCGTTATAACGGTGGTAGGCATGCATCTCGAAGTTATCCTTTTCTCAGATATTGTAAACTTCAAAATGAAAAGTCAGTTAATGAAAGTAATTTGAACAACCAGGCCAAAGAAATTGGAAAAAAATGTCCACAAAATTATTTGTACTCTCAAGAGAGTACAGAGAGTACATATGCAAAATAACACTAAAAAACCAATCAAACAGCCTCCAAATTATTCCTGATGGATTGCAATGAACATATTTCTTCCAAACAGGCCAAGAGAAATAGGAGAAAAATTACCAAAATGCTCTGTACTCTCATGAGAGTATAGAGAGTACAGATGCAGAAATCTCCCAGAAACTATCCAAACAGCCACCAAATTGCATCCACTGGAATGTAATGAACATAATCTGAATAACCAGGCCAAATAAATTAGAAAAAAATATCCACAAAATCATCTATACTCTCAAGAGAATACAGATGCAAAAATCTCCCAGAAATCATCCAAACATCCCACCAAATTGCTTCCAATGTAATGTAATGAACATAATCTGAACAACTAGGCCAAAGAAACTAGAAAAAATATCCACAAAATAATCTATACTCTCAAGAGAGTACAGTCTGAGATGCAAATAAAACTAAAAAACCAAACGACCTCTAAATTATTCCGATGGATTGCGATGAACATATTTCCTCCAAATAGCCAAAGAAATATGAAAATGACAAAATGCTCTACTCTCATGCAGAGTATCTGATGCAAAAATCCTCCAAAATCATCCAAACGACCACCAAATTTCTTCCCTTTGGAATGTAATGAACATAATACAACAAGAAGCGAAAAAATATCCACAAAATTATCTACTCTTAAGAGAGTAGGATCATCCACAAATCCACACCAATTGCTTCCAATGTAATGTAATGAATATAATCTGAACAACCAGGCCAAAAAATTGGAAAAAATGTTCACAAAATCATCTATACTCTCAAGAGAGTGCAGAGAGTACAGATAGAAAATAACACTAAAAAACCAACCAAACAGCCTCCAAATTGTTCCTGATGGATTGCAATGAACATATTTTCTCCAAATAGGCCAAAAAAATAGGAAAGAAATGACCAAAATGCTTTGTACTCTCATGAGAGTGTCCAGAGATCAGAAATGATTTTAATTCTATCGAGAACATCATACTAATCCACCAATGTAATTCATCTTGAAATATGACCAAACATCCTACCATGTGATATACTAAACATTTCACAAGACTAATCAGTTTAAAAATTTGAAAATAAGGGCATGTACCATCTTGATAGTACAGAGAGTACACATGAAAAATATCTCTGAAAACTACTAAAATACATCCCGTTCATTTAAAGAACTCAAATGTTCTAAAATGTTCATATACTGGACGGTGAGAAGAATAGAGAAAATCCTAAATTCATTAAAGTTTGGAAACACAGGTGTAAATACCTCATGTAGTCCCCTACAATACCTCAATGGAAGTTATTCGTAAGATTTGCTAAACCACTAAGTGATGGGACGTGACGATCGAGAGCGAAGCTACGGAGAAAATCCTAAATCTGGAAGAATGTTGAGCGGCCTCTCTCATTTTTCTTCTCCCACTGTTTGAACGAGGTGGGCCGGGCTGGGTTGGGCTAGGATAAATGGTGGTCAAATCCATCCATACATCGCCATTAAGCTAAACGGAAAACCACTGACACGGCGATTGAGTTTGCACGTAAAGCTACGTGCGAACTCCGGACATAATATTTTCTCGAGAAAAAGAGGGAACATTTATCGTTCTTGGGGAGGGAGCGGTTTGGCCATTTGAACGAAAGAGCAAGACGAGGCATTAGAGGCAGGATCGGTTACGAAAAATTGAACACAGTGGAAGCGATTTTGAAAACTAACAAGGAATTAATAGACTATTTCTTTCAAATATTAATTAATCTAAAAAATGAATTTTATGCCGACCTCTTTATGTGGTCAATATGTATGTTGATTTGAGGTTATTTTGATGTTACGAATACAATGACACAATCCGTTTTGTGATTGGAGACCGTTTGGTTCGAGTTGGCATCAAATTGAGTCAATTTCAGCTCGAAATGCGCATCGCCGCCTTCGATCGCTAGATTTTCACACAGACTCGTCCGAATTGAGTACGAACAGTGTTATTTGATAGATTCTGGTGTTTTAAAGTCAATTGTGTGATCATTTTCATGAACAGAGATTTTTTGACTTACGTCAGCACCTCCTGACATTGATATACGTGCAGGCGCGTTGATGACTCGTGCGCTTAATCGGTTGCTCATAAAGTCATGCAATATTTATATCTTGATCAATTTCGACATTCTGAACGCAATAGAGAAGTCCGTTCATCGATCGGAGGTCATTTGAGTTGATTTCGGTGACGTCCAATACATTTCACCGACGGCGATTACCACTTCGATTTGATATACGCACTCGTCCAATCGAAGTGGATAGTCTTATTTGATAGATTTTGATATTTTCAAGCTAACGACGCAATCTATTTCATGAACGGAGGTAATTTGGTCATTGTCGGCGCCTACTGACTCTGATATGCGTGTCGACACATTGATAGCTCGAGCGCTTAATCAATTGATTATTAGATTTTGCAATATTTATATTTTGATCAATTTCGACGTTCTGAACAGAACGGCGAAGTCTGTTCGTCAATCAGAAGTCATTTCGATCATTTTTGATGATGTTCAGTGCATTTTGAGCCTCAATTTGTACAATGTCGCTTCCGAATTCCGTCGAGTTAGACATGTAGGCCTGACTTTGACTTTGTGGAACACATATGGAGGTCAGCAGTAAGATGCTCTCACTATATTTTATGTGATTTAATTATGGGATACTAAAAGCAAATTACGATTGATTTAATCCCTGACCTACTCCTTTTTTTGTGGAATAAATTTATCTAAAATTTAATTTAAAATTAGTAGTTAATCCGATCCATATGACATTAAAGGACATGTTTGTTGGCGAGTCCCTTCGGGTTTAGGACTTATTAATTCAAATTAAACCTGATTAAGTCCTCTATTTCCATCATATAACCATATTTACTACATGCTTACTATTTTTGTTTGATGAAAAAACCTACGGTCCTTTAATTAAATCAATATAGGAATGCATTACTTTGTTTAATATGTACTTAAGCTAATTAAAAAAGGAATAAATACAAAACATTATTAAAGAAAAACTAGCACGAATTCTACAGCCAGAGCCAAATTAAATTCAGAAATTGTCTAATTATAAAATATTAACTAATTTGATGAAGTATTTAAAATAATATGTCTCATTCTTCATCAAAACTTCAAATGTCAATTTTGTACAAAATGAATCTTAATCGAAAGTATGAATTTATGATTCAAGAGAAAATATATGAAGGCTATCAATTAATAAAATAAATAAATAAAATATCAAAACATGCAAATTTAATAAAATATTAATATACAAATTCAACTTGCCAGTAGGGCCTGTTAGATGTTGTATGAAATATATATATATATATATATATATATATATATATATATATATATATATATATATATATATATATATATATATATATTATGGTGTTAGTTTAAATTTTAGTTGAGATAGACTTTAAATTATTTATTTATTTTGAGATGATTAAATGATAAAAAATTATTGATTAATTCTAATTTATATTTATATAAAAGATATATGCATTGGTCGAAAAGGTTGAATGGCAGCCTACATAGTTTAACTCAGGCTTAATATTTTCTTTAATTAAGGGGCTGTTTGGGATCAAATTTGTTTTATATTTTATATTTTTATTTTTATGATATTTTTAAAAAAATATAATTATTTGATGTGCTTTTATATGTTTTTATTTTTTGTTTTAAAAAATAAAAATATTATTTTTAAAAATACTCAAAATATTATTTAGATGTTTTAAGTATTTTTTAAAATAATAATAATCATCAAATATATTTTACTATAAAATAAAATAACAATATAATCCAAAAAATTAAAAATAAAAGTGATCCTAAACAGCTCCAAAGGAATCACTTTTTTATATATATATATTTTATTTCTTAGTTTTAGTTTGTTTTATTTCAAAGCAAATATATATTTGATAATAATAGTTATACTTAAAATATTCAAAATATTTAAAATTTATTTTTGAGTATTTTAAGAAATATTATTATTTATTTTTAAAATAAAAAAATAAAAACACTTAAAAATACAGTAAATAAATATATTTTTAAAAAGAACATAAAGATAAAAACATAAAATACGAAAGAAAATTGATCCCATAAAAATATGATATTTTTTTCGGTTGATACGTCGATAAAAATTTCCGAAAATATATTATTTTTTATTAATAAAAATAGCATTATGCCTTATTTATTGATACAACTTATTTAATATCTAAGCATACTATTTAAGCTCAAAGAGATAATTTTTTAGATATTCCCTTAAACTAAATTGAATGAATAAATATAGACTAAGGGCTGTTTGGGATCAGTTTTTTTTTTTTATTTATATCTTACTTTAAAATAAATTTATTTGATTGTACTTTTTATTTTTAAAAATACTCAAAATATTTTTTAGATATTTTTAATATTTTTTAAAATAATATTATTTATTTTTAAAAATAAAAAATAAAACTACATAAAAAATTGGATGGAGGATTAGAATGAGCAGTGGCCAGAAGGCTTATTCCCTAGGCTGCCCTATGATGCTTTTAGTGAAAATCAAATCAAAGGAAGAGAAGGAAGAAATGAAGAAAAGAAGAGCCATAAAGATATGTTATTTTGTAATCCGTTGTCAGAGGTAAATCTGGATATCCTTTTTTTTTCGAGGTGTAACGAATCGACTAGCCTTTATTCTTTTACTACCTATAAAAAAATTATTTGATGTTGTGTTTAGATTAAGCATTAGAACATCATGCTTTTCATAGTTTCTTTATGATTGATGTTTGAATGTGTGGCCTGGATGCGGTAGGCTCTTGGGATGAAATTAATTTTTCTATCTCAATTAACAACTCATAATTAAATATTTAAAATAACTCATAACCTCACCATAAAGCTTAGGAATTAAATCAAGATAAAAAAATATTTAGCAACCCCTTAGTTGGATGAATGAATTTATCAGAGATTGTTTCATGCATGGTATGTTTTTTCCATCCCACATATATGACTTATTCAAATTATTTTATATAGATTTAATTTCGAAAGGCTTCCTAATCACTTCCTTGATTAATTAATTCATTAAATCCCTTTCAAACTCTGTGTTAACTTATGATTAATATCTCTTCTTGGATGACCCCTTGCAAAAAAATTCTTGGTGCTTCTCTTCCTCATTCACTTCAAAGTTTTCTCAAAAGGAGTTCTTTACATTACCATTAAGCCTTCAATTTGCTTTAGAGAAGACTCATTCAGGTTTTGTTCTTACACATTCATTCATTCAATTGTTTTAATTTGTTTCAATTGATTGTGCTTTTCAATTTTCTTATTTTATATTAATTTAAAATGGATTGGTTTTAAATTTTCTAAGCATTTATAAATCCTCTTTGAATATTTTTGTAAGTACTTAAAATATCACATATCATTATCGATTTGAGTTTTCATTTATAAGATCACATCTTCAATATTTTCAAGCTTATTGCTCTTCAAAGTATTCATCTTCAAGGATTTTATATTTTACTTTGTGTAAGTATTTTCAAAGAAAAATTTTCCTTAGGGAATTTGTGTCAAAATTATTATTTTTTAATTCATATTATTGCATATTTTAAGTTTAAAATGAACAAAAATAATTTGTGAGCTATATTTCGTTTGAATTGTTATTATTTCAGCGGGATTCTGAGGAAAATTGTTTTAAAATGTGAAAGTTATATTTTAATTCTTATACTTTGAAGTTTTTGAGATTATACTTGTCCGTGTAGAAGAGTTTAAACTTTGTTTGGGGTTGTACTTTGGGCGATCTTTTTATTATTAATTATATCGATACATAAACATATTTTAAAAAACAATATAAAAATAAAAAAAACAAAATTGATCGCAAACGGTCCCTAAATTATTGTACACTCATGTAATCTTTAACTGTTGTGATTTAGCTATTTAATTAATAAAAAAATCGACGGTGTAATAACCACCTTTTATTAAAAGTAGAATTATGATATGATCCCAAATCATATAATAGCCTTTACAGAAATCAGAAACCAATTCTAAATAGCAACATTAACTTTCCAACAGAGAACTTATATTAAATAGTACAAGAGCTTCACAATGACAATATACAACAGAGAATAGATCAAATCATTACAGCAGCATTTCAGGATAACTATACAGAAAGAACAAGAGCAATTACAGAGAACAGAGAGACTAACAGAAGGCAGTTACAACCAACAGAGTCTAACGCAGAATTGAACTAAAGCAACATAAGCAAAACCATATCCAGTAGGAAGTAAATCCCATCATAGAAATAAACCGCCAAAAGAACAGAGGCTTGATAACAAGAAAACAAGAAGATTAGTAATGAACATGACTCTTGCCTCAACCGCCAAAGAAGATCAAGCAAGTTGATATGATTTGTAAATGTAATTACCAAGACCATCCGTCAATGTAAATCAGATCAATGTAAAGTAATTAGGGGCATAGAGAGCTTAGATCCAACATAAACAGAAAAGTATAAATAAGGATCCAAAGCCAAACAGAAGGGGAATCAAGAATTTCAGAAAGGAACTTAGCTCTTTCAGTCTTCCCCCTGTTTCTTCTCTTCTTCCTGCTCAGATTCTTCTAGGGTTTCCTCACCGGAAACCACCGCTCCCACCGGAGAGACCACCGTTTCTCCTCCCACCGCAGCCATCCTTCTTCTGAGTTCTTCGACTCAACGTATCAAAACAAAACAAACCAAAAGAGAATAAAGGTTAGTATCAATCCAAAATTCATTTCACGGAGCAGATTCAGCCACCGCATCGAAAGGCAAAGGCCCAGATTCAATCTAGAGATCAAACCGCACAGAAACAACGCGTGTAATCCACTCAGCCAGTAAAACATCCAGAACCCTCTGATCAAGAAACAGATCCAAGGGCAAAAGATAACACAAGACAATCAGACGGCTCAAGCAAGAAGCAAAGAAGAACACGATCTAAGGGAGCCCATCCAACGGCCGAGAAGAAAAGGCGCTAGATCCAACGGATCAGGAAGCTCCCGAACCGATTCCTTCCTTTTAACTCAGCCGAGTTAACTCAATTGGAAAGGGTTTAACTCACTGTTTGACTCAACTCACACCCAACAGAACCCATATGAACAGTAAACAGAGCCAGAATGCAATCCAGAAGGAATTTATCACTCAAGCTCACTGTATCAAGCTAATTACAGAAGTTAATCACCCTCTCAGCTGTTAATTACTGATATAGATACATATCATTGGTGCTCTCGTTGAGTTCCCACTCTCTTGTTGATTCCCACAACTCACACCTACAACACTCAGAAAATGGCAGAAGGAACCAGAAACAATGCCAAAACACTTGAAACATGTGTTATCAGATTGAACAACAATGAACAAAGAATGACCTCAATCACTGGCATTGAATGAAATAGTAAAGAGATTGACATCAATAGAAAATGAATAGAAAAACAACCTCAAAGCTGTATGATGCATCCCTTGATGAATCCTATTCTCCAAACATGCCACATACACACACACCCATATCAATGCCTCTTAAAATAGATATGCCCAGATTTAAGGGAGAAGACCCAGAGGATGGCTCTTGAAAGCGAGCTTTTTGATTCTAACTCCTCGGATGATCATAAATTTTTAATAGCCTCAATATACATGGATGGACCTGCTTTGAGCTGGTATCAATGGATGCAAGCAAATAAACAATTGCATTCTTGGCCACAGTTCAAAGAACAAATTATTCAGAGATTTGGCCCATCTTTATTCAGAGATTTAAGAGGTGAATCAAACTCACATTACAACCAAAGTAATCTAATATGCAATCAAATTGATGATGTAACAATGCCAAGAAACTACAAGATCAGCCAACCTCCAGCATTAAAACAACATCACTTACAACAATGCCATAATGCCTCCTCACACAAACACCAATAAATAAAGCAACAATCAAAGTAAACAACCTTCAGGAATTCAGAGGCTCACTCCAACACAAATGGAAGAAAGAAGAAAGAAAGGATTGTGCTTCAATTGTGAGAGAAGGACCATAAAGAGCATATATGTAAGTCCAAGTTATTGGCATTAGTGGCTGTCAATGATGACCAGCTACATCAACTACCACATGATAATCAGCCCGACAGCAAATGGGTGCAAGAAGAAATAATAGCAACAAGCTTCAAATATCCATTCAATCCGTGATAGACAGACGATAATTATCTAAGTATAGAATAGTCTAAATAGTTATCAATAAGTCAATAGAATTAGCCTAGATATATAAGTCGATATAGCCAATTCCATAAAGTCAACCAGAAGTGGACTCGTAACAGCATGAGCGAATCAAACACAAATTACAATGTAACCGATTTACTACAATCAACCCAATTACTATGCTTAACCCTCACTATGAAATTAAACTCTATCATTGGAATAGCAAACGACTAATCGAAAAAATGATCACGTGAGCGACTACAGAGGGATCAACACATTGAAATCGAAGGAGGGAAAGTATCAACGGCACTGAGAAATAGATTGAAGAAATACGTAAAGCATCCTCAGAAGATTGACCTTGAGGACAAGGTCGGTGAGAGAGGGAGTAATGATATGATCCCAAATCATATAATAGCCTTTACAGAAATCAGAAACCAATTCTAAATAGCAACATTAACTTTCCAACAGAGAACTTATATTAAATAGTACAAGAGCTTCACAATGACAATATACAACAGAATAGATCAAATCATTACAAAGATTGTGATGACTATACGAAAGAACAAGAGCAACAGAGAACGAGAGACAATGTAAGCGCTACAACCAAGAGTCTAACAAAGAAGAATTGAACTAAAGCAACATAAGCAAAACCATATCAGTAGGAAGTAAATCCCATCATAGAAATAAAGCCAAAAAAGAACAGGCTTGATAACAAGAAAACAAGAAGATTAGTAATAACATGACTCCTTGCTCATACCTCAACCGCCAAAGAAGATCAAGCAAGTTGATATGATTTGTAAATGAATTACCAAAGTAAAGACGATCCGCCTAACAAACTGTAGATCAATGTAGTAATTAGCATAGAGCTTAGATCCAACATAAACAGAAAAGTATAAATAAGGATCCAAAGCCAAACAGAAGGGGAATCAAGAATTTCAGAAAGGAACTTAGCTCTTCGGTCTTCCCCGCTTTCTTCTCTTCTTCCTGCTCAGATTCTTCTAGGGTTTCCTCACCGGAAACCACCGCTCCCACCGGAGAGACCACCGTTTCTCCTCCGCTCCCAGCCGCAGCCATCCTTCTTCTCGGGAGTTCTTCGTCGACTCGAACAGACGAAACAAAACAAACCAAAAGAGAATAAAGGTTAGTATCAATCCAAAATTCATTTCGAGCGTGATTCACGCAGATCGAAAGGCAAAGGCCCAGATTCAATCTAGAGATCAAACCGCACAGAAACAACGCGTGTAATCCACTCACCAAGAACATCCGAACCCTCTCGATCAAGAAAGCATCCAAGGGCAAAAGATAACACAAGACAATCAGACGGCTCAAGCAAGAAGCAAAGAAGAACACGATCCAAGCCCATCCAACGGCCGAGAAGAAAAGGCGCTAGATCCAACGGATCAGGAAGCTCCCGAACCGATTCCTTCCTTTTAACTCAGCCGAGTTAACTCAATTGGAAAGGGTTTAACTCACTGTTTGACTCAACTCACACCCAGTAACCCATATGAGAAATGAGCCGTAATGCAATCCAGAAGGAATTTATCACTCAAGCTCACTGTATCAAGCTAATTACAGAAGTTAATCACCCTCTCAGCTGTTAATTACTGATATAGATACATATCATTAAACTTTGTTTGGGGTTGTACTTTGGGCGATCTTTTTATTATTAATTATATCGATACATAAACATATTTTAAAAAACAATATAAAAATAAAAAAAACAAAATTGATCGCAAACGGTCCCTAAATTATTGTACACTCATGTAATCTTTAACTGTTGTGATTTAGCTATTTAATTAATAAAAAAATCGACGGTGTAATAACCACCTTTTATTAAAAGTAGAATTTTATATATATATATATATATATATATATATATATATATATATATATATATATATATATATATATATATATATATATGATCGTAGTCATCTTTGAAAATCTTTATTTTATTAAAAGTAGAATCATTATTTTTTATTAAATGACAAAAGTGTTTAATAATTTTGTGGCGTATTTTTTATTTTTTTTCAAAATCAAATTTCAAATTATTCTAATCAGAAGAGTTTAGCTGAAAGAATAAAATAAAATACCGTTTAATCTTCCTATTTGATGATTATATTACATATATTCAGACGAACATGCATTAGCTAGATTACTGATATTTTAAATTAAATTTATTATTAAAATATTTTTCTCACAATATAAAAATCTTTAAAAAAATTAAATATTTAATATTTAATTTAATTTAATAAATATAAAATATTAAAAATTATATTATAACTGCGGATCGACCTGATAAATTCTTACAAGTACAAAATGTGCTTTGATAAATCAATTTCCTGTTAGAACATCACTCCATAATTTTAATGGAACTTTATTCTTTTTTTTTTTAAAAAAAAAAGACATCTAAATTTTTTTAGCATAAACATTCTATAAACAGTTTTTTTCTTGAATTAAAAAGAAAATTCTGAATCAATTAACTAACTAAAAATTAATCAGAATTATTAAATTTAATTCAAGTTAAGTGCCATAATTGGGTGACCAATTAACATCTCAATTTAAAATTAATTTGAAATATCTCCAAAATGGCTGTCGGTTACCTCCTTATCAATTGAGGACTGGAAATTATGCAAAGTACGTTAATATATCATTCTTCGTTTACTTCAAAGGCCTTTGTACTCGGCTCTCAATGGCATTCCAGAGCAGCCCAATTAGCGCAAGCGACATAGCTCTCTATTTCATGGGCTGAGCAAAAACCACTCATTCCTTGGACAGAGAATCCTCTATAAGAAAAATATTTCGGTTAGTTTCATAATATTGACTGTAAATTTATATATATAGCCTTTCATTTATAGCACATGAAGGAAAAAAAAAAAGTTTAAAAGCCATTTGAAAACACTTTTAGTTCCTATTTTTATTTTATTTTATTTATATTTTGATTTAAAATAAATAATGTATAATATCATAAAAAAAATATTTTTAACTTTTACTATATTATTAATGAATTGATTTATAAAATGATGAGATCAATCAAAGATAAAATAATATTGATGGTCATGATGATGATGAAGGTAGCGGATGACACGATTTATAATAATCAATGGATAATGGAACTTGGAAGTGACTAAAGATAGGATTGTCAAAAATATTCATTATTCACGAACAACTCGTCTTTGACTAATTAATTAGCTCGTTTTTTATTCATTCATTAAGTAAACGAGCCAAACTCGAAAAAATATTTAAGATAAACAAGCTAAAAATGAATAATTATTCATTTGATCATTTTATACTCATTTTAACTCCAAAATAGTATTATTTTCACAGAAGGGAATAATAGCATAGAAAAATAATTCAAAATATACCACATAATATGAAGCTTACGACATCCATTTTTATGGTGAGGATTAGGGTCAACCTAAATGTACCTTTATAAATTTATTGAATATGTAAATTAAATAGAACTGACTTACTTTAGTGTAAATTGTATATTAAAGAGCATTGATCAATGTTATTTTTAGGTGTTTGTGAATCTTGTTGTGTGCTAGAAAATCGATTTTAGAGAAAAAGTTTATTTACTTTATTGTGAAATCCAAAGACACATGATATTTGAAGAATGAATAAGAAACTCTAGGATTTTTACCTGAAAAAACTGTTGAAGATGGGGAAAAATCACGGGGCCTAGCTTAGTAAAAATCTTCCACTATGTATCTATTTCGGAGCACAAAGTTGTTCAGATAACGGGATTACAGAATTTTATATGAGAAAACCTGACAATAGGAATCCCAGAATTGGGTAATAATAGCTATGCAGTAGTGGTTAGGCTATAACAGTTATTGGTGGCAGTTGGTGATGGTGAACAACGGCGGTATGTAGGATAATGATGAGTTACGGCGGGTCGACGACGATGATCGATAGTGGTGGTCACGGCATGCCGATGGTCGCGGCGCACAAATGACGATGGTCGCGAGCAACAGGTCGCGGTGATGACCGACAACAGTGGTCGATAGTGATGACCGGCGACGGTCGTTGATGACGACAATGATCGATGGTGGTGGCCGACGGCGGCGGCCTGCAGTGGTCGGCAATGGCAACAGGCGACGGTGGTCAATGGAGGTGATCGGCGACGATGGCCGGCAACGGTGGTCGGCGGTGATAACCGGTGAAGGTGGTTGATGGCAGTAAGGACCGGCGGTGGTAGCCGATCGTGGCGGTTGGCGGTGGTTGACAGCTGACGACGGTGGTCGGCGACCGTCGAGTGGTGGCACGATTATGCTTGGAGGATCTTCAAGCCTTAGAGCTCTCTCTTCTCTTTAGCTTGGGCTCCTCTCATGTAAAGAATGATTGTCTATTTATAGATTAGAGAGATGATATTTCTGTAAATACATGCAAAATCCAAACCACTCCATCGGACGGCTTAAAATGATTCCCTTGATCATCTGATATATTTTATGTATTTGAATGCTCAAATGAAGTGAGAATCAAGAGATCTTGGGCTTGTTAGATCTGGCTCGTCAAGATGCTTGATTTGATCATAAACACTCTATATTTAGAAACTATTTAGAGATTTAACTGATATCCCAAAGTTTCTAATGATATTTTAAATGCTTGATCTGGACTAGTTTCGACTTAGGATCATATTGCTTTTGACATCAATATTCGTGCTTCGACTAATGGAATTTCTAGTGTCATATCATATCTCATGATGAACTATGTGATCAAATGGGCAGAAATTATTCTATGCTGAGATTGAAATATTTCTATGCTCATGCTTTAAGAAAAAAAATGAAATAAATATCATAATTAATAGGGATTATAATGTCATTGAATTGAGTGGAAAGATGACCATTCATATCAAACTAGAGAGGGATGAATTTGTGCTCAATTGAGTCAAACTAACCTTGAGCTTGACAAAATATATCCCAATGCTTTTATTCTTTTCTATGACATATATATTTATTATTATTATTATTATTATTATTATTATTATTTTTGCTCAAATGAAGACTAAGGAGATGGAGATGGTGATTATTTGTTATTATTATTCAACTACATAATTATGATTGCCCCTTGTATGAGTAATCAAAAGAAACGGAGGGAATGAGAAACTCTTCACATCCTAGCAAAGAGCTTGCATAAAAAGAAAACACTTGAAATTAAAATTCTATTGATCTAAAAAGTAGCACATAAGGGGACCTCCCCACATCCCACCTTATATGATGTTCTAAAGTTTATAGATTTTGGGGATAATAGTGAGTTTTGAATTTTACATCCCAAGTTATCATTATGTGCAATAATGTTTATAGCATTAACAAGACTTTAAAGTTTTAATTTTATATGAAGATCTAGCATATGTAAATAGATGAAGTTTGTAAGAGACACTAAAATTTGTATGCGTGAAATCTAAAGAAGAAGAAAAAAATTATGAGATCTAACCCAATGAATTTGCCTAAATACACTCTTCTCTTTAATTAAAGAAATAAGGTTATAAGGTATAGAACACAAATTTGATTGCCTATGAATGTGATGAAGAATATTGTTGATTTAGTGAAGGGTGTTGTCAGTAAGTTAACAATGTTTGATAGACGATAAATAGACAGGGAATGTCAAATGATGACAACATGTCACAAGTAGTTGGATGATGTGGTCAGACAACGTTGAGCGAGTAATATAATTTAAAAAATATGTTAATTGAATTTATATCCAAATGTTTCATAATAACTCGTGATCTTTATGAGTAGAGTCTAAATATTTGTGAGAGATTGTAAAATTTTTATTGAAAAAAAAAGCAATAGTAAAGATCAACAATGAAAATAATAATCAATACATTAATAGAAAATCTATCTTAGCAAATTGAATCTTGATATAATATTTAGGTTCAAAATTTTAAAAATTAAATTCAAGATTATCTAAATTATAATTTCAATAAATTATAATTAAAATGAACATTTTAATGTAGACATCAAAAATACTTTGATTTGTATTCAAATTACTGTGAAAAAAGCACTTTAAGCATAGTTAAAAAAATTTTATTACATTAATTATACAATTAAATAATTTCTAAATATTACATATTTACAATTAAAATAAATCTCAATAAATCATTCAATTTTAAAATTATTAAAACATTTAAATATTAAATAAATGATCAGTAATAAAGAGAATAGCACAATATGCTGCCATGCTGGATATTATTTTAAAAGTTTACTTAAATTTATTAAAATATCACTGCAAAAATTAAATCTAGACCTCATTCTTCCCATAATATGTTAATCTAAATTTGAATAACTTTAATATAAAATTTAATACTCAATGTTAATAATTATCATCAATAACTATTATTATTAAATAACTGTACTAATTTTTAAATTTTACTTACATAATTAATTTTAAAATATTTATTCTGACAACTATGAGATTTCATAGTATTTGCAAGACGGTATATTAATAGTTACAAAAAATTTTAAATATAATATTAAACATATAAGGCATGCAATTATTACAGGTCGGAACCTCCGACGCAACTCACAACTGAAAAGCTCATGGTCGGAAACTAAGGTTATGCTCGCTCCCTGCCACATCCAAAGACCGACGGTGCCTCCAGGTTCGATTTCCTTCCTTCGTTATAGATCACGGCAATTTTTTGTAGGATCTTCTCTTCTCTCCTTTTGACCTCCGGCCGAGCGTTCCTTTTTTCCTCTACCCACTATGGATCCCGAGGGGGGCTTTTCTGCCAACTTCCCTCTTCTTCCCTCATCTATTCCTAATTCTGTTTTGGGTGCCCCTCCTCAATCTTCGACTTCTTTGCCTATGGGAATCCAGAGACCAACTGCCCCTAATTCTTGCAACTAGAAAGACTTGCTTATGTCCCAAAATGAGAAAAGTAGATCCGTTGCCTTATCATATGTCCCTCCTACATCAGACGAAATCTGTTTTTTTTTAATCTGAACTAAAAGAATGTCAAAAGGATTGGTCCCTATCTTTAGTCGGTCATGCGATTGGGAAACGCCCATTCTATGGGTCTCTCCATGCGGCAATCAAAAGAAAATGGGCATTCAAAGGGGGGTTGGATCTGTTATCTCTGGAAGGGAATTTTTTTTCTATTTAAATTCAATTGTTATGAAGATTACGATATGGTCTGGGATCATGGACCGCACTTCTTAAATGGGCGTCCATTTATTTTCCAAAAATAGTCGTGGGATTTTTGACCCTCTAAAGAACACATTTCTGATATACCTCTTTGAATCAAACTGTCGAACTTCCCTCTTTGTTGTTGGAACGATGCGAGATTCTCTAAAGTGGTTAGTTCTGTTGGTCTATTGGTATTCCCCTCGCTGTTGATAATTTAATGGCATCTAAATCGAGGATTACATTTTTATTAGAATGTGTGTACAAGTTAACCGCTTATCTCCCCTCCCTGATTTTGTCTCTCTGAATTTAAACGGTTGCAAGTTTCAACAAGAGATCTTATATGACTGGAAACCGAAGGCGTGTTCTAGATGCTCTTCATTCTCGCATAAAAATGACTCTTGCCCACTTAATCTTGAGAAAAGACCTGAATCTAGGGGTCACAGCCGAAGTCAAATTCCTCGTGTTCCCCTCAAGCACACTGCTACTAACATGTCGAGTGCTTCTGTCCTTCCCGCGGCTCAGGTATCTCTAACTCCCTCAATTCTTACTACTCATAATGTTACCCCCTCAATTCAGAACCCCTTGGAAATCACTCCTATAAAGAACTTAAACCAGTTTCTAGCTCATTCTCCTTCGCAAGAAGAAACTCTTGATATATATCATACCTTCTAGCCCTACAGCCAATATTCATATCCCCCTCCCCTCCCCTTCCCCAACCTGATAATCCTCTCCAACACGATATCCCTAATGCTACCACTATTGGGGTAACTAACCATTCCTCTGCTGCTTCCCGGGCTCATACTCAATCCCAAAAATCTTCGAAACAGCAATCCAAAATCCCAAGTAAAAGTGTGCAAAATAATGATCAGTCCAAGTCCACCTCGAATCACAATGGGCATAGCCATAAAGCTACGTTCAAAAGGAAGGGGGTAAGTAATGCTTTCTTCCCTGATGTCAATGAATCCTAAGATTGGGTGTTGGAATGTTCGTGGACTCCTTGCTGAAGGCAAACACTCTGATTGTAAAAGAATTTTTAAGTTATTCATCCTTGATCTTCTTTGTCTTCTTGAAATAAAGCTATCTTCTTTATCATTGAATAAAGGTCTCTTTCATAAGAAACTTCAATTGTTCTCTCCTGAAGAAAGTCTGACAATTTCGATAGTTGCCCAGGCAGCAGACTATGGCTTAAGTGGAATTCAAATAATTTATCATTCAAGACTATCTCAAAGAGTGCCCAATTCATTCATGGTTCTGTTAAGAGCAATGGTATATCTGAGTTTTTTTTATTACCTTTGTCTATGGTCATAATAACCCTACTGATAGAAGGGCCCTTTCGAATTCTTTGTGTGAAATAACTGCCTCAATGAACTCTCTATGGATAATTCAAAGGGACTTCAATTGTATTATCTCCTGTAAAGAAAAATTAGGGGGTAACCCTACTCCCTCAAGTAAAATGATTGATTTATATTGTGGGTTGTTGGACCTTCCTTTTTTTTATACTTGGTCCAACCTTCAAATTGATAAACCTACTTTTACTAAGATTGACAGAGTTCTTTGTAATGCCTATGGATCAACTCTTTCACATGCTCTTCTTTCTCACTCCTCCATCAATAAGTTTACAAGATTCTTGAAGGGATGTTTGGTTCTTATGATGATCCTCTTTTTGTGCTTCTAAAGAA
The DNA here is from genome assembly GCA_021442155.1 of Cymbidium sinense. Classification (NCBI taxonomy): domain Eukaryota; kingdom Viridiplantae; phylum Streptophyta; class Magnoliopsida; order Asparagales; family Orchidaceae; genus Cymbidium; species Cymbidium sinense. Next base: position 135,404,618 of record CM038216.1, read on the forward strand.
GATTCAAATTACTAAATTACTTCTCAAAAAGAAGGAATGAACATTCTCATCCCTCCAAACTCAGATATCTTCCACAAAAATGGAACAAGAAGACATCCTCCTTCGCCTTGAAAGAGACCCCTTTAATGATGATTTATTAAGAGAATCTGTTGAAATCAAAAATAGATATTCCAATCTCATCAAAGATGAATGTATTTGGGCTGCCCAATGGGCTAAGGCACATTGGCTAACATCTTCTAATGATGACATCAAATTCTTATACTGCTCTATTAAAGATCGGCAAAACTCCAATCGAATTAGAAGCCTTCAAACTGATAGTGGAATTATCTCTAAGCCTAACTCTATTGCTAATGAGATCTACAATTATTTCTCTGAGCTCTTCAACTATAGGTGGTCTTGTGTTATTCCTCCACCAAACTTGCCAACTGGTAAAAGAGTGTCTCTTATGCAAGCTGTTGAATTGATATATGATATCTCTAACCAGGAAATCATTGAGGCATTGTATAGTTTTGCTAATAACAAATCTTCTGGTCTTGATGGGTTTAATGCAAAATTTTTCAAGGCTAGTTGGAATATCACCGACAAGCAGTTTTTTTTGGCTGCTCATCATTTCTGTAAAACTGTAAAACTTCCCCCTCCTTTTAAGCATACTCTTATTACTTTGATTCCTAAAATAAAGCATTCTAATGTTCTCTCATATTACAGGCCCACATCATTGTACAATACCTTCTATAAAGTAGTGACAAAAGTGCTTGCTAATAGACTAAAAAAAATTATTCCATCTATCACACATATGGCTCAATCTGCATTTATAAAAGGAAGAGATATTTCTGACAATATTGCTTTAGCTCATGAGATAAGTTTTGATTTTTTGTCCAGTTGTAACGGCAACACTTTGTTGCAAAACTTGATCTTCGCAAAGCTTTTGATCTAATCAATCGCCAAGCTCTTCTATAGATTGACCCAAAAAGGTTTTCCTCAACACTTTATAAAATGGATTGAAGCTTGTATTTATGATATTCCTTTTTCTGTGGTCCTGAATGGAGGGATTAAAGGTTACTTTGGCACCTCTAATGGCCTAAGACAAGGGTGTCCTCTTTCACCTTTTCTTTTCTCCATTGCAATGGATACCTTCTCTTGTTTGCTAGAAGAACAAGTAATTTTGGGAAAATTTCTCTCCTGCAATCAGTGGGAGTTGTGTCATATCTCATTTATTGTTTGTTGATGATCTTTGGTTTCGGGATTAGCTTGCATCAATCTCTTAAATGCTCTCTAACTACTTTGGTTGATTACCTTGGTTTGGAGATTAATAGGGATAAGTCTATAATTTGCTTCTCCAAAAACTTTAAACATGCTGATCCCCTCAGTAGAATATTAAATATCAATGCTGGCTGCTTCCCTCTCAAATATCTAAAGTTTTATCATTTTTAAGCTCTTTTTGACAAGTTGTATCTTTGATTAGCGGGGTGGAAAAGTAAGATTATGTCCTATGGTGACAGATTTTAGCTTCTTCAGGCTACGGTCAATAGCTACTTGTCTTATTGGTTTAGATCAATATCTATTCCTAAATGCATTTTTAAAAAAGGTCTCTTCTATTATGGCTAACTTCTTTTATCACAATGGAGAAGTGCATAAACTACATCTTATTTCTTGGGCAAAAATAGCTCTTAGAGGTATTGGGTTATATTCTACTTCTACCCTTAACTCTGTGTAAAGTAAAATGCATGTGAAGAGTATTAAATAATGCTTCTCAGTTTGTTGAATGGTGTCGGGGAAAATATATTTCCCTATGGTATAAAAAATGGAGCTCGTATTTCTCCCTTATGGAGAGAATTAAAAATATATGCATCTCGATTCCGTCGGATGACCTCTTTTAACATTGAAGATAAATCATCACTATCATCACTTGACCCTTGTAACGGTTCATCTTGTATGAAATTATGAGGAATGATTGTTTTTTTAATTTTTCAATTAACTATAGACTTAATTCGATTTTTTGCAATGATTTGGTATCTAATTTGAGTGAGTTGCTATCTTGATTCCCTTCGGTGGTGAAATTCATGTCTGAATTCACTATATTTCAGCCTAATTGTGTTGTTCTTTAGGATAAAGCACTGAAACTTACCTCTAAGCTTATTCTCAAAGCCTTGTTTGAGAACACCCCTATGGTTAACTGGCATAGAGAAGTTTGGTTTAAAGGATATGCCCTCAATTATGCGATTTTCTGTTGGATGACCTTTCTTAAAGGACTCAAGACTTCTGATCTTTTTCAAACTAGAGGATTGGGCTCTACTCATTTTTGCTATTTTGTAAGCGAGGAATCTCATTCCCACCTCTTTTTGAATGCTCAATCAATAACCCTTTTGAGAAAACTTCTACCTCATGGTAACTACATACTTCATCTCATCCATGTTAAATGAAATGAGAAAAAATAAGGTTTTGGCTATATTATGCTATTTAATCATTGTTGTATCAGTGTATGTTATTTGGAAGGAAAGGAACTCTCAATTCTTTAAGCAGGTGGCAAAATCCTCCTTATGGATGGAGAATCAAATCAGAAATATTGTTGCGCATAAGTTGAGAAGGTGGATCTTCAAAGATTATTGGCCTAAAAATATTATTCGAATTCTTTTACAATGGAAGCAGAATGAAAGTTTTTGAGTTTGGGTTTTGTGGGGTGTGTATTTCTTCTTCTATTCTCTATATTTCATGGAAGGACGATGATGATTCTTTGAGCAATTTTTGTGGTAATTGGATGCTTTTGATTGGTTCGCAATGGAAGGCCAAGTTACAACATGAACCTCATTTACTTTGTCTGGTTTTTATCTGTTCAAGATAATTATGTTAAAATCCCATAAAGGATCTCAAGGATGACAACTTTGGCAACTAGTGATAGTTTAATTGGCTGCCCATCATCCTTAAGGTGGATGATTTTTGTGATCGGAGTCTTTAAACTTAACTATATTATCTAATTTTGTTTTTATTATGTCCTTCATCTCTTAGCTGATAATTTAGCTTAGTTTTTTTAAATTTTTCAATCTTTTCTGGATTACCGTAAGTTTTATGTATTTGTAAAACTCATTTGAAATGAAATTGGAGTTCTCCCCTTACATTTTCCCAAAAAAAAAAAAAAAAAAAAAGCTCATGGTCGAAAATTTTGTCCATTTCTTTCATAATCGTTCTAGATCAATCAGTTAAGTGAGTTAAACACTCGGGGAAACAATTTCCAAATTACAAATTACAAATTACACCCTCCTATGGTTGCCATCTTTCAGGAAAACAAAAAATAGAAAAAACAAAAAACTGGGCGAATTACAGGCAACCCCACCTAGATTAACAAGAAACAACAAAACGTCCCCGACGCAAAACCGGAAACCACCGCCGTTCATCATTAAATTCAACGAAAAATCTCAGCCCTTAATCGACGAGGCCCGCGACCCGAACATCCTCTCGAGAAGGATCACGACGGCCATGGCGAGCGCGGCGTCGAAACCTGGCAGTACGACGAGGCGGAAAACGTCGCCGCCGAAAACGGCGCTTCCGACCGCCTCCTTGCGCTCAATCTCCGCAACCGGTTTATGCCTCTCGTCGTAGACTACACACGACCTCTGCGCGAAAGAACCTTCCACGTCGTATATCGCCTCGGCAAACTCGCCGCCGACACCGCAGTGGACAACGTGGGCCAGTGACTTTGATCGGACAAGCGCAACATGCTTCCACGCTGAGAAGATAGGGCTCGACGCCGCCGCTGCTTCCCCCTTGTAGATGCGCCATTGATTAGTAAGAGTAAATCGCTGCATCAAAGGAGAATCAAGAACGATTACACTCAGGGACGATTCCACCAAAAAAAAATGTTCCGGAGAAGAGAACGCATTTCTTATTTAAGAAATTGAGGGGATTTAGTACCTTTCGGCGGATGGTAAAGAGAGATTTGCCAATGGCGTCCATGAGGACGATTTCGTTAAGGCTAGATGAGGAATAGTTGTCGACGCGATAGACGAGGTTCCCCTTGTCGTCGTAGACAGTGAAGCCACTGCAGTTGAATAGAAGGGATTTCCGCCACACCGTGAGCACGGCCTGCTTCCCGCCGGGGACGATGGGTATGGACTTAGCGGAAGATTCGGGGATCGGCGAATTAGGGTAAATCCTGGTCATCCTCTGTCGAGATTTTCAAATTCTCGGCGACTGGCGGATGAACGAGTCGAATTAAACCACTGCCCGGAATGGTGCGAGTGGGTGAGGGCTTTCCGATTCCCTTGGTTAGGGTATTTATAGCCTTCATTGACGACAATGCCCATCCTCTTTTTCAGTTTTTACCAACTACAGCGCGAGTTTCAAGCCTGGGCAGTTAGTTGTTTCACAAGACAGAATAATTTTATGAGTGTAAGATAATATCCTACATTTAAAGGGTATTTGAGTTTTTATAAATTTACAATCTAATATATAAAATGTTTTATATTTTATATAATATCTTAATCTTATAATAATATCAAAATATATACATATAATATATATTTCTTAAATAAATTAATATTAATAGTATTTCTTTAATCATTTATTAATATTGATGTTATATAGTTAAATAAAAAATTTAATATTAGATATTTAAATATAAAAAATTAATATATATATATATATATATATATATATATATATTCCGGAATGTACATCAGAGCCAGGTAACGGCTTCTCACTGACTTATGCTCGTCGGCCAGCCTAGTCCGGCCAATTCTCCGAAGAGATCTTTCATTTGATCTTGTTGTCCGCTAGAAAATCAATTGCAATAGAATAAAAATTTATACCTTAGTTTTATTATGGGATTCAGCACACATAGATATTTGAAGAATGAATAAGAAAACTATAGAATTTTTTATGTGGAAAACCCCAGGAAGAAGGTAAAAAATCATAGATTTCAATAAATCTTCCACTATGTCTATTTCAGTACAAAGTTTTTCGATATGATATTAAATATATATGAAAATCGATAATGGGAATCAGCAGAAAATGTACTGGTTTGTGCATAATTTGCTTGATTGGTGAATGGTGACGATGGCGTAGCGATATGATGACCGGCAGATAATGACAACGATGCGGCGGTGGTGGCGATGGTGGCCAAAAGCGGTCGATACGATGATGATGTCGATGGTAGTTGTTGAAGTCGATGGTGATGATGGTTTTAGCGCGATTGCATGATACGGATGGTTGGCGGATTAATGGCGATGGTGGTTGATGATGGGTGGCGGTGGTGGCATCAGTGATGATTATCGGAGGATCTTGGCCCAGTCTCTCTTTTCTTGCTCCATTGTGAAGAATGAGGAGTTATTTATGATTAGTGATATTTCATTTATCCAAAATTCGGATGACTGAAATGATTCTTTGATTATCGATGTATTTTTTAATATTTGAATATGAAATTGAGGAATTAATCTTGGGCTTGTTAGATCCGCCAAACGCTTGATAAAACCTCCATTTAGGAGTGATATCGCAAAATTTTCAATTATATTTTAAGCCGATCCGGTTGATCTTGTTTCGAATCGGTCACGTAGATCAATTAGTGAAATTTTCAATATTAGGCCTTGCCACTTATTTGTTCATGTTTACAAGTAGTAATTATGTCTCTAATAAAATTTGCAATGATTATTGTTTAATAATTAAATGACAATTTAAACTTATTTTTCTTTCAACTTTGGATAAAATTAATTTTTAGTTAAAATTTATTGTAAATCGAAATTTTCTTTATACAGTTATTAATTGTGTTTAAATATATTTGTGATTAATGATAATTATTTAATCAAAATTTATGAAATATATAATTAAAATATTTAGCATATAATTACGAAAAAAAAATCATATTATAATATCTGATTAAAAAATTGTTTAGCACATACTAATTTAATCATTTTTTCGTATAATTAGCAGAGATCTAAGATCAAAAGCTTATTTTTAATCCGTCTTAAAAAATGTGTCATTAAAATCGAAAATAAATGAATCAAAATTAGAAATTTTAAAATATTATAAATTTTGCATCGCCCCTCCTCTTGTATAATGAATAATAAAAAATATTTTAATTTAATATTTGTTACTGATACATCCTCAGAAAATTAATGTCACCGAATCTGGCATTTTTAATCTTGATCTAATCAATTTAAAGCCTACAGTCGATGGTAGATGAGCGAAACATGCATCAGCGTAGTCGATCGGCTCGATCATTCGAATCGCTATCGACATGAAAATGGATCACGATTTCAATGGTCCGACATATTTATATTCAGTCGGCCGGCGTCAGGAATCCAAGATCACCTTCAACATCATTAAGGCACCGGATCATCAAAATACACCGTCGATCGGATCGGTCAGATGGGAGTGGTTGGAGTTTTCCACAATTTACAAGGCTCTCCCAAAATCTATAAATGAGCCTCATTCTCACCAGAGGGCCGAATCGATTGGAAGACCAGAGAGCTCGAGAACCACCTCGACCGACCTTGATCTATCACCACCTACCACCAAGTGGTGCGAAGATCGAGCTCGCCGGAGATCGCCGGAGAGGACTAGAAAAGACCGGTTCTCTTTTCTCAGATAGGTTGCTCCCGAAGATCCGTTCTGCCGCTTTTAGAAACTTCTCCCTTGGGTTGGAGTTGTATTGTATTTTTACACTTTGGAATATTGTTTCCAGTAAACACCTTCTTCTCGACTAGCGAAGCGGGACTGTATCTTTGAACACATAGTGAAAGTTCTGACGGGCAGGCCGTTTCCCTTAAGGTTTTCCACGTATAACCCACGTGTTCATATCCCTTGTGTGTTGGATAATTTTTTGGGCTGACGAAGATCTCACCTGAATAAAATTCTCAGCAGTTTGGCGTCGTCTGGGAACAACGGTTTCCCCATTGCTATATCTCCACTATGGTTGGTAAGCGGGGTTTCGCTCCAACGCTCCTCATTTCTCAGGGCCCAGTCTCCAACACTTCTCATAACAGACTTACGTCTGGTGAGGGTCCGTCGGGCCCTCTTTGGAAGATCGCGTTCAAGGATGGAGGATTCCCGAGCGAAATTCTTGACTCTGCGAGAGGGCCAAAGCGTTCCCGGAAGAGCCGCGGGTTCCGCGCGACCTCATAATCTAGATTTTCTTCCACGAGAATGATTGCAGGAATGCCGGATCAACAAGTAGAGAACCCTTGGCAGATGCGAACTTACGGATACCGCCATTCTACTCACATGGCTACCCATTTCGATGAAACTCCACGTCACCTTATGCGATGAACTACGGCGGCGTGCGGGAAGAGTTCACAATCGAATGATCCATTCTCCGCCTCTTCCAAAACTTCGTCCAGCTTCGAGATCATCTCGCAATACGATTCGAGATTCAAGCTTCCGGCATGGACCTTTCGATGGCACGTCCGTGCGAGCATATCGATCACTTTGAGCGATCATGCATTCGGTATGACTATCTTGTGTCAGGTATTCCCAGCGACTCTCAAAGGACAGGCTCGTACTTGGTTCTATTCCCCAGGGGTCTCAGATCATTTGGAGCTTCAGATTTTTTTGTAGAAACGGTTCGGAACAAGAGAATCATCAGGATTCATCACATCCTTGAGAATGATGGAGAGTCCCTCAAAGAATACTTCAGAGGTTCTCCCTCAGCGACAGAATCTGAGAGTAGATCCGGAACTTTTGAGGCGTGCTTCTGAGGACTCCGATACTTCTATTCATCATTAGAGACAGTCCATTCTATGCTAACGGTCCCGAATAGAGGCACAAATCTCCGTGAAGCTATCGGTGCTCATCAGCGGTTTGAACCACCAAGCGACAAGCGGAAGAAGGTTCCCAAAGATGATGTTCAAACATCTCGAGAAAAAGAGAGAAGCGACAACCTCCCCAAAACCTCCTCGGCGACCTCGATGACTCGACCGGAGAGGAAATATCTGACTCTCAACGTCATGCCGAACATCTCCTATTCGGAAGAGGATGGTCAAGTGGCCGCGACCTTTAAAGCTGGAATTGGAAATCAAGAGAAATTACGCCACTTTCCGCAGTAGAACCGAAGAGTGCCTGGAAGGAGGAGATTGAAAGACTCACGTCGGGGGGTACTAGGCGTTTTATACAAAACCAACCAGCTGTCAAGCAAATCTTTGAAGACTCGAGGAGCCGAGGTCGGAGAGAGAGATAAACAATTCGGGAGGGCGGTGTTATCAGTATTGTTCATTAGCCCTTCAAGAGCGGCGAAGAAGTCTCGGGTTGACCATTCTATCACCTTTGATGATTTAGATCTAGAGGGCTTCGCATCCCACATCAAGATCCCCTTATCATCGGTCAGGTGTGATCCGTGCTTCAATATTAAAGGATATTGATCGACAATGGGAGTTGGTTGATGTTCTTTTTTACTCCACTTTCCTCGGCATGGGTATAGAAGAGAAGCTTCAAGCGGCCTGTATGGATTTGATAATCGTGGTATTAGTGGAAGGGACAATCGTCTTCCGTCTTGGGAATTTCCCGAACCGCAACCCCACTTGATTTATTGTAGTCAAGTGCAGTCAGCGTGCACAATATTTGGGAGACCTCTCCATATTGGCCGTCACATGCCTCACCTCAAGATGAAATTCCCGACACCTGGCATCGTGGTAAGTGGAATCAACGAATATGGCGTCTTTATCAAAAAAAGACCATTTACGGTAACCCTCAACATCGAGAACTTGACTACGAGATGAGGATGCCTCGAAAGGGCTTCTCGTTGAAGATGTAATTTGTCTTCCTATCTCGAAGTTGATCCATCGTGAAAGGTGAAGGTGGGATCGTTCTTTTATCGAAATCGAATCGTAGATTTTACTAAAATCAAGATATCTTTGCACGGGCGCGCTCGATATTACGGGCATTGAGAAGTCATTATGCACTCCAAAGTTGACTCGACTACAAGCGCGTGATCTGAAGAAAAGAACCTTCACGAGCGATTGCAGGTCATAGAACAAGAAATCACCAAACTTACGGAAGTCAAATTCATTCGAGAAGTCTACCCCAGTTGGCTAACGTAGTGTTAGTCAAGAAGGCCAGCGTTCTGGAGAATGTGCATTTACACGACCTTAATGGTGCGCTCAAAAGATAGCTTCCCCTTCCTCGTGTCAACTAGTTGATGCGACGACAGATCATCTGAGCTTCATGGATGCCTATTGCTACAATCAAATCGGGATGAACAAAAGCAGATGAGGAAGCAACATCCTTCCAAACAAATAAGGGACTATCTTTGCTATCAAGTCATGCTATTGGACTAAAAATCTTTGGAGCAACATATCAGCGCTTATGAATAAGATCTTCAAGGATCTTATAGGGCACAATATGGAGGTGTATGTTGATGATATCTTGGTGAAGAGCTTGAAAATATTACGACATATTTCGATGCAGTGCTTTGACATTCTTGACACTACAAGATGCGGCTCAGCAAGCAAGTGCATTTTGGAGTTTCTTACGGAAATTCCTAGGCTTCATGGTCACTCGGCGGGATAGAGGCCAACCCAGAAGATAAAAGCACTCAGGACATGTCACCTCAAGAACGATCAAGGAAGTCCAGCGTTTGGTGGAAGGATTGCGCTTTATCGCGATTCTTGGCCTGGGAGATAAGTATCTACCATTCTTCAAAATCTTAAGGGGTGCACGAGGAAATGGATTCCGTGAAGGGCGAATGTCGGGGCTTTTGAGCAACAGTCTATTTAGCTTCCCCTCTATTCAAAGCCTATCAAGGAGAGCGTACATCTATCTTCTTGTTTCTTCTCATGCGTAAGTCTCGTCGCGTGAGGAGAATTCATTCAACGACCCATTTATTATGTCGGAAATTCTTTCGATCTGAAGGGCGCTATCCACTAGCGAGATAAGGCGGCGTTGGCCTAGTGCATTACGCGAAAATTGACCGTACTGCCCATACCATCAAGCGTCACACTCATCTTCCATTAAGAACTATTAAAGCGATGTTTCGGAAGGTTGATGAAGTGGTCGGTCGAGCTTGGAGAGTTTAACATTCATTTTCTTCCGTCGATATAAAGTCACAAGTGCTTTCGGCGTTGTAGAATGTACCATCCCATCACCACGAGCAGATCATTCATCACTCCATGAAAAATCAATGAACATTGTATGTTGATGGAGCTTACCGGTCGGAGCGAGGAATTTTGTTTATCTCCCAGTAAAATAACTTTAGAGTGCAGACTTGACTAAAGTTCCGACCCCAATAATGTCGTACGAGGCCTCGTAGCGACTAAGGCTGCCATTATTTGTGAGGTCGAACTTAGCCATCTACCGGACTCACGGTTGTGGCCTCCGTTGAAGGAGACTTCGATATCATCGCGGCTTGCTCGATGCGTCTTTTGGCAAAGTCACTTCTTGCATCGAGACCATCGGATAACTCATATTCTAAGGGAGGCGAAGCGGATGCCCTCTCCAAGTTAGCCACAGTGGAAGATCTTTTCAAGAGAAAATACATAGAGGACATCCACTTTCCTAGTATTGAGGCCCGGGTGATACAATCTGGAGGACCCAAAAGAATCTTCATGGATTGACGATCATGTCCTTTCTTCAAAGCGGGGCCCAGATGTTATCCGTCTCCGTGAGAGCTTGAACTTCACCATGTCGGTGTGAACTCTGCGGTCCTTCTTTATTTAAAGTGTCTCACCATCTTGAGGCTAACTATGCAATGCGAGAGGTTCATTCAGAATTTGTGGTGAACATTTGGGAGGAAAAGCCCTCGCCTCAAAATCATGAGGCAAGGTTTTCTTGGCTACAATGAAGAAGGGCGCATTGGAGTTTGTAAAGAAGTGTAACAAGTGGTTACATTCCAATCTCACTCATACACCATCCGAACTCACAATCGAGGCATGGCCCTTTGCTCAATGGGGATCGATATAATGGGACCCTTTCCCATTGCCCAGACGAAAATTCATAATCTTGGCGTTGATTACTTCGCGAAGTGGGGGAAGGAGGCCAAAATCACGAAACAAATGCCAAGCAATTTGTGCGGAAAAATATTATTTGTCGTTTGACATTCCAGAAAATCATCACCGATAATGGGGCCGGTTCCGGAAAGACATTCACATCTTTACGCGGGGTCGCATATCAGTTAATCCACACTGTATCCCATCCACAGAAAATGGGAAGTCGATAGGACAATACTAAAAATAGACACGAACCAGGAGGCAATGGGCAAAACTATCCAATGTTCTTTGGGCTTACCACATCAAGGACCCTCTTGGAGAAAGCGCCGCAATCGTGTTTTGGGCCGTTATTCCGGTCGACATCGGTCCGAGCCCAGAACCCATAACTTTAATGCCGACAATGACGATAAGCGATTCCATGGATCTCCCGAGAGACGCGACATGTCGGCCTCAGAATGGCTTCTATCGAAAGGATTGCTCGAGGTTTCAAGAAGGGTAAAGCCGACCAATATCTTGGGGACCTCGTCCTCCCGTCTCGACTCGGCGGGAAAAGGCCCACAACATAACAAACTCTCACCCGGTTTGGGAAGGCCCATATGTGGTGGTGTCAAAATCAAGCGGCGCGTTCAAGCTTAAGGATAGTATGGGAAGACTCTCCCGCGTGCCAGAATGCTACAAACCTCCAGTACTACGGTGGCGTATCGACTTTTTTATTCTAGTTAATCGGAAAACATTATTAGGCGTTTGTATTGTAATTGTTGTTATCGAATTAAACATTTATCGATACTGCTTGTCATACTTTATTGTCCAACCTTGGCATCAAGTTGTTTGATTTATGTTTCATCTATGTTAAAGTTCTCATACTTATTGTGACTTTTTCTTGCTTATGATTGTATTTTAAAACACCCGACTCAAGAGATACGCAACTATTGTTGTATCTCATTCAGGGTAAGATCGATCCCCAGGGAATTCGATCTGATCTTCCTATACATGTTAACATCATCGAGTAACGCTCTGATAAACAACCTTAGATAAGTTGGCAATCCTCTAGACGCCTATAACTTTCTCCATAAAGTTAACATCATCAGTAAACGCCCATACACAACCTGTGATAGGTCAAAATCCTCGGATTCAATTCGAGATCTATATCTGAGTTAACATCGCCGAGTAACGCCTCGATAAACAACCTTGGATAAGTTGGCAATCCTCATATCGCCTACAACTTTCTCCATAACAAAGTTAACATCATCAGTAAACGCCCGATACACAACCTAGGATAGATCGAGAGGTCCTTAGTGGACTTCCCACTCTTCCATACAAGTTAACGCCATCTGCAACACCGACAAACAACCGGATAGGTCAAAATCCTCGCCGATTCAATTTGAGATCTTCTACGTGTTAACATCGTCAGTAACGCCGATAAACAATCTTGGATAAGTTGGCAATCCTCTATAGATCGCCTACAACTTTCTCCATAACAAAGTTAACATCATCGAAAACGCCCATACACAACCTAGATAGATCGAGAGGTTCTGAGAGAACCTCTATAAATATATTCCGCGTAAGTTTGTCATCAAGTAACGCCCGTAATGATCTTAGAATAGATCAATAATTACCCAAAGGGATTCCGATGATCTCTACGCGAATCTTTATCATCGAAAGCACTTTGACACACAACTCGGAAATATTCACAAATAATTTTGTGGATTATTAATACTTCTCGAACATACAAGTACAATCAACCGTAAATAATATACAACACTAAACAAAACATAAAGGAACTACAACTACACAGCCTTTGATGGTCTAGATGATGAAGAACTATCCAGTCATCCGCCGTCCGCTAGAAGGGTCGGGAAGCTAGAGAAAGGACCTCAACACCCCTCCTGAGCATACGCCAAGCGTGTCCCCTTCAAGAAACCTGGATGAAGCCTTCATCAACACACCGCCCAAAGCCTTCACCTCTACATCATACACGTGGTCTCCGCCTCTCAACGTGATCCTCAGATGATACTCTTGAAGGTCGCCGAGTTCAAGTCCTCCACGGCGTGGATCCGCTCCCGCTTCTACCCGAGATAAGGCCTTTCTTTCTAAAAGGAACAGAACTCTTTCTTCCTCAAGACTAAACCTTCTAAAAGATCTTCGGATCCTTTATGAGCAACCAACCTCTGCTCTAGCCTCCACTAATTCATCCCGAGTCCGCCAACTTCCGACAAAAAAGAAAGAGAAGTCGCTGAGTCGCCAACTCGGTCCCCGCACTCATCAAGTTGATTCTCCAACACGGACATCTCTTTTACTTTCTCCACATACCGCTTTATATTCACCATGGAGAAACTTGACCTTCAATGAACTCAATTCTCATTCAAGACAATGTTCATTTTGAAGTCAAGTTCTTGCTTCTTCAAGATTCAAATAAGAAAAATTACGTTAAACACCGTGAAATGGGAAATAAAAGATGATGAATGCAAAAAGGATTGTTAGTTCTTCAAAGATGTCACGACTGCCAGTAGAATGATTCAACACGCCCTCGAATGAAGATCCTTAGGGACGACTACCAAGGGTCTAATTTTCGTATCGATATCACCATCACCTCTTCGCCTCTTTTCCTCTTCTCTATTGAGACGGGTCCTTCAGGGAAGAAGCCGAGGACGCTGGGAGATCCGAAACCTCTTTGTTGGGCTTTCAATGCGCATAAGATCGCCCGGATGAATAGAAAGCCCCTCCAAACAAAGATTCCTCCCGCGACAAATCCGATATCAATCTCAAATCAAGATCTTCAATATTCGAAATTTCGTCCAGATATCTTCATCACCAACTGTAGAGAATGGGTAAATCTCTCGCCTTTCCCCATTTCAAGACCCCGCATTCTTCAAAAAAGAATCTTGCCCAATTCTTGGGAGAATCCTTCGTCCGAGGTCAAGTAGCCGACTCGCAGTGTGATACGACCATGTGCATCGAGTAAACTTGCACATCCGCGAGGTAATCAAGATCGCCGCACCGAAAAGACTATAAGTCCCATCACGATCGCCACCCTCGCCAAAACTGGAAATGCAAACCTGATGTCGACAAAATGGCGATCATCTCGGGATGGGGAAACCGCCACCAAACTCATCTCGTAAGTGGTGAAATACCCCTACGGAGATTGGGCTCATCGACTTCTTCTGACACTTAACAAATCATTCTGAAAATAATATTTTTCAAGCACGATCAATGTGTCTCCGCGTGATCAACGACACCTAATCTTCACCCTCCCATTTTAGAAGGTTCCCGTCACGCCTGCTACAAGGGTCGGACGTGTCTCTTTCAAAAGATTCTCACCCATCTACAAACACCGGCAACTCGTACGATCGAGATGAAAATTATTCCAAGAAGAGTGCCCAAACTCCCACCAGGGGGAGGGCTATGCACTCTAGCTTGGTGGAGATGAGGAGGAAGAGGTTGATCCAAGAAGAGTGCCCAAACTCCCACCAGGGGGAGGGCTATGCACTCTAGGGAGATGAGAGAGGTTGATCCAAGAAGAGTGCCCAAACTCCCACCGTGGGGAGGCTATGCACTCTGGCTGGTGGAGGAGAGAAAGAGGTTGATCCAAGAAGAGTGCCCAAACTCCCACCGGGGAGGGCTATGCACTCTAGCTCTGAGGTGGATCCAAAAAGAGTGCCCAAACTCCCACTGTGGGAGGGCTATGCACTCTAAGAGGAGAAGAGGAGATGAGAAAGGTGTGCCTTCTCCTTAGCCCTGGGGTTTTATAGACCCCTTTAGGGGCAAAAGCAAAATCGCCTAAAACCGCTCAAACCGCCAAACCGCTATTCATTCAGCCGCCCACGGCCATGCCGCTCGAATCCGATCCATCGGTCGACTGCTTCAGCCTTGCCGAAACCGCATGGCGAACAGGTCTGAATCCGCTCGGGCGAACTGCCGCCAGGGTCGCGAACCGGCCACGGGTCGAACTGCCCACGCTGACTCATGACCAAGCAGCCGCAGACTCACGCCTGACTCCGGCCCCGCTTATTCCACCCGCTTAATCATGTTCACACACCGGCAGTCATGCGTACAGCGCTCATGCCAGGGCTACGGGCGTTGTATGCTGCCAGCTATGAGCAAGCGCTGGCCATGAGCTCTGTTTGCATGGATCCAGAACTCGAAATCTCGCACTGCATACCTACACGATTTGCCCCGCAGCAGCCTTCCCGAAGTTATAATATTGTACTCTATGAAGATTTGTTCTCTCAAAATGCGAGTTGATGGACTCTCAAATTTCATTGAAGAATTTGCTATTTTCAAGTATTTGATATATATTTTGGATCAGATAATGTCACCCAAAATAAAACGATACATCCTCGTAAAATTAATCGATCAAGCACGAATCTCAAGGCATTTAAATGCTTCGATCTAATCACCGATTTGAGCAAGCACAAATAAACTGGCGTCGGCGAGACGAACATAGAACATCAAGCATCCGATCCGAAGCTCGAATCGACTGATCGTTATCGGCATGAAAATGGATCCCGATTCCAAATGGTCACCAAACGACATATTTATAGTCGATCGAGCGCTCGCCAAGACGAATCCAACGAATCCAAGATCATCCAATCGGCATCATTAAGGATCATCAAAATACACCGCCCGATCGAGGGATCGCGACCGCCATGGGAGTGGTTGGAGTTTTCCAATCAAGGCCCGCCACTCCCAAAAAATCTATAACAGCCTCATTCTCACCTAGAGGACCGGAATCGATTGGAAGACCGTGAGAGCTCGAGAACCACCCCGACCGACGCAATTTATCTATCACACCGCACCACCAGTGCAAGATCGATTTCGCTCTAGGAGATCGCTTAGAAAGACTGGCCGCTTCTTTTCTCAAGATCAAGAGGTTGCTCCTTAAGATCCGCTCGCCGCTTTTGGGAAACTTCTCCTCGAGTTGACGATATCAGATTTTTCTACACTCGAATATTGCTGTCAGAATACCTTCTTCTCCAACTAGGAAAGGACCAGATCTTTGAACACATAGTGAAAGTTCTGATCGCAAGGCCCCGTGGTTTTTTCCCTTAACGGGTTTTCGTATAACCCCTGTGTCATATCCCGCCATGTGTGTTGGATAATTTTACAAAGATCTCGATCTACCTAATAAAATTCTCTACGCAAAAATAATAAAATAATATAAAATTTAAATTAAAAAAAATAATTTGATATAAAATAGATATAATTTAAATATTTTTATATTCTAATATATATATAATACTACGTTTTTTAATTGACTTTGCTTATGAACCAATAAATTTAGTCAATAGTGGCTCAAATTTGACACATTAGTTCATTACACTTAACTCTTAAACTAGTTTAAGTCTCAATTAAACCTTAAAATAAACTCTAAAAAATAATGATGGACAGAAAATTCAAAAGAACGTTCTTATATAATTTTATTTGCCTATACCGTGAAATAAAAATACAAAATTTGTTAAGACGAACGACACTTGTTGGTACCGCGTTACTCCGCGGCTTCATTCTGGCATTTCTATCGTTTAAGTGCGAGCTTTTTAAATTTATGCATAGATTATGTAGAAAGTAAGCGTCGCACATTTAAGTTTTAAAATATATTAAAAAAAAAAACTGATCGTAACATTCATTTTTCTATCAATTTATTTTTTATTTTTTATTTTTTTTACATTATTTTTCATTAAATAATATAAATTTAATTTTTAAAAAAATTATATACATACTGCATAATTCTTATATATTTACATATATATATATATATATATATATATATATATATATATATATATATATATATATATATAATACTTAATATTTTATATTTATAAATATTATTTAGAAAACCAATCTGAGTAAAAGTTTACTTATTTGAATCCAACACACACACAAATATTTGAAGAATTAATAAGAAGACTCAAGAATTTTTATGTGAAAAAATCTCGAAAAATAGGAAAAAAATCACACGCAGTAAAAAAAAAAAATCTTTCACTATTTATTGAGTACAAAATTTTCCGATAATGGGATTACAATCAGATAGAGTGACAATGGAAATTCAAGAATCAAAACAGCTATATAGTCATGGTTGTAACAAATTGTAGCCAGATGTTTGTGAACAAGGGTCAGACCAAAAACCGATGGTGGTGATGACGGGAGATAGATGATGGTCCGGCAAAACGATGATGATATGGTTGACGGATGACCGAGATGGTTGACGACGATGACCGCAATGACCGACACGTGGTTACGGCAATGCTGGCGAGTTGGCCGCAAGAGTGCTCGGTGACGACACGATGGAGATTGACGACAATCGCGAATGGCGGCCGACGGCATGCGGTGGTTGCAAACGGTTGCACCATCGAGTGGTACACGATTATGCTTGGAGGATTTTCAAGCTTTAGACCTCTCTTCTCTTTAGCTTTGACCCTCATGTGAAGAATTAGGTATTTATAGAGAGAGGCATTTCCATAAATACATAAATCCAAACCACTTATCATACCAAGGATTATCATCCGATGTATTTTGTGTATTTGAAAGCTCAAATGAAATCCGAATCAAGAGATCTTAGGCTTGTTAAATCCGGCTCGTCAAGATGCTCGATTTAATCATAAACACTTCATATTTAAGAACTATTTAGGGATTTAACTGATATCCCAGAATTTCCAATGATATTTTAAGTATTTGATCTCAACCAACTAGGATTAACTTGCTTTTGACATCAAGATTTGTGCTTACTAGTAGTTTAGTGTCATATAGTTGCCTATTTTGAATAACATTATCTCAATCATCCAAAAATATATATTAATTGAAAATAGCAAATTCTTCAATGAAATTTACATGTTCATTAACCATACATTTTGAGAGAACAGATCTTCATCGGGGCACAATATTATGATCACTAAGTGTGCGATGGATGCGGATACGCAGAGGTTTTGGTTATGGACCCATCCGCAATATACTTATGCGCTACGGATGCAGGCGTTGTCCGCTAGCACGGTAAACGCTGCGTCGATGAGCATTTTTTTTCCGTTTTCTCCCATTTTTTTTCATTTTTTATGCTTTTTTTATTTATTATCTTTTTGCCCCTATATGGGGTCTATAAAAACTCTCATAGGGTCAAGGGAGAAGACACAATTCCCATATGCTCTACTGTTCCTCTGCATTAGATGAGAAATCATTTAGGGGAAGTTCAAGGGCTAGGGTAAAAAAAACTTTTTTTCTTTCCTTTTATCAGCGAAGTTCTGACCTTCTTCTTAAAAGAAGGTCATTTGCTTTTATCGATAATCTCATACGAGTCCGATTTTCCCTCAAAAGAGTCATCGCCACTGACCGGATCTAAGCGCGGGCCCGTAGTTCATACTGGCGAGGCTTCCGTAGAAAAGAGGCCAACTATCCTCGTCAGACCGATCGGGTTCGGAGGCGATCAAGGCCCGTAGTTCACACGGCAAGGCTCCGATTTTCCCTCGAAAGAGATGTCAACTGTCCTCATCATACCGACCGGGTTTGGAGGCGATCAAGGCCCGTAGACGGCAAGGCTCCGGTTTTCCCTCGAAAGAGGCGTCAATTGTCCTCATCGGACCGACCGAATTTGGAGATGATCAAGGTTCGTAGTTTCTACTTCTTCTTATAGGAAATTAGATTTCTTGAAACTTTAATGGATGGTTCAACAGTTGATAATCCAAGATGGCGGGAAGCGTTATGAACCATCCTCAACGACTGTAAAGTTTGGTGTACTTTCTAGTATCAAGAGAAGAATAACTTTTTTTTCTAGATATCATATGTATATGTATACTTTTCATCAGATCGTAGGTGAAAAATTTTATCCAAAACTGTCCGTGAGTAACAGAGTCAGGAAATAATACGCTCAAGTATTGGGGTAAATGAGTTACTTCACAAAATTCTCAGATTTTTATCTTTTCCTCTCTCTTTTTATTTATTTATTATGTATTTTCATAGGATGATGACCGGAAGAAAACCCATAGCGTGACAGCTACAGACGATATATCATCCACTATCATAGTAGATAGTTTAATGGTGCTATGTAGGAAATTTCACTTCCCTAATGAGTTGGTGGCTATTGTTGCCAAAAAGTCTGATCAAGCCCGTTCACCTCTGCCAGGATATTTTACTATTTCTACGATGATTCTTCGTGCAGGACTGCGATTCCCTTTGGCTTCTGAATTGATTGAGATCTTTAAAATATATGGTGTAGCTTTGTCACAATTTTCATTTCAAGCTTTAGTGATCATCATTGGTTTTACTGTCTTCTTTAGAAAGCGGGTATTACTTTGAACATCAAATATTTGTGCCGAATGTGTAGATTCACATGTGATGCTCAGGGACGTGTTTCTTATTGGGCTATAAAGAATTGGATAGAATTTTCAGCATGGGATCCATCTAGAAATTGGTCTAATGGATTCATTTTTGTGAAAAATGAGTGGGGCCTCCCTGAGATATGGGGAAGATTGAATGACCTTCCAGATCCATCACTGATTGAAGATAATGAAATCTTAACAACTCTTAATATTCCTTATGTAGGAAGCTTACAGCATGAGTTACATCACATTGGTAAATATATAATTGAAGATAAAATGTTCAATGTTGGCCTTTCCATCCAGGCAGGGAGATCTCATGCTCTTCTACTGAAGAGATCAAGTAAATGTGATGAAAGGTCTTCTCATATTCACAGGATTCTTTCAAGAAGCTCGTTGTGAAATCACAATGATAACAATATTTCTTCTTTAAAGAAAAAAAGATATGTGTCGAAGTGGCTACGTCAAATATCTTGGGAGAAGATGTTCGCCCCCAATTGGCCTCTGAGAGTTTAGTTATCTCAACTCATAATGGGGGAATTCGTTTCTCAAAGCCGCATATTCCTGAAGAGGTATTAAAGCACGTATGTACTGGACGTCAACGAGCAGACAAATTAGTACGCTGTCTTCTCCTCCTCCTTCTTTTCTCCTTTTCCTTTCTTCTTTGTGTAATATTTGTGATAAATTTTTTTTATTGTAGGTAGCTCAAACATTATGGATGATAGCTCATTTGGGTGTCGCTTTAGACGAGTGAAATACTAAATTTGTGATGGTGAAATATCTGCAAGGCGAGTATGAGCGAAAGATGAGTGCTAAGGCCAAAGAAGTGGCGACTCTGGAGGATCAGCTAATCGGGTATAGAACTGAGCTAGCGAACATGTCAACATCTCTTTCTCTCCAGCGTCAGGAGGTGGAGTGCACTCATGATGAGCTGATTGAGGTGAGGACAGAGACTCGCCGAAAAGAGAAAAGACTCAAGGCACTTATAGTGGAGAAGAAATCTCTCAAACTAGAAAAGAAAGCATTACAGGATCGTCTTTCTGAGAAAGAGCTTATAATGTCAGAAGCGGAAGCAAATGAATTCTCTTTGAAGGTAGTGGAAGACTTTAAGAACTCCCTGACTTATCACGATACTATTGAGGACCATGTCCACAAAGCTTGTAATCATATTCTTGATGTTGAAATGAAGGACTTGGAGCACCAATGTTTAGAGAAAAGCTTCATCCGAGGAATGCTAGTACTAAACATTGGTGCCAGTATTGAGGCTTCATCCATTTAGTACATTACAAAACCAGAGCTAGTATTGAGAATCTATCTCCCAGCCAAGTATTTGAAGACCCTTCGCCAAATTCAGGAGATATAGGGGTCGAGAGTGAGTTTAAAGGAGCATCCCCTAGTGGTAAGGAGGACGTTGATATCATGTAGTATCACTTGAAAATGCATTTTTTTTTCTTTTATCTATGTATTGTTATTTATTATTATTATTATTTTATATCAGA
Source organism: Cymbidium sinense (assembly GCA_021442155.1). NCBI lineage: Eukaryota > Viridiplantae > Streptophyta > Magnoliopsida > Asparagales > Orchidaceae > Cymbidium > Cymbidium sinense. Next base: position 135,425,327 of record CM038216.1, read on the forward strand.
ATTTTGATCTTTCTTATATCATCATGTTAGTGTTATTAATGATATAAAAAATTTTTGTGGGTGATATGCTCTTATTTTATTTTTACCTATCCGAGGTGATTGGTCAGAATATTATTCGACGATGCTAACCTGTACGGATGAGGCCATGGGAAGTCCATCAAGGTCCTTTTGGCCTATCCTAGGTATTAGTAAAAATATTATTTGACGTCTTACCTGTATGGAAGAGGCTGTGAGATGTCCACTAAGGACCTTTTGACCTATCATAACTATCAGCCAAAATATTATTTGACATCTTACCTGTATGGAAGAGGCTGTGGGATGTTCACCAAGGACCTTTTGACCTATCTTAGGTATTAGCCAAAGTGTTACTTGACTTCTTACCTGTATGGAAGAGGCCACAAAATGTCTACCAAATACTTTTCGACCTATCCTAGGCATTAGTCAAAGTGTTACTTGACTTCTTACCTGTACGGAAGAGGTCCGATCAAGTCCCTTTGGGATTAATCATGCCCCGACTAAGATACAACGTGAGTTGCGCATTTTTTAAGTGTGAGGATTAAATGAAGGAGATTGTTCATATGCAATAAGCTCGAAAGAAAAAGCTATGAACTCATTACTCTGATAAGATCGGTGATACAAGCATAAGATGATTTTAATATAGATATGATTTTGAAGAGAAAATGACAAACGAGATAAAATAAAAGTTGCAATAATTATGCAGTAGGAATTACTGATAATATTTTTGGAGATTCTCAGTGTTTCAAGTTCAAGGTAAAGTATTTCCCTCTAGATCCTTGAGCTTGAATGTTCATGGCTTGATCATAGTTATAACCACATATGGGCCATCCCAAAGAGGTGAGAGTTTATTACGTTGAGGGCCTTTGCTTGCAGCTTCGAGACTTCGCAGGACCAAGTCAGCGACAGATATGGGATGGGGTTTTACTCTTCTGTTGAAGTGATGAACTACCCATTGGTGGTAAAAAGTAGTCTGAAGTAGGGTCATGTCATGAGTTTCGGGGAGTAGATCCGGGTGATGTCGGAGATTTTTTCATTACTATCATGATCGAATGATTGAACTCTTGGACTTGGAATCTCGATATCTATTGGTATAATAGCTTCTGTGCCGAAACATAAATTATATGGTGTCTCACCAGTCGGAGTTTGCAATGTAGTGCGGTAAGCCCAAAGAACATTAGAGAGCTCATCAACCCATTGCCCCCCAACCTTCTCAAGACTTGTTTTTAACTCTTTGAGTATAGTCCTGTTCGTAGCTTCAGTATGTCTATTAGTTTGAGGATGTGCTACAGCCGTATGCAACAGCTGAATGTGAAGATCTTTACAAAAGGACGTAAAGACTTTTTGAGTAAATTGGATTTCATTGTTCGTGATGATCTTTACAGGAAGACCGAATCGACGTACTATATTTTTCTAAACAAATTGTTTAGCATTTGCCTCCGTGATTTTAGCGAGTGGTTCGACTTCCACCCATTTAGTGAAGTTGTCGATAGCTAAAATGATAAACTTTCGTTGTCCTGATGCTATCAAAAAAAGTCTCATATATCAATTTTTCATTGAGCAAAAGACCACAGGCTTTGAGGGGATGAGAGCTCTGTATGCTATGTGTGAGAGAGGTTAGAGTGCAACTGATAACTTACATATTTTTCTGTGAACTCCAAGATGTCTTGTTTCATCGTAGGCCAATAGAACCCTTGTCTTATAATTTTAAGGGCTAGCGCCCTTCCTCCTAGGTGTTCTCCACATATCACTAAGTGAATCTCTCTTAATACGAAATTGGTCTCTGATGGTGAGTGGCATTTAAGGTATGACCCAGAAAAAGCTCGTTTGTATAGTTCACCTCTGATAATAATAAAGTTTGAAGCTTGCCTTTGGAGACAAGTTGCAGCAGTTGGGTGTTCAGGAAGGGTCCTTTCTTATAGAAAAGATAGGATGTGTTCCATCCACAAAAGTTCCTTTATCTCATTAATTACTTGTATTACCCATAACCCTTGTATACTAGAAAAATATATTTCTTCGACATGTCTTCTCTTAAATAGATCTCCAATAGTAGATGTAGTAAGCTTAGCGAGAGTGTCAGCCCGAGCATTCTTCTCTCGCAGTATGTGAATGATTTGATGTGTCTTAAAATGGGAAAGAAGTGACTTTACCAAGTTGAGGTATTGCGCTAGCTGAGGATTATGAGTATTAAAATTTCCCTCAACCTGGGAGGAGACAAGATGAGAGTTAGTGTGGATCACTAAGTCTCGAGCCTCACAATCAATGGCGAGTCTCAACCCTGCGATAAGAGCCTCATATTCAGCCATATTATTGGTTGCAGGAAATTTTAGGTGAAGTCCGTACTCTAAGGTATCATGTTGGGGGGAAATATGTAAAATTCCTGTTCCAACACCAGTATTTTCTGAAGCTCCATCAACACAGAGGGTCCATTGAGGAGACGAAAGGGGTGTAGTAGATAGCTCATTTGAAGTTGGAGCAGTGCATTCCACTATAAAGTCTGCGAGTACTTGAGACTTTATATCTGGTCGAGATAGGAAATGGATATCGAACTCTCCCAATTCTACAGGCCATTTAAGTAACCTCCCAAATGCATCTGGTTTCTGTAGAATGACCTTTAATGGTAAATGAGTGTAAACGCCGATGATGTGAGCTTGGAAGTATGAACATAATTTTCGCGCTGAGAAAACTAAAGCTAGAGTCATCTTATCTGCCAGTGGATAACGACTTTCTATATCAGAGATAATTTTGCTAACATAATAAATTGGTCATTGTATCCCATTTTCTTCTCGCACTAAAACTGAGCTTATCGCGTGAGAAGAGACTGCGAGATATAAGTATAACATCTCTCTTTGAATAGGCTTGGATAAGGGTGGAGATGCTAAATACTCTCTTAGTTGCTCATAAGCAGATTGACATTGATCAGTGCACTAAAAATTATTATTTTTAGCTCCTTTTAGTATTTTAAAGAATGACAAGTATTTATCCAATGGGCTAGAAGCGGATAAGCCGCAATTCCATTCAAACGTTGAACTTCTTTGATATTCTTCAGAGGAGTCATATCTCTGAGTGCTTTGATTTTCTCAGGATTGGCCTCTATCTCACGGTGGGTTACCATAAACCCAAGAAATTTTTTTGATGTAACCCCAAAAGTACACTTGGTCGGATTAAGTCGCATGTTATAACGTCGAAATAGGTTAAATTATATTTCTAAGTCAGAATTATATTGTGATTCTTCTAAGCTTTTTACTAACATGTCATCCACATATACCTCCATTGTGCGGTCTAATAGGTCTTTAAAAACCTTATTCATAAGATGTTGATAGGTAGCACCAGTATTTTTTAACCCGAATGACATAACTTGGCAACAGTATAAACCTTTATATGTTTGAAATGTTATGGCTTCTTCATCCGATGGGTCCATTTTTATTTAGTTGTAACCAGAGTAATCATCCAAAAAACTGAGCATTTGATGTCCAGATGTAGCATCGACCAATTGATCAATTCGAGAGAGAGAAAAATTATCTTCGGGCAAGCTTTGTTAAGATCAGTGTAATCAATACACATTCTCCATGTTCCATTTATTTTCTTAACCATGATAACATTTGCTAGCCATGTAGGGTAATGCACTTCTCGTATGAATCTCGCTTCTAAAAACTTGTTAACTTCTTGTTCAATAGTGTGGAGGCGATCAGGTGCAAAACTCTGCTTCTTTTGGATGATCAGTTTGAATGTTGGATCAATCTTGGGGAGTGCATGATCACATTGGGGTCGACCCCTGGCATATCTGTCGGACTCCAAGCAAAGATGTATTAATTTTTGCGCAAAAAGTCTATGTATTTTACCCTTTGTTTGTCTGAGAGCAGAGATCCAACTTGCAGTGTTCGTAGAGGTTGGTCATCTGACAATGAAACATGGAGCAAGTCTTCTATAGGCGAAGCTTTCTTGGGTACTTCTTCATCTTAAAAATTAAAATTTTTGATGTTAAAGATCACCGAAGGGCATGATTGAGCTCGGTAACATGTATTATTATTTGATTGACATCCCAACCCCCAGGGTTTGAAATTTCATCTTAAGATAAGATACTGAAGTAACAACACCAAAAATTGATTAGAAGGGCCTTCCGAAGATAGCGTCATATGTAGAATCTGACTTGACCACCATGAATTGAATTGAATGAGTCACTTGTCGAGGGAATTCTCTGAGGACAACTGGAAGGGTGATTGTCCCATCTACTCCCACGGGGCGATTATCAAACTCATATAATGGTCCTGCAGTGGGTTGTAGCTTTTCTCTAACCAAGCTCATGCTAAAAAATGTGGAGTAAAATAAGACATCAACAGAACTCCCGATGTCAATCAAAATTCTCTTAACATTATAGCATGGGTCACTGATCCCTGAGCTGATGACAAGTGGATCTTGATGAGGAACATGAACTCCTTCTAAGTCCGAGTCATTAAAGTGATGGAATGATCAATACGAGATTTCTTTAACTTTGGTTCTTCAGAGGTGGCAATGAGGACTTGATTAGACAGTAATGATCCTCCTGCGATTGTTTCAATTTCCTGAACTATTTTATGACTATTTTGTTATTTCTGTGATGATTGTCCTGGTTGCCCCCTAGTTGGAGTTATGTTTGCTTGAGTTTATTGATTCCTTACAAATCGACGTAGATATCTTTGTTGAATGAGCCTCTCGATTTCTACTTTGAGTTGTTTGCATGCCTCAGTAGTATGTCCACGACTTCGATGGAAATGACAATATTGCTTCTGATTTTCTGAATTTGGTTTCAGCGGATGTGGCCACTTGATGGTTTCTTCATCTCGAATGGCCATCAAGACGTTAACACGAGATATGTTCACTAGTGTGTATTCCTTTTCTGGTCGTGGTTCACGTCGTGGAGGGAGATCACAGCTGTCTTGTTACTTCTTTTGATGGGATTATCGATCTGCATTCCCTCGGGCGCTCTTATGTTTTCCTACAGATTATTCAAATTGTTTACGATGGGCATTAGTAGCCTCATTGATAGAAATTTATGCTTCCACACGACGAACCAAGTCAGTATATGAGCGGACCGTATCTCGCATTAGTGATGAGTAAAAAAGGCCGGAGAGCCCTTCAAAAAATTCTCTTAGTCTACACTGCGAAGGCTTCTAAGGAGAACTTTTGGAAGCAGTCCTTAAGTGATTCACCCTCATTTTGACAAATGCTTGAGAGATGAGAGGAATCTTTAATGATCCTCCGATTTGTAATGAACCGTTCTACAAAAATCTTGGCGAGTTCGCCAAAGGTATGGATGGATCCACTTGGAAGGGAGTAGAACCAAGTGCGAGCTTGCCCCTTGAGGGTAACGAGAAAAGACGACAGCAAGGTGTTAGAGCTCGTTGGATATACATGATTGTCTATAATGGTCGATGTGTTCATATGGGTTGCCCCATCATAAGAGTCGATGCTCGAAGCTTGAACCTGGAATGGGATGTTGAAGAATAGCCTCAGTCAGAGGTGAAGACTCCTGATAGCCGCGATGAGAGAGAAGATGATTTTCATCTTTATAATGGAATTCTTCTGGCACCAAGCGTTGTAATTCCGCATGTATAACATGATGGGTGGAGTCAACAGGACGAGAATGTGCCAAGCTACTAGCAATAATTGGTGAATTAGCAGGAAGTGATGAGGAACTACGAGGTCAAGATCACACTGGAAGTGGAGGAACTTCAGTCTAATGGCGAGAAGTCCCCGTATTAGTATTTTGACCTCCCCTGGCTAACGATCGATCTTAGGGGAGATGTGTTTATCGCGGTAATGGCTGTCGTGTTCCTTGTAAAAGTCGGATTATCTCATTTTGAGACTCTTCCATTCGGCGCACACGATCCTCTAGAAAGATTTCTGTTGTACATTCATCGATAGGGTCATGTCTATCAGGGGGAAGTGAGGCAGAAGCTTGGCGTCCTTGGTTCAAGGATTAGTTTTGAGAGTGACAGGAGTTGGAGTGGGAGGCTCCGTTGTTACGAATATTTCACCTATTAGCCATAATGCGGGTGTTCACAGTTGAGGGAGTCTCTTCCCACAGACGACACCAAACTATTGCGTGCTAGAAAACTAATTGCGGTAGAATAAAAGTTTACAACTTAGTTTTGTTGCGGAATCAAGCACACACATATAGATATTTGAAGAATTAATAAGAAAACTCTAGAATTTTTATGTGGGAAAACCTCGAAAAGAGGGAAAAAACTACGAGGCCTAGCCCAGTAAAAATCTTCTACTATTTATCTGTTTCAGAGTACAAAATTTTCCCGATAACGGGATTACAAAATTGTATATGAGAAGGCGACAATGAGAAAATCGCAACAAATGTATAACCATGATTAAGTCGAACAAGTAGGATTGATGGTGAATGGGGGGTCGACCGACGAATGATGTCGGCGTGATGACCGGCGGAGATGGCCGGCGATGGTCGGCGGCGGTGACCGGCGACGATGACCGACGATGATGGCTGGCGACGGTGGTCGATGACGACGACTGGCGATGGTAGTTAGCGGGGATGACCGGCCACGATGGTCGATATGATGACCGATGGGTTGACAATGACAACGGGCCGTGGCGAGAGTGATCGGCGGTGACTACCGGTGATGAGATTGATCGAGATGGCGATGAGCGGCCAGCCGACGGCGGCGCCGACGATGGTTGGCCGAGTGGTGGCAACGATTATGCTTGGAGGATTTTCAAGCTTTAGACCTCTCTCTCTTTACCAACCTCCCTCTGAAGAATGAGACTATTTATAGATTAGAAAGTCATTTCTGTAAATACATGCAAAATCCAAACCACTCCATCGGATGGCTCAAGATGATTCCCTTGATCATCTGATGTATTTTGTGTATTTGAATGCTCAAATGAAGTCAGAATCAAGAGATCTTGGGTTTGTTAAATCCGGCTCGTCAAGATGCTTGATTTGATCATAAACACTCCGTATTTAAGAACTATTTAGGGATTTAACTGATACCCTAGAGTTTCTAATGATATTTTAAGTGCTTGACCTCAACTAGTTTCAACTTAGGATCAGCTTGCTTTTGACATCAATATTCGTGCTTCGACTAGTAATATTATTATGTATTGAAGTTCAAAGATTAAGTGACAATGATACTTTTGATATGATATTAAAATTTTAGGTATTTTAATATTATTATGTAAATATTAAAATTTAAATATTAGATAAATAAATATACAAAACTATGTGGTACTTATATAAATTGTCTTTAATATTTTTGTTATAAATGGAGGATTTACATACATACCACATAATTCTTGTGTATTTATATATTTAACATCAAAACTTTAAATTTTTATATATATAGATTCAAAGTTTTAATGTCTAATCAAAAATATCATCATCAATCACTTTTTAAAAGTGAAATGCCCCTTTTTAAGCATAGAAAAGTATTAGATAAATAAATATATAATTTTAAGTCTTAGATATGTAAATACATAAGAATTGTGTGATATGTATGTAAATCGTCCAACATAAATTCTAAAAACTTTTTTATATAAAACAAAATTTAATTATAATTAATATTAAGGATATTAAATTTATTTTAAGATTGACATACTCTATAATAATCAGTTAAAATTTATATAATATTAATCTTAAAATAAATGAATTAAATGACAATTATTTCACTTAAAATTAGATCAACAAATTCTAGAAATTATAATAGCGACGAGAGAGTACGACTCTCCAGCAGTTCCTGTGTGGGTTTACCGTTATTATTCCTGCCAAACATTAATTCCTATGCGACTTCAGAAATAACCATTAGTTTAATGAAATCATATAATATCGAATCTTATTTAAGTCCAAAATTAGCTATTACATAGAGATATATATATATATACACACATAAATATATAAAAAGTTTAGAATAGAAACATAATTTTTATATGAAAATTTAAGAAGCAAAAAATGCATCGAATTGTATTCAATTGATTTTTTTTTTCTAATCATAATATGAGATTTCAAAGGATTATTTCTCTAAAATAAAAGAAAATGCTGTAAATATAATGTAGTAATTAATAGTGCTGCCAAAAAAATTTATTATTTGTAAATAGCTCATGTTCGAATCATTCATTAACTAACTGAGCCGAATACAAATAAATATTTTAAGATTGAATTATAAACAAGCAAACACCAACAACTCTTTGTTTGATCGTGTTTTACTTATTTTAGCTCGAGCAACTCATGTGGTGTAGTGATTGAGTATCTTTTATCTCATAGAAGAGGTGAAAGTTTGAATCTTTCATTCTACATATTATTTTTATTTAAAATTATTTCCTTTTTTTTTTTAAATATTGTCACATTTTAGTCTCCCGCTACAAATAGAGTAAGTGGAAGTAACTTAACTAGAGCTCTAAGACTCTTAGTTATGTGAAATTCAAGCCAAATGAGCTCATTTCAAACTAATTGAGCTCAACACAAACAAAAGATTTTCAAACAATTTCGAAAATAAGATGAATTTGACCAAACAAAATTTTAAATGAGTCAAACACAAATAAACAGCCAACTCGCTCAAGTTCGACTCATTTACACCCCATGAAGAGCATACTAGTAGCAGTATTGAAGGGAGGAGGATAGTGGTTGTTGGGTTTTAACTTATCAAAGTATTTGCTTTTTCACATTAAAAAAAATATATTATATTTTTATGATTTGCTTTTAACTTGGGCGTTTGATTTATCCAAGTATATGTGTGTTTTTCATTTAATATTAAGATGACCAAATCTTCCTTTATTGTAAATATTTGAGCATGCAATAAGAGGTTGTTTTATGATAAGCATTATTAGTATAAAATAAAAAATGTGTTGGTTTTATTTATTTATTTATTATATTTATTTAGGAGTAAACTAGATACAAAATAACATGTGTAAAAGATTTAGAAAATCTCACAATATTTACTTGGAAGATCTACATTCTTAGCACACAATTCTTATGCATTTTCATATTTAACACAAAATTTAAAATTTACATATATGTAGCACTTTTCTTATGTATGAAGAGTTAACTTTCACTATAAACAAGCTAGTGAAAATGATATATGTGATGTAATATTTGAGAATTAGGTTATATTTATGTAGATATTAAAATTTAAGTGCTAGGTTTGCAAATATATAGAATTGTGTGGTATGTGTGTAAATGCCCCTATGCACTTGATGAATTTAAATTCATTCAAATCTATTCAATTCTTAACAAATTCTAAATACAATGAAGACTTATAGCTTGTGATCTCAATTTCTCTACTCTAGCCCACAACCCACTAATTTCTATTACTATCTATGACCACTCATCATCACAACCCACTATCATTACTCAGTGCTTGCCAATGTGCCATTGCTTTTGACCTTATCCTCTCTTCATTAATCATATTTTAATACATTTAAAATATATTATATTAAATATAAAAAATAATATAAAATTGTTATATGTGAAGCCTAATTATGTCGATCAATCAAAGTTGTACTATTGACTTAGCCATTACTTTCGCTAATTGAGCATCACAGTAAGCTCGTTCGGGATTTGTAGGGGGCAACACACACCCTATTTTAGGATTTAGGGGCAACACCCTAGAGAATTTTTTTTCCTGGCGTATAGCTCTCAACACTGTAGGTGCAATACCTTGGTGTCATGGCATGGAGGCATTGATTTAGTGAAAGAGACGACATCCTCTTAGTGCCAAAAGAATAACGTCATGACATTGAAATCCATGGATTTATACTAAAAAGACACAGAAGACAGCATCTCAGCGCTAGGAGGACATCATTACAATGCTAGGATCGAGGCACCAAAGACGAAAGATAAAGAGGATAGCACCTTGACGCTGCAGTAGTAGCACCGCAATACTAGAACCCATGCAGAAAAGCCTGGAGGACAGCGACGCTATGAAACATGAGATTTCATATTTAAGTTGCTTTCTGCAATTTTCTAATACTTCTCAATATTTTTTTTTCTTCATTCTCTTATGAGTGTAAGTGGAGAGTGCCAGCTCTAAAATGTGAGAAGTGTAAAGATACTTGAGATAAGTGTAATTTATACTATTTTTCTTATTTTTTTCATAACGAATTTTTTAGTGTGGTGTGGCTCCATAATTTTTTTTTTCAAGTTTTAGAATTTTTTTCACATTAAATTATGTGTTTGTGATCATGTGCATTTTCTCTGGTCTCAAGTGAATCAATTTCTCAACAGATATATTTCATTACATTCTATCAAATAATTCATGTATTTATTAAATTCATACATTTCGATTACTTCATTTTAAAATACTTACTAACTCTGATCTAAGCTTGCTTTCGAGTCACATTCTTTCACAAAAAAAAAAAAAAAAATCTAATCTCCCACATTTTTAATATTGCACCCAAATCAAACTAATAATCCAGACAAAAAAAAATACAGATCAGTTCATCAAGTTGCAAGCATTTAATCCTATTTTTATTGCGAATAATAAACTAATCAGCCAAATAAGAACCGATAGATGTAGATAAATTAGAAAGCCAAGTAAGAATTAATATAAATTTTGGGATACATCACATTTATTACATCCTTACCTTTTTTTTTTTTTTTTTTTGGGTTATATGCTTTAATTTAAACAAAATTATATAATTCTGTAGAACGAGTAGACACAAAATGGACAGCCAATTTAAATAAATAATATTCCCAACAAGTTGATTTATTGTAAACCTTCTATACTAATCCTACTTCGCCAGAAATTTCCTGCTTAAGTATATATAATAATGGACTGATAGAGTCTGAACCAAAAAGAAAATAACAGTTGGCTTAACTGCCTTTTTTTCTCACAAGAAGTGGGAAATGCCTAAAGCGCTATCTTGATAGGGACATAATTTGATAATAGTTTTAATAATTTTACCAATTAAGATCCAGTTTCAGATTGTTTTTACAGCTTTATGTTTCAAATAAATATCCATTTAGCAATTGATTTTTTTTTTTTTTTGTTTTAAAAATTTAGAAGATAGGAAATAAATTTATACATAGTTTTTGATATGATCCTGAAAATTCAGTGAGCACCAATCTTGGCGCGAAAGAACTGATCGTGAATCAAGACTAATCAGCGTTTATTATCAACCACTCTTAAACATGGTTTATAGTCAAATGTCCACGAAATCTAACAAGCCCAATATATCATAATTCGACATCATTTGAGCATTCAAATACACAAATACATCATATGATCAAGGGGATCATTTTGAGCCGTCTGAGTGAAGTACATTTTCACATGTATACGAGACGTACTCATTCAATCCATAAATAAATTTCTCATTCTCATATATGAGGGGAGCGAAGGAAGAAGAGAGGAGAGAGCAAAGATCCTCCGACACAATCGTTCGATCACCAACGCCACCCGCGTACCGCCACCGTTGATCCTTGCCGCCAGTCTCTCGGTCTCCATCATGAGGACTACTTGATTGTTCTCGCATTTCTACCAGTGATTATTCTCGATTGCCGCATGTTGTGATTTCCACCGGTGATTATTTCCACAGCTTCAATTATCATCTCTACTAGCAATCGCTTTCAACTAACGTGACTATATAGCTATTGTTGTCGATTTTGGGATTATTGTCAACTTTTCTATATAATTCCTCAGAATCCGGGGAAGATCAGTACTAAATGGAGATATATAGTGGAAGCTTTTTGGAGCCTCGTGATTTTTCCCTCTTTTCGAGGTTTTTCACGTAAAAATTCTGGAGTTTTATTGTTCACTCTTTAAATACTTATGTGTGTACTGGATTTCACAATAAAACTAAGGCAAAAACTTTTACTCTACCACAACCGATTTTTTAGCATGCAACAGTTTTTTTTTAAAATGTAATAATTATAAGAAATTAATTATCAAGTTATCTTAAAGAAAAAAATGTGTGTCATTATTAGCTCTATTAATGGTAAGCATATATTTCTATCGTTGAGCATACCCCGCTTTTTTTTTGTCGAGTTACAATCGTCGGTGGAGGGCTTTGCTCTAACTATGGTAATGCACGTTCGAGGCGCATAGATTACATGAATTTAGTTACCTTACGGCTTAACTTTCCAAAAAAACAAAAAGTGAAAGCATACCCTGATAGTATAGTATAATATTAAAGTCTTAGAGCTTCATAAAAGCACAAAAAAACTTTCACGAAAAAACTGAAATGATATTACTAATTACAAGTGATGCTATTTTCTTTAACTTAAAAAAGATATTGAAACATTATAGGAGACAAGAATTGCGTAAAATAGTTTACTTGATGGAATTTAGAGGAGCCTTGGGATATTAAAATTGTCTTCATGAAATTGTATTATGATTTGTTTAGTCAGTCTCATTTAAAGGAACGAAACTAGAGATCAAGGCATCAAGTATAATCATAAAGTTGAACTTGAAAATGAGAGTTATTGTCAAAAACATGCATAAGTTTTATAAGCGATAGTATGTGTCAATGTTGTGAGTGACGGTAAGCAATAAGGGCAATGACATCGGCATTAGTGTCAATAACATGCACTAGCTTTATAAGCAATTATATACTTAAATAATATGCAACAATCTTATAGGTGATAGTGTGTATCGATATTATTGACAATAATGAGCGACGGAGTTGTAATTGTGCTTTGTTGATGGTTTCAATGACATGTATCCACTTTGTAAGTGATAATGTATATCCATGCGAGAGTGCAACATAGCAATAATAGTCTAGTGATAGTAGCAAGGTGATGACAACTTGGAGACTATAGGTAAGCTATGGTGCTAATGAGATTATAGTTGATCAATAGTAGTTGAAAGCATGTAATCAAGCGATAGTAGTTAGAAGACTATAGTTACGTAACAATGGTTGAGATATTATAATCAAACGACGATGATCAGGAAATCATAGCAGACGATAGTGGTCAGAGGACAATAATCAAGTGATGATAGTTGAGAGATACAGTTAGGTGATGATAATCAAGTGATAGTAGCGAATATAATCGAGTAATGATGATCAAAAGATCATAATTGAGTGACATCGGTTCAAAGATCGTAATAAGGTGATAGTAATCGAGTGATGATGGATGAGACATGATAGTCAGGCAAAAATAAGAGGATGTTGGTGATTGCTAGAGGTGGTCATTGACTTTGAACATTGAGTAGAGGCTGTGGAGCTCGAGTTTATTTAGATCTTCAAGCTCTCTCCTTTCGAGTCCAACTCCTCTTTTGAGTCCAACTGCTTAATGAATGAATTCAACACAAATTTCTAACCATGCTTAATATAAGATATTTGGAATGACAATCTTTTTTGACAACTCTACTCAAAATTTTAATTATGTATAGGCATTTTTTTTAATGTTCTTACATAGATTCTAAATGGTTATTTGGAGTAGGGATGCAACGGAACTAAGCCAAGCCGAGCATGGGAGTGTACAAGTTCAAGCTTATATATCATTATCAAGCTCGAGCTCGATTCGAGCTTTAGATTGGTGTCAAGCTTGAGTTTATTTATCATTATCGAGCTCAAGCTCGATTCAACTTTGTTCATGAGCTTGATTCAAATTGGATTATCGATCTTGTTACCGATCAAGCTGTTTAATGAAATAAATGATTTTTAATCAAGCAATAATTGAGCTTGTTCATGAGCAGCTTGTTGAGAAATATACATGAGATGTATCAATTAAAGATTATTATGTCTAAGAAAATAATATTTTAAATAATAATGTTCACAAATAAATCTTAATCTAGCTATAATTGTGCTCCTTCATGCGCTTGTTCACAATCTTTAAATGGCATTGTTTATGGACATAAATAAATCTAACAATAAGCTATTCAAATTTGTTCATTTAGCAAACGAGTATTTATAAAAATGTTCAAATTCTTTAATTAATTAATTAAACAATCATGAACTAACTCTAATTTAGCTGAGTCACGAGTAACTTTTTGAACGTCGAATTCATTTTCAACCATTATTTTGGAGTTACGTAAAATAAGTTAAACTTTGAACTTAAAGGTAGTTAGATTTGTTTAATAAAATCTTGATGCAAACATACAAGCAAAAATACAAGTCAGAATATTATGTTTAAATTTAGATCGAAGAAGATCTCAAAATCATTTGAATTACTTTCAAATAATAATAATAATTATATTCATATTGTATTATTTTAAAATATTTTGAGCTATTTTTCTCAATATACTACTAATTCACTGTAATATAATTTATATTTTTTAATGTGATAATAAATTTATTCAAAATTTAAGTCCAATAATAATGTTGAATTAATCACACTAAGAGTCTGTTTGGCAACAGAAATTTTAAAAATCTAGTGAAAGAAAGAAATCGTTTTGGTTGTTGTATTACAAATATTAAAAAAAAAATCAAAAAAAAGCTTTCAAGACGCATCACACTCTAACAGCTCTGGCCTTCAAAACTATTTATTTACAAAATTTTAAAAAAGAATAAAAGGCGATAATAACTAAGTTCTTTAAAAAAAATAAAATAGTCAGAAAGCTATCTCAAACCTACCCTAATTCCCTAAGCTTGAATAATCTCAAGTGATGAATAATATTATAATTGATACACACGTGCATCTTCTATGATTAAATAATTTTAATATATGATTGTGAAAACTCGTTGTCTTCTCCCGTGTATAATGAGGTAATTTATTTAAAAAAATTATAATTTAAAGAGGACTAAATTATTAATCTGCTGAGGTTTTGATCTTAGCCAATCCCTTAGTTTTATAATTATTCTATATAAATTTATAATTACATGTAATATAAAGTTTATTTTAAAATTTTTATAATAATTTATGTAGTTGAAATTTTATCTCTTTAAATTTATAATTGGAGAGGTGAACATCAATTACTTTTTAAAAATTAATAATTTTGCCAGTTTTTGTGCGTGCCAACAGTGAGATAAAGCTCCTCCTTATTCGATCCAATCTATATTGCATTAGTTTAAAAATATGACAAGATTTAATTTTGACTTTTTATGCAGACAACATTTTAGCTTATCTTAATATAAAATAACAGCCAAATTTAAATATATAAATAGTGACTATCAAATATTAACTTAATTTCTAAACTGATAGATGCCTCCCAATAGTTTAATATCGAGAAGGTTTTAATTAAATGAATAATAGAGAACATAATAATTTTTTAACATGACAAATAACTTCTGTTAATGGATGAAAATAAGTTAAATATATAAAAAAAAGATCTTCATCAAAGCTGGTATTAAAAAAAATTATAATTAAATCTTAATAAAATTTCATAATAAATTTGTTCTTAACCTTTAAGTGAGATTTTTTATAATCATATATATATAAATTCATTATATTAAATATAATAGAATAATATTTTATTAGTCGTTATAGTGGGTACCAATTAATCCAATTGGTAGGAATTTTAAAAATTAATGGTAAAGTATTTATTATCATAAAATTATTACAAATTTAGCGAAAAAAAAAGACTTGCTATAAATTTATAATTGGATTGGAGCTATTATTAAATTGATGATAGTCAAATAGGGATAAGAATCGTTTTTAACAGCCTCACACATAGGCTTGCAGGGTAGTAAACAAGCGAAAGAACGAACAAAACTCTTGTTACGTTACCGTTTAAAATTTATTTTGTTAGGTGGTTATATATATCGAAGCGAAATGTCTGTCATGTTACCGTTTAACTAAACGAGCTAACGAAACACGAAATGCTCACAACAAGCTTTTTGAGAGGAGGATAATCGGTCAATCTTTTGCATAACAAAAGTTTTACTCACTAAGTCATGCTTACATTTATGAGATGTAAATAGTAAAAAATAATAATAATAAATAAAAATAATAGTAATATAGTAATAATAATAATAATAGTAATAAATAATAATAATAATAATATAATATAATATAATATAATTTTTTATTTAGCTAAATCGAAATGAACACGAGAACAAACGATTGTTACGTTTACTGCTTTATATATCGAAATTGATATGTTGAGTGTTCATTTAGTTAACAAGCCAAACATGTATATAATGACAATATATTCGTGAACAATGAGCTTTTTTGACAACCCTATTGTAGGGACCGGCTGAAAAGACCGAGATGGCAATTAGGCCGGTGGATGGCCGAACCGGGTGGCCCCATGGTTCAAAGAAGGTCGCGTGTTGCTGGGCCGGGCTGGGAACTTGGGAGGGTACGATTGGCTGGCATTGGCTTGTTAGGAACACGAGATGAGAATATAAAAGAGGGTCGAGCCTTATAATTATATAATAACAACGATAATAAACATGATGTTATTGACAAAGCATGATCGTTACTTTATTTTTGGCTTCTCTATAATTTTTTAAATCATGTCGTACAAAGCATTAATGTTGCTTTTATTTAGAGATAAGTACTTTTTTTATTTTAGGGGTGGATCTATGGGACCCATGCTTAGAAAGGCACTTGAGAGCCATGGGTCTATAGGCTTCTTCCTTTTTTTTTTTTTTTTTTTTTAAAGAGTGCAACATTAGTACTTTAGTACTACTTTGCTTAGGGGCTGTTTAGTTATCTGTATTTGAAATATAATATAAAAAAAATACAGTGAAAAGAAATCTGAACGTAAAGGATTACTTTATAGTTGTTGAAACTTTATAAATTTATGATTTTATTTTTTTGTTTGGTTGAAAAATATAATGAAAGAAGAGCGCATCCTACGTGGCCTAGAGTGGTGGCCGAACGGGTCGTCCAAGAATACCAAGGTTGGCCATATAAGCGGCTACGGCATGGAAGGCGGCGTACCATTTATGATGCAAGCGGCCAGATTCGAATGGCAAATCATGCCCAAATACACGAAATCTTTTCCGCAGATTTGAAATACACCTTAATTTTACTTTTACTCGAACCAAACGCTTAAAATATTCATTAAAATAATGGAATGAATTCCAAATGTAAGAACCAACTTAAGCACAGAGTTATGATGGGATCCGGTGCACTGATACTGATGTGGCCGCACCCTGCTGAATTATCGAGTTTTTGTTGAATTTATCGGGTTTTTGTTGGGTTTGCCTCGTTATAGGTTGGAACTAATCTGATTAATTAACCTATCTAATATCCATGTTTTCTTTTCTTCTGTACATATATATATATATATATATATATATATATATATATATATATATATATGTATATAGTTTGAATTCAACACCCACGAGGCATATGTAACTACTTCGGGAGTTAGGGGAAAAAATATTGTTATGATTAATCCTAATCTTATAAAAATATGATTAAATATGGAGCTGGTATTAGCACTTTAGGTGGCAATAAATTATGAAGTTAGATAACATTTCATAGTTTTTGAATGAAATGTATTAATTTTTAGGAACTATTTACATATCTAATATTTATAATTTGATATTTAGAAATATAAATTTTTTATGATAGTAATATTTTTGATATAATATTAAGAATTTAGTAATTGTTTATATAAATATTAAAATTTATGTGTTACATAATAAATAAATAAGAATTATTTGGATGTATATAAATGCTCCTAATTTTTATTAACAAATCAAAAATAAGAATTCGATCGATCATATTTAATTTATAAAAACTACAAATATATATATGATTATGAATAATTTATATATTTTTTGAATATTGCATCATTTAAAAAAAAAATTTCTTATGAAAACATAAATTTTTAAGCAATCCAATCCATCAATAAAAAAATGATCCAGTTGATGGTAATTAATTTGACTTATATTATTCCAGGTTCAACTTAATAATAAATGAGCCCAAAAAAAAAAATTACAGTAGCAACCATCCTAATTTGCAGTTGGGACCCTATATTTAAAATAATTAATAAGTACATCATACTCCAAATAACATAATAATAGCGACAGACATCATCATTAAGATGGGGCAAATGGAAGGCAAAGAGAGGGACAATGATGGAAATAATTACCAGAAATGTTGGGCTTAGCCCCTAACAATCTAATTATGATGTTTATGGTCACCAAAGCTCAATTCTATTAAGTCATTTTCTCATCAACTTTAGTGAAGTGACTTATTAATTTACATCAGAATATAAATTTTCTCTTTCTATAGAAAAGTTAGAGAGAGAGAGAGAGAGAGAGACAACTGAGTTTAAAAAATCATTTAGGTTACTTTAGAACTAATCCATCCTATTGATGTTAACCATTTCGACCATAGCCTTTTGACATTAGCTTAGTGCTACTTTGCTTGATCTTGTTTTGAGGCGCACTAGCACTTATTTTGAACCACTTTATCCCATCAAAAATATATACAGGTGCAAACGAGCCGAATTTGAGCGAGCCGAACTTTTATTCATATTCGGCTCATTTGAAAATTACTGTTTGTTCATTTCTGCTCAATTAACTCAAATTTCAGCTCTGTTTAAATGTCTCCACATAACAAAAATAGCTCAAAAAGCAATCATTCGAAAATTTTGTAATTGAGACAATCATTTACATGCTAAAAATTTAAACCACTGAGTCATGCTTGTAACTATAATATATGTACATGTAAGTATATATATATATATATATATATATATATATATATATATATATAATATAATATTTAATTTTATTTAGTGTTAAATCGAGTCGGACATTATCGAACGAAGGATTGTTCATATTTGACTCGTTTATAAATTGAACTTGAAATATTTGTTCTTGTTCGGCTAGCTTGCATAACGAACGAATCGAATACGAACTACTTAATGAGTCAAATACGAGTTATTTGCGAACAATAAACTTTTTTGATAACCCTATATATAGATAAAATTAAGATTCAGATTAAAGTAGCATGAGAAATTGTTTTCATATGAAAGCTCATTGATGAGTTAAGATTTCAGTGCTGTGCCCACTTTCTGCAACTAGTTATCAACAAATGCTGTTACTATAATTAATTCTCCATGCTGCCTGCTATCTTATGATGAAGAATTTTGTTGGTTTGTTTAAAACATTGAAACATTCAAAAATAGAAAGATATATGCACTGTGCATTGGTGATAAGAAGAACTCAAAATAAGAAATTAGTAGGGTCAATGAATAATTACATGATTTGTCATTCAAAAAAAGAAATAAAAATTGTTTGGAAGACAAAGCTTGGTTTAATATGTTAGTGGTAAAATTTATTTTTAACTTAAAAACTTAAAGTTAATGGGAGAGATCAATCACTTTAATGATTTAAGAATAATGTATTTTTCAATTGTCTGTTGTGATGTGATCAAACTTAATACTTTTATGTGTATTAATGATCTCCATTATAATTAAGAGCTCTTAGTATTGATCAATATTTTCGTACAAATAGGCAATTTTTAAAATTATCATGCCTTACTAGTTAAAAAATCTATAGTAGCCACAAAATATATCAATCATTAAATCATAGATTTCTAAGCGAATCATCAACTTTAATTGTTAATTATTAGGGATTATAGATCAAAAAGGGATCAAAATTGGACTTGATAGATCGGTGATTAAATTGATTTTTAAATCAAAGAAAATTAATCTTATGAATAATTATCAATTACTTGATATTCAAACATTAATACAATTTTTATTTATTTAATGTGAGACTATATATAATACAAGACCAATTGATCACAGCTAAATTAGCAAAATAAATACTATATATATTAGCATATGCTAATTTATTAAGTTCATTATAATACAACAACCAAAATAAATACTATATATATTAGCATATGCTAATTTATTAAGTTCATTATAATACAACAACAACAGCAACAACAAGCCTTAATCCCACTAGGTGGGGTCGGCTACATGAATCCTTCATCTCCATTTTGTCCTATTATGTGTCAAATTCTCATTTAATTCAAGTATACTAAGATCATTTTTTATACATCTTAACCAAGTCTTTTTAGGTCTACCTCTACCTTTCTTAATATAAGGCAAATCTAATGCATCTACTCTCCTACAGTCATGGACTACCGACGCTTTATGTGGCCAAACCATCTGGGCGAATTCTCCCTAATCTTATCTACCACTGAGCTACTCCAACTTTTTCCGAACATACTCATTTTGCATTCTAAGGGTAAAGCCACTCATCCACTGAGCATCCTCTCATCTGTAACACTTAACTTAGTCTTATGTTTTCTTTTATTGGCCAACATTCCATAAGTCATTGGTCTTACCACCATCTTATAAAATTTTCCTTAAGTTTAAGTGGAACTTTTCTATCACATAATAGGCCAGATGCATTCCTCCACTTCAACCATTCAACTTGAATTCTACTAATAATATCTCCATCTATTTCACCATCATTTTGAACAATAGAACCTAAATATCTGAATAGCTCACTCTTATTAATGACTTGATCACCTAAAGTCACAACACTATCACTAAAATTTCTACAACTAAAATTACACTTCATATATTCAGTTTTAGATCTACTTAAATGAAAACCTTTAGACTCTAAAGTTGACCTCTATAATTCAAGTTGGACTCTCTCTAGTCTTATCAACAAGAAGAATGTCATCAGAAAAGCATACACCAAGGTACATCTTCTTGTAAATGCCTAAGAACATCCATAACTAAAGTAAAAAGATAAGGGCTTAATGTTGATCCTTGATGTAATCCAATGAAATAGGAAAATATTTTGTCAATCCTCCTTGTGTTTGGACACAAGTAACAGCTCTAGTATACATATCCTTAATGACTTGAATATAACTATTAACTCGTTTAACTCTCCAAAGAACATCTCTTGAGACTTTATCATAAGCTTTCTCTAAATCAATAAATATAAATAAATATATAAATATATAATAAATATCAATAAGATTAAAATAATTTAATTTGTTTAATATTTTTAAAATTAATATGCACAATTTCAGTAATACTTAATATCTGTGATTAGTATTTAGTCAAATTATTCTCAATAGGCGACTCTAATTACATGAGGAAATAACTAAATAATTGTGATTTTTAAGAGCGAGACTTTCAGATGATTTGAAATAAATAAAAATACATATGTTATAGATAATATTTTCCATATTCTTGATAAGTTTAATTGATGAAATATGAATAAAAGCAGATTTTTCGAATAACATTTATATGCCATCTAATTACTTTGTATTTTTTATTTATTTTTGATGGCTTATTAAATCAACACAAATATAAGTTGATATGACCCTGAAAATTCCTCTAACAAGACGAATCTTGAAAAAGCGATCGAAATTGAAACCGGTCGAGATCAAGCACTTAAAATATCATTGGAAACTTTGAGACATCCGTTTAATTCCTAAAAGCTCTCAAATATGGAGTGTTTATAGTCAAATCCTCGACGGTAGGCTCCAACAAGCCAAAGATCTTACAATTCTGACTTCATTTGAGCATTCAAATATTTAAAATACATCAAATGAGCAAAGGGATTATTGTGTGTCGTCTGATGAAGTGGGTATGGGTTTTGTATTTACGAGACGCCACTCCTCCACCTATAAATAGCCTCATTCCTCATATGGGTAAGTAAGAGAGAGGAGAGAGCTCTAAAGATCCTCCAAGCGCCGCCACTGGACGTCGCCAACCACCGCCACCACCGCCGCCCAGTTGATCCTTGCCGTCGCCAACCTCTGCTGATCTCCATCATGATGACTTCTACCAATGATTGTTCCTGTTTCGCCGGTGATTATTCTGCATTTGAATTATTCGCATTTCCATTGCTCCGCATGCTTCACCATTATTCTACTACCGTTATAACATCGTTGTCACATGTTGTTCTTTTCATATGCAATCTGTAATCCCTTTATCGGGAAGATTTTGTACTCAAAGATACATAGTGGAAGACTTTCTTGGGCTAGTCTCGATTTTTTTCCTCTTTTCGAGATTTTCCACGTAAAAATTCTGGAGTTTTCTTGTTCACTCTTTAAATTCTTGTGTGTGTGCTGGATTTCACAACTAAGCTAAGGTGAAAACTTTACTCTACGAATGGTTTTCTAGACGCAATAGCTTACGCGGAAATCGATTATTTCATCTTCAGTATGACACCAAGTTTTCCAACAAGATCAAAACCACCATCGAGGTGGAGCATTTCAAGCTTTTAAAGAGCGCAAGCGAGAATGAAGATTCATCAAACTTTGTTCCTTGAGATCTAACTCGGGGCAACTCTTAATCTCAAAAGATTATCCAAATCGATATTCTGGATATCTAATTAATTATCAATTCAAGAAGCAAGTCAGTAATACTAATGAAAAAGGTCAAGGTTAAGGAGCAACTTTGGCTACAACCACAAATGGATGTTTTAATCGACCTAGGATGGGTCAAAAGGTCCTTGGTAGACTTCCTACGATCTCTTCCACACAGGTTAACGTCATCGAGTAAAGACTCTGACAAACAACCTAAGATAGGTCCAAAGGTCCTTGGACTCGACTCCTTCCATACGTTAACGCCATCGTAACACTCGACAAACAACCGGATGGGTCAAAGATCTCGGATTCAATTCAACCTCTTCCATATAGGTTAACGCTATCGAGCAAACATTCTCGACAAACAACTCAATGCTCTCGGATCTAACCTCTTCCATAGTATCGTTAACGCTCACATACCTCGGTTAAGTCAACGTTGCCCCGGATGGTCACATTGCCGCTGTCATTGCGTCTCGCTGACCGCTAACAATCGCCGGCGCCATGCCGCCACATGTTCGTTGGTCATCGGCTGACTCACTGGTTGCCATTACCACCTATCCGGCATCGCTGATCATCTCGCTAATTAATTGCCGCGTTGGCCAACCACCCGTGGCCGCTAACAATCGTGGTTACCTCGCTTAACTACATCGCGCACGATACTATTATCCCGCTTAATATCGCTGAATTCGCCGGTCACCATTATCATGGCGGTCATCCCACTGATCTGACGCTGCGCCACCATTGCTGACATGTTGCGTTGCCGCTGATCTGCAACCAATTGCCGTTATTATCGCTGCTGATTTCATACACCGGTTATCGCCATTTTCGCTGGCCATACCATCAGCCATCCCACTGACATCACGCCCGCATCTTGATACTGTTTCCATTGTTACATATTGACCGCTACGCATATATTACATGCTGACTACATTGCCGCCGGTCGCTACCGAATTATCGCCGTGACTCTCCTATGGTCACCACCATCGTCGCTGGTTATCCTCGTCAACCACCATCGCAGGTCACCGCCGCCGACCACTGTGGCTGGCCACCATCGCCGTGCATCGCCGTCAATCCCCGTCTCCGGTTATCGTCTCCTTGATCTCCTCCAAACCCGAACGGTCCGACGAGTACAGTTGACGTCTCTTTCGAAGGAAAAGTGTAGACACGACGTATGTACCGCGGGCCTTGATTGCCTCCAAACCCGGACGGTCGAGCGAGCTTGTCGCCTCGAGGGAAAACCGAATAACGACGTGTCTGGCATTGATCGCCCCCGGACGGTCCGACAGGCGGTTGACGCCTCTTCGGGAAAATTGGAACAACGATATCAGGCCGATCGCTCCAAACCCGGACGGTCCGACGAGGCGGTTGACGCCTCTTCGAGGGAAAACAACGATAATACGGCCTTGATCGCTCAAACCCGGACAACCGACGAGGCCGGTTGACACCTCTTTCGAGGGAAAACCGGAACAATGACGTAAGTACCGCGGGCCTTGATCGCCTCCAAACCCGGACGGTCCGACGAGGTTGGCCGACGCTCTTCGAGGGAAAATCGAACAACGGTAAGTACCGGGCCTTGATCACCTCCGAACCTTCTCTCAAGAAGAAGAGAATCGCCTTCTCCAGAGGGTTTTATAAACCCTTCTAGGGAAAAAGGTAAAATCATCAAAATCACCCAAAATCATCAAAATCGTCCAAAAAACCATCAAAATCATCATTTTATTCATGGCCGCTCATACGCCGCCAGATTTCGCTGGTCTCAAGGCAGCTCTGGGAGGCCGACACGCCGTCTACCGATCGGCTCCTTACGCTACACCCGGCCGCTCACCAGGCTCGGCCCCGCTCCATCATGGCCACCGACGCCACGGGCTTCATACCCGCCACTAATTGGTGGCCTACTACGGCCAAGGTGCCTGCCTGACGAATCCAGAACTCAAATTTTGCCGCACATACCTATACATATTTGTCGTGTCGCTCACGTAGAATCGTGCTTACATAAAGATCTGTTCTCTCAAAATGTGTAGTTAATGGACCTGCAGATTTCGTTGAAGAATTTGCTATTTTGAAGTAGTTGGCACATATATTTTTTGATGATTGAGATAATATCATCTAAAATAGAACCGATATGACCAAAAATTCCACAAAGCACGAATCTTGATGAAAGCAAGTCGATCAAATTGAAACCGAGATCAAGCACTCAAAATATCATTGGAAACTTTGAGACATCCGTTTAATTCCTAAAAAGCTCTCAAATATGGAGTGTTTATGGTCAAATCGAGCGTCTCGACGAGCCAGTTCCAACAAGCCAAAGATCTTGCAATTCCGACTTAATTTGAGCATTCAAATATTTAAAATACATCAAATGAGCAAAGGGATTATTGTGTGTGTGGATGAGATGAGTTTTGCATGTATGCATGTAGACGCCACTCCTCCAATCTATAAATAGCCCCTCATTCCTCATGAGGGGGCAAGAGAGAGGAGAGAGCTCTAAAGATCCTCCAAGCGCAATCGTGCCGCCACTCAACGGTCGTCAACCACCGCCGCCGGCCGCCGCCGTCAGCCGCCACCGTTGATCCTTGCCATCGCCAACCTCTGCTGATCTCCATCATGATGACTTCTACCGATTGTCGTGTTTAAGAATTATTCTGTATTTCTTCAAGTAATTATCGATTTATTGCCCGCATGTTCACCATCATCATCTCGCTACTACAAGAATCCATAACCTAATCGTTGTCACATGACTATTGTTCCTTTCTCATATGCAATCCTGTAATCCCTTTATCGGGAAGATTTTGTACTCTGAAATAGATTTATAGTAGAAGACTTTTACTGGGCTAAGTCTCGTGGTTTTTTCCATCTTTTCGAGGTTTTCCACGTAAAAATTCTAGAGTTTTCATGTTCACTCTTTAAATACCTATGTGTGTGCTAGATTTCACAACTAAGCTAAGGCGAAAACTTTTACTCTACCACAACTGGTTTTCTAGCACGCAACATAAGTAAATGTAAATTTTATTGAATATTTATAGTCAATATTAACTTAGATTTTTACCATTAGCTTATAACTTTAAAAATAATTTAAAATTTATTAGTAATAATAGCCATATTATATAATAATATTTATCTAACATATATAATATAAATATATCCATATTCTTTAAATTTTTCTTTTTTTTTCAATATGAACATATGAAATCAATGGCATGCAAATTTATAACTGATATGACACTGAAAATTCTACTAGTCGAAGCACTAATATTGATGTCGAAAGTAATATGATTATAAGTGAAAACTAACCCAGATCAAGCGCTTATTGAAAATTTTGTGATATCAGTCAACTCTTAAATATGAAGTGTTTATAGTAAAATCGAGCGTCTTGACGGGCTAGATCTAACAAGCCCAAGATCTCCTAATTCTAACTTCATTTGAGCATTCAAATACTTAAAATACATCAGATGATCAAAGGAATCATTTTGAGCCGTTCAATTGAGTGATTTAGATTTTGTATGTATTTACAGAAACATCACTACTCTAATATATAAATAACACATCATTCTTCACATGAAGGGGATAAGCTAAAGAGAAGAGAGAGCTCTGAGGCTTGAAGAACCTCCAAGCATAATCGACCATAATTGATCGCAATGCCGCGCATGCGGCTATCGCGACCATCGGTTGCCACCGAGCATCTCGCAAAACACGCTCGCCGTTCAAGATTTGGCCATCGCTGCCGACTAACACTATTGATCACCGCCACATCGCCGCCATACCACCACCGCCGCTGCCACCGCACCACCGCTACCATCTCCGTGGTGGTTATCGCTGACCACCGCCGGTCATCGCTGCCGCTGCCACTATCGCACACGCTGTCGATCACCGCCGCACATGCCGGCCACTATTAGTATTATCGACGCTGCTATCATCGATCCACCGCCATTGCCATACCCGGTCCGCAAAGATCATCACCGACACCGCCATTCACTATCGCCATCGCCACCAACAACTATCCAACTACCACCGCATAACCGTTGTCACGATTTCAGATTTATATGGGCTTTCACATACAACTCACGTAATCTGTTATCGGAAAACATAAATTTTGTACATCAAAATCGATATATGTGGAATATTTTAATGAGTGTAATTTTTCCTCTTTTGAGATTTTTACGTAAAAAATTTTGGAGTTTCTCATTTTTATTCAAATATCTATGTGTGTTGAATTTCTCAACAAGTCTAAGAAGTAAACTTTTATTCTGCCACAAGTGATTTTCTAACATGCAATAATAATGATTAAAAAGGAAATAATTTAAAGATTGAACAAATTCGTATAAAGATATATATATATATATATATATATATATATATATATATATATATATATATATATATATATATATATATATATATATATATATATATATATATATATATATATATGAAGATCAAAGATAGAGAGATTATCGTCATAAAAATATTTTTCGCTTTCAAGTAAAGTTTTGTGTATCATCTTTTACATCATTAAAAATTAGTAGCAAATAGAATTTTATTTATTTTTAAAGCTATTCGATCATCAATCAAATATAATTATCAAAATGTCTCATTCGAATGGCAGGAAATTTATAACCTTCGTAAAGGTGGCACGTACGAATGATTTTGAAGTATCTAATAAATGTCTTACTGATGATATCAGTGATAACGAGATTTTGTTTCGTTTAGAAATTCAAAAGAGAGAAATCAGATATTTTGATTTAAGATTATTAAAAAAAATTTTAAAAAAAAAAAAAAAAAAAAAACTACTTCGACGTGCCCTTAAGCATGGTCGTATAGAGAATATAAATCCAAAACTCTATTTTAGTAGAGAGTAATGGAAGGGAAGAGAGCATTAAAATATGCTATGTGAATCATTTGAATATTTTATATAAGTGCATTTTTATTTAATACTGTTAGTGTTGTGCATTTAAATTATTTAAATAATTTAATTTACAAATTAATTAAATAAATTGCTTTTAATTATAAAATTTAAAAAATTAAATCAATCAAATGATTTTTCAAATTAAAATTTTAATTTAATATATTCAACTTGATTTCTAACAAATAAAAAAATAATTAATTTCAACAATGAATCTAATTATCTTTATCTTAAATAATATTGCAATAAATAGAATATCAAATCACATTTGCTAAAAATTATAATTTTATAGTGTGAAGTAAATAAGTATTCACATTGATTTTTTTGTTATTTATTTATAATTTATGAGATTTATTATTTAATATTTATTTAATGTATATTAAAAAAAATAACATCTAACTCATAATTAAAAGAAAGATTTACATACATATCACACAAATCTTATGAATTTACATATCTAACATCTAAAGTTCGATATTTACTTATCTAATATTTTTTTATGCTTTAAAAGCTCTATTTCACTTCTAAAAAGTGAATAATGATGATATTTTTGAAGTGATATTGAAAATTGGAGTGTCATATATATAATAATAAAAAAATTAAAGTTTAAATATTAGATATAGAAATACATAAGAATTATGTTATATGTATATAAATCTCTCTAATTATAAATCATATAAATTAAAATTAGAACTAATAATCAAATCACATTTTAACAATAAAACTAGACCAATAAAAAAAAGAGATTCAAATTAATCTTTTAATTTTGTCTAAATAATACATATTATAATTTATTGACCTCATAATTTATAACTTATGTAATACATTGTAAAGAGATTCGAACACATTTCACTTTTTCTTTAATAAATTCCCCTCAAATCAAAGTTTCATTAACCATATCATCTTAAGTAACTAATTAAGAGTGTAAACCAATGAATTAAGCCAAGCTAGAGCCAACATTAATTTGAGCTTTAACGTGATTAATTTATCAAATTCAAACTCAAGTTATATTTTACGAGTTAAAGCTAACTCATTTGATAAAAAAATAATATATTTATGATTCAAATAATTATTACAATAAAATAATAAATAATTAAAAATATAATAATAATAAATTACTTAATATTAAAGAATGAGATATAATTTTTAAATATTTTTAACAATTATATACTTATATTATAAATTTTTAATACATATTAAATATATTTTATATAATATTTATTAAACAAATCGATTCGCGAGCAAACGAGTCATGTCAGGGCTAACTTGAGCTTTAACTTATAAGCTCATCAAATTTGATTCATGAGTCATTTATAGCTTGACTCACCCTGTTATAACCAACTAAACTAAAAATAATAATTAAATAACCCAAGAGAATATTTTGCTATTTCATGTACACCTTTCGGGCAAACACTCAAGACCGCATAGATGTGACACTTCCATTTAGATTTAGGGCTCCTTTGAGAAAAACATGATTTGAGAAAATGTGGCATTTGAAACTAAAGTTCAGTTCTAAAACCCACCGCTCTTAACTCGATTGATGAGGGCGAAGCAAATACTTCAGGTCGATTTTCTTTCGAATGACGCACATACTCAGTGGAAAAAAGAACGTCGACCGCCGGATTGCCGCCGTCCGGATTGACGTCCAAATCACACATCACTAAATGGGTGGGATTAAGAGTGGATACCTCGTCAGCAAAAAAAAAAAAGTTCAGTTCTAATTACTTTTAATTAATTGATAAAATTGTTGAATGATTATTGATAAATATATGCGTTCAATTTAGTGACAAAAGTCATCTGATGTTCATGTGAAGCTTATATCCTATTGCTCGAGTACTGACTACACAATGAAACTTCTGGAAAATAAGTCATATAGCAACAACGTGACCACTACATCCACCACATCCTCAAATCAGCTCTGAGGCAACCCAAACAAAAAAAAAAAAAAAAAATCATCAGGCTCTTGACTACACATTTGATTACTTGAACAAAAACCCCGCCTTTGGCAAGGTTTCCTCTGCTAAGATTGCAACACTAGTAATCTTAACACTCACTAAAACCATTAAAAGCCAAAATATAAAGAAATTAACTCACATAGACAACACAAACAGACACATATATAGTTAAGCAAGCTAGTATAGTCAAATGTACAAGGGGAATGGAGCATCACCTCACCCGGCACGCCGCCACAGCGCCCGGAGAAGAACACTTTGCAGCCGGAATGGGTCGACAACCCATGCCAGTGGCTGCAAGCCTTCTGCTCAACCGGGAGTCAGGGATGACATTTACACCATTGCTCTCCTGCAGTGGCTCCAATGTCTCCACAACATCACTCATTAGAGGCCTGGCCTTTGGGTTCAGGCTCAGGCAGTAGTAGGCCAGACTGCAAGCCTTCTGCGCCGCTCTTATGGAGTATTGGCCATCGAGATTCGGATCAACAATCTGGAGAAGCTTCTTCTTGTCATTGAGCCTGGGACGAGCCCAGTCAACGAGGCTCTGCTCCTTGCTAGGCCGGGTCTTATCTATGGATTTCCGGCCAGTTAAAAGTTCGAGCAGGACAACTCCAAAGCTGTAGACATCACTCCTTGATGTCAAATGACCTGTTAAGAGATGTTTTCCCGAATCAATATTGTGTCAGAAAAACAGATGGAATAAAATCACATGGAGTGCTGGTGAAATGAGGTTTTGCATAAGCAAACAAGACTCTTTCTTACTGTGCTAGAGTTACTTACCTTACCATAGAATAGCAGAGAGCTTGGATGGCTCACAGTTGATTGAGGCATCCATCATTATAGTATGCTTTCTATGTCTACAAGCGAAGGAAAGTAGGGATGGAAATAATTGATTTTATTGTGCAAAACTATTCTCCGAAGTGCCATCAAGGAGTGAAGAGAGGAGATGAACTGGTTTGACTTAGGGGTGTTGGGTTATGATATTGTTTGTGAACTAAGAGTGATAAGAACACTTCAATACATAAAAAGCCATCTCGATTAGAACCATACAATGTGCTCCATGTTCTGTTAAAGAGGGAGCGGGAGCAACCAAAAAGGAGGTTTTGCAGCGCAAACTAACCTTTCATAGATATCGAAAAGTACCAATCAAGAGCACAAGTAAATAATTATTAAATAAAGTAATTACAAAGGATTACCAAATGGTTTTGGTACCTTTGTAAATCTTGCAGAATCAATCTACGTATTGAAAAATATATATATAAATAATAGTTTATAAATGAGTCTTCAATTAAGTTCCTTAAGCTTCTCAAGTTCAGGAGACTATGCTAAGAAGTGATGTTAATTCAGTTTTCAATATCAGATTTATGAAATGAATGAGAGAGCAAAGGTATTCATCATTGACATTATAATGGCCAATCATGACAAATCAATCAAGATGTGATAGAAGTTCGAGAAGGAATCCTTTAATGGGGCGATTTTGCCTTATTTATTAAGTAGTTCATTCTCTTTTTTTGCAGCTACTATGGGAAGAACGGAGTGGGGGATCATTGTTTTTTTTTGTGAGAGGTTGGGTACAGTTAGCAGGAGAGTTGAATCCGGAACAACATAAAGCTGCAGGATAAAAATTCCTCAAGTTCCCATTTCCTCAACTATTTTGTTTAACCATGTCGTAATACCAGGAACCCTTCCTAACAAGCTTGAAATATTCTCTAGGGACACATGATTGCTTTTTAAGTTGGAAATCATGCATTGAGAATAGATTGAAATTTGTTAAATTCATCATTTGTTTGGATCTATTTAAGTATACCATTGATTTCAAACTATGCAAACTTTCTCAAAACTACCTTAAAGTGATTCTTTATATTTCATACTAAATTTGAGCGAAAAATGAAACCATCATTTTAAAAAAAAAAGCTTTTGAGGCATGCGCTAAGAAGCGTGCCTCAAATTAAGGTGAATAAAGAGTGCCTTTAGGCTTAAGCTACACACAATCTAGCAAGGCTTACATCATTTTTCGAGTGAGGCATATGCCTCAAGATACTTTGAAGTAACACCTCACTCTACTTTTTATAAATAATAAATATAATTAATTTATTATAATATTAATATATTTTATAAATTATTATACATATTTATCTATTTATCTCATCATCTCACACAAGTTAGTTTTCTATTTCAAGTGATCTGTCTCTCCCAGATCGTACAAACTAGTATTACTCTTCTTCACAGCAAGAGCCAAAACTTCGAGAAAACATCTTTGAGAAGCACAAGCCAAAGCAATGCTTAGCCTTCCTCTATGTAATTTGAACACATTGTTAACTATTAATAGTGAGTAATAAAAAACTATAGTAGTTGAAGAAGATTTTGAATATTATAACATATTTCAAGAAAGTCAATTATTAAATATAATGATTCTTCTAAAAATAATGAAAGTGATGAGGCCGCTATAAATCTCGATCCTCATGGTGTATTTAAATTTTAAGTGAGTGTTTACATGAAATTGTAATTCAAATTAATATTTTATATTAATATTTAAGATTATGATTTGTGATTTGTGTCTTTATAACAATGAATTAAATAAATATATTGATAGTTTGTCATATTTATGAATAATTTATAATTTTATAATTTTTTTATATTTTTGTTTGGAGGCTTACGCCTTGATCTATCTTCTCGCTTATACCTCTCCTCACTATTGCAAAATGCTTCAATTTCTGATTTCACCTTTTTAAACATTAATTTACAATCAACCAAATGAGCCCTAACTGTCCAATTTAGTTCCTTATAGATACAAAACAAGTTCTAGAAACTAATGAATTTGTTTTCATTTAGTTTATATGAACAATAAGATAATTATTTTATAAAAATATCAAGATTATAAAACCTTGATGACTTCTAATTACATCCACACAAATAATGCAATATGTCAAACTTCATTGATTCTCTAAAATGTATATTGCATCTACAAGTAACCAAATAAGCTCTAAGACTATTTCTCATGGTCAGCAAGTTGATCCTACAAGATAACCTCAATCTCAATGACATAGAGACTACAACAAGTACAATCCACTCCTTGAAAACTTCTTTCATGATCTTGAAGCCATAAATGATCGATAATTCAATCATTACCCTCTCCCTCTCTTATAACCTCATAAATTCTCTATATTTTTTAATGGATTATGAAGATCTAAGCCTGGATAGACAAATAGTTTGAGTTTGATAGGAAGACTTGGTAGGGTGCAAGCCAATTGCTTTATTTTCCTTATTTTCCCTTCTGTTTGCATATTTGGGTAGTTCTCTCTTACGATAGAAGAACTCATGGGTTATATATGCACTAATGCATGCACACAAAAAAAAAAACAACAACAATAACAACAAAAGCATATACATACTACTGCTGATCCTTAGGGGCCGTTTGAGATCACTTTTTTTTTTTTTTTTATCTTGTTTTGCTTACGTTTTGCTTAAAAATAAAACTTGTTTGATTGTACTTGTTGTTTTCAAAAACACTCAAAACATCGAGTATTTTTTAAAATAATATTATTTTTAAAAAAATAAAAAATAAAACCACATTAAAAAAAAAAAAAAAAAAAAAAAAAAAAAAAAAAAAAAAAAACAGCCCCTTAGTTAAAAATCTATTTGATTGGAGATCGGTTCACATGAGGGTTGATGATGTGTAATCAAAATTATTCTATTCTTGTTAAAATTTTCTAATATTCTTTAAATAGTTCTGGGATTTTATTCAAATTCTATTGAATTGGATTATTAGGATTATCTTTATATTGATAAAATCATAATGACTTCTCTAAATTTAAATTTGAATTTAGATTTATAATTTTATTTCAATAAATAATAGTTAGATGAATAATATTTTCATTATGAATTATGGAAGAAATTTGAAAGGTTCAATCTCCTCTATTCTCTCTCCTCTTTACACATTTTCTTCTCATCATCATAGCAATCTCAATTGCTGAAACTTTTCAGGCCTCCCTCTCTCTACTTCAGCTAGCATAAATCCTGAGGCAAGAATATTACCAGATTTTGTCCTGGTGCGAACCCTTAAGCATTCTCACTATTTCACATCTTAACTGACACTCTCCTCCCTATCTGACGTGAGTATGGGTGCCATATGTGGGAACACCAATGTAACTTAGACGGAGGCCCATCCCATCCCCCTACCATCTGAAACAATTCAATTAGAACTGAAAAGACCAGTTCAGGTCTATCCTAAGGGAGTTGGCTGACTTATCTAATAAATAAGAGTTTATTTGTGTTTAATATAAATACTTTCTTATGTACTTTTTTATGGTCAATTCTTGCTATTTTGTATTGGAGATTGTTTTCTCTGTGATTTTTGGATTAAAACCTACTGTATCCTTCAATATTGGGTTGTGAATACATACCCAATCGTCGTTCGTGGTGGTTGGTATCTTTTTGTTTAAATTTGCATGATCAAATAAGCTGTTACTTAGTTGCTGAATTTTAATTTAACAGCCCATATCTTCCTCCCTTCCCCAATAGACGCCGCCTCCTCTTCCGTTCCACAGAGACACTGATCTCCCCTACCTACCAGCCTCTCCTTCCAATTCTCCTATCACCAGCCTATCCATCTCTCTTCATCATAATCGTCAGCCTCCACAGTTCCCTCCCCTCTTTCTTTTGGTCTACCATAAAACAAAGCCAAAGATTTCATCTTTAATTCCTAAATCTACCCACAAATTACACTTTTTATAACCTAAATCCATTTGTTACCAGTCTATATCCATGATCCAATATCACTATCTTTTTCAAAAATCTCCCTCTACAAGCACAATTCTATTCTCTCAACCAAGAATGAATCAAGGTAGAATGAAGTAATTTCAAAGAAAATTTAAGAAAAGAAAGAAAAAGATCAATAAGAAGTGCCCATCAACTAATTAGCATCAATGAAATCTCTTTTAAATAAAAAGTCATCATAACCAACATCTTTCCTGATCAGTTTTTCAACATAGGAGACTGACGTCACTGATCACACAAACACATACTAGTGTCCACATCTACCACATCTGATTTAACCTATTGACACTTTCAAGCTCAGGCAAACCCTATATGTAGGCCTTCCTCATTCTCATGAAGCAAGGCATTATGATCATTCCAGAATGCCACATAATTTCTCTCATATAGCTAATTGCATGTCAATGACATCATAAAAAGCTGTTCGATGAGTTATTTTACACCTTTATACTGATGTTTCTATTGCTTATAGTCTAAAGAAGCTATCGTTTTAAGTTTCATCTTTCCAAAGCAAGTTGAGCTTGAAAAGCAACAATTCCAATAAAGCCTAATGTGGTACCAAGTTTGGGTGGTAGGAAAAAGCCAATGTTGAACATGAAGTTGCATGGCTCAATATAGCTAATTGACACTAAAAATAGAAATTGACTTAAGGCTAGATAAACTAATATAAAAACTTGAAAACTACTTTTATCAAGGCCATCAAACATAGAAGTAGCCATGCTACATATACTATTGAAGAAACTGAACTGAAGCTGATCAACTTCATTAATTAATAAGTGCATTAATGTAAAGAGAGAATTTCTTTTCAAAAGGAACTTATACCAGTCATGACATATTCTGGAGCGGCATATCCATAGGTGCCCATAACCCGTGTTGAGACGTGGGTCTCATCGCCCTGAGGCCCTGCTTTTGCAAGCCCAAAATCAGATAGCTTGGCTGTATAATCCTGAAATGTGAAAAAGATGTGAAGTTAAGACAGTGAACTAGAAATAGATCAAAGGTGTCAAGAACTAGGAAGTGAATAGAACAAAAAAAGATCTGTACTTAACAGAGTCCAATAATATATTTGAGGTCTTAAAATCACGGTAGATGATAGGTTTCTCTGCATTATGCAGGAAAGCAAGCCCTTTGGCAGCACCAAGTGCAATCATCATTCTTGTTGCCCAAGATAATGGAGCAGTTGTCTCTAAAAGCCAGAAGCAAGTACACACAAGTTAGACAAAAATTATCAGCAGAGAACAAGTGAAAGAATTTGAGAAGATCCAACTAGTTGATCTAGAGTAGAAAAAGAATAAAAGAAACCAATGTCAAGGTGTATTATTCAACTAATACAAATTTCTGATTAATTAATCAATAAAATAATTACTACAAAAAGCACAGTGAATGAAGAAGCATCTTACAAGTACTATTTAATAATGGAAATCATTGTAACTTGAAGATAAATTTTAAAAAGAGTAGGTATTACTTAGGTTGCTTAGTTTTTAGTTGTACTTCACAAAGGTCTATAATTTTAAACAACTTTTATTTGGTCCCTAGCTACTTTAGAGATTTCACTATATCCTCGTGCTTGGTTTCCAATCTTCAAAGAGATACATTGTCGCTAACAACATTAAATAATCCGTTGATATAGTTAAAGTAATATATTTTTACTTAAATTTGAATGACATTATATTTTAATAATTAAAATACCTTCATTCTCAAAATAGATTTTCCTTCTAATCTATATGGGTTTAGTAAAGCAATGTGGATCAAATACTTCTAACATCGAATCTTGTAGTTCCATCCACACCAAAAATACCATTCATCATGCTCATGAACACACTCAATTTCATCATCAATGCTTGCTTCCACTACCTCTTTCACCTTTGCCTGCAACTCTCCATCCAACGAATTCATCAACTACCACTTCTTCGCTCTCAAATAAATCCCATCCCTTGGATTCGACTAATCCTTTTTCCTCCTCTAGAGAGGCTTGGCCATCACGTTTGACTATATTGTTGAGCGCACCAAATTTGTCTGCAACTTTACACTCTAATGGCTTTGTTTTCCCCATTGCCTCCTAACGGTTTAAGTTCATCAATGGTTTAGGTCGTAACAAACCACAATCAAAAGGATTCTCTCATATTTGGCTCTAGCATGGTTGATTTAATTGGATCCACTGTTGCTTACATGGTAGTAGGCCAATAACGAAGGAGACAGAATCGTCCTTTAATGGCTTTGTTTTCCCCATTGCCTCCTAACGGTTTAAGTTCATCAATGGTTTAGGTCGTAACAAACCACAATCAAAAGGATTCTCTCATATTTGGCTCTAGCATGGTTGATTTAATTGGATCCACTGTTGCTTACATGGTAGTAGGCCAATAACGAAGGAGACAGAATCGTAGGAGAACATTCTACAAACCAAAGGACACAACCTGCTCTTATGCTATGGGTGGCAAAAGGAACTAATTCATGAACAGTCACTTCAAATTAAAGATCAAAGCATTAAATTTAAAAAGTCATGGGCAGCAAAGAAACTAATTCATGAAAGTCATAAATCAAGACACTGCACAACAATATGCCACCGCAAAAGAAGAAATCCAGTGACAGATATTGCAAGCAATGATTCCTAAGCATTGAATGATAGTTAACACCTAAGGAAGCAATAGGTAGCTAAGAGTGAATCCAACTACTGCCATAGCCAAAGTGGTGAACTGAACCAAACTAAGGAACAAAACTTGTTCTCATAAGGAAAATCATAGGTAGACTAGGGGAACTAGAGTTTTATCCATGCTTGAACCAGGACAATGGAACGAATGAATAGTCAAGCAAAACCTGGGTTTTGGGCCAGTTAAAATACACTTAAAATTTTTGAGCCAACTCAAACTAAGCTAACATATTCATACCTAATTCCAACCCAAGGACGTAATCAGGCCAGTTCAAATTGGTGGTCAAATTTAAATTAAATCCTTAAATAGTCTCAAAATTATTCATATGTAGTTAATTTAAGGTGCATTTAGGACAGATTTTTAACTTTTCAGAGAACAACCATAGCTATATTTAGCTACCAACTTTCTAGCTAATTTTCAAAAAATTTTGTGATGAAAAGTTACTTTCAAACATTTTTATAAAAAACTGCAGCTATCACAAACAATCATCTGAATGTGCATTTGGGGTAACTTTTTGACTATTTTGATTTTTAGAAAACAATCATAGCTGCGTCTAGCTACCGCCTTCTTTTTTGAAAATTTTATAGGAAAGTTGTTTTGAACTATTAAAGTGTAGTTTTAAAAGTTGTCGAATTTTTTTTAACAAAATATATATATAGTGACACCCACAACAGCTTTTTAAGAAATTGTTTTCTCCGTAGCAGCTTTACAATCATCTTTACAAAAAAGTACAACTGTCTCAAACTATTGGATTTCTACAAAGTAGTAGTATATTGAAGCTAGATGAACATTATTAGATCACTATCATAAGATTTTTCCAGCATAGACTTGAATGCATAAAGCAAACGCCTCTCTCTTTCTCTCACACGCTCATATATTGTGCTTGGACGCTTGGGCCTTAAGGCACAAGACCTAAAATACCCAAACAGCTAGCTAATGAAACAAAAAAGAAACATTTCCTGTTAATAATCACCTTCAATTTACAAGTGTTGGCAAATTCTTCTGCAAAAGGTGTATTACCTCACATCAGCATCATTACAACCAAGACAAATCTCTAAGAGCTAGCGGTGTAAACGAGCCGAACATGAGCGAGCTGAGACTTTATTCATAGGCGGCTCGTTTATATTTGTTTGTGTTCATATTCGGCTCGTGTCCAAATCAGGCTCGTAAGGAATATGTTCGCGTTCGACTCGATACTGCTCGTTGTTGACCTATAAGTATATGTCATAATTTAAATTAAGCGTATATGAAAAAATTTATGAAAATCAACAGCGACGTCGCATAATTGGAGATTAAAACCTCCTAATCACGATCAAAATTAATTAAAATTTTTCCAATTCAAAATTTTGAATGCGCAAGCGCATTTGAAATATTAAAATTCATCAAACGAAGCTTATTGCATTAATTATAACCAATCAATTAATTAAAATCAAATTTTAATGAAATTACATGCATATTGAGATAGGAAGGTCCCGATGATATATAAACAACCTCCGTTCGCAAAATTGACTGCGCTGTTGTAGCCAGAACGTCGAAATCTATCAAACAACGCCTTCCGCAGTCAATTCGGCAAAGTCTACACGAACGTCGAGCAATTCAAATACGACGTCGCGCAATTTAAGCCCAATTTCACTTTGACCGTCGCCGACATTGTGCAAACGACCTCCAATTGCAAAATCGACCGCGCCGTTGCGTGCAACACAACGAAAATATCTAAAGTTGATACCCATATTGCTAGGGTTCATTAATCGGGATAATTCGCCGAATTATTTTTTATTAGCATTAATAATTTCATCATTAAGCTAATAAGCAGTCAAATTTAATTAACAATCTCCTAATCCGCTTAATTAGCGCTTCAATCCCACCGGCCGCCGTGACCGGCCAATCAAATTAGCCGCCAAACATGCCCAATTGAAACAGCCACCCCTTTGCTCCTTTTGACTACCATTTGGCAGCCAATCAAAATGTTTGCCCTGCCCTAAAAGCCGAAATGAACTCGTCCAGCCCTCATTCACGCGAAAATCCCCTCTTCTCATACGATCCTCTCTCGTTTCGCCTCTAGTCCCCAGCAAAATGAGCTCCTCTGGTGCGATTTCCCTATTTCCGTCTGTCTCATGCGGCCGAACGCCCATCCCTCTCGAGCAACAGAGCTCCTCCTTCGATCGTCCCTCTCGAGCAATTGAATGATCGAAGTGCCATTCTGTCTGATTGGTCAGCCTAACCCTTTTCCTCCTCCTTTCTCTCTTGTAATCGAAAGTCTCCAGGTCATCTGTATCTAACCCTAAGCATATTTTATGCATTTCTTTTTCTTTGGAGAATATGATTTGTCGAATCTCCTCTTTTACAAGCTTGAGATGATGTTGAGATATGGATTTAGAGTTTGGGATGATGTATGGCCCAAGCTTCATGTTGTTTATTATTATTTGTGGATTATTTAAGCTTTTGGCTTTCTTGAAATGGTATGATATGATAAATCCCTCTTTTTATATGTTTAAAGTGATGCCAGGGATTTTTATTTGAGACTTGGGATGATCTATGACTCAAGTCTCTTACTGTATGCAAGTGTTTGTGTATTTCCATGCTTTGGATCTCTCTTAAATGACAGGATTGGATGATCCCCTCTTCTTCATTCTTCCCTTGCAATTGAAAATTTCTGATTTTTAAAATTATGTTGCTAGAATCATATCAATGGGATATCCTTTCTCTTTCTACATGTTTGAAATAAGGTTAAAGGTTCAAATTGAAAACTTAGGATGATGTATGGCCCAAAACCTTATGTTGTTTATAATTCTCTATATGCTTCTTGCTCTTTTTTTGAATGAGGCAGGTTTGGTAGAAATTTCATTTGTATATGTGCTATGTCTTGGTTGTCCCTCATGCAAATGTAGTAAGAAAGAGTGGGATAATATTTAAAATGACATGTTTAATAAGGCATGACTTAAGTAATTTGGCTTCCTTTCTTTGACATTCAAGCATTCATTTGTGTCTTTCTGCAACACATCCATTTAAGCCTATTGATTGTATGTAAAAAAATAAAAGAAATAAAGAAAGGAGAAATCAATGGTTGGGGAGTTATTCATGATGCCCATCTTGCTTTACTTCTATTACATGAGTTGTTATCATGAAAGTGATGATTTGGGTGAGGATTAGCTTTCAGATTTTCTGAATTTGCAATCATGGAGATGAGGATTTGAGCAAAGTTTATTATCAGAATTTTTTTCTTGATTTAGCAAACCCAAATGCAAGTATTATCTCATATTTGATTTTCTGGATTTTGCTAAGTCTAAATGAAATGGTGTGTTATTATAGATTAAGTTCATTAAGAATCTTATCAAAGGAAAGAGGATTGAAAGACATAATTTTGTCTTATTAACATTGCTTACCTTCTTTCTAATTGCTATTATCATCCAAGTGATAAATCTTTGAAGTGAATTGTGAGATCTTTATGTAGGATTTTATTATCTTTGCCTTATCTCTTGTCTCTTCTTACTATTTAACAAGAATTAATTTGATCTCTTTTCAAAACTTAAGATTTTGAAGATGATTGTTAAATTTGAAATCTTCTTATGGGTTTGTGCAATATCAAGCATATCTTATCATTTAGCAAGATTCAATTTAAGCTCCTTTCAAATCTTGTGGATTTTACAAATGCTTTACTAAATCTGAAGTTCTCTTTTGGGTTTATATACTATCAAACTTAATGTGGCTATTCATTTTTGAGTGGCTTAAACTTTTGTGGCCATCATAATAAAAAAATGAAATGGGGGTTAGAGGCAAACAAAAGTGAATGGAATTTCTATTTTTCTTCATATGAATATAAGTTTTGTTTATGCTTTTTACTTTGACGCCTCCTCAAGCTTATGCAAGTATTGAAAGAGTGATGAAATTTTAGATTTATAAACTCCTTTTGTAGAATTAGAAATTTCTTTCTCTTTATCATGGAAAATTGAATTTTAGCTATGTTTGGCATAAGTCCCTATTCCATTTGCTGATTTTTTTTAAGGTGTTGTCATTCGTTACAAAAATTGCTTTTAAATGTTTTATCCAATCAAATCCTTTTTAAATGCAATTGTTCATAAAATTGGGAAGGTAAATATGAAGTACAATATTCTTTTTATTCATTTGATAACAAAGAATGAAATATATACTTATGATTTGACACATGAATGCTATCTTACTAGCCAAATTTAGGAAAGGTATTTCATCCCTTATGCTAAAAAAAAGGAAAAATGATAATATGCAATTGAAAAGCTCATGTGATGGTTTCTTATTTGTGATGTTTCCAATGCAATGCTTAGTTAAAATCATACATGTCATATGTCTTGCTCAAATACATGTACATGCATGCTTATATGTGAACGCTAGCTTAAAAATTATTTGTGATAAGTACCCATTTACTTATTCCATTGCGACGGAAAAATTTGTTATAAGCATATGTTCACGTTGTTCCAACGCGGTAAAAAAATTGTTTGTGATAAGTACCCATTCATATTATTCCAATGCAACGGAAAAATTCGTTATAAGTAACTGTTCACATTGTTCCAACGTGGCAGAAAAATTATTTATGATAAGTACTCGTTCACATTGTTTCAATGCGACGAAAAAATTTATTATAAGTACATGCTCACATTGTTCCAACGTGGCGGGAAAATTGTACTATAATACAAGTACTTGTATGCATTGTTCTAATGCTACAAGGAAAAGCTTTGTTATGCAAAACTTTCGCGTGTCTCACCCATTAACTTACCACGCACATTCTTGACGTGGAAGACCAGTCTCAAACGTACATATGGGGATGATCGGAGGTTCAATTTTGGTAAAAAAGAAAAAAAGAAAAAATGTTTAAGTGCCAAAATTACAGACTTACTCGTCCATGCTTTAGCTTGATCACTACTTGAATCTTCATGTCATGTAACAATTATTTGTTTGAATTCAGATTTTTACTTAAGTTGTGATAATATTCCTTTTTATGTGCTATATGAGTGGGTTGGAAGTGAACATGAGGAGCCCTATATATTACATCGTTCAAATATTGTTTTGTTAACAAATATCCATTCATGTTATATTGTTTTACCTTTATCTTAATTATGAGATAAGGTTAAAATGAAAATCAGCAAGAGGATTTTTTCCTTTACATTATTTAGCTATGTTTAACTTGATTCCTACTTGAATCTCAATATCATGTGGGAATTACTTGTTTGAATCCAGATTTTAACTTATCTTTGTGATAATCCTCTCTTTTATGTGCTATATGAGTAGGTTGGAAGTGGAAATGAGGAATCCTATGTATTACATAGCTCAAATTTTGCTTTGTTATCAAATATCCCTTCATGTCATATTGTTATACCTTTATCTTAATTATGGGATAAGGTTAAAATGAAAATCAGCAAGAGGGTTTATTCTTTTGCATTACTTAGCTATGGTTAACTTGATTCTTACTTGAATCTTGATATCATATGAGCAATTACTTGTTTAGATCTAGATTTTCATATTTATGTGTTATTAGATTTGATATAAATACTTGATCTACATATGACCATGTTCTATTCACTTTATGAAAATAAAAGGAAAGAAGAAAAAATGAACTTAAATCTGAATTTTAAGCTTGCTCTTTTCACTATGTTCATTCCCAAATTAATGCCCTTTAAAGTAAAAATGATATATGAAGTTGCACATGTA
Organism: Cymbidium sinense; assembly: GCA_021442155.1. Taxonomy (NCBI): domain Eukaryota; kingdom Viridiplantae; phylum Streptophyta; class Magnoliopsida; order Asparagales; family Orchidaceae; genus Cymbidium; species Cymbidium sinense. The sequence continues at coordinate 135,467,426 of CM038216.1, forward strand.
TAGAGCCAAAATTTGTTAAGTTTGGTTTGCAAGTTTCAAATAATTTTCCAAGGATTGAAAGTTGATGTTTTTGTTGCTTCAAGTTAAAGTTGGGTTATACTTTGCATTGAGTATGTCATAAGCATGTTACTAAGCAATTCCCTAAAACTTGAATCAATTTAAAATGAGAAATAAGTATGGCATAAAACTCATATAAACTCAATTTCATAAGTTTCTCGTTAGTGAATAACATTGGCATAGAATTTCATATAGCATTTGCCTTATCTGTTGCCTCTAAATAATTACCATGTCATATGAAGTAAATTTTGACTTGTTCTTTTGTAAAAGTCAGAATTTTATTACTTCATGATAGTTTTGAATCCTCTTAAATGGTGAACTCATCATTATGTTAAAGCAAACTTGAAAGTGATAGGATTCATGAAATATGCAAGATATTATATTTGAACTTTTGATATGGCTATCTTTGATGCTCCATGTAAAATGATTTAAGTCTCATTCAGATTTTTCTTATCAAATCAAACTCTCCTTTATGATATGACAAGGTTTCTTAAAAAGAAGAGCAAGAAAGGGGAATCCACCTTTGTATTTCCCCCCCATTGTTTGGAATTAAAAATTTACTTGTGCATGGCTATTCAATCATATCATTTGATAATTCTTGAAGAAAGGTGTTGTCATTTGCTATGAAAACTTGTCAAGTGATGTTTCTATACAATCAATTCCTATCTAAAGCTATGATCATTATAGCATCAAAAATAAATCAACAAGTGCATGAAGTTTAAATCAAACTAAACCCCTCATTTTCATGGCAATCTTTTACTTCTTTTATCATGCAATCTTGTTGGTCAAATTAAAACATCAAATTAAATGATACAATTTAAACCTAGAACATCAAATTAAACATGACTTGCCGGTGGATGCGATACGACTTGAGGTCAATCCCAATTGTTGGTGGGTTCCTTTAGAAGTTGGTAAATTCCTTTAGGAACTTTAAACTTGCAATATTCCTTGTGAGAAGGATATAAGGATGTGAAGAAAATGGGAGAGTAAATCCTCATGAGGGGGGGGAATGCTCTCATATTTATAATATGTAGTAGCTTGCTCTTAAGCTCTCTTCCTCAGTAAAATGTCATCTAAGCCCCTTTATATGAAGCCAAAACTACTTATGACATGTATGAAAAAACACATAAATGGGATTTATGTTACCCCACTAATGTCATATGACTTTTTGCATGATATTAAAGAGAAGAAAACTTATCCTCCTCTTCTTTCTTCTCACGGCATCATAGCATGCAAATAAAAAATATACATAAAAATAAATAACATAAAAATAAATAACATAAAATGAGGAGGACAAGTCCATCCCCCTTTAATTCTATGTCATTCCTTTTTAAATTACCCATAAAAAGGGCATGAATTTAGGAAGAAAGAGAGAAAAGGTAAAAAGAAAAAGAAAGCTTTTTCTTTTCTCAACGGGAATATGTTATTAAAAAATGTGGGAGGTGTGTGGAGAAAATCAATTAAATGTGAATTATTTTCTCTTTCCATAAATTACCCATAAATGGGTGTCATAAAAGAAAAGGAGAGGAGAAGCTTCTACCTCCTTATGGGATCATGTCATGACAAAATAATAATAATATATATATATATATATATATATATATATATATAATACAAAAAAGAGAAAGAAATGCATAAAAAAATATGTATATAATAAGAATAAAATAAAATCTTATATATAAAAAAAAGAAAAGAGAAATGTCATGATAAGAAAAATGATGGTAATGATGACAACATAGGAATGTGAAATCTCTTTTCTTCATTCATAACCTATCTTAATTTCTTTAAGTAGGTTTATAAAGATAATTTACCCTTTGAAATTATGAAGCACATATTCTTTTATTTCAAGAGGTCTATCCGACCTAAATTCATAAATAGACTCATAAAAATCCAGGTCCATAAATGGGCTCATAAAAGCCCAAGTCCATATATGTACACATAAAAGCCCAAGTCCATAAAAATAAAAAAGAAAGGCACATTGGGCCTAAGTCCATATGTGAGGAAAATAATTGAATTAATCCTCATATTTTCAAATTCTAATGTGCATGAAGGGGCTTAAGTGTGGTTACCTTTTATATGTGTATTATGACATCTCTTCTCTCTTGATTTTGATATGTGGCATATATTATAGAGAAAATCATAAACATTCAGTTCCATGTATAAACATTTGAACAAAGCAAGCTTGTATATGTTTTATGACATAATGTTCTATCACATAAATTCATACTTGATAGTTTAGGTTTTAGACTTTGGTATTCAGGTAGAAGTCGAATTAGAAATGGTGTAGGTATGATTATAAATAAAAGTTTGAAGGATAATGTTATAAATATTAATAGATGTGGAGATAAAATTATAGCTTTAAAGATTATTGTTGATACAAAGATTATTAATGTTATAAGTGTTTATGCTCCTTAAGTAGGTTTGGATGTAAGTTCAAAAGAAAAATTTTGGAATGAATTAGAAATATTAATACAAAGATTCCTCTTGAAAAAAATATCTGGAAGAGATTTAAAGAGAAAGAGAAGATTTTAAAGATTTTTAAAAGTATTTAAGATTTGGAATGTAATGAAGAAGGTAGTATATTAGATTTCTTTAATGATTTGTAGTTCTAATATCTTTATTTAAGAAAAGAGATGAACATATTATTACTTATAAAATAGATCTAAAACTTCATTGATTATTCTTGATAAAAAAATAGATCGTTAGATTGAAAGATTGTAATATCATTTAGTGAAAGTTTAAGTTCAACATCGATGATTGTTAATTTTAGATTTTAGGATGAAAGAAAGAGGAAAAATAAATCAAATTATTGTCCAGGATTAGATAGACACACTTAAAAATAACAAATAAAAATATTTTAAGAAATTACAAAGAACTTAAATTTGGTCATAAGAATTTTAATGTTATGTGAGAAATAAGAAGTCAAATTAAACAATCAAAAAATGCTTGGAGAATCAAAAGAAAAGCTTTTAATAAAAAAATAGTTGGTGTGAGTTAGAGTGTCTGAAAAGATAAGAAATAAAAACATTATTATAAAACTTTTTATATATAAAAACTTCTGAGAATTGGGAAAGATATAAAGTGATAGAGATTAAAAAAGTAATATACTGAAAATTTAGCTTTTAGTGATTTATACAAATATTAGATAGAAGGTAAAAGATGTATGTATAAGTTAAACCAAAGAGATAGAGAAGAAAGACTAAAAATGTATTAAGGATGAAATTAATAAAATGCTTTTCTTTGAAAAAGGATATTGAAAATAGGTAGATGAGATATTTTGATGAATTTTTCAATGAAGGATCTGAAAGTACGATTGATTTTAGCAATCTTAATACTCTAAACGAAAATAGAGAATTTTGTTTTTATCGATGTATTAATAAATCTGAAGTTAGGGAAGCTTTAAAGAAAATGAAATATGGAAAAATAGTAGGACCTGATGATATTCCAGTATTAGTGTGAAAATGTTTAGGAGATCAAGGAATTTCTTGGCTTACAAATCTTTTTAATATTATTTTAAAGACTAAAAGATGTCGGAGATGAGTGGAGGAAGAGTTTGTTGGTTCTATATTTAAGAATAAAGGTGATGCACAAGAGTGTGCAAATTATAGGAATTAAGTTAATGTGTCATACATTAAAATTATGGGAGAGTAATTGAGCATAGGTTATGATGTGATACAAAGTTTCTCAATCGTTTGATTTCATATCAGGTAGATCTACTATGGATGCTATACATTTGTTAAGAGATTTGATGGAGAAGTATAAAGAAAGTAAAGAGGATCTACATATGATATTTATTGATTTAGAGAAAGCTTATCATAAAATTTCAAGAGATGTTCTTTGGAGAGTTCTAGAACTGAAAGGAGTTAATATTGGTTATATTCAAGTCATAAAGGATATGTATACTAGAACTGTTATTTGTGTCCAAACACAGGAGGATTGGCAAAATATTTTCCTATTTCAGTTGGATTACATCAAGGATCACCTTTTAGCCCTTTATCTTTTTTGCTTTAGTTATGGATGTTCTTACTAGACATTTACAGGAAGATGTACCTTGGTGTATACTTTTTGCTGATGACATTCTTCTTGTTGATAAGACTAGAGAGAGAGTCCAAGAGAAACTTGAATTATGGAGGTCAATATTAGAGTCTAAAGGTTTTCATTTAAGTAGATCTAAAACTGAATATATGGAGTGTAATTTTACTTGTAGAAGTTCTAGTAGTAGTGTTGTGACATTAGGTGAACAAGTCATTAATAAGGGTGAGTGATTCAAGTTATCAGTAAAATTAAAGTTGGATGGTTGAAGTGGAGGAATGCATCTGGCCTGTTGTGTGATAGAAAAGTTTCACTTAAACTTAAGAGAAAATTTTATAAGATAGTAGTAAGACCTACAATGATGACTTATGTGCAAATATTTGATAAGCATAAGACTAAGTTATGTATAGAGATGATGATGCTCAGTGGATGAGTGGCTTTACTCTTAGAGATAAAATCGAAATGGGTATGTTTGGGAAAAAGTTGGAGTAGCTCAGTGGTAGATAAGATTAGAGAATGCCTTAGATGGTTTGGCCACATAAAGCGTACCATCGATGACGAAGTAGATGCATTAGATTTGCCTTTATGTTGAGAAAGGTAGTAGACCTAAAAGACTTGGTTAAGATGTATAAAAAATGACCTTAGTATATTTGAATTAAATGAAAATTTGACATAATATGACACAATGGAGACGAAGGATTCATGTAGCCAACCCCACTTAGTGGGATAAAGGCTTGTTGTTGTTGTTGTTATTGTTTAAATAGAAAAGATGTTACGCTTGATACTTAGCAAATGTTTAAAAAGATTAAATGTATATCTTATAAAAGTAGATACACTTGATTAATGCCAAATCTAGAAAGGTTTAAGTTTACATCATTCAGAATAGATGCTCACTTTATTTGCAAACAAACATTTGTATCCCCTAATATAGATACATGCTTGATCAGTTAGAATAGAGGCTCATTTACTTTGCAACAAGTATTTGAGATTGTCAAAACTCATATCTTTACAAGAACAGATTTTCATTTGATTTATAATGAGTGCTCAAATGAGTCATAACTCTCATATTTTGCAAGAGCAGATCTTCACTTGATTTATAACAAGTACCTAAATGAGTTGTAATTTTCATATTTTACAAGATGGGGGTACACTTGATTTGCGCTTTCTATTAGGTATCAAATCTTGCAATTCGATGCATATGTCATAGCAAATATAATTACTTCAACCTAGACATCTTAATGTCCATACAACATTTTAAAAGAACATATACTTGTATGTATGTTGAAGTATTCATTAGATCAATCATCTAAAAAGATAAGCAAGTCATATGCAAAACAAAAAAATAGATAACTACAATTCTCGGTTTGGTCTTAAGACCGGATCTGGGTTAACAAAACTCAAAAATCCATATCAAAACTTGCAAATTGACACATGGTCATAGCAAACATAATTACTTCAATTTAGATATCTAAATATTCATACATTATTTTAAAGAACAGATATTTATATATATGTTGAAGTATTCATTAGATCAAACATCTAAAAAAATATGCAAGTCATATGCAAAACAAAAGCAGATATTTACACCCCGCTTAGTCAGTCAAGTTAACAAAACCTAAAAATTCAATTATAATATTATAAGAATTTCAATTTAATAAAATCTGGTAGTTTTAATCAATATACAAGCGATAAACCTATTAACACGACTTCACAAATTTAAACTTCCAAGAGAAAAGTCTCAAACTCGATCATCTATGCTTAAACTAGAGTTGATAAGGTTTGAAGGGTTATAAATGTGAAAGCAATGAATTTAGACCTGATCCTCTGCAATGAAGCATGCAAAGTTGACAAAGTCTACTACATTCAAAAGGTTATCATTATTATGTTTTAAATGATCAATGGCCACATATTCAAGTCTAAATCAATTATAAAATGATCAAATATTCAAAAAAAAATTTAAAATTAAAATAAATAAAATTAATTATTTAAATTTAAAGTTAAAATTAATCCACCCCTCCACAACTATTTATCGGGGGTGACAAATTAAAAAGACTTTTGCTCACAAAGAATCAATGTCAAATAAAATGCATAACTATTGTCACACTTAAATAATCTTAAGACGCGTCGGTGTCCTCATTCACGCTGATTTTCGGTAAATGACATCACATAACCGACAAGCATTTACCAAAACCCTAACCGCCATGAAAATGACACAACTAAATTAATCACGCACTCTATGTTCAACACTTTGCTCTTTGAGGTGAATTATAAAATGTGTTTGATTAAAGAAAAGCCTTCATAGCTAAGGTGACGTATATTTATCCCCTTAAACAAACTTCATCCAGTCTGAAGGACGAATGACGTAACACGTATCGACAATAATCTTTCGAAGTTAAGTCGACTACCTCTAACTAAACGGTCAAGGATCATGAGATGAGATGACGGAACCACGAGATCTAGATCGGGCGCGTCATCATTCCCCAAAACAAAAGTTTTAAATTAAAATAATAAATCTCATAAATCCTAAACTTCATTCACTGCTATTATATACTAGTTATTTAACGATTCATCATCAAATCTCAAAAGATTTAGGTAATTAACTATAATAGGCGTTTGCGCCTATAGAAAACTTGAAACCAGATCCAAAGTCCTCACAAAATGAGGGCAAAATCTCTGGGTAGTGTCTTATCTACTATTACATCTGCCTTCTAAAATTTACACCGACATTTAAATTATTCTTTTTATTGAAGAGGTCAAGCGAATTTTCGGAGCCCACACTCATTTTAGCCCGAATTTGTTCATGTTCAGCTCAAATTTATCATATAATAAAGCTAATATTTTTTTTTATTTTTAAACTATTAAATCTAAAACATAAAATTTTTGATATAAATAACAGAAAAATACATAATAATATCAAAATTTTATTAACAAAAATAAATGTTACAATTTATAATATACATTCCATATTTCACATCAAAATTTTATAATAAAAAAAATACATGCTAAATAACAAAATATTAAATATCTATGCAAACAGATTAACATATAACTAAATAAGCCAAATTTATGTAAATTAAATTTTGAAAAATATATTGATTGAAAATATATATTTCAACATACCTGTGAAAGTTCATGAAAATGAAATATTCCACTTGATTCAAAATATATATGTATTTAGATATATATAAAAGTATATATATTTAAAATTAATTGGTTTATATCTAGGTGTATTAGTGTGTGTGTGTTTAGTATATAAATGTCTATACATAATTAATAAATTTTTTTTATAAATTTTTTTAATAATTTTTAGTTTTGAGCTTAATCGAGCTGACCATGAGCGAACAGAGCCTCTGTTTGTGTTCGGCTCGTTTATATTTCAAGCTAAAATTTTTTGTTCATATTCGTCTCATTAATTTGATGAGTAAATCGAACATGAGCTGTTCACGAACAACGAGCTATTTTAACAGCCCTACTAATAGCCCAAGTGACCTCCATATACCATGTGGAGTTTGATTCAAATAAAAACTACAGCCACACCAAATGCGTGTCTGGCTCAATCAAGATTGTCTATCAAATTGATCACATTTGGGCATATAGAGTTTGTTAAATTGAATAAAAACTATCATTTTTAGTTTTATGTGACAACAAAATGATTTATCATAAAGGAACATCATTATTACTATTCTCCAAACTATTTAAGATTGGCATTATAAACCATTAATCCTCATTCAATCATATTTAAAGCTTTATGTAGTGATAAAAAAAGGTTTCACGGCTAATTTTGCCCATTGTGAGTCCAAGTTCCAATGAGAACATTTGAGCATTGATGTTAGCCAATCATAAAATCTATACAAAAATTGTTAGTAGTGAATTTAAGAGTGACCAAATTTGGGTTAGACCATAGGTCAATATTCAACTAAAAAGCTTAAGCTTATGGGTGACTACTAATCACTTATATTTTTAAACCAATATTTCAAATATTTGATGTGAAACTAAACCGAATGCTCACAAGTGCCTCGGCAATTTGAAGTAAAGAGAGCATCAAACTGCAAAAGTATGATCTAAATTGAGATTTATACACCACAAAATTATAAGATAACTAATAACACATAGAACATTAAGATTTACACAGTTCACCTTCAACCCAATCTATATCTATGAGAGTGGAGAAATGATTGAGAACAATCATCAAAAGCCATTATCACAGTGTACAAGATAAAATTACTCAGTACCCTTTAGCATGTACAAAATACACCTATACACTCAATGAAAGAAAACACCCAAAAAACATAAAAAACAGGTTTACATCACAATTAGATGACAACCTTGACACCAGCTTGTAATCCACCTTGCCATCAAGCTGTTATCGGACGTCTTAATACCTTTCTACCCTCTGAGCATTGTTTTAGTATGTAGCTTAGAGTCACAAACTCCTTAAGTAAAACCTCTTTGTAGATGCTAGTTACAAACAAATGAAATTAAAGAGATCTTCTCTCTAGTAGTAGCATGCCATAGAAGAACCTGCACTAAGTACTGACTTGCAGTAAAGAAAGAAATCCCAAAAGGTCAAAACCCGTCTTTGTTGTTATGCCAAAGAAAAGTGCTAGACCTTCAGCCACCCTTGGACTCTTTGGAAAAACTATGAATAACTTAATCTTTATGCATGTAAGGACCATCTCTATATAAAGCTGAAGCCCCAACTTACGTTCCAAAAAAATAAAAATCTAATAGCCCACATGCATTCTTGCACAAGAATAGGAACTTAGGAAAATCCTATACAATATTCTTTATATCCCTCGCAACATGTGAAATACTAAAACATTGAAATCAAAATATTCAATTTTAGTTTAGGCAGAATTACTCAAACTTAACTCGTTCCTAGTGGTTGTTGAGGTTGACTTAGTTGTAGGTTATTAGTCATAAATGTGGACTTCGTTGATGAAGAATATTTTTACTGAGTTGATAAGTCTTAAGTTTTCTTGTGAATTCCTTCGTGTAAAATCAAAATATTCAATTTCAAGTTTAAGCCTACTCGCTCAACTTCATGCAGCATCACCCCTAGTGGATAATGTAAGCTGGATTTGCTAAGAACAGAGATATGGTTGTTAAAGACAAATTAAACAATAAACATCAATTTAAAAGACTATGCAATTATATTGAATTGGAAAATAAAACAAAATATGAACATTGAATTTGTATATCAATCATAATTAACCCGAAGGTACAACTAAATTAAATTCCAAATATTGCAAAATGCACATATAACAACAAAATCTATAAATTCATAAACAATATAGGACCTTTTAATTATATGACTCTATTTGATGCACTCCATCATTGACCAACTGAATCATTTAATTCTACCTTACTTTTTTTAGAATTTTGTGTATTCTTTTTAACTACCTCTATTCATGCATCTGTTGTGTCATATTTCATATTTCTTACATGATAACTTCATTATTCTTCCTATGACAGTGATCAATCAGTGATCAACGTCAAACATGATATATAAGCTTGGTTGCTCTCAACAAAATTAAAAAAAAAAAAGGTTAAAAGATAACAAGGATGATCAGAAGATATTTCTCTAAGGAAGATTTTAATGAAAATAACAATAGCAAAAATGCATAATGGTAGAGTTGAGACAAAACTGAAAGCAATATTATATAAAAAAATCATAAGTTCAACGAAAATAAATTTAAAAATTCTCATGCAATCCACCTTAGCCCGGTGGTTGCGAGCTTAAACTTTCAACCAAGACGTCTTGAGTTCAAAGCTTTGTACATATATTGTGTGTGTAAGTTTACGATTAAATTCAATCAAATGTCGCTAGAAAAATTTAAGAATTCCTGATGTACCTACATCCAACATGATCGATCATCTACAACTCTAATTACCACCTGACACAAATAGTGAAGGAAACAAGTCATATGCAAGGTATACTGAAAGAAATAGAATTCCAGATATCAATATTTCAACATGTCCTAAGAATGTAGACTTTCCACAAATGACATATGCATGAATAATAAAAGCAAATTCATAAAAATTAATATAAATTTGCTTGAGAGATAAAAGTAGAAATACAAGGAAGTAAATTTTTGAGTTATTTACTTCGGAATAAGTGATTCTCAAGGCTTCCCCGGAACATGAACTCATAGACAAGGAGCCTGTGGTCATCCTCACAGCAATATCCAATGAGCTTCACTAGATTAGGATGTCTTAATTGTCCTAGAAAATTAACCTCCGTCTGGCAAAAGGAGAAAAATAATACAACTAACCAGAAAGCTTTTCAAATAGGGAAAGTGCATAAAATGAAATCACATAAAATTTTAAGATCACTTATTTCTCATTTGATATAAAGCTAATAAAGGCAGTTAATGAAAATTTATATATGGGAAAACAGCAACATTGACTGGAATTCGTACTCTGATGGCAGGGTTTTATCATGCACTCTACCTTGGGGTGATACAAAGTAATGGCTTTGTCCAAGTAAATAGACAAAGAAAACATAGGCTGCTTTTCAAATAAATGAAAAAAAATATCTTCATGCATTGTCCAGGGCAAGTAACTATACAAGTAGCAAATAATATTTTCAATTTAAGTATAGAAATTATAAGCATTATGTCTTACCAACTGCATCAAGTATTTATCCCAATAAACTTATACAGTTGAAAAGCACATAAGCATTAGAATACAGCATCATATATAATGTTAGTTAGGTCCTTCAACTTCATGTTGACTGTACAAAATTGTCAAAGAATTCCAACATTTAGAAATTAACATTTACCTATGTTATTATTGTTTTCGAACCATAAACAATTCAATCAGCTTTAGACAAATATAATACTGCATAAATGTGAATAAGCCTCTTTACAGTTGGGAGGTTATACTAATTACACATTACATTTGGAAAAGCAAAAATAGGGTCCAACAAACCTTAGCAACAAACAAAATAAACACAGAAAACCTCATTTTAGGATGTTTACAGCATCAAACCTATTAAGAAATATGATAGCAGGCTATTTTGAAGTGAGGATATTCTAAGTTTGACGTGAAAAGGAAATGGAAACCACCAAGAGGTTTTTAAAACTTTAGTATCTCATTGAAGCCATTATCACCCCAATTAAGCACCAACTGTAAAATGCCTAGAATTCCAAGTGAAAAGAATACCATTTCATAGTTTATGGAAGGCATATAAGGTCTGAAAAAAAACTGATGCTTGACAAATAATCTTAACAAAGACTCTGAAAGTTCAGGAGACCACAAAAATATAAAGGAATTGTTGTACAACTTACAAGCCATTCTTTATGTCCCTGAAGGCCTTGCTTGTTAAGTACTTTCACAGCAACTGGCAAAGATTTGAGACCAGTCCTCACATTCTCATCAATATATCCCTTGTAAACGGTTCCAAATCCACCTTCACCAAGAACATAATCTGGACGGAAGCTCTTCGTAATGGTCTCAAGCTCAAACAGTGTGAAAGCTATGATGTCAGTGTATATTGCAATGTTCCTCGAGTCTGCGAAATTCCGTGGTGTTGAAGGATCACTCGTGTCTGAGAAGGAGCGGTCATGCTTCTTCCCGGACAATGAGTTCCTTGCAGCGAGTTGAGGCAATTGGACATTTTGCACTGCAAACAAGATAACTATGAACTACAGAAACGATATTTTCGTTCAAGCCCTTTCCTTCTGAATAAAAATGTACAAGGAGCTTGTAACTAAGACTGATGGTGTCAGGAGGAGGAGTTAAGAATCACAGTTTATAGAAAGTGCTACATTGAACCGGTCAAACTACTTAGAAAATCTAAGGAAATAGGATCTTGTGAATTATTCTATATCTCGCAGCTTATCGCCAGATAAGCCAAAAATATGCACCCTAACTTAGATCTATACTTAGCGGTGAAATTAAGTTATCTAAGTCTTCCTCCGCAAAATTTTCAACTGTGATGGTGTTGATTTCAACAAATTACAGGTATTGAATGTTGAAGAACCTCTACAGAGGTTGACATTACAAAAACCCTTCGATAAAAACAAATAAATAAATAAAAGCGCCGACTGTTATGGTGGTTTTACTGAGCTGTTTGAAGTTAACAATTTCCGGGAAAAAAAACACACTAGATTTCAGTTTGAAAACTGAAAGGAGTGCTAATACGTCCATCTTTACATTTATTAAAGAAGGAAGAAAAACAATTAAAAAGGGCAAAGCCCAATCATCCTTAAAGAAAAACCACATTTCCAACCAAACGTACATTTTTTTAGGTTGATCTGCCTAAGACATCTTTAAGCAAGCCCATCATTCCAAATGGCATTTCCTCAAGAACAACTCATCAAGATCCACAAGAAAATCGGGAACAATAAAATCAAAGAAGACAATGCAAGAGCAGAAATGAAGAAAGGAAAAACTAGAAATAGAAAGAAAAAATGCCAGATAGGGAATTAATTGCCAGAAGGAAACCTTGAACATGAGCTGCGGCCACTGCAGATTCCTCTCTTGTTCCACAATTGCCCATCCTGCAGGACCTCTCTCATCCTCTGCTGCCCAACCCCAATACCCGCCCTCCTTCTACTACTTGATAAAATCCAGTACGACTTTAAGCCAAAAATAGAAATGGAGGGAAATAAGGAAAACGTAGTCCGAACAAGGATTAGGAAGAAGTAGGAACCGCAAGAACCCTCATTTCTTCCATACCTTTGCAACGCCAATCACGTCAACAACCGGAACCACCACAATGGCGAACACCTAGGAAAGATGCTCTTGCGCTTCGCTTTAATAAAGATAGAAGGAATTCCGTGTGAACCCCATAGAGAAGCGAACTGCTATGTAGAAAGAAGAGAAAGGCGAGAGCTTCGGTTTTTTCGCTTGTGAATCAAAATGGCCCTCTGACTTGAAAGGATTTACAGTTTTCGAATGGACTTTAGCATGTGAATGAACGTGCAGTTGAGGGAGCGTTTGATTGATGTTAGATTGAATATTATGATTTATGGTGTACCCAATATGAAATTATAAAATTAATAATTTTATCAAAATACAAGAGTTTTTTTTTTTTTTTTAGAAATGGGTATCCACCCAACACCCCACCCATCTTGTGGGTGATCATCATTAATCTCATGCGCTAACGCCATATTCATTACCCATAATGAGATTTACTTTCTCCACCTTGGTATATGCCTCCTCTGGAGATGATTCAAAATACAAAAGTTTATTTAGAATGAAGTTTATTTTATATTTTATATTTTTATCATTATATATTTTTAAAATATATTTATTTAATATAATTTTAAGTTTATTTATTTTAAATTTTTATAATAAATCATATAAAACTATTAAAAATTATTTTTAAATATTTTGAATATTTTTAAAAATAATTATCATCAATTAATTATTCATCATTGTCTATCGCTTTCATCACTATTAGTGTGACCACCATCATTATCATATAAAAGTAAGAAAAAAATATATAATTGATTTTATTTCAAATCAAAATAAAAATAAAAAAATAATGTGATCCTAAATAACTCATAAAAGTATGTTCTATTTTTTTTAAAATTTTTAGATAATAATTTTTAACTACTTTCATTAATATCATTATTTATGTTTTGAATCCTAGAATTTAGTAACAGAAATACAAAATTGATTATATTCGTAATTAATTCAATATTATTCTATTTTCTATATTATTTTTATTCAAATAAATTCTAATTATATTAATTTGATTTGATTATTAGAAAAATAATATATTTTGTCCAATAAGGCTCATGCTCCATGTTCTTTCCTTAAATATTGTGTGCTAGACAATTTATGTTTGAAGAATATAAATTCTTTATCATAATAGCATGCAAAGTTCCATGCACACACATTTAAAAAAAAAACTTATAAAAGACTTAATAGTTTTATGTGAATATATATATATATATATATATATATATATATATATATATATATATATTTGTGTGTGTGTGTCATATTTGATGCTTCTTTAAACTTAAAATTAATAAAAGATCTTTTACATAAATATTAAAAATGAATCAAAATCAATCTTAATTTCATTTGAAGGATGTTGAGAGAGGGAAAGAAGAAAGAAAGGTTTATTTTCTTTTTCTTCTTCTTCTTCTTCTTCTTCTTCTCACATCATTATCATCTCAATCTTAAAGTATTGTAGACCTAACATATCAAAATACAAAGTAACTCTATGAAAAATCTCTAATTTCATAAATATGTTTAACTTGATTATTTTGATTATTTAATATATATTAATATATTAAATATACAAGTAATTTAATTTTTTTTAAAATTTAGTGTTTATAGAGTATCATGTTTAGAGTGAAAAAAATCAATGCAAGATTCAAAAAGATAGATTACTTGTGGTCTTTATTGGTATGTAATTCTTCATAGGTCAAGAGATAAATATATCATTTCTAATTAGAGATTTTTTTTCTTTGATATTTATTTATATACCTTTATTGTTTATAATATCTTATGAAATATACTTTATTTATTTATAATATTTCATGTGACCATATTGATATGATCATAGGTAGCTTTGCCATGCCACTTCACATAAATCTTTAGAGAATTATATATATTATCAATAAACCCCTTTTGATATTACCTAATCATGCTAATGAGTCTACAAATTGTTAACCTATTTAAAAATCATTAGATTTATATGCATGGCTTACATTTTAGATTTCAAGATGTTAAAGTAAAGCTAACTAATATTGTGCTACACATTAACTAAAATAAAAGCTTAATCCTTTATTTCTCTTAGCAACTCTAATGCTAGTAGCTCAAGCTCCATCTAGGTGATTATTAGATTATCTCTAAGTTTAGTTATTTATAAATACCTTTTTGAAGCTCTTAGCCGTAAAACTTTTGGATTCGAAAAGGCGATTTAAAAGTACTTCCGAAAAGGGTTTGTCTTTGCTTTTGAAAGGGCTAAAATGGAGCTTTCAAATACGAGCTAAAACGGTTCAAAACATATTATTCAAACAAGTATCAAAATTAAAAATTCATGCTCTCAAAAGCAAAATGCACTAAAAAAGCCCTCCCAAACAAGCCTTAATTACTATCACTAGCTACTTATTCATAAGTTAACAATAATCTTGATGGTTAGAAAGCTAAGTTCTTATAATTTGTTGGAACATATAAATTTCTATGACTCTTTCAATGGAATTTAATGTCTTGCTTGATTAGATCTTTTCATATTTTTATGGCTTGCCTAAAATTAATTAATAGGTAACCAAGATAAAAAAAAATGGTGGCCTTCTTTAAAGCAAAATTAATTTAGAGAATCATTAATAAAGACGGGTTATTGGCTAGTTGGTGGAATGAAACATTTTTAGGCAACTTTTTTTTGAGACTTTAAATATTCATGAAATTGCTACTACTAATGCTTATATTTGTTTATACACTCGCGCCTAAAAATAAAGATCATCTATTATTTAGATATCAATTCTCATTTAATTTATTTGCCATCTATATGCCATAGATCTTTTCTTTCCTTCTTAGTATGAGTCTTAACACACACACACACACAAATATATCTATATATATATATATTCATTAGACATGCATCTAAATTATTACAAACATAATCCATGATATCCAACCTATCATCTAGGACTCCTATTCTTGATTAATATATCCATCAACTAATATATGCCCTCGTTAATTTATAACATTTTTTCGGACTTCTTAGCCATTAAATGTCGAACGCATCGACCCGATGTGCATCGAACGAAGAACACGAGGTTGAAAGAGAACCCCCCAAACCACCAGACGAAATAGTACGGCATAATTTATAACATACAATCGATCATCACATCAAAAGTTAAAATTCATCGGAGTATTAAATTAAATATCATATCAAATATTTATATGAAAACAACAAATCAATCTTCATCATCATCAGAGTATTAAATTAAATATCACATCAAATATTTATATAAAAATAACAAATGATTCTTTTTCACTCATTGAGTAAATGATTTGAGCATCTTAGTTTTCCAAATATAAGAGCAAATGATTTGATCAATTTTACACCCCTTCAATTCACTCTTAAATGGTACAAGAGTTTCAGCATCTTAGTTTTCCAATCTTTTTCAGATTTCTTTGTAAAAAAATTGGTTCATTTTGATCATGTTTATCAATTATTGACATTTTTTTGGTTTATAAGACTTTGATTTATTCAAATTTTTGCTGTCAAAAATATCAAAATCAACTGACGAAATAATTAAGGTCAATAAAATTAAGCTGTTAATGGACTCTTTTTTAATATTCTTATGTTACATATATTACATTGCATGAGTATCAATGATATAGTTAATAAAATGTTTAAAATTTGTTCTTAAAATTTTGATTTTGAAGCTCACTTATATCAATAAATCTTCACCTTTTTTGTGGGCAAAAAATAAAAAATATACATTACATAAAAATTACTATTATTTTATTAAAAATAAATGAGTTGTTATCATTTAATATGATGCATGAAGTAGAATTTTTTTATTTTTAAATTTTTATTATTTTACAAGATAAGTGTGAGCACTATATAACCTGTTATAAAGTATGAAAAATAGATGACCCATCTTATTCATAGCTTAGTAATTGGGTACATCTGTCTTTCTTATCGTGTCATAAGATCATATTGCACGCATTGATGCAAAAGCGTGTACTTTGTGAGGTGTAGAGTGATTTTATGGCAAATTAAATGAAAATAAGCATGCAAGATCTATTAGGGTATGCTCAACTACAATTCAAAGAAGACTTCTTAACCACTTTGTCTTCACCTCATTCTCTTGTGCATATGATTAAATTTGTTCAAAAGTTTAAAAAATGTTAAAATAATTAAGAATAAAATTAGGTATATATCAACCCTACTTAAATATATAAGTGTCAATTAATCCAGTTGATAAAGGTCGCAAAAGTTGTCGTCAAGGTCTTAAATTTGAATCTCGCCTACGCTATAATGAAGCTTCACTTTACAGATTTAGGCTATGATGCATGCATAACACGGGACACTAATAATGATACAACACCTGACACGACACTATTTTAAAAATACGCGACACTGACACGCGCGGACATGAATTATAATAATAATTAAAAATAATTTATATAAATTAAATAGATAAAATATTAAAAATAATAAAAAAATAAGTCATTTATTTAAAAAAATTAAATTAATTACTTAAGTTATATATATATATATAATTTAACTAATTTATTTTATTGTACTTTAATAATTTTAATGAATAAAATTTATTATCAATTCTAAATTTATAAATTTAATTATAATTTTTAATAATTTTAATTATTTGTAATAAATATATCTTATTCTCTTTAACTCAAATATCATTCTCTAAATTTCTAAAACTCTCTATAATAATTTAAAATATAATAAGCTATATTTAAAATATTTTTATATAATTTTAATTCAATTATTTAGGACACGAGCGTTCCTTTAATTTTTTAATATTATTTTAATCGGATACTTTTCTACGTCATATATGGAGGTTTCAGATCCGAGTGTCTGACACAACCTAATTTTTAGAAGTGTAGGTACATCATAAGATTTAAGTGAGAAAAAAAAATACTAAAATATTAGTATTGATATGACACTTAAA
Source organism: Cymbidium sinense (assembly GCA_021442155.1). NCBI lineage: Eukaryota > Viridiplantae > Streptophyta > Magnoliopsida > Asparagales > Orchidaceae > Cymbidium > Cymbidium sinense. Next base: position 135,485,134 of record CM038216.1, read on the forward strand.
ATACTATTAGTCGAAGCACGAATCTTGATGTTAAAAGCAAGTCGATCCAAGTTGAAGGTCGAGTTCAAGCTCTTAAAATATCCTTGAAACTTTGGGATATCGTTAAACCCTAAATAGCTCTCAAATATGAAGTGTTTATAGTCAAATCGAGCATCTCGACGAGTCGGTTCCAACAAGCCAAAGATCTTACAATTCTGACTTCATTTGAGCATTCAAATGCACAAAATACATCATATGATCGAGGGAATCATCATGAGCCGTCCGATGGAGAGGAGTGGTTCGGATTTTGCATGAGACGCTACCTCTCCAATCTATAAATCTCATTCCTCGATGAAGGCGAAATGAGAAGAAGCAACAAGAGAAAGCTCTAAAGATCCTCCAAGCATAATCGTCGCACCACGTGCCAACCACTGCCGCCGGCACCGCCATCATCGCGCCATCCGAGCCGTGCCGCCAACTTCTCAACTTCATTCAACTTCGGCTTCAACATCGTCCAACCGGCTCGTCATCGTCAACTTGGCTTCAACATCGTCAACCGGCTAACATCGTCATCGTTAACTTCGTCGTAACATCGTGCCAACTTCGTCGGCCAACATCGCCGTAACTCGGCTCAATATCATTGTATTTGTATTACTGACCCATCTTTTCATATACAGTAATCCGATCGGAAGATCGGGTACTCAAAAGCAGATACATAGTGGAAGCTTTTAACAAGCTCCGTGATTTTTCTCTTTTGAGGTTTTCCACGTAAAATTTGAGTTTTCTTTAAATACCCGTGTGTGTCTTTGGACTCAAAGAAGCGTAAACTTTACTCTACGAATCGATTTTTCTAAAGACGCAACAAGTATCATCAATTTTATGCATGAAATAATAAGATGTTAATAATTAACTCAACACAATAATCTAACACACACTCGACCCAAAAAAATTGGGTTCAATCTAAAAGTTGACCTACTTAACTTTTCAAGTCAAGTTAAAACTCCAAATTGGCATGATTTTGATCCACCAATTCAACTTTGATCCACTAATCCGAAATCAACCAAAATTAAGCCACAAGTGCTAATTTAACTAGATTTAGAATTTAACCTGAAACACATTCAAATAAGTCATTTGATTCAAATTCAGGTCAATTGGGTTGAATGTGGATCAAATTTGGGTTGATATTTTTGACCTATTAAGAAACAAACCAAGTTCATATCATACTTATTTAGATCAAGTCAAACTAGAGTCAGACTCGAATCCGATTAACTCAAATTGATACCCCTATAAAATAAGCTATTTTTTCTTATTTAAGGAATACCATTATGATGTAATTTTTTTTTTTTTTTTTTTTTTTTTTTTTTTTTTGACAAGCCACTATGTAATCAACATGCATATGATTAGGGGTTTAATCTAAACAACAAATCAGTTTTCTACGATAAGAAATGCTATATATATATATATATATATATATATATATATATATATATATATATATATATATATATATATATATATATATATACACGTAAGGTTCAAAGCCCTTCTCGGTCAATGAAGATGCTTGGGTTGTACTGCATAATTAATTATTAATCTTATAATTATGGTTGAATGTCTCAATTTTTTTAAATAAATATTTTATAATCTAACTATTAATAGATTTAGATGCTCTAGTTTTTGATAAGAAACTTTAGGAATGGTTTCTTTCTTGCGCGGCTATATTAAAAGAAGAAGGGATTAACTATGAGAGATTATATTTTTAAGAAAAAGTAGAATTACATAATCACACAATTTTTTTGTAATTACATAACTAAAGCTCTAATTTTAATTTTTATATATCTAATATCTTAATCTTTAATATCACATCAAAAATATCACAATCATTTATTTTATTTTTTTTTGAAGTCAAATGTATACTTTTTAAGCAAAAGAAAATATTAGATAAGTTAATATCAAATTTTGAATGCTAAATATATAAATATATAAGAATTATATGATATTTATGTATATCTTCCTTTATTCAACATTTTACGAATGCTTCTGGATATATTTAGTTTTTTTTTTTACATTATTATTTGAAATATGCATATATTTGATAATTATTATCCAATTTAGATTTTAAAATACTAAAAGTAAAAAATAACATAATCGTAATCCCTGATATTATTTTATATCATAAAATTTATGTCAGGTGAGAAAACGAAAATGCTCAAATAGACATTAAATTCGTAATCCCTAATATTATTTTCTTTTTTAATTTTTATATCATCCAACAATCAGCATTTATCATTTAATTATAAACAATTTATTTTCACACAAATTGTGATAAAATATCGCAGTACGAATTTGTTCCATTTCTAATCATGACGTGCGCACACATCCAAACCAACCTCCCATAGTATAGCCTTAACCTAAGCTCGTCCTCTCCCAATTAATTTGCGCGAGCGTCAGAATTACTTCTCAAAAACCTTCCTTAGCTTTTTACCTGAACGGGAATGTACTGACGTGATTAGTGCCCGTTAAAATTCACTCCACCGAATTACTCGTTCTCACCGTCATCTTTTAGCTCAGTTGATTGATGAGCATGATCTAAAATTCTCCAAACTCAATTCAAATCTTTTTAAAGGTGGATGTATCTATACCTAAGGTAGAAAAAGTAAGTAGGGACTCGACACATATAGGTGATGAATATGATCTTCAAGGGATTAGTCATAATCTACATCTTCACCTAGTGACAGTGAAAGAAAAAAAAAAGAATTATAAAAATAATATATGTTCTATGTATAAGTTTAAATTATAATCAAGAGATCTTAAGTTTAAAATTTACACACATATATATATATATATATATATATATATATATATATATATATATATATATATATATATATATATATATATATATATATATTATTTATAAATTAATCATTAAAATGACTCAAATATTCTAAAAAAAATTATAAAAATTTTCTTTACTTTCTAACAAAGGCGTGCCCGCTAAAATAATCACATTCAAATATAAGATGATTTATATACATAACATATAACTTGTATAATTTACATATTAACACTAAAATTTGTTATCTACATATAAATAACTTTTTTTATGTATTGTTGCATGCTAGAAAATCAGTTATGGTAGAATAAAATTCCACATCTTAACTTATATGAAAATCCAGCACAGACACAGATAATTGAGAAGAGAATATGAAACTACAGAATTTTTACGTGAAAAAATCCCATAAATATGAGGGAAAAAATCACGGGGCATAGCCCAATAAAAATGCTCCACTATATATCTACTTTGGAGTACAGAGTTTAAGTCTTCCAAATAATTATAAAAGATTATATGTAAATCTGATAATAATTCAGAATCATGTTACAACATTACCGCTTCAGAATCTGCTTGTTAATGACGATGGCAATAATTATGGTAATCTGGTGATATGAACTTTAACTTTTAGTTCTCTCGCCTTTTCTCCGCTTTATCCTCTCTCCATTCATAACAAGAATGGAGTCCTATTTATAGTATTCTAAGAGGGACATTTTTTGCCATTATAGCCAAAATCTCAAAATACTTAGTTAGATGATATATATTGATTCATTTGATCATAGATAATTTTTTGGTGATTTGACCGTCTAAACGATATTTGATTTGAGTGATCTTAAGCTCGTTGGATGCGGCTCGTCGAGCCGCTCGATTCGACTTTCTTTCTTTTCTTTGGCGACCGACAGTATAATGATGCCGACCTCCTCGGGCTCCAGTTCTCCGATCTGGTTTCCAACCTGTTAGCGGCATCCAATTCAGCTCTGTGCTTCCGCTTTCTTCTCTTGGTAGTCTCCACTAACTAGATAGTCACCCCTCAGAGCTCCAGGTTCTCCCGATCTTAATATTTTCAACCGACTGGTTTACACACATTTAGAATTCAGCTCCGGTGTTTCTTTCTCTAGCCTCCACTAACATGTATAACATTACTGACCCCCATCGCAGGCACCAATTCTTCCCGATCTCGGGATTTTCAACTAACTTGGTTAGGCGGCACACATCCCGAAATCAAACTTCAGTGTGCTTCCAAACTTGAAAAATAGAGAGTGTCTTCATGGGTGAGCATTCTTCAACAAATATCTCAATGTCTAAAGATTCTCGAGTAAATCTTACACAAGATGATGGATTGCAGAAGCATCAGGGGACAGCAAGATCTGACGATGTAACGTCAACCATCAATAGTGATACTTTGATAATATTCAGGAAGAAGTTTTATTTTCCAAATGATTTGGTGGCTATTTGTCCTAAAAGATCGAACGAATACTTTCCTCTCCTCCAGTACCTTTAAGGTTTTGTCTCGAGATTTTAATGTACATCTTTTGTCTTCGAGATTTTGTATATACCTTCTGATATTTTTAACTTCTTAGATTTTTGATGTACATGTACCTCTTGAGACTTTCGTTTACTGAGGTTTTTAATGTACTTGAATCTTATGAGGCTTTTGTCTACTGAGATTTTTGATGTACCTATACCTTTTGAGATTTTTATCTTATGAAGTTTTTGATGCATTTGTACTTTCTAAGATTTTTGTCTTATGAGATTTTTGCCTTATGATTTTTGCCTTAGAAAGTTTTAACTCTCATCCAAGTTTGTTTGTCAAAGTGTTACTCGATGACACAAACCTGTGTGGAAGAAGTTAAACATTTTGATTCTTCTGAGATTTTTTGTCAGAGTATTATTCGATAACGTTAACGCAGGTATAAAAATTACATATTAGATTATTGTCTATTTGGTGATATTTATCTTGTGTGGAATAGGTCAATAGTTTTAACTCTCATCGGAGGTTGTTTTGTCAAAGTATTACTTGATGACATTAACTTGTATGAAAGAGGTTAAATATTTTGATTATTTCGAGATTATTTGTGAGAATATTACTCAATGACGTTAATGTGTGTAGAAGAGGTCAAATCAAAACACCCACTTGAGATTATAGTCAAAGTTGCTCCTTAAATTTTGTCTTATAATATAAAAATAACAGTTTATCAGGTTATCTTCTTCTCAATGTTGAAATATCCTCAAACTTTGATTTATTTCTTGGGCTGGTAATCAATTTGATGCCCAGGATATTGATTTGAGCGATCTTTTGAGATTAAGAGTTGTCCCCATAAGGGATCGATTTGATGTTTCTTATTCATTATTCATCAGATAGAATTTACCTATGATGGTTAACTCGTCGACACAACCATTAATGTAAAGATAATATAACGCCAAACCGTTTGCGTGTTAAAAATCGGGAATAAAACTTCACGTCTTTGCTTGTATGGAAATCCAACAAACAATATGTATAAAAATATATTTTATTTTTATAAATTAATGATAAAAAATAATATTAAAAATTTATATATTATCTATTTAAATATTAAATTATATATATTAAATATATAAGAATTATGTACTATCTATATAAATATGCTCCTTAAATATATCAATGGCCATAAATGACTGCACCAAACTACAAAATGCAGAATTTTTTAGTGCCCAAACATCAATTTTCATAAATTAATTGTCTTTTGTTTGGGACCAAACTAATCGTCTTCACAAGCAGCTTTCGGTCAACAGTAAATAGCATTTCTTACACGTGGCTGCAATCGGAATCACAAGAATCCTGTCCTCAAATTTCAACGATCCAGATCAACCGATCCCCGTGTGGCAACCACCACCATGAGCCAGCAATTTCTAAGTGATTGAATTCTCATTAATATCTTAGTGGCCTTTCGTTGGTTGGCACTTTACTGTTCTTAACAAACTTCAGAAAGAGGTGGACCTCGCAAAGAAAGGCCGCTATCAAAGAAAAAGAAAAGCGACATTACATAATTTTTATATATTTATATATCTTAATACCTAAATTTAAATAAGTATCTAAATTTGTATTATTATAACAAAAATAATATTTTTTTAATTTTTTAAAGTAAAATTTATCTTTTGAAATATAGAAAAAAATACTATATTTATAAATATCAATTTTTAGATATTAAATATATAAAAATTATATGTTATGTATATAAAATTTTCAAAAAAAAAAACATATCCACTATTGATTCTCCTGACAGCTAGCAGTAGGCATCAATAGGCGATATATAAATAACGATTATTGCAGAACTATTTTTAAGTACTTGCAGAACATTTTGTTTTATATTTAAATATTTAACACAACTTAAATATTTAAAAAAATAATACTTAAATTTTTAATATTACAATCAACAATATTATTATTTTTTATTATCTTTTTAAATAATAAATGTCACACACAATCTGCTCATTTAGATCACTCTCAACAATTAGAAAATTATTTTTATTTTTATTTTTTAAGGTATTAGGTACATAACACATAATTCTTTTATAATTATATATCTAATACCTAAATATTGATATTTACAAACATTACACAAATCTTTAATATCATAACAAAAATATTATAATATTGATATATCATCTGGTCAAGCATAAATCTTAATATATGTGCATATCTTGGAATCAAAATCTTGAATTTTCAAACTCTTTTAGCTATCAATATAATCAAGTGAACCATTTCAATAAGGCTAACTCGATGATGTCAAAAATAACCCGATCTAAATCCAGATTAGCTCAGATCATACATTTAAAAATATAATTAAAAATTTTGATATATCACTCGGATACTTAGGAGCAGTTTGATTGGAAAGTAAAATAAAGTAAAGTAAATACAGGAGTTTCAACTTTTTGTGCGTTTGACACGTGCAAAGTAAAATTTTAAAGTGATATAATGTATTTGTAATTCATCAAAAGATTAAATTTTGATGTATTTAAAATTCACTCAAATCAAACGAATTCTAAATATACTTAATTTAAACTGACGCCACCGTCGCTGTCGCCAACGGCCCTCACACGTATGGCCACCCAAAATCTTCAAAATACTTTACATTACATTTAGTTTACAAAACAAAATAAAAAATAAACTCATGTATTTGTAAAATTTTCAACCAAACAATCCAAAGTAATCTAAATACACTGCATTCCTTTTACACTGTATTCTTTTTACATAACATTCCTTTTTCAGGCAACCAAACAACCCCTTAAATAGCTTTCAAAAATGACATACTTATAGTCAAATTAAACATCTTGATGAGATGAATCAAATGAGCCTAAGATCAATTGATGCTGACTTTTTTCAAACACTTAAATATCTGAATACATTGCATGATGGAGGGGATAATTTTTAGTTGTCCGATGGAGTGATTTGAATTTTACCTATATTTACGAAAATGTCACTCTCAAAATATATAAATAAGTCTTATTATGCACATGAGGAGACTTAAGCTGAAAATGAGAGAGCTATGATGCTTGAAGAATCCAAAAGCACCACCAACCACCGCTCACCACCGTCATTGGACCTCTAATGGCCATCGCCATCAAACCGTCGTCCGACAATAGACGCTGCCACCACTGGACCATTGTCCGACATTCGACGGCTGTTGTCGTCCAACCACCATCGTCAGATTGTCATTGGTTGTCATCATCAATCGCCGTTGTCCGGTGCACTAATTATCTTTAAACCATCGTCTTGCTCAATCATTGTGATATATTACCAGCCGCCGCCACCGACCGCCCGACCACCATATTCAGATCACCAATTGCCACCACAAATCGTCGTTTGGTTGTCGTCACTCAACCACCATCATTTCACCATTGCCAGCCACCGCTAGACTGCCGCACAACCATCACAACCCAACCACCATTGTCGAGCATCACCATCGGCCGCTCATTGTCACGACCATCGCATATCGCACCTAACGAACGCCATCGCCATTGTTCGCCTCATCATCATAGCCATTTCTGCCACCTTTGTTGAACCATCGCTATTATCGCGCCACCACCAACCACCTTTCGCTCCATTACTAATCCATCGTCAACCAACATTACTAGAGCGCCACCCAACCATCATCATCAAACCACCCCTTGGTCGCCATTATTAGATCGCAATCTAACCACCATTGTCAAATCATGACCATGTTGCCATTGCCTGATCAACTTCACCAGACCACCACTTAACAACTATTGATGATCCATCGCCTAACCACCACTGTCAAATCGTCGCCCAACCATTATTACTGAACCCCACCTCGACTAGCTTCACTAGACAACTATTCGACCACCGCAATCTATTTATTGTCTAACAGCCATCACCGAATCATCGATTGATTATATTATCGACACTCAACTATACCATCATCAACTAACATCATTACTAATAATATTGGTGAATATCATCGCTCATAAGATTAATGCACGTTATTAAATGACGCCATCACCTATATGATCGATGCTCACTATTGACACACATCATCATCTATTAAATCAAAACATATCTTTAGCTCATGCCATCACTTATATTAGAATTTATTCTTTACAATTTATGTCTATTATATTACATCACCTCTTTCCCTATTTATGATGAAAAACATCATCTATAATCATTGATATATACTAATAAAACTATTTTAACTATGCTAGTGCCCAAAACTCTTCCTCTGCCTCTCTCTCAAATAAATCTTTAACAAGACTTGGACATGCCTAGAAATGATGTTAACACACTCTTAAATAAATCTTTAACAAGACTTGGACTTGCTCTGGAAATGATGGTTAACAGCCATGCACATAACGCACAGCCATAATAGCCGAGTAACCCTCAACAAGGATAAACAGATGCGTCAAAAGAGTAATATATAAAGGAACACTGTGATGGACAAAAAAAGTGATGATCGTGTTATGGAGCAATAACTAACAGCCATGTCAAGAGAAGAAATTAAGGTGTAATAGGAAGCGAAGTCGATGAAACTCATAACATTATTCAATCAATCTAATTGACCACAACTGTAATCACAGATCTCCTCAGTAATAATTTGTGCTTTAATTTAATGATCAGTATGAACATATCGATAGAATATAGGACATAACTTCATACAAAGCTGGGATCAAGCCAAAATACAATTCATTGAAACAGCTAAACACTTGCAATCAAGTTCAACAGTCAATCACCAGATACGCAAGTTTTATTCTCGTAATATTTCCTTTCGCTTTGTTCCTTCCTTTCATTTCGTTTCTGGAGAAAAAAAAAAGAAGAAGATGAAATATCAGTGCGGCCACAAAAAAGTTTAGCCGTTAAATTATATTGGAAGATGTATAAAATAAAGTATAAAAAGATCGGTGAAATAATAGCTGACAACCATTGAAAGATAAAAACAAGCATTTCTTGTTTCATCATCTTCATTTAATAAATAAGGAGTCAGTTAAGAGAAGAAATCCAACTTTATCCTCATAAAATCAATATTTTGAGAATGAAATTTGCCCAGCTTGCAAGGCGCAAGATCAATCATTTATTTCAGACTCGTTGATATTCAACAGCTGCAATGCCCATCTCTTTAGTGCTAAAACAAAAGATTCAACTGTGACCAGTATGGAGCCTCTTTGGGATCAATTGTACTTATGTTTTTTATTTTTATTTTATGTTAATTTAAAAAATATGTTTATTTGATATAATTTCGAAGTCTTTTTATTTTTGTTTTTTAAAAACAAACTATATTATTTTAAAAAACACTCAAAATAACATTCAAGTGTTTCGAATGTTTTTAAAAATAATAATCTCTATCAAATATATTATATTTTGAATATAAATATACACAAAAGAAAATAAAAGTGATCTCAAATAACCCCTTAATAAAATATTTTCCAAGAATATAAGTTATTTGCTTGGCAACATCGATGATTAATACAGGCTTCATAAAAGCTCTACAAATTACATATGAGATTAATTCATTGAATTTCCTATGTTATGATCAACTTAGACCAAGATTAATAATTGTTCTACTCATATTGATTAAAATCAACAATGCACTTTACTTCCAAGAGAAATTACCAACAGCGTCCAAGAACTGGCAAACAATTCTGAACAAACAAGGACTTCCTGTCAATATCAGGCAAACTTTAGAAAGGAACATATGGCCACCACCTACAGTGAGATGGTACGCCTCCGAACGAAGAAGATAAATAGGAAAAAGACGCCCAAGGGTTGCCGGGATGGTGGTACTATTATTGCTACTTTAAAAAATAAAACAAGAAATGATGTCGGCAAACACACACACACCTAAAAAAAAAAAAAAAAAAAAAAGCTGCTTTCAATAAGGAATTATTTATAAGAAAGCATTTATCTTTATTATTTTGATAAAAAGTAATTATAAGTGCCAGTGTGCCACATATAAACTAAGTATATACTAGAGTTAGAAAAATAAATAAATTTAATTTTATAATCATGTGTATTCTCATTTTTTATAAAAATATATTTATGTTTCAATTAATATAAAAATGACTGTAATATAGTACACTTAAATATGTAAACAAAAAGCATATAAGAGAAACATATTATGAAATGGAATATTATTTTATTATTCAGATTTAATTTTTGTTTATTTTAAATAATGAAATCAATATAAGAGCATTTGATTTTTATTAATAAGGGAACATTTGGGATCGCTTTTATTTTATTATTTTTATTGTTTATTTTTTGTTTTACTTATGTTTTGATTTGAAATAAAATAAGATTGGTGGTGATAGTTGCCTTTAAAAATACTTAAAATATCTATAAGTTATTTTGAGTGTTTTTAAAAGTAATATGATTTATTTTCAAAAGTAAAAACAATATTTAAGAAAGACACTAAGTAAATATATTTTTAAAAATAATATAAGAAAATTAAAAATACAAAATAAAATTGATTCCAAAGAGGCCTTTAACTTAGGTTTTTAAAGTTTTCTCATCATAAAACATATCATTAAGCAGCAAAGTTATTAAAATGATTAAATGTAATTTAATTTATTGACTTAATATCCTATAATCAAATTTAAAAAAAAAATAAGAAGGTGCAAAATCACACAATATAAATATAAAAATCGTGAAATTATGCACATATTATATTTTATCTGATGTTATTTAAGTAATTTTATTTTCATTTATTTTGCTTGGTTTTATTTTGTAGGGAATATATTTAATCTTTGCTTGTCGATTATTCTTGTTATATATTCACATGCAATAGCAAGGGAATTCCATAGTATCTATTAGTAAAAGTGAAGAATAAAGATTCGTGAAAGATTTGCACAAAAGGACTCGCACTAAAAAGGGATGGGCAAGCTGCTTAATTAGGAAGTTCCAATTGAAAGATGCCCAAGTCCACACTAGCCGGAGTTAGTAGAGATGTTCCTAGTAATATTCTAGACACTTGTGTAGAGTGTGGAAAGTTGCATCAAGAAGAATATTTTTTGGGTTTTAATGTATGTTATTTGCGTCAAGTCTATTGCATTGATTATTAGGAAGGATCAGACAAGACATAATAGGCGCTAGTCTATACATTAACTCAAGAAAATCTCAAAGAATCTACTAATGCTGATAAAAGTATATTTTTATTCAAGATTAAAATTTTATCAAATGTTATCATTACAAGTGCATACAAATATCTTGTTAATAAATATTGAGTTGAAATGACTTACTTTAGTACATTAGACATTGTCCAGTGGATTTAAATTGAATTACTTCCACTATAGTAGGTATTAAGGTGCGGCAACGTTTAGATTTGTTTCATGATGATATATATTTATATATAAAATAATATAAACATTACATAAGAAGAAAACAGACAAATAGGTTGTAAATAATTGCATATGCAAAGATATAAAACATTAAGTTATGAAGAAATATTAAGATATATCTAGGTATAAAAGAATTCAAAGGATTTTAATTGTATGTGTCTAACACTTGAAATTGGGTTATAAAGACAGATACACAAGAAGATGAGGATGAGGTTTATGAATAGTACATGCACATATCAAAATGGATAATCTCATCTCTAGATTGGAATAAAGTTCCTTTCTTCTAAACATGTGTTTAATCAATATGTTTATGATTCATATTCTTTTACAAGTGTAAAACAAGTTTTATTATTATTATAAATAACAACAACAACAACAACAATAACAAGCCTTTACCGACTACATGAATCCTTCTTCATTGTGTCATATTATGTGTCAAATTTTCATTTAATTCAAGTATATTAAGGTCATTTTTTATACATCTTAACCAAATCTTTTTAGGTCTACCTCTACCTTTCTTAACATAAGGCAAATCTAATACATCTACTCTCCTAACTAGGTCATCGGACGGCCGACACTTAATGCAACCAAACTATCTAAGGCGACTCTCTCTAATCTCTCCTGCAACTGGAGCTACTCCATCTTTTTCCTAAACATACCCATCTCACATTTTATCTCTACGAGTAAAGCCACTCATCCACTTGAACATCTTCATTTCTGCAACACTTAACTTAGTCTTATGCTTCTCCTTTATTGGCCAACATTCTGCACCATAAATCATTGCAGGTCTTACCATCATCTTATAAAATTTTTCCTTAAGTTTAAGCGATACTTTTCTATCACACAATAAGCCAGATGCATTCCTCCACTTCAACCATCCAACTTGAATTCTACTAATAACATCTATATTTATTTCACCATTTTGAACAATAGAGCCTAGATATCTGAATCGCTCACTCTTTTAATGACATGTTCACCCAATGTCACAACACTACCACTAGAACTTATATAACTAAAATCACTCTATATATTTAATTTTAGATCTACTTAAACGAAAACCTTTAGACTCTAAGTTTGACCTTCATAATTCAAGTTTCGCTTAGACTCACTCTCTAGTCTTATCAACAAGAAGAATGTCATCAACAAAAAGCATACACAAAGGTACATCTTCCTGTAAATGTCTAGTAAGAACATCCATAATTAAAGCAAAAAGATAAGAGCTTAAAGCCGCTCCTTAATGTAATCCAACTGAAAAGGGAAAATATTTTGTCAATCCTCCTTGTGTTTGGACACAAGTAACAACACTAGCATACATAGCCTTAAATAATTTGAATATAACCAATATTAACTCCTTTCTTTTCTAGAACTCTTCAAAGAACATCACTTGAAACTTTATCAAAAGCTTTCTCCAAATCAACAAATATCATAAGTAGATCCTCCTTACTTTCTCTATACTACTCCATCAAATCTCTTAACAAATGTATAACATCCATCGTAGATCTATCTGACATGAAACCAAATTGATTTTGAGAAACTTTTGTATCACATCGTAACCTATGCTTAATTACTCTCTCCCATAATTTTAATGTATTTAACTTAATTCCTCTATAATTTGCACACTCTTGTGCATCATCTTTATTCTTAAATATAGGAACCAACAAACTCTTTCTCCACTCATCAAGCATTTTTTTATTTTTAAAATAACATTAAAAAGATTTGTAAGCCAAAAAATTACTTGATCTCCTAAACATTTCTACACTTCTATTGGAATATCATTAGGTCCTAGTATTGTTCTACCTTTAACTTCAAATTTACTAATATGATGATAAAAATAAAATTCTCTATTTTTGTTAAGGATATTAAGGTTGCTAAAAATCAATCGTATTATCAAATCTTTCATTGAAAAATTTATCAAAATACCTCATTCACTTATTTTCAATATCTTTTTTTAAAAAAATCATTTTATGATTTTCATCCTTAATGCACCTCACTTGAATTAGATCTTTACTTCTCCTATCTCTTTGGTTAGTTAACTTATACATACATATTTCACCTTCTTTTGGGATCCAATCTATTATATAAGTCACTAAAAATTAAATTTTTTGCATCATATATTCTTTCTAATTTATGAATAATTTATCTACATTTCTCAAATTTTACATCTAAACTAAGTTTTATAACAATGCTTCTTATTTTTTTTTTTTTTCTTACATTCTAACTCCATCATCATTTTTATTAAAAAAGCTTTTCATTGACATTTTCAGACTCTTCAATTTCAATTTTACTACTTTTTTCCACATAACATTAACTTCCTTATGAACATCTCAAATTCTAAGTTATTGTAGCTTGCTCTTAAAATATTTTTATTAGTGTCCTTGAAGTGCCCCCATCTAATCCTAGGATAATAATTTGATTTATTTTTCATCTTTCAATCATTCATCTTAAAATCTAAAACTAACAGTCGATGTTGGGTACTTAAATTTTCACTCGGAATAACCTTACAAACTTTACAATCTATTTTTCTTATTAGAAAATAATCCATCTGTGTTTTACTAAATCCATTTTTATAAGTAATAATATATTCACCTCTTTTTTTAAATAAAGTATTAGAAATTACAACATCATAGGCTAAAGCAAAATCTAATATAGTCATACTTTTTCATTAGTCGCTCTAAATCCATAACCACCATGAATACTTTTAAAATTTTTTAACACTCTACCAACATGTTCATTTAAATCTCCTCAAATAAATTTTTTTTTTTTAAAGAGGTATCTTTTGTATTAATCTCTCTAAATTCCAAAAATTTTCTTTTGAGCCTACATCCAAATCTACTTGAGGAGCATAAATACTTATAACATTAATAATCTTAGTATCAATAATAATCTTTAAAGCTGTAATTCTATCTCTAATCTTATTAATATTTATAACATTATCATTCAAACTTTTATCTATAATCACACATACATAATTTCTAATTCAATTTCTACTTGAATACCAAAATTTAATACCTAAATTATCAATCTCCTTAGCCTTCTCCCCAGCCCTTAGTTTCTTGAATACATAAAATATTTATCTTCCTATAAACCATAATATCTATTAATTCCATTAATTTACGGTAAGAGCACATATATTCTAAATTCCTAACCTAATTCTAGTTTCATGGACTAACCCTTCGATGAAGAGAGTTTTGATTTGTCAATCAAATTTTCAAAAGATAGATGAAATTATATATATCACCCTAATTTTTGTGAGGACTTTAGATATGATTCCAAGTTTTTTATAAACGCAAGCACTTTAATTACCTCACTCAATGCCGAGAGAGAACTTTTGATTAAAGCTCATCAATAGATCACTAAATGCTTAGCATATAACAATAGCAAAAAGTTTAAAAAAATGTCACCATCTTCACGCCAAGTGGCACGTTAGTCTACTTATAATCAGAAAAGGTAGTGAACCCAACTGTTGACCTCAATTTTGGAATGAGCTCTCAACCCTTCTATCTTAGACATAAGACTCTTCTTAGACATTAAGAATTCCTTAGTCTTAGGACACTTATAGTAATTAGATGAACACTCAACCTAATCCTAGAGACTTAGAAGAGTTAGCCATAGGAATAGGTCATGCCTTAGAGGTGTTAGAAAAACTTATCTACCCTATAGCTTAAACCAAATCCTCACTTCCTTCCTTCAAGTCAAATTTCAAAGTTCAAGTCAAACTCCAAATCAAATCCACGTAAAAAAAATTTAAATCAATCCCAACTTAATTGATTTTCTAAAACTCAAATTAATTTCAAATGATTGAAACTTATGATTGAAATTCCAAATTTAAAAAATTTTCCTAAGTCACTTTGGTTTATCATTATGGACTTAGCCAAAAATCAAATTCAAATTCAACCATAATTCAACATAAGCCTTTCAAGTTAAATTCTTGAACTTAGCCAAATCAAATTCAAATCAAGTTTAACCTTTGATTTTTCTTTATGATTCAATCAATCCTTTAATCATGAATTCAAATATAAACATAAACTTTAATCATCAAATCAAAACTAAATTCAAAAATCAAACCCAAGTCAAACTCATGTTCACCCATTTGAATTTGAAATTGTCAAATGAATCAAAACTCATTTGACTTCAAATCACTAATTTGATTTTCAATCATTACCCATATGAGTTCAATCAAACTCAAATTAAACTTTAACCAAACCATTTTTAATTTAGGCTCACTTGACCCAAACCTAAAGCATCTTATGAGCCAAATTCTAATCCTACCCAAATTGGATTGAACTAAGCCCACTTAAGTCTCACACATTGTGAACAACAATCATCAGAGATGATCAATCTCAAATCGGTCAAACTTGTCAACTGGTCAAGTCAACACTTAATTTAAAATGAAACTTAAAGCAAAAAAATCCACCATGAAAATTGAAAACCATTGATCAAAACTCATTCATGATCGATGTTTGAACTGACCAAATCATTTGATTCGACAGCTAATCACACTTGACCTAAGTTAACTGACCTAAAAAAGTCAAAACGTGTCAAAGCTTGATCTAAGCCAAATTGATTGAAACCAATGGGTCAAGTTCCGATAGATTGAGTTCAAATCCGCATGACTCGATTATTTAGACCGCGCGGGCGGCTTGTGAGACCTTGAGATTTGATCCCAAGGTCATGTTGAGCCAAAATCAAATTAAATCAAAATTAATTGAAAACAAAGATACAATAAATTTCATATGACCAATGTAGCCTAAACCAACCCATGACCTAACCCAAATAGGTCAAATTGGTCAACTTGACCCATTTGACCTAAATGAAATCAAATGAACC
Organism: Cymbidium sinense; assembly: GCA_021442155.1. NCBI lineage: Eukaryota > Viridiplantae > Streptophyta > Magnoliopsida > Asparagales > Orchidaceae > Cymbidium > Cymbidium sinense. Next base: position 135,501,599 of record CM038216.1, read on the forward strand.
AAATTCAAATATAAATCAAATTGAACCAAACCAATGATCCTAAAATATTTCAAATGGTCATATGAACTTGACCCAAGTTGACCCATTTTGACCTAAATGGGTCAACATGAGTTAAATCAAATCAACTCAAATTCTTGACCCGACATTTTTTCAATCATACTAATAATCAAATCAAATGACCATTTCATCCCTAGGTCAGGGGTAACTATTCCACTTGGAATTTGGCCATATCCTTCTAGTGGCCACTTGGCACCCTCCTAGTGGACCAAGTGGACACTAGTGAGCATGGTGCACTTGACCCATTGGGTTTGAGTCAGCCAAACCCAACCCAAGGTCAAAACCAACCACTCCCTTCATTTCAAGCACATGACAATTACTCCCACACCTTGTTTTGCACATAACAACTTCTCCATTACCCTGCCATACTTCTCATTACCCTTGCAAGGCATGGGTTTTTGAGAGGAAACATGCTCATCTCACCTGGAGAGATATACTCCCCCTAATTTCATTTCATTTTCACACATTGACATTCGATTGAAACTAGGGAACTCAGAGTAAGCATTTGTAAGTCTCCCCAAGCTTCCTAGAGCCATCTCCAATTCTCCATTTTTCGATTTCTTCAAACCAAAAACAGGGGAGCTCCACCATATTTCCAACTTACTCAATACACAAAATCAGCTCAATTCCTCTTGCAAGCATCTTCAGAGGAGTCAATCGAGTTGATCCAAAGCTTCTCCCAAGTTTCAAAGGCAAGGGGAGGTGTCAGAGGCAATCCATTTGAAGGTGACCTTGGCCAGAAGGATCTACCCAATACCAAAGCCTCAAATCTTCAGGGCTTCTCTACAGAAAAGCTACCTCGACGGATTGGAGGTGTGACTTAAAAATAGGAGTGTGTGGTCCTTTGTGAAAGAATCTTCACCTCATGTTGGACGTTGGATGTCTTCCCTCTTGCATGATGATAGGGTGGGTTGAGTTTGCGTTCAATCCGAGTTCAATCGAGCTCGGATCTTGCCCTAGAGAGTGGATGGTTCCCCTCTCCCATAGGCGAGCTAAGTGATGGATCATGGGACGTCCATCCGCACGTTTTGGATGGACAACCATGATCAAGCCGCGTATGATCCCTTGATTCACCCCTTAAGAACTGCAGGCTCTATCTCAACCGTCCGATCTTTGATCGGATGGGTGAGGAGAAAGCGCGTAGCGCTGCCGCTGATGCGGCATTGCGATGTGACAACTTAAGAGACGAATCCTGCCGAGCCACGTGGAAAGCACATGCGGCGTCAGCGGTCCACGTGACATCGATGGAATTAGTCATATAATTAATGATTTATCTTCAAATATTCATAACTAAATGTAGAAAAATAAAAAAAAATACAAAATAAAATGCATTGTGAAGATAATTCAGTAAGAAATTCACTAAAACTATTTCTAATGGAGTTTGAACAGTTTCTTAATTATGATTTTAGTGAAAACTTAATAATCCTAATTACTCCTTAATTACTCCTTAATTACTTCATTAATTCATTTCAAATTTCTCAGATACATTTAGTAGGATGACCTCTACATCCCCTAATTTTCTTGAGATTTATTGATGAGTTAATTAGGAAAATCAATTAATGAATCTTAATCACACTCTTTATGGGACTGTTTGGTTGCCTGCATTTGGAATGCAGTGTAAACCAAATGTAGGGATTTTAACTTTTTGGGTGTTTGGTTTGAAGTAAAGTAAATTTCCAATATAATGTAATGTATTCCAAATACATTACAAAGTGTATTTTAGGTTGGTGAATTCCTCGACAATATAAAGTGATCGCGCCGGTTGCACATCCGCCGGCCAGCGCCACCGGCCACCACCGCCGTACCACACCGCCACGTAGGGCTTCACCTCGCCGGCCCGCGTCCTGCCGTCGGCCGGTATCAAAACCTTCAGAATATTTACATTACATTTTTTTAACAAAAAACAAAGTGAATTTGTAAAACTCTCAACCAAATAATCAGAAGAATCATTTTACATTTGAATTTCTTTTCTGATTTCCAAATACTGACAAACCTGTAATTAAGAGTAATTAAGCATGTAAATAGTAGTTTAGTCCCTTTATTAAGTTAATTAAGCTTTACTTAAGTGAACAGGAGGTTTATGAAATAATTTTAGGATATTTTCCTTAAGCTATTCCTTAAACCCCATTTCCTTCCCTAATCTAAACTTAATTAAGGGCTAATCCACTAATCACCTACTTAATTAACTTGATAAAATTTTCAAAACTTTCCAGAACTTAATCAATTCATCTTGGGTAGGTGCTTAGGTGTTCAATAACTTAAGTAACTTAAGAAAATCAAAATCCAACTTACATGCGGGGGAGGGGTTATGAAAGTACTTAAATTAAACCCTTTAGCTTAATTAATCACTAATTATGAACCAATTGCATTAGATACCTTCCTTTCCTAGGTGCATTGTTATCTTAAACTGCTTGTGTGATTTTATGTTATACATTGACTCATAATTATTTGATTAAATATGCTAAAGTGGTGTAAGTAATGAGTAATTAATGAACTTAATATATACCTTAACCTAAGCAAAACATAAAACTCATCTAATGGTTCTAAAATTAAACTAAACAACATACACATGTGAGAAATGGGTTAGGACTAGCAAACCTTTTCACATTTTCTAAAATCAAATCAGACTCAAAACAAAATAAAAATCTCTTTAAAACAAATTTGATTTACTTTAAATAATTCTATTTCATAAGATTGTCTTTAGGAATTAATTAGAGTGAATGAATTTACATGCTTTTATCACTTTATTTCTTTCATAGCATGCTAAATATATATGTTAAATGAAAATCATGCATTCATGCCTTTTAAAACATCAAATTAAAAATGAAATGTTTCCTTTATTTCAAATTGCATGTTTTGACTAAAGCAAGAATATGAATGATTATTATCACTATTAAATCTAAAATTATTTTCAAAACTTATAAATCAAATATCATAAGTGAAAGGTATGCTACTTATAATTATTTATAAGCTTGCATGTGAATATAAATATAAAGATATGTATTGTGTGGCTTTCCTTCTCTTTTCTTTTAACATGAATTTGGATGGATTTACAAAATGTATAGCTCTTTTAAAAGAATATAACACTTGCTTATATCCTTTCCTATCCACTTCCATGTTATGAATTAAGAAGGATTCTCACATTTACACATGTAAATTAAATAACCAACAAATTAACCAAACAAACATCAACTTTTGCATGATTCTTTTTCTATGCATTTCTTTTTGTACATGCACATATATTTAAGAAAAGTGGTATAATATGACAACCCTGGTTGTGAGGTTTTAAGTCCCTAAATAAGTCTTTACCTTACACCCCTCGCTAACAACGCCAGACTCATTTATGTCTTTTATACTTGTAAATGTACATATGAAAAATGAATAAAATAATCACTCTTTTTCTACTTAACAAAATCATGCATCATGAAGCATCTAAATTTTCTTAAGTAACTTTCTTAGCATTCATCATTAAGATGTACTAAACACTTTCATTTGTATATATAGATATGCTTAGGATTCATCTATATGCATGTTACACATGTTGGAAAAGAAATAAAGTATTGTGTATTTTGTGATATTATTTCTCTTTAATCTTCAAATAAATTTCTTTTTGAAAAAGTTTGTTTAGGAAAAATTTAAACTTAGGATTAATTAAAACACACAATAAAATATTCACTAAGCAAAAATCAAATATGAATCTATCTTAGAAATTACTTAAGGTGGAGAAGAAAGATAAGTTCTCATCTCTTTTTCTTTCTCTATAACAATTAATAATTAATTGTAGGTTCATTCAAACTAAATCAAATCACAAAATAAAATCAATCAAAGCAACTAAATCACTTAAATGAAATCACCCTCTAAGTTGAACATCTTCACACTTAAAAAACTTCAACCTAAAAGTCTAGTTAAGCATAATACACAAACCTTAAATAACACACACACAAAAGGTTACTTAACTTTATTAGCTGCATTGTTTGATGTTTTTCGCTTTTGTGATGTAATGTTTTAGTTTGGATGCAGACGAGAATGGTAGGCTATCTTAGCCTAACTATTGTCTTTTGATGCGTTACTTATACTCAAAGCATAATCCATGGCTGACTTGGTTTACTCATGCATGAGGTGCTAAGTCCAATTTATATGCATACATGCTTGAGATTGTATAATTTGTTTGACTAATCTCTATTTTGCAGATTTTAGTTAGATTTCATTTTTCCCATTTTCATGTAATTTTGCAACTAAGATTGTAAAATAATTATTATGGGGGTATTAGAATGAACAATGGTTATAAGACTATGTCTTATGTACCATGTGAAGCCTTTGGAGCAACCACATTATAACCAACTAAAAGGAGAAAGAAGAAAAGAAAAAAAAAAAAAAAAGAAATGAAGAATGAAGACCCCCATAACAATGAATTCCTTCTTGATTGTAGTAATTTATTTGATCCGGGTTGTATATGGGTAGAGCTCGGCTACCCAATTTATTTTCAGGTTTATGCGGTGGAGCCCGACCATAAGTGACCATTTATTCTTTTGCGCTAGCTTTATAAATTGATTGATGTTTGTTTAGATTGTGCATTAATATGACATCTTTTCCTAGTTTATTCTTTTGTTTGATGTATTGCCTGGATGACGATTATGCTCTTAGGAAAATAAATTTTCTATCCAACTAATCAATTCAAATTAAAAAAAAAATTAAACAACTCATAACTCCATCTAAAGCTTAGGTTATAAATCAAGATAAAATGATTAGATGTTGTATTACTTTTCTGACATCATGCATAAAAAGCATATTGTTTCACTCTTCATTGGAGGACTTTCACCTTTGCCAGAAAACTTGGCTTGATTTTTGAGAGCCATGGTGGAAATACACTTCCTTATCTTGCTGATTTTGGCCCATAATCTAATTTCTCATGCATTAGACATACGAATCCTAAAGTCTGTGCCAAATGAATTGTCCAAAAATAAAAATAAAACATAACAAAGATTTGCATTAAATTTAAATCATTAATCATATCTTACATGATCTAGTTTCTTAGGGAGTGTGTTTAGAAACTTGGTCTCTCTTTCTAAATAAATAACAATTTAGCTATCTTGCAAAAGTATATGACTTACCAACATGTATTTAAAATCGGAGGAGTTAGTTGGGCCACCCAGCGTAGTCCAATTGGTGATTTATCATCTCTCAGGTAAACCAAATACTCATTTTCGCCTTAGATTTTGGCCCAAAGCACCTCATCTAGCTACTTTCTTTTTTGGCTATAAGTATAAATCCTCACCTCGTAGGCATTTCCAATATTGTATCATGAAATTATAAGCCTTAGATTTTTAACAAAAATTCAACTCAAACAAATCAATTCAATTTCAAAAATGTAAAGCTCAATCATAGGATATTTTGGGATGCTTACTAGGCATCCTAGTATCCTAAGCATCCCCTACTTATCTTCATTTGACTTTGATAATAACTCCCTCATCTTGCTCGATCCCACTTGATTTTATAAAAATAAAACAATCGATTAATAGTCCTATCTTTCAAAATCTTTGGAGACAACGATCATTTACCTTAATCGAGAGTATTTCTAAGGAATCATGTTCTTTTAGATGTAATTAACTATGGGAGCTTGCTCCTATAGGAAACTTAATGAATCCAATTTAAAATAAACCCCGCTGTACCTTTTTATGTAAAGTAGAGGAAGAATCTCTAATCCATTCCGAAAATTCATAGTTCTTAGGAGTCCTTATTAAGGTGATAAGGTCTATTATAGGGTGATGAGTTCTATCTTTTGAGATAGTATACATTTCCTTAATGCCGTACCTGATCACTCTAATAAAAATATCTGCGGATCTGCGTGGTGTCTCGACAAAGGCATTATATATTTTTGTTTTAATTTACCTCCTCTTTTCCAAAAGGGGGGATAGATGAAGGCAGAGATATATATATTCACCACAGATTTTTCTGGCGACTCCGTTGGAGATGGTTCCTCTCTCCATCTTTGGTAAATGATCGTTATCTCAAAATATCGATAGTGGGTTTGTACTTTTGTATGAATCCAAGACTATATTTCTTTTCTGTTGGCACTTAGCTTATTTCGTCATTAAATTAAGTTAGCCAATATCTTTAAGTTTTAGAATCTCACCCCGTGTTGGTCTTAAAACTCTCATTGGGTTCTCCAATCGGTGAAAATAAAAATTTAATAAAAAGAAAATGATCAAAGACTTCCTCTTTATCATTTTTATGGTAAGAAAAAGTTCATTCTAAAAGTAAAGGCAAAATCAATCCTTCAAAAAATTCTTACTTTTCGAAAGCACTTTTTCAAAATACACTTAATAAAATATTAGCACTACATCTAACAATTTTCATAATTGTTACATGTAAGGACATTTGAAAAATAAAACTAACAATCATACGTTCCAAAAGCACATATGAACTTCTTCACTCAATTCATTTTGATGATAACTTCATTTTCAAAAATAAAATTCCAACAATCATATTTTCAAAAAACACAAAATTTGAAGATGAGCCTTTCCATTCAATACATCCAAATATGTTGAATGAATGTTACATCTTCATGCAAAATCACAACTTTGAAATTCCACTCAACACATTCCACATGTGTTAAAGTTAGAATTTTCACCTTTTCAAAAAACACATATGAAATCTCTCCATTCAATATACCCACATTTTTTGAATAGAGGTTTCATTTTCAATCCAAATCAAAAATCAATTTTTAAAAAGCACATATGAAACTTTTCCATTCAATATATCCACATTTATTGAATAGAGGTTTCATTTTCAATCAAAATAAAAAATAAACTTTCAAAAAGCACAAATGAACATCTCCATTCAATATACCCAAATTTATTGAATGAAGATTTCATTTCCAAATAAAATGACACAATTTTGAAATCTCACTTAACATATTCTATATATGATTAGGTTGAAATTTCCTCTTTCAAAAGAAAAAGCAATAATCACACACGAAACTACGTCTTTGAAAAATGAAACATATTTGATTTTCATCATACATACTCAATTTTGTTAAATGAAAATCTCTCTTTTCAAAATCAACAAAAACACAAAATTTCTTTTAAACACATTTTGAACTCCATTTTAACATACCACATTTATTAAAGTGAAGTCTTCATTTTCAAAACAAAATTCAAAACACATTTGGAACTTTATTTTAGCATACCATATTTGCTAAAGTGAAATTTTCATTTTCAAAATAAAATTTTAAAATACATTTTTAGAATTTCATTTAACATACTAAAATGTGCTAAGTGAAATCTCCATTCAAAAAATTCAAAACATATTTAGAACTTCATTTTAGCAAACCATATTTGCTAAAGTGAAATCTCCATTTTCAAAACAAAATTCAAAAATTCAAAATACATTTGAAACTTCATTTTAGCATACCACATTTGCTAAAGTGGAGTCTTCATTTTCAAAACAAAAATTTTAAAAATATTTTTGAAATCTCACTTAGCATACTCAAATTTAATATGTGAAATCTCCATTTTATAAAATTCAAAACACATTGGAACTTCATTTTTAGCATACCACATTTGCTAAAGTGAAGCTTCCATTTCAAAATAAAATTTACAACACATTTTGAAATTTCATTAATATACTCAAATTTACTAAGTGAAATCTCCACTCCACAAAATCTGAAACACATTTGAAACTTCATTTTAGCATACCCAAATTTGCTAAAGTAAAATTTTCATTTACAAAATCTTCAAAAAAAAAAAAAAGAATTAAAAAAAATAAAATACACTAGAATTTTCTTAGCATACTCAAATTTGCCAAGAATCTTATTTTAAAAAAAAATTCTAAACAAAATACACTTGTATTAATCATTTAGCATACCCAAAATTGCTAAATGAGGATTCTATTTCAAATCATAAATGATTCACAAAAACAAGCAAATAAGGAACAAGAAGAAATTGTTTTCAAACATCTCACTTAGCATACCCAAATTTGCTATATGAGTAAATTCCAAAAATCTCAAATCAAAAATAAAATCAATTGACCCTTTACTTTAACATACTCAAATTTGTTAAATGAAATATCATCAAAATCGAAAATCAAAATTCAAACATAAACCTATGGAAGCATCTCTCCAAAAATATTTGAACTCATTTTCAACATACCCAAATTTGTTGAAAGTGGATTCTACATTCAAAAATCCTCTTTTCAATCAATCTCAAAATCTCCTCTAAATTCATTTGAGCCCCTCTTAACACTTTCAAGTTATTGAGTGTAGGTTCAAATTCTAAAATTCAAAATTCAAAAATCAATAAGACAGAAATCTGATTCAAGTTTATTTTCAACATTGCAGACTTTCAATCAGCGTCAGTTCTTAGTTCCAGTTTCAGTTGATTGCAATGACAGCGCAAAAGTATGTGTTCACGTTTCCTCATGATATGGATTTGGCCTTGGATCAGGCTAACCTTCCACGATATGACTATACCCATCTCATCCACTTTGATTGAGGCTTCGAGGGGGCCAGGATTACATGTGAGGGAACCCCCCTTACCATAGTTAGCAGGAGCACGGTGATCGAGCAGAAGCCAGTCATCCTGGTCGACATGCCATCTGACTCGGAGATTCCCTCACTGAAGAGGAAGGCTGTGGCGGTTCCCACAACAGTAGTATCTGTACCAGTATCAATGCGCCCGGTTGTTCACCAAGCTGCCCTAATTAGAGCTAGTACCCACTCCTTGGCATCTTCCAAGGGGAAGGCTCTCCTGATTCTAGGGATTGTCTCCCCTGCCTTTGAGGTTGGGTCCAGCTCCTACTCTGCTCACCCTACCAGTCCTACCAGGACCCAACCAAGAAACAAGAACAACATGATCAATGAATCTCGCATTCTTGAGTTAGGCGGCTACTGAGTTGTGAGGATCTGATGATTTCCTGGCGGTTATAGAAAATCAATTCCACCCTCTATCTGGATCTGATAAAGAGGATGCTAGGAGGATTTCTGCTTCACCTTCGCCGGCGGTTCAATTTCAGGCACCGATTAGTGAGAGGAGGAGGTCGTGCGGCCTCGATCGATTTTACTGGAGTGGCGAACTGAATCGAGCTCGGTTTGATTTGAGATCTGTCATTCCAGCGGTGTTGGTAACAACGAGAGGGCTGAGAAGCCCATCGGTTCATGTTACTAGCCAAGCGTAGAAGGTATAGCGACGGTCGGCCTCGCGCACGTGGATTTTTTTTGGTCGGCGCTACGCGTCGATCACACTAACTGTATCTTACTCACGGGGATTACCCATCACAGGAGAACAGCTCCTGTTCAGAGAGAGTCGGTGGTGCCTCCACCACATCGCTCTTCTCCGCGCTCGTCATCTCCCGTACATGTTCCGACATCTACTGTTCCAGCCAAGGCCATGAAGGCTGCATCAAGGGAGAAGAGAACCCCGTTGGTGATCCGACTACATTCGAGAGATCCCGTCCCATCTACATCGCCTACTGTGGCGAGGCCAAGCTCTCCTGCTCGACCTTCTGCCCCAGTTGTGGTGAGGAGGGAATGACGACCTCGAAGTATCGTAGTCGTCCTGTCACCACCACCACAACAGGCTATGGAGATAGTCGCAACAGTTGAGGGAGGGGGAGACAGTTCAATCGCCCTTATGATCATAAATCCTCCTAGGAGTGCCACTCCGCCCAAATCTAACAATAGTCAGGAGTATCTTTCCTCTAGTGAGCGCAGTCCTCACAAGATCAGCTCGCCAACAACTTCAGAGGTTAGGTGCTTATCTGTTCATGACAGTGACCCTACTACCAGTCAGACCCGATCTTTCGTGCCCGTGCAGTTGGATCGATCCCTAGATAACATAGTAGCTCATTATTTAGTGGAGAAGAAAGAAATTTTAGGATATGTCTGGTCCGATTTAGAGGATGAAAAAGTCAGCTTTGATCCGAATGAAAACGACCTGTTAGAGGATTCAGCGGGGGTACACATGGTAGATACCCAGGGTTCTCTCCTCCGTGAGCAGCAGACAATAGAAAGTGCTGAGGCCGATCGGCCCAACACCTCCGACAACAATTAAAATAGAAAGATGAACAATAGATATGATGAAGAAGTAGCTCAAGGACTTGTTAGCAGCAGTCTTAGCACTTGAGAAACAAGACCCGACAGTTCATCCTACTATAGCTGAGACTAATCAGCCAGAGTTGGTGCATATCTTGGATCCAGCCAAGACTTTACCTCCAGTGGAGCAAGACAACACCAGCTTATATAGGAAGGTAGTGGATAGTACCTCTATACAGGAAAAAGACATTAAAACTATAGTTGAGCAACGAGTGAAAAAAGTGTTGGTTCAAGCCCAAGGAGGATCATCGGTTCCAAATGGTAGATCCTACCCAGAGGAATTTGATGCAATCCAATATCCTAAGGGTTTCGTGACACCTTCTTTCAAGAGCTTCGATGACAACGGGAACCCAAGGCAGCATATTACACACTTCAGAGCCAACTGTTGCAACGTGGGTGGCAGTGATGCATTACTCTTCCGTCTTTTTGTTAGTAGCTTTGCGAGTATAGTCTTTGATTGGTACGCTAAACTCTTCATTAGGAGGTTTCTTTGGAGCTCGAAAAGGTGATCAGGCGATCGTTGTGGACAACACCGGTGAGTCCCTCATTGATTACATTCTCAGATGGTGTAATTTGAGTATGAAATGCGAGTCACAACTATCTAAACAACATGCCATTGAAATTTTGCTTAAGAATATCCATAGCCCGGTCGCCTTCATGCTCAAAGATTTCACCATCAAGACCTTTGAGACGCTAATCAACAAGACGGTTAACTTATAAGAGAAGCCAAACTGTCGCCTTTTCTAGACCAATCAACAAAGCAGAAGCCACATAAAGCTTTTGAGAAGAAGGCAGGGGCAGTGATAGTAGTAGACAAGGGGAAACAACCGGCCTGAGAGCAATTTGAGAGACCTCATGCTCCTTAGCCGTCACTTCCACCTCCTCTACCACCACCGACCCTACTAGCCGGAGCGACCTCCACGCACTGCCGCCTCCTCCTCACATCATCGATGCGACAATACACATCCGTCGCCAGATAACTATGGTTCACCTGCTCTTTCGGATAAACTTAACAAGCCCTATTCATTTAAGAGAGAGGTAATCAAAAAAATCTTTAAGAATCTCTTAAAGAAGCATGATTTTCAGCTACCCGAACCTAAGAGACCGGAGGAAGTGGGCAAAAGCAATGATCCTAACTTTTGCCCTTGCCACCGCATGTTAGGTCATGTTTTGGAAAGATTGCTTCACATTCAAGGACTGACTTGAACATACCTTCAAGACCGGTGTTATAGTTATCTCAAAGGAATACCTTATGGAACAACCATCCAGTTCCATTAGAGTAATCATTTGGGATACTTGCGATCCTTCCAAATCCAAAGAAGGTTAAGATATCTCATTATCTCGTACCTCTAAGAAAATTGTCTCTAAAATCAAGAAATTTTCCTTGCAAGTGCCTGAGACAACTCAAACCTCCAAAATATAACTGCTTTTGCTGTGCAGACTTCTTATACCCCTAAGCATAATCCGATAGGCCAGGTGGACTTGGTTACCCATGCGTGGAGTGTTAAGTCCAATTTATATACATACATGCTTGGGATTATATGATTTGTTTGGCTAATATTTGTTTTGCAGGTTTTAGTTAGATTTCTTTTTTCCCATTTTCATCTAATTTTGCAATTAAGATTTTGGAATACTTGTTATGGGGTATTATAATGAACACTGATTATAAGACTATATCTTATGTACCATGTGAAGCCTTTGGAACAACCACATTCCAACCAACCAAAAGGAGAAAAAAAAAAGAAGAAAGAGCAAAGAAGAAATGAAGAATGAAGACCCCCATAACAATGAATTTCTTCTTGATTGGATTTAATTCATTTGTAATCTGAGTTGTATAAGGATAGAGCTCGACTACCTAATTTATTTTTGGGTTTATGCAGTGGAGCCTGACGACAAGTGACCCTTTATTCTTTTGCACTAGCTTTATAAATTGATTGATGTTTGTTTAGCTTGTGCATTAAGATGACAACTTTTCTTAGTTTATTCCTTGCTTTAATGTATGGCCTGGATGATGATTAGATTCTTAGAAAAATAAATTTTTTATCCAATTAATCAATTCAAATAAAAAAAAAAAACTCATAACCTCATCTAAAGCTTAGGTTATAAATCAAGATAAAAGAATTAGCAATCCCTTAGCTAGATGTTTTATTACTTTTCTCACATCATGCATAAAAAAATAAATTATTTCACTCTTGATTGGAGGGCTTTCACATTCGTCAAAGAACTTGACTTTACCTTTGAAAGCATTGATGGAAATACACCTCTTTTTCTTGCTGATTTTTATCCATAATCTAATTTCTCATGCATTAGACATATGAATACTATAAGTCTGTGTCAAATGAATTGTCCAAAATAAATAAATAAAATATAACAAAGATTTGCATTAGATTTAAATTATTAATCATGTCTTGCATGATCTAGTCTCTTAGAGAGTGTGTTTAAGGACTTAGTCTCTCTTTCTAAATAAACAACTTAGCTATCTTGCAAAAGTATATGACTTGCCTACATGTATTTAAAATCGTAGGAGGAGTTAGTTGACAACCACCCCCAGGCAGTTGTAAGTCCAATAGTCGAGTGATTTATGCTCTCTTGAGGAGGTAAACCAAATATCCATTTTCGCCTTAGATTTAAGTCGTGCTTTTGGCCCTCGCCAAAATTCCCTAGATTTAGGTTCTGAGGTTGTTTCTCCCTTTTGCGAGCTATAAGTATAAATCCTCACCTCGTAGGCATTTCCAAACCTTATATCATGGAATTGTAAGCCCTAAATTTCTAATAAAAATTTAATTCAAACAAATCAATTCAATTTCAAAAATGTAAAGCCCAATCATAAGATAGTTTGGGATGCTTAGTATACTTCCTAGTATCCTAAGCATCCCCTGCTTATCTTCATTTGGGTTCGATAAGAACTCTCTCCTATTGCTCGATCCCACTTGATTTTCTAAAAATAAACCAATTAATTGATAGTCCTACCTTTCAAAATTTTTGGAGACAACGATCATTTACTTTAATCGAGTATTCTAACGAATCATTCTTGGATGTAACTACTATGGCTTGCCTATAGAACTTAGCAGTTTAAAATAAATATTGGTTTACTTTTCCATATAAAGTAGATGAAAAATCTCACATTAGAAGACATGTCCTGGGAGTCATTAAGGTGATAAGGTCAATTGTAGGGTGGTGAGTTCTATCTTTCGAGATAATACACCTTTCCTCAATATCATAACTGATCACTCTAATAAGAATATCTGCGGATCTGCGTGGTGTCCCGACAAAGGCATTATATATTTCTGTTTTTATTTATCTCATCTTTTCCAAAAAGGGGATAGATGAAGGCAGAGATATATATATTTTTTCACCACACCAACCTAATCGAAAGATCATTGTCAACAGTCATAGGTTACTTTGTCTAAGGTAACCTTATAGACTTGAGTTCATGTATACCTACAGAGACAATTTTAAATTTACCTTAGTTAACAAAGAGCTTCGTGTCATATCAAATATACCATATGATTCACAACTCAAAAGGATAGAGCCATTAGGGAACATATGCTATAATCATGATTATAATATGATAGTGTCATTTGACGGCAAACTACTTAGTTAGAGGACTCTAATCACAGCCGCTTCATATACGGAGCCTACTGGCCAAACAATGCGGACAAAGGATATGAGTTTTCTTAACTTCTTTGTAAGCTAAAGTTTTCTTAATTTATCACTTATGATAAACAATTATGGAAGATGAGTTAAATGGATTTTGCTTTAAATCTGAATGATAAATTTCATTTAAACATTTTAAGCTTAGCATCTTTTGCATTCTTTGTATTCTAGTTAAATTTGAGCTTAGATTGGTTTGATATTGAATTTGAATATAACTTGATGCTGATATTCCTTTGGTTGAAATTTCAGTCAACACAAACTATTGAAGTAGACATCATCATATCTGCTTGTCTGCTAGGGAAAGATTGGGTCTATAATTAGAATTTATAATCATGTTCATCGTCTTCAAACATAGAGTTTGTCAATTTGAATATAAATTTTTCTAACTAAGACTTCTGATGATCGTATGCAAATATAAAAATAAAAATCTCTATTTACTTAATTTACAACCAATGCTGTCAACTCCTATTCTCATGAGAATGAGGAGAATTAAGTTGGTTAGGTGGTGGCTTACAACCTCGTTGTATTAGTGAATATGTTTGATCAAGAATAAATATGGCCAATAAATTTATGTTTGGCTTTGAAAATAGAATTTTATTGGTTGTTCAAATACATACATAATTCTTGAGGCAAGATTAGATTTATATTAATTCCGATTTTAGCCTGCGTAGTATTCTCAGGCTGTGTAGTTAAGCATTCAACATACTGATCAAAGCACATGCAGGCAATCTAAATTATTTCACATTAACTCACGCATCATCCTCAGACATCGAATTTAGGCATTTGGCGCTATGTCGAGGCCAACAAGGGTTATTTTCAATTTCAAGAATTTCAGTGCAGTTCAAAAAATCTGCACATTTCTCGAGACAACTTAGCTTTCAAAATATTTGATTGAATCTAAGCTCACCTCAAAACATATAAAAGCATCTTGACTTAAACTGTCTGCACAAATTTTGAGGTGTTAAATTTGAATATGAAGTTACCTCAAAATGCATGCAGATTACATCCTTTTAAGCCTTTTTATGTGCATCTTAATGTAATGAGACTAAACATAAGGTGGTCTTGTAATGTGTATGAGCACTTGACACATTTCTTTGAATATTTGCACAAATTTAAAACACTGGATTAAGGTGTAAGATTGTTTCAAAATAAGTTCAATGAATTCATTTCGTTCAACTGTTTGCACACATTTAGAAGCATATGAATCAAGCGATTGATTGCTTCAGAATATATGTAAAAGTTCATTCAAAGCTTCTATCAACGTTTTATCTGCTAGCATAAGTGTATTGCAGATTCAATAGCGATAGGTATTCTAGATTTATATTACAATTTGAGATATCATACCATTATTTGCATTTGCTTCTTTAATAACTAAACTTGAAAGATTCAATGAAATCTCACGTGTTTGTCGATGAAATATCAGTTTCATCATGAGATTTATTTGGATGCTTTTAGGTTGCATCTAATTCGTTTGATGCAATGTAAACACTAATTAAGTGTTCATCAAAGAGCCTTGTTCATACTTGTCAGTAATGAGCTATCAGGTTAAAAATAATTTTGCTTCAAATTTGACTTAAAAATTATTATCATTTGAAAAATAACATTTTATAGCTCAATGTATTTGACTTGAATTACTTAGATTGTTTAAACATGTGGGCTCACACAATCTAAGACTTCATGTAAAAGTTCATGATCATGCTCATCAACGGATCATATGAGACTCTTTGCATATTTCATTTAAATTCTTTAAATTCTTTCAACTTATTCATGGCAAGTTAGAACACAGTTTATTTGATCATTGAATTTTATATTTGTGTTCATAAGTGAGCTATCAAACATAATATAAGCCCCTTGTAAGTCATTTTTTTTAATGCATTTATGATTGAAAGCTAGGTTTTAATCTCACTTCAAGTCCCTAAGATCCAATTATTTGCTTAATCAAATTCACTTTTAGATTATTTGAAAATGAGAGCTTTTAAATTAATATTCATTGGCAAGACATTCAATTTATTTCACTTGCTTTGCAACGAAGTAATCAAGTACCTTAAGTTGCTTGTGATTCAATTGTATGATCAATTGGAATTCATTTAGTTATTCTAAATTGAATTGCAAAATAGTCTAAATATTTAGTAAATAATTTTGTCCATTTTCATTGTAGCCTGGTAGAAATCAAACTTATTTTAGCTTCAATTAAGTTCAAAATTTTCAAATCCAACTTTGTTCTAGGAATTAATGGGCTCCAACTCAGTTTAATATTAATTTAGCTTTCAATTTAAGCTTCAATTTTCAATTTAAATTGGCTCATTTTAGGTCCCTATCAGTGTAAATTTCAACAACATTCCAAAGTCGTCCCCTCATAGGAGGCTACTTCGAGTATATTGGGTATGCCCACGATGCCAAAAAAGACATGTATATATGATATAAATAACACGATCGAATGTGTCATCTCACCACAATAAGTAAACACAATTTTTTCCGTCACATCAAGAAAGATGTGTACGAGGACTTATTTTGGCGGCTGATAATTCTCCCCACTGCGCCAAGAAAAACACGTATAAAAGTTTTCATCTGCACAAAAACACATTTTTTTCCCATCACGCCAAAAGAGGCGTATATGGGTACTTATCTTCGATATTTTTGTGCTTATAGTTTTAACACACAAAATGGAGCGATGGGAGGTGACACAAATTTCAAGGAAATGCAAGGTGGCACAAATTTCAAGGAAATTCAAGGTAGAGGGGAGAGGAGTTTTTCTTCCCTCTACCTTTTATTGGTTGGTTGAATTCTAGAGAGAGAAAATGTTCTATGTTGAGAGAGAGAGAGAGAGAGAGAGAGAGAGCGCGCGAAAGGGAGAGAATGAAAAGTTGTGAAGGTTTGTGAGGATGAGGGAGAGGTAAGCAAGATTAGGCCGACTTCAGCCGTGTGCGACAAAGAGGGGAGCTCGGCATAGTGAGCCGGCGGAGTGAAGTGCTCGAGTAGAGGGGAGACAACGAGTTTGGAGTTGGGTGCATCTTCAGTTAGGGACCGGGAATAGAAGAGAGGAGTAGATCGATGAGTTTGGTCGCTGCGTGCAACAAGCAAAGAGATGGTGCTTCAGCTCCTTGGTGTCGAGCAGAGGCAAGAGCTGCGACTGACAAGAAAGAAATTGGGAGGGGGAGATCGACTATGAAGGGCTAGTCTAGGGGGAGTTCGGCTGTTGGGGTGAATCAAGAAAGAGCGAGAGCGAGAGGGAAGTGCGGTACGCATAGGAAGGGAGTCAAGGTGCAAGGTATGACTTTGTGTCGAATGAGACAAGCCATAGACGGTCAACGGGATTAGGTGGGATTAAGTGAAAATTAGACCAATTTCCTTGAAATTCATTGTGTGACAACTTCGATCGATATGGGTGTCGATTCAAAGAAATTTTGACATTTCGGACACAACGGCGTAGTTCGTTTCGTGATCAAATATTGTTTGCACAACTTTAAACTTGAAACAGAGAAATTTCAACTTGAATTACGCGATACCGGATTCGTTCGCTCGCCACTTGCACAGATGCAGCCGAATCGATCATAAATAATCTCGATTGATAAATTTTGATGTTTTAGCAATAATGACGTGTTCAATTTCATGAACGAATGTCAGATATACGCAAAATCGCATCAACGACTCATTTCTTTCGTCGATCGACCATCAGATAGCACAAAACATATATTTTAATCAATTTCAGCATTTCGAACGCATTAGCGGAGTCTATTTTGCAATCGGAGATCCTTTCGATCAATTTTCAAGATGACCAAGGTGTTTTGACTTTGATCCGTATAGCGTTGCATTTGGTTGTCACTTTTGTCCGATTCCACTTGTGGAATATGTTTGGAGGACAATAAATTAGTTAACAATAATTTAACTCTCATACCATTGATCTTTCATACTGCTATGAATGAAGCGCATTGTCATGCCATGCCCTAACTACTTATATTGCACACCACAATGCCTCTTACTAATAGATACAACAACAACAACAACAACAACAAGCCTTAATCCCACTAGGTGGGGCTACATGAATCCTTCGTCTCCATTGTGTCCTATTATGTGTCAAATTCTCATTTAATTCAAGTATACTAAGATCATTTTTTATACATCTTAACCAAGTCTTTTTTTTACCTCTACCTTTCTTAACATAAGGAAATCTAATGCATCTACTCTCCTGTCGGTCATGACGTGCTTTATGTGGCCAAACCGTCTAAGGCGACTCTCTCTAATCTTATCTATCACTGGAGCTACTACAACTTTTTCTCGAACATACTCATTTTGCATTTATCTCTAAGAGTAAAACCACTCATCCACACAGCATCCCCATCTCGTAACACTTAACTTAGTCTTCTTTTTTCTTTTATTGGCCAACATTCTTATAAGTCATTGGTCTTACCACCATCTTATAAAATTTTCCTTAAGTTTAAGTGGAACTTTTCTATCACATAATAAGGATGCATTCCTCCACTTCAACCATCCAACTTGAATTATACTAATAACATCTCCATCCATTTCACCATCATTTTGAACAATAGAGCCTAAATAGATGCTCACTCTTATTAATGACTTGATCACCTAAAGTCACAACACTATCACTAAATCTTCTACAACTAAAATTACACTCCATATATTCAATTTTAGATCTACTTAAACGAAAATCTTTAGACTCTAAAGTTGACCTCCATAATTCAAGTTTCTGTTGGACTCCCTCTCTAATCTTATCAACAAGAAGAATGTCATCAAAAAAAGCATACACCCAGGTACATCTTCTTGTAAATGCCTGGAGAACATCCATAACTAAAGTAAAAGATAAGGGCTTAATGTTGATCCTTGATGTAATCCAAGCGAAATAGGAAAATATTTTGTCAATCCTCCTTGTGTTTGGACACAAGTAACTCTAGTATACATATCCTTAATGACTTGAATACCAATATTAACTCCTTTCTGTTCTAGAACTCTCCAAAGAACATCTCTTGAGACTTTATCATAAGCTTTCTCTAAATCAATAAATATCATATGTAGATCCTTCTTACTTTCTATGCTTCTCCATCAAACCTCTTAACAAATGTATAACATCCATAGTAGATCTACCTGGCATGAAACCAAACTGATTGTGAGAAACTTCTGTATCACATCGTAACCTATGCTCAATTACTCTCTCTCATAATTTTAATGTATGACACATTAACTTAATTCTCTATAATTTGCACACTCTTGTGCATCACCTTTATTCTTAAATATAAGAACCAACAAACTCTTTCTCCACTTATCGCCATCTTTTTTAGTCTTTAAAATAACATTAAAAGATTTGTAAGCCAAGAAATTCCTTGATCTCTAAACATTTCCACACATCTATTGGAATATTATCGGTCTCTTGCTTTTCCACATTTCATTTTCTTTAAAGCTTCACTAACTTCAGATTTACTAATGTGACGATAAAAATGAAATTCTCTATTTTTGTTTAGGGTATTAAGGTTGCTAAAATCAATCGTACTTTCAGATCCTTCATTGAAAAGTTTATCAAAATACCTCATCCATCTATTTTCAATACCTCTTACTAATAGATACATTATGTAGAAAAAAAATGAAAAAGTTAAATGATACATAAATATGTTTGCATATACATGTTGAAAGATAGAATCTCTCTGTCATGATACAAGCTAAAGATACTGATGTACCAACATGTTGATGACTTTTACCTTTCACATATTAGATTTATAAGATACACCCTACTATATAGATGGTTAGTTAGTGCCTTCTTACCTTAGACATAGTAATCATGAGTTATGCCACATTGTACCAATAGATAATGTATCGGCCAAAGATAAATTAGGTTTCTAAACGATGCTCTCTAGATGAATGTAATAAGTATAGATTGAAGTACAAGTTATATGTTAAAACTCTTAATGCTAAGTAGAATACTATGATTTCATTATTATACATAATTTTGATGATTAAGTAATGTTTATGGTCATAATTCTTATTAAACAAAAAAAAAAACATAGATCTATGATTACTTTACAACCCAAATATGATGACAATCATGCATATTGCTTCTATTTATTTTTGAATAGTGGCTTAGAAATACGATATGACCACTGAATTATATATTTATGACTCGCCCCATTTATCGATAAATATTTTTCAGGTAAATCCTCAATATAGTAAATGGATAAATGAGATTGAATGGTCTTATTTACAAGTGAGAAGCATCTAATGTTAGGTATTTGTACAGTTTTAGGAATTTTAAAGAAAAATTAAACTTTTCTTCAAATCATTACTAAAATAAATAAAATTTTTATTGAGTGTAGATTACTTTCAATATGAAAACAAATAGTTTCAAATTGTTATAAATGCATAAAAGGTATGCTAAGCTTCAAACTTTCGTTCAAGCATCTATTCTAGCCTCAATATTTCAAGCTTCTAGGCTTACTCATAAAAAAATTCAAATTTTAATATAAAAAGAATGTGGAGCCCTTTTTTAAAGTTCCTTCTCTTAGGTGAAGGCAATATGTTCCTCTCTAAAATTTTCTCATCAAGATCCTTACCGAAGAAACATCTTCCAAAAAATTTCCTCTAAAGGGGCAACTTTGTGACCCATTCCATTTACAATAAAAGCACGGTGAAACATGATTTAAAGCACAGGCTGATGTCTATAAGTTCAAAACATCATCTGAGATATGTAGAAGGATTATTGGAACCAAGTTACTAGCAAAAATAATCTGATAGGCTTCATGATTAACAACAATCCTCTTAATGATTGTACTCGAGGTGATATCCAAAGAACTTTTAATTGTCTAAAAAATGAACATGTTTATGAGAATATCACAGGTTTATGTCTATCAAATGAATAAAGATAAAAGCTTTCCTTTAAGGAATTTCTTGTTGAAAGTAGCAAGACTCGCAGATCATTTCTTGTTTTGTTATTTAAAGCAGCTAGAGTAGGCACCAGTCACCTAGTACCTAGCCTACTAATTTGCTTATGTGGAGCCTTTTTTTCGTGTGTTCCCTCTCATGGTGGTTACGATATGTTTTATTCTAAAATTTACTCATCAAGATCCCTACCTAAAAAACATCCCACTACAAATCTTCTCTGATGGGCCAGCTTTATGACCCATTTCATATAGAACAAAAGCGTGAGGAAAAATGATTTAAAGCACAGGTTAATGCCTATAAGTTCAAAGCATTATATTAGATATGTGGAAGGATTGTTTGAACAAATTAATAGCAATAATAACCTGATATGCTTCATGATTAGCCACGATCCTCTTAATGATTGTGCTTGTTGTGATATCCAAAGGACTTTCAATTGTCTGAAGAATGCCCATTTTCAACGGAACAGCATAAGGATTAGATTTCTCCTGTTTGACAATAAAACAAATCAATACCAAATTTTGATATTCTTTCTCAAAAGAAAAAAAACATTCTAGTAATTATAACAAGAAAATTAGAATTACCACAATGTAATCCATGTTTTCTGCAATTGTTCCATGAACAACCAATGAGATATTAAAGGTTGTTATCTGCAAAATGTAAATAAGACAATCTAAATTGCAAATATATAGCTACCACGTTAACATACTCCTGGCCAAAACATAAGAAAAAAATTCTGGCTAGAATAAAGAAGGTTCAAATGTTATAATCTGCATGAGAAAAAAAAAAGTGTAATTAATCCTCTTCATAGGATGGTATTTTGATTGTTTTATAGAAAATGCTCTCATTCCAACATTTGATACAAAACGCACCCAACTGTTGGAAGATTTTATCACCTCAAAAGGAAGTCCGTGCTTCAACAAAAATGGTAACCGGGGGCAACCTCAAGATGAAATCCAAGTGGGTGGAAAAAAACCATATGGATAGTCCAGGGAATTGAATTCAAATTTAAATCTGACTGTACATATTAGCCAAGGAATTATCATTATAAATGAAGTATATTTTCATACTTTAGCATGGCCCCTTTTCATCTTATAGAATGGTCTATATAGTGTGACATGTATCCAATTTGAATCAATGAAAAGAGAATGAGAATTTATTGCCTACTTTTCTTGCGTATATTTTTCTCTACATGGTATCAGAGCCCTACAACATTTTTTTTTCCTTGGTGTTACCTATAAATATCATTGTTGTGAGTCTTCCTTGGTTTTTCTATCCCATCCTCCGATTATTGCAGCCTTCATTGCCACAACATGCTTCCCGTCTCATGCTCTGATTATCGCAAATAGCCTTTATTGCTGTAAGTTGTGATTTTTCTTCTATGTTATCCTCCAACAACACCTCGTCCTATCCTCCAAATGCTGCAATATTATGCAACAACAACAACAAGCCTTAATCCCACTCTACATGTATCTTTCTTCTCCATTTTGTTTTATTAAGTGTCAAATTCTCATTTAATTCTAATAAACTAAGATAATTTTTTATACATCCTAACCAAGTATTTTTTGGCCTATCTCTACCTTTCTTAATATAAGGCGAATCTAGTACATCTACTCTCCTAGCTGGGTCATCGGATGGCTAATGCTTTATGTGACCAAATCATCTAAAACGATTCTCTCTAATCTTATCTACCACTAAAGCTACTCCAACCTTTTCACAAATATATTCATTTTGCATTTTATCTCTAAGAGTAAAGTCACTCATCCACCTAAGCATCCTCATCTCTACAACACTTTACTTAATTTTATGCTTCTTTTCTTGCCAACATTGTATAAATCATTGTAAATCATATCATCATCATAAAATTATCCTTAAGTCTAGCGTCTTTTATCACAATAGTGAGATGCATTCCTCCACTTCCACCGTCCTACTTAAATTCTACTAATAACATCTCCATCTATTTCACCATCATTTTGAACAATAGACTCGAGATATCTAAAATGCTCACTCTTTATAATGACTTGATCACCCAACTAGAACTTCTACAACTAAAATTACACTATATGTAATCAATTTTAGATCTACTTAAACGAAAATCTTTAGACTCTAAGGTTGACCTCCATAATTCAAGTTTCTCTTGGACTCCCACTCTAGTCTTATCAACCAGAAGAATGTCATCAGCAAAAAGTAAACACCAAGGTACATCCTCCTGTAAATGCCCAGTAAGAACATCCATAACTAAAGCAAAAAAAATGTGGGCTTAAAGCCGATCACTTGCTGTATCCAACTGAAATAAGAAAAATTTTTGTTAATCCTTCATGTGTTTGGACACAAGTAACAACTCTAGTGTACATATCCTTAATGACTTGAATATAACCCATATGTTACTTTCTCTAAGAACTCTCCAAAGCACTTCTCTTGGAACTTTATCATATGCTAAATATGGTTAACTAAAAAACTAAACCATCATAACCATCCACATTATTGCATCTTAAGCCACAATGCCTATTATTGAACTATCACCATGGCAATATTAAAACCACCATCCAATCTAATGAACTCAATTCATATAAATCAATTATAGATATACAAAATGTCAAACCTATGCATTGGCAAAATGAGACAAACTACCCTAAATGGTCATAATTTGCCAAAACTAAGGTGATGAAGTTGACTCTTTAATCATGTCATAGCCATGAGACTTGATGATCCATCAATTGGTGACACTTATATGCTCCTAAACTAAGGTGATTTGGGGCACTTTGTGGTACCTAATCAAAGACAATAATGAAAATCAAGTATATTAAATCAAGGAGATGATTGGGACTCTCTTTGAGGTACCTAATCAAAGACCATGATGAAAATCAAGTACTAAATCAAGGAGATGACAAGTGAAACCAAATGAGGAGGAAAACGATGATAGGATGTGCCAATTTACTAAAAAAATTGTAGCAAGAGATAGACCAATATTAGATATTTGAGATGAATTGCACAAAAGATGTTGACAAATTGAATAGCTTTATTAAAAAAGATTTTCTTTATGACTTTCTTGTTGCATGTATTAATTCCTAACAAAAATATACATCTTAACTTGACAAGATCATCTTTTATCTAGGCCAAAGAAAGCACAAGGGGCACAATAATGTTTGGGCCTTATAATTCAGAAAGTTCAGCCTTAGTAACTAAGATTGAATCCCAAGAAAAATTGAAGAAAAACCTATCCAAATTATCCCCCAAACTATAGTAGAAGGATAACAATGACTATTTATCATTTACTTACCGCCAGAAACTAAGACAAATAAAGGAGAGCTACTAAAAGCTAAATAAAAAATCACCAAGCCAAGAATAAGGCAATCAAGGAGCACAAAAAAAATTATCAATGAGAAGCTCATATTGAAAGCCAATAGAAATAGAGGGCTAAATAGTAAAGAAATTCAGAACTTGGCAACTCTAATAGAATCTATTAATAAAAATCTTACTAATGAATGTTCGTTAGAACTCACAGGTACGTCACCAACTCTTGTATTACATGTCAATAACTAGTGTTTGGCTAACTCCTGGACCATTGACACAGGAGCTACAAATCACACGACTAACATCTCATAATTCTTTAGCACTTAGACTCCATGTCATATTAATAGAAAAAACATTATAGCAATAGCTTAGTCGCTAAGAGATGCATGTAACTCTCCTCTAACCTTTGAAACTTTATTCCACCCAAAAGCTCACAAAAAGACCTAATGTGCTTTTAACATATTTCATCTTTCATAGGACCAAAATTCAATAGGTGAAATTAGACTTTTCAAATAATCAAATGGACTCTACTATTTTAGAACATTGAGTGCTTAAAATAGAGTCATAAATAACTTTTTTATCATTTATTAGTTCTTCAAATAAGATTGCCATTTGGATTCATCATTTTTGTCACGATCATCCATCTTTCTTAATTCTTCAAATGCCCTTTCAAAGGTCTTGTATATCAAAGAATTTCATAATGAAATCTGTAATCTAACTAAACAAACTTGAGTACCTTTATAATTAATAATAATAAATGCTCTTACAATTTTAAATTCATTCATAATAATATATAAGAATTGATTATCATCCCAAATATTTTGGGAACCCGATGATTTGTCTCCTTAATTAATGATTGGGCCAAAGTCACATTGACATTCTTGACTAAATGGAATTATAGCATTAGAACCATTATCCATGTAATAACCGAAAAATAAATAAATAAATACAATCGCCGAGACAGTTAGCCGTAGAGAGAATAATTGAAAGGCGGGCTCGGTTTTGGGTTGCCGAAACCGAACCCCCAAAACAGACGAGAGAGGGAGAGAGGGAGAGAGGGAGGGAGAAGACAGGAAGACTTACCTTTCGGTGCCTCCCCACTCGAGAGGCGCTCCACGCCGTCGACATCGGTCATAAGCCATCGATCCGTCACCGAGGGAGAAGGAGAAGCGGCGGCCTTAGTGCGTGCCCTAGCAGGGTGAGGCGGCTCCATTGCCGCCGACGTCGGGTCCCGGAGCCTCTCGTGCGCCGACGACCGAGAGAAAAGGAGGAAGCTAGTGCGTGCGTGACTTTGGACAAGCCGAACGGGTCTTAGGGAAAAACCGAGAGAAAAGGGGTAAGTAAATAATTAATGTCTATAATTATATGTTTACTTGAAATTTGATGTTAATGTTATTATCTCAAGTTTTAATTTAGGATTTATAATTTGACTTAGGGTTTATAGATTTCAGCAAGATATGTAAATTGGGAATATGTACGATGAATCAAAGTTAAGTAATTAGGTATTAAATCCTTATATATGAAATATAATTACAAATTTAATAAAACTATAAACCTATGCTAAGTTATATTATCATTAATTAATTTAAAATCATTTGAGGGGAAATGATATAAACATTAAAAGAAAATAAAATTTATCTATAGAACGTTAATTATTTTAGAATTATTTTAAGGGGTATGATAAAAAATAAATGAAAAATATTAAATCACTTTCACTTAATATTTGATATTAAAAAAATAATAGGATTAATAGGATTTAGATGTATTATATGGCAAATTAGACATATCATTATATTAAATGAATTAAAGGTTAATTTAACTTGATTTAGAAAAATAGACAATGAATATTGATGAATATGAGCGTCAATTAATAAAAAATATATATAAGTATCATATGAATAAAATAAAATAAATTGATTTCTAATATTGATCCAAATCAATATTTTATTCTATAAGAATTTCAATTAAGGACGGAAGCATTAAAGGAAAGAAGATTCAAGAGGAAACTACAAGTTAAAGTGGATAATTATGTTCTTATATTTATGATAAAAATATCTTTAATTTCTGGTGATAAAATACATATTTATATGATTATAACTTTTTCCTATACTGCAAATTATGATTATTTTACTATTTTTTTATAAATTGTGATGTAGTTTACTGTTTTTTTATGTTGGATAATAACCGAATCTTGGATCATATCACTGTCGTTTATAAAATTAACCGATTTCTTGTTAGTTATGAATTAATATCGTAAAGTGTAATTATATCTTTATGAATGTATGTTGAAAGTAGAGTTCACTTATGGTATTGGTGGATCAATATACCCATACACGAAATGAAGAAAAATGGTCAATGAAATTGACAAATGATAATAGCTACTTGTCCTTTAGATAAGTGTTGATAAATGTTTAGATAGTGAATCCTAAGACGGGTGATAAATGTAAAAGTAAAAGTTCACACGAAATTTTTATGTATACCCACCCACACATGTTTGATTGTTTGGACAAATTTCTTTTATGTACATATGATAACAAAAAAACTGACATGCATACTAGTTCTACCTTTTGTTTCTTATAGTGTAATACATAATTCATTAAATTTTATTCAATTGTTAGTTGTTTAATTTTTCTAAATATATCCTAACTAAATGACCGATGATAGTTATGTTTATCGCAGATTATGTGAGATGATAATTATCTCAAGCATACGCTTTTAAATCAGACGTCATATAAATTTCAGAAGATATATACGCTGAACAAATTGTTAAATCATTTACTGATCAGAATTCCAGATGACAAGATTTTATTTAAGAGGAATTATGTAAGTTTTTTCTTTAACCGTCCACCGCCTATTCTCGCCATATTCCAAGCTCCCGGCCGTGATAAGAGTGGTATCGAGCTATATTTTATATTTAGGATATGATAATCATAATCAAAGAGCTATCGAAGATGAAATGAAGAAGCATGATTATATTGATTGATGTTGAATTATAATAAATTTCAGGCTTCGCCTGAAATCAATTCGTGAAGATGCTATGGTGAAAATAAAGACAAACCAGCCCTAATTTGGTGCAATTGCCTTCATTAGATATGGATGCATTTACTCAAATGATGAAAGCAATGACTCAAATGATAAGAAATCAGCATGCACAAGCTAGTGGAAGTGATGAGATTCCTATTGACAAATACCTAAAATTATTTCAGGATATGAGGCCGCCTCTTTTCTCAGGGACAGGAGGACCTATAGAATCAAAAAATTAGTTGATGCAGATAGAAAAAATCTTAGAAAGTATGTCATGCCCTCCAGAAAGAAGAGTTGCTTGGCTTCATTTGCTTTTGAGGCGAGAGATGGTATGAGACAAGAAGTTTGAAGGAAGGCCTACAATCTTGTTTCATGGGAGGATTTTATGAAGACTTTTAGAGATTGATTTGTACTCTCTCGCCAGAGACAAATGCAAGATAAATTCATCGACGATAATACATGGAGATCGCTCTATAATGCAATACGAAGTTGAGTTCACAATGCAAGGTATTCTCAATCGATACCAAATGCGTAAAAAAAATGCCATATGTTTCTATCTAGACCAAGGACGAATGACACTCTCGATTCCTCAAGATTGATGACTATGACGTCGGAGAGAGAGCTGGGGATAACTGTGCAAGCTACTCGTGAGACGAATGATGATAGCCAAAATGTGCTAAACTCAAAAAAATCAAACTGGAATAAACTTAAGTCAGATACCAATGTCAATAATAGCAGTATTACCACATGCCTAAAATGTGAAAGAGCACATAAAGAAGAGTACCTCTCAAGCACAAACACTTATATCGGAGCCATCTCGTGACATATGAAAAATCATCATCTCGAGTCGAAATCTTCAATGGATGCTAGGACAAGTATTCAACCTCCCCAAAGGATTGTTGGTAGACAAAAGGTGACTGAATCGACTGCATCAATTCCATCTCAAACTTAACCGACAGATAATACGCCTCGAAGTTTATGACTAACGCAAAGAAGAAGCAAAAGATTCGTTGATATTATTATATGCCTCTTATTTAAAATTAAGATTGTTACAATTTTATATCTAGATATATTTGCTTTATATGTCTACTCATTTATGGTATCATCTTTATTGAAAGAAATCGCTTAGAGTTTTATTTGATATTTGAGCATCACATTCATTTATATTTGAGGAATGAGAAAAATTTCGGATTGCAAGTTATGAAAATGTAGTAGATTTTCGGCAATGCCAAATGGTCTCAAATGAACGCTAAAAATGTTTGCCAGTAAACCCGAATATTTGGAAAGAAGTTTGATGCAGATTTAATAAGATCACAATATATAAATTTGATGTGATTTTATGAATGGATTGACTATCTAAACATTATGCTACTATAGATTGTTGTAAAAAAATAGTTAAATTCAATATTCCGGGAGAAGAAGAATTCAAATTTGGAGCGTAAGGAGTATTACATGATGGTGTTTGCTTAAAAGTTCAAAAGATAAAAGATGAATGTTTTCACTCAAGTCACCAATGTTAAAAGAGAAAGAAGTTAGGATATACCAAGAAGAAAGGAGTATCCGTAAGTTTTTCTGGATGATATACCAGGTTTACCTCCAGTCAAAGAGATAGATTTCTATATTGATTTAATCCAAGGTGCAAAACTTATAGCAAAAGTATCATATAGAATGATGATCAAAGAATTACAAGAGTTGAAGAATCAGCTACAAGAATTGCTAGATGAGGGATTTATCAGGCCTAACACATCTCCTTGGGGAGCTCCTGTATTATTTGTGAAGAAGAAAAATGGGAGCTTAAGGCTATGCATCGATTATAGAGAGCTTAACAAACTCACATTGAAGAATGAATATCCCTTGCCAAGAATTGATGATCTTTTTGACCAACTAAAAGAAGCTTTGGTATTTTCAAATATTGATTTAAGATCAGATTATCATCAGTTGCGAATCAAAGAAGAAGATATACCAAAGATCAGATTCAAGATAAAGACGACTATGAGTTTTGGTGACGCCTTTGACTTAACAAATGCTCCATTTTATGGATCTCATGAATAAAATTTTAAACCCTTTTAGATTCATTTGATCAGATTCATATGATATTCTAATTTATTCCAGATAAAGAAATTTCATGAAAACCATCTTCACATTATTTTGCAAGCTCTGAAAGGAAATGAATTGTATGCAAAATTTTCAAAATGTGAATTTTGGTTAAATCATCATTCTTCGGGGCACATGATTAGTAAATGAAGATCGTGAAGAAAGTCGAAGAATAAGTGACCGCACCAACCACTATCACAGAAGTCAAAAGTTTCTTAGAGTTGGCAAGATATTACGGGAGATTCGTTGAAGGGTTTTCATAGATTATTATGCCACTATCGAGGCTAACTCAGAAAGCAGTCAAGTTTGAATGGTCAGATCAGTGTAAAGAGGCTTTTCAAAAATTGAAGAATTGTTTGATGACTGCACCAATATTAACTATTCAATCAGGGGCAAAAGTATTTCAAATTTATAGTGATGCATCATTAAGAGGCTTGGGATGTGTACTTATGCAGAATGGAAGAGTGATTGCTTATGCTTCAAGGTAATTGAAATACCATGACAAGAATTATCCAATCCATGATTTAGCTAAGAAAGTGATTTTGCATTAAAAATTTGGGCATTATTTATATGGAATAAGGTGTGAAGTTTCACGATCATCAAAGCTTGAAATACATCTTTACCGTGAAAGAGCTAAATTTAAGCGCAAAAGAGATTTAAACTCATTAATTATGATTTATTCAATATCATCCGGAAAGACAAATATAATTGACGCTTTAAGTAAAAGCATCTAGTTCCTTATTGGTTGATCTCAACAAGAAGAGTTGATTAAAGATTTAAAAAGCGAAAATTTCAATTATCAATCAGATGATCACGCTTTTATCATAAATCAAACGACTATAAAATCAAATTTAGACGCACTCAAGATGATGACTTTCTAAAATTTTAGATTTGAAAATAGTTACAAAAGATTTTGAAATCGATGAAGAGGATTAATCACGACAAGGGGTTTCTGGGATGGAGATTTGAGGAAAGACATCTTACATGAAGACATCATACTAATTATACAATTCATCCAAGCAAGAAGAAATGTATCAAGATCTTAAAAAATATTTTGGTGGGAATGAAAAGAAGTAAGATTTTGTCTATAAACGCCAATCATGATGGTTAAAATCAACATCGTAGTGAACTTTATATACTACACACCGAGAAAATGTGACGATATTGTTATGAATTTTATGGTTGGCTTACCTAAATCCAGAAGAGGCTGCGATGCTATTTGGGTCATTATTGATAGGTTGACTAAATCTGTATACTTTATACCTATCAAATAACTGACGAAAAAGCCAAGAAGTAAGTATGTTGATGAAATCGAAGCTATGTGTCAACAAAATCTATAGTCCGATCGAGACATTTACATCTGGGATCAGAGAAAAATTCAAGAAGTTTTAGACGTTTTACTTCGCATACATTACATCCTCAAACCGATGGCCAATCAAAAGAACAATTCAAACACTTGAAGATTTGCTAGACTTTGTATCCTCGATTTTGGGGAAATTAAAAATTCATTTGCCTTTGATTGAGTTTCTACAATAATTTTCAAGTATTGATATGACTCTACAAGCATTATACTAAGAAATGCATAACAACGCTTTGTTGGAGACAGTGAAAGAAGAATCATCAGAATAGTAGATGAATCAAAAGATCCGATTGATCCGCGACATTAAAAGCTCAAGATGCAGAAAATATTATGACGCTAAACATCGATGGAGTTTGAAGTGGGAGAATTTCTTAAAGTCAACCCAATGAAAAGGTATAAAACGCTTGATAAGTTGGAAAGTTCCACGCTTATATCGGTTCATATGAAATCATGGAATCGAAAGTGTGCTTACGACTTTACCTTTTCACGTAAGGAGCACAATGTTTTATATTTCTCTCGTGAAAGATATATTACGGAACAAATTTATCATGGATCTTATCGATATTCAACCTGATCTCACATTTTGGAGGAGTAAAAAATTATAGATTACGATGTTAAGCATCTCGTGAATGGGAAATTTATTTGTCTGAGAAAAAATATGATCGAAGCTACGCGAGAGAAGGAATCGTAAATGCGAACTTTATCCTCAATTGTTTAATTAAATGTATTATTTTTTATTAATGTTATTTAATTTCGAATGAAATTTTATAAGAGGAGATTGTAATAACCAAAAAAAAAATACAACCGCCGACTTGGCAAATTGAGTAATTGGTGGGTGGCTGACAACCAAACCAACCACCAAAACACACGAGAGGGAGAGAGGAAGGAGAAGAGAAGACTTCGCGGCGTCCGCGTAACTAAGGAAGTGCTCCACGCCGACACGTCGCCGGTTATCCGGTGCAGTCGAGAGAAGAAGGAGAAGCAGCTCTTAAGATGGAGGGCGAGGCTATCCGCCAACATCGAGCTCTCTGACGACCGAGAGAAAAAGAGGAAGCTAGTGCGTGCGTCACTTTGGACAAGCCAAACGGGTCTTAGGGCAAAACCGAGAGAAAAGGGGTAAGTAAATAATTAATGTATATAATTATATGTTTAATTGAAATTTGATGTTAATGTTATTGTCTCAAGTTTTAATTTAGGATTTTTAATTTGGTTTAGGGTTTATAGATTTTAGCAAGAAATGTAAATTGGGAATATGAACGATGAATCAAAGTTAAATAATTAAGTATTAAACCCTTATATATGAAATATAATTACAAATTTAATAAAACTTTAAACCTATGCTAAGTTATATTATCATTAATTAATTTAAAATCATTTGAAGGGAAATGATAAACATTAAAAGAAAATAAAATTTATCTATAGCACATTAATTATTTTAGAATTATTTTAAGAGATATGATAAATAATAAATGAAAAATATTAAGTCACTTTAACACTTAATATTTGATATTAAGAAAAATAATAGGATTAATAAGATTTAGATGTATTATATGACAAATTAGATATATCATTATATTAAATGAACTAAAAATTAATTTAACTTGAAGAAAAAAATGATAATTAAATATAGAAGCCAATTAATAAAACTATATGTAAAGATCATAATAATAAAATAAAATAAATCGCTTTCTAATATCGATCCAAATCAATATTTATTCTATAATTTCAAGAGAAGATTAAAGGAAAGAGATTCAAAGGAAAACTACAAAGTTAAAGTTATGTTTACATTTATAAAAATGTCTTTAATTTCTAGTGATGAAACGATATTTATATGATTACGGCATTTCGCTTTCTTCATAAATTGTGATGTAATTTATCGCTTCTTCACGTCAATAATAACCTAAACGCTAGATCATATTATCACTTCATTTTATAAAGTTAACCGACATCATTATGAATTAATGCATAACTGTAATTATACTAGAATGCCAGAAAGTTTGAGTTCACCCCTTACGATATGATCGACGAATGTAATCTAAAGAAATGACGAAAAAAAGCCAATGAAATTGAATAAACAGAATTGCCATCATTCTTTTCGATGAGATTTAAAGTTTAGATGGTGACTCAAGGGTGATAAATGTAAAAGTAAAAGTCACACTAAATTTTAATGTATACCCACCCACCCATATGTTTGATTGTTTGAGCAAATTTATTTTACGTGAATAACAAAAAAAATTGACTGCATACTGCTTATATATCCATCTTGTTTACTATAATAAAGATAATCAAACTAAATTTTATTCAATTTAATTGTTTAATTTTTCTGAACCATCCTAACTAAATCTACCGATAAGGAGGACATGTTATCGTAGAATGTAGAAGATAGGTAATTATCTCGCCATGTTGAATTATATTTAAATTGTATGTCATGAACGTAGTATATATACGTGGATAAATTGTTAAATCATTTATATCAGATTTCAGATGGAGATTTTATGACGAATATGTAAGTTTTTTTTTTTTATCCGTCACCGCTCTGTTCGCGGTATTCCAAGCTCGGGCCGACAATCCATAACTTTTATTTGATGATTTCGAATCAGATTGGAAAAAGGGAAAAAAGATTAGGTTGGATAATGCAATAATCTCCTAAGGAATTATCCCCAAATCATTTTGCAGTAACATGCCATAATAAAACAACATAGCAAAAAAATTCACTTAATTCCATCAAGGCATTATTATTTAAAGAGAATGTTCCTAAATATGATTGGGGATAAGTGATTCTTCATGCCACATACATGAGAAATAAACTGCCCTCAAGAACTCACAGATATAAGACCCCATGGAATACCCATCTAAATTTTACCCAAATGTCAATAACTCTAATGTCCTTTATCTAAAATATTTAAAGGCACTTCTTTAGTACAAAGTTTTAATAAAAATAAAAATAAATTGGACCCTAGAGCTATTAAGTATGTGTTGCTCAATTATTCGACATAAAAAGGTAAATGTGTCATAATCAATATTATAGCAAATTTTATATATTCACTGATGTAACATTCGTTAAAAACATTTTATTTCATAGTCTTATCTCTATTAGTCCCAGCTTGAACTACATTCAGCCCCATATTTTTCATCTCAAAAAAAAAAAAAAAAAAGATCTTAACTCCATAGAATTTATATCCAAAGTGAAAAAGCAACCAAAATCTATGTCACTTCAATTACCCAAAAAGCTGTTCAAATCCATGACTATAAGATTTCCTCAGATGTACTAACGAGAAACTATAGTAGGTCTGACACGAGTGCAGAATACCACCTTGAATCATACCAATAAAGATATAGTACTCACCTTCTTGTTCAATCTATTGAAACATAGCATAAAAACGGTTTTGACCATCCTATTATTATTAAAAAATATATCAAAGCCTGCAGAAACCAATCATTATATCCTTTGTCCCACTATGTTTCTTAAGCATCGATCACCAATTCGAGTCTAAATAATATTTCAATTCCAAACATATTATCTGAGATATTGTCAAGATAAGAGTAAAAAAAGTGCAATGGGAGAATAAATAAATCCAAAAAAATAAAAACGCTTAAAGAATTGTTTGTAAGCCCAAAGGAAAGAATGTTGTAAATTGAAAATTGATCTCCATTTGAAATACAGGTTAGAAACTCATTATCTCTTACAACACATTTTAACGGGAAACTCCAACAATGAGATGTGAGTAATGCATTCTTACATAGATACCTAGAAAAGAAAATCAACATGAGCATTACTCCATGATTTGAGGGAATTGAGAAAACAAAACTATGTAAAATAAAAAAGGATCTATATAGGCTAAAGCAATCACCAAGAGCTTCGTTTGGGAGGTTTACAAGATATAGATATAATAAGAGTTAAGAAGATCATACTATCATCAAACATTCGAACTCAAAAGGAGTAGACACTCACTAAAATATGCTAAAGATTTCTTAATTACAAGAAATAATAAATAGGAAAAACAAAGCTTAAAACAATGCCTGATCAAAGAAATTGAAATAAAGAAATTTGGAACATTGAAGTACTTTCATGGAACTTTTATTTAATCGAGGCATTTTTATCTCACAATTGAAGTCTCTAACAAGTCTCTTGAGAAAAATTAGAAAATTAGGGTACAAAGTAGTGGTTAAACCTATTGAACTAAATCAAAAATTGAGGAAGTAAAATAAGAA
The DNA here is from genome assembly GCA_021442155.1 of Cymbidium sinense. Classification (NCBI taxonomy): domain Eukaryota; kingdom Viridiplantae; phylum Streptophyta; class Magnoliopsida; order Asparagales; family Orchidaceae; genus Cymbidium; species Cymbidium sinense. Next base: position 135,536,272 of record CM038216.1, read on the forward strand.
CAGGTAGTTCATAAGATGTGTTGGTAGTGAAAAAACTCATTTATCCTACCCAAATCCAACTAGATACTCAGTAAGTGTAATTAGTTAATTCATACAAAAAAAAAAAAATTAAAAATTGTCTATCATGTGCTACATTACTTGAAATAAAACTTGAGAAGATGAGTTATATTTAAAAGAAATAATAAACTGAGATTATAAGCTTGCAAAAATGCAAATAAGGTTGAGCCGATAGCAGATAGCAATCAACATATAGCTATCATACTTTTCATGGAGGAAATTTCGTAACATGAAAAAGTAAAAAAATAAGTAAAATGTGATTGCTTGGTCTAGCACTGAATCATAATTCAAAGCTATGGCACAAGAAATCTGTGAACTATCTCAATTAGAAGTCTTTTTGGATGGGTTAAAAGTTCAATGACATTATATTGTAACAAGAAGTAAACAAAAATATTGTTCATAATTCAGTGTAACATAATGGATGCAAAACATTAAGATTAAGAGACATCATTTCATTAAGAAAAAGCCAGAAGAAAGCCTAAATTGTATGCCTTATGTCCCTTCAACTAAGGGACTTAAATGTGTAGGTTCATGAGAAGGGCCGTGGGGTGGAAGAATCTGCCACCTAAAAGAAAGACCATGAGGCATCAACAAGAGTGGTAAGCGAAGACAAACTCAACAAAAAAATCCATGCAGGTCGAGAACATCCATATGGGCGGTCTAGAGACTTGAATTCAAATTTAAATTTGATTGAACATATTAGTAAAGCAATTATACATTAATTGAAAAATGATATTTTTTGTAAGTATTGCGTATACAATTTTCACTTTTAGCACATGCTAGCATTCTTCTCTTCTCTAAGAATAGTTTATGTTGTGGCATGTACCCAATGCTTTGAATCAATAAGAAGAGAAAAAGAACTTCTAGCATTTTTTTTCCCCTACCCACGCAAGAATTATCATTTCATTGTTTATTAAAGGATGTGAAAGTGTAAAATCCTCATTATCTAAAACAGGGCTGCCAACTTAACATCAACCTACAATAAACCTGAGTTAACCTTCTAACAATGAGGTGATAGTGTAATTAGGTAATTATTCAAATTAAAAATTGTTCTCACAAGAAAAGAGACCTTATTAACTATGAGGTAGAGCAAATAGTATGGTGGTAAAAACTTCCAAAAAAGAGAAGTACAATATATATGTACGTATGTAAGGACATTTGAAATATGGAAAAGTTTAGAGTTACACATGTCCCTCAATAAGCATGCACAAATGAACCCAAATCAAGAATCATAGGTAGTCCAAAGTTTAGATTGAACCAAACCATTTTATAAAATTAAACTGTAGTTATTTTATTAAATTACTTTTATTTAAGTTAGATAGTCATTATCCTTCTAGAAATTTTTGGATTTCAATTTAAATTAGAAAATATGAGTAGATTTAAATTTGGATAAATAGGATAAGTTGTCAATTCAAGTTAAAACTCATATTCCTATAAATATGATTAGGAGAATGTTATTTTCATTATCTATGAATTGTAATTAAACAATATGCACTATCCACTATTTTCTCTATCTGTTCTGTCCTCTCTTTCTCTACTTGATACCGTTCTCCTCTCTCAAACTTGAAGGTAATCTTACCTCAAATTTCTATCTACTTCACGATATCTTATGAGCCACAACTAAGGCTTGCAAATAAACAAAGCTCACTGAACCAGTGGTTGTTCAAGCTTAAGCTTGTTTACCAAAAGCTCATTCGATTCATTTAAATTCAAGCTTGGTTTAAGCTCAGCTCAAGCTTGATTCATTTAGCGATTAGCAAATTTTAAACAACCATCTCGTTTGACAACTTAAATGAGCCTTATCAATCTAAGCATATCAAGTTTAAAGAAATTAGATTTTAATTTATTAAACTTTTAAAATGAGCCTTAGAATACCATCCCATAAGACCCCATTAACCCAAAGCTTAGAAAATTCATTTGAACCATCCACATTCCCCCACAAACATTACCAGTTCATGCACCAAAACTCGTCACTACAATTTAAACAATAATAAATTCAATAGTCAAATGATGTGAAACTAAATAGCTATAAGAAATCAACTAGCAACCTTGTTCTCAAATTTTAATGACACTTTTCATGATCATAAATGAATCAAGTATCTTAACAACCTTATTCATCAACTTCTTAATTGAACTTGTTCACAAGTAACAGTTGTTCTAGCTTTTCATTTAACAATCAAGTATTTATAAAAGTGTTCAAACTTATTCAATTAATTATTATCATGAATGAGAACTAATCAAGTTGATCCATGAGTAGCTTGTCGAACAATTGGTTCATTTGTAGCACTAGCCACAACCTTGACTAGAGAGTCCAACCCTCTCCCCTAATCATCAATACACCCAACCCAATCATCTGTTTCATAGAAATTTATGGTTTCCATTGAGAACCAAGCACTCACCCCTACTTTCTCCTCTTAACTCCCATCTCCAATTCTATCATATCTAAGAAGCGAAGCAGCTTTCAAAGATAAGAAAGAAGATCCACAAATTCACCATCTACACAAATATATCTCCGGAAAAGTACACAATGAACCAAGATGAACATAACACAACCTTATCAAACCATTAACTATAACCAAGAATTTCATGTTAAGAGGAACTGAGTTTTGCGCAGCATTGAATAAAAAAAGTTTTAATTCATTCCACGAGTCTTACTAGTGTGCACATTAATAAACCTGCTTCAAGTAAAAGCCTACAAGTGGAATCCTGAACCAAACCCACCAAGGCTATGAAATCAACCCATAAATGCCTTCTATATACAGCATTTACGACTGTAGAATCAGAAGACTTTTGCTACAAATTTGCAAATTTCAGTTTGACAGAATCAATATTAGAGGGATTGGTATTCCAACAATTTTAATTGAAACAAACAAAAATGATGATTATCATTGCATTCATTTGAAACAATGTAGAATGCAAAAACATATAACAAAAGTAAAATGCAGTCAGAGGCAAGCAAAAATATGCTAAAATATGAAACAAACCATGTCTATTGAGACCTCCCAAGGTGCACCAATAATCACCTCATCTACATAACGACATGCCAAAACACTCAAGCTTCTCTCATGAAGATTCATGATTGGACGATGAGCTCCTCGTGTAGAACTGCAAATGTTATATTCTTGGTTATATAGAGATACCGATTCTAATAAAGGAAAAAAAAAATCTGCAATTCTACTGTCATCTATTCAAAAATTTTGAAAAAAAAAAAAAGAGAACAGATCAAGCTACACAAAACCCTGATAAGAAAACTGCCAAAATCTGGTTTCCTAGTTTCAGCAGTTTGCAGTTGCATTATGTATTTCAGGATACCACATATCAGGATGTTTGACCAAGCTAGAGAATTAACATATACATCCTTCTCAGTGTTGCAATGCTCGAGTCTCAAAGTTTTATGATTAATATATACTTGAGAGAATCAAACTTCCTAGAACAGACAAATTGATATAACACAACTTATATTCATCTGCGAGGTTGTCCTATTATTTTCGAATAATAATTCTTGATAGAAGCACAAGTTGTCATTGAGAAAGGTGAACATTGCACATTCATTAAAAAGGCTCCTTTAGACCAATGCAACTAACATAGCCATGTGGATACAATGCCATCATTATGATTATATATCATAAACATCAATGTTATCAAAATCTCTTCTAAAGATTATTCCAAAACAAGATACATATTTTAAGCAACAAAATTAAAATTGTGCTTTGATGAAGGCAATCAATCAAAAACACAAATGAGTAATACAGCATGGATTCAGTGTACAATACCTTCATACAGATGACTAAAAAGACAATGGCTTCGAAATTTCAATATCATCACAGGACATCTAACAAAACCATATTTTAAACAATTAAGAAAATAATTATGGCTAAGGTAAAAAAAATATAACAGGCAAATCATGCAATCAACAATTAAACCTAACTGATGCAATCTTTTCACTAACTAGAAGCAACATCATGGCTGCCATTTCTTGCTTGCCTTTGATATTCAACCAGAAGCACTGTCATGGCTATTATTTATTGCAGTCTTTCTTCCAAATGCATATTTGCATGTGTTCATACTCTCAAAGACATTCACCCGTGCACACAGGTACGCACACAAACACATACATAGCAGCATTTAATGTAGAAAGAAAGGTAAGTGAACCACCTTGCCCATTTGCAAAAGTCTGAATAACAAATATAAAGAGAAAAAGATACAGAAGTTACATAAAGGAGGTATAGCCTAACTTTTTTAAACACAAATAAAAAAAACATGTAAACAGGTTCATTCATAGAAGGGTAGATAAGTCATCAAAAAGAAAATGGAAAAAAAGATTCAGTTACAAAAACTAAATTTCCAAATGACCTGACAGTTTGATCAGTATGAATTCCAACCAATAAAAAGTCTCCAAGTGCTCTAGCATGCCTCAGTATCTACAAAAAGGGATGTTTGGTCAGTTAAGAAGTTAAATTAAACATAAAAAGATAAGTCTAAACTCAAATTGAATGAAACACTTCCAAGAGTATAAACATGAAGCTCGAATTCATCTGGCCAAATTCTTAAGCATTTGCACACTAAACTCAATCAACTTCCAGAATAGCAAGACTCCACAAGATGAACTAAAAAACATCAAGTACATCAAACACATAATGAATATTTTACAACTAAAGATGTGTGGAAAATAATTCCGCTAGGTGGCAAACTCAATAAAGAAATTACATGCACTTTAAGACTTTAAGACCTTTTTTTCAGATGATTACCACTTGTGACTTCACATAACCAAAATGGAGAATAGACTTTAAGAAGAGTTCTGCCTAACATCATAAAAATTGAAACTGATGCAGGCTTGGTTGTTAGCTGTTGGCTTTTTCATTTGGGGCTTCAGCGGCAGAGTTTGTTGGCTTTATGCTTTTGGAATAGAGATTTAGCATTATATATAGAAGCAGCTGGCTGTTTAATACAAGGTGGAGTTTTGGAAATCATGCATTTGAAATTGTTGCTATTGGTGGTGCTTTCTTGGCTTCTGTGGGTTGTAGGTAACCCTTGTTTTTAATACAAGTTGCAGTTACTAAGGAGTTTTGCACAAGCAGCGCATCCTAAAGGTGTGGTGCATTAGGACTTGTGTATTTTACTGTAGGTAACCCTTGTATTTTATTGAATTTCTCATATTTTGCCCATATTGTATCTTTACATCTAATGAAATAAATTGTTGAAATACTTGTGATATTTAGATCCCTAATTTTCCATGCAAAAAATTATACTATACATCATAATAGTAGCATAGAAAATACCATCAATAGTTCATTAAAAACTGGATCAAAAAAACAATGAAAAAGTTAAATATTTCAAAAAAAAAAAAAATTGAAAAAAATGTTTGGACTAGCTTTTGTATAGGATGTACGGAGTTGCCTACCCAGTGAAACAAAATCTGAACAACTATAACAAATACAAAAGTGAAAAAAGTAGGGGCTAGCAACCTTCACTACAAATTCTAAGCGCAGAAGATGAGAAGAATGGATCAATGTTCAGAAAATAGAGGCAATGTAATTAGTCGTTCAGATAAAAAAGCAAATAAATGGAAAGGGACAACATCCCATGCTCCTGACTCGGCTGAATCAGGAGCTTATATGGTGTGGCCAACAGCTAATTAGCCACATTAGGCATTAGATGCTTCCATATGAAATGCTGATCGAGCATTGAAACACAGAACCAGAGAAGTATCATACTACCTACTCGCTAGAGATCAATCTATACCAGGAAATACAATACGAGCAGTCTGCCAGTCACTATAGTCATTATTAGCAGACTAATAATGTCAGCAGATGTGAGATAAATGCTAAATTATGCCAGTTATCAGATTAAAGAGAAACACAAATGCAGAAGTGAATTAAGGATGCTAAACTGACAAACTAGTATCAATTGTGAGAGATAAGATCTCAAAGCTATGATATCATTTGAATTATAACTAAAGCTACACATGAAAGGTTTAACTGCTATAACAAATTAGAATAAATAAGCCATACCTCCACGTGCCCTGCATGGAATAGATCAAAAGCTCCATCAATGTAAATTATCCGAGCATCAGGACCTGGACCCTGCAGGAACAACAAGAAAAAACATAAAGCAAGATGCAGTCTCCATCAGTTAATACTTAAGGTTTTAGCCTGTCCGGATGATCATGAATAAAAAAAGCACAATATAAATAAGGTTTCCATAAAAAATAACCAAAAGTTATCAGGCCAACACTGAAGGGATCAAATCAACTTCCACGCCCAAACTGCTGACAGTTCTGCTAGTAAAATACAACCATTTGACACAATTGAAACTCCACATCAATATATTCTTCTGACCACTTGCAATTATTCATGATCAAATCCTATGAACAAACAAAAAGATCTAGTTTCCTCGCCAACATATGTACAGAATTTCTCAAACCACTCAAGAAACAATCGCCTCATCAAGGCATATAACAAGAGAAGCGTGTTGAATTTTTTTTTTAGGTCAGATAAAAGCCAACAAATAGTTGTAAAGTTAAAAGAACATCTAATCACAAGAAGTTGCACAAATAAAGGTGCTCCAAATGAGCAAAGCCCATTGGCGGGTTGGAAAAGAGTCCATACATACCCTTGCATTATAGAAAGGCCTTTTCCATGATTAAAATTCAAGAACTCCAGTTATGTTATTCAATACTTTGTATTAAAGCCAATCCAGCGTCATTACTTATCTATGTGCAAACAATGGATATTCAAAACGAGATGCATTATAACACCTTTGGAAATTTTATTTGTTGATGAACCAGACAAGTGAGTTGAAAGATCAAGAGCAACGAGTTTAGAATTTGTTAAAAAAAAAACCCTATATATCATATATAGTTTAGCATATATGAACTTTATAGCAATAAATGATCAAGTAATGCTTTGGCATGACAAGTTCATCTATAGTGCTTTTAGTGCATATAAGGTAAAGTTAATAAGAATATCTAAATAACAAAGTTGATACTCAAGAAGATTACCTTATGAGAATAATATCATGGAGACTAAAAAGGTACAGTCTACAAAATAACAATAGGAATGATTATGTTAAGTAAATCCCCATCAACAAAAAGGATTACAAGTTCAAGTGCAAACGCATTGAAAGCCTGTTAATAACATGAAAACTCTACAACACAAAAAGTGAATATACATATTGTAAAAGCTACAAAAATTGAGTAGTCGAGCACTAAAGACAACTTAATAATATCAAAACACAGTAACTAAAAAAAGGTGATAAAAATATTCTCAAGGTACAAGAGAGTATTGATTTAGTCTCACAACAAAAAATTATCATATATTGACATTGAAATATTAAGTGCTCTTCTCTTAACCATTGACTTAAGCTTTTTCATTAAAAATAGGTTTCACAGCTCATATATTAGGTCAAGCTTAGTTTCACAATGGGCCCACACTACCAAGCAATGAGTATCTAGATCAATAGTTCGATTGAGATCTAGTAGTCAATGCAATTTATAGCTCCCATAGGACTTTGTGCCTTCAACCATAGTTGAATAAGACTTAAGAGAGGGTGTGCCTTTATGCTATTGAGTGAACTTTTAGTTGATGACTCTTAATATAGTTTAAAAGTCTTTATTTATGAACAACTAATAAGAGATGAATGATGTCAAGAGCACTCGCATGAGGGGATATATATATTAAGGCATGTAAGCATATTGAGTTTATCCAACAATATACAATTGAAGAGTATATTATCATTGAAATCAAACAAAATCTTATTAGTTATTCTCCAATTAATTCTTTATGATTTTCAATTTATTTATGAGATTTTCTCTGCATTAATTTAAAACTACTTGTTGACCTATAACTATGTGCCACTTGAACTATGGTGGAAATTAAAATGCCCTAATCGCGATCAAAACCGATTAATTTGCTGCAATTTGAAAATCCGGCTTCGAATGCGTCGAAAATATTAAAATTAATTAAATAACAAATATCGAATCAATTAATGATCGATCAAATAATTAAAATCAACTACGCGCATATCAAAGTCGAGAAGCCTCGACGACGTCTAAAAGACCTCCGTACGCGAAATTGATCGCACCGTCGTCGCCGAAACGTCGAACTTATCGAACGACGCCTTCCACGATCGATGGCAGCGTGCGCGACATCGGCCAAATGCGACGCCGCATTTAACCTAACTTCACTTCACCGCCGCCGCGTTGAATGCCTCGATCACGAATTGATCGCGTGTCGGCTTAACCAAACACCTAAAATTGACACCTATTCTAGGGTTTATTGCATAAATTAATATCACATAAAATAATATTAAATTATAATAGGGATTAATTTGCTTAATCCTATAATCCCTACTGGCCGCCGTTCAAATCCAAGAGGTCGGCTTAGGGAAACGGGTTATCCCTTGACTCTCATTCGACCATTCCTCTCTGAAGTTTCACGACATTTCCTCTCGCGATCCCTCCTCTCGGTTCTCTCGCTCTCGACTCCTTGGATCGGCTCCTCTCTCGTTCTGTTTGTTGACGATGATCTTCCCTCTCACACAAAGCTCCTTCTTGTTCCTCGGCTCTGTCTCAGCATTCTTTACTGAAACACTCCTCCTCAGACGACTCTTTCTTGCAAGGGAACTCTTCTGCTTTCTCCTCCTCCCTCTCACTTAACTCCTTCTTCGTTTCTGCTTAAAAGACTCCAGTGGTTCTTCCTCTTCCGTCTCCTTTGTGATTCTGGAACCCCTTTCCTTCTTCCTTCTTTGCAACCGGAAACTTCAGGTTGTGTTGTTTCAATCCTAAGTTATATTTTGTTATTTCGGTTTTCCTTGAAGGAGATGATTTCATCCCAAGATATGTTCTATGGTTGGGCTTCTTTTACGATTTGCAACGTGAAATTAAAATGTTGGATTTATAATCTTTCGCTTTTTGTTTTCTCCTCCTAGGTTGAGCAGGAGCTCCTTCTCTTGCTGGTTCCTCCTTTCCTCTCGTCGTCCTCTTCCTTGTTAGACATAACCCAGGGATAGAGCATGCTTGTTTTGCTTGCTATCCTGTTTCTCCTTCATTTTGCCTTTCCCACAGAGGAGAGGTTCTGTAATATCCAATTAGTTTATTTCCTAATTAATTTTGTTTTAGCTAATTAACCCGTTCATCAGAAGAATTAAAGATCATGCGATTAAGCCATTCGACGTATATGGATCTCTCTCATGACTTCCTATTTCATTTCCTTCCATAGCGGGCCTCGCTTCACTGATCTCCTGCCATCGAATTGCTCCTCCTTTCCTCTTCCTCCCGGGCTGAACCGCAGCCTCCCATGACGACCGCAAGGCTGGGCAGAGGATTCCACTGACAGATTCGCTCGCGGCAGAACGCTGGCGGAGTTCGTCGCCGCTTCCTCCCGGTGTTGTCCTTCTTCTTGCTTTGACGGGAACCCACCGTCCGGAGGTAAGATGCACCTGGGAGTTCGCGTGATCTGCTCTGGATTGGTTCCGTCCAGATAAGAGGAAGCTGGGAGTTCGTGACTTAATTTTCTTTCCTATTCCTTTTCTTCTTTCAGCTTCTTTGGTGTAAAATCGTGATTGGGAGTTCAAATCAATTAGTGATAGAATTATGTATTAAAATGGGGGTTTAGGATTGGCATTTTTGTTAATTATAGTTTGTTAATTTAATCAGGTAATTAATAACGCCAAGATTTTTGGAATCGTGCTCCAGTATTTCGAAAGATTATATGAGGAGACATCAATTTCAGGTAAGATTGCAGTTTAAGCTGGTGATACTACTGTGTTATTTCATTTATTTTATTTATTTAGAAAGTTATTTATTATAGGTTGTGTATTGAGGAGGAATCGACATCACGATAATCGACCTGTATTGAATGGACATAATAATCTAATTTAAGAAAGTGGTATCAGAGCAATAAGGTTGAGAATAAAGTTAAAAGATTGATGAGTAATAGTAATGGAAGCATAATTTAGATTTAGAATAAGTGTTGAATTGATCAATACAGAGCTATAGGACGATTAATTTGGGGTTAGGAATTCATATGTTCTTAATTTCATGATATGTAATAAATATGTATCAAATAAATAATTTTATAATTACTTTAATTAAGAAATGCGGAAAGGTTAGATGGCCCTCAAGACTAAACTGACCGAACTCCATCTGGAGATAATTACAGTGAAATAATACAACCTGAAAAGTGGTGAAGGTAGACCGATGAAGTAGTTTAGTTGATTTCGGTTGTTGATAAGTAGCATCTATGAAAAAATCAGACGACTGAGTTTGGTGGATCAACATTTGAGGATATTTCAACGCTCAAACCACCAAAGATTCGCGGAAAGTGATCCCATAAGGGCGAAGATCGCTTAAAATTGGAAAAATTTTGGATGGGATGATTTGCCCGAAAACAAGAGAAGAGGCTACTTGTATAAGGGAGGCGAAAGGTGGTGACAGGCTCAACACAGGGAAAGATTTGAAATGATACATTACTGATCAAATGGATGAGTATGTCAAAGTATTCAAAGATTAGTTTATTCCTCCATCAGCCGACTTGCTTTACAAGACAAATTTTTCAATCTAACTCAAGGATCAAAAACTATAATGCAAGATGAAGCGAAGTTCACTTCTCTTCTAGATGCCACATTATATCGATTACGAAGAGAAATGTCATATTTCGAGGCCTCGAGATCAATTAAGGTTGGCATTTGATATCGATGAGTTCTCGTTGAAAGCTGGAGAATTGAAAATGAGTTGAATTTTTCCAAGCAATGGGATTTTCAAAAGCAAACAAAAGTTTTGAAAGAAGGCCGATTTTTCTAGAAGAATTTAAGTTTGATGACGCAAAACAAATTCGGAGAAACCTATTTGTGATAAGTGGAAAGCGATTTTGGTCAATTTGGATCGAAATGTTACAGATGTGGTCGTGGACATCGCAACCGTTGCTCATTAGAAGAAGAAGGATATAAAATCATACAATTATCGTGGATGGTCAACAAAAAAAGTTTTGGGAAGCCGTGTAACACACAATTTTGGGAAACCTTCAATTCAAGAAAAGGAGAACTTGAGTGAAAAACCAACCCTCCAAGAAAAGCCGAGTTTTTTATCATCGCAAAGGAATCAAGGAATGAAGTGGTGGGTATGCTTAAAATTTGATCATTTAGGTTCACGTTTGATTACCGTGATTCGTCATTTCGATTCCTTTTCCACCGCCACTGGCCGATACTATCTATTTCACACCAGATTGAATGTAGAATTTTCCGATAGTCAATAATAGAAATATGTTGTTGACATTAACATTCAAGATAAACAATTTCCAACCAATTATCTTACCAATCGACATTTTGACGTTATCTATGGATTGGTTGATCAAATATTTTGCAACAATTGAATCTTTGGAAGAGGAGAGTGAAATTTTGCATGCGGTGAAAAATCATTTTATTTTTCTGTGATAAGAATGCCGTCTTCTGATAAGTGAAGTTGAGTAAATATTTAAAAAAATTGTATTTACCAAATTAGATGTGTTCAATAAGGAGGTGTTTGAAAAAACATTCCAGTTGTTTGAATTTTCGATGTGTTTCGGAGGAATTACCGGTTACCAACACGAGAAGTAGAGTTTGGATTGATAACCCAGTACAACTTATACATAAATCTCCTTATAGGATGGCTCCAAAGAATTGCAGAATTGAAGTGTCGCTAAATTGACAGATAAAGGATTTATTCTACCAACAACTCACCGGAGTGATATTTGTTAAGAAAAGGAGTTACATGTGATTGTGTATTGATTATAGGAGTTAAATAAAGTGACAATCAAGAACAAGTATCCACTACCGGGATTAATGATTTATTTGATCATTGGAGGGAGCCAACGTATTTTCCGAGAAGATCCTGATATCATCGTTAGAAGAGATTGATATTTTTAAAATTTTTGGAACCGGTATGGACATTATGAATTTCTTTATGCCATTTGGTTTAACTAACGCTCCGCATTTTATGACTTAATGAATCGGTTTTCAAGCTCGATGGACCAGTTATCATCTTTATTGATGATTTCGATTTATTCTAAACTGACAAAGAACATGCAAATCATCTCGGATTATTTTAGAATCATAAGACAAAATCAATTATAATTTTCAAAATGTGAATTTTGATAAATGTCGATTTAGATTACATTATCGAGAAGGATTTATGTTGATCCTCAAAAGTAAAAGCAATTTTAGAATGGTCCGCACCAAAGAATGTTAAGTAGTTTGTTTAGGTTATTAGGAAGTTTGTCAAGAAATTTTCTCATATTGAACGCCTCTATCTAATTTATTGAGAAGGGATATCAAATTCCAATGGACTGAATGTAGCGAGTTTTCAAGATTGAAAAGATTTCACCATTTTATATTCCATCGTGAACCGGGGATTCCAAATATTTAGACGATCTTTAAAAGTTTGGGTTGTGTTTTAATGCAAAATAGAAAAGTAATTGCTTACGCCAGACAATTAAAACCTCACGAAAGAAATTATCCCGCATGATCTAGAGTTAGTGGTTTTGCTCTTAAAATTTGGAGACATTACTTGTAAGTGAAATCAAATTTTTACTAATCATCGTAGTCTTAAAGATATTTTTATACAAAAGAATCAAAGAGAAGATGGCTTGAGTTTATTAAAGATTATGATTTAGATATTCAAGATTGTCAAGCAAAGTTTAATGTGTGGTGATGCATTAAGCCGCAGTCCATGGAAATGTCGGTTGGCTTATTACTCAAAAGTTCGAGAATTAGAGCCTACAAATTTGAAAGTTAAAAGATTCAATGATCGGGCATTTATCTCAATGACAGCGTAATCAACTTTATTGGATAATCAAAGCGCGAAACCTGGATCGTGGATATCAAAAATTCATTGAACAACCGCAAGTCGGCGAATTTTACCAGATGCAAAGTGTGTCAGGAAGAATTCACAATTATGGGTACCGGTGATGCGTTAAGACAAGAAATTTTACGGAGGCCATCGGGATATAGTATTCATCCAGGTAGTTCAAAAATGTATAAAGATTTAAAAGCGATTTTAGTGTGTATGAAGAAAGACATAGCTGAATATGTTTAAGTGTCAAGCTTGTTAGATTGTTAAAGCTGAGCATCAAAGACCGGTGGATTGTCATTACTATACCCGAGTGGAAGTGGGAAGAAATCAGAATGGATTTTGTTATGAGATTTCAGATGCGCAAGCGTGATAAGATATCCGGGTTGTTGTGGATAGATTGAAGTCCTCATTTCTTACCCATGAATGTATTGATTTAGATAAATTGTTATTATATGTTAAAGAAATTATCAATGGTGTACCAAAAGTGATCGCCTCGACGAGATGGTAGATTTACTTCCAAATTATGGAAAGGAATTTAGAGGCATACGCTACACTTAAGCGCTTTTCATCCTCGAATGATGACAAGGAAAGAATTCAAGTCAAGATTTGTTGATGTGTTTTAGATTTTGGAGGTATTTGGGAAGATCATATTCATGATCGAGTTTCTTACAATAATAAATCTACCAATCTAGATTCGATGGCTCATGAGCATTATATGGTCGAAAGTGTAGAACTCCATCAGTTGGGTCAAGTGAAAGACAAAGAAAGCAGGGGTTGATAATCAGTATAGAAAATCGATTAATCGAGATAGATTGAAAGTCGCCGGATCGTCGAAAAGTATTACGACTTAAAGACCGAGCGTAGAATTTCAAGTTGGAGAATTTGTATTCTTGAAAGTCAAACTATGAAAGAAGTTAGTAGATTTGGTCAGGAGGTAATTTGAACCAGTACATGACCTTTTGAAATCCCGAAAGGATCGGCTTAGACTTTACCTACACCGGCGACATTCACAACGCCTTTCACATTTCAATGTTGAGAAAATGGATGTGACGCAGAGCGAAGATTCTATATACAAAGAAATACAACCGATTTTACGCATTGGAGCAGAAAAGATTTTAGAATTTGATGTGAAAAGATTACGAAATGACAAATTTCATGTTAAAATTAAACAAGAGCACCAATCAAAGGTTACTTGGGAGGTGGAACAAGAGAGGACAAGTTTCCTTCTGTTTGAATGATTCAGAAGAAATTTCGAGGACGAGATTTTTGTTTAAGAGGGGAAAATTATAATATCCAATTAGTTTATTTCCTAATTAATTTTATTTTAAATTAACCTTATCAGAAGAATTATCAGAAGATTAAGCACAACGGCCGGATTAAGCCATTCGACGCGTATGGTTGGATCTCTCCGTAGCTATTTCATTTCCTTCCATACCACGACTCGGTTCCTTCACGATCTTGCCGATCAATTCGCCTCCTCCTTTCCCTTCCCGACGGCCGCCGTGAACCGCCGCTCGCGGACGCACTCAGCGTCGGAGGATTCCACGTCCGACAGAACTGCTGCGACGCAGAACGCGAGTGAGAGTTCCGTCGGCTTCCTTCCTCTGTCGCCCTTCTTCTGGTTCGCCGACGGAACCGTGGGAGGTAAGATGCATGCCAGAGTTTCGTGACCTCGGCTTGGATTGAATCGTCCCTACCGATAAGAGGAAGCGGGAGTTCTGTGACTTGCTAATTTTCTTTCCCTATTCCTTTTTCTTTCAGCCGACAGCCTTCCTTGGTGTTGAAATGCGTGATTGGGCAGTTCCAAAATCTGCTTTGGCTAGGTGAGTAGAATTATTAGTATTAAAATGGGGTTTAGGATTGGCATTTTGTTAATTGTTTGTTAATTTAATCGTAATTAATAACGCCAAGATTTTGGAATCGTTCGATTTGAAAGATTATATGACATCAATTTCGCGTAAAGATTGCTGTTCTGATACTACGTGTTATTTCATTTACGTTTCATGTATTAAGTATTTAGAAGTTATGTTATAAGTTCGATGGAATCGCTTGAAGACATCAGACACGACTTAGACTTAAGGGTGAGAGCTAATTTAAATTCGGTTTATACCCCATGAATGCCATTGTTTTACCGCTTTTATAAATTGTATGAATGACATACATAGATATTCTGTTATATCATGCCGCTATAACCGCCAATGATTATGCGCTAGATTTTCTTTATTATATGATTTGGACATATAACTGCTTTTAAAACATGTTAAATGCATGACAAATGCGAAATGCGAAAATTGTGATAGAATCTTATGTTATAAATTGCAGATGAAAAAAAGTTCGACGATGAGTGCGAAAGGTGGATCTGATCCCCGACTCGACATTTTGAGGGGAGTGGACCGTCCAACCGGTGTCCGTAGTGAGATATTTACCGCCTTTACCTTCGCCGAGTGCGGACGAATTTTTTTGTTACGGTCAAAACCTACGTAATTATAAACCATTTCTAAAACGATACATAGAAAAATGACCTTCATTAAATAAGCCCCACATACATTTATTGACATAAGACGAATCTACGCGATATCGTCGCATTGTTACCTTTCTAAATTGTTACGCTTTACTCTTCTGAATTTACGTATACGCGCTCCATGTCTTTGCTCGATTTTATTTTAGATTCTTGTCTCATGTTTTTAAATTTTTGATATTACCGCTGATAAGGAAAAGTTTGAGTCGCAGGTTTGCATGTTGATTTAAGCAGGTGTATAATTTTGTAAGACAGGAGACGCATACAAAATTTTAATTGATGTCTGTCAGATTTATTTACAAACTTAAAGATTTCATACTTCCGAATCATATGAATTAAGTAGATAATTGTAATATTTAGTGATGATTTGATTAGATACAAATTTCACTGCTTCCCAAGAAGACTTTGGAACGTGGTGGAATCGTGTCCAATCGAATCATCCTATTTGTTACACTTGACGACCCCAAGAGGGGTCATCCTGGTGTGACAGTTATCATGGCGATCTTTCAAGAAAAGCTATGAAAATCTCAAAGGAGCTATCACACTTACAAATCCCATATTTTGCAAAATCAAACTCTTTTATATATGATATCAAAGTTAATATGTTTCTGTCCATGAGTATTTTGAGGTTGGAATCATGCAAGATACATTGTTTTATACCTTTTTCTTGCTCTTGAATTATAAAAGCATGTTGTGATATTGAAATTCTAATCTCATTAGCTTATATAATGACATCTTTGAAAGCTTACTTTGGTCATTGATATGTAATGCTTGTTTCTTTCTCTTGATTTGGGAAGAAGGAAAAGAGAGCAAGGATATTTGTATTACTCATGGGTTTAATTTATGTTGGCTCTGAAATGATAAAGTGGGGTTGTGATTCCCATGAGATTTTTCTCATTTCTATTTGGCTTTTCTCATCATTTGGCAATGTCGGGAATGTAGTAAAATCATGTTATCATAAAAGCAAATATTTTGTTGAATTAAAATTGATTTATATCTACTAAATGAAGTCGGTTGTTTCATCCTATGATTTGCAAATCAAATATTACTTTCAAACAACTATCATATGAAAACATGATTTATATTTGTCTCCTTTGGATTCGCAAAAAGAGAATGAAATACAAAGATTGTTGCACTTCTTAGTCTTGCTAATGGTATTTCCTCTTTATATTCAAAATGAGAAGAATGGAAATGTGCTTACGTGATTAAAAGCTTATGTTACGACTTATATTGAATATTTCAAATGAAAAAATTCGTGAAATAGTGATGAAAATGATGCTCAAAGAAATGTTGTCTTGTTTAAGTATATATGCAATATGCTTATATGCAAACGCAGTTTAAATTTATTACTTATAGATCACCATGTTTTCCAATGGTAAATGTTATCTTATTAAAATTTAGTGGTGTCTCACTGACATATACCATACATGCCTTCGACATTTGCGTGGGCCTTCATGACAACCACACGTGGGAGAGCGGGTTGTAGAATTTTGATTATTATGCTCATAATCAAATATACATGCAAGCAGCTTTTTTTTTGTTTATATGCAAATGTGAGCTTTAAATTTTCTTATAAGTCTACCATGTTTCCAACATGGTAAATCTTATCTTATCAAAATTTCTAGTGATGTCTCATGACATACACCCATACATGCCTTTCTGGCATGGCGACTTCTAAAGAACCCCCACATGTGAGAGCGAGGTCAGAATTTTGATTATTTTGCTCTTAATTAAATACATGCAAAACAACTTGTTTATATATACAACGCAGTTTAAATTTATTCTTATAAGATCTACTCACGTTTTCTCCAAAGATGGTAGGAAAACTTTATGCTATGCTAACCCATACACACCTTTCTGGCGGAAGACTCTCAAGTAGCTATGGGATGACGAGATTTTCAAAAAAAAGGAGGTGAAATATGTCATATAAATGCTTATACTTTAATTTCATATACGTGAATACAAATTTATTGCTTTATCTTTATAAGTGCGTTCACATTGTTCCAATCGCGGCGGAAAATCGTGATAAGAAATCTGTTCACGTTGTTGGCGTGGCGGAAAATCATTCTTATAAGTACTGTTCGCGTTGTTGTTCCGGCGAGAAAAATTGTTATGATATAAGTCTTGCTCGCGTTGTTAAGGAAATGTTGTCTGTGCAAAACTGGCCTTTCTTGGCGTGGTGGGCGAATAAATTTTTTCGGTAGAGGTGTCTCCGCGACACCTCTTATGCCCTTTCTTGGCGTGGTGGGAAGAAGTCACGGCGACATCGCGGGGATGGCAGGAGGCTGTCGAAAATTTTGATAAATAAAAATGTGAAATGTCTAAGTGTTTGAAGAAGGAAGATGCGTCGTATGATTATTAAATGCTTGCTTCGTTATCGTATTATATATGATAATGATATCTTCACGCTTGCTTAGTTCTTCACGAATCTTCATAGCATATGATAATTACTTATTTAAAGTTCAAATTCATTTTAGTGGTGATTATCTCAGTATGAATGGGTGAGAAATGAAAATGTGACACTTTCGATGCATGGAAAGATCTGAAGTCGTAATGTATATCATTTAAGAAACAAAATGAGAAACTTCTTTAAAATCTTAAGTGAAATGATTGATTAATGCAAATTCAAAATGTTATCTTATTTTGTTCAATTTGAATGTCTTTAATATGCAAGTTAAATGAAATCTATGACCTTATAAAGCAATGCTCTTTTTGCTTAACCATTTGATTCATGTAAATACTTGAAAGAATCAAATTAAATCTACATAAAATCGCTTGATTTGTTAAAAGAAACGAGATCATGATAAGTGGTTTAAAACCGCATATATCATTTAGAGCATCTGATCACTTAGTTTTGCGATGTGCATTCACATTCTTATAAGAATCTCGCTTGGACCAGTAAATAAAAGATTCAATGCATATCTTATAGATAAATCATACTTGATTTCGCCAAATAGTTGAGAGAATTGACTCGTCTTAGCTTCGGACGACTTATTTGATCATTAATACAAAATGATAAATTATGCTTGGGGGTAATTTAAAAACCAAAATATGCCGCATCGTAATGTATCCTCTCAAATTCAAGATCATAGAAAATCTGAAGCGCGTCCCAAAGTATAATCAGGGAGGTTTGGAGAGCGATAGATCTTGAAATAATTATCTATCGATCCTGCAAGAAAATATTCGAGTTGGCCGAATTATCCTTCCGGTTTGGTCTTGACCGGTCAGGGTTAACAAAACCAAAATCATCACTCATGCTTGCATTCTGATCAAGTCAAATAAAATGGATGTTACATATCGGTTTAGTCTTGGTGGATTAAAGTTAACAAAACCTAAAATCTGATCAAAACTCATGCATGCATTCTGATCAAGTCAAATACAAAATGCAGATGTTACATATCCGGTTTAGTGCTTGGATAGGATCAGGTTAACAAAATCATTATCAAAAGCTTCATTCATGTCAAATACAAAATAAGATGTTACATGTCGGTTTGATCTTGACGAAGATATAAAACCTAAAATATGCTAAACCAAAACTGCAAATTATTTTACATTCAACTTAACATCTTAATGTTCATGCAATTTTCAAAAAACGATATTATGCATGTTGAGTAATTATTAAGTCAAATATAAAAAAACAGATGTTTATGTCGGTTTAGTCTTGGGCCGTTAACAATTAAAAAATCAAAATTTGGCAAACTTGGACATCTTAATGTCATACAATTTTCAAAAGAAACGATATTAGATGATTTGGAGTAATTACTAAGTCAAATATAAAGAAACATTACGTATGTTTGGTCTTGGGGTCGTTAACAAAACTCAAAATCAAAATTTGGCACAAGAACTTCAACATTAGACATCTTAATGTTCATGCAATTTTCAAAGAATAGATATTAGATATGTTGGAGTAATTATTAAGTCAAATAAAAAAACGGATATATATCGATTTGGTCTTGGATAGAGTCAGTTAACAAAATCAAAATTGACATATAAACTCCAACACGTTAATATCCATACAATTGAAAACGATGTATGCATGTTGGAGTAATTACTAAGTCAAATACAAAAGAAACGAGATCTTATACTTCCGGTTTGGTCTTGGAGGGTTAGTTAACAAAAAAAATTTGATATCGTAAAATTTCAAATTAATAATATTTGAGAGCTAATTACAATATATCTGAATATGAATCAGTAAAAACTTACAAAATTCAAACCTCGAAGAAAAGTCCGACTTCGATCCCTACATGTTATT
This sequence comes from Cymbidium sinense, assembly GCA_021442155.1. NCBI lineage: Eukaryota > Viridiplantae > Streptophyta > Magnoliopsida > Asparagales > Orchidaceae > Cymbidium > Cymbidium sinense. The sequence goes on from CM038216.1 coordinate 135,555,925, forward strand.
TAGAGTGAGAGTTTTGAAGGATTATCTTGAGACGATGAATAAGACTGATCATACAGAAAATGGACGGAGAAGGCAATTATCGATTGATATTAGCGCATGATCGAGAAGAGTAATTATAATTAAAATTTTAATGATAAATGATCACATATATTCAAATCTAAAATCAATCATAAAATGATCAAAATTCAAAAAAAATAACAAAATAACAAAATATAAATAAAAAAAATGAAATTAATTATTTAAACTAAAATAAAAAAAATAAAAAAAATCAATCCACCCCTCTGCAATTGTTTGTCTTCGGGTGACAAATTAAGAAAACTTTTGCTTTCGTAGAGAGCGATGTCAATTAAATCATAACTACCTTCACACGCTCAAATATTCTAAAGCGCGGCGTGTGGTGTCCTCTGTCAGTGTGATTTTTACGATATGGCACATAAATGGCGGTTCTGACTGAGCCTCGCACTGGTTATACGATATGACTAAATTACGGTCATGTACGGCTATGTTCAACGCTCTTTAAAACGTGAAATGTAGAATGTATTTGGTTGGGCAAAAGCATGTTAGTAGGTGGACTTATATTTGTCCCTTACAACTCCACAATCTACAAGACACCTTGACGACATAACTCATGTGTTCTTGACGGATCTTTCGGTCAGTTATTACCTCCTCATTGGACCGAGGAGAGACGGAGACGGCAGGCCAAGAGATCGATCGGCGTCATTGTTCCCCACAAAAGTTTTAAATTAAAATAATAAATTTCATAAGTTCTAAACTCCACTACTGATTATATACTGGTTCTTTCGATTCGTTAGTAGCTGTCGAAAGTTCTCGGTATTGGTAAGGTAATTAATTATAGGGCTTGCTATAGGAAACAGAACAGATATAAAGTTCTCACCAAATGAGAGCGAAATCTCTGGTAGTGTCTTATCTATTATTCATCTGTACGAAATTATGTAACAACTCTTTCTTACTCTTTTCTTTTCCGAAAGAGGTCGGTGGCGAATTTTCGGATCCCACACTACTAGAATATGTAGAATATTTAAGTCTTTGGTTATTCACATGCATTTGGTCAGAAGGGAATTATCTTGAGAGAGAGAGAGAGAGAGAGAAGAGAAGCCTTGCTACCTATGTTCTATATGCAAGAAAGTTGTTGGACTTAGAATGCATTTGAGACAATTTCTAACTGCTTTGCTTTTCAAAAAATAGCCAAAAAGTAATACAACTGCATTTGACAATCAGCTTTTTGGCTATTTTACAAAATTTTTTGTGAAGAAAAGTTATTTTTGAGAACCAGAGATATTAGAGTGTGCTGGCTATCAGAAAACTGTTGTTTCAATTTTAAAAAAGAAAAATATTCATAATGCGCACAATAGCTTTTCAAAAAGCTATTTTCTCCACAGCAACTTTACAACTAATTCTTCAAAAAGCTACAACTGTCCCAAACAGACCCTTAATCAAATATTGAGATGTTAGGTTGTCAGACTTGAAGGAGTTGAGCTCAACATTTCGAAGTTTATAAGTGGGAGATACTGTGCGAGAAACGAGTGCAATAATGGGATAGAGGGGAGCATGTGAAAGCACGAGATAAGAAAGGGTGCTCAGGGAAATGATTGAGATCTTGTGGAGATCAAGCAGGGTTGTACAAAGAGATTGGGAGAGTGTGGGCATTGGATGAAAGCTAAAGTTTGAGAATGGGAGGTTAAAAATGGGAGTTTGAGTGGGAGAGTAGGTTCTAGAGGACTTCAGTTTAGGGCACGATACATGGATAAATGCATGTAATTGTAGAAGAATAGGTTCAAACGATCTTGTTGGCATTGGGATGAAAGCTAAAGTTTGAGGATGGGATGTTAAGAATCGGAGTTTGAGTGGGAGAATAGCTTCACGTTGTGTTTGTCAAAGGACACAAGATGTGGATAAGATGCAAGTAGTTGTAAAAAGGGTGCCAAAATGATCGTGTTCTTCAAAGTAAGGAAAGAGAGGGAGAATTGTAAGAGTTTAGAGCAAGATAGATGGCTTCGTTTGCGAGGATAAATAGAAGAGATGTGGTCACGCGAGCATTGGGTGCTTTTGTATAAGACATGAGGGTGTGGGTTAGAGTGCAAGAGAGGGAGCATGTTGAGCCGTGTAGTTGTGGAAGCAACATACTTGGGTGGATAAGAGCATTGTGGCTTGCAGTAATTAAGGCTTTGCTTGTTTGTAAGTGTTAATAGCTTTTTTGGGTTATTTATGTGGACCCAACCAATTAACTTTTTTCTTTAAAAGATATTTAATTTAATAGGGTAATTAGAGGCATACTTAAATAATATACACTTAATTAAGCATGATTAAGTAAGATTACATTTAAAATTTGTGTATAATTATGTTAATTAATCTATTCATTAATTAAGTTAAAATGATCAAGCTTAAGTTCATAGAAATAAAGCCTAACTTGACCACAAAGCTAGCTGATCATAAACAATTAATCCCAAATTTAAGGATGAACAAAATCCTATGTTCTCTCATCCTATACGATCACCAATATCAAGTGTGGAATACATGCATAAAGGCTTAACTTTTAGAAAGATCTCAATTTAGAGAGGGTTTTCTACTTTATTCATTGGGCAGAGGCTACGAGGATGGCAATGAGGAATTGTGGTTTTAAGAGCATGATTGATAGTGTTCTAGGCATGCATCTTGGTCTGTTTTGACTATGGATTAGAGAATGAGTGATAGCTCTACAAATGGAGCAATGGTAGTCGCTTTTTAATATTTTAAATTTTTTGATGATTTTATTCCTCAGGAGTTAATGTTATTGTGTTATTCAACATTGATGTTCTTTGCCAAATTTAGTCCATCAATACCTTTTTACATTCTTGTTGGAGCATGTAAGAGCATTAGAGTTTTATTTTTTTTAGGATGTGCGGGAACATATTAATTAGGTTTTATCGCCTTAGCGTGCTTTATGAGGCAAGTGATGGGGATATGATTACCAATGTAAATATGATATGTTTAAGTGAGGATCTTCGACTTTATTGGGTAATGGAGCTTGCGGAGTTTGTTCCATTGTAAGTGGCTTTTAAATTTTCGTTATAGATCTTTATAGCGTCCATCTTTACTTGTATATTTGTTTCAAGTGCCACTATTCATTTGTTCCTCTAAGAAATTTTTTCTATGATGTTTCTTCGCCTCCAATTTTAGCTCCTCCCTTATTTCCTACTTCTTGTTTGCAAAACTTGTTTTTGGGCGTTCGAGCTGGGATACATTTTGCTCCTTCATGTTTGATCTTGCTTTGACCGGTGATTTCATTGTTGGACTTGTAGATCAATGTTATGTGCTTATCAAACTACTATTGGAAATAGATTACTCAAGGATTTTCTCTTGTTGATCATATTATGTGAATGATCTACTTACGTGTATGTTGAAATAGTCTCCATCTTTTAATATTTTTGAGGAGCCTCTTATTAGTTTTTACCTTAGTGTAGGTTGCATTTTCCCGCCTTTATATCCACTATATTAGTCGATATTTATGATACTCATTGGCATCATTTGAAAAACCAATTCAAGTGGATGTTGCCATTGCCAAACTCTCATATTTGTCTTTATCTTAGGTTCTTATTAAGTTGGATGTTTCAGCTGCTTAGCTATAGAGAATTTGAGGGTTTCCCATCAAATAGTTTGATTTCATTGGTACTTCTTTACATAATTATTGGCAAAACGTAGAATTTGAGGGTTTGCCATCATCTTATTGGTTGTGCAAAATTTTGGCTGAGATTATACTGATTGCTTAAAAGCTTACCACCCTTTGAGAAAACCTTTGTTTACGGCTCTTATTATTGATTGATTGCTTGGTCATAATTTAAGCTCACAAGATGTTTATGTGGTTAATTCTCATGATCACATGAGGCATTCCAACTTAGTAGGAGATGCTTCCTCTGCTTTGGTCCTATAGGATTTTCTTAAGTGATGGATACTCTCTAAGTTTCTTTTCTTGAGTTGCTACATTCTAACATTGTTGTAGGTTTTTTTTTTTTTTTTTTTTTTGTGTGGGTGGGGGCCCTCGTGCTCATTCATCTTATTTTTCATCATATATTTATATTAAGCTCATAAAATTAAAAAAATCATATATGACAAAATAATAGTCTTTCACTATTGAGTCTTTCTAATTTGTTCATTTCTATAATGAAGCTAGAATTTCTATTTTCTATATGAATTGAATCTATTATCTATTTCATATTTCATATGAATATATTCATCTAATTATGAAATATTCATCTCATTCTTAATCTAATCTACTAATAGATAAAGATCTCTTTCTTTTTTCTGTTTGATGAGCCTGCGTAGTATTAGGTAGTTGGTTTAATCAATTATAGTTTTAATTGCATCCTTTGCTTTCTATTCTACTTGTGATACTATCACCGTGTTTTCCAATGCTACTTATGTGGAAATTGTTGGTAACTCCAGCTTGGTCTAAGTCTCAAGATTGCTTTAGAAGTCAATTGGTTTATTGCATAAAAAATTTGAACTTATGTTTTCTCAAGAAGGCATAAACCGAAAAAATATATATTTATTCGCTATCAAGATTACTAGATTTCTAGTTAGACACAATAATTCTCTTAATGACTTCAACATTCTGGACCTAGCTAGTATTTGGATGACTGGTTATTTTTCTTCATATGGATGTTATAATCACTTATGGGTTGTTTGGGATTACTTTTATTTATATTTTTATATTTTTTATTTTTATTTTATCTTGTTTATATTTTAATTTAAAATAAACTATGCTTGGTAGTGATGATTGTTTTTAAAAATACTCAAAACACTCGAAAGTTATTTTGAGTATTTTTAAAAATAATGTGCATTATTTTTAAAAAATAAAATTGAAAACATTTAAAAAACATACCTAATATACATATTTTTAAAAGTAATATAAAAACAAAAATAAAAATGATCCCAAGTGGGTCTTCAGTTTCTTAGTTATTTTTGATATTTTGTTTCTTTTTCGATGTTGGTATTTTTAGTGATTACTTGATCATTTAATATTTTCAATGCTTGTTTAATTTTTTTGTTTAAAAATAAAACAATCACTATTGATCACATTGGTCTTAGTTCCCTACAAAATAACTAGCTCTGTCAAAGTTAAAGGAAAATCTATTGATGGATATTGCTCTTGTAAGGGGTCATGGGTTTATTTTAATCATTTAAATCATGTTATAGGATGGGTACGGGATTCAATTAGATTTTTACTATTTTTATTATTATTTCTACCATTTTTTAAGATTTTGTATCTCATATTTATTTTTAAACAAGAATATGAAGTTTTTTTTTCATGATTTTGGTAGCATTGAGGCAATTTATGCTTTTTTTTTAATTTTTTTTATTTTGTTAAATGTCTTGTCCTTTAAAGAAAGTTATAAAATAAGGGATGCTTAGTGTCTTTTCTTTTTTTAATAAAAATATAATATTATAACTAAATAATTAAATTTGTACATAGATAGCAAATATAGTGAATTGCATGATTAAAATGTAAAGACATAAGGATAATTAAGGATGACAATAAGACAAACTAGAGAATGTCCATTTGATAAGAGACTAGATTCATTTAGAATTCTCATTCGGGACTCATTTCTTGAAGCCTATTGAAAATTAGAGAGTGAGGGTTAATTTTTTTTATTTCTAACTCTTCTAAAAAATAGGTTAGATTCCTTTTATCCATTTAGGCTTCAACATTTGGAAGATTATCATTTGAATCAAAGTGCTACTCAATTATATAGGGTATTTCCATAAAAGTTTGGGAATTCTTTGTGAGCTTCTTAGTTAAGGTCAATGATTACTAGCATAGTATAGATTCAATCCCATTGGATGATTTGGCACTACCATGAGGTATGATAAATCAATTGATTTAATATTGACTGCCATGGTGTGATGTGTCATTCAATAGAGTATACTTGATGATGTGGCATACCTGATGTAGCATACAAGTTGGACTAAACTACATAATGTCATGCATGATAATTTATCATGCTTCAAAACTCAAAATAGAAACTCAACATGCACTTTACTAGATTTGATTGATCAATGCTAGGTTTGAGCATGTGTTGTGAACTTTGGATTAGGCCATGTTTTAGGACTTTTAATTGATCATTGACAATCAACCTTTCTAAGTTAGGCATATGTGAATTGTAATTATGGTTTTTGGTTTTGTGTGTTTTTGATTGGCGATAATAAAATTTGTATTTTTTTTTTTTTGCATGTGAAGTATTAAAATTTTCTACATGACTAATGTAGTTCATTCATAGACTTGCTTTCTCTTTGCTTCCTAAGCAGGATGAATTATATGAGATCTTACTTGACCTAAGCTTAATTCTACCATACTCCGCCTCCTGGGTGGTGCTTCAACAATGGTGATAAAATTCTTCTATCAAAGTTTTGGTGTTAGACTTTATTTTATTATGCTTCCAACTCTTCTCCACTTTAACGTACTCTATGCAAAACTCCATTGTTTGAAAAGACGTTCGAGGTGTACGTCTCAATTGATGTGCACCTTGATTGAAGAGCATGAAGAGTGCCTTAAGGCTTAAGCCTCTCTCAGTCTAGTGAGGCTTAAGCCTCTCTCGGTCTAATAAAGCTTACGTCATTTTTCAAGTGAGGCATATGCCTCGAGGCTTAATGCCTCGAGTTGTTTTAAGCCAACTCCTCACTTTATTTTTTTATGAATAATAATAATTATTAATTAATTATAATATTAATGTATTTTATAAATTATTATACATATTAATCTAAATACCTCACTGTCTCCCAGGTCATGCAAGCCAACATTGCTCTACTCCTCCAAGTAGCATGAGCCAAAGCAATGCCTCCATCTTGCTCTGTGTTATTAAGCTATTATTTTACTTAAAATTATATTGAATGCATTGATACCTATTGTAAGTAGTAAAAAAATTTGTAGAAGTTGAAGATTTTTAAGATGATGAGACATATTCTGATGATGCAATTATTGATGATGAGGTTATTGTAGATCTTGATCCTCATGACACAATTAAATTTCAAGTGAATGCTTACATGAAATCCTATTTTAAGTTTATGTTTTATATTAATATGTTCATATTATAGAAAAGATCAAAAGAGTAGTCAATTTTGACATTTATGTCATCTTTTGTTCTTACCTTCTCTCACCATACATGATTTTGTATCTTTCATATTTTTATACTATATGCCTAATTTGCATATTATGAATTATGAATTACTTTGTTTAATTTTTTTTTAATTTTTTTTTGCATCCAGTGCATATGATGCTAGTACCTGGAAGGGTATGTCAGGGATGCATAATGACCTCATTCTATGCCAAGAATGGTAGGTGTGGCAGTTTATCAAGGGTAGCTCCTTAGGTATATAGAGCGTTGGTTCTTGTATGCACCAAGATAAGTATATACAAGTAATGTTGCCTTCTTAAACTTTTTTAATGTTGTTGGAGCTTGACGAACTCCTAGCAAGTGGTACCGAGGAAATGATGACAAAGGGGTTTCCTTGTTTAAGGAAAAAGGGTACAAGTGATGGCACTAATCTAAGTTACAACGGGTTGGTTGACCTAACAATGTCAAGGCCTTGATGAAATGTAGATGCGAAGATTGTTCCAATAATTCATCGATGGTATTATCAAACTAGCCCACCCTTCTTGATCTCCATGAGAGGGGTTCAGATAGAGGAGAAAAGAGGTTCCTTCCTCTCCTATTAGAAATGTTGTACTAAACATCCTAACCGGAATGTACTTAATATATTAGGACTAGTTGCTGGCCCGAGAACAATATGTGTGAAGTGGTGTGCAATAAGTTGTGGTCTTAAGCCATGTACTTGCAAAACTATAATATAGTATTTTTGAACTATGTTGTAGGTTTTGTGAATCAAAATTTTGGCTACAAATTATAAAATTATGATTTCTAATATTATAATTATTATTAACTCATTTCTTGTCCTAGCCCATTTTGATCGAGTGTTCCTTAGATTGTAATTATCTCTCTTACCTAGTACTAATATGACTATTGTCTATGTATATGGGTATTATATTTTTGATTCTAAGTAGTGCAATGAACGGCTAGTCGATTCTCAAGTTTTTTTTCAATTTTGTAAAGGGAGAGTGTGATATGAGTCAAAACTTTTTTGATCATCTTTGTTGGTTAAAAATCAATACGTACAAGAGTATGTGATCACTTGAGTAATAAAATGATGCGAAAGATATCGACCAATAGAGATTGATTACTATTAAGTACTAAAATTATATTAACTGAGTTTTAGATAAAGGATGTAAATTGGACAGGTTTTCAATTGATAATTTAGGTAAATTAATGGCTATAAAAATTACTAAAGGCTAATCTAAACAAAGAGAATTTTTGCAATAGAGAGAGACCTAGGAATTAGATTTCGCCAAGATAATTTTGATTTTCATAATATTATTTTGATCAATTAAAAAAAAGTTTGTTGGAATCAATTCCAAAATAGTTCTCCACTATTCTCTTGAAAATCTTTATAATACGAAATCTGATTAAAAAAATAGGTATTTATGAAATTTGATGCAGCGCCGCTCATCTGACTTCATGAGCTGGAATAGTTGGACCATTACATCATGGCGACACTGACTTTATATAATTAATCTTTAAAAATGTAAAATATTGTGGCATATAGTGTCTTCTCTACCAAATGAACTAGGTTGGTGCCTTGACGCTTTGGTGCCAGAGTGTTTGAGCTTCACAAATGTTCCTCGGGTTGCTTGATTGATCATCGATTTGCACCTTGCAAAAGCTAAGTCCTAAAACTCCGCACAAATGTTATCACGATAAGAATTCATCAAGTTTCGTTGGTGCAAAATTGAACATGCCATGTCATCAATCTGTGGTCTATGTTAACCATTAAAAAGTTGTTAATCATTTATCTAGTTTAATTAATACCTCATAGTGAATGCTAATTAGTTTGATTAGTAAAGACCTTCAAAGTCAATGTTATTACCAATGTCTTAAGTTCAAATCCCGCTTGCACCATAATAAAGTCTCACCTTATGTACTTCAATGAGGAGAAAAAAAGAATAGAACCCCGCATTGTAGATCTTCGATCAAATCCAATTTTGAAGACTAACCCTCGATCATTGATATTTAGTCACTCATGAGGCCTCTCCTTCCACTAATTTTTTATTCTGATAAATGGAGTGATTACATCTTTTCTCCAAAAACTAGGCATAATCAACAAAATTCAATGATGTTTTTAAGCCTTTGTGGAATGATTGTCAATGTAATTGTTAAGTGAATATAAGCTCGCCAATAAACTCAATCTCCCCAATCACTTGACAAAATTAAATTCAAGATCATCATCGTTCTAGTAGACGCAAACAAGAAAAACAAAAAAGTAATGAAAAAATAAGTATAAATAAATAAAAAAACTAAAGGAAAAAAAGCACTATACTAAATTCCAATAGAAGTTTCAAAACTACCAAGAAATCATTGTAGAGTTGCAGACCTAGGGTTTGGCTAAATTAAATATCCTTTGTCATCAATCTTTGGTCTGATCAAGCCTTTTCAAGCACCCCTCTATCATTGATCTTTGATGTAGCATAAAGTCTTCCCTCTCTCTATTAATATTTGGATTAGATAATGGAAGTGGTTACTTTTTTCAACAACTATATATTCCCAAATCTCTATCCAATGATTGTCATAAAAGATGTTGAATGAATCTAAGCTTGTCCATGTAACTGATGCCATGGTCGCTCACTAGAGGGATTTGGTTGCTTCCATCATTCTCTTGTGACTATTACAATAACAGACAAGTATAAAGAAAATTAAAAAAATACAAAAAAAATACTAAATTCTTGTAAGATAATGTAGCTCAATCACTGAAAAGTATCTTATCTTTAGTCCAACTAAATTGAAGGCATGTGTCATTAATAGTCATCGGGCTTTGAAGATCATCACTCTTCCAAAAATCAACATAAGATCTCTCCTCCCTTCATTGATCTTTGGTCTAAATAAAAAAACTGAATTTTTATAGCGAATAATTACATCAAGCTAAGGGCCTATTTGGGGCAGCTGCAGCTGTTTAAAAAGTAATTGTAAAGCTGCTATAGAAAAAGTTGGTTGCAGGAAACTGCTATTCTTGAAGCTGTGATTCTGTTTATAAACTGAGTTGAGAATCTATAATATAGTAAATGTTTGTGCATAAAAGACCGAAATATCCTTACATGCAGAATAACATAAAATAGAATGAAAAGAAATAAATTTTTTATATTTATATTTAGCCATAAGTTCACTAATTTATATTAGAAGTTTATACATAACATAATACTAAATAACACTAATATTAAAATTATAATTACAATTAATGCGATCAAAATATTAAACTTATTATCCCATTAGTCTAAGTCGTTTAAAAACTTTTCTCTCCAATGCTACCATCCAAACATCATCACTATCTGAAGCGTTATCCTCGTGTTCGTCAATCCATCTTAAAAAGTTACAATCACCTCCTGTTCGATTTCTAAGACACTTATAAAATCTTCTCCCATAATTTCCTTCTCTACGTAAAATGAATACATAATATTACAAACCACAGTTGCAATAAATAATTCTAAAGGCAGCTGAAATTCTTAAACTCTATTTCCTGAGATAAATTTGTATTAGCAATAAAAATATTAACTTGTGAAAAATAACATTACAAAATATTTTCAAAATGATAACTGAACAAGAATGTTAACAAATTTGTGAAATAAGTAATACAATAAAGCTGACTAGTTTCAATTGTCAAGTAGATGTCGGCATATATATTTTAAATTATCAGTTAAAAAATATCACTAAGTGTAAACCAATTACAAATACTAATCACTCCCACTCTAAATAGTAATCAAAATATTTATAATTTGCTCTCGTAATTATTTCATCTCCTCAACTCCTTCCTCATCCTGAGGCTCTGAGTTCATAGTTTCCTGATCAAGTTTGCCTATTCGATACTCATATGTTTTTGATGGATATATGATTGATCTTCATCTAAAATATCAAATTCAACATCACGTTGAGAGTGGTGTCGTCGGATAAAATAATGTAGAATCATTATAGTTGCTACTATCTTAACCACGTAGAATAACTCACTACTTCTTCCAAACTCTAAATGCTCGCACAATGACGCCCACCACATAGTCATGAGTGCCGCTTATTGAACCTTTTTTTTCCTCAAATCACTTAGTTTCTCCTTTCAAAATTAGAAATATAATATTTTGTGTCAAGATATGGCTTAGGAACCCTCGTTGCATTAGGTATCCAGCATCAACAAGTTAATATTTACCTATTTATATTTGCAACAATGAGTTTAATGACATTAGTGCAATGTCAACTTACCTGTGTCGCTTGCTTGAGGGACTATCCGCAATTGCAGCGTGAGCGATTAGGGTTTCACATGATCTTGTGAGGCAGTAAGAGACAAGGTGAATCGAGTGTCATGGGTGTGAGATCAGCTTCAATGCGGTTAATTTGAAAATATAAGCAAATGACCGCAGAACATGGTCGAGCAACTCCAGTCAAAAAACGTGGATTTCGGGTCAGCATCCAGAGCAAACACAACAGTGTTGTTCGTAATCAAACGGCTTTGCATTGCGTTTTTCAATGCAATGCTAACTGGCAGCTGCCCTAAACGGTACCTAAAACTCATCAAAAAAATTGGGTCATCATGAAGTAAAGGTTGATGCAATTATTGGTAAACTATGATGCTGTCAACATGCTTATGTTGTCATTCTAATTATCGAAGAGGAATTAAGCTTCATCAACAACATTAAGAGTTCCTCCAACAATAAGAAAATAAAGATGATCAAAAAACACACCTTTAACCCACAAAATGGTTCGATAGGAACATTGATAATAATCTGAATAAATTAATCTAAATTGAGTTTTTCTTCAAACTAACATCTAAAGTTCAAACGAAAAAATATGAATTTAAAAAAGAGCAACAAATGTCAACAACTATGCATGAAGGCAAAAACAATTGGTTAATAAATATTCACTAATGTGCAGTGATTGGTTGTTAAGCATTTGACTCAACAAGAATGTAAATCGAAGTTAAATAAATCCCGTAATTTAAATAACAAAAAATATATATCCATGTATAATCTCATCATATATATAGTATAAAAACCATAAAACTTTATAATAGTATCATCAACTTCAATTCAACTAAAGCAGCTGTTGACATTAAATACACAAGTACTTTATGTATTTTAAATTTTGAAAAGTATACCAACATATCAAGGAAGTCTTGCAAACATTTCAAATGTTCGTAAATATCACATAATCATCTTTAGTCTGGTAATATAGTGATGTATATGTAATGCACTGATATGAACACATATCCCCAAGCCATCAACAGAGACCAAAGAATCGAGAAAAAAGGCCAGCTAAAGACTTCATTTAATACTCCCAAATCATTATAAAAGCAGAATAAATCAATAGGTAAATAAATCAAATAATCAGCTTTTATAACAGAGGCTTTCCAGTACACCAACAAAGAAATATCACAAAGACAGAGACATTCCCAACAGAGCCGATTACAAAAAAATTAAATCAAGAAGTGTAACAAATAACAAACTAGAGATAAGCAGAGACTAATAACATAAGAGCAAGAAACCTAAAGCTGCCACGATTTAAAAGAAGATTAACGACATGAGATCTCCAGCGAATACACGGAGGCAGAGAATATCCAACGAATACAGAAATTAGTTCTGACGAGCAAAAGAACACTCTACAAGAACAAAGCGGATACTATAAATAGAGATGAGGAAATCAAAGAAAGGGATGAAAAATTATCTCCAGAATAGCCTCCTTTCTATGTCTCAGCTTCCTTCTTCTTCCCTGAAGAATTTCCACGGTGGATCCTCACTGGAAGGTCTCTCCTCCGGCGAAATCACCGGCGATCTTCCTCGGCTTCCCTCTCTTCCCCCTGTTTTCTCTCTGAAGCAAGTCGACGGCTCGAACGGTCGACTGAAACAAATGAAACGAAAGAGTAAGGGTTAAGGTAATTCAAAACTCGATCCAACGATCAAGATCAGCCACGCGTTTTCAATCCACGGATCAGATTTAATCCAGAGATCAGACCGCACAGAAACGACGCGTGTAATCCACTCAGCCATTAAAGCATCCAGAACCACATGATCAAGAAACCGATCCAAGGGCAGCAGATAACGCAAGACAATCAGACGGCTCAAGCAAGAAGAAAAGAAGAACACGATCCAAGGGAGCCCATCCAACGGAAGAAAAGCTAGATCCAGCAGATCTAAAAGCTCGGCGATTCCTTCTTTTACTCGGGTTAACTCACTTGAAAAGGGTTTGACTCAATTTCTTGACTCAACTCACATCCAGACCCAATTGGCGGCATGAGCGAATGCAATCCAGAAGGAATTAATCACTCAAGCTACAGTTTATCAGCTGTAATTACAGTTTATCAGCAAATTACAGTGATTAAAGACATATATCAGAAAATAGATCTGTATCATTGGTGCTCTTGTTGAGTCCCACAACTCACACCACCTACAACACTCAGAAAATGGCAGAAGGAACCAGAAATAATGCCAAAACACTTGAAGCATGTGTTACCAGATTGAACAACAATGAGCGACAAATGACCCAATCAACTATGACATTGAATGAAATATCAAAGAGATTGACATCAATAGAAAAGCAGTTAGAAAAAAAAGCAAGCGGGTATGTGATCATCCTGAATCCTATTCTCCAAACATACCACATACACACACACCCATATCAATGCCTCTTAAAATAGATATGCCCGGATTTAAGGGAGAAGATCCTGAGGATGGATCTTTAAGCGAGCAATTTTTTGATATTATCAATCCTCGAGGATGATCGATTTTAATATCCTCAATATACATGGATGGACGCTTTGGTGGTATCGATGGATGCAAGAAATAAACAATTCTCTTGGCTTCAAAGAACAAATTCTGATTTGGCCCTTCCTCTACAGTTAAGAGGAGAACTAAAATTTGAAACAACAACAAAGCAGTTTTATCTTGAGTTTGAAGACTTAACCAAATGTCGATATCCAGAATTGCTACAAAGTTGCTTTGAATGCGCTTAAACCGAAATTAGAGAAATCGAGCCACAACTACTTCATTTACAAGCATTTCAATTGGCCGCTAATGGAGGATAGGCTATCGAGATCACAAATACAAATCTGGCGGTAAAAGCAAGCGACAAATCTGACAAACACCAACACGCCTAATCCAAGGGCAATCAATATAGCAATAAACGACCCTTAGCCAACTTATGTGCATTCATGAGTATCAATGAAGAACAAGAATATCAACTACTGACATTATAGTCAGGAAATCCGGTGGATGCAAGAAGATCCCTTAGAAAGCGAGCTTCATATTTGACCATTCAATCCGGTTAAGGCGAAATATAATTGTCTAAATATAAAATAGCCTAAATAAGTTACGCATAGTTACGAACCTAGAATTAGCCTAGATAGATAAGTCGGATATAGCCCAATTATCTAGCATAAGATAGTCCACAGTGATAAGTCATGGGGCACAACAATTCCTTCCAACTTCAAGTAGATGGCCACAACATTTTCCACAGATCTGATCCAATCTTGCCATATTACAAGTGAGCACAACAATCAGTGACAACCCAAAATAAGATGGAGCAGTGTCACATGTCTGATACATATAGGTTGGACAAATCATATAACTCTCACGGGAAGCTCAACAACAACATGAAACAAAGGGCTAATAAAGAGAGCTTCAATCCAAGACTCAAGACAATTGAGACAAGCTTTACACTGAGTAAAATCACCAATTGATTGAAGAGGGAGAGGATAATCAAGCTTGTTGAAGTTTTAGATCTGAAAAACAACGGCGGAGACCCACAAAATTAAGAAATATCAAAGCAAGCAGAAAGTTCCAGTAAATTCCTGACCTCTTGGACTCTTTAGGGTTAGACCAAGGGTGGTTTAACTCGATAAATAGACTCAAGTCCAGAAGGTCCAAATTCAAAGGAATACAGATCCAAACAGAATTAACCAATAAGAGTCAAATTACGATTAAGCTTCTAATCAAAGGATTTCTAATACGAAGCTGCAATTTCAAGTAAAGAAAGACAGAAAGCATCTACAGAATTGACCTTGAGGACAAGGTCAGTGTGAGGAGGGGAGTAATGATATGAACACATATCCCCAAGCCATCAACAGAGACCAAAGAATCGAAAAGGCCAACGGCTAAAGACTTCATTTAATGCTCCCAAACCATTATAAAAGCAGAGAATAAATCAATAGGTAAATAAATCAAATAATCGACTTTTATAGAGGCTTTCGGTCACCAACAAAGAAATATCACAAAGACAGAGACATTCCCAGAGCCGATTACAAAAAATTAAATCAAGAAGTGTAACAAATAACAAACTAGCGGTAAGCAGGAGACTAATAACATAAAGAAACCTAAAACTGCCAGCACAACATTTAAAACAGAAGATTAACAGCATGAGATCTCCAGCATACACGAGCAGAGAATATCCAATGAATAACAGAAATTAGTTACAGAGACAGAGCAAAAGAACACTCTACAAGAACAAACAGATACTATAAATAGAGATGAGGAAATCAAAGAAAGGGATGAAAAATTATCTCCAGAATAGCCTCCTTTCTATGTCTCAGCTTCCTTCTTCTTCCCTGAAGAATTTCCACGGTGGATCCTCACTGGAAGGTCTCTCCTCCGGCGAAATCACCGGCGATCTTCCTCGGCTTCCCTCTCTTCCCCCTGTTTTCTCTCTGAAGCAAGTCGACGGCTCGAACGGTCGACTGAAACAAATGAAACGAAAGAGTAAGGGTTAAGGTAATTCAAAACTCGATCCAACGATCAAGATCACGCGTTTTTCACGGATCGATTTAATCGAGATCGGCCTTACGAAGCGGCGTGTAATCCACTCGACCATTAAAGCATCGAACCACATGATCAAGAAACCGATCCAAGGCGGCGGCGAAGACAATCAGACGGCTCAAGCAAGAAGAAGAAGAACACGATCCAAGGAGCCCATCCAAGCGGAGAAGAAAGCTAGATCCAACGGATCTAAAAGCTCCCGAAACGATTCCTTCTTTTACTCAGCCGGGTTAACTCACTTGAAAAGGGTTTGACTCAATTTCTTGACTCAACTCACATCCAACAGACCCAATTGGAACAGTAAAC
This sequence comes from Cymbidium sinense, assembly GCA_021442155.1. Taxonomy (NCBI): domain Eukaryota; kingdom Viridiplantae; phylum Streptophyta; class Magnoliopsida; order Asparagales; family Orchidaceae; genus Cymbidium; species Cymbidium sinense. The sequence continues at coordinate 135,572,120 of CM038216.1, forward strand.
AGAGCCAGAATGCAATCCAGAAGGAATTAATCACTCAAGCTACAGTTTATCAGCTGTAATTACAGTTTATCAGCAAATAATAGTGATTAAAGACATATATCAGAAAATAGATCTGTATCATGCACCGTTGTGTACAGAGTATACTAAGCCCACCAAACTAATGTTAATCACATAATTAAATCAAGAACCTAAGTATTATTATTGATTCCAAGGTGATAGAAGGTCCCTCACGAACACTAACAAACTGTCACTTACCTAAAGTACAGGACTATAGTATGCATCCTTACATATCAATATGCATTGGAAACAAACTCCCGCCCCCCAAATTAAACCCAAGGATATAAGTTGAAGTATGTCAAACAAATTAGTAAGTATTGATGGCACCTGCCAAAATTCAGAAATTCAAAAAAAATTTCCTGCATAGGCCATCCAATGGATATAAGCCCCATCCTAATTAACAAGTCAACACAAAGCCAAAAAATTTCTTAACTTAAACAATATAGGTCACCTTTCCTGTAAGGTCAAGTCATAAGACCCACAATTGAATTGATTCCAACACATGACTCATAACTTTCACAAATGGGTATGCTGAAAGTTTGGAATGTAAACCCTAAACCCTCAAGCACCTTGCAACTAGGGTAATAAGCCTTCGGTTTCAAATCAAATTAATTATAAACATTGAACACAAATCAATAACCCAAATGATGTATAATAGGTCTTTCAACAAATGCAAGCCACATCATAATTAACAAGCTAGCACAAACCTACAAAGCCATCAAATTAAATATATATATATATATATATTAAAAAAACACCATACATATTGAGTAAGGCCATAAAACCCATTATTGAGCTTTCTTCATCACTAAAGCTATAGGTCGAACCTACCCAGGGCTGATATTAGGGGTGCTAATTTGGATTGACAGGTCAAATTCGAGTCTGATTTAAAGTTGACCTAATGCAAATATGCTTGACCCAAAGATAATGTCCATCATATTGATCTAAACCCACCTAACCCAACACATGTAATCTATTTCTTGTATGAATCATGCAATCTTTTGGGATCAACATGACCCAATTAACTTGAATATAACTAATTGTACCCAGTTAAGTTAACTGAAACCAAACTAATCCAAACCTAAATAATAATCAAATCAATTTTAGTTTATTTAGATCAATCCAAATTTGACCTCGAATAATAATCAAATCTATATATTTAGTAATCAACCCAAACCCAAATTTTTTTACTATGATTCAGGTTAGGTCAATTTTTTACACGCCTAGTTGACATAAAATCAACGAAACCTCCGAGATTAACTTAACTGCACAAGCCATCTTAGCTATGGGTAACACAATAAGATAATTTATTAGGCTCACCACATGCTTAAGGTTGTAAGTCCTACTTATGGACCATCTAATAGATGTGAGCCGGCTCAAGTCAATTCCCATGCCAATAAGCAAAGTTTAAAATTGTGCAATCGAGTATTGAGATATTTTTCATCTATAAGACGAGATGTAAGCATCAAGACGTTTTGAGGCGTAAGCCTCATAATCAACAAATTGCATAAAGTTAGAAATTATATGAACATCAAAGTGCAAAGCAAAAAAAATAATATAACAATACTCTAACCTATTGACATATTAAAATGTAACACAATAACATTCTAATATAGCAAAAAATAATAAATTGAACAAAATATCAAGTAACATATTAATATCTTGACATCAAATCATGAAGTAAAAAAGTATTATACAAAAATCAAAATAACAAAGGATATTAAAGCAAGAACAAAAGACATCAATTCAAAATAAATTTAATATAGTAAGTTTTTCTTTCCCACTCGAATAATCTATATCTAAGTAAGAATATCACAAGTAATGATGGTGGAAGCGGTGGCTATTGTTGTAAATGAGGAGCAGAGAAAGAATGAGTGCAAGATTGATTGCATGTGTGAGGGCATTTATTATTATTATTATTATTTTAAATCTAGATCTAAAAGCACATGCCACATAAAATTTAAGGCGAAGCGCGCCTCACATTATGTGAGGCTTGATACCAATGAGGCGCACCAATAAGGTGTAAGCTTTATTGCAATTTTTTCAAAACAAACCATTGAGGCAAGTTTTAAGGAGGGTTTTTTATTGCATAATTTTAAACAAAGCAAATAAGTCATCAATCAGAATCAAATCCACCAATTAAAAACACACAAACCAACCAATCAAACACCATGTATGTCATAGATATGCTTGTTCGAGTCAAGCTTAAATTGATGTATAAAAGATTGTCATACCATACATCTAAGCTCTTGTCAACAATGCCTATGCACTAAAAGCACGCACACTTTGTGCCTCTAAACTATTCAGTGAGACTAGTACACCTACCAAATGAGTTGAAAACAACATTGAAAGTACGTCTTCAAAACACATGCATTTTCATCCCCCCAATCTGCTGAGATATACAAGAGTGACCCATGGTTGCTGGTCAAATTCCCTTAATTTTATGGTACAAAACCCTCTGAAATTAACAAATTGGATCCACTTTCTATACCCAAATGCTCAAAATGACAAAAACATTAGATCCTAATTAGATCTACCTCCTTTCTCTTAACCATTATGCAATTAAATACAGATTTAACCATCAAATCAGAGACTATAATAGTAACTCCTTCATCAAAAGTGCTCTCCCACTAATAAAAGGGAAATTAATTATAAAGACTTGCACTCATGGAAAATCTTAATCCTATATCTAACATTGATATAAATATCAAAAAAAAATTAAACTACACACAATCTACCTCAAAGAAAACTAATCCCATAATTTCGTCTCAAAATGACAAAAACATTAGATCCTAATTAGATCTACCTCCTTTCTCTTAACCATTATGCAATTAAATACAGATTTAACCATCAAATCAGAGACTATAATAGTAACTCCTTCATCAAAAGTGCTCTCCCACTAATAAAAGGGAAATTAATTATAAAGACTTGCACTCATGGAAAATCTTAATCCTATATCTAACATTGATATAAATATAAAAAAAAAATTAAACTACACACAATCTACCTCAAAGAAAACTAATCCCATAATTTCGTCTCATTTGTAAATCAAGGAAGCTCTTAGGGTAGGGGCTAGCTTTTCCTAAAATATCAAGCTCCTAATAAGACTTAATGATCAAAATTGCTTATTCCTTTAAATTGAGATCCATTAAAATCTCTAGATGATAGAATCATAGTATCTTTGCAAGGTTCACTACCTTCCACCACTGAAACATCTCAAATCCTGAAGCAATATAGAAGTCAAAACACATGAAATGCCATTTATGCTAAAAGAAACAAAGCCTCACAACGCCCATGATTAAGATCTTCTTCATACAACTAAGAGGGGCAATTAATCATAATGGCAGGCACCTAAAGGAAGCCTCAAGCCATGAATATAAAGTCTTGAATAAGAGCAATATTTTTATGAAGTGTATTATCTATTATATAATATGCTTTTAAAAAAAGTCAACAACTTTCCAAAAGCTCAACTTGCAAATGTTTCAGAGCCCACAAGAGGTTATATAAAAACTTTTTCATCTCACACATTTCCTCTTTCCTAAGTTATAAAATCCTTATTGCTTTCTAGTAAACTTATTAAAATTTCCATCTCCACTTTTTCCATCACCAAGTACTAAACCCAAATGTCATCCTAGTGCTACATCTATCATTGCTCCACCACAAGTGCATTCACCCTAGAAGCGAACTCCTAGTCAATATTTTAGCCACACCTCCCTCTCCTCCTCCATACCATTGGCATTGAAGTCATCACCTCGCCCAAAGTTATTGCTTTAGATTGATATCTAGGCTCTCCACCTTCACCCACCATCTTTATCCTCTCCCTGATTCAGCACGTCATCACTACAAGCTCAACAAGCTATTTATTGAGCTTCATTACACTGAAAAGCTCAAGCTTTCGAGTGAACTCAACCCAATTCCCTCATCATTATTCCATTGGTGTTGCCCTTCTTCTATAACTAAGCCCTAGATTTAATTATTGGCCACATGCTTCCCGTCATTGTCCTACTTCTCCTCAAAGTCACCATTGTCAATGTTTTCATCTCATATAACATTAGCACTCGAGGTTATTGTCCTCCATATTCTCTGTCTTCACCCTCCTCAATTCCCAATCACAACCACCATCAGCAACATCAAATTGTTGTTAGCACCACAAGTTTAACGACTCATCAAACTTTAATACAACAAAAGCTAAAATTTTGTTAGCAAATTCAAGTTAACTATGTTGAGTTGAACGCAAGAGGTGACTTTAGCTTCAATCAACTCATATTAAAAAGATATATTGGTCAAATCAACAAGAAATATATTGTGGTTATAGAACAAATTAGGAATATGAATGCCTACAGTAAATATCATAATATTATGAGGCAACCGAACAATCATATTTAAATCTAAAGATATAGAAAGTCTCATGGTCACTAATAATGTCAGCGACAATGAGCATGGCATAAAAATGGTGAGAATATCAATAGGTTGAACTACTAAAATATAGTTTGCTAAAATTAGGATTAAAATCATTGATAGGTTAAGCTACCAAAAATACTTGGCAAAAGTTAGGTTTAAAATCTTTATCATGGAATGCCTTCCAACCCAAGACTAACTAGTTCATGTGGACAGAATGTGTAAGGTCACCATCCATCAACCCATAGGTTTATGATGAGAAAATCAAAATAATAAATCCTCAAATGCTTGCCCAAACTCAAAAAAAAAAGAGCATAAATTATACCAATTATATCAACAAAATATCTCTATCACTAATTTAGATGTATATATAGTTAAAGCATAGATTCCATCCATAGTCAACAAAGAAGTTTGGTGTGTATTAAATCTTTACATTGAATCATACTAGATGCATCCCTTGAGAGTAATTTTGGTTACACCTCATCTATAGTACATGTCACATACATTATATGGATCTCCTCATGTGATTAACCTACAACAATTTCGTAAAACTAATTGGTCCTTTAGATTACAAACCAAGAAACATCTATAAAATACAAGCAAATAAAACATAGAAAGGTGAAACTTTTACAAAAATTTAATTTCAAAACCATCATGTTCGATTCCATAAATTAATAAAAACTCGATAGGAAAACGTAACTATAGCCTTCATACTACCTTCCTATTTGAGAATTGTACTATACGCCGAGAGGTGGGTAAAAAATGAGATACACGAGTCCCTCCCTGTGGAGATCTTCCACCATCAGATTTCGGGTTGTGCCCATGGCTAAATTGCCTTTGCAAGGAAGAATGCTTATGATGATCTCCACTGGATCTCTCTCGTACACAAAGGAGCATGCGACCTGGTGAAACAAATGACAGTACTCAATATGAGTTGCCCATAAACACAATATAAGTAGATAGGGTAAAATAAGTACTGGAAAGTCAATATAAAATTTAACATTGAAACCTATTAGCTATTGAAGTAATCAATTAACATGTATTACAACATGTACTACAAGCATCTGTCCTCCTATGGCTTGAATGCTCCTACAAAAAAAAATTCAGATTTTTGATGATTATTACTTAATGACTTTATTTGAACCATGCATATCTTCTATTCACTATAGCATTACAATCATAATTATCATATTTAACAATAAATATTTTGTGAATATCATCATATAAACCATACATATCATGCAAATAATTATGTGATTTCATTATGACCTGAACACAATAGAAAGCTTAATAAGATCTATAGTTTTATGAAGTTAAAATCTTATAACTACTGCAAATAAACTCGAACCTATTGACAAATTGATTGATAAATTAGATGCAAATCAAGCTAGAGGCAATATCAAATCACAACTAAATCCATACTTTCTAAAGATACAACACAACAAACTCACTTTAGTTTGTCCAACAAATGATTGAATAAGTAGTTAAAAACCTTAATTGAGCACCAATTTTTTTCCATGTACTTTTTCCAAAATAACTTCAGAATTTCAAATGATAGTTAGAAATAATAGTTTAAATTAAGTCATGCAATTTAACTATTTTATTAAAATATATTTTGGCCATATTTGACACATCAGCAATTATATTACATAGAACAAAATGTGTCTTTTATCCATCATGACAAACATAGGCATATAACCAAAAAAATCCATGACAATACAAACACAATCTATACTAACATCTTCCCGTTACTAATAAAGAATTTGGTGAGCATAAGCCATAGCCATTTGATAAGTTCAGTATCATGAAATAATTCAAAATTCATGTTTTTAAACTTGACCAAAAAATATTTATCCTCTACCATAGCTACAACTTTATCTTGATCAAAATATTCCGCAAGTTATAAACTAAAAAGAAATCTCTCAAAGATGAATAAAAAATGCATAAATGATTTCCCTTAAAAAAAAAACAGCCATCCTTAATCATAAAATCTATGTAAAGCACAAATAATTCAAAAATTAAGTCATTACTAGTATCATAATCTTAATAATATCAAAAATGACCACCCCAAACTTTCACCGTGTGCAAAACAATTCTATTCAAAATATCAACAAGACATATTTTTAATCGTGGCATAATTTTCCATTATAAAAATGTAGTCTTGCCAAAAATCAGTCAATTAAATATATTTATGCCCAATCTTTTTGTGAATTCAAATATTTTAAAATTTGATGATCAAAATATCTTCAATAATGAAGTGCATGCACAATTGCGTAAAACCTTCTACCATAAATTAAATATTTTGGTGCTTTGTCTCGCTTAATTTCTCAATAAAATAAGTAACTACATATCCTTCTTAACATAAATCTCCTATAATATCATACCGAATCATCACAAGAAATATCCAACACTACAAAAACAAAACAATTGGGATAATATTATGTCAAAATTGAGCAAGTTTAGCTCCTCGAAAAAAAAATCTACTTACAACTAGATTTAAATTCAAAATTATTTCATGACAAGTCAACACAAAATTAGTTTTTTTAATCAATTATGTAAATCAATATAAATATTACATATAAAAATTTAAAAAATATATATGAAATACAAAATATAAATACTATGAATCATACATATACTATGTTATAAATATTATGTATTTTATATGAATTGGTAAAAACTATATTCAAGCAAGTCAAAGCAAACGAGAAATCAATTTTAAGCCTAGAGTCAAACCCAAAATCAATTTAAAGCCTTGGTGTATGCTTTTTGTTGATGACATTCTTCTTGTTGATAAGACTAGAGAGGGAGTCCAAGAGAAACTTGAATTATGGAGGTCAACTTTAGAGTCTAAAGGTTTTCGTTTAAGCGGATATAAAAATGAATATATAGAGTGTAATTTTAGTTATAGAAGTTCTAGTGGTAGTGTTGTGACATTGGATGAACAAGTCATTAAAAAGAGTGAGCGATTCATATATCTAGGCTCTATTGTTCAAAAAGATGGTGAAATAGATAGAAATGTTATTAGTAGAATTCAAGTTGGATGGTTGAAGTGGAGGAATGCATATGGCCTGTTGTATGATAGAAAAGTACCACTTAAGGGAAAATTTTATAAGATGAGGGTAACCCGCAATGATTTATGGTGCAGGCTCTTAGCCAATAAAAGATAAGCATAAGACTAAGTTAAGTGTTGCAGAGATGAGGATGCTCAGGTGGATGACTGGTTTTACTCTTAGAGATAAAATGCGAAATGAGTATGTTCGAGAAAAAGTTAAGTAGCTCCAGTGGCAGATAAGATTAGAGAGTCGTCTTAGATGGTTTGACCACATAAAGCGTCGGCCGTCTGATGACCCGATTAGGAGAGTAGATGCATTAGATTTGTCTTATGTTAAGAAAGGTAGAGGTAGACCTAAAAAGACTTGGTTAAGATGTATAAAAAATGACTTTAGCATACTTGAATTAAATGAGAATTTGACACCTAAAAAATACAATGGAGACGAAGGATGTATGTAGCCGACCCCACTTAGTGGGATAAAGGCTTGTTGTTGATGTTGTAGTCAAACCCAAAATCTGGTCGAGTGATTTCAAGTCAACTTTCTAGCAAGCTTTGATTTTAGATCTTTTTTAATAGACTTATTAGACAGATTCAATACTAGTGTATATGTAAGCCACTCCTTAAAATCTTTAAAATAAGTATTAAAATTGTTTTCCAATTAACTTCTACATTCTTAAACACTTTAAACCTTAAGTTATGTAAAAAAAACAATTTGGTTTAATTTTGCTTTGTTACATAAACTAATTTGTATAGTTTAAATTAGGTATGGCATTGAGAAACTACACAAAACTTAACCACTTTGAACTATGTTATACATGATACATCATGAGGCATGTAATTAAAAAAACAAAGTGTTTATATAAAATATTGTCGCCTATCAAATTTGTTTTAAGTGATTGAATTATCCATGTTTTTTCTTGTCAAAAACATCATTTCAATTGATGATCTAAGTAAAGTTTTATTTAGTCTAATTATTTGGTCAATATTTTAATTTACAAATTTAGGGCCCGTTTAGGGCCACGTCACGGCTCCGTCACGTCGCTGCGAAAATGCGGCCGCGACGCTTGTTCTTTGCGGCGGTCTGCTTCTCCGCTTCCGTTCAGCGGGGCTTGAGGGCATTCGCGTTCTCTTATCTCCGGATTGCCCTCGCCTCAAACCACAGGTCCCCGAAAATTTTGATCAACTCCTCACTGCCTTTGTTTACGCCGTCTTTCGTTCAAGTGTGTTTTGCCCGTCGTGTTGTATCTGAGAGAAGGCCAGAGGTCTGTTGGCACACCTCGTTCCTGTTCGCAATCTAATTTGCCGAACTCTCTAATTTTGATGGGAGCAATCGAAGAGACAACTGAGGGTTTGCAGAAAGAGTGAAATAATGATGTGGGAGTCGATATGCCTGACTGTGATGGTGACAGCGGGGAACACCATCGGCAAGGTCCTCCAAAAGAAGGGGACGGTTGTTCTCCCGCCACTCTCTATCAAGCTCAAGGTATGGATTCTGAATCCAAATGCGGTGAAATGATTTGATCCTCTTATAATTTCGTTAGTTTGGTATTTTGGGGCATTGTTATTTCATTTTTACGATTGTGTTTGCCTATTTTCTTGAATTGATGAGAGTTGATCCCATCATTGAATTGATTATGGAGTTTTTGGTATCATTCTGTTGTATGTAAAAGAATCTAAGCAAGATTTTGTTTTTTCGGGTTTGTGATGGGAGGGCGTGGAGAGTTTGCTGATTTGTATCCTTCAAGTTTGGAATTAGCTTGGATTTGGATTTCAAAGGAAAAGTTGCATGCTCTTTCTAAGTTTTTTACTTATATATAGCATTTAATCATATAGCACTTTGGGAATCGTATTCTGCGAAGAGTGACATTTTACTAGCCCTTACGGTGAAGTATATACCATTTTATTCTTTGGGGACGGTTTGGTTGGTAGTTTGTCTGGAAAAATAATTATGTGCCGCTAAGGCTCCGCGGTAAATTGGCGCATTTGGAATGAGAGAATTGGTAGAATTTTCATAAATCAATTCTCTTTTATTATTGCAATCAATGTCTTTATGAGGAGATAATTCCTGATTAATCTGAAGATCATCCCTGCAATTGATAATGCCACCAAGGAACACAATAACACTCACCATGTGTTCATTGAAAGGATGTTTGTGGCTTTTTAGTGGTTGGTGTTGACCTACAAGTATATGTCATTATTCAAATTAAGCGCATATGATAAAATCTATGAAAATCAATGGCGACGTCACATAATTCGAGAATAAAATCTCATAATTGCGATCAAAACTAATTAAAGTATTTCTAAAATTAATCAAATAAAGCTCATTCCATCAATTCACAATTAATCAATCAATTAAAATCAATTTTAATGAAATTATGTGCATATCGAAGTCAGGAAGTCCCGACAACGTTCGAACGACCTCCGTTCGTTAAATTGATCGCGTCATTGTCGCCGAAATATCGAAACCTATCAAACGACGCCTTCCGCGGTTGATTCGTCAAAGTCTACGCGAACATCGATCGATTTGAATGCGATGTTGCGCAATTCAAGCTCAATTTCACTTCGACCGTCGTTGACGTTGTCTAAACAACCTCCGATCGCGAAATCGATCGCGCCGTTGCGTCCGGCACGACAGAAACACCTTAAATTGACATCTATATTGCTATAATTTTTTTTTTACAAAGTCAAAGTCAAACTTTAACATTATAAAAAATTAAATTAGGGGTTCTTCCGCCAACCATATATACTAACCTGTGGAAAAGAACTCTATAACATATAGCCTAAAGTATTTAATTAATAACTTTTGATTGAATATTTTTTTATTCTAGTTTTCAATCTTGTTTGCAAAAGTTAGATATGTGATTGTTTTGAGTGTGACATAAGTATGCCCACCTAATTTCAAGAACATTATCTATTTATACCAACATGAAGCCTATATTTCATTTACTTAAGAGAATTATTTTAGTTGCATAGTTTCTTCAAAATATCTTGTTATTGGCTTGATACCATTCTTGATTTTGTTTAAATTATATCTAATTAGATTACAATTGTGATGAAAAAATTGCATTTGTGCACTGATTTTTCAGGATTCAATTTTTTTTAGATCTCTTTATATATATTAGATCATTACAATACTATTTGGATTTTAATTCTCATTTTTTTCATTTGCACTAGAAAAATCAAATTTTAATGGATTAGGTGACCTCTGATATCTAAACCCATAGTTATCTTTTGTAATCTACATTTATTTCATAGTAGTTGCAATAGGAAATGTATCTATAAATTGTCCTCATCATTACATTTTATTTAATTCATATTAAGCTAAACACCTCCAAACCAAGCCAATATAAGCCATATTTTTTAAGTTTCTAACTCTAAATCAAAAACAAATCAAAATAGAGACAAAAATAAACCTAATCAAAAGAAAGTTGGTTTCACTTTTTATCAATTCAATGTCCACTCCCACTTTTGATAATCGGATATTCAATTTAAAATTCTCATTATCATTCTATGCAGTAAGCAAAAAATTCTTTCTAATATCAAAGTTCAATTTAACCTCAAAAAGTGTAAATCAATCAAAATTCAATTTTTTTTCTTTTCTTTTCTTTTTTTTTTTTTTTTTTTTGTTTTTTTCTTGTTTTGTTGAGTATATATACATACTGGCATTTGATAGAACAAACCACATAGCACGAACAAGAAAAATAGGTAGCTCTGATACAGCATTTTTACACATCTGTGTAACATTACCAACAATGTCAGTGCTTGACACTCCTTCAGTTCTCTTGATCTGCTTATAGCGGCCAGCTTTCTTGGCAAGTGCATACGCATCAGTACCATCTGGGAGCAAGCAAGGGTCATCCCCATGAATAATATAATCTATGTCATACTCATTGAAGAGCTTGTACATGAATTCCTCGTTGATGGAATAAGGAGCATCTGGAATAACCTCATCCACCCATTTTACTGCACCAACCATGATCATCCTGTCACGTGAAGGTGCACGCATCAGATAGTGTAAAAGCATGCCCGTGAAGATAAAAGTCAAGGGGTAGCGGTGGCAGCAGCAAGTAGCGATCCCCAGTGTTTAAAACTAGATGATTACATAAGTGTTAGATATTGTTTTAAGATGTATATTCTCCATTTTTTTACGCCCCGGCGCGGGGTTGCGATAAACGGTATACTTCAAGAAAAAGGATTACAACTAATATAAAAACCATGGACCAAAGTATCTTAAGACATAGTAACAGAAACTAGGAATACTGATTCCGCCAACCCAATAAAAATTCAAGATGAAAATAGTGACCTTGAACAGAAAACGGACAAGAAAAAAAAAAAAAAAAAGCAGAAAGCAATAATTACAGCTACGATATTACTGAGGGAAGCTACAAAAAAAAAAGCCAAATTAGATCACGTCGCCAGGTCTGCCAACCCTTGGCGGTAAAAAAAAAATCAAATGCCGGATAGGATATTAACCAATAGAATTCATGTTCCTCACACAAACAAGTATGACTGACGATCAATTATAGAGCACCAACCTTTCCTTGAGTGGTGTCACAGGCGGGCCCTTACTCTCCGTGATCTCCTCGTCACTGATCACACCGACGACAAGCTCGTCACCGAGCGCCCGCGCCTGCCGGAGGGCGTTGCAGTGGCCATAGTGCATCATGTCGAAGCACCCGTCCATATAAACCCGGATTGGCCTCTTCCTTCTCCAACCCGGCAATCCAAACCCAGTTAGAAGCGGCAGAGGCGACGGCCCATAGCCCAGATGCAGAGCAATCACAGAGGCGCTCAGCACGAACCCGCCAAGTACCATTGCCATAGAGTAGCGGGAGCGCGCGAGCTTCTCCAGAACATCGCGGCATCCGCCTCCACCATCGTCGTTGGAAATCATAAGCAGAGAGTCAAGGACTGCGATCTAGGGTTTCTGGTTTCAAGGGTTCGGTGAGGAGGACCTACAGCTCCAGTGATCGACAATTCTAGGCATCGCAGGCGATGGACGGAAAGCACACGATGAAGCCACGGTGATCTGGGGCCAGTCTCCCCTTCTCAAGAACCAGTGCTTAGCGGAATCGGGACCGTCCACCTGGTGAACTTCCACAGTGCTCACTGCCGTCTCATCGCGGTGAGTCATACTTATTATCCTCTTTTTCTTTTTTCTTTTTTCATATATAACCCCAAAAAGCATAATCGGCCCGGGCCCCGCGGTGTGAATGACTGTGATAAATAAATATCTGAATCAATTGTTTTTTTTTTATTATTATTTGTTTTGACCATTGAATATAACTTTAAAGTTTTAAATCACGATTTTATTTTTATTTTGTAAAATTAATTAAATTAGATTTTAAATCATATAGTTTTTAAAATATTAAATTAATTAATCATATAAATAAATAGAAAAAATTTTGATTTTTATATGCACATTATTTAAAAATATGCCTATTTTTTAATGCTTAATTTTTAGTTCAAATTAAAATATTTTGAACTTTAAAGAAGTCTTGAGTCAAAAGGCTGTTCTTTTCGAGCATTTCGTATTATTTCGTTAAATAAAACGTGTTCGATTAGTTGGTTAGCTAGCGAAATTGACAACATCATTTCGATATATCAATGAACGTGAGCGATCATTTGTTCGATCGTGTTCGGCGATTTAACGAAATAAAATAATATATTATTTTATTATTATTATTATTTATTGCTATAATAATAATAATTATTATTTAATTACTATTATTTTTATTTAATACTTTTATTTACTACTATTATTTATTACTATTATTTATTTATTATTATTTATTACTATTATTTATTACTATTATTTATTAATAATATTATTATTATTACTATTATATATACATACAAACACATATACATATCATAAATCGAGCATGACTTAATTGTTAAAGCTTTTGTTATGAAAAGACGTAGATGTCAATTCTCCTCATACGATTTTCGATTATCAGATTGCGTTTCAGATGAAATAACACCTAACAAAACAATTTTCAAACGAGCCGAAGTGAAATTTCGAATCATTTCGAACACGAACAAAACATTTACACCCCTACACTAGAGTATTGCCTAAGTGAATCTTTAAGCTTGAAATTACTCAACCTCTTTCTATTCTCAATGCATTTCTTGTCTATGATTATTATTATTCAAAGTAACACTAATTAGATCAAAATTTTAAGAATGATATTCATCACTGTCCACAAACTAATGTTATATATTTAATTATTTAAATTTAAAAATATTATCCACCTTCTGAACTCAAAAGCTAAATAGTTATTAGACTATAGATTATTATTTTTAAACGTAACTTAAATTGAACATTAAAATAATGATCAAACCAGTTCTAAAAATATTAATTTAGATTTGAATATTATTTTAACATAGTGTGAATAATATTTACATTTATTATTTTGTATTATTTTTTTTGGGGTTGGGGTGGGGTGGGGGCACAAGTTTTTCTGTATTCATTTTATTTTCTATTTTCTACTTTTCTGTTATGTTATTTCCACAGCAATGTAAAACTTCACATTGTATCAGAGCTGAAGCGTAGCTGTGATGGACTAATCCTTCATTCTCCACTGCAAATTAAGAGATGGAGCACTCAGCCACGTCGTCTCTTGGCACTGAATTTGCTGCTCTTAATCTTACAATATTATTCCTCTTTCTTTTAAATTTCTTATGTCTAATGTCAAGACTATAGTTCATATGCAACTCTCCAATAAAAAATATCCCACATGGAGAGCACAAATTCTGAAATTATTCACTGCAAATGGCTCAAATGCTTGTCCAGAAAAAACTATCTCGAATTCGACAGGTTTAGTACAACCGAATCCTTTGTATAATACATGGATTCTCATTTATTAGAATTTAGCTGTAGCAATTTACTCTACCATATGTTCTTATTCTTTCAACTTGTGCTGAAATTTGGATTACTATTGAAAAAAGACTTCAATCTATAATTAGATCTAGAGTAATGCACTCAAGATTGGTCAGATTCTATAAAGAAATATAATGTAAAGGATTACTTTCTTGGTAGCTTTACAAATTTAATTTAATTTCGCTTTTTTTAGTTGAAAAAAATGTAATGTAATGAAAGTTTTGATGTCCGGCGATAGCGTGGTCGTGGGTGGTGAAGGCGGCGGCAGGGCGGCGCCGATCACTTTACATTGGCCGGTGTATTTGACATTCGCTCAAATCGGGCGAGTTCCAAATACACCGAAAATGATCTTTCTAATGTATTTGAAATACATTACATTACATTGAAAATTTACTTTACTTGCAACCAAACACCGTAAAAGTTGAAATGTCTGCATTTGAAATACAGTGCACTCCAAATACACGCAACCAAGCAGCCCCCAAAAATGGGCTACATCATATTACTATGCTGAATAAAACTATGACTCAAAATCTATCAGATATCTTAATCATTGGTAGATAGTATTGCTACTGCCGGAGTATCCATTGATGATGAGGAGATCGTACTATGCATACTAAATGGATTACCGTCAGTTATCAAGCATTTAAGACGGCTATTCGCACCAAATTACATCCAATCAGTTAAAATGATTTATATTCCTTGTTATGCAGTGAAGAAATTCATGTTTCTTCAGTATGTATCTTAGGAGCTAGATACAAGTAATCAGACAGCCTTGAATACTTATCGGATGAAATGTCAAAGTTCTTTCAGTAAAAACAAAAATCAAACAGTGTTGGCAGACGCTCAGATTTTCAGCAAAACAAAGGAGGGAAGAAACACTTAATTATATGTCAAATATGTGGTGAACAAGGGCATTCAGCTTGGTATAGATCCAATCTTAATTACAATCCTTCCAATCGAAAAGCCTTATTTACGGCTCCTCGTCATAATACTTCAAATTGGCATCTTGATTCAGGCGCTGCCGCTCATATTACTTCCAATGTTGATGATATTCAGCAAGCTATTCCTTATTCTGGATCGAATCAAGTTCTTGTTGGCAACGACGATTCTCTCTCTATCGCCAATACAGGACGAGGAAAACTTCCCACCCCAACTCGTAAGCTATTCCTCTCTAAAATTCTTCATGCCCCCCACATTTCTCATAATCTCCTTTCTGTTTCTACTCTCATTGCTGATAACAATTGTTCAATTTCTTTTAGGCAATTTTTTTAAATTGAGTATAGTTAAAATGTGAATTAGCTAATTAAGTATTAATAAAAAAAAATTTAAGAATAGGTATGGTAGTGACGGCCACTGCGTCGTCGTGCCACGTGAAAGAGTGACCAGTCGCCCACTAATTGGGCTAACTCTCACATTCGAAGTCGTCGATTAGTGGGCGGCTTCAGTCTGACTCACTAATTGGCGGCTATATCATTAGGGCGATCGATCGACTATCTCCTCGATTTTGCTCGATTTCTCCGAAACTCGCTCTCTCGTGAACTCAGGACCAAACGCAGAGCACGGTCCTCCCCCCTCTTGTTGGAACTTCCGTGATCAGCCGGCTTGCATTTCTTGTCAGGTATTCGATAGGAACTTTTAGTTTTCAGGCATTGAGGCGATATTTAACTACTTCCCTCTCATTTACCGGTAGTTGGAAGTCAACTTTAGCTTTAAGCGATTCTTGCGACTCCATTTCGGTTGAGGAAAATTCCCTTTGGCGGATTGCATTTTTTAGCGCACATCACGTCGTTCTTAGTAAACACACGATAAATCACTTTATTTATCAATTTATTTAAGTGTTAAGTAGCTAAAAGTAGTATTAATTAGGGTGTCGGTTAATATAAAATTCTCATTATTCATATAACTTATTTTGCAAGATGAATAGAGAATTTGTTTCGCTGATTCATTTCTATGGAGCGGCGAGTATCGATGAGCAATTTAGTCAAGTTATGTGGGAGGAAATCGTCAGTTAAGGTTTATTGGAATTGAAGCATTATGAAGCTTGCACATTGATCGGGCGCCCTTGTCACTCTAACGCGTTATCCATTGGGTAGCGGATTTATAGCGTCTGTCATATCGGCGATGGCGTTTGAGTTACACTTGGCGAAGCTTCCGGGTGGTGTTGTATCGAGTGGAAGATGTTAATATTGCATCCACATCAAGCGATCCGATAGTAAGGTCGTAGATATCGTTAACATACAGATTTCATCGCCGCAAGAACATCCAGGGATACAACCGACTCGATGAGTTTATTCCAGTATATCGTCATAATTTATCGATTATACTTGTAACAATTAATATGATAATTAGTTCTTTGAACTTATAAGTTATGTGGCGATGATGATCTTTGCGTTGGATGAACCGTATGTGCAGAAGTCTTTGCGGTTGGAGATGAGTATCGAGGAGTGGCTCAGTAGTGAGTCAAACGGCGAGATGATAAATGGCTGTTACTTATACTTGAGAATATAAATCATGTCATCCATTTATTAATATATATGTCCACAAACAGTATGTCGGGATGTAAAAAGCATTAGAACGATGATGATTTTGACTCAGCGAAAGGCACTAAATGATGAAATGAAATCATGTGTTTTTTTAGTAATTATACAGTTGGTCATGTAGTAATAAGCGATAGTACCAAGAGAAAGGCGGTTTAATTGTTCGTTGTAGCGAAGATTTAGATTTTCAAAAGGCATGAATACATGAATTTCATATGACCTACACATTTAGCATGATAGGAAATAAATAAAGTGATGAAAGCAATGTAAATTCATTCACCCTAATTAATTCCTAAAGACAATCCTATGAATAAGATTATTTAAAGTAAATTAAATTTAGTTTAAGGAGAGTTTGAATTTTATTTGAGTTTGATTTCAATTTGTGAAACGTGAGATGAGTTTGTTGGTCCTAACCCATTCCCCCATGAGTGAGTTATTTAAGTTCAATTTTTATGTGATTAGATCAATTTTATGCTTTGGTTAGGTTAAAGTGTGAATTAAGTGTGTTAATTATCCCTTATCTACACCACTTTAACATATATAATCAAATAATTATGAGCTAATGATATGACATAAAATCACATAAGAAATTTAAATCAGCAACGCACCTAGGAAAGAAAAGGGGCCTAATGCAATTTACTCACAATTAGTGATTAATTAAGTTAAAAAGTTTAATTTAAGTACTTTCATAACCCTTTTCACACATGTGAGTTGGATTTTGATTTCCTTAAGCTACTTAGGTTATTGAACACCTAAGCACCTACCCAAGAAGGATTGATTAAGTTTTGGAATATTTTGAAACTTTTATCAAAGTAATTAAGCAAGTGATTAGGGGATTATCCCTTAATTAAGTTTGGATTAAGGAAGGAAAGGGGTTTATGGAATGGCTTAGGGAAAATTCCCCAAATCCATTCCATAAACCTCTTCTCTACTTAAGCAAGGCATAATTAACTTAATAAAGGGATTAAATTACTATTCATATGCTTAATTTCTCTTAATTACATAAAGAGAGTAATTAAGGATTCATTAATTGATCTCTTTAATTAACCCATCAATAAATCCCAAGAAAATTAGGGGAAACAAAAGTCATCCCCCAAAATGCACATGAAAAGTCTGGAATTAATCAGTGAGATAATTAGAGAGTAATTAGGATTATTAAGTTTTCAATAAAATCCTAATTAAGGAAACAATACTATTCAAAATCCATTGGAAATAATTTTAGAATATTCTCCTCTGAATTATCTTTATAATGCATTTTACCATATATTTTTATGATTTTTCTAGAATTAGTTATGTTATTTTGAAGTTTCTATGATTATCCATTAATTAAATAGCCTAATTAAGTGGTTAATCTCGTCGACGCCACGTGGAGGCTGACGTGGAACGCTCTTTCCATGTGGCGCGACGGGAGAGGCCACATAAGTTGTCACATCAGGGTGACGCACCAACGATGGCGCTAAAGCACTTTCTCTTCATCCGTCCGATCTAAGATTTGACGGCTGAGATTGAGCTTGCAGTATTAATAGGATTAAATCAGGGATCCTACACATCTTGATCATGGCTGTCCATCCAAAATGTGTAGATGGATGGCCCATTATCCGTCCCTGAGCTCTTCTATGGGAAAGGGGAACCATCCACCTTCCATGGCATGATCTGAGCTCAGATTGAGCCCAAACTCAACCCACACCATCATCAAGCAAGGTGATGAAGATCCAACGGCTAGTTTTACATGAAGTGAAATTTCTTTCATAAAGGACCACACCATGGATAGGTTAAGCTTAGGTTGAGGGCATACCTTGCCAGAGGCTATCATCGGTGCTCGAATCTGTTGAGGTAGCTTCGTTTGGTGGAGACGAAGCCCTGTTGAAGATTTGAGATGATTTGGTTGAGTGGATCTTCATATGGACCAAGCTCTCCTTCAATTGGGCATGGCCTTGATCAAGAGCACTCTTCCCATGGCTTTAGGCAAGTTCAATTTGATCCTCTCAAGAAGCAAGAGGAATTAAGCTCTAGTGGAGAGTTGAATGAGATTGAATTTCACCTGAACTCCCCTATTTTTGATTTGAAGAAATTCAAAAATGTGGAAATTGAAAATGCTTAAGAAATCTTGGGGGAGCTTGGAATTACTTCCTCTGAGTTCCTATGCTTCATTCAAATAAGAGAGAATGTCATTCAAGTGAAATTAGGGGGAGTATATCTCCCCCTAGGTGAATCAGACGACCACAAGCTCTCATGCCATTTTGATCCAATACGCCTCATGCAATGGGTTTGTTAGGCTGTTAGGAATGTCATGGCATTCAGTTTTTGGTGTGGAGTGGAGTAATGAAGCTTGCCATGTGCAAAATAAGTTGGAGGAAGGATTCTCATGTGCTCATGTCCATGGGGGGTGATCAATTTTAACCTTATGTTGGGTTGGGCTGACCCAAACCCATTGTGTCATGTACACCTTGTCCATTAGTGACCATTTGGTCCACTAAGAGGATGTCAAGTGTCCATGAAAAGGAATTGACCAAATTCCAAGTAGTTTTGATTTTAGGTTACTCTATGGCCTAGGAGTAAAATGGTCATTTAGTTTGAATTTTAGTTTAAATATGTTTGGTAAGATTGAAAAATGGGTTGAGATAAATTTCAATGAATTTGAAGTTAGTTTGATATGATGTGGCTCATGTTGACCCATTTAGGTCAAAATGGGTTGAGTTAACCAATTGGTCAAACTAGGTCAAACCAAGGGTTGGGTCAAGTTCATATGACCATTTGAAATGTTTTGGCATCATTGGTTTGGTTCAATTTAATTTATATTTGAATTTAGTTCATTTGATTTTATTTATGTCAAACAGGTCAAGTTGACCAATTTGACCAATTTAACCTATTTGGGTTAGGTCATATGTTGGTTTATGTTTGGTTGATCATTTGAAATGGATTGATATCTTTGTTTCAAATCAATTTGATTTATATTTGGATTTGGCTCAATTTGACCTTTTAGGTCAAGTTGGGTTCAAGGTTAATTGAGCTAGGTTAGGTCTAGTTGGCCAATTGGGGCTTTGATCAAGTTCAATAAGTGATTTGGAATGAACTTGACCCATTGGTTTCAATCAAATTGACTTAGATCAAATTTTGACACATTTTGACTTTTTAGGTCAAGTTGGGTCAAGTGGCCAATTGGGCTAGGTTAGGCTCAAATGATGACTTGGTCAAGTTCAAATATTGATCATGAATGAGTTTTGATCAAGGTTTTCAAATCAATTTGGATTTTGGCTAGTTTAGGTTTCATTTTGGCTAAGTGTTGACTTGGTCAACCCTTAGGTTTGACTTAGTTTGACCTAATTTGAGTGATTGATCATCTTATGATGATTGTTGCTCACAAAGTGAGGCTTAGATGATCTTAGTTCAATCTAATTTGGGTAGGATTAGAATTTTGCTCATAAGGGAAACTTTAGGTCACTTTGGGTCAAGTGAGCCTAAGTGGGCAAATGGCTTGGTCAAAGCTTGATTTTAGTTTGATTGAATTCACATATGGACTTATGATTGAAATATAAATCCATTTGCAAGAGATTTGAAGTCAAATGAGTGTTGATTCATTTGACAATTTTAAGTTCAAAGGGAGAACATGAGTTTGACTTGGGTTTGATTTTTGAATTTGGTTTTTGGTTTGATGATTGAAGTTTATGTTTATATTTGGATTCATGATTGAAGGATTGATTGAATCATGAAGAAAAATCAAGGGTTTGGCTTGATTTGAAATTGATTTGGCTAAGTTTATGAATTTGACTTGAAAGGCTTAGGTTGAATTTTGATTGAATTTGAGTTTGAGTTTCGAATTGATTTTTGGATTGATGATTGAAGTTTGTATTTATATTTGGAGTCATTATTGAAGGATTGATTGAATCATGAAGAAAAATCAAGGGTTTGGCTTAATTTAAATTTGATTTGGCTAAGTTCATTATTTTGATTTGAAAGGCTTATGTTGAATTTTGGTTGAATTTGAGTTTGATTTTTGAATTGATTTTTGGATATTTGAATTTATATTTTATTTATATTTGTGAATATAAATGATAATATAAATGGGTTATGAGAAAATTTCTTGAATTTGAATTGATTTGGATTTGATTTATGCTAAGTCCAAGATTTAATCAAAGTGACTTTGGAAAGATTTTTGATTTGAATTTGAATTTATATTTCATTTATATATGTGAATATAAATGAGAATATAAATGGGTCATGATAAAATTTCTTGAATTTGAATTGATTTGGATTTGATTTAGGCTAAGTCCATAAGAGGGAATCAAAGGACTTAGGAATATGACTTGACTATTTACCCCAACACTCAAATGGCCATGAAGCCAATCTAGGGTGTATAATGTTGGGTGGTTGATGTAAGACCACACTATGTACCTGACACTGATGACATCTCCTAGCTACATCCATGCAGTCTATAATCATCGAAGGCCAGTAGTATTCTAGTCTCTTAATTTTTGGCTTCATCTTTAGACCAGATTGATGCGCTCTGCATAGACCTGAATGTACCTCAATTACAATGCCATGGGCTTTGTGTTTATCTAAACAACGTAACCACATTTGATCAAAGGACCGTCGGTACATAGTGCCATCAACAAGAGCATAGGAGAGCTCTCTGTTTCACCTGATGGGATTTTGACTTTTCTTGAGGTAGTTTGCCGATGTTCAAATAGTTTATGAATGATTGCCTCCAATCTAGCTCCTTGTCCTTATAGGCAACGACAACCTCCCCTTCAAGAGAAAGTCTCTTGATGAGTTCAGCATCAATAAGGGATATGACTTGACTATTTTGGACCCTTATTGAAATGAGCTCATCTTCTAGACATGCTAATTCTTTGGCAAGTTTGGCCAAAGCACCTATTACTGAGTTCTCTGCTCGGGGAACCTTGTAGATGGTGACTTCAGGGATTTGGGCCAACAGCTTCATGGTATACTCTTGGTAATGATGAAGTTTGGGTTTGAGAATCTTGTAGGACCCGACAATTTGATTAATGACCAACTGAGAATCCCCAAAGATGTTGATGCTATTGACACACACTGTGATAGCTAACTCCAGACCGACAATCAAAGCCTTATACTCAGCTTCATTATTGGTGCAGGGGTTGGAAAGATAGTATGAGAATCTCATCACATCCCTGAGTTAAGAAAACTATTCCCCTACACTTTCACGGAAGAGTAGATTATGGTGCTTCCCCTTTATGAAAAGAAGATGCACCATCAAAATACATCTCCCATCGGCGGTTGTCAACCTCTCCTAAGTTCATGATTTGTTCATCAGGGAGATCATCACTAGCGAGAATCGTGAAGCGAGTGTCTTTCTAAGAAATCTTTAGTGCTTGTCCTTTTACCGCACGGAGGGGTATGAATATGATATCAAATTGTGAGAGGATCATGGACCATCATGCCAAATGTTTGGATAGCATTGGCTATGTTATGAGATACTGTAGTGGATTGGTTCTAGAAATCAAGTTCACCTTATGAGAAAGCATATAGTGTCATAGCTTCTGAGATGCAAAGATCAAAGCTAGGCAATGTTTCTCAATGGGTGGGTAGTTTGCTTCAGCAGGAATCAGATGAAAGCTTAGGTAGTAGAGAGCACTCTCCTTCTCTTCGTCATTTGCTTGGGCCAACAAAGCACCGAGAGAGTCATCCAATGCGATGTAGAGGGATGAGTTACTACCAAGAGCGCAATTGACTTCACGAAATATTGCTTCATATCTTCAAAGGCATGCTGACACTTATCATCTCACTTAAACTTGGCATCCTTTTTGACAAGTGTTGAGAATGACTTGAATCTCCCTGATATGTTGGAAATAAAGCATCTTAGATATGCCAACCATCATTGGAAAGATCTGAGTTGAGTTAAACTCTTAGGAGGTGGAATTTCTAAGATAGCTTTGATCTTTTCAAGATCTATTTCTATTCTCGGGTGTTGAAAAACAAACCCAAGGATTTCCCTGAAGCTACTTCGAATGAACACTTCAGGGGATTCATTTTGAGGTTATATTATCTTAACCGTTCAAAAACTATTCTTAAGTCAAAGATATCATCTTCCTCTCTACTTTTGACTATTAGATCATCAACGTAGCACTCAACCTGATGATGGATGAGTTCGTCGAAGACCTGAGTCATGGCCCACTGGTATATAACATCAGCATTTTTGAGGCCGAAATGCATGACCTTATAACAATAGATTTTGATCGGGGTTCAAAAATCTGTGTTTCTTTCATCCTCGAGGGCCATCTTGATTTAGTTGTAGCCAGATGAACCATCCATAAAAAAAAAAACTACATGAGATGAGGCGATGCCCACCATTAATTCTGGTATAGAAAGAGGAAATAATTCTCAGGACTTGCCTTGTTTAAGTCACTAAAAGCGACGTATATGTGAATTTGGTCATTCTTCTTCTTAACTGGTACGACACTGGCTAACTAGGTAGGGTATTTTTCTTCCCTGAAGAAACCAACATCGATCAATTTCTTTACTTTAAAAATGACCCGTTGTTCGATTTCTAATCGCATGCGTCTAGGAGCCAGCTTGATAAGGTTAGCGCTAGGATCTATTGCTAGTTTGTGGACTGCTATGTTAGGAGATAATTTGGGCATCTCTTTATAACTTTATGCAAAGCAATCTTTAAACTCAGTCAATAGCTTAACTAAGTCATTGGTTTCTTCTTCATTCAGTAACGAACAGATGTAGATTGGGCGTGGATTTTCTTTTATCCCGAGGTTGATTTCTTTAAGCTTGTCAATTGTTGAATGGATCTCCTCTTCCAATTTTGGTGGTGCATCTTTGACTTGGAGATCATCCGAATCATCTAAGGTTACTAAACACACATCCTCATAAGAGTTGGTTTGGTGTGAAAAGAACCTATCAGACTCTAGATGGTTGGTGACAACTAGCGATAATTATCATTCGGATCACATCTTGAATCTTAGTCCTGATCTTGATTATGCATCACTGCCTGTGCTGTTCCATAGCTTTTCGAAGTACTCTGACCTGTGATTAGACCAAGAATAAGGAATCAAACCCTTCTTCACAAGATTAATAACAAAGGGCGAGTATCAGTCAAATGGCAATTCCATCAATTCTTTATATGAATTCTACTCAAGTTCTTCATCAACTTCAGGACTTGAGGAGGATGATCTCAAAAAGAATCTCTTCGACTTCATATCCCTGGAGGAATGAGGGGCTTCTTTAACTACTAAACCTTCAACTTTTTGAGATGAAAGTGAGGTTAGAGCTAAGGTTCCTAACTATTGCCTAATAGTTTTACATATATTTGATTTGAATACTTTACTTTGTCTGGAGGCCCGGTCTTCGTTGTTGTTCGGCTCGAGTGTCACCTCCAATGAAACTCGCTGAGAGGGGTTGGCTAGTATACTAATCACAGTAGACTCATCTTCTGAGCTGGATTCCAAGTCTATGTGAATAGTAGGGGTACTCCTATGAAACGGAACATCACCCCTATTGGCTGATGGCCAATTAGGGGGCCTTCCACCTCTGGAACTACCTCTATTTCTGTCTCTGCCTCTGCCTAGTGGAGGTCGAGTCATCCCATCCACATGTCCATATGATGGAATGAATTGTGGATGGAATGTTATATGCAGCTCTATTTATTCTTCAATTTTCCTTTCTTGTTCACTTGGATTTTCATTTTTCTTTTCTTTTTCTTTTGCATTTTTTATTCATTTTATTTTTCTTTTGAATTTGAATTTTATCCAAGTTCATGAGAAAGGGTATTTTGAAGAAGATAGTAGGTCGTATCCTAATATATCTCAATCTCTCTAACTAAAAATGGCTTTTCATCTCCTTTGACACAATACTCAATCCCATCCTTCCAAAACTTGATGCACTGATGGAGGGAGGAGGAAATCATCTTGTTATAGTGTATCCAAGGCCTAACGAGTAAAGCGATGAACAAAGTATTTGAATCAATAATATAAAACTTGGCTTCAGTCTTCTAGTCACCTATCTCTAAAAGTAACACTATGAAACCTAAAACCCACACGCCTTGTTCATTGAATCATCTCAACATCATCCGATCTCCTTGGGGTATGGAGATGTTGATCCTTAAATAGGCAAGGGTCTTTAGACCCATAATGTTTACCGATGCACCTAGATCGATGAGAACTCTAGCAAGTCTGAATCTTCCCACGTCCACTGTAATGTAGAAGGGACGGTTGTGCTCCATGTCCCCTAGAAGAAGATCTTCATCTGTGAAAGTGATCCCCTAGGCTTCTCTAGAATAATGTGCCTCCTCTCCAATAATGATCAGCTAAGCTAAGCATATCTTAGGATCAAGGAGAGCCTTGATTAATGTATCTCTTTGGATAACACAAGGGCATCATATATGCTTAGCTTAGATGATAACTTTCTTTGGTGAGAGAGGACATTGTAGTCCACCTTAGGCTGATCCTCCACAAGCATATCTATGGGTGGAGCATCCTGTGGAGGGGATTCTCGATCCTCTAAACCAATGACTTGTTTCTCTCTATCTTAAGGTGCTGCCCTAGAAGGTAGAACCTTGCCACTATGGAGGTTGACTTCAGTGATCTCTGTGGCAGGGTAATGGAAAATTCTACCTGCACATCAAGCTCACCTACAACTTTTCCTATGGGCCCCTCGGAATCAGATGATTCCAAGTCTATCTCAAGAGGCAAACCCGTAGTATTCATAGTAGGAAAATCCAATTCTGAATCAAAAAGAAGAAGATCGAAATTGTTAAAGTTGTTGTTTAGACTTGAAGTGTTATCATTAGGAGTAGATTTAGACAACCCATTAGAAGTGACACAGATATAATTCAAGCTAGTTTTATTCTTCAATTTCTTGGATTTGATAAGAGGTACATAGTAGAAATTAGGTAAAGTAAGAGGGATGAGAGATTTGATGTCCTCATCCATTGATACAAGATGTCTACTAGAAGAAGAAGAGCTAGCAGAAGTAGAGGAAGTCCTTGATGTAGTAGCTACAATGGTGGATTGGGTGGACTCGTGGTTGTTCTTGGACTTCATCCAGGCATCGCTTGGTGATCTTCTTCTTAAGCTCCCCTTTCCCTGATTTGGCTCTAGCAATTTGCAAACCTTCCTTGATGTTGGAGGTTTGAGTTGGCTTAGGAACCTGCAAGGAAAGTTTCTTGATTTTTGAGATAATTTTCTTAGTGGTTTTGGATAAAAAGATATCTCAACCTTCTTTGGTTTGTAAAGATCGCAAGTATCCCCAAAGATTATCCTAATGGAACTAGATGGTTGTTCCATAAGGTATTCCTTTGGGATGACTATATCACCACTCTTGAAGTTATGTTCAAGCTAGTCCTTAAATGTGAAGCAATCTTCCAAAACATGGCCTAGCATATGATGGTAGGAGCAAAAGTTAGGATCATGCCTTTTGCCCACTTCCTCCGATCTCTTAGATTTGGGTAGCTAAAAATTAAGCTTCTTTAATAGATTCTTAAAGATCTTCGATTACACCCTCTTAAATGAATAAGGCTTGTTAAACATCCAAGAGTAGGTGGACCATAGTTACCTGGCGGTGGGTATGTGTATCATTATTGCTGATGATGTGGATAAGGAGGAGACGGTACAGGCCGTGGAGGCTATTGTGATGGTCGGTAGGGCTGCCTCAGTGGTGGTAGAAGAGGTGAAAGCGATAGCTGTGGAGCACGAGGTCTCTCAAACTGCTCTCTGGTCGGTTGTTTCCCCTTGTCTACTGCTATCACTACCTCAAGATTCTTCTCATGTACCTTTTATGGCTTTGGATTTATTGGTTGATCTAGAGAAGGCAACTATTAGGCTTCTCCTTGTAAGGTTGTCGCCTTGTTGATTAATTTCTCAAAAGTTTTGATAGTGAAACATTTGAGCATGAAGGAGACTGGGCCATGGATATTCTTAAGCAAAATCTCAATGGCATGTTATTCAGACAGCCGTGGTTCGCATTTCATACTCAAATTATACCATATGAGAATGTAATCAATAAGTGACTCACTTGGATTTTGTTGAGCCACAACGAGATCGCCAATAGTGACCCTTCGTTGAGCTCCAACAAACCTCTTGATAAATAGTTGCTCCAACTTAGCAAAAGTCTTCACTGAACTATTGGGAAGTTCAGCGTACCAGTCAAATGCTATACCCACTAAGCTACTAATGAAGAGACGGAAGAGTAAAGCATCACTACCACCGGCATTGCAACAACTAGCTCTAAAATGTGCAATGTGTTGCCTCGGGTTCTCACTGCCATCAAAGCTTCTCAAAGAAGTAGACACGAAACCCTTAGGATATTGGATTACATCAAATTCCTCTAGGTAGGGTCTACCTTTTGGAACTGATGATCCTCTTCGGGCTTGAGCTAGCGCTTCTCTCACCTGCTGCTCAACCATGACCCTGAATCCTTTTCTTATATGGAGGTATTATTCACTATCTTTCTAAACATGCTGGTGCTACCTTGCTCTACTAGAGGTAAAGTCTTGGCTAGATCCAAGACATGCACCAACTCTAGCTGACTGGTCTCAACTATAGTAGGATGGATTGCCGGGGCTTGATTTTGAAGTGCTAAGATAGCTGCTAGTAGATCTTCGAGCCTCTTCTCCATCATATCTATTTTTTTCATCCATCTGCTTTATCTACTGAAGGAGGTGTTGGGTTGAGTAGGTTGTGTCTTCCTACTCGGCCTCAACACCTTCCATAGTCAGCTGCTCTCTAAGGAGAGACTCCCTGGTGTCTACCATACAAACCCCTGCTGAGTCTCCCAATAAATCATCTTCATTAGGATCAAAGTTGATTTTCTACTCATCGGACCAATCATATCCTAGGATCTCTTTCTTCTCCATGTGATAATGGGCTACTATATCATCTAGAGAGTGATCCATCTAAACTAACGCAAATGACTTTGGCTAATCGGTGGTGGGATCAATATCATGTATTGTGAGACACCGGACCTCCCTACTCGGAGAGTTAACCTATGAGGCCATTTGGAAGAAATACGCTCCTCGTCACTAAATCAGATAGGTGACACTCTGGAGGATCCCATCATGGTAGCCCGCATCACCTTCTCCCTTTCTCTATCATATGTTGTGGTGGCGGTGGTGATGGGATGACTATGATACTTTGGGGTCGCCATTCCTTCCTCACCGTGACTAGGGCAGAAGGTCGAGCAAGAGAGCTTGGCCTCATCACAGTAGGCAGTGTAGATGGAACGAGATCCTTTGGTCATAGCCGTATCACCAACAGGGTCCTCTTCTTCCCAAATGCGGCCTTCATGGCCTTCGATGGAACTGAAGATGCTAGAATATGGATCAAAGATGTTGGACGGGGGGTAGAGCGGTGTGGTGGAGGCACAATTGACTCTCTTGGGATAGGAGCTACTCTATGATGCGTGAGTCGCAGAATCTTATATGATCGATCACGAGTAACCGATAAGGAAAATCAACAGAGGCTGGACTCTGAACCTCCTCTCTCGGGTAATGTGAACTAAAGTATGGGCTTCCCTATCCCTCTCTTATCTAATATGCTTCCCCACACTGCGGGGGATAATGAATCTCAAATCAAACTGAGCCCCGAACTCTGATTGTCCATAGGCTCTGCTAATCTGGCAAAGAACTATCCTCGTGAGTGCACCTCCTCCTCTATAATAGGGCACGAAAATGCACTTCTTGGGGAGAAGCATAGATTCTCTTGAAAACCTCTCTATCATACCTAGAGAGATGATGAAATTGGTTTGCTGTAACCAGTGGGGAAACCATCATGGGCAACTCCTCAACTACAGACTGCGTGGCTGCCTCCATCTCCCTAGCAATGCGAGTGTGGTACCGCTTTATCATACAGTTCTTATTTCTTCTTTGGGTCCTGGTAGGGCGAGCAGAGTAAGAGCTAGATCCAACCTCAAAAGTAGGGGAGACAATCCTTAGGATCAGGGGAGCTTTTCCCTTAGAGGGGGCTTGGTGAGTGGGTCTTAACCCTACGGGACGATGGGAATGTCGGGCACTGCTCATACAACATCTTGTGGGAACCACGCCTTCCTCTTCTTCATGAGGAATCTAATCGGCGACATGTCAACTCGACGACTAAGCACTATGCTCCTAATAGTCGTGAGGAGTGCCCCATATAATCAGACAAGCATCAAGGTGGATGAGGTGGGCATAGTCAAAGCGTTGGAGGTTAGCCTGATCCAGGGCCAGATCCAGCCCATGGGAAAAAGTGAACACATATCTTGACGCTATCAATGAATCAAACTGTACTG
The DNA here is from genome assembly GCA_021442155.1 of Cymbidium sinense. Lineage (NCBI taxonomy): Eukaryota > Viridiplantae > Streptophyta > Magnoliopsida > Asparagales > Orchidaceae > Cymbidium > Cymbidium sinense. The sequence goes on from CM038216.1 coordinate 135,601,299, forward strand.
AACTAAGACTAAAAAACTGGCTGAAGTTGATTGAAACTGCTATGCCAAAAATAAACATACTCAACATCTTGAAAGTGTTAAGTCAAGCTCAAATGGATTCAGAAGTGATTTTGAGATTGATTGGAAAGAGGATTTTTTGAATGTAGAATTCACTTTCAACAAAATTGGAAAGAGGATTTTTTGAACCAAAAATAGCTAAAACTTATCCTACATCAAATTTATTGAAACCAATGATTTGAATCATCCCAAAATCAATATTTAAATATGACTTGACCACCAATTGAGCCAAACCAAGCCCAATTTATCATTTGATCCAGGTTGACTCAAATTAGCCCAAAAGACCAAATTGGGTCAATTCATGATCTAACCCAAATTGATTGCAACAAATGGCTCAAGCTCATTCCAAATTAATTATTGAACTTGACTAAAGCTATAATTAAACCCAATTTGATCAATCAAGCCCAATTGAGCCATTAAGCCCAAATAGGGCTAAAGGATCAATTTGGCCTAAATCTAAATTAAATCCAAATGGATTCAAATCAAAGACCGCATTCATCTTCAATTAGCCAATTGAACATGAATCAACCCATAACCCAAGCTAATTTGGCCAATTTTGGTCAAATTGGTCAATTTGACCAAATATGATCCAAATTGGGCCAAATCTTTTGAGACCAAGCCATGACCCATTGGGGGCTGATCAAACTCAACCCAAACCTATTTGGGATCAGCCCAAAATCAACCCAACCTAATTAAATCTCTCATGGATCCTCCCCCATATAGGATTTCACCCAACCTCATTTAATTATCCCCCATCACATGAACTTAACTCCTCCCCAACATTTGTATTGAATAGAGCCGATCATATGGCAGCAAGAGAGGACTTTGAAGTACAAATCTAAAGTCCTGAATCAATCCATCATCCATCCCAACCACCCCAAGCAAGATGATAATACTTTGGAGCAAAAAAAAATCAAAAAAGGGTGGATTTTTGGCCATTAAAAAAGGAGGGAGAAATGAGGCTTCATTCCTCTTCCTCCTACCACTATTCAGCTCCCAAGAGCTCCCCGAAGCAAAAAGGAACCCATCACCCACCTCTTTGAGCTATTTTTGAGCTCAAAAATACAAATAGAAGCTATTCCGGCAAGACGACGATGAACACTAGAGAAATTGATGTTTCAAAGGGAGGCAAAGGATAAAAATCATTCCAAAGCTTCCTCACAATCCTAGGAGTTTGCTCGAGTCATCACCGCTAACAAAAATCATCCACGATAAGGTAACCTTCAAAAACTGTAGCTGGTCTTAGGATCCTTCATTTTGTGATATATTTTTCATGATTTTTTAGGAATCTAGCCTAGATAATCCCATATTTTTACTTTAAGTCATCCAAATTAGAAAATAGAATTTTTTTTCAGTGCAAATCGACGTGAAAATAAGTCAATTTGAACAAATTTTCATTTGGAAAGCCCCTTTTTTCTCAAAAACCCTGAATTTATTATTCACCGCCAGCAGCAAAGCAACATCCATCTGATCCAGTAGTTCACAAGATCAGATGGCTCAGATGGCATGATCTGGGCCTTCAAATCGCTTGATGCAATCTAGACCGTCCGATCATGCGGTTCGCACGATCGGATGGCTCAGATCGTTCACCGATCATGCGATCTTGGCTTCTGGATCGTGCGACCTTATCTGGACCGTTTGATCTACGATCGGATGATTCAGAGCGAACCGTGGATCGCCATCCATCCATTGACTAGTTCCCCCACGTCAGGCTAACGCAACATGCCGCATATTTGTGCCACATGGCGAGTGTAATCGTGCGGCATGTGCGTGCATGTCCGCATCTTCCATGCATGAAGTGTAAAGACAAAAATCCAATTTTTTTGATTTAAAAAATTACTTTAAATCACCTGAAACTTCAAAAATTTATAGAAAATAAAATACCTAAATGAAAATTGCAAACAAGGGCTCGTTGGATTCATCTTTTTGAGAGGAACCAAATAAATCCAAAATCCCCAAATCTTACTGAAGAGTTTGAGCTTAATTTAGGTTTTAGTCAAAATAAAGTTTTATTAATTACTTTAAAAATATAAGTCAGATTGAGTTGAAATTTTCAAGGATTGAAATTAAATTAAAACATAGCTACCATGAAAATCTCAAGTGATAAGGACTTCTGGATTGGGAGAAATTAAATTTTGAAGATCAGATTGTCCATTTTAATAAAATAAATTAAATAAAAATTTAGAAATTTACAAAAATCTTCAAAATGGCTTAAATCACTTCAATTGACATCTAGGACTCTTAAAGAAATAATGTGACTTTTTGAATCCTAATGAACCCCAAAAAATACTTAAGATTAAAGTTTAATCAATTAAAGACTTAATTAAAATATAATCAAAAAATAATTTAATTATCAAAATCAAAATTAGAAATGAAATAACACTTAAGCAATCATTAATCAAACCTCAAATCCAAAAAAATATCATCCTCCTAAGAAATTAAATTAACTATGATTAAACATATTTAAATCAATAAAACTCAGTTAAATGTTTAAATCTTAGATCAAACTCAAAAATTAAATAAATTTAGGAAACTTTAACATGGGTCAAACTAGTATAACTATACCTACACTAAGCATGGAGTCTTAATCATATGAACTCCTTAATGAATATAAATAAACTGAAACTAATTAATCATTAAATAAACTAAAAATCAAATTGATTAACAAACCAATTCAACATAATCATTTGATATTAATCAATTAAATCAAATAAAGTTAAAAGTAAACTTAATTAATAAATGATTAAATCACATCCATTTGGAATAAGATAATTAATAAACCATTAAATATTTCAGCCTAATAACTAGATCAAATATGTTAATGAAATCAAACAAACATAATAAATGAATCAAAGCAAATAAAACTCTAATCATAAATATTCAAACTTAATTGAAATGAAATAAATAGTTAATTAATCAAACATCTAATTAATGCAAACTTAATGAATTAATCCATCATCTTAATGAATCAATTTAATTTAAATGAATTATATTAAAGCTAATTCTTAAATTAAGCTTAAATTAAACCCCTAATTAAATTTAATAATTAATCATACCCCTCAAGTAAACTAATTAAGTTAATCAAATTAATCATATTAAACCTAAGCTTAATCAAACACAATCAAAATGCAATTAAATGCTAATTTAAACTTAAATTAAACCTAAATCATTAAGTCATTAATTACATCATTAAGAACTAAATAAATCTTTATTTAATTTAATAATTAACTTAAACACACTCCTTAATTAAACTAATTACTCTTAAACTAATCCAATTGAATAAACACCTAATTAATGCAAACTTAATAAATTAATCCATCATGTTAATAAACCAAATTAACTTTATAAATCAGACTAAAATTAATTCAAATCAAACACTTAATTAATCTACTAATTAATTTGATCGCACATCTTAAGTAAACTAATTAAGTCAATCAAATTAATCATATTAAACTTGAACTTAATCATACATAAATATATTAAATACCAATCAATTCTTAATTTAAAGATAAATTATTAAGTCATTAATTACATCATTAACCTAAATAAATATGAAATCAAATTAAAAAATAAATAAATAAACAAATATTTACTTAATTTAATAATTGATCACACCTCTTAAACAAGCTAATTAAGTTAATGAAATTAATCATATTAAACTTAAGCTTAATTAAACATAAATTTGAACACAATCAGCCAATCAAATCCTAAATAAGTCATTAATTACATCATCAACCTAAATAAATATGTAATCAAATTGAAAATTAAACAAATCTTTATAATTAACATAAGTACACTTCTTAATTAAAACTAATTACATAATCACATTGAACCTAAGCAAACCCATAGACTAATAAAGCTAATAAAATAAAATAACATTAAATCAAATTTAATTAAGAAAGACTCTCATCAATTTAATATGTAATCAAATCAAATCTCATTCAACCTACTTAAATAAGATAAATTAATTAACTATCCAATGTGTGAAATCAAAATACAAACCAAATTTTGATAAACATGACAAATAGATGAGATTAAAAATAAAATCCTAATTACAAAGAATCAAACTCAATTAAGATCAAAATAAAATCTCAATCAATCTAATCCGATCAAACTATAAATAGATGAACCATAATCAAATCAAATAAACATAAAGCTAAGTCACATAACCATAATCAAAGAAAAGAATTAAATATTAATTTAAAAGGATATTGAATTATCAAGATTTAATTAAACCAAAACATCTAATCTAAAACTAATCAATCAAAAACACATGAATTTAACAAACTTAAACTTCATTAGAGATCAAGGATATTGAATTATCAAGATTTAATTAAACCAAAACATCTAATCTAAAATTAATTAATAAAAATACATGATTTTAAACAAACTTAAACTTCATTAGATATTAAGGATATTGAATTATCAAGATGTAATTAAATCAAAACATCTAATCCAAAATCAAACACTCAAATACTTAAACAAACTCAAACTCTAAATTCTCAATCAAATCAAATAAATCAAATCAAATGAATTACACAAATTCAAATGGGTTAATTAAGATACTTAAGGACCTTAGTTAGATTCTTTAGGAGTTTGGATGTAGAATAGGGTGAGTTTCATTTACAAGTGGAATTCATTCTACTCTTCATTGTTGAAAACCTAAACATCATTTTAACCAAATAAAAGTGAAATAAAAATGAAAAATAAATCTTTAAATCATTTAAATTGAAATCACCCAAAGGTAAAATTTAAATAAATTCAAACTCAAATGAAACTTAAACTAAAGAAGCGTAAAGTCCAAGCCACACACATTAGAATGTTAAGCCACCACTTCTAGTGCTAAGTTAGGGCATTGTATGTATGTTGTTATGTTCTATATTGTGATGTAATATTTTAGACTGGATGTTAGGGTGCATACCTCGTAGACTTGATGGTAGGTAGTGATTAGCCTAATCATATTTTCTACAGGGGGTTGTGCTTAAGGGGCCGCTATAATAAAAATATAAATGCATTTGTTATGATGTTAGGACAAGTGGGCTTGGTTACCCATGTGTGGGGTGCTAAGTCCAAATTATTTGTATAGTTGTTTGAGCTGTATGGTGTGTTTAGCTAACATTTATTTTGCAGGTGTAGCTAGATTTACTTTTTCTATTTTTAATATAATTTTACATTAAAATTAGGATTAGTGTTATGGTGGATTAGGATGAGCAGTGGCTATAAGGCTTAGTTCCTGGGGTGCACTGTGATGCCTTTGGAGCAAATCAAATCAAATGGAAGAGAAGGAAGAAATGGAGAAAAGAAGACCCCCATAACATGTATTATTTTTGTAATCCGGGTTGTAAAAGGATAGAGCTCGGCTACCCATCTTTTTTTTCTCTTTTTGGGGTGTACGACAGAACTCGACCACACTGGCCTTTTATTCTTTTACGGTATTCTATAAAATTGTTTGATGTTATGTTTAGATAGGCACTAGAATTGCATGTTTTTGTAGTTTCTTCATGTTTGATATTTGAATGTGTGGCCAGGATGCAACAGGCTCTTAGGATGAAATTAATTTTTCTATCCCACTGACAACTCATACTTAAATTTTTTAAAATAATTCATAACCTCACATAAAAGCCTAGGAATTAAATCAAGATAATCAAATTTTTTAGCAACCCCTTTGCTAGATGATTGTATGTATAACATCATGCATGTCATATTCTTTCACTCTTGTTAAGAGGGGGCTTCCATCGTTAGAATGAAGGCTTAACTGAGAGAGATGGAAGAACACCCCTTTATCTCTTGATTTGGCCCATAATCAAGTTCTCATGCATTTAGGCATACAAAAATCACATAGTCTGTGTCAAAATAAAGAGTCCAAAAGAATCAAATAGATTTGATAAAATTTGCATTAAATTAAATCATGATTTCATACCACTCATGCTATAGTCTCTTAGAGAGTGAGTTTAAAGACTTAGTTTTTTCTCTAAATAAATAACAGCCTAGTCATCTTGCAAAGCATAAGACTTGCCTACATGGATTTAAAGCATAGGAGGAGTTAGTTGGCTGCCACTCTAAGCGGTTATAAGTCTAGTAGTCGGGTCATTTATTCTCTCTTATGGAGGTAAACTATATACCCATTTTCACCTTAGATTTAGGTCGTGCTTCGGCCCTCACCAAAGCTCCCTAGCTTAGGATCTAAGGTAGCTATTTCCTTCAGGCTACAAGCATAAATCCTCACCTCTTAGGCATTTTCACAATCTTATGTTATGGGATTATAAGTCCTAGTATTCTAATAAACTTTTGACTCAAACAATTAACCCTTTTCAATTTCAAAAATATAAAGGCCAATTATAGGGTAGATTAGAATGCTCACTAGGCTTCCTACTATCATGAGCATTTCCTACTTTCTCCCTTTTGATTCCATAAATAAGTCTTCTCCTTGATCTATCCCATTTGATTTTCTAAAATAGCCAATCATTTGATAGTCTAACCTTGAAATCTTTGGAGACCTTAATTATCTACTTTAATTAAGAGTATTTCTAAAGGATCCTATTCCTTAGGATGTAATTAACTATGGGGGCTTGACTCCATAGGGAACTTAATGAATCCGGCTTAAAATAAACTCTACTTTACTCTTTCATGTAAAGTAAAAGAAATATCTCTGGTATATTCGAAGACCCATCATGTCTTAAGAGTCCTTATTAGGTGATTAGGTACATTATAGGGTGGTGATTTCTATCTTTAGAGATAGTATATCATTCCTTAATGTCATACCTGATCACTTCAATAAGTATCCCCTAAGATCTGCGTGGTATCTCATATCTCAAAAATAAACACCATAATGTGTAACATGCTTATGGATGAATCTTAAGCATATCAATACATGCAAATGAGAATGTTTAGCACATCTTAATGATGAATGTTAAGTAGTGTTACCTAAGAAAATTTGGATGCTTTATGATGCATGATTTTGTTAAGTAGAAAAGGGTGATTCTTTTATCCATTTTTCACATGCACATTTATATGTATGAAAGGAATAAGTGAGTACGTCATCATTATTAACACCAAGTGTAAGGTACAAGACCTACTTAGGGCTACATAAAGCCTCACAACATTGGGGTTGTCCAGACTAATATACCACTTAACTTAAACATATGCATGTACAAAAGAAAAGAATGGAAAAAAAGATGCAAAAGTTTGTGTTTGTTTGTTTGATTTGTTTATGCAATTTATATGTATAAGTGAGGATGTCCTTCTTAGGTAATAACATAGGAATGAATAAAAAAGGATTTGAGCAAGTGTTGTGTTCTTTTGAAATGAACTATACACTTTGCCAAATTCTATTCAAAACTATGCTAAAAGGAAAGAGAAGAAAAGTCACACTATGCACATCTTTATATTTTTTTCTCACATTCAAGCTCATAAATAATTATAAGTACCATTCCTTTCAGTTTTGATGATTGATTTATGAGTTTTAAAAATAATTTTGGATTTAATAGCGATAATAGTCATTCATATTCTTACTTTAGCCAAAACATGCAATTTGACATAAAGGAAACATTTTATTTTAATTTGATTTTCAAAAGGCATGAATGCATGAATTTCATATGACATACACATTTAGCATGTTAGGAAATAAATAAAGGTGATGAAAATAATGTAAATTCATTCACCCTAATTAATTCTTAAAGACAATCCTATGAATAAGATTATTTAAAGTAAACCAAATTTGTTTTAAGGAGAGATTAAATTTTGTTTGAGTTTGATTTCAATTTGAGAAACGTGAGATGAGTTTGCTGGTCGTAAACCATTCCCCTATGTGTGAGTTATTTAAGTTCAATTTTTAGGTGATTAGATCGATTTTATGCTTTGGATAGGTTAAAGTGTGAATTAAGTGTGTTAATTACCCCTTACCTACACCACTTTAACATACATAATCAAGTAATTATGCACCAATGATATGACATAAAACTACACAAGGAATTTAAATCAGTAATGCACTTAGAAAATAAAAGGGGTCTAATGCAATTGGCTCACAATTAGTGATTAATTAAGTTAAATGGTTTAATTTTAGTACTTTCTGTTGACCTCATTTTTAGAATGAGCTCTCAACCCCTCCATCTTAGACATAGGATTTCTCTTAGACTTTAAGGGATCCTTAGTCCTAAGACACATCTAATGATTAGGTGGACACTCAACCTAGGCCTAGAGACTTAGAAGAGTTAGCCATAGGAATAGGTCATGCCTTAGGGGTGTGAGAAAATTCTTGCCATTAGCTTGAACCACTCCTCACCTTCCTTCCTTCAAGTCAAACTCCAAATCAATCTTATTTGATTTTCTCCAAATTCAAATCAATGCCACATAATTGAAATCCATGATTGAAACCCATGAAATTCCTAATTCCAAATCTTTCTTAAGTCCTTAATCTTTTCTTAAGGATTTAGCCTAAAACATGATCAAACCAATTCAAACTCATGAAATTTTCTCATAACTCAATTATATTCTCATCTATATTCATATATATAAATGAAATATAAATTCAAATCAATCAAATCTAAATCCAAAATTCAAATTCCTACTAGAAAAACTCCTAAGCCACTTAATTTTCCTCTTAAGTACTTATCTAAAATCATGATCAAACCAATCCAAACTCATGAGATTTTCTCATAACTCATTAATATTCTCATTTATATTCATATATATAAATGAAATATAAATATAAATCAATTAAATCGAATTCAAAATTCAAGCTCCAAACTCCAAAATTTCCTAAGTCCTTTAAATTTCCTCTTAAAGACTTAACCTAAATCATGATCAAATCACTCCAAATTCATGAAATTTTCTCATAATTCATTTATATTCACATATATAAATGAAATATAAATTCAAACAATCAAAACCACTTCCAAAAATCAAACTCAATTCATCAAAATCTAACCTAAGTTTTCCAAGTCAAAATCTTGAACTTAGCCAAATCAATTTCAAATCAAGCAAAACTCTTGATTTTTTTTCTTCATGATTCAATCAACCCTACAATCATGAATCCAAATATAAATACAAACTTCAATCACTAAATCAAAACTCAATTCAAAAAATCAAGCCAAATCCATTCATGTTCTTCCTTTGAATATGAAATTGTTAAATGAATCAAAACCCATTTGACTTCAAAACACTTGCAAATGAATTTATATTTCAATCATAAGTCTGTATACAAATTCAATCAAACTAAAATCAAGCTTTGACCAAGTCATTTGACCCACTTATGCTCACTTGACCCAAAGTAACCTAAAGTACCTTTATGAGCCAAATTCTAATCTCAACTAAATTGGATTGAATCAAACTCGCCTATGCCTCTCATCATGATCAACAATCATCATGGGATGATCAATCAATCAAATTGGGTCAAACCAAGTCAAACCTAATGGCTGACTAAGTCAACACTTAGCTAAAATGAAACCTAACATAGCCAAAATCCACCATAGGCCAAATTGATTTAAACTAATGATCTAAGTTCATTCATGACCTATGTTTGTACTTGACAAAGTCAACATTTGAGCCTAACCTAGCCCAATTGGCCACTTGACCCAAGTTTCTCCAACTTGACCTAAAAAGTCAAAATGTGTTAAAACTTTATCTAAGCCAAATTGATTGAAACTAATGGGTCAATTTCATTCTAAATCACTTGTTGAACTTGACCAAAGCCTCAATTGGCCAACTAGACCTAACTTAGCCCAATTGACCTTGAACCCAACTTGACCTAAATTCAAACTTAACCAAAATTGATTGGAAACAAATACACCAATCCACTTCATATGACTAACCAAACCTAAACATACCCATGACCTAGCTCAAATAGGTCAAATGGGTCAAATTGGTCTACTTGACCCATTTGACCTAAATGAAGTCATATGAACCAAGCCTAAACCAAATTGAATCAAATAAAAGCTACCAAAACATTTCAAATGGTCATATGAACATGATCCAACCCTTGGTTTGACCCAATTTGACCAATTGGTCAACTTGACCCAAGTTGACCCATTTTGACCTAAATAGGTCGACATGAGCCAAACCATACCAATTGAACTCCAAATCCAATGAAACATGGCCAAACCTATTTTCTCAACATACCCAACATATTCAAATTAAAAAATCAGCCAAATGACCATTCTACTCCTAGGCCATAGAACAAATTTTGGTCAAATCCATGGAGAATTTGGTCAAACCCTCTTCATACTTACTTGATACTTTCCTAATAGGTCAAGTAGAACCTATGGTGGGTGGTGCACCCAACCCAATGTATTTGGGTCAGCCCAACTTGACCCAAGGCCAAAACTGAGCACATGGCTCAAATTGGCCACATGGGAATCATGCTCCCACTCAATTTGAAGCACATGGGGAGTTACCATTCCACTCCTTAGCCCAAAACAACCATATGCAAGCCTCTAACAGATCAAACAACCCACTGCCTATGGTCAATTGGATCAAAATGTCAAGTAGAGCTTCGACCGTTTGATTGCCTAAGGGGGAGATATACTCTCCCTAATCCACTTTAATTCCAACAGAGGCTAATTCGATTAAGTAATGGAGAGTGTTAGAAGCCATTCTTGAGTGATCTTAAGCTCTCTAAAGGAAGTTAGAAGTTGCCATTCTCGGTTTCCCTTAAGAAAAAATAAGGGAGCTCCAAGGATTTGCCAACTTCCACTACACTCCAATTCAACCAAATTCTTTGCTCACTCTGCCATAGGGTCAAGTCGAGCCATTGCCCCATTTCCCCAGACTCACCCAGATCAAAGCCGCTCACAGGGTTGGTCCATAGAGCTGGTCTCACCAAGCTTGCCTCAACCAGAAAGCTCCTCGGAAAGCATGGTGATCACCTCCAGCGAAGTATGGAATTTTTTGATCACTAAACTCAATGTAGTGTGGAGCATTATAAAAAAAATTTTATCCCATGGAATTTTGATAGTTAGATGTGCTTGCCATTAGGGTTAGATGGTGTGTGCAAGATTTCATCCCAATCTGAGATCGATCAAGATCGGATCTTCCCTTTGAAAGTGGCTGGTCTCCATTATTCCTCAAAGAAGCACATGGATGATCTCTGGCTGTCCATCCATGCATTTTGGATGGATGACTGAGATTAAATCCTATTTTATCCTTTTAAAACCTTAGATTAAATCCTACCCATTTGATCCTTGATCAAATGACGGATACCAATGTGCGTAGCATCACTGCCACACGGTGCTACGATGTGATGTTTAAGTGGCCGCTCACTGGATGACGTGTGTAAAGCACATCCGAGTCAACGTACGCATAGCATGTCATGGGATTAAGGGATTAGTTAGGGTTTATTTAATTCTAATTAATTACTTAAACTTCAAAAATTTCTATCTCTCTAAAGAAAAATTAGAAAAATATGAGCTAAATTACCACTGAAAGATAATTCAATCTTGAATAATCTAAAATTGGTTTTAATGAATTTTGAATATTAGATTTCTCTGATTTTGGGTTTTATTAGAAATCTTAATTTGCTAATTAATTTCTAATTAATCCACTAATTATTCTCAAACTTCTTGAGTGTATTTTGGGGGAAGACTTCTGCCTCCACGAATTTTCTTAGGATTTATTGGCAGCTTAATTGGGGAAATTGCTAATTCATTTCCTAATTACCCCCCTTTAATGTAATTAAGGTTAATTAAAGGTTTGATTAGTGGTTTAACCTTTTTTGAAGTTGATTAAGATCTGTTTCAGTGAATTGGAAAGTTCGGGAATAATTTTGGGATATTTTCCCTAAGCTATTTCCTAAAGCCCATTTTCTTTCTTAATCCTCTCTTAATTAAGGGCTAATTCACTAATTACTCTCTTAATTAATTTCTAAAAATTCTAAAACTTTTCAGAACTTAATTAATCTAATTTGGGTAGATGCTTAGGTCTTCAAAAGCCTAAGTTCAATTAAGGAAATCAAAACTTAACTTATATGTGTGAGGGGTGTATTGAAATTACTTAAGTTAAACCCCTTAACTTAATTAATCATTTATCATGAGCCAAATTGCATTAGGCCCCTTTCTTCCTAGGTGCATTGAATATTTAAATTCCTTGTGAGGTTTTATGTCATCTCATTAGCTCATAATTATTTGATTAACTATGCTAAGGTGGTTAGGTAAGGGACAATTGATATGCTTCATTCATACCTTAACCTAATCAAAATATAAAATGAGTCTAATCATCTAAAAATTGAACAAAAATATTAAACACATGTGAGAATGGGTTAGGAACAAAAAACTCAACTCACATTTTCAAAATTGAATCAAATTAAAAATCAAATAAAAATCATACTAAATAAACTTTCATTTACTTTAAGCTTTCTTATTTCATAAGATTGTCTTTAGGATTTAATTAAAGTGAATGTGTTTACATGCTTTCATTGCTTTAGTTCTTTCTCAACATGCTAAATATGTGTGTCATATGGTTTCATGCATCCATGCTTTTCAAAAAATCAAATTTAAAATGAAAATGTTTCCTTTATGTCAAATTGCATGTGTTGGCTAAAGTAAGAATATGAGTGACTATTATCACTATTAAATTCAAATTATTTTCAAAATATATGAATCAATTATCAAAACTAAAAGTGTGTTACTTATATCTTATTTATAATTTTGCATGTGAGGAAAACATAAGGATGTGCTTAGTGTAAGTTTTCTTTCTCTTCTCTTTTAGTAGGGTTTTGAATAGGATTTTGCAAGGTGTATGGTTCATTTAAAAAGAACCTAACACTTGCCTAATTTAACATCCTATTCATTCCTATGCTATTACTTAAGAAGGACACCTATACTTGTACATATAAATTGTATAAACAAAAATAAATCAATCAACACCAACTTTTTCATTCTTTCTTTTCCATTCATTTCTTTTGTACACATGCTTGTATTTAAAAAAAAGTGGTATATTGGTTTGGAAAACCCTGAGATTGCGAGGATTTAAGTAGTCCTAAGTAGGTCTTGTACCTTACACCTCTGGTTAATAATGGTGTCATACTCACTTATGCCTTTCATACATTCATATGTGCATGTGAAAGTTGGATAAGAAATCCCTTTGCTACTTAATGAAAATCTTACATCATAAACATCCAAATTTTCTTAAATTAATTACTTAGCATACATCATAAAGTGTGTTAAAAATTCTCATTTGAATGTATAGATTTGCTTATGACTCATTTATATGCATGTTATACATGTTGAGAAAGAAGTGAAGTGATGTATGTTTTGTGAATTTAGTTCATTTTACTTAATCTTAAAATGTCTTTCTTTTTTAATAGGTTTGTTTAGAGTTCATCTAAACTTAGGATTAAGTAAAACACTTAATTAAAACATTCACTAAATAAAACTAAAATATGAATCCACTTTAGAAATTACTTAGGTTTAGGAAGGAAAGAGAAGTTCTCTTCTCTTTCCCTCTCTTTATAACTTAGTAATTAATTGTAGGATTCACTTAAACCCAATCAAAACATAAAATAAAATCAACCCAAAATAATTAGACCACTTAAATGAAACCCTTCTCTAAGTTGAACATGCTTGACACATAGAAAATTCTAACTTAAAGCCAAAACTAAGCCTACCACACAAACCTCTAAAGCACACGCATTAGGCTAAGTCACCACTTCTAGCTTTAGGTTAGGTCAGTGCATGGTTTGATGCTTGCTTTTATTTTATGATATATGCTTTAGTCTGGATGTTAGGATGTATGTGCATAGGATGAATGGTAGGGTAATCTTCTGCATGGGATTGTGCTTAAGGGGTGCTGTAATAAATAAAAATATAAATGCTTTTGATGTGCATGTGCTTATACTGCTGAGCATAATCCAATAGGCCAGGTGGACTTAGTCACTCATGTGTGGGGTGATAAGTCTAATATACATTCTTGGAGTTTGGTGGTTTGTTTAGCTAATCTTTGTTTTCCAGGTGCTAGCTAGATTTACTTTTTCTTTCCATGTAATTTTTGCAATTATAATTTCAGAATGATTGTTATGGGGATTAGACATATGACTTCTCTTAGACTTTAAGAGTTCCTTAGTCTTAAGACATATCTAGTGAATAGGTGGACACTCCCCTAGCCCTAGAAGACTTAGAAGAGTTATCCATAGGAATAGGTCATGCCTTAGGGGTATTAGGAAAATTTCCTACCCTTTAGCTTAGACCATTCCTCACTTTCCTTCTTTCAAATCAAACTCAAAATCAATTCTATTTTATTTTCTCATGACTCAAATCAACTCCACATGATTTAATTCCACGATTGAAATTCATGATTGAAACCCATGATCAAAATCCATCACAAATTCCTAAGTCCAAATTTTGCCTAAGTCCTTAATTTTCCATTAAGGACTTAACCAAAATTATGATCTAAACCTATTCAAATCTTTGAGATTTTCTCATATCTCATTTATATTCTCATTTATATTCACATATATAAATTAAATATAAATTTAAATCAATCCAACTAAATTCAAAAGTCCAAATCAATTCATGACAATTTTCTTAAGTCCCTTTAATTTTCCATTAAAGGACAGCCAAAATCAATCCTAAACCTTGATTAAACCTATTCAAATTCATGAGATTTTCTCAAAACTTATTTATATACTCATTTATATTCTTGTATATAAATGAAATATAAATATAAATCAATTAAATCTAACTCAAAAATTAAATTCTAAATTTAAAATCCTTGAAATTCCCTTAAATCCTTTAAATTTTCATTAATGGATTTAACCTAAACCTTGATCAAACATATTCAAACTCGTGGGAGTTTCTCAAAATTTATTTATATTCTCATATATAAATAAAATATAAATATAAATCAATCCAATCTAATGCAAAAATTAAATTTCAAATTAAAAATTTCAATAAATTCTCTTTAATGGATTTAACCCAAATCATGATTAAACCACTTCAAATTCTTGAAACTTTTTCATGATCCATTTTTATTCTCATTTATATTCACATATATAAATGAAATATAAATTCAAACAATCAAAACCAATTCCAAAAATCAAACCCAAATCCATTCAAAATCCAATCTAAGTCTTTAAAGCCAAAACCTTGAACTTAGCCAAATCAATTCCAAATCAAGCCAAACTCTTGATTTTCTCTCATGGTTCAATCAAACCTTCAATCATGAGCTCATAAATAAATCCAAACCTCGATCACTCAATCAAAACCAGGTCCAAACATCAAACCCAAGACCCTTTCATATTCTTCCTTTGAATATGAAATTTTCAAATGGATCAAAATTCATTTGACTTCAAACCACTTGTAAATGGATTTAAATTTGAATCATAAGTCCATATACAAGATCAACCAACTTCAAATCAACCTTTGACCAAGCCATTTGACCCAGTCTCACTTGACCCAAAGTGACCTAAAGTCTTATGAGCCAACTTTTGATCCTAACCAAATTGGATTGAACCAAACTCATATATCCCTCTCATCATGATCAACAATCATCATGGGATGATCAATCAATTAAATTGGGTCAAACCAAGTCAAACCTAAGGGTTGACCAAGTCAACACTTAACCTATAATGAAACCTTACATAGCCAAAATCCACCATAGGCCAAATTGAATGAAACCATTGACCTAAGTTCACTCTTGACCTATGTTTGAACTTGACCAAGCCAACATTTGAGCCTAACCTAGCCCAATTGGCCCACTTGACCCAAGTTGACCCATTTTGACCTAAAAGGTCAAAATGTGTCAAAACTTGATCTAAGCTAAATTAATTGGAACCAATGGGTCAAGTCTATTCCAAATCACATGTGGAACTTGACCAAAGCCTCAATTGGCCAACTAGACCCAACCTAGCCCAATTGACCTTAGACCCAACATGACCTAAAGTGGTCATGTTGAGCCAAAATTGAACTCAACCCAAATTGATTAGAAACAAAGATACCAATCTGCTCCATATGACTAACCTAACTAAACCTACCTTCGACCTACCTCAAATAGGTCAAATGGGTCAAATAGGTCAACTTGACCATTTGACCTAAGTGAAGTCATATGAGCCAAAACCAAATATATACCAAATTGAATCAAACCAAAGCCACCAAAATATTTCAAATGGTCATATAAACTTGACCCAATTTGACCTATTGGTCAACTTGACCAAAGTTAACCCATTTTGACCTAAATGGGTCAACATGAGCGAAACCCTATCAAATGGATTCCAAATCCAATGAAACTTGGCCAAACCTAGTTTCTCCACATACCCAACTTGTCCAAAGTGGAAAAATAGCAAAATGACCAATTTATCCCTAGGACATAGAACAAATTTTGGCTTAGCCCATGGGTATTTTGGTCATACCCTCTTCACAATCACTTGAGGCTTTCCTAAAAGCTCAAGGGGGCTTAGTGATGAGTGGTGCACCCAACCCAATGGGTTTGGGTCAGCCCATTTGGTTGCTAGACCAAACCCGACCACCTAGCTCAAAATTGAGTTTTCAAACTCCCTCCTAAGCCCAATTTGATGCACATGGGAGGTTGGAAATCCACTCAAGGGATCAAATTGACTGTGCACACTCAAAAAAGCCTAAAAAACCTCTCCAAATTAGGCAATTGGATCAAAATGGAAACTCATAGTTTGGTCATCCGATTGCCATTTGGGGAGATATACTCCCCCTAATTCAATGAAATTTCAATTCACCCTCTATCAATTAAAGCTTAGGAACCCTTAGCAATCATTAGAGAGCATTCTAAAGGTCTTTAGAGAGGATTAGAATTATTCTTTCTCAATTTTGCATAGTGCAAAACTAGGGGAGGTAAAGTGAATTGCTAACTTCCTTTATACTTGATTTCCTCCAAATTCCTCCTACACACTCCTTCTAACGACCAATCCAAGCTCACTCAAGCTCACATTGGAGTTCCCATAGCAAGGAGAGGATCAATTCAATCAAAGCCGAAGTCCAAGTGAAGTGGCATTGGTCCATCCATTGATCCACTCAATCCCAAGGCCTAGGAATTTCAACAGGGCTTTGTCTCCACAAGACGAAGCTACCTCATCGATCTTGAGCGCTGGTGATCAACTCCGGTGATGTATGAAATTTTTTGACCATTTAGCTTAGGAGGTGTTGGTCCTTTGTGAGAGAAATGTTCATGGCATGTGAAATCCATTGTTGGATTGGTTTGTAATTGTGCTTAGATGGTGTGGGTACAATTTCATTCCAATCCGAGCTCAATCGAGCTTGGATCTCCCCTTAGATCATGGACGGTCTCCATTGATCCTCAGGGAAAAACTTGGCTCATCTCAGCCATCCATTCGCTCATTTTAGATGGACGACTGAGATTATTTAGCATGTTTAGTAATATATTTTTCCTTTATAAACTATTGGAGGGGGGCATTCTCAGTCGTCCGATCTTTGATCGGATGGCAGGGAATATAAGCGTGTGCGCCGCCACTGCCATTTGGGATGTGACATTTAAGTCACTCCCTCACGGCATGATGCGTGTAAAGCGTGCTAACTGCCGCCGCCACGCGTCGCGCCGTGAGCTAAGTATTAATCAAGGATTAGTTAATTATATTAATTAATTTCTAATTAATTCAGAGAACTTCTAAAATTTATAATTCCCTCTAGAAAAATAAAAAAATAAAAGGAAAAATACTATGGAAATATAATTTTATCTAGAATATTTTAAAAATGATTTCAATAGATTTTGAGTTACTCTTTTCGCTGAATTTAGGTTTCTTTTAGAATCTTAATTAGCTAATTATTCTTTAATTAGGTCATCAATTAATCTCAAACTTCTAGAGTTTATTTTAAGGGATGACCTCTGCCTCCTCTAATTTTCTTCAGATTTATTGAGGGCTCAATTGGGGAGATTGCTATTTCATTCCCTAATTACCCCTTTCATGCAATTAAGGGTAATTAAGGTATGATTAAGGGATTTACCCTATGATTAGGTATGATTAAGGTCAGATCTAGTAAGTAGGAGATTTATGGAATGATTTTGGGTCATTTCCCCTAAGCTATTCCCTAAACCCCCTCTTTTCTCCTTAATCTCCTTTTAATTAAGGTTAATTCATTAATTATCCCCTTAATCAATTTTCTAAAAATTCTAAAAATTTCCAAAACTTAATTAATATACCTTGGGTTGCTTGGGTGTTCATTAAGGAAATTAAAACCCCTATCATAAGTATGAAAGGGTGTTTTTGAAAGTACTTAAGCTAAACCCCTTTGCTTAATTAACTTTTAATTGTGAGCCAAATTGCATTAGGGCTTTTCATTATTTGGTGCATTCCAAATTTAAATTCCTTGTGAGTTTTATGTCATCTCATTGGCTCATAGTTATCTAGTTAATTCTTCTAAGGTGAAGTAGGTAAGGGTTAATTAAACTACTTAATTCATACCTTAACCTAATCAATGCTTAAATATGGATCTAATTATTTAAAAATTAAACAAAAATATAAAACATATACTGGAATGGGTTAGGAACAGCAAATTTATCTCACCTTTTTAAAATTAAAGCAAACTTTAAACTAAACAAAAATAATTTTGAAATTCACTTTGATTTATTCTAAATTTTCTTATTCTATAAGAATGTCTTTAGGATTTAAGTAAAGTGAGTTTGTTTACATGCTTTCATTGATTTGGATCTTTCCCAACATGTTAAGTTGTATGCATGTGATTTCATGCATTCATAATTTCATGTTTCAAATTTTAAAATAAAATTGTTTACTTTATGTCAAATGTGCATGTGTTGACTGAAGTAAGATATGAATGGCTATTATCACTACTAAATCCAAATTATTTTAAAACTTATAAATGAAATATCAAATCTGAAAGTATGCTACATATGCTTTAGTTATAAGCTTGCATGTGAAATATTATAATGGTATGTTTAGTATCAATTACCTTTCTATCCTATGTTGGTATAGTTTTGAATAGGAATTTTGGCGAGATATAAGATTCATTTGAAAAGGACCTAATACTCACCTAATTTTATATCCTATTCATCCTTATGCTACCATCTAAGAAGGGTTACCTACACTTACGTACATAAATTTCATAAACAAAATAAATCTATTAAACAACTTTTGCATCTTCCTTTTTTATTTCATTTCTTTTACATACATGTTTGTACTTAAGGAAAGTAGTATGTTAGTCTGGATAACCCCGAGGTTGTGAGGCTTTAAGTAGCCCTAAGTAGGTCTTGTACCTTATACCTCTGGTTAACAATGGCGCTGTACTCACTTATGCCTTTCTTAATTTCATGTATATATGTGAAATTTTGGATAAGGAAAACCTTTTTCTACTTAAGAAAAATCATGCATATTCAACTTCTAAATTTTCTTAAATGGATTACTTAGCATGCATCATAAAGTCTATTAACTACTCTCATTTTCATGTATAGATATGCTTAGGGTCTATCCATATGCATGTTACATATGTTGGAAAAGAAATGAAGTAATGTGTGTTATGTGAATTTTGATTCATTTTATTTAATCTTAAAATTCCTTTCTTTTTGAATAGGTTTGTTTAGAGTTTATCTAAACTTAGGATTGATTAAAAGATGTAATCAAAACATTCTCCTAAATGAAACTTAAACATGAACCTACTTTAGACAATTACTTAAGGATAGGGAAGGAAAGAAAAGTTCTCTTCTCTTTCTCTCTTCATAACTTAGTAATTAATTGTAAGTTTCACTTAAACTAAATCAAAACATGAAATAAAATTAACCCAAAATACTTAAACAACTTAAATGGAACCCTCCTCTAAGTTGAACATGTTCTTTATACATAGAAAATTTGAACTCGAAGTCCTAAGCTAAGCATACCACACAAGCCTTTAAAACACACACATTAGCCTAAGCCACCACTTCTAGCCTTAGGTTAGGTCAGTGCATGATTTGATGTTATATTTTTTTATGATCAATATTTTTGACTGATTGTTAGGATGTATGTTCATATAATGAATGGTAGGATGTTCTTAGCCTAACTATTCTTTTCTGCAAGGGATTGTGCTTAAGGGGGGAGCTATCATAGATAAAAAAAATATAAATGCTTTTGCTTGTAGGTGCTTTATACCCCTAAGCATAATCCATAGGCCAGGTGGGCTTGGTCACCCATGTGTGGGGTGATAAGTCCAATATACATGCTTGGAATTTATGTGGTGTGATTTAACTAACCTTTATTTTTCAGGTGTTAGTTAGATTTCTACTTTTCTTTTTCATGTAAAAATTTGTATAAGTAGGATTTTAGAATGATTAGTTATGGGGATTAGGATGAACATTGCTCATAAGATCCTATCTTATGCACCACGTGAAGCCTTGGAGCATCTACCATCCAACCATCCAAAGAAGGAACCAAAAGAAGAAAAGAAGAAAGAAGAAGAAAGAAAGAAGACTAAAGCTTGAAGACCCCCATAACAATGAATTCATTTGCTTAAATTGTAATTTGATTCATTTGTAATCCGGGTTGTATAAGGGTAGAGTTCGGCTACACAATTTGATATTTTTGGGTTTGTACGGTGGTACCCACCACAAACAGCCATTTATTCTTTTTGTAATTAGCTTTATAAATTGATTGATGATTTGTTTAGCTTTTGCATTAAGTGGCATTATTTTTCTAGTTTCTTCCTTGCTTTATGTATGGCCTGGATGTGGATTAGGCTCTTTAGGAAAAAATTTATCTTTCACCCAACTTAACAACTGAAAATAAAATTAAACAACTCACACCCTCACCTAAAACTTAGGATTTAAATCAAGATAAAAGAATTATCAACCCCCTTAGCTGAATGAACATTTCTTTATAATATAATACACAAATGTATCTTATTTCACTCTTGATTGGAGGGCTTTCACCTTTGCCAGAGAACCCGGCTTGACCTGTGAGAGCCGTGGTGAAAACTTACCTCCTCCCTTCTCGCTGATTTTGGCCAATAATCTGATTTCTCATGCATTAGTCATATGAATCCTATTAGCCTGAGTCAAAATAATTATCCAAAATAAAATAAAATAAAATTTGAATTTCATTATATTTAGGTCATTTGAAGCATGTCCCTTTACATGATATAGTCTCTTTAGGGAGTGAGTTTAAGGACTTATTCTCTTCTAAAAAATAAAATAGCTATCTAAGCATAAAGACTTGCCTACATGTATTTAAAATCGTAGGAGGAGTTAATTGGTGGCCTCCCCAAGGCAGTTGTAAGTCCAAGCTGTCGGGTGGTTTATCCTCTTTTATGGAGGCAAACCAAGTAACTATTTTTGCCTTAGATTTAGGTTGTGCTTCCAGCCCTCGTCGAAGCTCCCTAGATTTAGGTTCTGAGGTTTCTTCTCTCCTTTGTGGGCCATAAGCATAATTTTTCACCCCTTAGGCATTTTCTTAATCTTGTGTTAAGGAATCTTAAGTCCTAAAATTCTAATAAAAAATGCAACTCAAAAAACTAAATTAATTTTTAAAATGTAAAGCCAAACTATATGATAGTTTGAGATGCTTGCTAGGTTTCTTAGCATCGTGAGCATCTCTTACTTATTTTCCATTTTGGCTTCGATAATAACTCCCTCTTTTGATCAATCTCATTTGATCTTCAAACATAAACCAATCAATTGATAGTCCTTCCTATTAAAATATTCAAAGACAATGATCATTTACCTTAATCGAGAGTTTTCCTAAGGGATCCCGTCCCACGGGATGTAATTAACTATAGGGGCTTGCCCCTGTAGGGAACTTAACAAACCCGGTTTAAAATAAACTTAGCTTTACTTTTCCATTTAAAGTAGGGGAAGAATCTCTGGTACATATGCAGACCCATCGTCCTTAGGAGTTCTTATTGAGGTGATTGGTTCCATTAAAGGGTAGTGATTTCTGTCTTTTGAGATAGTATACTATTTCCTTGATGACGTATCCAATCACCTGAATAAGTACACTGTGGATCTACATGGCATCTTACCAAGTTGAATTTCTATAAGGTCTCTTCTTTCTTTTCTCCACAGATTTAAAAGGTGACTCCTTATAAGAGATTTATTAACCAACACATCCAAAAGAAGAAAAGTAGAATGAAGAAATGAAGCTTGAAGACCCCCATAATAATGAATCCCTTGCTTAATTGTATGTAATTCATTTATAATTTAGGTTGTATAAGGGTAGAGCTCGGCTACCCAATTTATTTTTTTTGGGTTTATGCGGTGGTACCCGACCACAATGGCCTCCCATTCTTTTGCGATTAGCTTTACAAATTGATTGATGATTTATTTAGCTTGTGCATAAAGTGGCATCCTTTTCTTAGTTTCTTTCTTAATTTATGTATGACCTGGATGTGGATTAAGCTCTTAGGAAAAAATAAATCTTCTATCAAATTTAATAATTAAAAAAAGGAACTCATAATCTCACCTAAAGCATAGGCTAAAACCAAGATAAAAGAATTAGTAATCCCTTAGCTGGATGAGTACTTCTTTTATAACATCATACACAAATGCATATTATTTTCACTCTTGATTGGAGGGCTTCCACCTTTGTCAGAGAAACTTGGCTTGACCTTTGAGAGCCATGGTGAAAACACAGCTCCTCCCTTCTCGTTAATTTTAGCCAATAATCTCATTTCTCATGCATCAGGTATATGAATCCTATTAGCCTGAGTCAAAACACAATCATTAATTAATTAAGCTTAAGATACTCACTTAATTACTTTTAGAGTTTTCACACATGCGAGCTAACTATAATTTCATTAACTCTCTTTATGTTATTAAACACCTAAAGCTTTACCCAAGGATCAATTAATTAAGATTCCATATGATTGCATTTTCAACTTGATTAATTAAGCAATTTGATCAATTGATTAAGCTTTGATTAATTTAATTAATGAAAATGAACTTAATAAAATAGATTAGGAAAGAGGCCTTAATCTTATCTCTTGAGTTCACCCACTATTAAAGAACACTTAACCACTTAATTAATTAATCCATTACTATTCACATGATTAATTAAACATTAATTAAATTAAGTGAGTAATTAGGGCTTAATTAATCAATTCTCTAAAGTTGGCAAGCAATAAATCCCAAAAAAATTAGAGGAGGCAGAGGTCATCCTCCTAAATAATCTCAAAAAATTTAGGATCAATCACTTGAGTGATTAGAGAGTAAGTAGGCTAATTAGGCTTTTAATTAAATCCTAATTAAGCTTTGTTTACTATTCAAAACAAATTAAAAATATTTTTTTATTAAATTCTCTTCTGAAATACCTTTAAAATGAGCCATTATTTATATTTTTTTTAGATTTTTCTACAATGAGTTATTAATTATGAAAGTTTCAGCCTTAAAAATACATTAAATAACCCTAATTAAGCCTAATCTTGTCGGCACCACGTGGCACGTTGATGCGGTGTTCTTCCCACATTGCAATGCGGGATTGCCTATTTAAGTTGTCACATCCGCGTCGAGTCACCCTGAAGCGCAGATTGATCTCCACCGATCGATCTGCGAGATCAAACCTATGATGTAAAGGGAGAATATAGGGGAGATCTAACATGATTTTATCAGAGCCGTTCATTCCAATCACACAGAACAGATGACCTATGATCTTTCTTCCCAAGAGCGATGAATGATAACGTCCGTCCGTCATGGATCGTTCGATCCCAGCTCACTTAAGCTCAGATGAACTTCAAAATTAACCCACACCATCAGGGAAGGAATTCGAACACATCAAAGGGTCAAAATCAACTCACATGCAAATTTCCTTCATAAAGGACCAACACCACTTAAGCTATAAATATGTTTTCATGGAAATAGCTCACCGAAGATAAGACTGGTGGCTCACACACATGAGGAAGTTTCATCTAGTTGAGACGAAGCCCTGTTGAGCAGCAATTGAGCTTGTTCTAAGTGGATAACTTGGAAGGCCAAGGATCAAGCTTTGGAGCTTCGATCTTGATCGAAGTCCCTCCTCCAATGGCTTTAGAGCTTGGGAAATGGCTTGGATAGCTTCGACGATGTGCGTAGAAGGTGTGTAAGAGGAATTGGATTGAGATGGAGTATTGGAAAAGTTAGGATCAAAATTAGCCTCCCTTATTTCAGTTTTGCATGGGAAGAAGAAATTCCACAAGGGGAGAGCTTGGGATGGCTCTAGGAATTATAGGGAGACTTGAATTCATGTTAGGAAGCTCTCACTAATCGAAGTAATCACTTTCCCGTTCGAATTAAAAGGGTATACCACTCGATTTGCTGAGTTGGATGGATAGGATTGCTTCCTTTTTTTTGGTTGGCCAGCCATCGTTAGAGCGCCAAAAGGGTCTCAATCGAGTCCACGTGGCTTGTATGGATTGGGAGAAGCCATGGTAGGAGGCTTCAAGCTAGATTTGGGCAAATTGGGTTTCCTTGATCCTTTGGGTGTTCGGCTTGTATGGGAGGTGAGTTGGCTCACTTCTCTTTAGTCCATGGCAAGTCCTAACAGCTTGTAGAGTCAACTAGGAGGCTTAGGGATCCCTCATTTGGGTGAGTGAGGGCTACCAAGGTGAAAGGAGGGTGGACTTTGCCATTTTTGGCAAAATCCCACATGAGGGAGAGGATCCATGGAGGATTTGCATTGGGCTTGGCTCCAAGTGGGTTTGGGTTGGCTTTGGTTTGACCTAGGTTGAGTTTGGGTTGGGTTTAGTTAGCCATCAAAGTCCTATGAGTTGGTTTTATGGGTTTTGGCTTCATTTGGTCAAATGGGTTCATATTGGGCCATGTTGGGATAGGTTTACCAATTGATCAAATTAGGTCAAACTAAGGCTTGGGTTAGGTTCAAATGATGATTTGAAGAGTTTTTTTTTTCAAGTGGTTTTAGTCAAATTGGCATAGGTTTAATTTTGGCTTACTTGGATTCATATAGGTCAAATGGGCTAAATTGACCAATTTGACCAAATTGACCAAATTGATCAAATTGGGTTGGGTTAGGTATTTGTTCAAGTTCAATTGGTCAATTAAAAATGATTGTAGGCTTTGGTTTGAATCAATTTGGATTTAATTTGAATTTAACACTTTTAGGTTATATATGGGCTAGGGTAGGTCAGTTATTGGTCAAATTAGTAGGATCAATTATGGCTTTGATAAGATATTAATTATGAATGAGAATTGAAGGCGATGGTTTATAATGTTGGGTTTGATATGATTTGACCTATTTTGGCCTTTTAGGTGAATTTGGGTCAACTTGGGTCAAATGGCCAATTGGACTTGGTTTGGCTCAATTGAGAGCCAAGTCATGTTCAATCATTGATCATGGGTTGGTGTGAATCAATGGTTTCACTCAATTTGGTGTAGGGTGGATTTTGGTTAGTTTAGGTTTCATTTGGGCTAAAGGATGACTTGGTCAAATGACCAAGTTGACTTGGTTTGACCCAATTCAAGGTGGTTCATCATCCTAGGGTGATTGATGATCATGATATGAGGCTTGGATGGGCTTGGTTCAATCTAATTTGGGTTGTATTAGAACTTGGCTCAAAAAATTCTTTTAGGCTACTTTGGGTCAAGTGGACCTAAATGGGTCAATTGGCCTGATTTTGGCTTGATTCAATTTTAGTTGAACTTATACATGAGCCTAGTATTAAAATATAAATTCAAATGCAATCAATTTGGAGTCTAATAAATTTTGGTTCATCTGAAGTTTTCAAGTCAAAGGGCTGATTTGGGCTTGACTTGGGTTTACTTGTTGAAGGAATGATTGATTCAAGAGAAAATCCATTGATTTTAGCTTGGTTTGGATAGGATTTGGCCAAGTTTAAGGAAATGACTTAAATGGCTTGAATTGGGTTTTTGTTTGATTTTGGATTTAGTTTTGGCTATTTGAATTTATATTTCATTTATATTTGGGAATATAAATGAAGATATAATTGATTCATGAGAGAATCACTTGAGTTTGGAGTGACTTTGAAGCAAATTTGACCCAGCTTAAGGATGTAGGTCAAAAGGGCTAAGGAGGAAATCAATTTAGTTTGATTTATTATTGGTCATTGAAATGTGGGTTTGTTGACCTCACTTTTGGAGTGAGCTATCAACCTCCTCTTGTTAGACTTAGAACTCTTCTAGGCACTAAGAACTCCTTAGTCATAAGATACTTTTAGAGATTAGGTGAACACTTATAATAGGATTAGGCCATGCCTTAGGACTTAAGGAAATCACCTACCCTATAACATAAACCCGATCCATATGCATCTTCTCAAATCAAACTCACATTCAAATCTCAAACCAAATCTCAAACTCAAATTCAAATTTTAAATCTAATTCCAAATTTGACTCAAAATGATTGAAACCCAAAATCAAATTCAAATTCTAAGACCCTTTCTAAGCTATATGAACCACCTTCATAAGCTTAGCCAAAACCCCCTTTAAATCAAATCAAATTCTATTGATTTGTTTATAAATCAATTATTGCTTCATTTATAAATGAAATCCATATCCAAATGATCAAAACTAAATCAAACTGAACTAAAACCCTTTTAAGCCAGATGGACCCACCTCCATGTGCTTAACCAAAATAACCTTTAAACTAATACAAACTCAATCAATTTTCTTATAAATCAATTGTTCCTTCATTTATATTCACAAATATAAAAGAAATCTATATCCAAATGACTATAACTATATCCAAAATCAAATCCAAACCCAATCTAAGCCTTTCAAGCCAATTCTTTGGACTTAGCCAAATTCTATTTATATCAAGTCAAAATCATGGATTTTCTCTTAAATCAATCATTCCTTCAATCATCTATCCAAATATAAATAAAACCTACAATCATCAAACCAAATTCAAGTTAACCCAAGTTAAGCCTAACTTAGCCCTTTTGACTTGAAACTTTCAATTCAGCCAAAATCTCTTAGACTCCAAATTGATTACCGTTGAATTTATATTCAAATCTAGGGCTCATATATAAGTTCAACAAAACTCGAATCAAACTAAAATCAAACCAATTGACCAACTTAGGTCCACTTGACCCAAAGTGACCTAAAGGACCCATTTGAGCCAACTTTCAATCCAACCCAAACTAAGATCACTAAAATCTTCTACCATGATTGTTGATCACCCCAGGATGATCAATTGCAGTCAATTAGGTTAAGCCAAGTCAACTTAGTCATTTGATAAAGCCAACCCTTAGCCCAAATGAACCAAAATTAGCCAAAACTCATCATACATCAAATTGATTGAAATCAATGATTTGAATTAACCCAAAATCAATATTTAAATATGACTTTACCACCAATTGAGCCAAACTAAGCCCAATCAGCCATTCGATCCAAGTTGACCCAAATTGGCCTAAAGGACCAAATTGGGTCAAATCATGGTCTAACCCAAATTGATTGCAACAAATGGCTCAAGTTTATTCCAAATTGATTATTGAACTTAACCAAAGCCATAATTGAGCCTAATTTGACCAATTGGTAAACTTGACCCAACCTAGCCCAAATTGACCTAAAGGGTCAAATTAGCTAAAATTTAAATTAAATTCAAATTGATTCAAACTAAAGGCTACGTTCATCTTCAATTAGCCAATTAAACATGAATCAACCCATAACCCAAGCCAATTTGGCCAATTTTGGTTAAATTGGTCAATTTGACCCATTTGTCCCATTTGATTTCAAATGTGCCAAAATCAATCCTAAGCCAAATTAAATCAAATTGATCATACCAAAATACTTTAAATTATCATTAGAACCTAACCTAAGCCTTGGTTTGACCAAATTTGACCAATTGGTGAACCTAATCTGATATGACTCAACGTGACCCATATGACCCAAATTGAGCCAAATCCCTTGAAATCAAGACATGACCTATTGGGGGCTGATCAAAGTTGGCCCAAACCCATTTGGGGTCAGCCTAAAATTAACCCAACCTAATTAAATCTCTTATGGATCTTCCCCAACATAGGATTCCACCCAACCTCATTTAAATCTCCCCATCACATGCATTCAACTTCTCCCAAACACTTGCATTTAATGGAGCTGGTCCTATGGCAGCAAATGAAGACTTCAATCAAGCCATCATCCATCACAACCACCTCTCCATCACATTTATTCAAATTTTGGCCACCATTAAAAGAGGGTGAATAGAGATAGTAAAGAGATCTAATTTTGGCAAGAGAGACCCTCTTGGAACTCCCAAAGCAACTAGCCACCACTTCCCCACTTCTCTTGAGCCAAAAAATATCAAAACCTGATGGATTCTGGTGAGGAAGTGGTGGCGATTGAAGAATACATCATTCATAAGTGAAGGTGAAGACTACACTCATTCCAAAGCTTCTTCTTGCACCTAGGAGCTCGCTTGGATCTTCACCGCCACCGAAAACCATCCCTGGTGAGGTAATTTTGCAAAAGTTTAGTCGGCCTTAGGAACTTCTATTTGTGTCAATTCTTGCATAATTTTTAGGAATTTTCTTAGAGAAGCTCTGCATTTTCCATTATATTTAGTCTTAATATGAATCGGGAAATTTTTTGGTGAAAATTACCGCGAAAAAGAGCCCATTTGGATGAGATTTCATTCTGATTTAGCAAATAATTACACAATTTGCCCGATTTTATTATTCATTGGATTCTGTGAAGCAGTAATCGTCTGATCTCCCATTCAGAGAGATGGGATGACTCGGATCACATAGATCGTGTGATCCTGATCCCGTCTCACGCAACGATCCGCGTGATCTCAGCCATTCAGACTGTAGATCAGATTCGGATCGTCCGAATCACACGTCGTTCTGCGTGGTTCACACCCTCAAACCTGCGGATCAGATTTGGACCTTCCAATCCATGATTGAATGGTCCAATCGATCGTACGCCGCCATGTTCATCCGTGCTTTCCGCTTTTTGCGGCCGCAGCCAATTGCGCGCGCCGTGGCACCGTGATGGGGACTGTGGCAACCCCTTGTGTGGTGCCACGTGGCATTGCGTTCCCACGGCAGCACCGCGAGTGGTGTTGATTGGGTTAAGTGGGAAAACTACCTATTTTCTGATTTTAAAAATTATTTATGTCCTAAAACTTTAAAAATTCATAACAAATAAAATACTTAGAAAATAATTACAAATAAGAGCTCGTTAGATCCATCTTTCCGAGAGGAATCCAATGAATGAAAATACTCCAAATTCCAAAAAATGGTTTGAGCATAATTTAAGTTTTAGTGAAAATTAAATTTCATTAAATACTCTAAAAGTACATGTTTGATTGAATTGAAACTTTTAGATATTAAAATTGGAGTAAAAACACATCTACCATAGAAATCTCATATGAAAAGGATTTTTGGATTGGGAGAAATTAAATTTTGAAGTTTAGATTGTTCATTTTAATAAAACAAACCAATTAAAAATCCATAGAATTACAGAAAAATCTTCAAAATAACTTAACTCACTTCAGTTATCATCTAGGATCTTTAAGAAAATAATGTGATTTTATAAAGCCTAATGAACTCCAAACAAACACTTAAGATTAAAGTTTAATCAATTAAAGAATTAATTAAAACATAACCTAAAAAATAATTTTAATATCAAATGAAAATTAAAAATGATATAATACCCAAATGATTAGTAATCAAACCTTAATCCAGAAAAGTATCATATATCACTCAAATGAAATTAAAATTAACTAAACCTAATTGAGTTAATGAAATCTAGTTAAATGATGAGATCTTTAAATCAAACTAATAATTGAATAAATCAATGAAACTTTGATATAAAACCAAACCAATCTTGTCAAACCTACGCCAAGCATTGAACCTTAATCATATGAAACTAATTAACAAATTAAAATAAATTAAATATTAATTAATCATTAAATAAAGTCAATCAAATTAAACCAAATAAAGCTAAAGTAAACTTAATTAAGATATGATTGAATCACATTTAAAATCAATCCATTTGTAATAAGATGATTAATTAGCCATTAATACATAAACCTAACAACTAATTCAAACATGAATGAAATCTAATGAACATAATACATGAAAAAAAAAATCAACCTAACTATGATTATGAATAGCCAAAGTTTAATTGAAATAAAAAAATAATTAATTAATTCACTTAATCTAATCAAATGATAATAATAATGACAACCCTTTAATCAATAAAATTTTGGTAAATACTTAATTAAAACTATCAAATCAAATAATTCATATATGGGTAATTAAGTCATTAATCTCAAATTAAACAAACCTTTAATTAATCTAATGATTTAAAAATTTAATTACCCTTAGTCAAACTTAATTAATTAAAGATTTAATTAATGCAAACTTAATAAATTAATCCATCATCTCAATGAACCAAATTAATTTTATAAATCACATTAAAATTAATTCAAATCAAACACTTAATTAATCTACTAATTAATTTGATCACACCTCTTAAATAAATTAATTAAGTTAATCAAATTAATCATATTAAATTTAAGCTTAATCAAACATAAAATGCAATTAAATGCTAATCAAATCCTAATTTAAACTTAATTCATTAAGCTATTAATTACATCATTAACCTAAATAAATATGAAATCAAATTAAAAATTAAACAAATCTTTATTTAATTTAATAATTGATCACACCTCTTAAATAAACTAATTAAGTTAATCAAATTAATTGTATTAAACTTAAGCTTAATCAAACATAAATTTGAAAATAATTAAAGTGCAATTAAAATCAAATCCTAAATTAAATCATTGTCATTAATTATATCATCAACCTAAATAAATATGAAACCAAATTAAAAATTAAACAAATCCTTATTTAATTTAATAATAAACCTAAACATACTTTTTAATTAAACTAATAATCACATTGAACCTAAGAAAACCCATAGATCAATAAAGCTAATCAAATCAAATTAAATCAAATAAAGAAAGAGTCTCTTCAATTTAATATGTAATCAAATCAAATATCACTCAACCTACTTAAATAAGATAAACTAATTAACTATCCAATGTATGAAATCAAAATATAAACCAAACTTTGATAAACATGACAAATGGATGAGATTAAAAATAAAATTCTAATTATAAAAAATCAAACTCAATTAAAATCAAAATAAAATCCCAATTAATCTAATTCAATCAAACTATAAATAAATGGACCATAATCAAATCAAATAAACATAAAATTAAATCACATAATTATAATCAGAGAAAAGAATTAGATATTAATTTAAAAGGATATTGAATTATCAAGATTTAATTGAATCATAACATCTAATTAAAAATTAATCAATCCAAAACACGTGGATTTAAACAAACTTAAACTTCATTTGATATTAAGGATATTGAATTATCAAAATGTAATTAAATCAACACATTTAATCCAAAATTAGCCAATCAAATACATGAAGATTAAACTAACTCAAATTCTAAAATTTAAATTAAATCAATTAAATCAAATAAAATAAATTACATAAATTCAAATGGGCTAATCTAATTAAATACTAATAAAATACATGTCTTAGCTAGGCTTGTGTGGCATGTCTTAGCTAGGTTTTAAGGTTAAGATTTTCTAAGTGTAAAAGGATTCAACTTAGAGGGTGGTTTCATTTAAGTGAGTTAATTGATTTGTTAATTTTATTTGATAATTTGATTTGGTTTGAATGAAGTTACACTTAATTACTAAGTGTTGTAAAGGGAGGAAAAGAGAAGAGAACTTCTCTTTTCTCCCTACCTTAAGTAATTTTTAAGAAAGATTCATTAATGATTTTTATTTAGTGAATGTTTTATTATGCATTTTAATTAATCCTAAGGTTAGATTTGCTCTAAATAAACTTATTCAATAAGAAAGGT
This sequence comes from Cymbidium sinense, assembly GCA_021442155.1. Lineage (NCBI taxonomy): Eukaryota > Viridiplantae > Streptophyta > Magnoliopsida > Asparagales > Orchidaceae > Cymbidium > Cymbidium sinense. Next base: position 135,633,088 of record CM038216.1, read on the forward strand.
ATTTTCAGATTAATTAAAGTGAATTACTATCATAAAACCACAATCATTTATTTCTTTCTAACATGTGTATCATGCATTTGAAATGATTGTAAGCATATTTATACATGAAAATGCAAATATTTAACATACCTTAATGATGAATGCTAAGAGATGTTGCTTAAGGAAAATTTGGATATTTCATGATGCATGATTTTGTTATGTAGAAAATATAGGGATTCTTTTATCCATTAATCAAATGCATATTTACATGTATGAAAGACATAAGTGAGTATGACGCCATTATTTTCTACACCAATGGTATAAGATAGAAGATCTTCTTAGGGCTACTTAAAGCCTCGCAACCCCGGGATGTCCAGAGTAGTATACCACTTTTCTTAAATACATGTGCATTTACAAAAAGAAAGCAAATGGATGAAGAATTATGCAAAAGGTTTATGTTTGTTTGTTTGATTTGGCTATGCAATTTACATGTGTAGATGTGAAGATACTTCTTAAGTTATAACATTGAAGTAGATAGGAATGGATTTAAGCAAGTGTTGTGTTCTTTTCAAATGAACTATACACTTTGCAAATCCTATTCAAATCTATGTTAAAAAAAGAGAAGAAGATCACATAACACATTTTATATTATAACCACATGCAAGCTTATAAGTATTTATAAGTAGCATACCTTCATTTATGATATTTGATTTATAGGCTTTGAAAATAATTTTTGATTTAATAGTGATAATAGCCATTCATATTCTTACTTTAGCCAAAATATGCAATTTGACATAAAGGAAATATTTCATTTATTTTGATTTTTTAAAAGATATGAATGCATGATTTTCATATGGAAAATAACATTTAACATGCTTGGAAAAGATAAAGTGATGTAAGCATATGATTTCATTCACCTTAATTAATTCCTAAAGACAATCCTATAAAATAAGATCATTTAAAGTGAATCAAAATTTCTTTAAGGGAATTTTTATTTTTGTTTTGAGTTTGATTTGATTTAGAAAATGTGAAAAGAGTGTTTTTTGGTCCGAACCCCTTTCCCCCATGTGTGTGTTGATTTAGTTTAATTTTTAGAACCATTAAGTTGATTTTATGTTTTGTTTAGGTTAAGGTGTGAATTAAGTCCATTAATTACCCCTTACCTACACCACTTTAATATAATTAACCTAATAATTATGAGCCAACATATGTTATGCAATCACATTGAATTTAAATCAACAACGCACCTAAGAAAAGAAGGGGCCTAATGTAATTAGCTCATAATTATTGATTAATTAAACTAAAGGGTTTAATTAAGTACTTTCATAATCTTCTCGCACATATGAGTTGGATATGATTTTCTTAAATTAACCTTAGGCTTTTGAACACCTAAGGATCTACCCAGCAAAGGATTGATTAAGTTTAGATTGATTTTGAAAATTTGATTAAGCTAATTAAGTAGATCATTATTGGATTAATCCTTAATTACTTTTGGATTAAGAAAGGAATGGGGTTTAGGGAATGACTTAGGGAAAATACCCTAAACCCATTCCATAAACCTTTTCTTCACTTAAACAAAGTTTAATTATCTTAATTAAGTGATTAAACTACTATTTACATTCTTAATTACTCTTAATTATATTAAGATGGTGATTAGAGATTCATTAATTGATTTACCTAATCAACTCATTAATAAATTTCAAGAAAATTAGGGGAGGCAGAGGTCATCCCACTAAATATATTTGACAAATTTGGAATTAATTAATGAAATAATCAAGGAGTAATTAGGATGATGAGATTTCTAATTAAACTCTAATTAAGGAAAATCCACTATTCAAAGTCATTTAGAAGCAATTTTATTGGATTCCCCTCTAAATTATCTTTAAAATGAGCCCTCATTTATATTTTTATGATTTTTTTATATTTAATTATGAATTTAGGAAGTTTCAGTGATTAAGGGATAAATAAATAACCCTAATTATATAACTAATCCTATTGGTGCCACATGGGCTGCTGATGCGGCATGTGCTTTCCATGTGGCATGATAGGATTGGTTATTTAAATTGTCAAATCCTATGCCAGGTCAGCCGGCGGTGCTATGCACTTTCTACTTGGTCATCCGATCGAGGATCAAACGGTCACGATAAAACCCATGGATCTAAAGGATTAATCAATGGATCTAACATATTTTAATCAGGATCGTCCATCCAAAATACATGGGATGGACAGTCCATGATTCATCCCTGCCCTTGCCTACGGGAGACGGAGACCGTCCATCCTCCATGGCTTGATCCAAGCTCACTTGAGCTCGGTGGGCTAGGATTCAACCCGCACTATCTAGAAGCAAGGAGAAGAAGATCCAACGGTAGAATTCTATTAGGATTACACTTCCCTTCATAAAGGACCAAAGAATTTTGAATGTAACCTCAGTTTTGAGGCATACCTCATCAGAGGCTATCACCGACGCTCCCAACCATTGAGGTAGCTTCGTCTAGTTGAGATGAAGCCCTGTTGAAGGTTTAAAGGTTCAATTTGCAGTGGATCTTCTAATTGACCAAAGCTCCCTTTAATGGCTTGTGGCTTTTGTCTAACTCCCCCTTCTCGTGGCTTGGTTGCTTGGAAAACATCTTGGGTTAGCTCGACTTGCCTCCCTGATGGTGCTTGCAAGAGCAATTAGACTTTGGTTGGGTATTAAGTAAGTTGGAACTCTCCCTCACATCCCGTGTTTTCAGCTTAGGCAAAACTAAGAATGGCAATTTCAAATGAGCTTAGGAATCCTTAGGGAAGCTTGTGGATGCTTGCCTTTGATCCTCTGAGCTCAGTCAAATGCAAGAGAGATGAATTGGAATGGAATGAGGGGGAGTATATCTCCCCCTACTTGAATCAGACGGTCGTGAGCCTCCTTGCCATTTTGATCAAAATGATCTCATGGAATGGGTTGTTTAGGTTGTTAGGAGTGCCATGTGGTTCGATTTTTGTAGAGGACTGGGAGTGTGGAGGTGCACATGGGTTAAAATGAGTGGAGGAGGTGATCCATGTGGAGAATTTTGAGTGGAGTGGTCAGTTTTGGCTTTGGGTTGGGTTTGGATGACCCAAACCCATTGGGTCTTGTGCATCACCCTCCTTGGTGTCCAAATGGTCCACTAGGAGGGTGTCAAGTGGCCATGAAAAATATTTGACAAAATTCCAAGTGGAATTGGCCATAGGTTACCCTTTGACCTAAGGATAAAATGGTCATTTGGCTTTGATTTTGATTTAGGCAGATTTGAGATGATTGAAAAATGGGTTATGCTAATTTTCAATAAAATTTGGGATTGATTTGATATCATTTTGCTCATTGTTGACCCATTTAGGTCAAAATGGGTCAAGTTGACCAATTGGTCAAATTGGGTCAAACCATGGGTTAGGTCAAGTTCAAATGATCATTTGAAATGTTTTGGTATAATTGGTTTGGTTCAATTTGATTTATATTTAGTTTTGGGCCATTTGAGTTCACTTATGTCAGATGGGTCAAGTTGATCAATTTGACCTAATTGGGTTGGGTTATGGGTTGGTTTAGGTTTGGTTGGTCATGTAAAATGTTTTGCAAGCTTTAGTTTCAATCAATTTTGGTTTGGTTTGATTTTGGCTTGATTTGACTTTTTAGGTCAAGTTGGGTTCATGGTCGATTGGGCTATGTTGGGTCTAGTTGGCCAATTGAGGCTTTGATTAAGTTCAACAAGTGATTTAGAATGAATTTGACCCATTAGTTATAATCAATTTGGCTTAGATCAAGATTTGACACATTTTAAATTTTTAGGTCAACTTGGGTCAACTTGGGTCAAGTGTCCAATTGGGCTAAGTTTGGCTCAAATGATGACTTAGTTAAGTCCAATCATTGATCATGAATTAGTTTTGATAATTAGTTTCAATTAATTTGGCCTATGGTGGATTTAGACTAATTTGGGTTAAGTGTTGACTTGGTCAATGGCTAGGTTTGACTTGATTTGATCCAATTTGAGTGATTGATCATCTTATGATGATTGTTGCTCACAATGTGAGGCTTAGTTCAATCTAATTTGGGTTGGATTAGAATTTGGCTCAAAAAGGTACTTTTAGGTCACTTTGGGTCAAGTGAGCCTAAGTGGGTCAATTGACTTGATCAAAGCTTGATTCAAGTTTGGTTGAACTCACATATGGATTTATGATTGAAATATAAAATGATTTAGAGTCAAATGGGTTTTGATTCATTTGGCAATTTCAAGTTCAAAAGATGAACATGGTTTGGTTTGGGTTTGAGTTTTGAATTTAGTTTTGGTTTGATGATTGAAGTTTATGATTGAATTTGGTTTGTGATTGAAGGATTGTTTGTTTGAATAGAAAATCCAAAGGTTTGAATTGATTTGAGTTTGATTTGGCTAAGTTCAAGAAATTGACTTGAAAGAGCTTAAGTTGGATTTTGATTATATTTGGATTTGAGTTTTGAATTTGGTTTTGGGTATTTGAATTTATATTTCATTTATATTTGTGAATATAAATGAGAATATAAATTGGTTATGAGAAAATCTTTTGAATTTGGAATGATTTGGATTTAATTTGAACTAAGTCCATAAGATGAAATCAAAGGCTTAGGAAAGATTTTGGATTTGATTGACTCATGGGTTTCAATCATTTGGTATTGATTTCAGTTTGAAGTTGGTTTGGAGTTGAAGTTGATTTGAATTTGAAGTTTTACTTGAAATAAGGAAGTAAGGATTTGGTTCAAGCTATAGGGTAGGAAAATTTTCTTAACACCCCTAAGGCATGACCTATTCCTATGGCTAACTCTTCTAAGTTTCCAGGGTTAAGTTGAGTGTTCACCTAATCACTAGAAGTGACTTAAGACTAAGGAACTCTTAGTATCTAAGAGGAGTCCTATGTCTAAGATGGAGAGGTTGAGAGCTTGTTCTAAAAATTAGGTCAACAGGGCTACAAGCATAAATCCTCACCTCTTTGGCATTTTCACAATCTTGTGTTGATGGATTATAAGTCCTAACAATCTAATAAAATTTTAACTCAAACAAATAAATCTCTTCAATTTTAAATATATAAAGCCCAATTATGTGGTAGATTGGAATTCTCACTAGGCTTCCTAGTATCATGAGCATTCCTTACTCATCTCCCTTTGACTTCCAAAATAAGTCTCTCCTTTTGATCTACCCCATTTGATGTTCTAACATAGCCAATCCTTTGATAGTCTAGCCTTGAAATCTTTAGAGACCTTAATTGTCTACTTTAATTGAGAGTATTCCTAAGGGATCCCATTCCTTCAGATGTAATTAACTATGGGGGCTTGCCTCCATAGAGAACTTAACGAAGCTGACTTAAAATAAACACTACTTTACTTTTTCTTGTAAAGTAGGAGAAAGATCTCTGGTACATTTGAAGACCCATCATGCTTTAGGAGTCCTTATTAGGTGATTAGGTCCATTATAGGGTGGTGATTTCTATCTTTTGAGATAGTATATCATTCCTTAATGTCGTACTTGATCACTTTAATAAGTACCCCCTAAGATCTGCATGGTGTCCCACATCAAAAAATAAACACCACAGTGCTTCATTTATATTTATGAATATAAATAAAGGAATAATTGATTTATAAAGAAGTTAATTGATTTTAGGTTGATTTGAGTTAAGATTTGATTAAGCTTATGGAGGTAGGCCCGTATGGCTTAAGAAGGGTCTTGGCTTGATTTGATTTTGTTTTTGGTCATTTGAGTATGGATTTCATTTATATTTGTGAATATAAATGAAGGGATAATTTATTTATTAAGAAATCAATCAAGTTTGGGATAATTTAGGTGGAGATTTGGCTAAGTTTATTAAAATGGGTTATATGGCTTAGGAAGGAATTTTGGAACTTGGATTTGATTTTAGGATTGAATTATTTGAAGTTGAATTTGAATTGGAATTTGATAAATGATTGAGAGATTGAATTGATCTTTGAGAAAATCAAATGAATTGGGATTGACTTGAATTTGGTTAAGGCTAAGTCCATAAGATGAAATCAAAGGGATTAGAAAGGGTTTTGAATTCAATCATAAGGTTCATGGAAAATTTTGAGCTTAGATTTGACCATGAGATTGATTATGAGTCTTGAAGATTTGGTATGAATTTGAGGTTTGGTTTGAGAAGGAAAGCTTGGATTGGGTTTAAGCTATAAGGTAGGCAAGTCTTCCTAAGTCCCTAAGGCATAGCCTATTCATATGGTTAACACTTATAAGTCTCTAGGCTTATGTTAAGTGTTCACCTAATCATTAGAAGTGTCTTAAGTATAAGGTGCTCTTACTGTCTATAAGAGTCCTAAATCTATAATGAGAAAGTTGAAAACTCACTCTAAAAATGAGGTCAATAGTACCCAACAGAGTATGACCAAGCGCTATACCCCAAAGGTTATTCAATGCTGAAATTTAATACTTTTGATGGCAATGGCAATCCCAGACAACACTTAGCACAGTTAAAGTGACGTGTGGCAATACTGGAGGAAATGATGTATTATTATTTCATCAGTTTATTAGTAGTTTAAGATCAACTGCTTTTGAATGGTATGCCTAATTGCCAAACGACTTGGTTAAGACTTTTGCCGAGTTAGTGACTATGTTTGTCAAGTGATTCACGAGTGCAGTAAAAAAGAAAACTATTGCTGACCTCGCCTTAGAGAAGAGAAGAAAGGATGAGTTAGTAACTAAATATATTATATGCTGGCATAATATGAGCATGAGTTGTGAACAATAATTGGAGGAAGAGCATGTGATCTAGTTGTTGATGGAAAATATTGATGATAAGATGACACCATATATGTGCATGGCTTCTATCACTACCTTGTAGGAGCTGCTTGATCAAGTAGCCAAGTTTGAGAAGCTAAAATTTTCAAAGTATGAAAATTATTCACACAAAACAAAAAAGGAGTAAGCCTTTAGAATCAAGGAGGAGTGAATCACACTCAACTTCTTATAACTCATGCAAGGGAAAATGGGAAGCTTACAATGTTGATGAAGGAAAACAACACATTTACGTTGAAGAAAGAGTCAAACAACCAATAAACCATCAGACAAAACTTATCTTTGGAGGCAACGATAAACCTCAAAACTTCTCAAGTGGTGGAGAGTGCACAAGGCAATCAATGGGAGATATGGAATGTATACAACCATCTCTCAAAGAAAATATGAACAAAGAATAATCTTCTAAGAGAGAAAGTGTGGCTAAATTATTTCACCCGACACTCTAAGCTAGAATGGAATTACTGGAATGCAAAAGTCCAGAGGAATCAAATCAAACTAATAATCTGAACTTCTGCCCATATCATTGAGTGGTTAGCTATTCAATTGAAGATTATTATGTATTCAAAGACTGGCTAGACAAAAATACAGGAAAGGTGAATTCATGCTATCCAATAGTGTCCTTATTCACCCAAAGAAAGAATCTACAAGGGTGGTTACGTCCTCTCCTGTGCCCTCACAAAAAAATAAAGTAAAAGAAAAGATAATTGGAGATGATCGATAGGAAACTGCAGTCTCAAAGAAGACATTGAAAATGCTAAAGAAACTGGAAGGTGTCCCTTGTGTCAAGTGGAAGTCACTGTTTGAACCATTACTTGGGCTAAAAGATATACCAAAAGCATGCACTTCAGCCACTCAAAGATACTTCAAGAAGGCTGACATATTGCAGTGTGAGAAATAGCCTATTCAAGGTGAACCAAGTGCATCTAAGTAACAAGAAAAATAAAAGAATATTAAGAAGAAGACTACAACACAAAAGATTATTAATAATCTGGAAGAATATCAACAATCGACGAGGCAACCTATCAAGTTGGCTGAATTCATGTCGGGACTCCAAATCACTGAGATAAGTAGAGAATAATATGATATTGAAGAATATTGCCTAGAGAGATGTGTCATCTTATGTCGGTAATGTTAGATGCCTCTCTACGAAGCTCTTGCTCAGGTGATAGAGGGAACCAACCAATTTTATTAAATATAATATGTTTAGGTAACATTGGAAAATTTATCTCATCAAGAAGAAAAATTCTCAAAAGGGTAATATCTGAAGCATGTCTGATGGCAACACAAGCAGATGATAGCTCAGAAGAAGACCTATGCTTCCCTGATTGGGACGATTCAAGATCTTCAATGAAATCTCACATGGAGCGTATAAAATTGGATAGTGATTTAGAAGCTTCAGGGATAAATGGTGATTGTGAAGTTGATACTTCTTTAGAAGAGTTTGAGCTAGATAGAGTGGCCCATGTGTAACTCAGAAGTGGCAAAACATTACAAACGCCACTAAGGAAAGACCCTTTAAATAAAGTCAAAGATAAAAATATTGAAATTAATGAAAGCATTATTCCTAAAGAGCCCAATAAGAAGTCTGACCCTAGTAAGAGAATTGAATATAATATCCTGTCACATTTAAGGAAGATCCCTGCACAATTGAGCATGTACAAGGCCCTCTTAATGTCGAAGGATCTTTGTGAAACCTTAATTCAAGCTCTTAATAATCTAAAAAATTTTGAAGCATATTTTGCAGAATGGTGTATGATTGAAGTTTTACAATCTCATGATCTCCCGACAGTCACTTTCTTTAAAGAAGATATTATGCTAGGAACATCAGAACATAATCGTCCATTGTATGTCAATGCGGTGAGCGATAATGTTATGATAAATTGAATCTTGATCGACCCAAGCTCATCGATTAACCTCATGAGTCTATGAGCATTGAGGGGGTTATCTCTTGACATTCAACATCTTGGGCGAGGTAAGCTGATGATTCATGGCTTCAATGAAAAAGGACAAAAGACTCTCGGATCGTTCATTTTGCTGCTCAAACTTGGAGAGCTATACACTGAAGCCAAATTTCATGTGATAGATGCTGATACTTCATTCAACAATTTATTGGTACATTCTTGGCTACATGAATACATAATGATTCTATCCACCTTACATTAGTGCATCAAATACTTGAAGAATGGAGAAGAGCACGTGATCCCTAGTAATCTTCAACTGTTTGATGTCCATGAGGAAAAGATCTATGAAGATGTCAATTATTTCCTTCAAAAGGATACTAAGCCTCAACAATCAACTCCATCAATCTCAAAGACTACAAAATAGCTGAATGAAGAGAAAGAAGATAGAAACAAAAAGGAAGAAAGAAGGCGATATCGATTCTTCCTAAAATATTTGAAATATCATCCAAGCTAAAGAGGTCAATTCCTCACTTGGTTAGTAATACAGAGGAAGAGGATAAAAGTATTGTCAAGCCCAACAAGACCTATGAATCTTCTAAGAAGGGAAAGAAGAAAGCATAATACTCTGATTTAGATTATGAGTTTGAATCAATCTATGAAGGTCATGTACAATATACCTATACAATAAGGGAGGCAAGCCTACTAATATCAAATGATTCACTTGTGATCACACCAGTCCCTTCACAATACTTCAATGAAATCACTCCACATGAAGTCCACACTACTGAGGAGTTGAAGACCTTTTATGTACCTCCTTTGCACGGTAGTGATATACCTGGAACCTATTTCTACAGTCCGAAGAGTGTTATCATCAAGATTCTGATTGGCTTATGCAATTTGATGAATCTAATGATATAATTCCCACAAGGATACCGAAATACTATCCTCTAAAGAATTGAAGAATGATGCACAAATTGGGGGTTGATGTCTGAATGGACGAGTGGCGAGCTCACCTCTTTGATGCTCTTTCGAGTATAAAGAGCCCATAAGCCTCATGAAAAAAAGGATAACTACACCACTGAAGCTCTTGGATATGTTTGGCATAAATACTGTCAATGTAGAACCTATTATGCGATAATAGAAGAAGAGATTGAGACTAAGACTGAAAATGAAGATGAATTTTATGAAGTTAATCTCATAAATGATGGGGAGGTAGAAGCCAAGCCTGCACCTGATGAACTTGAAGATGGTGGTCAAGCAACTGCCATGGATGAGTTGAAAGAAATCAACTTGGGAATAAAAGATGAACCCCAACTAACTTTCGTCAGTGCCCTTCTACCTGATGGAAACATTAAAGAAGTGAAATCTATGTTATATGAATTTAGGGACTATTTTGCTTGGACATATTTTGAAATGCCAAGCTTATCACCTGATGTGACAGTTCACAGATTAGCTATTAATCTAGATGCAATACCAGTTAAACAAGCTCCTAGAAAAATGAGATTGGAGATTGAGGAACAGGTGACTGCAGAGACTAAAAGCTTAATGAACCAGGCTTCATTTGGGAAGAGAAGTATGTCAATGTGTAAGGGTCCCAATCCATATTTTGGATGATCTCCTTTGGCACTAGCGGCTTTAGATCTATATACCTGAGACTAGAGGAAATCAAATGCCTGATCTGTCCTATCATCACTATCATCAATATTGATATCATCAATAAGATAACCTTGAGGCTTGTCATCCAGGAACTTGTTTAGAAATACTGTAATGAAAGGAACATAGGAGTTTGTCGCTAGGTATTTGACCAAACAGGATTGTCCAGTTCCTATAGAACGTCCTGGTATATGTGTGTCTGATCTTTATGGACTAAGAGGAAAAGTACAATATGTAAATCCAGCATGGGGTGCGAAAGGATTTGATCCTTTTGTTCTAGGGGGAATAACTTCTCATCATATTGTAGCAGGTACATTAGGCATATTAGCGGGTTTATTCCATCTTAGTATTTGTCCGCCTCAACGTTTATACAAAGGATTACACACAAAGTGAAAAAGAAGTACATACTTATTTTGTTACCAAAACTGCGCCTAATGGATAGCCAACATTGTTCCAATGAGAAAAAAAATGGTCAAATATGTATCTACATTGACTTTAGAGATCTAAATAAAACATGCCCAAAAAATAACTTTCCACTTCCAATATCAGAATTACTAGTGGATAATACTTCCAACTACGATATGTTCTCATTCATAGATGGATCAGCAGGCTACAATCAAATCAAGATGGCTCTTGAAGATGAGAAGCACACATCATTCAAGATGCCAATTGATATATATTACTATACAGTCATGCCCTTCAGATTGAAGAATGTTGGAGCTATATACTAGAGGGCAATGACTCATATTTTTAATGAATTGATTCATCAGAAGGTAGAAGGTTATGTCGATAACCTCATCGTTAAAAGTATAGATTACAAAGATCATTTTAACGATCTAAGGGTTGTATTTGAGAGTATAATTAAATTCAATATTAAGATAAATCTTCTCAAATGTGTATTTGGAGTCTCATCTATAAACTTTCTTGGCTACATTATACGTCATAGAGGATTCAAGATTGATCCTGCAAAAATTAAGGTAATTGCGAAAGGTGGATTGAGTTTTAGCTTCAAGCTCCTTAAAGATTGAATTTCACTTAGATATTTATAGCGCAATGGTATTTTAAATTTTGCATTTAGATTGATATTCAATCTAAATTAATTTGCTTTGAAATTATAATCATATTTTGATTGAAGTATCCCCTCCGGTTGAAATTTTTATTCAACACAGCCATCATCGGGGTGATTTATTGTTTAGCTATTTAAGATCCTATCGACTCTATAAATTTAATAATAGAGGATCAGATCTGATGTCATATGACAGAATTAGCTTCTCAGATATTTTATTAGGTTAAAGATATTATAATAACATCATTACATTTTTAGGATTTGTTAACCAGGATCGAGTCCTAAGACCAAACCGAGAATCAACCCATGCAGCATCCTCAGACACTAAGTTTAAGCATTCAGCATAGTATCGGGGACCATGCAAATGTATTTGATTCAACATTAATTTAAACTTAAGAGATTTATATAATATTACTTGTTTTAACTGAATTTCATTGCAAGTAAAAGTTTTTTAAATTAAATTTTTGACATTTCTGGCCTCTTAGTCCTCACATAGGGGCTATAGCAGGGAGTAGCCTACCATGCAAAGAAAGGCATGTATGGTGATGTAAACACCACAGCCGAATGTGTCATCCCACCATATCAAGAAATATATGTATGAGTCTCTGAAGTACCTATATGAGACACATATTTCCCTACTACGCTGAGAAAGGCGTGTATAGGTACTTATATATTTGCAATGTCAAGTTAAAATATTAATTTTAGCTTTATTGTTGAACTTTCATTAAGCAGTTTATTAATCATATCAGTATAAAATTTTAACAATATTTCGGCAGTATCCCTACATCGTCCCCGTATAGGGGGCTACTTCGGGTATGCTCGGCCTGCCCACCATGCCAAGAAAGGCGTGTATGGGTGGTATAAACCACGGTCTTAATGTGTCTTCCCACCATGCCAAGAAAGATATGTATGTGACTCTAAGGTACCTGCTGAAATAGATTTTCCCGTCACTCCAAGAAAGGCATGTATGGGTACTTATACACCTACAAGTTAGTTCAAATAATAATTTTATATCATAACATAGTTTACTATCAAGTCAGGGTCCCCTGTAAAAAATTTGGCGATTTTGACATCCCGTGTGTCCCAGATATATGGGGACTTATCTTTGGGCTGCCCACCACGCCAAGAAAGGCGTGTATGGGTGGTATAAACCACACCCTGAATGCTCCTTCCCACCATGCCAAGAAAGGCATGTATGGGTCTCTAAAGTACCTGCTGAAACAGATTTTCCCACAACGCCAAAAAAGGTGTGTATTGGTACTTATACACAAGCAAGAAAGTACAAATTTCTTCGCCCATACCAAAAAAGGCGTGTACGGGTACTTATACTCAACAAGCAAACACAAGTTCCTCGCCACACCATGAAACGCTTTGATTTATGGTCAACAAAAGATACGGGTAAAAGTAGGGCACTTGGGAGCTTGACCGGCATTTGGGCGCAGATCGCGCCTGGTGTCCCATGCGGGTGCCGCTGCAGCGACGGAACAAGATCGCCTCATGGTGATTTTCTCTATCACAATGTTTTGCTACAATGTCGGTGGTCGCGGCACCTGAAAACTCATTAATCAGAAAACGGAACTGAGGAGAGAGAGATAGAGAGAGAGAGGGGGATCCTACGAGAGAGAGGGGAGAGACCATATGGGAGAAGGATGTGTCGGTTGAGGGTTTAGGAGGAGAATGAAAAAGTTAGGTTTAGGATTTTAAGAGGGATATTTATAAGATTTATATTTTTTATTATTTTATTGGCTCTAATTTGGATTTTCGCATCAACATCATCACATAGATAATATATATGTCGATTGAGATTACTCGTTCTGATGCAGTAGTCTGCTCATGGAGCCGCTTTGGTTCGAGCCGCTTCAAACGGATTAATTTCAAATTTGCACCTGTTGCCCGCTTGATATTCCCGAGATACTGTCTCTGAATTGAGCGTGTCAGCCTCATTTGATAGGTTTTGATATTTTGACGCTAACGGTGATCAATTCTCTAAGAGATCGCTCAACGCTGCTTCCCGATTCGACATGCATGCCACGACGGCTGAATTCTTTTGACGGCCGACCGTCGAATTATGCAAGATACCTATTCTGATCAATTTCGACATTCTAAATGCGATGACAGAGTCCGTTTATCGATCGGAGATCATTTTGATTGATTTTCAATACTGTCGAGTGCATTTCAGCTCCAATTTGCGTGCTGAAGCTCGTCAAAGTCACCTTGTGAACTCGACTTGACTTATGATGCGTGATAGAGGTCAACATAGGGCTGTTTGGTTAGAAGTAAAAGAGGTATAATGTAAATAGAATGCAAGTATTATAAATTTGATTTTAGGGGTTGTTTGATTGGAAACAAAAGTAAAGTAAAGTAAATACATGGGTTTTAAATTTTTTGACGTTTGACACGATGTAAAGTAAAATTTCAAAATTATGTAATACATTTAGAATTCACGAGAGAGTTATATTTTGGTGTATTTGCAAAATCACCAAAGGATTATTTGTTTTATTTATTTTTAGAGTAAAGTAATGTAAATACATATAAATTAATATTTTTGTGTTTTGTCAAATAGATCATTTCCCGTGTATTACGAATTCGGTCGAATCAAGGGAAAAGCAAATACCTCGTGTGACTGTGTTGCTCGCGAAACCTCATGAAGCAGTCGGCCCATGTGATTCTTAACTTCTCATCGCTAATCGCCTGTGATTCTCAACTTCTCGTCCCCGCTCGTGTGTGCTTTGACATTGTAGGTAAGTTCTTCACCTCCGGGAGTCCTCTAATCGGCCAATCCTCACTTCTTCTTCTTCAACTTGCACATTCCTTCCCGTAGTTCTGTCTGTAACAAATTTCTTCTTTGCTACAGTATAAGGAGGTTTGATTATCTCTTCCTGTGACTGTCACCGAACCTTGTGACGTCGGAGACAACCGTGAAACAGCGATTTAGGGCTCTACAGTAAGTTTTTTTTTCCCATCCTGCTGCGGCTGTTGGTGCTAATACTGCGTGATTTTATTTTTCTAGCAACGCATGGTTTTATAGCAAGGCATGGTTTTATGTTTTAGCAAGGCTGTATCATTTTCTCGGCTGTATCGTTTTCTAGCAAGGCATGTTTTATTTTTCTTCATCTTTGTTTTCCTTGTCAACAAGAGGTTCCAGTGTTGCGTTTAAGTTTGGCTGAAGGTGACTTGCAAGAGCTTGTTGGCTTTAGCAGATAATTTTGAGCGGTTTAATTTTTAAATTAGTCCTAATTAAAACTGTAATTAGCTAATTAATCCTTAAAAAAAAAAAATTTTAGTCATTCCAGTCGAAATGACTACCGACCCAATGCTGAATGCTCACCACTAATTAATTTTTTTTTTAAAAAAATTAAATTTCCGCTTTTCATATATCTCATCACTTTGATTTTGCATCGTTAGAAAGGAAATAAAAATTCTACAACTTTCACGACAAGTGAATTTAATCTCGACCGTGATTTTTGTATATATATAAATTTCAAGTCAAGTGAAAGTTATATTACGATAAATTTATTTTTTGTCATAATACAAGGATTATTATATAATTCCTAATATCAAACACTCTTAATATATTCTATATATAAATCGACTAATTAATTAACATGAAAAGAATGTCAACTACTGAAAAAATTTCGAATTAATATCAACTTAACTTGACACATGTGAAAAATGAAATATAATAATTGCATAAATAAATAAATAAAGATGAAATGAGTTAATGAGTTTTAATATGATTAGTATAAGAAAATAAGATATATTTATATATATATAATCCAAATGAAAAAATAAGAACTTAAATTGATAGTGTTCATTTCTTAAATTAGGAAAAAGTATCGATTAAATTAGTTTATTTGGATCAATCTTATTTTATGTTTTTGATTTTGTATGTTATTTTAAAAACATATTTACTTAATATATTTTTATATTTATTTAAGAAAATAATTAATTAATGTATTTTAGATGTTTTTATTTTTTGTTTTAAAATAAATCATATATATTTTATAAATACTCAAAAATAATTTGACATTTTAAACTATATGTAAGCATTAAGTCTTCCATCCTCTCAGTTAATCAAATTAAATAAACAAGAACATCACTGTGATAACGAAAAGTAGGTGAATATATATAATATATATAAATACATCAAACATAGAAAAAAAATATAATACATATACATTTGATGCGTCATGGAATCGCATCAGAGTGTAGTGGGATGGTGGTCTCATCACGCAGATGATGCCGCCAATGGTCCTCTCCTCTTCCATCCTCCACGGTGTTGTGATCCTAACTCAGAATAGGTATGTCAACCGAACTGTCATACGATATGACTATGGACCATATGCGAATGGATCATTACGCTACTCATGGGTGCATTTATAACACATTACTTCCGATAACCTGTGTGGAAAAGGAATTCATCATGAGCGATGGAATGTCGTCAAGATCCTCAGATCGAGTGTCCGAGCATATCCCGCTTAGTTCCACCAGCTCTCATTCTCATGAAAGACAATATTCTCAGATCGCCACCTGTAAATAACGCCTAATATGTCCCTCAGATTCAAAATGTCACGCATATACGTGAATTTATATGAGTGTATCGTTGTTATAAAGAAAAGAAAACTTTAATAATATGCATTTAAACTAACCATCGCATTCTGGCAGCGTAGATGTGTCGTGGAAGTCACGCCTTCAACATGTATAGAAGCCCATGAACGATATCATCTCATGTACGGCTGATCGCCACTCTATCATGTGAAGAATCCACTACTACAACTGACTCACGCCTTCGCCCCACAAGGTAATGTCGAGTTGTGGTAATGGACCCAATCAACATCGCCTTTTCCTGCCATCAACCCGCATAAATGATGGATCTATCGCAACATCAATGGTAGAGACACAACTGCTCAATCGTACACCATCTTCCAATATATCAGACTCTCCAGCTATATTTCGCCCCTCAGAACATATATCCGGACATGAAGTATACGATGATGTCCATACTCCTGGGATGACCATAAGTATATAAATTAAACAAATAATATTGAAAAGTTTCATTACATCAAATCAAATTCACTCTGTGGGTTCGTCATCATCCCTATATGCTCGATATCGGCCTCCCATAACCTTCAACCTGTAAACATGAAGCTGGAACAAAATGCTCCAATCTTCCCATATCTCGCAATAAATGAACACATCCAAATGTTGCGGTTTTGTTGCTTCATGTAATTCTGCATGCAAAGCAACGATAGCTCCCCGAGCGTGTCAATATCCTAGTGGTAGATCTCGTAGTGAACTCTGAGTATCCGGCAAAGAAAAGATCCAATGGCAAAAGATGTACGCTCGACATGCATAGTGAACTCCGGTGATATCTAAATATGAATCACGCGATGTCCATCGCAGCCATCGTAGTGGCAAGCAGTGCGTAATGAGCTGTCCCATTCGGAATCGCGTGATGTGATATGCGATGGATCATGATATACAATGTTCTAGCGCCTAACTAAGTAACACCATGTAATCCCCACCGCCTATCTCCACAAGAACACCGCCAATCTGTCATCTATCCGGATACCAAGAATCATCGCGACATCCTGTAATGTAATTGTCATCTCACCGGTGGCCAAGTGGAAGGTATTCGTCTGCGAACACTATCACTCAACGAACGTTGTGAGTAGTGATCCAGCAATATACCGCATTCGGGAACACTATCTACACCAAAAGATCATCGCAATAATTCCTTCTGAGCAGAACCTCGATCAAACCTACAACCATAATCATTCGTAGGGGCGTCGATAACAAATGTATGAAACATTTTAAAACCCGAATCATTTTGTGTACCAATGCTGGCATATATACGACTTCACCGGTATAGTCAACAACCGTCTCATCGTCATCGCCCTATACAAGGCCACCACGGACATCTTTCCTGTTGTAATTGAAGAAAACAATAATGTGCAATTAGTTTAGCATTAATTTAGAAAAGAGAGTTATAATATTCACATCCATAAAACATGAGTTTTAATTTAACATGCATATAAAATTGCACTAACCAAACATGCTTTTAAGAATAAAAGTAAAATAAAAAAAGTCGCTTCCAATTATAACTTTATATGGAAGCAAATAAAACTAAGTTATATTTTTTTTGTATGCACAATGCATGATTTCAATAAATGCTGACTAGTTTATACTTATAAAAACTTATATTTTTGTATGTTTCTCCTCTTTAGGAAGGAGGCAAGGAATAGACTAAAATGTATATATATTTTGAATATTTTAGAAAATTAGGTAATTACTATCTCTATATATACTTTTTTTGTGTGCCCAAACTGTCATTTAATGAATTACAAAAAATTAACGATATAATAACAAATGTCTGGAAAATATAATAATATTTTGAATTAAATCAAATATGAAAATGAAACAAGAAAAGATGACCGAGCTTTCCGGAACTACAGAAATAAACAAACAATGCAAGATATAGTAGAAACTTACAATAGGAAATTAAAATTAAAAAAAAATTTCCAAAGAAATTCAATAATTTAGTTCCATGTAGATATCAAAATTTGACATTGAATTCTAAAACATAAAATACTATGCCGAATTTGACATTGAATTCCCAAAACTACCTTAAAACTCCTAAGAAAATGCATCTTCCACCCCTTTTATGCTCATTTTCACATAAATGTTTAGAACAAATGCGAAGACAATGAAAATCAAAGTTCATGCTAAACTTCTCTTAAATATCAAAGTTGAAAAGCTTGAAGACGGGAATAATGAGCTAGTGTAACAGACAACATTAAACACAACACGTCCTAAACACTGAACAGAGCTAGTTTAACAGACAACACTGAACACAACACATAGACAACACTGAACACAACACTGAACAGCTACTGATGAATTACAATCTGCGCGAACGTATTTGAGGACACGTCGACCTGTTGTATCCAACAGTCTTACACACACTACAAACCCTAGAACTTTTGGTAGTGTTCTCGACCATGCTATTTTAAATTGCTTTGTCCTTGTCGCCGCCTTCCTCCTTTTGACATTCTGGTTTATAATCAGGCATGTGCCACCACTAATGTGTTCACCCCACTCTTCCGCATCGTATTACGGAATTCGCCTCGGTAGGTGTTGATATAGCAAACTATAGTATGCCGAGACATAATGGACGCGTGGTTTATGTGTCGCTGACCAAAACAAAGAATCACGCGCGCATGGCGTGATGGTAAGCTTGCGGTTGTCTACATGTACACATACACTTATTATTTTCACCTAATTCAACCTTGAAGGTCCTGCTGGTGACATCAAACACCTGGTACTCCGACATGCTTATTCGAACTGGTTCAGGAAATCTTCTTGCCTCTCGTTCATTAGCAACGCTACCTTAATGCGTGGAGAATAATGTTTCTTGTCGCTCGAGTCAAGTGATTCAAGTCATTTCATGAAAAGGGATACAATGTTGTAGTATACAGCTGTAATCAAGGCTTGAATCGGTAAACCATGTGCTCTTTTAAGCACACCATCAAGCACTCAACCGCGTTTTGTATATTGTACCGCACTGCATCATCATTATGAGTAGAGACCATTGTTGAACGCCCTCAAACAAGCCCATATGCCTCCTCGCTGATATTCTTGATGTCAACATATATCGCTTAAAATTGAATGCCATCCGTGTTTCCAAAGAACGCATATTTTTTGACATATGAAGTCAACATCACCTATGTCGAATGTCTAACGCCGCTTGAAATTCTCCCTTAAATGACGCAAATGTATGTGTCGCCCGGGGAAAGATCTCTTTGCAACCACCTAACTAACCGATGTCTATCGAGATGAGGCGAGATCACCCTCAGAAATTGTTGGGATCAAATCTTGTAATGTCAAAAACCAAACCCGTGACTCGATGCTCTCGATTCCACAAGGCTAGTGGAATAAGCCATTGTTTCGATCCTAATCATAGTTAGCTTCCTCCACTGCCTGGGGAGAAAAGTCCCATCAAGGCATAAGATGGCAATGCTGCCAACCTCTTATGGAAGGCTCAAATGACCAAAACAACCATTGGAATCTGTTCGAATCTGTTGAATGTATCCGATATACTGACCCTGGCATTGATGTGCAAACAGCAGACATGAATTTTCCCAATGTTTTGTAAGATTCCTCCCAACTTTCAAAAATAACCTTAACAGCCTTTCGACGTGCATCCCAAGCCTTCATGTAGGACACTCTTATATTGAACTTTGACTCAATACTTAAAATTTCTGGCCGATCTAGTTGATGTCTGATTACGGGTTGGATGAAATAACTAATGAACCGTGACGTACGTGTCCAAAGATTAAGACGAATGACTATGAGGTGCGCTAAGTGAATACGCCACGCACCAACCTCTTTAATCGATCGCATGTAAGCTCCAAAACATGGTCTGGGTTAGAATGATGTGCATCTTGTGAATTTTAATTGATTTGAAGACAAATGACATACTCAACATTGTTCATGATATCAACCCCGAATAGCAAATTACAAGTTTTTTGAAAACACATATCTTCAAACAATTCATCTGGAATGCAGTTATCCTCCTCAATGACTGAATGATCTGATGGGCCATCGAATGTGAGGTCCTCATCCCATTCTCTAGCGGTTTCAGCGCTACGTAGATAATCGTTATTCCGTATCAAGTGCTCTTCCGTATGACTTGTTCTAATTGAGTAATCAACAATTAAGTCCCAGACTAAGGGATGATTACGTTAGCCCGTTCTCGTTATCATCCTCTTCCTCATCATCATCGCTACCTCCACTCAGCATAGTTTCATATCCAACATCTTCTGTACTACATTCATCTCATTATCTTCTAAGTCACCCATAACGAACTTGTCCCGAAAGAAATCATGTTCTCTTGAGCCATAACATTCCACTAGTACTTAAGCTGCGCCGCTCGCTCGACTCTCTCACATTCCTCTATATTGTTTACCTCCCCGCCTCTACCCATCAATTCCATAACTGACATAAATCACAATAGTGTGACAAATAAAACTTCACCGACTTCTTCATCATCAGAGTTGCAATAAATCCAAAGACTAGAAAACGACTCACCGTGATTCACAAAGAACTTTGTTGGATCTATCTTCAACATTTCATTCGCTTCGTAATTAATCTAATCCGACGTGATTTGACCGATGATTTTTCCCACCAATGTATGTTGGAATGAAATCCGATCACTCTCGCTCACCGCCATAATAAAATACTGACAAGAATAATTCATCAAACCACCGATAACGTAACAACAATAATCTTTCACCACACCGATAATAAATGCAAATAATTTAATTAAGGAGAAATAAAATTATTGGATGCGTTTATGATATAGAGATGAAATCTACCAACAAAAGGCCCCTTTATCGAGAAATTTCATACTTTGATGTCGGTTTATTCAAATTATGAAAGATACCAACAAAAAGCCCAACTTTATAAATTTTAAATCAAACTAAATAGCTACATCCAACAAAAAGCCCACATTTACTTCTTTTTTTTTCTTTTTTTGAGGGATAGCTATTAACATACATAACACATAATTCTTATACATTAAAATATTTAATGTCTAAAATTTTATATTTACATAAAGAAAATTCCAAACTTTAATATATACAATAAAAATAACACAAATATTAACTTCATACACACAAAAAATAAAAAGAATAATTATCATGTCATGGGTCAAAAAAAGAATATGCATTTTGACATCGTAGCTTTGAAAAAAAAAAATTTTCAACTTTGGTATAGTACATTTAATCGACTTCTACTTATTAGAAATATTTTGTTAAAAAATTCCATTATGAAGCATAAAAATAAAAAATATTTAGTAGTTAGGTATGCTTCCCATTAAAAATTCTTCATTTAAATTTTGCTTTGCACATATAGTATGAGGAATCTAAATATGGTAAAATAAAGCCACCTTTATTAATAGTTTTATAGTAGTATCACATGAAACTATAGTAAATTTATTATCACCCTCATTATTATGAATAAAATGATTAGTGATAAAAATAATTTCTTCCTAATTCTTTTAGGAGAAAAATCAAACTCATCCAAAAAATGTAACTAATTCTATTTAGTAAATAAGGATTTGAAGTGGCCAGCAAATAAGAGAAGCTTTTGTTTCGAACCTCCCAACCAATTTTGAATTTTCTCCAAGATTTAGTGACAATTAGAAGCTTTGAAATTTGAGGAAATATAGGTTTCAAGTAGTACAAGGGAAGGGACATACATTGAAAACCCAGAACATTGCCAATAAATTGATAGGAGCTCAAATTTTAATTGATTTTGTAGACTCATGGAATGAAAGTAGATATTTATAATGTTTTATAAACATTGTACATTATCATACTTAACAACACCAAAAGTTAGAGTTCATCAACTTATATGAGATGAGAAAGGTAAGAACTTTTTCATAATTGCAACATAAGAGACACACAAAATATAAGAGACATACAAAATCAATTAGATCCACAATATGCATACCTAAAAATACTACAATAAATTAGATCTACAATTTAAAGAGATACACAAAATAAGTTAGATCCACAAAAGAAATTAGATCTACAACATATCACAAATTAGATCTACATATTACCCTTTTGTTTTGAAAAAAAAAAAAAAATCACACAAAACCTTTTCCGAAAACGCCGGATCCAGGGCGGAGCAGCGGCGGCACGGATCAGCGGTCGGCGGAAGGCGACGTCGACCATGGGCGTTGGCCGTGGCAGAGGCGGCGGGGTTTAGGGAGAAAAGAGAGAGAGAGATCGGATTCGATCTCTCGTTCGTTCAGGTTTTAAAAAAAATAATTTTGGCGCCGATCCGGTCGTGACGACACCGGTCAGTCGGTCGCCTGACTGGAGGCTATTTTAAATTTTTTTTTAAGAGTTAATTAGCTAATTACGATTTTAATTATGGCTAATTTAAAAATTAAGCCATTTTCAGCCTGGTCTACAAGACATTTGGGTATACATAGTGTTATAATATTCTTGATTCTTGAATTTGTTTAAAATCTGTTTAAGATCTTTTCATAATATTTCATAATTAGAATTTGTTTAATGCATATATATAAATAGAAATAATATATATGCAAATAAAGTATTTAGAGATTATTTATGGTAAAAATTATATGTTGTCTTCATAAATTGGTGATATGCATTATTTTAAATTTTTTTGAATATATTTGATCGGCAAATGGATGTATAAAAATTATATATTTTTTGAATTTATTTTAGAAAATAATGATCGTAGAATAAGGTTATAAATAGTTGAGTAAAGTTTAATAAAGCTTAATTTGATTAGTTTTAAGTAGTTTGAATTTGAACCCCATTCAAGATTATATGTTGAGCTAGTAACTTGAATTTATTTAATTCTAACATGCCTCTAATATATAAATCATAAAGAAGATTTTAATTTTAAAATAAATATATCATAATCCTTTTTTATATAAGTAGTAAATTTTAATTTATAATGTATTTATATTTTAAAATATTTCAATTTATTAATTTAATAATTCAATTAGTGAAAAAAATTTTACAATTATTTTACATACAACAAGATATTCAAAATACAAATATTTATTTTACTTTACATACATTTAATTAAATAGAAAAAAATTATGTATTTAATTTACACTCAATAAAATAACTGTAAAGTATTCAGAATTTATTATATTCACTTTACACTATATTTCTTTTTTAGCCAACCAAATAACTCTTTAAATTTAAAGAAATTCCAAATCTTTTCAATATAAATTACATTCATCATGGTCATATTTTATCAAAACTTTCAAAATAATTTATATTACATTTATTTAGCCAAATGGAAATTAAATAAACTCATAAATTTATAAAATTCTCAATTAAATAATTTAAAATAATCTAAATATATTATATTCTTTTTTTAGGCAATCAAGCAGCTACTTAGTTAAAGTAAATATAATATAAAATTTTACGGCATTTTAAATTCTGCAAAAATGAGCTGTCATACGTGTAATTGAAATCCCTGCAAATCGAGCGAAAATAAAAAATCACAAACAAGAAACCTCTCCTCCAGCGCGCGAACCTCTTCATCTCCCACAAAAACCGCGAACTGTTCATCTCCCACAACAAACGATCGCGCTCCGCCAACACCCATCCCCACACAAGTACCTCTTCATCTCTCGCGACCCACGAGCTGCGATCACGAGCCATGATCTGCGACCTCGAGCTACAACCTGAAGCTTCCATTAAGAGCTACGAACACCGTTCCGCCATGCGACCTATTGGAATCCAACGATCGACACCTGCAATGACCTCTTCGAATCCATGACTTACACCTCTGGTGAGTCGCCGTTCTAATTCCAATTCCTATTCTTTTCTATCCGACGGTTAAAGGTCATGGTGTGGAGTTCAGTCTTTAAAGGCCTTCCAATTTCTATTCCTTTTTCTGTTCCACTGGATTTCAACTTGGATCCCACGACTTAGGAATAATGCTTGTGATTTTAGGGGCTTTTTGTTGTTTTCAAATTATGCTTCTCAGTGCACATTTTGAGATGTTTAAACTCAAATCTATATAATTTTTGTGTCGATGAAATCAAAACATAATTTTTATAGTAAGCACATTAGTTGAAGTCCCTCTTAACCCTTAAATCAAAATTTGGAAGATTTTGATTATGCTTCTAATTGGCATCTTGACTCAATTAAACTCGAATCCAACCATTACTTAGTATCATCTTAATGACTTGTGCATTTTGATTATGATCATATAAAATCATAGCTCCAACAACAACAACAACAACAACAACAAGAAGCCTTAATCCCACTAGGTGGGGTCGGCTACATGTATCCTTCGTCTCCATTGTGTCCTATTATGTGTCAAATTCTCATTTAATTCAAGTATACTAAGATCATTTTTTATACATCTTAACCAAGTCTTTTTAGGTCTACCTCGACCTTTCTTAACATAAGACAAATCTAATGCATCTACTCTCCTAATCGGTCTGACGTACGCTTTATGTGGCCAAACTATCGGCGACTCTCCCTAATCTTATCTACCGGAGCTACTCCAACTTTTTTTCCAACATACTCATTTTGCATTCTATCTCTAAGTAAAGCCACTCATCCACTTGAGCATCCTCATCTCGTAACACTTAACTTAGTCTTATGTTTCTCTTTATTGGACATTCTCACCATAAGTCATTGGGTCTTTCACCATCTTATAAAATTTTTCCTTAAGTTTAAGTGAAACTTTTCTATCACATAATAGGCCAGATGCATTCCTCCACTTCAACCATCCAACTTGAATTCTACTAATAACATCTCCATCTATTTCACCATCATTTGAACAATAGAGCCTAAATATCTCAATCGCTCTCTTATTAATGACTTGATCACCCAAAGTCACAACACACAACTAAAACTTCTACAACTAAAATTACACTCTATATTCGTTTTAGATCTACTTAACGAAAACCTTTAGGCTGTAAAGTTGACCTCCATAATTCAAGTTTCTATTGGACTCCCTCTTTAGTCTTATCAACAAGAAGAATGTCATCAGCAAAAAGCATACACCAAGGTACATCTTCTTGTAAATGCCTCGTAAGAACATCCATAACTAAAGTAAAATGATAAGGGCTTAATGTTGATCCTTGATGTAATCCAAAATAGGAAAATATTTTGTCAATCCTCCTTGTGTTTGGACACAAGTAGCCTCTAGTATACATATCCTTAATGACTTGAATATACCAATATCAACTTCTTCTCGTTCTAGAACTCTCCAAAGAACATCTCTTGAGACTTTATCATAAGCTTTCTAAATCAATAAATATCATATGTAGATCCTTCTTATTTTCTCTATGCTTTTCCATCAAACCTCTTAACAAATGTATAGCATCCATAGTAGATCTACCTGACATGAAACCAAATTGATTGTGAGAAACTTCTGTATCACATAGTAGATCTACCTGGCATAAAATCATAGCTCCAATTTACCTAAAATTAATTTTTAATTTTTTTAATAATTTGAGCATCTTTTTATATTCGAAATTTAAGTGCTTTAAAGCATTAAGAACCATATTAATTAGGGGCTTTTACATACACTATCATCTTATTCTTACATATTTACAAATTAAACACCCTTTAATATCAAAATTTTAAATTGACATTCAGATATTGAAATTCATAACAAAAGCCCAACTCATATTTTTCAATTTCATAAAATTCATAACGATTTGATCGTGGCATGCGCAAATACATGGGTCTCATAGTTCAAAAAAATGATGAAAGTGGTCAAACTGTAAATGAATATGTTTTAGGTGGTTGATTTATAAATATCCCTATTAATTATTAGGAGAATACCTATATAGGAAGCTTGGAGTTCCAATAATAAAGCTTTTAGATTTTCATTTTTTAGGTTACAAAGTATTATGAGTTTAGCTTTTATTTTGAAATTTAAAGTGTGATACTGAAATGGATATTTCACGCAAATATTCTTTTGATCTTATCTGATTGATTTTTTTTTGTTTTTATTACAACACATTGTGCATCCATCATTTAAATCTAGCACACTTTTTGTTCAAATAGCTTTGTTGTGAGATTAGCCAAATGTCCTCTTATATTTTTAATAATTCCTATTTATATTCATAACTCACATCATTAGTTTTGAACAGCTAAATGTTTATGAAATTCATCTGCGAGTGATGAGAATTTAGCAATGGAATTCTTTAAAGCTATTTCAACTTTAGTTTTGTTTTAACATTTTTCATTCCTCAACTATTGATCATGCGACAGTATTGAAATGTTGAATTGTCATCAAATTTTACTATTGGTTTGCCTATGCAGATGATGATGATTTCATTGTTATAGGTTCTGGGCCTAGCAGATTGTTCTTGACATATCCTTTAGCTACAAGACTATAGTGTTGCAAGATGCTAAGTGGTTTATAACCCAAAATAATCAATAATACAAAATTTGTCCATATTCGTTAAAAAAGTTATTATAGTTCTTTACTCATTTTAGTTCTCGTAATATATTAATAAATATATATTTTTAATTGATGCTAGGTTGTTTGGTTTGATATAAATTATATATGATCAATATAGTTCTTGGCCTCTGAATTTGGTGAATTTATCAGCTCCCTATACTTTACGATGTAGGTTTGTTGTTCTATAATTTGTTGATTGTAATATTATTTTCTTTTTAAAACTTAATATATTCGTTGGTTTTAAAGTTTAACTTATCATTAGTTTGTATGTATCAAGCTTGATTATTATGTTGAATGCAACATTATGGGCAGATTTGAAACTTGAATCATTCATTCATTTTTCTAATTTTTTTTTTTTTGTTGAGAACATAGCTTAGTGACTACTAGTATAAAAGTCAATGATTGAGACTCCAGAAGATAGTGGAAGGTTATACTTGAATTTGGATGAGTTTTTGAATGACATGAAAATCACTAGGAATCAGCATGCATCAGTTATTCATGCAAATATTTCTAGTGCGCTCACTATTATACTTGTCTTATTAGATAAGCTAAGGAGAGATCGACAATGGACAACTCTTGAGTGAAATATTTATTGTATCTCTCTAGGTTGTATCACAGATCTGATTCAGATTACGTAAATATAATATGGATTAAAAAAAAAATTTCAAATTATACAATTTATTCTGTGTAAGAGGTTTACTTGTATGCACTCTTAATATATAAAATGAAGAACAGATTGTTATATTATTACAAACTCTTAGACATAGTTTTCAAAATTAGGGCATTTGATTCAACTTTCAATGATCTAGAGAAACAATGAGTAAATACTTCAACATTGTATTGTATGTCGTCAGAGAGTTGAGATATGAGATGATCAAAAACCTTCAGCACTCCAAACTCCATATAAAATACAATTAAAGAATATATTCATATCATTTTTTAAGGTACAATGATGATATCTTGTGGTGTTTATTTTTGTATTTGGGGCAGATCGTAGAGTGCTTATTAAAGTGATCATCGATATCGAGGTATGATGTACTATCTCGAAAGATAGAGGCATCACTCTACAATGGACCTAATCACCTAATAAGGACTCCTAAGGCATGATGGGTTTTCAACTGTATCAGAGATTTTTTCTCTGCTTTACATGGATAAATAAATCAGGATTTATATTAAATCGGGTTCCTTTATAGTTAATTACATTATAGGGAATGAAATTTTCTAAGAATAATCTCGATTAAAGTAGACAATTATTATCTCCAGAGATTTCAAAGTTAGACTATCAAATGATTGGTTATGTTTGGAAAATCAACTGGAAAAGTTCAAGGAGAAAACTTATTTTTGGAATTCAAAGGGAGGAAGTAGGAAATGCTGATGATATTAGAAAGCCTTGTAAGCATTCTAATCTATCATATAGTTAGGCTTTATATATTTGAAAGTGAAGAGATTTATTTATTTGAGTTGATTTTTTATTAGATTGGTAGTGTTTATAATCCATGAATATAAGGTTATGAAAATACCTAAGAGGTGAGGATTTTATGCTTATAACCCGAGGGAAACATTTACCTCGAATCTTAAATCTATGAAACTTTATTACGAGCTAAAACACGACATAAATCTAAACCACGGGTGGACATATGGGTTTATCTCGACGAGAGAGGATAAACTAGGTCGATTTCTTGACTTATAACCACCTAGAGTGGCTGCCAGCTAACTCCTCATATAATTTTAAAGTCATGTAGATCGGTCTTATGAATTGCAAGATAGCTAAGGTAGTTATTTAATTGGAAAGAAATTAAGTCCTAAACTCACTCTCTAAGAGACTAGAGCATAAGTGACATGAGCATATGACTTAATATACAAATGCAAAAATCTTTTCAAATTTATTTCATTTTTGACACATTATTTTGACAAAAGTTTTGGATTTTTATATGTCTAAATGTATGATGAAGTAGATTATTAGTCAAATCAAAGAGAGAAACTCCGTCATAGGGTTTCTCTCACAGTCAGCGGTTTATGAGGGCGGAGACCCTCATTTTGTAAGAGTGATTCAAGATAATATGTATGATGTGAGACATACAATCATACAGCTAAGGGGTTGTTAAATCTTTTAGTTATCTTGATTATGTCATAGGCTTTATGATAAGGTTATGAGTTGTTTAAAATTTAATTATGAGTGATTAGTTGGATAGAAAATTTATTTTATCCTAAGAGTCTAATGCGTACAGGTCACACATTAAAGCATCCATCATAAGAAACTATGAAAAGTGTGTCATCATAATACTCAATCTAAACATAACATCAATCAATTTTATGAACTAACGTAAAAGAATAAAATGTTGGTGCAGCGGGCTCCGCCGTACAACTCGAAAAAGAAAAGATAGGTAGCCGAATTCTACCCTTATACAACCTGGTATATGAAAGAATAATTACAATTTGAATGAATATGTGTTATGGGATCTTCATTCTTCACTCTTCCATCCTGTCTTCTTCTTTCTCTTGATTTGGTTTGCTCCTTTGATTTGGATATGCTTGCTTTAAAGGCATCACAAGGCACCCCGGACAAAGCCTTTTGGCCACTGCTCATCCTAATCCCCCATACAATTAATCATAATTCCTATTGTAAAATTACATTTATATAGGAAAAATAAATTTAACTATACATGCAAAATAGAGGTTAGCTAAATATACATACAATCCCAGCAATTATATATATAGTTTAGACTTAACACCCTACACATGGGTAATCAAGCCCACCTGTTTTAACTTGGATTATACTTAGGGGTTTAAGCAACCTGCAAAGAGAGCATTTATATTTATTTTTAAGCAACCTCTTTAAGCACAATCCCCTTACAGAAAATATGATTAGGCTAAGAGCGGCCTAACATTCAGTCTACGAAGCAAACACCCTAACATCCAGTCTAAAATAATACATCACAAAATAATATATATATCACATCATATACCGTCCTAACATAGAGCTGGAAGCAGTGACTTAATTCTAATGTGTGTGCTAAGGTCTCGTGTGGTATGTTTTAACTAAGCATTAGAGTTATATTTCTCTAAGTTTAGAAACTGTTCAAGTTAACATGATGTTGGTTTCGCTTTAAATTATTTAAGCGGTTTGCAAAGTTTAGTTTATAATTTGTTTTGTTTCATGCAATTTACACATAGCCACTAGATGTTGTAAAAAGAAGGAAAATGATTACTCTCTTTTATCCCTACCTTAAGTCACTTCTAAAACATATTAATTTGATTTAGTTCTCTTTAGTGAATGACTTATTAAATGATTTTTAGTTAATCCTAAGTTTATGTTAACTTTAAATGACCTTATTTAATATGAAAGGCTTCTTAGGATTAATCTAATTGAATTACTATCATATGATATATATTAAATTATTCCTTTTCATCACATGTAACATGCATATGATTTTAATACTAAGTGTATCTATACATACAACATATTCTACACTCTTAAATGATGAATGTAAGTGTATGTTTGAAGTTTATACTTTCACTTTGATTTGATTATATGAACATATAAATTAAAGCTCTATCCAAATTATAATACCAAAATACATAGGGATGGAATCACATAAGTACGTGTCATTGTTAATCAGGGAAGTGAGGTAATTAAATGACATCTTTGAGGCTAGCTAAAGCCTCGTATTCCCAGGATGTCCAGATTATATACTTATTAATATTCTAAATCTATGTAAATCTATACATGAATAAGGAAAAGAGAGCACTAATTTATACATATCACATGTGCTAATGACTTAGGTGAATGTAAATGCATGTATTTTTGGTAACAAAAGGGGATATTCATCCTTTAATTAAGCATACCTACAGATGTATAAAAGATGTAAGCAAGTGCGTGTCGTTGGTAAATTAGGGAAGTGATGTAATCGAATGACCTCCTTGGGGCTAACTAAAGTCTCGTATTCCCGAGATGTCCAGACTAAACATTTACTATTTTAAATACATATGAATGTTTACGCAACTAGAAAGATGAAATCATGCCAAGATTGTATTTTTCTTAATTAAATCATTTAGGCATATGAATTAAAGCTCTATCTAAATTATAATATCAAAATACCTAAGAATGAAACCAAATGAGTATATGTCATTGTTAAATCAGGGAAGTGAGATAATCAAATGACCTCCTTGGGGCTAACTAAAATCTCGTATTCTCGAGATGTCCAAACTATATACCCATTATTATTCAAACTCATGTAAATCTATATATGAATTATAAGAAAGAGAGCATCATTTAATATGCTTAAACAATAAAACACATGTGATCATATATGTATTCATAACTACTAACATTCTAAGTATTATAATTGATTCGTAAACTTTGAAAAATAGTTTTGAATTTATTAGTGATAATAATCACAGATATATTTAATTAAGCCAACATATGCAAGGTTACATAAAGGAAATTCATTTGATTTATTTGAATTTGACAGTATGGATGCATGAAATAAAATGACATACAACATTTAATATGCTTCGAAAGGAATAATTAAATGTAAACACATGATTCATTCAATCAAATTAATTTCTAAGGATAATCATATTAAATGAACTCATTTAAAGAAAACTAAAGTTCTTTTATCAATTTAGTTTTGAATCTTTGATTTGATTTAGAGAGGAGGAGGAGCACTCATTTGTTATTTTAATCCCATTCCCACATTGATAATTTGATTTGGTTTAAGAAAAAGTAATTAGATGAATTTTATGAATTAATTAAGTTGGATTTTTAATTAAACCAATTAACCACCATTACCTATGTTACTTTAATGTAATTAACCAAACAATTATGAGCCAACATGATATGCCTATGGATGGAAAGTAAATTTGCAATGATCCTAAAGAATAAAGGAGACTAATGCAATTGGCTCAAAATTGATAGTTAATTAGATTAAGGAACTTAATTAAGTATTCTTATGGTTAACCCACATGTATTCTTATGGTTTCCCCACACATGTGGGTTAACCATAATTTTCCAAAGCACATTTAAGTTATTAAACACCTAAAGATCTACCCATGATTTAATTAATCCAGATATGATATTATTATGATTTTAAATTGATTAATTAAACCATCCAATTAATTAATTAAACCTTTAATTAATCTTATTTCAATCAATTTCCTTTCAAATGGAATGGACTTGGGAAAAAGGTTAGGAAAGGGGTCCTCATCCCATTTCCTTTGCCCATTCACTATTCAACAATGATTAACAAGTTTAATCGATTGATTTGTTGCATGACTAGGAGTTTAGTTAATCATTTAATTAATTAAGAGAGTAATTGAGGCTTAAATGAGCAATTTTCCTAATTACCTAAGCAATAAATCTTAAGAAAATTATAGGAGGCAGATGTCATCCCATTAAACCACCACAAAAAGTTTGGAATTAATCACTTGAGTAATTAAGCAGTAATTAAGCTAATTAAGTTTTCAATTATACCCAAATTAAGCCTTAATTACTATTCAAAATTAATTAGGGTTAATTTTAGATGATTCTCTTATGAAATACCTTCAAAATGAATATTTATTTATACTTTTATGATTTTTCTATGATTTGTTATGAATTTTGAAAATTTCAGCCATTAAATACATTAATTAAGCCATTAAGCCTAATCCTGGCATACGAGGTCCGGCGTGGCTCCAAGATTGGTCGGTTAAGCATGTCCGACTCGGTCGGGTGGCGGCGACACGCTTTATCTGTCGTCCGATCTCAGATCGGACGGCACAGATCAAACCTGCGGTTCCTTAAAGGATAAAATCAAAGAAATCTAATAGATTAATCACGATTGTCTGTTCCGATCACGCGAAACGGACAGTGTGTGATCAATCGTCCCCCAAGCAACGAGGGATGAATAGTGTTTCATCGCTTGATCCGAGCTCACCTGAGCTCGGATCAATCGGAGATCGATCCCACACCTTCGCACGAAGGATCCGAAGGGATCCAATGGCTAAGATCACGTGAAATATAACTTTTCTTCAAAAAGTTCCAACCAATTTTTTCTAGGAGGTCGGTTTCATGGAATTACCTCACTGGAGCTCAAGGCCGGCGATGAAATCGATTGAGGAAGCTTCGTCTAATGGAGATGAAGCCTTGTTGAGCAGCACACATGCTAATTTATTCTCATTCGTTCGACAAACTGTCTCTATGGAGGTTGGTGTCAATCGAACTCGCACTTCCGGTGGTCGAGAAGCTTGGGAAGCGATTCGTTCTTGCTCGACGAGGTGTGGGGAAGGTGTGGGTGAAAGGAATTTGGATTTGGTTGAGTATTAGTGTTGGATCGGAAATAGGGGTTCCCTGTTTCAGAATAGTAAGCTTCGGCAATGGGGAAGCTTGGACGGCTCGGATAGACCTCTGGGGGTTTCGTTTCGGGCCCTAGGGAGTCTCTAAGGGTGTGTGTGTTGAATTTGGATCGAAATGAGGGGGGTATATCCCCTCTCCCTTGGATCAAAAGGATGAATTTGTCTCCCGATATTTGGTCGGGCAGCCGCCGTTAGGGCACTCGAGTGGTCGGTGTCACCTCCACGTGGCTCGGATTTATTGGTGGGAGGCTTGGCTGGTGGTTCAAGGTGGTTGCCCTCCTCCTTGGGTCCAATGGATTCATCTAGTGTGGGGAGGTGTGTTAACTCACCTCCCCTTAGTCCATGGCCGACCTAGCCCACTTGGGTCGGGCTAGGTGGGTAGATCAGACCCCATTTGGGGTGTTTGATGGCTGCCAAAGGAAAAGATGGGAGTGGACTTGACCAATTTAGGCAAAATCCTATGTAGGGAGGAGAATCCAAGGGAGATTGCCTTGGGTTGAGCCCAATTCGAGTTTGGGTTGGTTTTGGGCTGACTCAATGTGGGTTTAGGATGGGTTGGGTCAGGTTTCAATAGGATTTAGCTTGGTTCAAATGGGTTTGGCTCAATTTGACCCTTATAGGTCTAATTAGGTTTGGTTGACCAATTGGTCAAATTGGGTCAAACCAAGGCTTGGGTTAAGTTCAAATGATGATTTAAAGTGTCTTGGTTCAATTAGTTTGAATCAATTTGATTTAGGTTTGATTTTGGCTCATTTGGATTCATGTAGGTCAAATGGGTCAAGTTGATCGATTTGACCAAATTGGCCAAATTGATTTGGGTTATGAGTTGATTTATGTTCAATTGGTTAATTGAAAATGATTGTAGGCTTTGGTTTGAATTAATTTGGATTTGATTTGGATTTAGACCAATTTGACCCTTTAGGTCAATTTGGGCTAAATGGGTTAAGTTGACCAATTGGTGAAACTGGGTTCAATTATAGCTTTGGTCAAGTTCAATAATCAATTTGGAATGAACTTGAGTCATTAGTTGCAATCAATTTGGGTTAGATCATAATTTGACCCAATTTGATCTTTTAGGTCAAATTGGGTCAACTTAGGTCAAATGGCCAATTGGGTTAGATTTGGTTCAATTGATGGTTAAGTCATATTCAATCATTGATCATAGGTTGAAGTGAATCAATGGTTTCAATCAATTTGGTTTTGGTTGAGATTTGGCTAGTTTGGTTAAAGATGTTGACTTAGTCAAATGGCCAAGTTAACTTAGTTTGACTCAATTTATGACAATTGATCAACCTAGGGTGATCAACAATCATGATAGGAGGTTTTGGTTGGCTTGGTTCAATCTAATTTGGGTTGGATTGGATTTTGGCTCAAATAGATCTTTTAGATCACTTTGGGTCAAGTGAGTCTATTGAGTTTAGTCTGGTTGATTTTGGGTTGATTTGAGTTTATTTGAATTTATATATGGATTTGGAATTGCTATATAATTTTGATTGCAATTGGTTTGGGTTCAAATGGGTTTTGGTTCATTTGAATATCTCAAGTCAAAGGGTTAGGTTAGATTTGACTTGGGTTGATTTCGGTTTGGCTTGATGATTGTATGTTTGATTTATACTTGAAATAGTGATTGAAGATATAATTGATTCATGAGAAAATCAATTGAATTTGGCCAAGTCCATGGGATTGGTTTATATGGCTTAAGAAGGATTTTGATTTGAATTTGATTATGGCTTGGTTGATTGAGTATGATTGTGTTTGATTGTAGATTTGATTGGGTTTGATTTATATTTAGGATAAGGATTGAAGATATAATTGATTCATGAGAAAATCAATTGAATTTAGTTTGATTTGGATTGAAATTTGGCTAAGTCTATGGAATAAATCATGTGGCTTAAGTTTGGATTTGATTATAGATTTCAATCATTTGATTTGGATTTGGATTTGGGTTTGATGTGAATTGAATTTGGTTGTGGCTTAAGAAGGTGAACATAGGTTGGGTTTAAGTCATGGGGTAGGTAGGTCATCCTAATCCCTAAGATATAATCTAATCATATAGTTAACCTTTCTAAGTCTCTAGGTTTAGGTTAAATGTTCACCTAATTAATAGAAGTGTCTCATGACTAAGGAAGTCTTAATATCTAGAAGACTCATAAATCTATGATTATGTGGATTGAATCCTCACTCCAAAAGTATGGTCAACATATCTTATATAAGTGCAACACTTCTCTTACTAATATAACTTATTAATTTTAGGATTATGTTGGAATTATTGATGAAACACATATTAAAGTTAGGGTTCTTGAGAAGTATAACTCTGCTTTTAGAGGGCAAAAATTTTATCTCGCCCAAAATGTGCTCACACTAATTGACTTTGATTTGAGGTTTACATATATGTTTAGCTGGGTGGGAAGGTTCATCACATAATGTCACAGCTATGGGTGTGAGATGAGCCGGCTTGCAAGTAGGCTCGAGTTTGACTCATTTATAGGCTCATGAGCCTAGTTTGTTGAACCACAACTTCGAGCTCAAGCTCAGTTTCAAGCTCATTTAATAATCAAGCTCAAGTTTGGTCCAATTTGACTTGAAAACTTGTCGAGCTACTCGATTACCCAATTCTTTCATATTTTCAAGCTCGTCAAATAATTTACCACTTTCCTAGTTCACTCCTACCTATTTCTCAATTCCCACTTAGTCCACCCCTTATGCATAGCTTATTACCTCACCCTATTCATTACGTGTCACAAGCCCATTCAGTTGCTTCCATGGAAAACTGAGTATCACGAGATTCATTTCCACCTCTGTTGTACCTAACTTAGGCCGCAACCCAATCATTCCTCCCATCTAGGAAACATAGTATTGCGAGCATCACCAGCTTCACCTCCATCATCTCTGACTTATGTAAGTAACAAGCTCTCTATCTATCTATTTATCTATGTATATATCTATCTCTGACTTTGGCAATTGGATTTAAGCAAGATTCTTTCTAATGAGTCAAGCTACCAAGCCAAGCTCGAGCTCGAGTTTGGTCTAACTCGGCCTCAACTCTACTCGTTTACACCCCCTATCCACAGTATTTTGCAATGCACTAGAATGGCCTAATAGTCTTATTATTCTAGAAGGTATAAAATGACTATATAAATATCACTTATGTTACTTATTTTATATTTAAAGAATAATGTTTGACAACTATTTCATAGATAAGTATTATTTAGCGGATGACATATTCTATTATGAAGGGTTTCATATCTTTGTATCACGCTATAATATAACATCTTCAAGATTTAACTAGTGTAAGACCAACCAAAAACAAGGAGTTTAACCTTTGACATTCATCAGTCTATATGACAAATGGAGCATGCTTTTGGCTATTTGAATAATCGATTTTGAATTATAAAGGGTGACCCGTATTTTCCATTATAAACACAAGTTGATATTATTCTTGCATCTTATATATTACATAGTTGGATTATTTCAAAAGGGATGATGATTTTATTCTTTAAGATGATGAGTGGGTTAGGAGAGTACAAGTTAACAGACATAACATGAGAGTTATAGACGATTCTAGGGAATGTTTGGAAATGGATCAAATGATAAAGTGGAGTCGCATGAATGAAGATGGTTATTAGTTAAAAATTCTAATGACAAGAAGTATTTTTTTTGTGATGATAGATATATGACAAATTATTCATGTTTTGTGATGGTAGATTTATGTTTTTTTTATAAATCATATTTCTTTCATAGATGATGTAAATATTTTTTTTGTAAGTTGTATATATTTTTTGGTGATAGATATGTGTTTTTCCAAGTCATATATTTTATAAATGATATAAATATTTCTTTTTGACAAGTAAATGAAATATGATTTATTTAATCATTTTTTTTCTAAAATATATGTTGATTGTGCTAACTACTCGTGTTTGCTTTGATATAGTGATTGTTTAATTAGATTAAATGGAGCCTCTTCCTCCTAACCTCCCATCTATTTTGAAAAGTAACGAAAGCATTTTGTTTCAAGTATAAAACTAGAATGGATTTCAGGCTTCTACAAAGCACATGTGAGTACATCAACGCAAATATGAGAAGTGCTCAAGGCTTCAAAGATATGAAGGTGTTTTTTTACAAATTAAAGGAAAAAATTTAAACTTGAAGTCATGGTGGAATAG
Organism: Cymbidium sinense; assembly: GCA_021442155.1. Lineage (NCBI taxonomy): Eukaryota > Viridiplantae > Streptophyta > Magnoliopsida > Asparagales > Orchidaceae > Cymbidium > Cymbidium sinense. Next base: position 135,669,974 of record CM038216.1, read on the forward strand.
CTTAAAATTCATATCAGACATCCAAGAGAAATATGGAAGCACCTTTAGAAGCTAAGGAAATCATTATCCATATATTAGGATGATGATAAGATAACAATATTGATAAGGCAAGATGAATATGCATCACACATTATAGTATTTTTTGTAACATATATTGTGAGAATTTTGTTTGGAACACCTTGCAGATGTTGTGGTACTTATTTAGGTAATCAAATACGTTATTAAGAGATAAATATATTATCTCGAAAGATAAACATATTATCTTATAATGAATTTGATTACTTAATAAGGGCTCCTTAGCCTGATGGGTCTTTGATGTACTAAAGATTCTTCCCCTGAACTATATGGAGAGGCAGAGTAGAGTTTATTTTATTGCAGGGTTTGTAGTTCTCTATAAGGACAAGTCCCTATAGTTAATTACATCTTAGAAGGAAAATAATTTCTCCTAAGAATACTCTCGATTAAAGAAATTGACTTTTATCTTTAAGGATTTCAAAGTATATATTGAAAAGATAGTTAATTTAGATATTCAAGTAAAAACTCTTCAAGAGGGAAGAGTTCTTTCTTGGATTGAGTGAAAACATTTTTTTATTGAGAAACTTAATAAGCATTTCAACTATCTATTATTGGGCTTTATATTTTTTGAAATTTGAGTTTTTTTTAAAATTTTGAGTAAACATTTTTAAATTAGAACTTAGATCTAAAAGATTCTATTTTCTATTTGGAAAAATCTAAAATCTAAACTCTACATAAAAAAATTAATAATTTTTATAAATTAGGAATTATAAAATATAAATTTTAATTCATTTTGACTCACTTTTGGATTAACTTGGAAATTTTAAATCATGATGGTAGTCTTATGAATGTAAGATGGAGAAAAATTTTAAAAACTCACTCACGAGTCAAGCTTGTCCATTTTATGACTTAGACTAATGTAATAAAATTTATAAATTTTAATTTCATTTTGACTCATCTTTTGGATTTTGGGAAGATTTATGCAATGCTATTGTGAAGTATTCTTAAATCTTTTATTGTCCTTATTAAGATCATAAAATTTGAGAGATTATGAGTTGATTAAAATTTAATTGAAATTATTAATTAGAGTAGAAAATTTAATTTTTCTAAGAGCATAACGCATCTAGGCTTTATTGCAAAATACAACAATCACAGAAATAAACCTATGAAAATATGCAGTTTTATTCCGCACCCTAAAATAAATCAAGCCAACTTTAAATAAATAAAATAGGCCGATGCGGCCGGGTACCGCTATATACCCCGAAAAAGAAAAAGTTGGCAGGTGAGCTCTGCCCTTATATAGACCGACTTAAAACTAAAAATTGGATCTATGGGATCTTTATCAACTTCTAACCAAGGACCTCCTTAGGCTCCACCGAAGACCATTAAATAGGTTAAGTCAACTCCTAGTAATCCTATATCCCATTGATCCTAACCTATTTCTAGGCTTAAGTTACATTTTAAAATTCCAAAATAAAATTCTAAATCCTGCGAAACATACGTTAAGAAAAACATACATCACACTAGTAGTTTATATTACAAATACACGGCTTAGCATCAGTGATAGCCGAGCCCATGTGTCCTATTAGGCTATGTTTAGAGACTTAAGTAGTACCCGTAAGCAAATAGCATTTATTTATATTTATTAAATTGTTCCTTTTTAGCACAATCCCCTACAGAGAATAATATTAGCCTAAAAAGAATGCCCTAACATCCAGACTAGTAAGCAAACAATCCTAGACATCCAGTCTAAAACAATGCACCATAAAATAAGAAAAAGCATCATATCATGATAAACACATCTGTCTAACTTAATTCTAGGGTCGGTGACCTAATATTCTAATGTGTGAAAAGAAGGCTTGTGTGGTAAGTCTACTATAGGTTTTGTTTCATTTTAAGCTTGATTTGAATTCGGAGTTTATTCAATTTTATTATTGGATGGTTTCAATTTAAATAATTTAATTGCTTTTGGGTTTTATTCCAATTTTAGGTTTATTTTTGTATTGAAGTTGAATTTAGATTTTTAAACAAATGATGAATAGAATAAATTCTGTCGTGAACAAAACTAAATCTCTTCAACATCCTGATCCTAATAATGAGGTGAAAATTTATTCTAAGCATCAAACTAAGAACCTATGTATCTTAATTAATTCATTTACTTGAATAATTTAGTTGAATTGATTTGATTTGATTAATGTTTGTTTGATTTGATTTGGATTTCGATATTTGAGTTTGGTTTCGAAATTTGAGTTGGTTAACTTCATGTACTTTGATTGATTAATTTTGGATTCATTAGATTTTAGTTTGATTTGATTAAATTTTGATAATTCAATATCCTTTAAATTAATATATAATTAGTTTCTTTTGGCTTTCAATTTGAGATTGTAACTTTATATGATTAATACGGATTAGATTATTTCAATGTTATTTAGATCTATTAATTTCATTGTTTCGTTTAAACTTGATTTGGATTGCTGAATATATTCAATTTCATATATTTCTTAGAATGATTAATTTTATTTATTTATTTAAGGTTCAAGTTTTAATTTATTCATTTTATTGAATTTAATTTGATTATTTGTTATTTAAATGTTTTAAATTGTTTGATTTGGTTTATTGATTATTTAGTTTAGTCTAGTTATGTTTGATTTTGTTTAATGATTATTTAGTTTAGTTTAGTTATATTTGGTTTAGTTTGGATGATTTAATTAGAAGTTATTTGATTCAATTAAAATTCTAATTCAATTTATAATTTTATTTTAAAGATCAATTAATTAAATTTATTATTTTTATTAATGAGTTAATAACTTGTTAATTTTATTGCGTTTTATTAATATGTTGATTGTTGTTTGATGATTGTTTAGTTCAATTTAATCCTTTGATTTAAATTTAATTAATTTGATTTGTTAAATTTTATTTATTTATTGATTTGCTTAGATTAAGTGAATTAAATGCTTATTTTGATTTCAATTAAACTTGATTGTTTGTAATTAGAGTTTCACTTACTTTGATTCGTCGATTATGTTAAATGTCTTTAATTAATAATTCATATTGAACTTAATTATTTAAACTTATATATTTAATGGTTAATTAATTCACATTTATTCAAATAGATTGAAATAAATCTAATTTGGGTTTCACTTGGCTAAGAATTTGAGTGATTTAGTTTATCTAGATTAAGTTGCTTTACTTTGATTAGATTTTGTTTAATCTAATTAATTTTAATTTTAATTGGGTTAGTGATTGTTTAAACCTTTAACTTATTAAATGTTTGATTTGATTAAGAATTTAATGATCAATAGATTCCATCCTAGTTAGGTAATTGTATAGTTACATTATTATTAACATAGGAATGATTATCTTGGCAAATAGTTGATTAAATTTCATGTCATTTGAAGATTTATTGATTTGATTAATCAATATTCTAAGTTATTCATTTAATTGAGATTGGATTAATAATCAATCAAGTTTGATTTCTAATTAAATGATTGACTTCTTTAAATGATTATATTTAGTTGGACAATGAATATTAAACTTAATTAGAGATTGCCTAAGTGTTTTGATTAAAGATTAACTATTTCATTATGATTTGCTTAATTAAGGTTTAATCATGAGTTGATCATGGCCTTCTTATCAAATTAATTAGAGTTTTATTTGATTTAAATTATTTGGTTATTGAAGCTTTTAATTTAGTTTCATGTATTTAGATTAATAATGTTCATAATAATTTGGTGAATTAGGATTATTTAGTTGAGTTTAATTTAAAATTTAATTAATATTTGAATTTCATTAATTTAATTACGTTTAAGTTTATATTTATTTATGTTTATGTTTAGTTTAATTTCATTTGAAGATTACGTGATATTTGCATGATTTAAGATTTGATTAACAATTGTTTAAGTATTATTTTATTTCTGATTTTGATTTAACATTTAAATTGTTAGGAATTTAGCTTTAATTCATTCAATTAATATTAATTTTAATTTATTAAATCCTAACTCGAAGTGTTTCTTTTAGGTTTTTCAAGTTTCAGAATATCATATTATTTTCTTAAGGGTCTTAGATTTTAATTGAAGTGATTTAAACTATTTTGATGGATTTTTATAAATTTTTAATATTTTAGATTAATTATTTCATGAAACTAGGTATTTGAGTTTTGAAATTCAATACCTCTTAATCCATTCATCATTTTAATTTGAAATTGTTATGGTAGGTGTATTTCAACATCAATTTCAATCCTTGAAAGTTTCGGGTCAATTTGATTAATATTTTTGATCTAAAATTTAATTTTCATTCAAACTCCAATTAAACCCAAAATATCTAATAAAAATTGGGGATTTTCGATTTATTGAATTCCTCTCGAAAAGACGAATCTAACGAGCCCTTACTTGCAATTTTTTGTTAAGTATTTTAATTTCTGTTATTTTTTGAAGTTTCAGCTATTTAAAATAATTTTTAAATCCACAAAAACTAGATTTTCCTATTTAACCCAGTCAACACCACGCGACGTTGATGGGGCAAATCTTTACGTATGTCAGCCACAGATTGGTCTGTGTGGAATCCGCGTGGATTGAGTAGGAAAACTACGAGTATAGATCTGACCGTCCAATCAAAGATCGGGCAGTCCAAATCAAATCCTGTGATCCAATGGTTGAATTAAATCCATCTAATGTTTAAATCGCAGTCGTCTATCCTATTTAAGAAGGATCGAACTGCTGCCGGCTCATCCTCCCTGTGGACGGCAAATTGAGAGGGGCGGAAACCATTTTTGCCACCCCTGAAGCTCGATTTCCGGCGAATGTCACTGGAGATCACCGTCTTTTGGTTCAAAAAGGTTGTAAATCGAAAGAGCAATAAGGTTCTAAGGTCCAATCCTAATTTCGCACGGTTAGACTTTACAAACAACCAAAGCTTAAAGGTTAGCTACGGGATTCGAAAATTACCTCACAGGAGGTGGTTTCCAACGGTATATTCGATTCGAAAACCTTCTTGAGTGTGAGACGAAACTTCGGGGTGAGTATGCCCACTTGCCTCCTCTCCAATCACCGGGGACATCAATGCTCGCCGCCATTTGTCGGAGCTTGATGTTTCTTGGTGTTAGACGGGTCAGGAGGATTGAGAAATTGCTCGATTCGACTCTCTTGATGTTGGTGAAGGTGTAAGGATGCTTCTCCTTGGGAGAGGAAAGCTCATCTCCTATTTTCATGGTTGGCCGACCTTTAGTCGTCAGCTTTGGCCAATCTTTAGCTCATCCGGGGCGGAGAATCCGGAGAAGGATTTGTTGGGCTCACTTTTGCCTCTGGAATGAGGAGAAAAACTCTCATTTTTCTTTCTCTAACTTAGCCGAACTCCTCCACATGGAAGAAGGTAATGTTAGCTAGTCATGGATGACTGGAAGCCTTGGAAGTTTTCTCCCCAAAAGTCCAACTTTGTTGGCTATGAGTTCAGCCTCATTTAATGAAGGAATGGGAAAAGATTTAGGATTTTTTTTGTTTTTTGGTTTTTTTTTATATTTTTATTATTATTATTTCCTTTCTATCATTTTCTCTTCTCTTCTCAATGGTTAAGAATGAAATATCCACACATGAATGGAGGGAATTGCTTGGGATTTGGTGTGTCATAGTCTACCATTGATTTCACACAGGAGATGGTTTGAGTTTGGGTGGTTTAAGTTGGTTCAAATTCTTCTTCTTCTTCTTTTTTATTGGATCAAATGAATTTTTCAAAAAAATTTTTTGTCAAGATTATATTTGAATTATGTTTATTTGTTCATTAATATTATTTTTGATTATTTAATTTAGGTACGCTTTGAGTTTGACTTTGGTGTAGGCTACTTTTACCTATTTGACCCAAGTGGTTCAAATTGAGTCTCTTATTTTAATATTTATATTTGAGTTCTTTTATGTTTGTGCATTGATTCTATGCATTTGATTTTATTTAATTTTCATTTGTTTTTATTTTATTTTCTTTTTCTTGAATTTAAGTGATTTTGAGCTTAAATGAGCTAATTGGGTTAATCAAACCTAATCACCTCAATTCGGGCTCATTTGAATTTAGATTTCAGTTCATATATATTTGCTTTTGGTTTTGTTTAATTTCATTAGGTTTGAACTTCACTTAGATTTGCCTAATTCTAATCGAATTAGGTTAAGTCATAGAAGAGTTTACTAGGATGACTTGAGCTTTCACTTTAGGGTATTTGGGTTTGATTTAGTTTTATGTTTAGCTTTGATTTCAAATTTGATTTTAGTTACAAATTTAATGTTTGATTTGATTTATTATTCTAATTTAGTTTATTTACTTAGTCATTAAGCATAGTATCTTAAGTGTCTAATTAAATAATTCCTGATCTAAGATTATGGGACCTAGTTGTTAGGATTATGAATGATGTTAAACTCATTTAAAAATGAGATCAACATATATCTTCTTTCATAATACTACTAGGAAATATATGTCAAACTTTTCATTTATTGCATTATAGGCTTTCCCCAAAAATGCAAATTTTTAAATATTCTAATGGTAAATTAAATTAAATTGGTAATGGTTTATGGTAAAAGCCATGCCACAAGAAATGGGCAAAGTCAAAAAATTTTAAAGCTTGTTTTGGTACTCAACAGATTAATTTAGGTGATGACAAGCCCTCATGTTTTATCAAGATAGATCTAAATGCATCTCAACCAATTGATTGTTATGAAGTAGATTTTACACATAACTCTATAGAAATGACAAAAATATCAATATCGTCAACTTTCAATAAATCTGCTAACACAAGAAGATCAAAGCACATAGTAGTGATAAATCTCTTCGTGATTATCTTGTAATGATAGCTGAGTTACAAATGCAATTCAAAGTTCAGCATAGGATTATGAGTAAAAAAAATGTTCATCGAATTTATGACAATATTTTCTAGTCTTTCTAGCTTTCTAAAGAAAAGATTGACGTATTATATGAGAAATTATCAAAGAATCACACAATAATTTGCTCATTTCTTTTAAGATTTGTAGAATCAAAGCCTAGATGGATGGATAAGTAGTTATGAAAATGATTTATATTTTGGAACTTCTAATGACAATTTTAATCTTTTTATTACAATATCTCATGCAAGAACTCTTGATTATAAAATTATTTTTTTTGCTTAGTAATACTTAACTTCCGGCCATAAGGCAGTATATTGAATGTAATCTTAGCCATCTTAAAAACTTTTGAGTACTTTAAGCCTATTAGATATCTTTTGCATAAATTTGGTTGTTCATATGTTTCTTTGAATTAAATGCTTGTTGTCTTTCTAGTTATGTTTTTCTTTATGTATATTTTTTTCTCATATCTTAACAATCTACTTTTATGTGAAATATCATTTTTTTTTATCTCTTGGTTAACAACATAAATTAAACGATCTTAAGGTTTGTGAAGCTTGTAATTTTTTAGTGCATTCCTAAAATGAGTATTCATTCCGTATGAAAAAAAAATACAATGATTAATGCTTCATTTATGACTATTGTTATGTTTTGTAAGCATTTTAGATTTCCAAAGTTTTATGGGTCATTTTATTTATATTGATATTGAAAAAAAAATTATGGTGTATTCAATTTCAATTAGCAGAAATAGCCGACATGAAAGTTGTACAGAATTTCATTAATTTTTCAACAAAACTAATTTCATCTAAATTAGTAAAAAAATGAACAAGTTATGTGCAAAATGTCATCATTCTGATTTTCTACAATTACCTTTTGTTGTGACTTTACATTTGAAAAACTATAGCTTATAAGATCTTAATTAAAAAAAGTGGTCTATATAAAAGTTGTAAAGAATTTCAATAGCTTTCCAATAAGACAAAAGTCATCCAATTAGATAAAAAAATGAGTGAGTTATATGAGAAATAACGACACACTTCAATTACAGTAGTTTAGAATTGTCGAATCTCTAGACTCAAATGAGAGGTGCGTAGCAAAGAGATGAGTGTCATATTCGCACTAAACGAAGAGCTCCCCTTTCAAAGATAGGCCTATCATTATCACCTTGCCTCACGATTTCCATGTTGAAGTCCTCACACCGGGATTAGGTTGCGCCGGCAGACGTGGGTGGGAAAGGTATCGGCAGAGAAACTTGACTGAATGTGACGTTAATTTTTATGTATAATTTTTAGCATTCCAACTTTTTCATGATTAGACGTTTTCGGATATTTTAGCATATTTGATCATAATTAGCCGAAGTGGTCAATATAAAAGATGTAGAGAAATTCATTAGTTTTCTAATAAGACAAGTTTTATTCTATTCAGTCAAAGAGTTAGATGAACTATGTGTGAAATACTAGTATATTATATGATTTTCAACATTTCAATTTTTTAACGATGATATGTTTTCTAAAATTGTTGCACATCCGATAGCAGTTAACTAAAATAGTTAACATAAAACTTGTAGACAATTTTATTAGATTTTCAATGAGATCATTTCATTCAATTCAGTCAAAGAACGAATAAGTTATGTGCACAATATTGATACTAGGTATAATTTTTCAGCATTTTAGATTTTATTAAATTTGACATCTATAGAAACTATAGTGTATCTAATCTCAATGAGCTGAAGTATTCAACATAAAAGTTGTAGAGAATTTTATTTGCATTTTAACTGTAGAAAATTCATTTTATTTCATAAAAAAATGAGTGATTTATGCTTGAAATATCACCGTGAGGTTGAATTTATTGCATTTACTATTCATTTAATTAATGATGCATTTAGGATAGTTTTCTCATTCTTTGTTTTTCGTAAAGCAACTAGAAAATAACCACAGTTGTGTTTTGCTATTAATTTTTTTATTATTTTTTTAAAAAATTTATGGTAAAAAGTTACTTTTGAGAAGTAGAATTAGAGTGTAGTGGATGTCAAAAAGTTGCTTAAATTTTTCAAAAAAAAAACTTTATAACAAACTCAATAATTTTTCAAAAAGTTATTTTTTTCATAGTATTTTTACAATCAGTTTTTCAAAAAGTTACAGCTTCTCCAATTCCAAAGAGATTTAAATATACATAAAAGTTATAATATATATCACCTATATTAGCTAATAAAAATAAATATATAATATTAATTAATTTTATTAACTATTATGTTTTTTCATAATTTTAGTTATATTCTAATGTCTTTAATATACAAATCACAAAGAGATCATTTTCAAAATAAATGTATAGTAAATATTTTTAACCAATGTGTGAATTTTTATTTATTTATATTATATATATATATTTATTTATTTATTTAATAATTATATTAGTATAAAAATATTTTACAATTACTTTGCATATAACTAAATAATTTTTAAGTATTGAGAATATAGTGTATTTATTTTATTTTCTATACACCCAATCAAGCAAAAAAAAAGTAATTATATTACAGGCAATCAAATAATTATAAAATATTTAAAATTCTCTACATTTATTTTACATTATATTTCATTTATATTTTTTTCAGGTAACTAAATATCCCCTAAGTATTGAAAAAATACCTAAAATATAGAATGGGCAATTCAATTGCATTGATATAAATACTATGATTATATTATATTATATTATATTTTGTTCTATTGTATTTCAATCATTGTAATTATATTCAATGGTACCGAAGTTTGTTTACCTATTGTTTGTGTTAATATTTAATCATATCAAAGTGTTTATCAGTGTGCTATAACATTTATGATGTACTCTCATTATAATTTCTTTAATTTATTATAATGATTGTCATTTCATTATGTTAAATTTATTGTGATTATACTATCGATTGTGTTAGTCAAATTTATAATTATGATTAAACACTAAAAAAAATGATGATCATAATACTTTCTATTTTTTAATGTTTTTGTTTTAACATAAAATAGGAATGTTTTGTATTTTTATGAATTTTTTATTTTTAAAAATAACAAACAAAAAATATGCGTGATTTTATTATTTTTCAAAAAAATTATCTAAAAAAACAAAACATTTTTTTTGCTAATTTCGCTTTCTATGTCATATATTGTGCAGTTGCTAATGACAGTGTTGAGGCTGTGAGATCAGCATGCTTAGGAGATTAGACACTAAATTATTTTTGTCTACTGTTACGGGAGATAGGAATTAGAGTATGTATATTCTTTCTTTTTATTTGAGGGATAGCAAAGGGGAGAGAGAGCTCTCTCTCTAGTTGGTGAAGGTTAAAGCATATTGATTAGGGTTGTAAACGAGCCGAGTCTAGTCTAGTATGTACTTGTTTGAGTTTAAGCTCGTTTATCATTATTGAGCTCGAGCTCGAGCCGAACTCAATTCGAGTTTTTATGATGGTGATCAAGCGCAAACTCATTTTAAAAAAATTTGTTTGAGCTTGGCTCGAGTTTGTTCGTGAGATTGGTTTAGATTGTGCTTATCGAGCCTGTTAACAAACAGTTCGTTTAATGAAATAAATGAGCTTTAATCGAGCTTGTTCGCGAGCAGCTTGTTGAGAAATATATATATAAACATAATCAATTAAAGTTTATTAAGCCTAAAAATAAATGTTTAAATGTTAATGTTTACGAACAATCTTTAATTAATGAGTGAAACTTGTAAAACTTTTCACTTTAAATGATAATGTTAACGAAACGTAAATGCGAACAATAAGTTTTTGATCATTTGTCAGTATTCACAAAAGTGTTCGCTCGATCGCTTAATCAAATGATCATGAACGAGCTCTAATCGAGTCGAGTCACGAATAGCTTGTTGAACGCTCGGTTCATTTGCAGCACTAGAAATGAAAAAGAGGAAGTGAGCTGGGATATGGAGGCTCGGAGTGAGGTTAAAGTGGTTGGGCAGGAGCTCTTTTTGGACGGGAGAATAGGAGAAATGATTGTCTCCATTGAGGTAACTACAGGTAGGGGTTCAGCTCGACGTGTGTACGAGGAGAGTGAGAGTGGAGAGGGAGAAGGTTGAGGATAGAGGTGTAAGTGAGCTGAGCCGACTCGCGAGCTGATTCGAACTGGACTCATTTACGAGCTCCCAAGTCGAGCCTATCGAGCCATGAGCTTGAGCTATAGCTCATATTTGAGCTTGTATAATAAATGCGCTCTAGTTTGAGCTTGAGTAAACTCAACTCATCAGCTCATGATTTGGCTCGTTTAATATATATATATATATATATATATATATATATATATATATATATATATATATATATATATATATATATATATATATATATTGTATGTAAATATCAATCTTTATATGTTAGATATGTAAAAACGTAAATATTATAGGCTTTGTATGTAGCTGGAACTTAAGCTTGAGCTCATCTCGAGTTTATTACACAAGCTCGAATTCGACTCGTAAATGTGAACTCGGCTCGAAAGCTTGAGCTCGATTAGGGAGTTTGTGGCTCAATAAACTTGAATGGAAGGAATAACCATGGATACCTATAAGCAATGTTAAGTTACCCTCAAGGTCCTATAAAAATATAGAATTCTAAATCGATAATCTACACATTTGATGAAGGAATTTAAAAAAATGACTAACACAACTAAAAAAGAGAACACAAACATCTCTAAATAGAACTATTAAAGACATTTTAGCAATTGTCTAAGACAAATCATGCATATTTTAACAAATATATAACAGAAATTTCCTTCCAATTAAAAATCATAACTACAAAGGAAAAAATGCTATATTCTTGAAGCATGACTGCACGAGTGAGAAGGAAGAAGAAGAGTCGAGCAGCCGACAGTAGCGTTCGAAAGTGAGAATTGTAAAATGAATGCCCTAGACCTCGCATACCCTAGTCTTAACCCGCAGGCCGTGTCTCAACCCTCACATGAAACGGAACCAGAAGACTCGCCATGTCACGGATGACGGGTGTAGGACTCGGGTTCGAATGAAATGTCGGCAGACTTGGCACCTAAATAAAATTGAGCTTGAGCTCGTTTATTCATCGAGCTTTGTTTCAAGCTCGAGCTCGAGCTAGAGCTCGTTACTTGATAAAGCTTGGCTCATTTGCATCCCTAGCATTGCCTAAACTTTATTATTTATAAAATTAATACCAAAAATTTTAATATTATATAAAAGTAACAGCCCTATCATTAATTTTTTTAAATAAAAAATATTTTTAAGTATAGAAAAAAATGCTATATTTAATAGAGAAAACAATACTTTTTTTGTCGACGTTTTTTAAAAAAGGATCTCATAAAATATAAAATTAAGTAAAATGAGCATGTAGGATTGTAAATAAACTTGTGCACTCTTTGAACTACTCGAATTCGATTTGATTAATGTTCATTCATGTTTGTTCAAATTAATAAAAAAATAAGCTTGAATATATTTTGAAAACTAGAAGCTTAAATGAATTGAACATGAACATGATTTTACTCGTTTGTTGATGTTTATAAATATACTCGTTTATTGTTTGACAAGTAATTTGTTAAACTATTAATGTTAAGTTTGTTAATAATTCATATTTTTAATTATATATTTAATAAAAAATATAATAATTTATTAAATTTAGTTGTATAATTTATAAAAATATATGATACATTTAATTAAATATTTATAAAATATAATTGATACTATTTTTATAAATTATAGGATTAATACACAAAAAAACAAAAAACAAAACTCATATTAATTATTAAAATATTTTATTAAAACTAACAAGTTATTTAATTTAATTACAAATGGTCAAATATGTGATCTAAGTCACCAAAATAAAACGAACCTAAACAGCTCAGTTAAAGCCTAAGTCGTTAAGGGATAAGACCTTATTCTCGCATTCGCATTCATACAATTGCAAATTTTTCGCCCTAAGTTTTGTCGGTTTGTCCCTTGAAGTGAAGCGCCGAAGCCCTAACTTACCTTCGGCATCGACTTCTGCAAGCATTCCCTCATTTTCTTATCAATTTTCGTCAGTCGCTCCCTCCATTTTTTTATTCGATTCACGAGGTGAAGCAGAGGTAAACTATGGCTTGAACTAATTGTTCTCTCTTCTTCTTTGGCTTCTCACCTCTCCTTTTAAACTTTCCTCTTTTTCTTCTTTGACTTATGCCAATTGATCGCTATCTCTCACTAACTCTATTATATATTTGCTCAATTATTTCAAACAAGCCAAGTACTATTTAAGCTTGAACATAGATAAAATTAAGCAAACCAAGCTTGAATATTCATACAAAAGTTCAGCTCGAATTCGAATCGAACACGAATAATTTTTAGTCTGTCCAAATCAAGTCCAATCTGATAACTACTAGACTCTGCTAGGCTCGATTATTGCTCCAGAGCATGTTTAAAAAAATTTATAAAAGAGCAGAAAGAATAAAAATCCCGTTTTCGGAATTTTATAGTTTGTGAAGAAAACGTGTTTTGTATTTACGTTTTTCAGAGAACGCATAACTACTTTGCGTTTTCAAATGAAAACGCAAAAATAATTTGAGCTTCCTTCGTATGCTATAGAGTTTAGAGTCTCATCTTCGCAACTGCAGAATCAAGCTTTATTTTTTTTTCTGCATGCGAAGGTGGCTGTTCAAATATAATTAAAGAAATCAAATATTATTTTGATATTATAAAAGATAATAAAATTCAAATCAACATTGAACTTTTTCTATTTGAGAACATTCATTTTGTAATTATTTTTTACTTTTTTTTTTGTTAATATAGAAGTACTACTTGTAATTATAATTTTATTAATCTATTTTTATAAATTTTTAATTATAATGATTATATAATATTAGAGTTTAGTGTGTATAGTGATTTTGTTGGATTATTTATTAGGTAGAATTTAAATTATATTTTAATGTAAGTAAATAATTATAATTTAAAATTATTAATATAGTTTTACATATGTGACACATAATTTTTATATATTAACATTTTAAAAATTTTAATTTTCATATTTATATAAATAACACTTAAATTTTTAATATTACATTGAAAAATTCATCATTATTTTTAAAAATCAGCATGCATCTTTTTAACAAGCATAAGAATTGTGAGCTGCCTCTGTAAATTTCTCTTTTTCAAATTATTGTTTGATATTATATTTTATTTTTTAAATTTATATGTTAGCTTTATAAATGATAATGAAAATAATATTTTCTAATTACTCATTTTCTAGAAAACGTGATACGATTTAGAATTTTGTCATAGTATTGATGTGGGAATTGTGGATTCATGGGTGACACCGTGCATCCATAGGTAGCTACTTTGCAGTAATTTGGGGATAAGATAAAAATTCTCAGTTTTATTTTTAGGGCAGTTATAATTTTTTGAAAAATTAATATATGTGTTATAAATATTTTTAAAAAAAAATTCAAAAAATAATTTTTTTACAGTCACAATATTCTAACAGTTATTCTAAAAATAAAATTTTCTAAAAAATAATCAAAAAATTGATATATAAATAAAATTATTTTACTTTCTGATTAATTTTTGAAAAAATAAAATAATTAAAAAATTATCTTAAATGCATCATTTCTCTTATAATATATTTCTATGATACAAAATTTTATGATTTTTTAATAAGTATAAATTTAAAAAAGATTTAAATTAATCTTTTTTTTACACCCACTTATTTCTAGCATAAACTTTCTTTCTAAAATAAGTAATACATGGAAGCGATTCTAGAAGGGGCAATGAAAACCTTAAAATTAAAAATATTTTAATTTACTATATAGAATATCAAATTATATTAAAATTATATTTAATTGGTCATTAAATTTAATATAAAAGTTTTAAAATACTACTAAATTATTTTATTATTAATTATATTATATAATATTCAAAATTATATTGAATTGAAATTTTATTTAATATTAATTATATTATTATTTATTTATTAAATATTCATATATATAATTAATAATATTGTTATTTAATTATTATATTTGAATTTAATAAATTAGATATTATTTTAAAATATTTTATTCATTAAAAATAGAATTAATAATTGCATTTCATGAAATACGCAATTTCTATTGGCGCTTTTCACATCCCCACGGAAAAGTCAAGCCTCCTTTTTAAATTTTCCTTTGAAGACGTTCCTTTTACTAAAAAAAGCTGCTCCTAGTTTAAAAAAAATGTTATTTTCTCATCCCCGAATTCTCTATCCACGAAAACATAGCCACCAGAGAAAAAAATGAGGAATGGATTCGACCTGCTGAAACGCCGACTACACACTATTTGGCCGTTCCGCGTTCCTTTCTCTTCCACCAATCACCGTCTCCATCTTTCCATCGTCCATTTCCTCTGTACAAAAACAATTCAAATTGCCATTCAGACAGCCAAAGCAATTGGTTCATCAAGGTTCTCTGCACAAACACCCAACCCGGCATAAAAGTTTCCTTCTTTTTCCGTAAGGAAAGCTAATCAATGGAGCTCTCCCCCGTACAATTCTTCGACGATGCAGCATCCAGAAATTCTTCGGATACACCTCTCGTCTGCTATGCCTCCACTATGATGTCCATGAACGGAATGCTACAGAAGGAGAATCCCCTTGACTTCACCTTCCCTCTCTTCCTCTTCCAGCTTATTATCATCCTGCTCGCTAGTCGCCTCGCGGCCGTCATTCTCAAACCGCTTCGCCAGCCACGGTACATCTCCGGGATCCTGGTACTTAACAAAAGTTACACCTTCCTACTGGCACCCCTTTTTTTTTTGGAATTATTATGATTAATTCAAACATGTTTTGCTTCAGGGAGGCTTCGTTATCGGCCCTACTGTGATGGGAAGGCTACCCGCCTTCGCCCTGACATTCTTCCCTTTCCGCAGCCTGTTAGTCATCGATTCAATGGCCTCCGTCGCCCTCGTATTCTTTATGTTCATCGTGGGCGTCGAGATCGATCCCGACGTCGTCCGCCGCGTCGGCCGCCGGTCTACCATCCTCACCTTCGTCTGCCTTATAGGTCCTATCCTCATTGGCGTTCTCGCGGGTCTTATGCTCCATAGCCGCATTCAGGACGGGACCCATCGCGGCGCGTTCGCCACTTTTCTCTGCGGCATCCTCTGCGTCACCTCCTTCTCTCTGCTCGCCAGACTCCTCGCCGATCTCAAGCTGATTTCTTCCGACATCGGGCGGCTCGTGCTATCATCAGCGATGATCACGAACGGGGTGGCGTGGGTTCTCCTGTTGTTTTCCACCGCGCTGGTTCAGAGCAAAGGAAAAGCGCTGTCGGCTATGTGGGCGGTAATCTCTGGCGGGGTGTTTAGCGTTGTTGTGTACATGGTCATGAGGCGCGCTGCTAGGTGGGTGGAGAAGAGAACACCGGAGGGAGAGGAGGTAGCGGAGCTTCACGTGTGCGTGATTCTGGTGGGGGTGATGGTGGCGGCGTTTGCGGCGGATGCGATTGGAACGCACGCCACCTTTGGGGCGTTTGTGTACGGGCTGGCGGTGCCTAATGGGCCGCTCGGAGAGCTCCTTATCGAGAAGATCGGGAATTTTATTGAAGGGTTGCTGCTACCGCTTTTCTTCGCAGTTAGTGGATTCAGAACTAATATGTTCAAAATCGTGGACGCCGGCGCGGCGTGGTTGCTTCTGTTAGTGGTGCTTGCAGCGGCTATCACGAAGGTCGCCGGATGCGTGCTTGCAGCTTTTTACATGGAGATGCCATTCCATGACGGAATCTCGCTCGGACTACTTCTGAACACGAAAGGGGTTATTGAGCTCATCATGCTTAACATTGGTTGGGACAAAAGGGTAAGCCATGTTCTATCATTCTGTCCGTGGAAAAATATAAATTTTACCTGGCATATTATAGCAATTTAAATTCACTTTTTTATTTTTTAAATTTATGTATATTATAATTTTAAATAATATATATTTGATAATGATAATTATTTTAATAAACATTCAAAAATATATAAAAATTAATTAATTTATTTTAAAAATAATATAATTTATTATTAAAAATAGTTTGAAATACAATGGATAAATATTTTATTTAAGATAATACAAAAATTAAAAAATACAAAACAAAATTAATCCCAAATAGACCATAGTCTATAGGCATTTTAATAATTTAAATTTTATTTTAAGGCAAACATGATATATAAATATTTAGTATTTTTTTTCAAAATTTATTTAATGATTTCAAAATTTATTATTATTATTTATTTAGAATATACTAATATAAAATCTTGAGTTATGAGTTTGAAAATTATTAATTTAATTTTAGATATATATGCTATATAAAAATTAATCAAAAAAGTATAGTTCATCAACTTCAAAGCAAATTCAATAATTTTGAGATTTCTCTTATTCAAAATTCTGAAAAAACAATCAAAATATCAACTAATTAACAAAAAATAGGGGTTTTTACATACATCTGTCACTACGTATTTTACTATTTAACAAAAATTTTATTATTATACCACGAAACAGTGAACTCCCTACTGAATGATAAAATGAGTTCCTACTTATTTTTTAGATAGTTAATAATAAAATTTTGAGTGTTAAATAAGTAAAATAGATAGTTTTAGATGGTATGTATGTAAAAACCCCTAAAAAATATCAAAATATCTCAATTTTATCAATATGTTTTTAATAAAGTAACACATGCTGATTTTTTTATTAATATTTATAATGTTGATGCTTTATTTTGCCATAGCAAAGCAAAATTAGCTAAATTTATGCCATTTGCCCTAGAGGCGATGGTTTGGTGGCAAAGGTTTAGAAAAAGCTTCCTCTTACATATTCGAAGCCCATGTTTACTTATAAAATTATGATTATCTGTTTAACTTAAAAGAATTTATGATATTTAATAACATATAAATGTTTTAGGTCAACATTTGATCATACATCTTGAATTTTAGAGGACTTGACTTAAAAATGAGCTCACTAATTGAGCTTATCGAACCACTATTTTGAGTTTAAGCTTTAGCTTAACTAGATTGAACTCGTAGGCTGGATATATATATATATATATATATAAAAGCTGCCTAAATTTTACAAAGAAAATTAAAAATTATCAAATTTTCATAAAAATTAAAGTAAATTGCTCATTTACAAAAATAAAACAAAAAATGTCAAAGTCATGATTTAGTTGAGCTATTATTGGAGAAAATTTATCATATTATCAAGCCAGTTAGTCGAGCTTTAGAGTTGTTAATTTTAATATTTTTTTTTTAATTCAATGAAAGATAATATATATATATATATATATATATATATATATATATATATATATCCATGCAAAACTTCATTATATATCGTAATATACTATGATTAATGGTTTTGCAGGTGCTGCGCGATCAAACCTTCACAATCTTGGTGATTATCTCGGTGATAACCACCACCATGATCACACCGCTCGTAAACTTTGCCGCGAAGCCCTCCCGTCGCTTCGTCGCCTATAAGCGGCGCACTATCCGCTGGTGGAATCCAGAGTCCGAACTACGCATGCTGATCTGCGCACACTCCTCCCGCGAGGTCCCCTCACTCATCTCGCTCCTCGACATCTCGCACCCCACCAAACGCTCTCCATTCTTCGTCTACGCTCTCTACCTCGTCGAGCTTACTGGCCGCGCCTCCACCCTTTTCGTCGTCAACACCAACTCATCCTCCTCCTCCCTCGACTCCCACCGCGGAGCTTCCAACGCCGGCGGCTGCTTTATCCGCCACCAAACCGAATCCGAACAAATATCCCACGCCTTCGAATCCTACGAACAACACGCCGGCGGCGTTTCTGTTCAGTCCCTGACTGCATTTTCTCAATACTCTTCCATGCACGAAGACGTCATCGCCCTCTCTGAGGACAAGCACTGCGCCCTTATTCTGCTTCCTTTCCACAAACACCAGACCATCGATGGTACCATGGAGGTGACCCACCCAGCTATCCGCTCCCTTAACAAGAGCGTTCTCGCCGGCGCCTCCTGCTCGGTTGGCATCCTCATCGACCGTAGCCTCGCCGTCACAGGCGCTCGCGGGCAGCGCTACGCCGTCGCCCTTCTCTTTTTCGGTGGCCCTAACGACCGCGAGGCACTTGCTTACGCCGACCGCCTGGCGACCCATCCGGGCGTTGCGCTCACCGTCGTGCGCTTCATCCACTGTATTGGCGTCGGCGGCTCGCCACAGCCGGAGCGGGTAGTGGATGTGACTGGAGAGAACGACGACGAGTGCTTGGCGCAGTTTCAGGCGGGCGGCGGTGGGGAGGCGGATTACGTGGAGAGGATGGTGGGAAATGCGGAGGAGACAGTGGCAATGTTGAGGGAGATGGAGGGGCGTTATGATTTGTATATTGTGGGGATTGGGGAAGGGATGTCGTCAAGGGAGGAGTTAACTAGTTCCTTAATTTCTCCTATATATAGAGAAAAGCAAAGTTGATACCCATGAGAATAATAAGTAAAAGTGATTTCATCATGGAATGGGTTTAATGATTATTTCAGTAGATAGAAGAAAATAACATCAGATGTTTTTAGTAAGTGAAAATGAATTTATTACAGTTGTATGAAATATTTCATGATTTAAAGATTTTAATTTGATATGAAGAATACTTTTTATTTTTTTTTTATTTACTCAAGTTGTTTTCATAAGATATTTAAGTTATTTTTCTTTTCAATAAATTTTCTAATTCTATTTTATTTTGAGAGAAATTTTATTTTTCAAAGGAAATCAAAATACATTTTATATTTTTTTTTTGTTGAAGTTATTTGTATAAAGATTTACTATAGGTTAATTTTTATCTTATTAAAATCTAATAAAATTTTTTTATTACATGATTCAATTTTATATATAAAATATTACAATTCATTAGTATATGGTATGTTTAGGTGATCATCAAAAGATACTTTATTTAGAGTCACCTCAAAATGTACATTATAAAGATATAAAAATAAATAAATTTTAAAATTTTATATATTATGATACATTTTTCTAAAGATTCCAGTATTAATGAAATTATATGTACATTGCAAAATTTTTTTAAAGATTTAGAGAATATAGGATTTTTGCTAAAAATATTATAAGGAAAAAACAATCTCACCAAGAAGAAATAATTTCAATATATCAACTTTTGTTGTTAAATTATTATCATTTCTCCAAAATTGGGAAGAATAGCTTATAATAGTGGTTTTGACAAACTTCTAGATTCGACTCTCGAGGTGAATTGATAATCCAACAACAACAAATTGAGGTGGTGGTTAGTAGCGGTTGATAGTGAATGCGGTAGCGGCAAATGCATGATCCAACCATCTCAGCGGTGGCGGTTTAATGGTGACGGTGGCGATAAGCGACGACAATGGTGGCCGACGGTGACCAACAATAGTGACTGATGGTGGTCGGCGTTAACGGTAATCCATTGGCTGGGTGATGGTGGCGGCGGTGGCGGTGACCAACCGTGATGGCGATGATCGTGTGTGGCGCACGATGACTATGGTGGTGAGCGGTGGTGTGGCGGTTGGTGGTGGCGATGATGTTTATTTTTTAAGAGAAATATATTTGAATAAAAAAGTAATAGATAATATAACTCATAATAATAAAAATCAAGAAACTACACTCGATGTTTATTTTTTTAGAAAAATATATTTGAAATTTTATTTTGTATGAAGTTATATATGTTATTTTTATAGACAGGTTATTGTACATCTCTAAATAAATTAAAACACTCAGTAGAGACAAAGGAGGAGAAATTCAACTATATTATATTATAGTTATGATAATATTCTATTGTATTAAAATCATTATCAATTATATTATTGATATGACACTAAAAATTCTACTTGTCGAAGCATGAATCTTGATGTCAAAAGCAAGTTAATCCTAAGTCAAAATTAATCAAGATTAAACATTTAAAATATCATTGGAAACTTTGGGATATCAGCTAAATCTCTAAATAGTTCCTAAATATGGAGTGTTTATGATCAAATCGAGCGTCTTGACGAGTCAGATTTAACAAGCCCAAGATCTCTTGATTCTGACCTTATTTGAGCATTCAAATACACAAAATATATCAAATGATCAAGGGAATCATCTTGAGCCATCTCATGGAGTGGTTTGGACTTTGTATATATTTACGAAAATATCCTCCATCTAATCTATAAATAGCCCCTCATTATTCACATGAGGGGGAGCCAAGCTAAAGAGAAGAGAGAGCTCTAAAGCTTGAAAATCCTCCAAGCATAATCGTGTCACCACTGACGGCAGCCCGTTGGCCAACCACCGTTGGCCATCACCACTAACCATCGCGTCGACCCCATTTCACTTCATCATCAACTAACTATTACAACATAACCATGGCTATATAATTGTTGTTGTCTGATTGTGGGATTCTCATTGTCAGCCCTTCTCATATACAATTTTTTAATCCCATTATCGGAAAAATTTTATACTCTGAAACAGTTACTGGGCTAGGCCCCATGATTTTTTTCCTCTTTTTGAGATTTTATCACATAAAAATTCTGGAGTTTTCTTATTAATTCTTCAAACTTCTGTGTGTGTGCTGGATTTTGCAATAAAGTTAAGGTGTAAACTTCTATTCGGTTTTCTAGACGCATAGTCGTGTGAAAAGAGAATCCCTCAATCATAATTTATGTGAACACCTGCATTATGGCCAATAGGTGCAATACTCGTAACAATGGAGCCTCCCGCTCCAACTCCCATCATTCTTGAAATCAATCATAGAACCAAGGACACCAAGCTTCTGTCTCACTTTCCCCTGATAGGCATGAC
Source organism: Cymbidium sinense (assembly GCA_021442155.1). Classification (NCBI taxonomy): domain Eukaryota; kingdom Viridiplantae; phylum Streptophyta; class Magnoliopsida; order Asparagales; family Orchidaceae; genus Cymbidium; species Cymbidium sinense. Next base: position 135,691,622 of record CM038216.1, read on the forward strand.
CTTATCGGTGAAGATGCAATATGAATCTCTCTAGAAGATCGTGTGCACCGAATGGGAGAGTCTAAAAATGAGATTATCCGACTTTTACGAGGAACATGACAGCCACTATTGCAATAAACACATCTCCCCCCAAGATCGATCGTTAGCTATGGGAGGTCAAAATGTTAATACGGGATCTTCTCGCCATCAGACTGAAGTTTCTCCGCTTCCAGACCGTGATGCTAACCTCCTTGACACTACTAGTTCTACTCATCCATCGCTTGTAGCTCAACTGACTGCTAATCCATCAATTATTGCTGGTAGCTTAGCACGTTCTCGTCCTGTTGACTTCACCCGTCATGTTATATGTTCAAAATTACAACGCTTAATGCAAGAAGAATTCCACCTTAAAGACATAAATCATCCTCCCCCTCACCGCGGCTATGAGGAGTCTTCATCTTTAGCTGAAGTTATTCATCAACATCCTATTCCCGTAGGTTTCAAGCTTTCAAGCATCGATTTCTATGATGAGGTAACTAACCCATATGAACACATCGATCATTACATAACCATCATGCATATCAGACGAGCTCCTGACACACTGCTTTATCAGGTTTTCCAATCACCCTCAAGGGTCAGACCCGCACTTGGTTTTACTCCCTTATAAGGGGATCTATCTATACCTTTGGCGAACTCACCAAGATTTTTGTAAAACAGTTCATTGCAAACTGGAGGATCCTTAAAGATTCCTCTCATCTCTCAGACATCTGTCAAAATGAAGGTGAATCACTTAAGGAGTACTTTTAGAGGTTCTCCTTAGAAGCTTGTCAAATACCTGGGGTAGACCCTGAATTACTAAGAGGAGTTTTCCTTGGAGGGCTCCGTCTTTAGCCTTTATACTCATCACTAATGCGAGATATGGTCTGCTCATATGCCAACTTAGTTCACCGTGTGGAAGCGCAAATTTCTACTGATGAGGCTATTAATGCCCATCAAAAATAATTTGAACAATCCATAGAAAAATATAAGAGTGCCCCAGGAAACACATATCAACAACCTCATCAAAGGAAGCAACAAGGCAGTCATGATCTCCCTACACGACCCCCACATCAACGACGTGAACCACGATTGAAAAAGGAATACATGCCACTGAACACATCTCGTATTAACGTCTTGATGACCATTCGAGATGAAGAGACCATTAAGTGGCCACATCCACCGAAACCAAATTCAGGAAATCAGGAGCAATATTATCACTTCCATCGAAGTCATGGACATACTACACAGGCGTGTAAACAACTTAAAGGAGAGATCGAGTAGCTCATTCAACAGGATATCTGCGTCAATTTATGCAGAACCAATCAACTCAAGCAAACATAACTCTAACAGGGGGGCAACCGGGACAATCATCATAAAAATAACACAATAGTCGCCAAATAGTTCGAGAAATTAAACGGTTGCAAGAGGGCCACTACTATCTAATCAAGTCTTTATCGCCACCTTTGAAGAGTCGGAGTTAAAAAAAATCTTGTATTAATCATCTCATCACTTTGAATAACTTAGACTTAGAAGGAGTCAAAGTTCTGCATCAAGATCCTCTTATCATCAGTGTGGGGATCGGTGACCCCTGTTATAATGTTAAGAGAATTTAGATTGATAATGGGAGTTTCGTTGATATTTTATTTTACTCCACATTTCTTAGTATGAGCCTGATTAAAGAAAAACTTCAACCCGCTGCAAGATCGTTATATGGGTTTGATAATCGCCTTATATGAGTGGAGGAGATAATCAACCTTCCTATTGTTCTCGTATAACTTCTTCAACAAGTCACTCACTCAGTTCAATTTATAGTGGTCAGGTCAAATTAAACATACAATGCTATCTTTGGAAGGCCCTTCCAATCAATCTTTGGTGATGTCACTTCGGTACCTCATCTTAAGATGAAATTTTAAATCCCCATTGAGGTTAGAGTGATATGTGGAAATCAACAAATAGCACAATCATGTTACCTCAGACAAGCTCAACCATACCTTTCGGTGACCTTCAACATCGAGAATTTTAATCTTCTAGATGAAGAAGTACCTCAGATCAGAGGGCTTTGCCTATAAAACACTTGCTTTCTATTTCATTATCAGATAACTAACCGTCAAGCTATGATCAAAGATCTAGAGGAAAAAAATCTTCCCTAAAACTTGGAACATGGAGGGTCTCTGAAAGTGTTATATGTAATTCTTTGTGCATAAATATTATAGCATTTAATCTACCTCGTTTATCTTTTCCTCTCCACCTCTTGTCTTTTGTTAACTCTCTCTAAAAATTTATCTCATTCTTCTTGTTAAGTTATCTTATGAATATATTGTATCACCGACATTATCAAAGTAATGAGTTTAAAATTTTTTCTTACAAGCTTGTTGCACATAAATGATCTTTTTCATTTCAATCCTCCTACTTGAGAAATGCACAACTCACATTATGTCTCAATCGGGATATGATCAATCCAAAGGAGATTTGATCGGACCTCTTCCATACAGGTTAACGTCATCGAGTAACATTCTAATAAACAACCTCGGATGGGTCCAAAATCCTCAGCGGATTCAATTCAACTTTTCCCGTGCAAGTTAACGTCATCGAGTAACACTCTGACAAACAACCTCGGATAGGTCAAAAATCTTTAGAGGATTCAATTCAACCTCTTCCATACAGGTAACTTCATCAAGTAACACTTTGACAAACAACCTCGGACGGATCAAAAATTCTCAGTGGATTTGATTCGACCTCTTCCATACAAATTAACGTCATCAAGTAACACTTTGACAAATAACCTCAGATGGGTCAAAAATTCTCAGCGGATTTAATTCGACATCTTCCATACATGTTAACGTCATCATGTAACACTTTGATAAACAACCTCGAATAAGTTAAAAATTCTCAGCGGATTCGATTTGACCTCTTCTATACAAGTTAATTTCATCAAGTAATACTTTGACAAATAACTTTAGATGGGTCAAAAATTCTCAGCGGATTTGATTCTACCACTTTCATACAAGTTAACGGCATTAAGTAATATCATGGAGAATGATACTCTGAAATTACCTGTCAGACTTTCTGAGTTGTTCGAATGATGGTTCCTAATTGATGTTTCCCCGTCATCTTAGCAGTTGTCAACTGTTGAACCATCCATTGGAGTTTCAAGAAATTCAATTTTATACAAGAAGAAATAGGAACTATGAGCTTTCATCGCCTCCAAACCCGGTCGGTCCGACGAGGACAGTTAATGCCTCTTTCGAGGGAAACCGAGCTCATATAAACTACGACCTTGATCTTTCAAATCGGTCGGTCAGGATGAGGGCCTTCTTCCTTAGAGGAAATTAGAGCCTTCAGATGAACTACGGGCCTTGATCGCCCAAACCCGATCGATCGGAAGGATTGGCCTCTTTCGAGGGAAAATCGAGCCTCGCGGTATGAACTACGCCTTGATGCCTCCAAACCGGTGGTCCGAGGCGGTTGACGCTCTTCAAGGAAAATTGGAGCCTCACCGTATGAGTTATGGGCCTTGATCAGTAGAGCGAATGACCTTCTCTTAAGAAGTAGGTCACAACTTCGCTAATAAAAGGAAAGAAAAAAAAATTTTTACTCTAGCCCTTGAACTTTCGTTAGATGATCTCTCATCCAATGCAAAAGAATACCAGAACATATGAGAATTGTGTCTTCTCACTTGACCCTAGGGGGTTTTTATAGACCCCTATAGGGGCAAAAAGTAATAAATCAAAAATGGAAAAAACAAAAAAGGAGAAAATGGAAAAAATGAAAAATGCTCATCAAGACGCTGTTTGCCTTCTGTCATGCCCACATGCCCACTCACTCTCCAGACCGTAAGTGTCCTGGATGGGTCTGTAACTCAAACCTTGCACCGTCACACACATATCTGCTCTACACGCTTAGTAATCATAATCTTGTGCCCCCATGAAGATTTGTTCTCTTAAATTAAATGGTTAATGAACCCGCAAATTTCATTGAATAATTTGCTATTTTTAATTATTTAACATATATATTTTTGGATGATTGAGATAATGTCATCCAAAAATAGGAGGTAATTGATATGACACTAAAAATCTTACTAGTCTAAGCACGAATTTTGATATCAAAAGTAAGCTAATCCTAAGTCGAAACTAGTGGAGATCAAGCACTTAAAATATCATTGGAAAATTTGAAATATCAGCTAAATCCCTAAACAGTTTCTAAATATGGAGTATTTATGATCAAATCGAGCGTCTTGACGAGCCGGATTTAACAAGCCCAAGATATCTTGATTCTGACCTCATTTGAGCATTCAAATACACAAAATACATCAGTTGATCAATAGAATCATCTCGAGCCATTTGATGGAGTGGTTTGGATTTTGTATATATTTACGAAAATGCCCAACCTCTAATCTATAAATAGCATCTCATTTTTCACATGAGAGGGAGCCAAGCTAAAGAGAAGAGAGAGCTCTAAAGCTTGAAAATCTTGCAAGTATAATCATGCCACCACTCGACGGTCGCCGACCACCTCCGTTGGTCGCCAACCACCATCGCCGGTCATCACCACCGCCAACCGTCACCGTCAGTCACTAATCCCCGTTGTTCACCATCATCAACTACTCACTAATAGCCATGCTATATAAGTTGTTTCCGATTATTCATTGTCAACCCTTCTCATATACAATTCTGTAATCTCATTATCGGAAAAATTTTATACTCTGAAAGAGATACATAGTGGAAGATTTTTACTGGACTAGACCCCATGATTTTTCCCTCTTTTTGAGGTTTTTTCACGTAAAAATTCTAGAGTTTTCTTATTAATTCTTCAAACATCTGTATGTGTCTTTGGATTCAAAACTAAAGGTAAAATTTTTTCTTACTAATTTTCTAGACAATAATTATATATATTGTAATTATACTCTCCTAAATCTAAATTATAATCTATTATACTTAGCTAGTATGATTGTACTCTGATATAACAAAGTTATATTTTGTTGTATTATAATTATTATAATTTTACTTTGGTATGATATAATCTAAAATTATAATTTGTTCAAAGCCTATTCAAACTATTTTGAAATAAGGATCTAACATAATTCAAGCATGGCTCCAACATAGTTAGACATGATTTAAGCATTATTTACACAGGTTCCAATAGGGTTTGAGTGAATTATAAGTATTATTTAAATCTTAATCAAACATTGATCTAACACTTAGAAGTAGTCATTAATATATATGTAGTGATCATTCATTCTAACTTTGCAAGCCTTAGATATAATATGAAGAAGATGAAAGGAGAATCTTATATTAAAAAAACATCATTCCAATCTTGTTTGAATATGAATTAGTTCTCATTGGAACCATATTCAAACATAATTTGAATATAGCTTGAATTAACTCTTCTATGATTTCAAAATTTTGAACATTTAAATATACACATAGTTTGAAATTTATTATGAATATTTCAAAAAAAAATATATTTTTTAAATATTTAAAATAAAGGTAGATTTATATTTTTACCATATAATTTTTTATATTTATATATTAGCACTCCAATATAGATTGTAAAGATTATAAAGTTATTCAGGGTGAATGTTAACGTACTAAGCATCGATTATTAGTTTTAAATTTTAAGATGAAGAGTTCAAAAATAAAATAAAATAAAATATTATTTTAAGATTAGATATATGTATTTAAAGAATGCTAATCAATTTATTTTTATAAGTAAGTTACAAAATTTTAGGATTTAAAATGTTAATAAGGAAGCAAATAATATATGGGAAAAAGTAATAAAAAAATTAAGCAAATTGTAAAAAATATACTTGAATAATCAAGATAAATACTCTTATGAGTAAATATAGATGGTAGAGAGTAAAAAGGATGCATGAAAATATCAAAAATAAAAATTGATTTAGTTGAAAAAATTCAAAGATTTGAAAAAGATATAAAGTGCCCTATAGTGATTATAAGAAAGAAATATGTATTGTAAAGAATTCAGCATTTAGTGATTCATATAATATATTTGATAATAAAAATGGTAAAAGATGCATATATATAAGTTAGCCAAATAGGAGTACATATTTTAGTTTAAGTGAAGTGTATTAATAATGAAGATTAAAAATTTTATTTTTTAAAAGAGCATATTTAACACAAGTGAATGAGATATTTTGATTAAATTTTCAAAAGAAGTTGTAAGAATATAATTGATTCTAGTGATCTTAATATCATAGATGAAAAAAAAAAGTTTATTTTAATCATTGTATTAGTAACTCCGAAGTTGCAATGCTTTAAAAGAGTGAAGTGTGATAAAAACGTAGGACTTGATGATATTTCAATAGAATTGCAGGAATGCTCAAAAGTTAAGGATTTTCTTAACTTAATAAACTTTTTTAATATTATTTTAAAAATAAACAGATGTTAGATGAGTGAAGAAAATTTAGTTATTTCTTATTTTAAAAGTAAAGGTGTTGCACAAAAGTGTGCAAATTATGGAGAAATTAAGAGTCCGTTTGGTTTCATTTCCTTTGTGGTTCACATAGCGCCCTTGATTCCTTTTCCCAAATTTGGAAGCTGCCAAAAACAACACGATCCTTTGCGCGTCCCAATGAAATGTCTTTCCCTAAATTACCCCTGTGTTGCGGGTGAAACGGGCCCGAAGTGTCGCGGTGCTCTTTCCTTCCGTCCTACCCAAAGTCTCCAAACCCTTTCTTCTTTCCTTCTGGTCCGACTCAAAGTTCTGAAATCCTCGACGACAAAGAAGAGAAGAGAAGAGGTGAGGAAATAGAGGTGGGTACTCGCTGACAGAAGGCATGGACGACATCAACGGGAAGGACAACGTTTGAGTGTGACAAGGAATTTGTGTGAGAAATGGCTCAGAAAATGAGTGAACGCCTTTAAATCGTAAAAATCCCATCAGTTTAATTTGTGTTCAATGAGGCGTTAATAGTATTTGAGTAAATATTATAAAAATGAACTTCTTTGAAATTCTTACGATAAAGTATTTAATATGTACAGGTACGCTTTGTGCATTATTGATATTTTTTAAAACAGTAGATGATTCTATAATATTAAACACTATTTTTAGCTTTTTTGTATTATTATACCAACTATTAAACTTTTTTTTTCTTAATTTGATATGTATCATATAAGTACAATAACAAAGTAGATCTTTTTTTACGCTATTGATATTTTAAGAGATTATCATATATATAGAGCTTAGCTACCATGTAAAAAAAAAATCGAAGTGAGAAATATAAGTTATTGATCAATATCATCATTGTTTTGTTGGTGCTATGAAATTATTTTATATAAATCATCTTTTTATTATTAAAAATGCTAAATTATATTTATATTGCTAAAAATTTTATATATCATATTCTTTTTCAAGATTTTTTAGCTCATATGTTTATAGGGATATTTTAGTCATTTTTCAGATAAATACTGATCGTGATTAGTTTTCCAAACAGCTTTCACAACAATAACTTCTTATCACCGCTTCTTCTACGGCCTTCACATTGTTGCCTCAAACAGACCTTAAGTTAATGTGCCATAAATTTAAATTATGAAAGAGAGTAATTGACAATATGTTACTACGTGATACAAAAATTTCTCAAAACTAATTTAGATGTACGTTGGATAGGTCTATTATGAATGCTATACATTTGTTGACAGATAGAACTATGGAGAAAGTAAGGCAGATTTGCATATGATATTTGTTGGATGGAGCATATGACAAAGTACCAAAATAACTATTTTGGAGAGTTTTATAAAATAAAGTTGTTAGTCATTAAGTATATGTATACTCGAGCTATTACTTGTGTTCTAATATAAGAAGGATCGAAAAAATATTTTTTTATTTTAATTATATTATATGAATGATCGGCTTTAAACCCATATTTTTTTGCTTTAATTATGAATATTCTTACTAGAATTTTAAAAGAGGATGTACCTCAATGTTTGCTTTTTGCTAATGATATTCCTTATGATGATAAGACCAGAGAGGAATGCATTGGGTTTGTTGTAACTAGTAAATGAGAAGAATAAAATTAAGTGTCACAAAGATGAGGAAGCTTAGATGGATGAGTGGCTTTACACTTACATATAATTTGCGAAATGAATATATGCTTGAAAAGGTAGGAGTAGCTCCAATGGCAAATTAAATTAGAGGGTTGTCTCAAATGATTTGATCATATAAAATGTTGCTCACCCAATGCAATTAGGAGAGTGAAAGTATACAAAATGATCTTATTTTATTAAAATTATATGAGAATATGCCATTTAATAGGTCACAATGGAGAAAACTATTCATGGATCTTGTCAATGTATTAAGATAAAAATTTGTTGTTCGTGATGTCATACATATTATTACTAAAAATTTAATATTTATTTAATAAAATAAAAAATTTAACATCATATTAAAAATATTACTAACATTAATTTATTAAAATGAAATACATATTTTTATGCATATACTTTTAATATAATCAAGCTATTAAAATATCATATAAATAAATATTAAAATTTAAGTATTAGTAATAAAAAAATATTTAAAAAATTATCATGTAAATGCAACTTAATCGACGGTTCAAATCTCTCCATCGTGCTCTATCTACATCCTTCCCTTCCCGTCCTAGTTCGTTTTCGTCTCCACCCTCCGTCGGTTTCACTCCATTGGATTCTTTGTTCCCTTTATCGTATGTGTAAGAGACACGAATATTGAATAGAGAGTTTCAAAGAGCGGAACTCGTTTTCGAGTTTCGATCCACGCTAAGGTTTGCTCTCTTCCATGGGCGAATAATAGGATTTGGGCTTCTGCCCTTTTATTAGTGCTTTTTCTTTGGCTATCCTTGTGAGATTTTTCTAGTACGGATGACACATTTTTGCTCGCTGATGAGCACAGCTTAGCAATTTCTGGATGATGTACTTCTTGAAAATTTTTGCAAAGCTTCTCTTTTTTTCCTTGAATTTTTCATTGTTATTTGAAAGAAGACAAAAATTATAATTTGTTGAGCTCCTTATCACCTGTTTTGGTTAATTAGAATCATACGCGTTACAGTTGCTAGAGTTGGAGTTTGTTGAAGAATAAGATGGATGGAAAATTTGGTTCCACGGAGCAGGTTCTGAGGCCGGTTTCCATTCTTTTGGGCATCATCATGTGCAAAATTGTAAGTGTCCTTCTGTCACCGAAATCTGCCTGTTGGATTCTATTGCGAACAGTGATTAGAACTGACCTAAATGCAATATATGATTTTAACTATATGATTTTCATGACGAGATGGCATCTGTGTAGTTAGCTTACGTATTGTTGTAATGATATGCTTCTGAATCTGTTCATCCAAAACTGTGTTTTGATGTATTTGATTTTATATATTTATTTATTTATTGCATTGTTTGAACATTGAACACCTGATGTTTTCAAGTTTCTGTCTGCTATTTCTAATTAATTGGTTTCTCCTGATGAAATATGCGTAAGTTGTTGGATTTAAAATATCCGTGAATTTACATGAACTTTACTAATAGACAATCAGCAAAGAAAATCAATTAAAGAATATAAAAACGAGATTTTAGAGCGAGAAACATGGGGAATTTAAAGCAATGATTGAGTACAATAGTGATCTCAGAAAAGAACCTATATAGTTATTTTGTGACCTATTTATAGGTTTTGATTAGGGCTTGAGTGCTATAGGAGTATTACATAGTGAGCTATAAAAGAGTGAAATTACATTAGGTGCTTGGTGAGGCATATGATCTTAACGAATGAAACTTGATACTATGGAACGAAGTTGGTTCGCTCTTCTAGCGACTTCAAGTTAGTCCGTTTTGAACCATACGAGTTCATCATAAGTTTGGCTAATAGTTCTCGAGTTAGATGAATAATTATTGAATAGGTTATTAGTCCCTAGAGTGAGTATTCCTCAAGTTAGTTGAGGAGGAATTCATCTTAAGTTTGCCTTGGTGAGTGATTTTTTAATCTAGGTGAGTTTGCCTTCTGTGTGAGTGTATTGATACACATAATATTTATTTTTTGTTTAATTAACTATTAAATTAATTAAACTATTATTGGAATAGTTGCTTTTGAAGAAGTAGTGACAATACACTACTTTGTAAAAGAGAAAACAAAACCAAAGCATGCGAAGAGATAGATGAGTAATATTTCAATATTCATTTTCCAAAGAGTTGTGTAAAGGAGTGCGTTAGCTTTATTATACAAGAGTGTGTTATATAGTATATTCCTTATGGAGTAAACAATTGAGATGATTTTAGGTCGTTGTTGATCTAAGGTTGTGATGGGAGCAGTAGAAGAGGTGCTTGTGCTTCATGACAATATGGTTATGCAAATTGATGTTATTCGTTGCCCTCAAGTTGATGATTCTTGAGAAAGCGCCATCTTGTCTTTGAGTCTGGTAAAATGATTGTTGGGGAGAGCTTTGGTGAAGATGTTGACAAGTTGATCCAGTGTGGTGACATTGTGAATGTTGATTTATCTTGATACGTTTATGGATGAAGCAGTAGTTGATTTATATATATGCTTGGTGTGATCATGAAAGACTGGGCTATAAGCAAGAGCAACGACTGATATATTGTCGCTTTGTGGCGGTGTTGTTGCAGAGATAATCGATGAAGCCAAACAAGTGCTCGATACTTTGTTTCTATGGATGAGTATGATATTATATTTTGTTTTTTGGCACACTTGGAAATGAAGGTGGAACCTAGGAAGGCATAATAGCTTATTGTTGATTTTTAGTCTTCGTGGTCACCAACTCAATTGGAGTCTTAATAGGCTTTGAGATGTAGGTGGTTGCATTGTATGGGTAAGACATAGGTGAGTGTTCCCTTGAGATGACAAAGAAGTCTTGAAGCTGTTAGATGTGGAGGACCAGAGGTTTGTGCATGTATTGGCATATGCAGTTGACAAATAAAGAGATATTAGAACATGTGATAGTGAGGTATTGAAATGAGCCAACCAGACAACAATAAAGAGAGGAATCAACGAAGTTAGATTATTTGGGTGAAAGGTAAAAGCTTTGAGTGGGAGAGGATTTATGATGGGCTTGCAGCAAATATGTAGCTCGATGGAGTATATCAACGGCGTATTGGGTTTGATTTAGGTGGATACTGTCGGCTCTCTTTATGGTGATTTAGTTTGCTCCCTCGAATACATCACTATTACATGTGCTAATATTTCTTTATTTGTCAACCACCCATGTCAATTCCTAGGAGGCTGACAAATAAAGAGATATTAGCACATGTGATAGTGAGGTATTGGAGGGAGCCAACCAAGTGTCAATAAAGAGAGAATCAATGGAATTATTATTTGAGTGAAAGGTAGAAGCTTTGAGTGGGAGAGGATTTAGAATGGGTTTGTAGGTAAACATGTCGCTTGATGGAGTAGATTAATGGTGTATTGGGTTTGATTTTGGTGTATACCATAGATTGTTGAAGTGGCATGATTGCCAAGAAAATAAGAGAAGTTGCCCAGATTTTGCATATGAAATGCACTTTGGAGATTTTGAATGAGGACTTAAATGATAGTGAGATTGTTCCCAATGGGTAGAATATTGTTTATGTGGATGAAGATGAGTAGGTGTGTGGCTTTGTGTTTATAGATGAGCAATTGTGGTACTAGTAAAGCAAAGTTGACCTAAGAATGGAGCAAACCACAGTTGATGGGCTTGTTTAAGGCCACAAAAAGTTTTCTTGAGAAGACAAACATGATAAAGGTATTGAGGGTGATAAATCCTTTTGATTGGGCCAAGTAGATTGTCTCTTGTGACTGTGTAAAAAAGGCTGTAAAAACATCTAGTTGGGTGATGGACTAGCCATTAGCAAGGGTGATGGTGAGTAGGATGCAAATGGTGGGCATCCTTGTAATAGGACTAAATGTTTTATTATAGTTAATACTATGCTCTTATGTGCAGACTAGGCACGAGGAAGGCCTTGTTTTGTACCATGGTGTCATAAGGGTTGTGCTTAGTCCAATATGTTCATTTGCAGCCAATAAATTTTGAGCTAGAGACGACATAACTAGTACCCACATTCCTTGTTCGAGTAAAAGCTTGAAACTCTTGTGACATTGCATTTCACCATTTTGGATCTTCTATAACCGACAAGTAGCGGGCTAGGTCAGAGTTGGTGTTGTAAATTAAGCTTCTGATGTGATTGGGCTTTAAGTTCCCTATTTGGGAGCGAGTTATCATGATGTGTAGGATGGGTTGGTTGTGATTAGTGGTGGCTAAGAAGTGGGATTGTTAGTGATTGTAGTGCTAAGAAGATTGAGTTTGAGTTATTTGATTAAGTTGGAACTGATGGGTTAGATTATTAGGCTGGACTAAGGGGTGCAGTGATTTTGAATGATTGTTGTTGTGCAAGGTGCATTGTAAGGGAAGGAGAATGCTAGATATTGGGATGAAAGCTATAGGTTTTTTGTTGTTAGGAGGAGATGTCTTGATAAGAGAAGTTGTTCCCATTGAATAAGACATGATAAGCTTTGCTTGAGATTGGATTATGGCAGATGTAGCCTTTTTAGGAAGAAGCATGTCTTAGAAATATGCAAAATATGCATCTTGTAAACAGTGATGAACTTTTCAAGGGGGTAGGGATAGAGCCATGGAAAATATTAGCAATCAAAGATCAAAGATTTTTAGGCATGCATAGCCAAGCTTTTGGTTGTATAGAAGTTGATATGAGGACTTCTTTTTAAGGGTTGGAGATTGTTGTTTGTTTATAAGATAGGTGATGGTTAGAAGGGTCTCAACCCAAAAAGAGTGGTGCAAATGAACATCAAGAAGGAGAGTTTGAATAGGCTTCTTAAGGTGTTGGCAGTTTTTACGTTCGACAACCCCTATTTTTTCAGGGTTGCGTGAACAACTATATTGGTGATGAATGTCTAAGGTAGACCATAGATGTTTGAGTTAATAGTTGGTATGTTTGTTCTTTTGATTGGAGCGTATAATTGTTGAGCAATCATATTATGAAAATGAGTGAAGCTGGGGATTGTACTAGACTCGCAATACATAAAATACACCAAACAATGGTGTGCATAATTGCCAATGAAGTAAGTGTAATGCTTGCATATTGTGGTAAACTAATTGGGTTGTTGGGGAAGGACCCCATTCGTCATAATGAATTAATTTAAGAGGTTTCTAGCGATGAGATTGAAATGTGATAAAGGTGATGAGATGACTTTTAGATAATTTGCAAGAAGTTTGTAAGTTTGAAGAAATAATACGTATAATGGGATTGTTTATAGCTAACATAGATATAGTGGAAGAGGCGGTGTGGCCAATTGTTTGTGCCAGAGATCAATAATGGATTGCATGTTGACTAGAACAAGATTGTTGGATGGAGTCTGTTGTCAAGTGTGATGATTGGTTGGGTAGAGACCCTTGTTCCATGGGCCATTAAGGATGGGTTGATTAGTCTTCAGATATTTTATTGTATAGCCATGAGCATCAAAGAAACTTAAGCAAATATTTAGTGAGACATTGGACATAGATGAGATTATATGACAAGTTGGGGACATGAAGAATTTGGGAAAATAGGAGCTTATTGTTAAGTGCAAGGAGTAGACCATGACTAGAGCAAGAGATGGACAATGAGTGGCCATCATTAAGAATGGCTTGCTATGAGTCATTGTATTTCGTTGTTTGATGTAGATTTGTGTGGTCGAATGTAAGATGAGAGGTTACCTTGGTATCATATACTTACCACCTAGTGGTTGTTGGGTTGAGGTAGGAGCAATGTTTTAAAAAGGCGGCGAGAAGCCACGAGGCACAAGGCATATACCCCATGATATAATTAATAAATGACTTAAAAAATAAATATAAGCATAAATTAATGAAAATATAAACTAACACTTGCAATGATTTAATTTCAATTTCATACTTTCACAACTAAAATTTTTAACACAAAGCCATCACGAAGTCACAAACATATGAAAAATAAGTTAATAGTTTGAGACTTAAAAAAAAGCTAGTTATGCATTAACAATAATATTTATGATTCCTACTCCAATTTTATTTTAAAATAAATAAAAGGCCAATTGAAAAAAATATATGAAACTTGATTTTTCGGTAAATTTTTTTATTGAGAATATGCGATAAAACTATAATTTCTTGCTTGTGTAGGATTTTGAGATTTCACCTCATTCAAATTAGTAATGAGCACACTCCGAATTACATCAATAATAAATACATTTTTTTCTTCTCCCATCGAAGAAGATTCTTGTGGAAGCACTGGATTTTCTTTCTCAACAATCCAGTCATTATTAAAGTATATGTTATTTACTAAATTTAAGTAATAAGAGTTGATATATGCTTTAGTGTTAAATTTAGTTAATAAATATATAATAATATGGGGTGAACAACTCATGCAAGGGTGCAAAGCGCGTGCCCTGGGTGTGCGCCCAAGTGTTGGGTCATACGCCTAATGGGTGGAATGCTCTGCTCATAGTTATGGTGCAAAATTGGTCTCTCCTCATTTTGGGGAGAGCCTTGAGTGCGCCCAGAAAACATCTTTTAAAACACGGGGTAGGAGGACCAACCAATAGAGTGTATGAGGCTAGTGTTGGTTGTAATAATTAAGGTTTTTGTGTGCCATCATTTGTGGTGCGGCCAGGCTCACTACAAACTTGATAAGTGATGGGCGATGCATTGGAGGGATTCTTAGTATCTTAGAAACTAGAGGCCGAGGGGTGTCTGAGAGGATTGTTGTGAAGGATTATTCCTGCCTTTGTCGGGGTACTAAAAAATTGTCCAAGGTCATGATTTTGGGTCGCAATGAGTGCATTGAGCCAATCAAACAGTGAAAGGCTATGAAGCTCGTGTGCCACTACAATTTGTAGCTTGCTTTCTTCACTACACAGTAGGGAGTAGAGATCATCCAAATTGATGGGCTGTAGGTTGTTGCAATTGGTTGTTTTGAATGTTTGGTAGGTAGGAGGGAGACTATTGAGTGTGTAAGGTATGATATCTTCAAATGAAGTTGTGAATTGGTAGCTATTATGGTATTAACTTTAGCTTTGATTGTGGAGGGATATTGGGTCATGGTCTAGTCTTGCATGGAGAGATGTTGTAGCTCATTCTTTAGTTGGATGATGTGTGATATATTGGTGGATTGAAGCTGTCTTGCAACTATATTCTGGATATCAAAGCATGATCCAAGGTAAAGGGGACATAGGGTATAAGAAGTGAGGAGATGACAGAGTAGAGTGCTGGCACCAAATTTTGATCTATAAACATCCAAGCAGTGTAGTGGGGATCAGTAGAATTGAGTCACATCATGAATGACTTGTTTTGCAGGGCATGGGAGCAAACTGTTGAGATACCTGCGAACTTATTTGCATGAAAGATTTCTTTGTAGTTGGCATCTCCATATGGGGTAGTCTGGGGTAAGTTGGATGTTTACATTATGTTTGATATTGGCCATTTGAATTTTGAGTTGGGAGGGAATGAGATTGATGCTCAGCTGGGAGGGGATTCGGTTCTGTGGACTTGTTGTTGGTATCTGTGGTGGAGTGATCCATGGCAGGTTTATTTTGACTGAGATCACAGGAGCAGGATAGGATAGTAGGTTGAGGTAGGTATGACTGGCCTTGTTCTGAAGGATGTGCCATTTGCCTGTTGCTCTGATATCATGATGAAGTAGCAGCAATACACTTAGAAAAGGAAGAAATGTGAAAGGACCGGAATGATATCTCAGTATTCATTTTCCATAGAGTTGCGTACAGGAAAAAATTAGATTTATACAGAGAATGAGTGTCTTACATAGCATGTTCATTATGGAGTAAAAGACATGATTTTAGTGCTGATCCAAGGTTGTGATGGTAGCAGTACAATAGGTGCTTGTACCTCCTGACAATTCGGTTGTGCAAGGTGGTATTATCTGCATTTAGTGTGGTTAGCCATAACGCCATATCACTTAGGAAAAGGCTAAGAATTTCCACACTAGCATTGCAGTACTTAATGAGAAAAAAAAGAGGAACGGGACTGCTACTGATTCATCACATTTTCTTATTTGCCAATTACGTATCTTAGAACTTGAATGAGGCAAACGATTCAATTTCAAATTAACAGTCTACGCATTCATTTTTTACTTTTTTTTTTTTTTCAAAATTTGCAACTTGTTTTCCTTTTGCAGGTATATGAAATCACAGGTCTCATCAGTAGAGAATATTTCAAGGGTTATAATAGGCTTAGTAAGCCAATCAAAATTGAGTGGAATAATCGGTGGGTATTCTTATTTTTGTATTTTGTTTATTTTCTTGATATATTTCATGTGGAGGATTGTTTGAATAACTTCATGCAGGGGTTTTTCAACAGTCCATGCTATCCTTGTGGCAGCCGTTTCTTTCAACCTGCTAGTGTTATCGGAACTCTTTAAGGAGAGTACTGCAATTGTTTCTATAGTACATAGGAAATCATTATGGTCTGATTCCTTACTTGGGGTAAGTTGTCTTTACAGATGCCATGGGCAAGTTGCGGTTGAAATGATTTGGCATGCTGCGCACATACACGTGTATGTCTGTGCATATATATATATATATATATATATATATATATATATATATATATATATATCAAGCGCGTTAGATAGTTGCAATCTGTTCTGGCACCAGCTTTTTGTTCTTAACCTCCCATCATGGTTTCATCAAAGAAACTTCTGTCCATGAAAAAACACTTCACAAACTGAATAAGGCGGAAATATGTAGTAGTTCTACTTCTCATTGGTTTCTTATTAATTCACTATTGATAATTTTTTGAATTCTGAATTCTACTTGAAATTTCTTGATCTCAACTGACGAATTATCATTTTTATTTAAAAAAATGGAATTAATGAAATTAAAAGGAATTGATTCATAATGTCAGCAGAATTATTTGTAATTTTCTTACAGTGAATGCTTCTATTGACGTATGTTTGCACCAAATTTTCATGGTCGTTATTCACAATAAACATGTAATTCTTCCATATATCCTTAACCTATCTTCATAATATAGTTGAAATATTTTGGATAAAGGTGATTCATCATCTACTTCTAACTTTATCATTGATTTTTTTTTTTTATTTCTAAAATTCTACTGGAAATTTCTAGTCTTAGTTGATGAATTATCTTCTGAATGTCGACATCATTTTTATTTGAAAAAAATGTTCTTTTGAGAGAAAAAATGAATCTATTTTTGAAATTTATGAAAAATCTTTACAATTTGCTTGCATGAATGTTTCAATTGTTATATGCTTTTAATCATATTTTCATAGTCTTGTTGTGCATTTTGCTTCAAAGCATTCTTATCAATTAATATGGCATTTTGGTAGTCGTGTCATACCACCAAAGCAAACACTCAATTTAATTTTAAGCTACACAAAAAAATTTGGCCTTTGTTTTCTTCTTTAAAATTTATTTATGCTAGGCTTCATATACATGAAATCATTGTCATCATTTATTCTTATGCTAAATATTTGGGATAGGAGCTTTGTGAATTCTAATTCTCCATTCAGTCATGAATATGGAGCTTAGCATTCCTTGAGATATTAAATTTATTTAATATAAAATTTTCTTCTCAACTTATATATGTGTTATCTTCTTAAGTTACATTGTCCTCACCCTGTCACCCAGTCAATGTCACTTATTTGCACAAGCCGTTGAGTTCAAATTTTAAGGTCAAAGTATAAGAGACTCATCTGTGAATTAAATTTTTGAATAAAATTAATAAAGATATATGATACATGATATTGATTAAATGTTGGAGGTTAAGAACACATGAGCAACTTAAGTTGTATTTGCAGAAAGATACATATTTCATACAGCCCTAACTTTAACCATCCAAACTGTTTTTTAATATTGTGCCCATGTGAATTCATTGCATGGATAAGAGTCGAACCAAAAGTTTTTCAATGAAATATATGATTCCTTTTCTTGTTACAGACTAAACTACTCCTTGTAGGTAAATTACTGATTTACTGGCTTATTTAGAGCATAGATTAATGATTTGTGCTAAATTGTTCAAAATGAAGAAGTTTGAGTTATATTGAGAGGTTGCAATTTCAACATTTAGATGGTAAAAAAGATATAATACAAAACTGGATTCAAACTTGCAAAGAAATATAATGGATAGCATGTTGAATTTTACAAAACTTCCCATTTGTTGTCTCGTTTGTCTTGCACTTGTGCGCAAGTGCTTCCTCTAGCCTTATAACCCTTCGTGCACCTGCCCATGCTTTTCTGTGTAGCATTTGCCTCCTTGCTCTCGCCTCTGGTTCACGCATGTGCCCTTGGTGCTCTCAATTGCTTTCACACTGTGCTTGCTCCTTTTTGGCTTGCGTCTTGTGCCTTTTGGCTGGTGCTCTCTATTTGCTACCATTGCACCTTACCTCTTTTCCATGGCACTATAGCTTCATGTCGAAGCATTCATACTCATGTTGTCTCCGACTTTGGTATCTTGGGTGTCACCCTTATTTAGGTTTGTCTCAAATTTTCAATTTTCAAACACCTTATGTTTGATGCCATACTTCCTTTTTTTTTGGCTCAAAATCATTTCTTAGCATCCATGTGAACTTTTTTCGTTGATTTCTCCTTGGGTTGTTTCTCTTAATGAGTTTATTTTAGTTTTCCTAACAAGGTTATTTTCTAGCCTTTATCAAATTTCGGTAGCTACTATTTCCCTTATAGTTGCTCTTACTGTTAAAGCACCTATGGTTGCTGGTTTTCTAGCCTTTATCAAGGACAAGGGAGCTCTATTCCTGCTAACCCATGGAAACGGAAAGAGTTTGTGAAGCTTGCTCCTGTGGATAAATCTTCAGCTCTAATGGAGGATGGTTCTACTATTAGACTAGATGATGATGCTATTGATGATAACCAACAGAAGCTGGATAAAGCCCTTGTAGGCAGGATACTTGGGAGAAGACCTTCTTACTACTTCCTAAATGGTGATTTACAGAGAAAATGGGGCGTGGGAGCCTTCAAGGCTGGTAATGGTCTCTCCTTTGTGTGCCTCTTTGACACAGTTGAAGCTAGGGATGCTGTCCTTATGAATGGCCCTTGGTTTGTGGTGGGAAATGTCATTGGCTTGGACAAGTGGACCCCAACCTTCAATCCCAAATCTCTTCATGGGTTGTCTTCTCCTATTTGGGTCAGATTCCCTAATCTCCCCCTTCTGTATTGGGACAATATCAACATTGCTAGGGTTGCTTCCTTCTTTGGAGAGCCATTATGGGTGGATCATCCCACCAATTCTTTGGGGCAAAGTTTATATGCTAGGTATGCATCGAGAATGGACCTTTCAGAAGCTTCCCAGAGCTTGGATCAACAGGAAGAAATGGAAGGTTCTTCCGACCAGTGAGTATGAGGGGATTTTCATATGCTTTACATGGTAGGTTGGCCATAAAAGGCGATTCTTGTCCTACCAAGACAGACCTCCAACTCCACCAAGCTAGGTAATTCTAAACACTCCCCTCTGAGCAAGCTAATAGCAACTTCAGCGCGGGAAAATCTCAAACTTCAATGTTTGAGAAAGGTGAAAGCAGCTCTACCCATACCATGCCTGATCCAGTAGCTATGGATAAGGGCAAATGCCGATATTGACTTGACCACCTGAGCCATACCTTCTAGCACCATGATCGATTATGGCCCATGGGTGCTTGTTACCCATAAG
Organism: Cymbidium sinense; assembly: GCA_021442155.1. NCBI lineage: Eukaryota > Viridiplantae > Streptophyta > Magnoliopsida > Asparagales > Orchidaceae > Cymbidium > Cymbidium sinense. The sequence goes on from CM038216.1 coordinate 135,711,270, forward strand.
AAGAAGACTAGGCTGCTTGGGAGACCAGAGGTGGTCAACGGCTAAAGGCAGGCTAGGCGAGAGCCTCCACCAGTTACTCCTTCTCGTCTCCTCCCGGGTATTGACATCTCAAAACCTCCTATTTTTCAAGCCCCTACAAATCTTGGAAAAAATGCTAAACCTCTCTGGGATAAGGGAGGGAAGACCACCATTCACAAATCAAGGGTCTCCAAGGCACACTTTCAGAGGGAGCTCCAAAATTTGGGGCTAGGTGAAAATCTTCCTAAAAAGAGGAAGAAGGCTCCACTCACACCACCAGATGGCGGGGACGGATCCCCTATGGTGGACTGATGTCTTCCATCTCTTATTCAGGCTGTAGGGGTGCAGAAAGAAGACCACGCAACTTCACTCATCATTGGTGGCCATGACCTATGTATCATCGGCTTGGTTGAGACACGGATTGAGCGACTTACGGGGGAGGTGGACATGCTAGGACAGTGACAATTTCTGTCACCCTTCTGGGATATTGAGGTATGATTATCTTATGGCGGGGACGGTTGATTTTCATCCCTTATCCTCTCGATCGACTAGTCTTTGGGGAAGGTTAGCATGGTTGATAACTCGGTGGGCGCTTGGTTGGGTGTATGCCAGCAGCTTCCAACGAGGAGAGTACAGACATTAGTGATAATGTTGATCTACATTTACCTACTTATCATGGAGGTGACTTCAATTGTATCTTATCTCGCCAGATAAGAAGGGGAAGAGATTCACCTGTTCCCAGTGTGAGAGATGGAAAGCTTGACCACTTACATGATCTTGACTTCATTGGGTGTATACGGACCAACAACAAATATGGGAGAAGCAAAATAGATACGCGGATGGGTTTTGGTCAATTCGGTAACATACTTGGAGACAGGTTCATCATCACCCGCATTGCTTGACCATTGCCCATTACTTCTTTCTCTCTTATCCCATATACTCCATCACAGCGATGGATCCGCTTTGAGGACACTTGGCTGTCCTATCCTGTTGTGTGGAGGCTAGTGTGACAGAAGTGGAGCAAGGCTGATTACGGTTCTAAAGCTGATGTACTCCACAGAAAAAGCAGCGGCACCCTTCGTGCTCTTTACTATTGGAGTAGAAGCATGCTGAAGAACCTCCATTTGCTCAAGGAGGAGTTGGAGCGGGACATTGAAACCCTCCAGACCGGTTGTTCGATTGTCTCACTACTGATCTGAGGGTGAGCTTGGCTCCAAGGTTATGATCCCGAACTCTACATTGGCTAGGCTCAGTACTTGGTGGAAGCAGAGGGCAAAGACTAGATACAGGGGATGGTAACACTCATTTCTTCCACCTGTTGCCTCCCTGACATCGCACCAACGAGTTAGCTATGTTATGATGATGGGAGGCAGGTGGATAGCGGAGGATATAGAGATCTTCACCACTTATTTCCGGAAGAAATGGGTTGAGGAGCGGTCTCCACGGAGAATTGGCCTTCCACGCCTCTTGAGCGTGGTACCTTCTCATATTTTTCCCTTCTTGATGCATCGGTGAGGATGAAGTTTGGGAGGCCACTTAGCTCTTTGGGGCCCAATCGGGTCTTGGGGTCTCATGGATCTTCCTTTACAAGCAATTTTGGAGATGTGTGAAGCCGATGTCTTGGCTATCCAGAGTTCTTTAGTACCTCCAGAATGGATGACTCATGGAAGGATACCCTCATTGTCGATCCCTAAGGTTGTTGGAGTCCCTCCAAGTACCAATCGACTTATGTCGACCATCATAAGGCGATTGCCAAATCTGTCAGCAGTTGAAGCATCTCTTACCTACCCTCATCTCGAGGAGGCGAGAGCCTTTGTCCCTCTGGAACATCTCTCACCATTGTCTCCTTGCCCAAGAGATCTTCAACAAATTTCAACATTCTACCTCTCAGGTTGGGTTCATGGCAATCAAGGTAGATATGGAGCGCTATGATAGGATGAGTTGGCCTTGGAGCGGCTCTTTCTTTTGGGGTTTCACGCGGTTCACAAATGGGTCATTGTGTCACCCATCCTAGGTACTCCATTCTTTTGAATGGTAGAAGGGTGAGTGGGTTAGAGCTCGGTGTGGCTTTGCCAAGGGTGTCCTCTCTACCTCTTTATTTTATGTTCGTGAGCGCCGGGCCTTCAGCAGCGGGTGCCAACTTAGGCATGGCGGTGACACTGGAGGTACTCATTATCTCCAACTTACTTTATGCTGATGACATTTTGATTACCTCTCAGGCTTTGGTGGCACATGGTAAGCAAATCAGGCTATCATTGATGATTCTTGTTCTTGGGCCAGGCATCAATAGTGCCAAGACATCTATCTTGTTCAGAAAGGCGCAAAAGATGGAGGACCAACCGCATTACAGGCTTATTGGGTTCGGGTCTAGGAGATGGACTACTTGGGACTGGCGGCTATCGTGGGTTGTTCGGATCACTCTCGGTGGAGGGCCGGAGAAGATTTACTTCACACTTTCCAGGCGGGTGTGCACACTTATTTCCACGACCTATTTGCGGTTAGTTACCGGTGACACATACTATCTTTACCCATGAATGTGTCATAGGAGATTGAAGATGTCTGTGATCTTTCTTGTGGGACAAGAGCTCTTCCCGAAGAGCATCCATTATGTGAAATGGGCCTCTATTTGTACTCCAGGAAGCTAGGGGTCTTGGGTTTCACTCCCACATGGTGGCCCCCCCTGGGGCACGATTGGCTGGACTTCTTGAAGCTCGACTCCCTCCTACAGCTATCTTGAGGCCTTCTAGGATGATATCAGGATTACTCCACGAGAGAGAGGTGACTCTAAGTCATGGTCATTCTCGGTGGGGCTCAAGCCTCAAACCCGATTTGGCGGCCGCGAGGAACAAGGTACATGTCCTTTCCAGTGGTTGGTGACATCCCACTTTCCGGAAACCCACATTCTTGGATCTTTGGAAGACCTTGTGTGCTCTTTTTCAGTCGGTCGATCACGGGACATTGGGCGGAGCTTCATTTTGGGAAGGACACGGTGGATCGAGATCACGGGTGAAGTTACACACCGAGTTAGTTAGATGAGTGAGGCGATGATACATCTCCCTAAGCAAGTCCCTCACTGCTTGAGCTCTCTTTCCACCCACTACACTGCTCGGTGGTGGCTTGAAACTTGTGCATCCACGGAGAAGTTCTTTTGGTGGCGTGTCACGAAGGGGCCCTTCCAACACTCTCGTCGGGGTTGGTGAGGTCCAGGTCCTTGGGAGGAGGAGGACTTAGAGCACATCGACGGATGCTCTCTCTCACGGCTGTCCGTTCTATCCTCTTGGGGCTTTGTCATACCTTCCTTTATCTGTTCGGGATCTCTTGAGGCCTTGACGCATCCCAAGGATCTAGCTTGGGGGAAGGCATACTGCTATGTTATATACCAGGTTTGGAGGGCTAGGAATGCCAAGATTCACGGCAGCCCTCATGGAACCCCCAAGGTGCTTGCTGCAAACATCTTGGAGGCATTCGTCAACACATCCGCCTTTCCATTTCGAGAGCAATGGGAGTTCCAGCAGCCTCATCGGCTGATTCCTCACACTTTTTGGACTCCCCCCCCTCCCGGATGGCTTAAGGCCAATGTTGATGGTGCCCTCTTCTCCTCGGGCCTGGCAGGTATTGGAGTCGTCATCAGAGATGATCCCTCATCAAGGCTGTTGGGATACATCTTCAGCACTGGGATAGCACTCAGGTAGAGTTGCAGGCTATGCTTGCAATTGGTCACATCCTCGAGCCGTGGATGTATGAGTGCAAGGGGTTGATCTTGGAAGGCGATAACCACGGGGTGGTCACTTATCTTCAGCAGACCTTGCGGGGCTGCTCTTCCAAAGCTAGACACGATATTGGCTTTCTTTCCGGGTTCCACCAGTGATCTTCTCCCACAGGGAGTAGGAGATTAGACATCGTGTTCGCTCATCGAGTTCCGATTTTTGTATGGCATCCTCGTTGATGCTTGTATCTTCCATACGCTTTTTCTAGCATTTTAGATATGGACCGTGAGCATGTTGCTACGGCCTAGTCTTGTTTTTCCTTTCTAGTTTTGCACTTTTTGGTGCTTTTATTTTGTAAACCTTTACTTTTCTTTTAAATGCAAAATGCAACTTTCGGTTGCTGGTTTTCTTGCTACAGGCACTCACTAGTCCTTCACTGAAATTGTTTAGAAGGTTGATGGCATCATATCTTGACGGGCTTTCTTTATTCATTTATTTTTCCAGCGATAATCAGACCCTCAATCTAATCAACCCTTCTTAACCTTATCAACCTTCTACCTTTCAGGGTAAACCTGCTCTTATATTATAGAATTTGATATTTTTGACTTAGCTTTGTAATTTTTTCTCTTTAGTGGGCATGTTCTTTTTAGGGATTCCCAATTTTGAGATTATGCATACATTTATGTTAGACTTGCATTTGATTGGAGAATGTTCTATCGGGCATCTTGATCCTTATCATATTATTAATAGCTTATTTGATGAATGTTTTAGCCTCTTCTCACAATGATTCTACTATATGTTGGTTTTTTGATGCACTTGTTGAAGAGGTCTCCTCATTTTGACTCATTCATGGAACCTCTTTATCATTTTGAAGTTTTTTTTTCTCAACTTCATCTATATTACTTCAAGCTTTCTAAATTGTATTTTATTGATCATCTTTAGTAAACCTTTGCAAGAAGATGCTATTGTCCCTTGTATTTCTATATCATTTTTGACAAGGGTATTGGTAAAAATGGTGGTTATTATTCCTTTGGATTGGGAGATTTGGATTGGTTCTTTATGTGGTTATTAGCAGAAGGTTGAATTTGAAGGCATAATTTTGTATTTTCTTTTTATAAATTTTTTCAATACAACAACTTCGAATATTTCAAAGCTCGTCCAGATTGATAAAATCATTTGTTATTGTTCATTATATTCAAAAGTAAGGGGAGCATATAATTGATCTAAATATATCTTCACACAAGGTGGATGTAGTTCCACCATTTTTAGTTTAGGCATGCATACAAAATTAAAAATATTTTTAGATGGGTTTAGGACCAAATTGATCCTCCAATTATTTATGAAGTGCCAATTTAGTCCCAAACTTATTAAAAGGAGCAATTTGATCTTTTGACTATTTGAAAAGAGACTAAGTTGATCTTACCATCTAAACTAATGGTTTGAGGTATTAAAACAATGGACACTTTTGAAAATTTAATTTTTTCTAGATTTATGAAGCATCTCATTTTAAATCAATTTTTCATCCTACCATCCAAATTAAAGATTTGGGGTGTTAAAACAATGGGCTTTTTTGAAAATTTAATTTTTTCTAAATTGATGAAGCATTTCATTTTTTATCAATTTTTCTTGCTTGTGTGCAACAAGTACAATCATATTCAAGGAGATTGTATTCATATCATGTAGATTTTTGAGCAAATAAAATTTTTGGCATATATTTTATGCATTTTTAATTATATTAATGCCATTGTAATTAAAGAGTTTGAATTTTTTCAATGTTATAATGTAAAATTATTGCATTAATTTATTGAAAATATTTTAATTAGAATTATTTCATTAGATTTTTTTTATTTCATTAGAATTATTTCAACAGATACAATCATACAATTATTATTTTTTATTTTATAATACTGATATTGTCCCAACTTTTTTGTTACATATCTATTTATTTTTATTCAAATCTAAACGATATGACCAAATTGCTCTCTTCTCAAATAGTCCAGGGTCAAAATTGGTTATTTTGATAAGTTTGGAATTATAGTGTACCTCTCTATAAGTAAAGGGACCAATTTTGTCTTAAACTAATTTTTAGATGGGATTATGAAATTATTGCGTATCACAACTTGACCTGAGAGCTTAGAGTACCAGATAAGAACATGCATCAAGGTGAAATTTGAACCTTGACATACTTCGATTTGAATAATTTAAAACAAACCTTTTCTTTCTCATGTATATGAGTTTTAATATCTCAAAAGAGCTATTAAAGCTAAATTTTCATTCATCATGATGACATTCACAATTGTTTTGAAACAATGCATATGACATATTATAGACATTTAAAATGAAAGTATCTAAACTATTATATATGTTTATCAAATTAGATGCTTTGCATTTGTTGTAAACATGACCCCTTCTTCCCTATGGATTTTCCTAAAAAATATTTTTTAACTAATCGGGATAAGCTATATAAATATATAATTTTATGTATATATCACAAGTCTAAATTACATTATTTCAAAAGAATAGAGAAGCAACTTGCATTCTTGTTATCATATGTAAGCTATAAAGAAATCATAAAACTTGGTTTTTCTTTTCAATGTATTTATAATCATAAACCTTGTTTAACAATCAGAGTTATGAATAACGATAAAATCGTAGAATGACAACTCAAAAAGGAATGATTTGACCCTTGAAGACATAAATGAAAATTATGCAGGTTCTATCATAGATAAAAGATCAACTTTAGGATATTATATATTTTTAAGAGGCAACCTTATGATTTAAAGAAAAATTAAAATAAAATATAGTAGCAAGATTAAGTGCATAAAAATTATGATATGAACACATATCCCCAAGCCATCAACAGAGACAAAAGAATCAGGAGAAGGCCAAACTGGCTAAAAGACTTCACTAATACTCCCAAAACATTATAACAACTATCCGTAAGAAGATCCACAATAAGCAGAATAAATCAATAGGTAAATAAATAAAATAATCGACTTTTACAAAGGATTTGACTATATGCTCACACCAAAGAATAAATGTAAGACTAGCATGAGATCAAGAAACATAGCCAAAGACAACATCTAGTAAAAAAACTAATAGCATGAGATCAAGGAGCCTAACTGATTACACGAGGCAAAATCTAACGAAAATATAAATTAATTACAGACCAGAGGAAGATTAAGAAGAAACCAAATACTATAAATAGAGATGAGGAAATCAAAGAAAGGGATGAAAAATTTATCTCAAGAACTCCTCTGTTTCTAGCTTCTCAGTCTTCTCCCTCTTTCCCTAGTCTTTCTCTCCCTCTGCAGAACATTTCTCACGGTGGAAGCCTGGAATCACCAACGAACCAGCAAATCCCAGAGCTCCTCCCTTCTCTCGAGCTCCGACATCCCGAGCTCATTTCTACGGTGGATCTTCACGGATCGACCGTAAGGATCTTCTTCATCTCCTCCGATCTACCCTCGTGAACCCTGACAACTCGCAGAGACTGAAGGAAATGAGACGACGGAGTTAGATTCAAACCGATTCAATCCTTCCATTCGAATTCCCACCGACGGATCGAACGTGTACTCCAAAAGCTCATCCAACCATCCTACCAAAGATCAAGCCAGAGTGAACACCTGTAATCCACTCAGAATATCATTGATCAGAAACCGCAAGATAGAGTAACACATCCAAGGGTTATTAGATATATCCCACTCCATCCGACGGTTAAAGAAACAGATCTAAAGAAACACCATCCACGTGATCCCATCCAACGGCCGAGATAAAAAGACGCGAGATCCTACGGAGAAGGCACCCGCAAAAACTACTCGACCTCTGACTACCGAAGTTGAATCAAGAGGTTAACTTCGAATGTCAAGTCAAGTCGGTGAAGCCCAATCGTGAAATTAAAACCAAACGACCAAAGATTCAAACCGTAAGCACTTAATCACTCAAACCTCATCAGACGATTAATACGTAAAATAAAACCATATCATTGGTGCTCTCGTTGATTTCCCACATATCAAATAATGGCAGAGGGTACAAGACATACAGCAAAAACTATGGAAGAATGTGTAAACAGACTAAACAAAAATGATGAGCAAATGCAATCAATTACCATGATACTTAATGAAGTATCCAGAAGATTATCAGCAATAGAGGAGAAACTTGATAAATCTTCTAACGATCAGCAACAATCACAGGTATGTAACTCATACCAACCTGAACTTCCTAATAATAATAGACATCAATCTCAAACATCTAGACCAGTTAAAGTTGATATGCCAAGATTCAATGGTGACAACCCAAGGGGTTGGCTATTTAAGGCAGATCAATTTTTTCAATATTATAGCCTTTCCGAAGACCAGAAATTCTTAATAGCATCTGTTACATGGACGGACGTTAAGTTTACATCAATGGATGCATCATAATCACCAATTACACTCGTGGATACAATTTAAAGAGCAAGTAATTGAGATTTGGCCCTCCTTGTATAGAGATTTAAGGGTGAACTTGCAAAATTACAAGAAAAGCAACAGGCGAATTTTATAACGAATTTGAGGAATTAGCAAACCGGATATCGTATTCCACGAATTCTTGAGTTGCTTTGAATCGGTTTAAGGCAAGACATAAAAGGGAAGTTAGAGCATTGCGCCCAGCTCACTACAAAGAAGCTTTCATAAATTGATGGAGGATAGCTGAAGATATAACAATACCAAGATATAAATGAACATACCAAGCCCAACAGAGTAAACAAAATCGAACTATCAACCACGTTTCGCCAACACCTCCGAATGCCGAATTAATCAAAGCAATGAAATACTCAATAAACAAAACATTCCCATACAGAAATTGACTCCAACACAACTGGATGAAAGAAGGAAGAAGGGATTATGCTTTAATTGTGATGAGAAGTATCACAGAGGTCATATTTGCAAATCAAAAATGTTTACTCTAACAGTAATCAATGAGGATCAAGACCTGTACTTACAGCAAGAAAATGAGCTGGAAATACAAAATCTACAAGAAGAATTCAAATCTCAATGCATTTACCCTAACCCTAACCTTGAGATTACAAGGTTTAATTGGAAATAAAAGGTACAAGTTTTGATTGACGGATCTACCCACAATTTTATTCAATCAAAATTAGCAAAATTTATTGATTTCCAAATCACTCCAAAGATCGATTTCAAGTATTAGGTAAATGGGAAACTTTAAAATGCATATGTTCTAATCTCCTATTCAACTACTGGCAATACTTTTATTATCGACCATCTACCATGCAAGGAGCGATATAGTTTTGGGGGTTCAATGGTTAGAAGTGAATGTACATTTGATTACAAGAAGACAATGAAATTCTACATTAATGACGATTAGTACAACTACAAGGAAATACAAAGAAGCAAGTGGACAAAATTTTCCTTCATCACCACTAAGTTGAAAGAATGAAATACTATCATGCTTTGATGAGTCAAATAACGAGGCGATTCCTCATAGTAGAATTCAACACATTGCCGCCAGAAATACAACTGTATTACACACTTACGGAGTTATTTCAAAGCCCAAAAGGCTTAACTCCAAGAAGAAATATAGACCATCAAATCCATCCGTCATTTAACTCACTGCGTGAGAGTTAAAATTACAGGTATCCACATTTTCTAAATTTGAAAGATTAATTAAAGAAATGCTCGAAAGTGGTATAATCGGACAAAGTATCGGCCCTTTCTCTTCCCGCCTTTATTAATCAAAAGAAAGATGGTATGGAGGTTCTGTGTAGATTATGAGCCCTCAATAAAATGACTATACGAGATTCTATTCTAACTCTCAAGAACTCATGGATGAATTATATGGAGCTACATTATTTTCTAAACTGGATCTAAGGTCGATATCACCGGATAAGAATGGCAAAGGAAGACATTTATAAAGCCTTTTAGAACTCATGAAGGACACTATGAGTTTCTAGCTATGTCTTTTGGACTCACAAATGCCATCAACATTTCAAGCTTTAATGAATGCTTAAACCATTCCTAAGAAAGTTTGTCTTAGTATTTTTGATGATATTCTCATATACAAAGACTTTAGAATTACATCAATATCATCTCCAAAACAACTCAAACAAAGATTCAATGTTTATTAAACCCTCAAAATGTTCATTTGTACAAGAAAAATTGACTACTTAGGTCACATTTTATCGCAAGGCGTGGATCCCAACAAGATTCAAGGTAAAACATGGTCATACCTACTACCAAAGAATTGAGAGGGTTTTGGGTTTAAGGTTATTACAAAAAATTTGTAAAAAATTATGCGAATTGCTTCCCCTAACATCTATGTTACCAAGCAACAAGCCAGGAAAGAAACAACAAGCCTTTTATCAAATTAAAGCAAGCAATGATAACATTACCAATATTAGCATATCCAAACTTTGCTCAACCATTTATCATTGAAAGGATGCAGTACAAAGAATCGAGCGTTCTCACACAAAACAAGCATCCAATTGCTTACTTGAAGAAACTTTCACCAAAGATTACAAAACATCAACATATGCAAGAGAATTGTATGCTATAATCAAAACAAGCAAAGTGGAGACAATACTTGCAGTAATAAGTTTACCATCGAATGATCAACAAGAGAGAATTAATGAAGAAACAATTCAAACCAACAAAGATTTTGATCAAACTTCGGGGTATGATTATAGTATTGAATATAAACCGGGCATTACAAACAAAGCGGTGATGCCGTCGAAAAATGTTTAACAGAAGACAATTAAGGATCAAAGACTCTTTAATGTCATTGAACTTCTCGATATACTAATTCAATGATCTTATGCGAAATTATAGGAAACCAAAGCTAATAAGGAACTACAAGAATTATATAAAAAATTGCATAATCCGTAATTATTCCCTCATTACTGATTAGTAAAAGGGCTAATTCGGGTTCAAAGACAGAATTGTAATAGAAAAGACTCGAACTCAAAAACAAGATCATAAGAGAGTTCCATTCAACACCAATAGGAGGGCATGGAGGCATTGAAAACTATGACCAGAATTACTCAACAATTCTTCTGGAAACAGATAAAAAGGGATATTAAACAGTTTGTATCAACATGCCCCATTTGTCAACAAATCAAATATGATACTCAGAAGCCAGCAGGATTACTACAACCACTGCCCATACCATTTGCAATATGGGAGGAGGTATCTATGGATTTCATTACTGGTTTACCTAAGTCTCATAATAAAACAACTATACTAGTAGTAGTGGACAGACTATCCAAGTATGCTCATTTTTCACTACCAAACAAATTTTCTGCACCCATCTAGCTCAAATCTTTATCACGACATTGTAAAACTCCATGGGATACCACAAGGAATAGTATCGCAGACCCATTATTTATGAGCAATTTTGGCAAGAATTGTTCGGATTATGGAACAACTTTAAAACATAGCTTACCATCCTCAAACAGATGGACAAACGTAACCAATAGAATCCTAGAACAATATCTAAGGAGCTTTGTTTTGGATACACCTAAGGCATGGTTACAGTTCCTACCATGGGCAGAACTCTCATATAATACTTCAATCAACACATCAACAAAAAAGACACCTTTTCAAATTGTCTATGGCAGACTTCCAAACCCTATAATACCTCACAATGAAATGACAACATCAAACACGTATGGACAAGATGTTACAACGAGGGACCAAGCCAAAGAAATGAAAACTAATCTACAGCAAGCACAAAACAGAATGAAACAAATGACTGATAAACATAGAAGAGAGCTGCACTTAAAAGTTAATGATCTAGTATTAGTCAAGATACAACCATATAGACAGACTTCAGTGACTGGGACTCAATATTCCAAATTACAAAGGAGATATTATGGGCCTTTTAAAGTGCTACAGAAAATAGGTATGGTGGCTTATAAAATTGAATTACCTACAACAGCAAGAATACATAATGTATTTCACATATCTAGATTAAAACCCTGCAGGACTCTATCCATCCAAAGACGCCTATCCAATCAATTTAGAGATGGACAAATGTTTATCACACCTGTCAAAGTCCTGGATCACAGAGTTATACTAAAGGGAGATCAACAGATCAAAGAAGTACTAATCCAGTGGGAAGGACTATTAGAAACAGATATATCTTGGGTGACAGAGAAAGAAATACAGGAAAGTTTTCCTGATTTTGATCTTGAGGACAAGGTCAAGGTGGGGGAGGGGAGTAATGATATGAACACATATCCCCAAGCCATCAACAGAGACAAAAGAATCAGGAGAAGGCCAAACTGGCTAAAAGACTTCACTAATACTCCCAAAACATTATAACAACTATCCAGAAGAAGATCCACAATAAACAGAGAATAAATCAATAGGTAAATAAATAAAATAATCGAACTTTACAATGAGGATTTACTATATGCTCAATAAAGAAATAAACAAGACTAATAGCATGAGATCAAGAAACATAACTGCCAGCACAACATCTAAACAAAAAAACTAATAACATGAGATCAAGGAGCCTAACTGATTACACGACAGAGGCAAAAATCTAACAGAAAATAACAGAAATTAATTACAGAGACCAGCAGAGGAAGATTCTAGAAGAGCAAACCAAATACTATAAATAGAGATGAGGAAATCAAAGAAAGGGATGAAAAATTTATCTCAAGAACTCCTCTGTTTCTAGCTTCTCAGTCTTCTCCCTCTTTCCCTAGTCTTTCTCTCCCTCTGCAGAACATTTCTCACGGTGGAAGCCGAATCACCAAGTAACGGAGCAAATCCTGAGCTCCTCCCTTCTGTCTCGAGGTCGACATCCCGAGCTCATTTCTACGGATCTTCACCGGATCGACCCTCGCCGGTAAGGATCTTCTTCCTCTCCCTCCGATCTACCTCAGGAACCCTAGACAACTCGCACAGAGACCTGAAAGGAAATGAGACGACGGAGTTAGATTCAAACCGATTCAATCCTTCCATTCAATTCCCAGACGGATCAAGAACGCGTACTCCACTAAAGCTCATCCAACGATCCTCAGCCAAAAGACGGATCAAGCCGACAGAGAGTGAACACCTGTAATCCACTCAGAATATCATTGATCAGAAACCGCAAGATAGAGTAACACATCCAAGGGTTATTAGATATCCCACTCCATCCGACGGTTAAAGAAACAGATCTAAAGAAACACCATCCACGTGATCCCATCCAACGGCCGAGATAAAAAGACGCGAGATCCTACGGACGAAGGCACCCAAGAAAACTACTCTAGACTCAGGGTTGAATCAAGGGTTAATCCGACTCAAGTCAAGCTGGTGAAGCCCAATCCAGGGAAATTAAAACCAAATAGACCCAGCATTCAAACCAGAACAGACTTAATCACTCAAACCTCACTGTATCAGCATTAATACAGAAATAAAACCATATCAAATTAAAATCTTTTTCTATGGTTCTGGAAATTTGTGAATTACCATGGCTAAAAATTTTCTTGGAAGATTTAATGATTGAATGAAATATCTTATGTGGTTTTATTATGATAACAAGTCAACCATCAATATTGTATAAATTTCATGCAACATGACCATTCATAATATATTGAAGTTTGGGGAAGCGCTTGTAGTCTAATATGCTCTTCATTTTTAGCCACGAATAAACAACTTGTAGACAAGCTCACCAAAGGATTATCATGGATAGCCTTTCAAAAATTATTAAGCTTGGAATGGATAACTTTCATTCGTTTGTTTGAGGGGGATTGTAAAATTGTCCTTGAGCCTATTACTACATCTCTCTGTGTTGCCACCTCACAGAATTGTAAGGTCTTTATTGTCAAGTCACCAATGCGTGAGAGCTATGCAATTGTATAAGGAAAAAACTGTATGGGTTATCCACCTAATGTAATATTTTGTAGTTAGTTATATTTTAATTTTTTGTCTTATTTTATATTTTTCTATAAAAACATTTCTTAGGATTGTATAAATTCTGTATACTTGTTTGAATAAAACTCAATAATTCATTGATACCTCTCAAATCCATCTCAGTTGTCTTCGTCCCTTGTAGTCTCATGCATAATTTTATACTCATGAGTGCTGTCATAAGTCTCTATTGAATTAAAATGCTCCAAATTTATGGTTCTTCAATCCCTATTTTTTTTTTAAATTATCAACTTCTCATTTTTAATTTTTATTACTATTGCATTCCTCATAAATTCTCTGTCCTCATACCAATTGTTTGGAAAAATACTAAACTTTTATGGGGAAGTGTTGTTTAGGAGCGAATGTGAACTACAAAGCAGCCCGAGAGAGATCAATAAACACAAATGGCCAAGTTTTATATGATTCAACTTAAATAAAGCCCACATCTACAAGAGAAAAGCTCAAGTTTGATCCACTAAACATAAGCCACAGATGGTGTACAAAATAAGGACACTCACCATACCTCCTCAAAAACTTAAGTAAACCCACTGTCAACACAAATGAGAAGCCCTAAGTCCATCATGTCAAAAAGAAAGAGATAACTCAAGAGGGATGATAAATAAAGAGGATTAAACAAAGACCAGAAAAATCTTCACTCTTTAGGTTTCTCAATAGTGTCTTTATATCCCTTCATTCATTTGGCTTGAAATTTCTACTGCAACAAATCTTTATATTCATCAAGATGACACCCCATGCTCATAGAAATGAACTTTCTTTTTTTTTTTTTTTTTTTTTCTTCTCTTTCTTGTCATCTTACCCTTCACAACTTCAGCCATTTCCCAAACGTAAGACTCACTCCCATCCATGGAAAGCGTGCCTAGTTATAGAGATTGAAGGTGGTTTTTAAATTCAAATCAGGTTTAATTGTGAACAAAATATTATGCATAATCTCAAGTTATCTTAATGACCTTTCAAATCATTTTTTATCCTAAAATAAAAAATTTATTTTTATCTTAGCCAACTTTCTATTTTAATTTTGGTTCATTCTGACAAGTTATTAACTCAAATTTTCTAACATTGTGGTACAAAATAACTTTCAAACTCATTATTTGTCCTAAGATAAAATTGTGTTGTCTTATATTTCTGCCCTCGTTTTGGTTCTTATTTTTTCTTCTAACGCAAAAATAGATTAGGAGCTCCTAAGTCAGATTTTTTTCCACTTTTCTTTTCTTTTTTAAAGGGCTTGATGGATCTTAGTTTGGAATCCGTTAATTTTCTTAAGAAATCTGCTAATCCGATAACTCTCTGCGGTCTACTATTTATGTTATTCTACTGATGCCATTTGATCTGTCTTTTTTTTTAACAACTCATCTCAGATTTCCATTGGTTACTTTCTTACCGATTTGGGCATGATCTTGTGGTATTTTCCTGCTTTAGGTGGCATGGAATATGTAAGTATCTCTGTTGATTACTAAGACTCTATAAGTTTTTCTCCCGTCACAATATATCTATCATTTTTTTCCATAGGTCTTGCATCATGCGCTATCCATGTACGCAATAATTTTATCTTTGATAAGCGGGCAAGCACAATATTACATTCTTATGGTTCTATTTTCGGAAATAACGACTCCCTTTGTGAATCTAAGATGGTATGTTTCTGAAAGCGGGGAAGCACAATATTACTTTTGTTTGGCTTGTCCTACTGATCAGTTAATGCATGCAGGTACCTGGATGTCTATGGCCAGAAAAGTTCTATGCTTTACATTTGCAATGGTGTAGCTTTGTTCCTTGGATGGCTGGTATAAGCAAAACCTATCTTTTAGAAGCTTTGTATTTGAAATTGTTCCTCTCATGTTAGTTTGTTAGGGCAATACAAGTTTTGGAATACATTCTACATGAACATGCATTCCTATAACTTCTTCCTTTTTTTTTTCTATTTTCATTTTAACCATGACTGTTGTTTTTTTGGTCATAATTAGAGCATTGGTGATGTCCAATAACATATTTTTAGAATATTTTAATATTTTGAATTATTTTACAATTTATTGCATTTAATTGTTACGATTATGTTTATTTTGAATGAGATGTTATGTTTTTTGGAGTTTAGATTTGAATTCAGGTTCATTTGATCTTATCTTGTAACCCTATTTCTATTTTCTATAAAGTAGGATTTAATGATTGTATTTAAAATATTGAATTATGAATGAATTACATTCAATGATTCCCTTGTTATTCTTTCTACTCCTGATTTTATATCTCCTTTTGATATTATCAACACTATCTCCAGACAAATTTCTCTACACCTCTCTCTTCATGAATGGTGCTTTTCAGTAAAATTTGTGAAAAAATACATTCAAAGGTCAAATTCAGGATGGAATGGTAAGACATTAAAGGCCCGTCATGTAATTGCCAAAAATTTTCTTTTCTTCTGCGTCAATTGGTAGGAACCACAATTTTTCATTGAAATTGTATTAAACCCTAACCTTAAGCCATATACATCTCATTCATCTATTAGTATGACATCAATAAAGGTAAGAAATTTGGCTTATGTAATATGCCTAGATTATGCTCGAGATGTATATGTTGTGATCATAAAAAATTGCCAATGGGTTTTCAAAATTCTTCTTATTTACTTTGGAGATGTAGCTAAATGTGGTTTAAAAAGCGCAATTTTTCTCTTTGTTCTTGAGGATCAAAGTAATTGTTTCGTATTTTTTATTCCTACATTTTATCTCAAATTGTAGAACCAGAATAAGGGATTGCACAGATTTTTGTTGCACACTAATCAACAAAACTTTTTCATGTATATGAATTAGATGATTACAATAATTGGCTTAAAAATCTCATCCTTAGCTTTTTACCTGAAAATTGCAATTCATCAACATGTTATCTACTACGTCACGGATATTCTAATTTGTGGATCTAATGATAAAAAATGAAAAACAACAAAAATAGATTTCTAGGCAAATATTTCCACTATTTTTAGATTTCAGTCAACATCAAGTTCATATATAAAATATAAAACCTTTGAGAATTAAATAGTTACATGCTAAGTACAGGTAAAAGAAATGCAGACTTTCATTCCAATTCACTCAATTCCATATGATCATCTTTGCCATTCTTTCATGCCCTTTTGATTGGTACGGATTTACCAAAAAAATATTTGTGTGAGAATGCAGAGGCAAAACCCCCAAAACCAATAGACAATGGAAAAGTGTGAAGATGATTATATAGATTTGAGTAGATATGAATGAAAGTTTGCATTCCTTATATGTTGTTCTTTGCATATAACTGTTGATATCTTGAAACCTTTATATACATATACCTACATATATGTATATGTATATGTATGTATGTATGTATGTATGTATGTGTGTGTGTGTGTATGTATATATATATATGAATTTGATGTTGTTGATAGAGATCTAAACATGCTGGAATATTTGCCAAAGAATTTGTTCATGTGTTTTTATATTTTAACTTTAGATCTTCGATTTAGAATGCCTTTGATGCTTTTTGCAGTGTGGTTTATTTAGAAGTTAATATGTTGTGAGTTTTAATTTTCAGTTAAAAAACTAAGGATGAGATTCCTAAGCCCATACTTGGAGTCATCCTATTCATATTATGGACATAAGGTAACCTTTATTATTGGTGGTGCAAGAATAGAAAGTTTCAATTTTTTTTTTCTCATGCAATAATTCAAGATCAAATGTACAAATGATAGGTACAAGATAATCTTTTTGATACTTAAGCACACAAAGCTAAAATGGACATGTTAACTTCAGTTAACTATTCTATCTTTTTTACTTGTAATTAGACCAATAGCCATCACAAAAGTGATTGATCTGTACATTATCATATGTTCCTTAGTAATTAGATCAATAGCCAACACAATTAATATGACAACAAATATAAAAATGCTCTTGAAAAATTTTCAATTCTTTGTCAATTTAATCTCAATCTTTATAATCTTCTTTTTTCTTTCAATGTTGTCATTTTGTTCTTTAACCAAAATAACTTTGGCATTCAAAGTATCAAATTCTCTCTTAATTTTTTCCAACTTTAATGAAAGCTCAATCACCAAATCATTGATTGATGCACATTATATTTTCCCAATGTGATTTGTTATCATATCCATTTGTAAAATCAACAATAATTATTAATATAATCTTATGAAAACAGGATTAAAAAATATATTATTTGATCCACGAGTTAACACATTCAAAATTTTTCATGAGATTCTTTATTGTCAAAGATGTTATGAAATGTATAAAAAACCACAAGGACAATGGACAATTTCTCATCTCCCTTTTGTTGAAATTGAACTCATTTTCTCCAAGGACAAAAGTCATACTTGCTAGAAAACTATTGCTTCAAGTCAAAATTTAAAAATGCAAGAGTGAAAAATGTTTGGTTTAAACTTTTGATGTTTCATGCATATGTAACTCATTGTATGGTTAGGAGTGGAATGAACACTAAGAAGTTCAAAATGTCTTCATAGAATTGCAATTAGAGAGTTGACAGACTATAATGCTTGGGATTTGATAAATGGACACAAATATATATATATATATATATATATATATATATATATATATATATAGCGACCATTTTAATCATTTACTCTCATCTTTATTTTAACTTAAAGAGATAATCTAATCAACTCGTAAGGGTTTAAAATACATTTTGCCCGCATATGTGTGGCCTGATAAGTTTCTTTACCATGATGACCAAAGTTGGTCCAGTTCTATCAAGACGATTCTTTTTTTTCCTTGTGTTGTGAGGGCACGAGGAAAAAATATTTTTGGGGCAGGGGGTGCTAAAGTGAATTTGAATATGTATCAAAACATCATATCCATCCTCAAAGCAATTCATCTCATACACCAACATCTGCTGTTCTTTGCGATTCTACACAATCACGTAGAGTGCAATTGAATTTAGATTACCAACCTAGCAGCATGGAGTCAATTTGTTCACTTAACATACTAGATATTTGTTGTAATTGGGTTGAAATGTCACTTCTGGTTTAGGTTCGATCAGCATTGTGGTATGTTGCACCAGCGTGAATTTTGCATTAGTCAGTTAACTTGTAAAAATTGGACTTTATAAAGTTATATCCCATCCAATTCTAGAATTTAGATTGGCTATGTTTTAACTTAAAGTGTCTCCATGGTCTTAAGTTTCGACATCAACATGATTTTGACACAATTAAAAACGATGGAAAACACTTAGCACTTGATTTAAAATCCATAACCAGAAAAGTTTTGGACTATTTCGATTTACTGATATGCATCAAAATAAGTATGGTTAATTTTCAGGTTATTTGTTGTACATTGCAGGCTGCAAGAATCCTCCTCTTCATCTTCTTTTTTGCCCACATTTATCTTCATTTTGATCAGGTATTTTGTACTTCTTTTGAATTTTGTTCATAAAAATCTTGGTAATGATGGATTTGCAGTGAAACACATTGAGTTGCATGAGGATAGATTGTTGATTAATAGAAAATATTAAGATACTTGACTTGCTCTTCACATTTTTTTTTGTTGCTTCCTAAGGTTTAAAATAAATCAATAGCATAGTGCGTTAACTTGGGTGCATTTGACCAAAGTTATCACCGTGTTACTTTTACTTAAACCTTCCCTAATAATGAATGGCTTTATAATACTGAATTGCAAGAATCCTAGAATGCATGCCATGCATATGTGGGGACAGAGTTAATGAGGGTATTTACCATGTTTTAATCTGAAGTTTATTTCTTATATGCAAAAACAGGTGAATAACAAGGCAGGTTGGTGCAGATCTTATAGATGTTGGTATTTTATGATTTTTTTCTTCATTCTCTTAAAATTTATTTGATTTTTCTTTTTAGATGGATGCATGATAATTGATGAGAAGAGTCTCATAGTTTCTTCAAGAAATCGAGAGTCCATAGGACATTAGAAGGTGAGACAAAAATATCATCTTGACACTGTCATTTTTGAAGATAAGATGGTAGTCATTTTTGAAGATAAGATGGTGAGGCTTCTAGGATAATTCAGGGGGCGAAACCAGCCTTAAGAATGAGGGTGAGCAAACCTATTAAGGGAAAAATCAAATTTCAGGGTGGAAATTTTTTATGCTGGACTATATGGGGTTCCACCCCTGCTAGAATTTGTGCATTCTGGGGGAGAGAGTGGAATCTTGTGAGATATAGAGCCAACGGGTAGAGGAGAGGTAGGAAAGTGGCTTTCGGGGAATAACTTGCTTGGAATTCATAATGGAAGCAAAAAATATCCATCCTAAACCTACTCATAGAGATACAGTTTACAGATTTACATGTTAAATTAAATCATATCTTCTAACTTGAAATTAAAAATGATTATATAAAAGGATAATTCCTTCCTAATTTAAATAATTTAATTTATTTATTTTTAAATGGTTTGATCCGAGACTATTATGAATCTAGGCTTAGATCCATGTGTTGCATTGGTTGCATTGATTGTTCACAATTTCTTTTGAGTGAAACTAATACAGTTGGGGTAAGAAGGGAAATGTAAACAATTGTGGTTTTCTTTATGACCTTTGGTCCAAAGATTTGATGTAGGAGCAAAAAATGAGATAAAATGATTAAAGTATATTTTTATATGGAGTTAAGCTTCTTCTCTTCTCGATTTGCCGAATAGCACACAATTCTACAATAAGAGGCAAAAATAGATTCAGGAAGGTCTTAGGAATTTTTTTGGAGGTTCTCTATTTTTAATTTGGTTTCAGTCAATTAAAGGTACATTATGCACTATTTTATATTGTAGATGACTTCCCCTCTTTCTTTTTTTTTTTTTTTTCTGGAAACAGTAGTAACACTTTCTTATTTGGTCTCTGTATTAGATTGCAACAGCTTGCCTTTGCCTCGGCTTCCCTTTAAAAACTAGTTTGTGGGGATTCAAACAAGACACAATACTGGACATGTCTAGTATTGAAAATATAGAGCACTGATATGTGTTGGACATATAATTATAAATTTTATATCTTAAAAATAAAAATAATTTATAAACAACAACAACAACAACAACAACAACAACAAGCCTTAATTTATAAACATTAATAAAATAAATTCACTAAAGATTTTTTTTTATTTTATAATGCATTTACAAATTTACCAAGAACATATTGGCATAATCTATATTTTTTTGCACGCTCACAAAGAAATACATCTTCTTAATAAAAAATAAAAAATAAAAATACATGCTCAACTCTTGTCAAAATTATTTAACTAATTAAAAATATGAGATTTGTTAATTCTCATCATTCATAGGATTTATCAGATTCAAGAATTATTCCTTCTAGTCATAAATCTTAGAATTTACAAAATTATTAAATTCTACTTTAAGTCAAGTTACTTTTGATAGTAAAAGTTTTTGCTTAATAATTTCAATGCCACGTAGGCACCCTACTTTTAGTTAAAATTACTAGATAAAATATTAAAAATATTAAATTAATATAATATAAATTATAGAATTTTATTTTATTTTATTTATTAAGATATTAGGACATGTGTCCATTTTTTATTTTTTATTTTGACACATGTCAATCATGTCCGACATGTTTGGGTGTGTGTTTGTGTTCAACATGTGTCATACATTGCTTATTATTTGGAGTATCATGCATCATACTCCTACAGAGATTGCCTTTGATGCTATCTCAAAATGTCCTACTTTTTCACAAATCTTCTATATATCTCCTCATGTAGAATTCTTGTCGTATCAGTTTCTTAAACATTCCTCAAGCTATCTATTGATGGTGATTCATCTTCAAAGAACATTCCACCACACTAAGGTATAATGACTTCACTTTAGTATGGAAAATGCAACTTCATTGTAGGTGCCATACCCATACAAAGTGAAGTCTTCAATTGCTCAATCCAAGCATCTAGCTTCACAATATCAACTGTCCCATCATACATAAAATTCTCTACTTTGGTTTTTAATGGTCATATTCTTCCTTCATGTGTAGTAACCTTAGCATCATCTTCATTCTCTCTGGCCATACTTGCATCTGTCATAGTGGTGGTTTCAATCTCATCTAGTCCATCACTGGCAATATGCTTCGCCAGGCCAGTCAGTTGATCATGATTTTTGGCCATTAATTGGCTTTCTTTTGCTTATTTTTTTCTTGACTTTGGACGCGTCGCTTATATAAGAAACAATTCTCATTTGACTTTAAATTCTTTGTCTGCACCATACACCAAGGATTTGTGTTTTGATGGCAACTTGATCCATGGATAGCCTCTTTAACATTATGGTGCAAGTTTATCATAAGAGGTCAGAATGAATTCAAAAAGGTTTTTTGGAAATTTTTGAAGTTCTCCATTGATCTATCAATTAAGTGAATGTGGCTCAAGTATTATTTCACATTCTAGATGGCTTTCAACTCTCTGATCTTTTTCTTGCTGCCAACATTAAGATCGCTCTCTATTTTGGTCTCCTCTGTTTTGGATTGCAACAACTCCTTATCTTAAACTTTTTCTTCAACAAACACCAGTTGGTTTGATTTTTTTGACTTTGATTCTCTGTGAGCAGCCCACAGATTGCTTTTGACTCGACTGCAATAAACCTACTGTTGTCTTCCTCTGGACAACAAATCAGTTGTTCCAGCTCCTGATCCTCTGTAAACAATAAAACAAAGAATTATTGTCATCACTGGAATTGTTAGGCTGTGCCTGGAAGCCTTGAAAAGAAACCAGGCGCAAAATAAAAGAATGCAGTTCTCTGTTCTCGAGAATTTAAGTGGAATGGAAGCAAACTATAAGAAACCCGCGTTCTTCAGGAGGTCGAATCCAAGCAACACTAGGCAAAACAGTAAGAAAACTTAAATGGGGAGCGTCAACACAGAGAGCAAATAGAGGAAAAGGGAGCGGTGAAGATGGCTTTACATACTTCAGCTTCTTGATATAGTGCTGGTGTCGAGACCTGTAGGTTTTGTGATTGATAGATCCATTGCTTGAATAGAAAAGAAGCAAGAGAGGAAGGGATTTAGGACTTCTTGATAGATTCATTCCAGATTTCTAGTTACTTTCATTCGATGCTTTAGGGATTTTAAATTGGCAATTACTGTTATGGCAGTGATAAAATTTCAATCAAAATCAAATAAAGATGAAGGTTGAGCACACCAAACATTATAATCACAAGATATAAATTTATATGGTGCAATGATATTTACCTGCATCCACAATCACAAAGATTAAATATTTTACTAATTTCTTAAAAGGAGTTTATCAAAATTATTTTTGTATAAAATAATATAAGGATAGAGATACTATTGTCTCTATATCAATATTCCAAGCAAAAGAAATAATTTTACCTATACATTATAAGATATCTTAACTAAACTATGAGATCTCTAACATTATTTAACTTCAGTTTATTTGATCTGTAAGAGTTATTTTTTATTGTTCCTACACTATAACTTTCTGTGAGCGTAAAAGATAAACTGAAGTAATAAATTTCACAATCAAAGTTGATGTTAACTGTGCTCAGTTGACTCATAATCGAGTTGAACTTGTTGATGTGTTTGTCATCAGTGACTTCAGATATTTTATGGTTAAAAAATTTGTACATAATATGTGATTTATTCAGGAGTGTGCACGTGTTGGTTTGAACCACAGAATCAATAGAACTGATGTTATTTCATTGGTTTAGTTCAGTTTGCAAACTCACAATTCGGTTTTTGATTGTAAATTCTAACTTATTTAGTTTAAAAAAAGATTGGTTAAACTAAATAAACTAAAATATTTAAAAAATTAAATATAAGTATGTAATTTTAGTTGTAAATGCTAAGTTATTTGTCTAAATAGATAAATTTTTATTTGTCTAAGAAAATTTTAATGTATCAAATTTATTAGATTGTGTTTTAATTAATTAGTTCATAAAAAATAAAAAAAAATAAAATTTATATGTTACTCAGTTTAACTAAAAATCAAACCGAATAAATTGAATTATAGTTTGTCTCGGTTGGTTCGATTTTATACATTGTTTGGATAGTTCGATTATTTTAAGTTATTCAGTTTAGTTTATTCGGTTAAACAAAAAAGTCGGCTGAACCGACTAAACCGATTGAATGCACACACCTTACTTTATTAACATCAGAGGGCTTCTTAATGTGTCTGACAATGCCTTTATTAAGGTTGTAAATATTAAATTGGATAATGAATCGAAAGGAGAGTTTAAAATTTTAATGGTTCGACTATGGTTGAATCGGAAGATATTCTAATATTAAAATTATTTAAATATGATATGAATGATGTAACAATAGAAATATGTAATACAAAATAAATAAAATACGTTCATGAGTAATTTTTTAATAATTATTAATTTAAAAATTGTTATAAAGCTCATTGAGATTATATATGTATTGTTCATCTAGATGTATATTAAATATATTTTAAAAATGTATAATATAGATATTTTTAAATATAAATATAATTTATAATACGAGTATAAATTATAAAAAATGTTGTTTATAATTAGAATATAAAGTTTATAATATAAAAAATAATTTAAAAATTTTATAAAATAGATAATAATAAAAGTATAATATGTAGAATATTTCTAATTTATAAAATGTTTTTTTTATAATTTTTAAAAAGAATATAAGTTAAAAATTAAATTATTTTTTCTAAATTCTTACATTCTAAAGTTCATTTAGCATTCCCAAAGCTCAAATTATGTAGCTCAATTCATCATTCATGCATCCCAACTTAGATTCTATTATCATAATTTCTTAGTCCCACGTCATAAGAGAATGTATTACACTCTTTATATAGAATAAAAGAGCTCTAAAATATAAGCTTATAAATTTTCTAAGTTGTCGTTTGATAGGCGTACTAAGATTAGTCCCACATCATTTATGATTATTAACAATTTTATTTTAAGTTCACGAACAAGCTCATTATGAAATTCTATTAAAGCGATAATATACTTAATTAAGACCTAATTATATATTTATTTAAATAATGATTATGTGAGAGTTTGATTCTATTTTATATTAGATTATTTGTTTTTATGAATATAAGTTATTTTTTTAAGCTTGTTTGTTTAATAGTTTATCCAATTAAAATCTCATTTTTAAGCTCAATAGGCTCATTAATAGGCTTGATATGGCTTATTAAGTAACAAGCCGCTTAGTGTTGCTTATTAATAGACTCAATAATGTTTATTTTGTTAGCTAATGAGCGAAACTCAAACCAAGTTTAAACCATTATTTAAAAAAGCACTCGAGATATGCGCCTTAAGGTGCACCTCGAATTGATGCGCATGAAGAGCGCCTCAGGGCTTAAACCTCACTTGGTTTAATGAGGCTCACTCCTTTTTCAAGTGAGATGTACATCTTGAGGCACTTTAAGGTAGCGTGTCATACCCAAAACATGGGATATGAGGTTTGACAAAACCTCTTGACAATGATATGGCTAGAGAAAGTGAAAGAGTCCTTCAGAATTATTCTAAAGTGGAGTCACGCGACACTGGAAGGTTTTGAAAGACTCTACATAAGTTTATAACTATCTGGAAGATTCTAGAAGCTCTAGAAGACTTTAGATATTTTGAGAATATTATAGATGTTTCTGAAATTCTCTATAACCTTCTAGATATTTCAAGAATAATTAAGAATATTTTAGAATGTTCTAGAATAGTGTAGATATTTGAAGAGTAAATTAAGAGACCCTTGAACTCTCTAGAACTCTCCAGAATGTTGTAGAATATAATAGATGTAGATGAGAATAGTGTGGAGTATTCTAGAGAACTCCACACATATGTAATGTATAGTGTGTTCTAGATTATTCTTAGGCTTAAGAGGGTTATAAATAAGACCCTTCACCCTCATTTATAATAAACGAAGTAAGAATCCAAGGAGAGTAACTCTAAGTGTGAGTGTGTAAGGTCCAAGCCTTGTAAGCTCTTCTTTGTGCTAGTGAAGTTTTCCCACTTTTCTTCTCTCTTTGCATTCTAGCCTAATGTTGTGTGAGTGCAAAGTTGACTTAGCATTAAGGGAGTTTGCTAAGACTGAGCGGGTGACTTAGGAAAAGTCTGTCCGTGATAGTTGGTATTAGAGCGATTCAATCCCTAAGCAAGGCAGTGTGCGAAGAGGATGGTGAGTGCATGGACCAAGCGTGGAGTCAAGCAAGGATGGGGGGCAAGAAATGCATCCAAGTTAAGAGGGAAGTCCAAAGAGAGGATCTCTGATTTCAGTTTGCATTTACCTCCGGGGATGGAGATCACGAATGGCATGGGGGCCTAGATGGATTGCAAAGGCGAAGAGGGGAGTAGTCTAATGAAAAGGGGTTCCACCATCCAAGTTGTGAGAAGAGTCATGATGCTTTGACTGGGGGAATCCTTGATGGACAAGGAGGCAGAGGTGCATGAAGAGCTCAAGGGGAAGTTTAATAGTGCGTTGGCTCAAGTAAGGGACTTGCCTGTGTCTTAACGGAGATATCTATTGCCAACCACAATTGCTTTAGGGAAGCACACAATGCATGGAGGCTAGAGCAACAAGAGAGGCAAATGGCTCAAGGCAAGGAGGAGGCCTGCCAAGACATCATGAGGGCGATGGACAAAGGGAGGAGTAAGTTAGGGATCAAGAAAGGCCTCGTAACATCTGCTTCGATTGTTGAGGATCTCATTGGGCAAAAGATATTGCCCATAGATTGCTTTATTGCTTGCAAGTCATCAAGGGGTGACAAAGGACGAGGATAACAACCAGGTCGCTCAAATGGGGTCTACATAAGAGCTATTGGGACCAGGACAGGAAGGAGGCAACTATAAGGGAGAGAAATTGCAAGTCAAGGAAGACATTTTAAGGGATGAGGATAGTCAAATCACTTGACTCATGGGGATGAGTCAGAGGCTGATATTGAGGACTCGCCAAGAGGGATGGCTGAAGGCCTTGAAGAA
The DNA here is from genome assembly GCA_021442155.1 of Cymbidium sinense. Taxonomy (NCBI): domain Eukaryota; kingdom Viridiplantae; phylum Streptophyta; class Magnoliopsida; order Asparagales; family Orchidaceae; genus Cymbidium; species Cymbidium sinense. The sequence goes on from CM038216.1 coordinate 135,737,814, forward strand.
CCTTCAAATGTTTTGATATCGAAGTCGCTTGAGGAGGTGCCTAGTCAACATGAAGGATCCTAAATCCCTAGCGGATGTCCAAGACGAGTAGCTAGTAGACAATGAGGAAGCCAGTCCGAAGGAAGAGATAGCGAAGGACTAGGGGAACCGGATGTCCAGAATGGACTTGTGGCGATCCAAGAAGGTTATTATAACATTAAAAGGATTCCATATGAGGGCATCACGAGAATAGGTGGGGGAGGATGTCACACCCAAAACATGGGACATGAAGTTTGGCAAAACCTCTTCGGCATGACACGGCTAGAGGAGTTGAAAGAGTCCTTCGGAACCATTCTAAAGTGGAGTCACATGATACTGAAAGATTTTGTAAGACTCTACATAAGTATAGAACTATCTGAAAGATTCTAAAAGTTTCTAGAAGACTTTGGATATTTTGAGAATATTCTAGATGTCACTAAAATTTTCTAGAATCGTTTGGATATTTCAAGAATAATTAAGAATATTTTAGAATATTGTAGATGTTTAGGGAGGGGAGACTCCTGACTTCTCCAACTTTCTAGAATGTTGTATAATATAATAGATGTAGAAGGGAATAGTGTGAAATATTCTAGAGACTGTGTTCTAGATTGTTCGTAAACTTGTGAGGAGGGTTATAAATAGGACTCTTCAACCTCATTTATAATAAACCAAATAAGGATCTAAGGAGTGACTCTAAGTGTGAGAGTTGGCTCTTGTAAGCTATTCTTTGTGTTAGTGAAGCTTTCCCACTTCTTTTCTCTCTTTGCATTCTAGCCTAGTATTGTGTGAGTGCAAAGTTGACTTAGCACTAAAGGAGTGTGGTAAGACTGCACGAGTGACTTAGAAAAAGTCCATTCATGACAAGCGGCTCACTTTATTTTTTAATATACATTTTAAATTATGATGTTTATTTATCTCATAATCTCACTGTCTCACATGAGTTCGAGTTCTTGATTTCGAGCTATCCGTCTCTCCCAAATCAAGCGAGCTAGTATTACTCTTTTCTCCAAACAACATGAGTCAGAGCCCCTGTTTAGCGATGCGCCTTCGAGAAGCACGAGCCAAAGCAATGTCTCCATTTTCCTCTATATTATTAATTTATTATTTTTATTTTAAACTACATTGAGTACATCATTAACTATTATAAAGAATCAGAAAAAAGTTATAGTAGTTAAAGATTTTGAAGTTGAGATATATTTGGAGAATGACAGCTATTACATATATATATATATATTAAATGATAAAAGTTATGATGAGGTTGCTATAGATCTTGATCCTTATTATACATTTAAATTGAGTGAGTGTTTACATGAAATTTTATTTTAATTTTATATTTTATATTAATATTTAAGACTATGATTTGTGATTTGTCTTTATGATAATAAAGTAGATGAATATATTAATATTTTATCATATATATAAATTATTTATAATTTTATGATTTTTTTAAATTTTTTTTGTTTCAAGACTTACATCTTGATTTGCCTTAGAGACTTACAATTCGCCTTCTTACAGCAAAATACTTTAGATCTCGATATCGCCCTTTTAAATATTTGCTTAAACAATTATAATTTTAAAGGAATCAAGCTTAAACACAACTATAATACTCAAATCGAGCTCAGGTTCGTTCTTCAATAAGATTTTGGCAAACAAGCTCAAGCATGAGCATGATCTTGCTTTAGCTTGGTTGAGCAGAAATGAATGAAGATGAAGAATGAACATATGAAGATTATAATCACAAGATATAAGTTTATGTGGTTTTGCAATAGTTATTTTTGTCCACGACCACATAGAGATAATATATTTTACTAAACTTTAGAATAATACATCAAAGATTTATTTTATATATGAAAGATATGGAGTTTCTCTATTTCAATGATTGGGAGGGAATGCGGTTACTTGTTGGTGAGAACAAGGGTTGAACATGGAGAAGATATTATTGTGCTATTATCATTTTTCTCTTTTTGGCTGTGAGAGCTTCTTTCCCTCTTATCCTCTATTACAAATGCTGCTCTCTGTTATGGCTGAAAGTTTAAGCTCTTTCACTTTCTCTCTTCTTTTTACTTGTGGTTGTGGGATGCCTCAACGCAATGGACTTGAATTTCTTAAGTAGATGGTGTTAAGTATTATAAGACAGATTTTAGATGAAGGTAGGTAACATATTTATATAAGGCAAGTAGAGGGTAGTTGGTATGAAACTTTTGAATTGGATAAATAAAATTTACCTTCATATTTTAACAATTAGAAGAGATAAAATTTAATCTTCTCATAAATAAACTTGGCAAAGGAAGAAATTCTAATCTACAAACACAAACTAGATAAATCTAGATTAATTAATAATTTATTCTAAAATTATTATAATATGAATTTAAATTCGAATGCAAATTTATTCAAACAATTTTAAAAAAAATTAGATTCAGTTTTTCATACTGCAATATGAAATTTAATCTAATGGTCTATTTTCAAAGCTTTGATTTCCGTCTTATGATGCTTAATTGACTATGTACTTATACCAATGGATTTTTGGTGATATATATTTTCTCAATCTCAATGGTGTGTTTTGAAAATCATCATTGTTAGCTATTTCCATCAGGAAAATTGAATCTTCCTGTTCAGCCATATTTAATTTAATGCAAATGCAAACTTTCTAGTGAGGAGTATTAAGGAATAAGAAGTATTGTTATAAAACTTGGTTTAGATATAAAAATTCGGAGAGTTGGGAAATATATAAAAGTGAGTAGAGATTCTAAAAAAGAAATATATACGAAATTTTGTGAGATACACAGATGAAGAGATGGTGATGTATGATAAGAAACAAAGAGATAGAGAAGTAAAGACATACTTCAAGTGAGTATAAGGAAAAATAATAAAGTGCTTTTCTTAAAAAGATATTGATGAGGTAATGGTATTTTGATAAACTTTTCAATGAAGGATCCGAAAGACGAGATTTTAGCAACCTTAATACCTAAACAAAAATAGAATTTCATTTCTATCGTCAGAAAGAAGTTAGTGAAGCTTTAAAGAAAATGAAATGAAGAGGATAATATAGATGTGTGGAAATGTTTAGAGATCAAGGAATATCTTGGCTTACAAATCTTTTAATGTTATTTTAAAGACTAAAAGACGATGCGGAGAAGAGAAAGAGTTTGTTGGTTCCTTTATTTAAGAATAAAGCACAAGTGTGCAAATTATAGAGGAATTAAGTTAATGTGTCATACATTAAAATTATGGAAGAGAGTAATCGAGCATAGTTACGATATGATAAGTTTCTCACAATCAATTTGGTTTCATGCCGGTAGATCTACTATGGACGCTATACATTTGTTAAGAGGTTTGATGGAGAAGCATGAGAAAGTAAGAAGGATCTACATATGATATTTATTGATTTAGAGAAAGCTTATGATAAAGTCTCAAGAGATGTTCTTTGAGAGTTCTAGAAACGTAAAGAGTTAATATTAGTTATATTCAAGTCATTAAGGATATGTATACTAGTGCTACTTGTGTCCAAACACAAGGAGGATTGACAAAATATTTTCCTATTTCATTGGATTACACCAAGGATCAACATTAAGCCCTTATCTTTTACTTTAGTTATGGATGTTCTTATTTACAAGAAGATGTACCTTGGTGTATGCTTTTGTCATGATTCTTCTTGTTGATAAGACTAGAGGGAGTTCAACAAAAACTTGAATTATGGAGGTCAACTTTAGAGTCTAAAGGTTTTTGTTTAAGTAGATCTAAAACCGAATATATGGAGTGTAATTTTAGTTGTAGAAGTTTTAGTGATAGTGTGACTTTAGGTGATCAAGTCATTAATAAGAGTGAGTTTATCTGATATTTAGGCTATTGTTCAAAATGATGGTGAAATAGATGGAGATGTTATTAGTAGAATTCAAGGATGGTTAAAGTGGAGGAATGTATCCGACCTATTATGTGATAGAAAGTTCCACTTAAACTTAAGAGAAAATTTTATAAGATGGTGGTAAGACCGCAATGACTTATGGTGCGTAATGTTGGCCAACAAAAAGAGAAGCATAAGACTAAGTGTTACGTAGATGAGAGGATGCTCGTGGATGAGTGGCTTTACTCTTAGAGATAGAATGCAAAATGAGTATGTTCGGGAAAAGTTGGAGTAGCTAAAGTGGTAGATAAGATTAGGGAGAGTCGCCTTAGATGGTTTGGCCACATAAAGCGTCGTCTCCGATGGAGATAGATGCATTAGATTTTCCTTATATTAAGGTAGACCAAAAGACTTGGTTAAGATGTATAAAAAATGATCTTAGTATACTTGAATAAAATGAGAAATTGACACATAATAGGACACAATGGAGACGAAGGATTCATGTAGCCGACCCCACCTAGTGGGATTAAGACTTGTTGTTGTTGTTGTTGTTGTTGCAAATGCAAACTTTCAAGGAAAATTGAATCATCGATCTTTTTGTGATCTAATGCTTAAATCCTGAGGATGGCTTTGTCTTACAGACTTTTTTGAGGTGAAACATCATATTGATCATCTCTTTGATAATCTGTCTCTATATTACCATTGTCTCCTCCATTTGGATATAGTCTTTATAAAATATGAAACCATGAAAGCACTACAACCTTATAGCTTATACTGTGAGGTACGCTATGCTTGTTTTGAATATATTGATATGGTATGGTAGTTTCGTCGACCAAAATGTTTCAAGTCTGATCATTCTTTCAGCTTAAATATGAAATCCGTTTAATCTATGCTTTCAAGGCAAAAGAAGCATATTGGTCACATGGGCCTTTTGTTTTAAGAGCTGTCTACATAGAAAAGCAGCAAATGTTTTGCACCACTAAAGATAACCCTTCATATGAAGGAAATAGTTTATAGTTTGCACTGTGTTTATTGTTGATTAACCGCAGCAACTTTCAACAAACATAGGAAAACTCGTCTTACATTCGACCTGTTAGCAGCGTACTAAACAGTGCCTCAAGTCGGCTATTATAACCAACGTTGAGTTGATTCGTTGAATTTGTTTCATGAAGCCACATAGTAATTACTTTCCATGGAATTCTTCTATATTTGCGTGAGCAATTTCTAGCAAATTATGTCGGTCTTCTTTGGGGATGTGCATATCACTCAAGGGTGTATTTGATGACTGATGCAGTTGTGTGCATGCGCTTATACTAATTGTGGACCGTTGAGTTTAAAATCTATCTCATAATTTGAATCTCTTGAACATTTTTTTTTTCAAAGCAAAATAAGCTTTTATTCCATCAGAAAAAGAAGTACAGGAGGAAGCAAGTTGCCCAAAAAAGAAGACAACCAACTGCTCAAATTCCTGAGTGGAGTTGGATCAAAAAAGGAAATTATAAGCTTAAAGGAATGTCTTGAACATTTTAACTGAAATCAACTTAACAGTTGCATCAAACTCCAACCAAATTTCAAGAAAAAACATAGTTTCCGCTTCAGTATTGGCAAGTGCATTTGAATGATGATTCTAATCTACACAATGCTCTCACAACATCCTTCACTTATGGATTTTCTATTGTTTTAGGTGAGGACGATATTTCCTTTAGGATTCTACAGCATTCTGTCAGTTCCTCCCTTGATCGCAGTGATGAACGCCTTCTGGTTCTTGAAAATCTTCAAAGGCTTGGTTAAGACCCTCTCAAGAAAGAGACACGCACAATAAACAGGCATCGAATGTGATGTAAGAAATAATGCCGTGTATTAAATTTTGCTGGCCCATTTGATTTAGATTCGTAGATTTTATAGTGTATTTGGTTTGCTAGCTTTAAACAGAAACTACTACTCTGATTCTGTAGAAAGTTAGTATGTAACAAGTTATATGTACGTTAGAAATTCGAAGAATTGAAATAGTAATAGTACGTTCATTAATATTTTGTTTTATGAATTAGATCATGATATAAGAACTAAAAGAAACAAGAGCAGTGGATGGAGAAGGCTGCGTTGCGACCATCTTTTTCAGTTCTGATTTATTTTGTTCGATGTAATTGTCTGAAGTTTTTTGGGGTTAGGTTTTATTTGGGGTGTCAATTCGGGTCGACGGGTCGGGTTTGAGTCCGACACGAATAACTTTGACTCCAACCCGACCCATTTATTAAACAGGTCAAAAACTTCAATTCGAACTCAACCTGACTTCTACCTGATTGACTCGACACGACCCGAATGATCTATTTATATATGTATTTTAAAGTCAAAATTGAGTCAAATTTAGATTCTTAGGTAAAAATCAATTTGTTTCTCAATTTCAAGTCAAATTCGAAGCAGGGTTAAAATCGGTCAATTGGGTTGGTAGAGACAACTCCTCAACCGAATGTAAATTTTTTGATTTGCTACGCCGAAATAGGGTCAATTTTGATACCTCTAGGTTTTAAGTGAGGTTCAGTTTTATCTATTGTCATTATTTTTATTGATCGTCAGTGTATTGGTTTTATCTATAATTATATATATATATATATATATATATATATATATATATATATATATATATATATATATATATATATATATATATATATATATATATATATATATATATATATATATATATATATTAGTTTGATTTCCTTTTAATTTTATATTAATTTTTGTTGTTAAAAGAAAAAAAGTTAATTTTCATGTGATGTTTAAACTTCATAGAACTCACTGCTTGAGTGATATAATAGATCGTAGGGTTGTAAATAAATCTTTGAGGAATATGGAGGATATTTGTGTATGCACATATATGCATATGGAGTTATTAATATTTAGTTTTCAAGTGTTTAAATATGTTATTAAAAATAAAAAACAGATTAATTAAGATATTAGGGGGCATGGCTTTTATTCAACTTATAATATTGCATGTAACCAATCTCCAATAAAATAATGATTGAATTTAAACTTCCAAAATCATGAACTTGCTATTATTTTATGCGGGGCCTGTAATTTTTTCTCGAGCATTTAAATAAAATTAGTAATATGAATAACAGATGCCATCCATTATAAATTTTTTTTATCTATATCTATTTTTATCTTTTTTTTTATAAATATATTCTAATTAAATTAATTTTAATCTTAAGTCTGAATATAGAAATTGAGAATTGCATCTTCACATCAAAACCATTGAGCACTTAAATACCTGATTTTCTCCACATTCTGCTGCTCTTTTATCAGCAAACTTAATTTTTGATTGCTATATAAAATTCCAATCCGTCATCAACTTCTCACAGCAATGCATACGTTTATCTACCTTATATTAAGAACATAGCTTATGCTCATACAGGCTTTTTCAAAAAAAAAATATATTAAGAATATTTACCAAACAAATGTATTCAACAAAATACAAAAAAAAATATCTATATATAGAAAAATAAAAATAAAATGCATTATTATTTCGGTTCAATTTTCGAGGCAAATGAGAAACGACCAGTGTATTCAAAGGAATCACCATTCAGTTCCTTCATCGGCAGTGGTTCATTATAAGGATGATGAGCATTCTTTGTGTTCACAAAGTCCGTGGCCGAAGAAGGCGTGGAATTGGAATTGGAGCTCAGTCCCGTCGTCTGCAACAAAGCCTCAATTTCCTTAACCAATTCATTCATTGTTGGGCGTTTTGCAGCTGCTTCTTCGACGCATAGCATGGCCAGCTCCACGAACCTCCTGAATCCTATCAGATTTGTTGAGCTGCGTAATGTAGGATCCATCATCTCCCTCAGGCCATAGTACTCTTTGTCCTTCTCATTTAAGGCCATTCTCACCTCCCTAACAATGTACTTCCCCTTCTCTATAGGTTGCTTGGCAGTTATCAGTTCCAACATAACCACTCCAAAACTGTAAACATCACTCTTTCCTGTCAGCTGCTGAGTCATATAATATTCTGGATCTAAATAACCCTGTGTATGCAGATAAAAAAAACAGTAAATCAGAGGCTGCTGAAGTTGCACTCTTTAGATGAAGAAGGTTTTCAATCCAAAGAAATATTGTTGAAAGTCTGAAGCGAGAAGCAATCGAAAATGTTTTTTCATGCGAAAAAAAGAAAAAAAGAAAACAAAACAAAGAAGAAGAAAGATTTATAAGGAACCTACCAATGTTCCCTTGACTTGGGTGGAAATATGACTCTTTTGGCTGTCTGATACAAGCTTTGACAGACCAAAATCTGCAACTTTTGCAATCAAATTCTCATCCAGAAGAATATTGGTAGATTTGATATCTCTGTGGATTATTGGTGGGTTGGCTAGTTCGTGAAGATATGCTAATCCTCTGGCTGAGCCTAGAGCAACTTTAAGTCTCCTGGGCCAGTTGAGTTGTATGCCATCTTTTCCTGCAGAAAAGATTTGTTTTAATTTGGTTAAGTTCTAAGAAAGGCTGAAAATATTTGGAGTAGGATTCATTTGATTTGTGCTGTGATTAGCAGACCGATTAGGCTATCTCTTAGCGTTCCATTTGGGATGTACTCATATACCAGCATTTGCTCGCCTTGCTCGAAACAGAAGCCTACAAGACCTACAAGGTTTTTGTGATGAACCCTTGACAATAATTCGATCTCAGTCTTGAACTCATGGCCACCCTGCATGGATCCTTGTTGTGCTCTTTTGATTGCTACTACTTCTCCACTTGAAAGAAATCCCTTGTAGACCTTCCATGGGTAGAAACAGAATTGGTTAGTTTTTTTCTTTAATTGTTTTTTTTTTTTCACTAATTGAAAATTTCTAGACACATCAGGGAATTACCTTGCCATAGCCTCCAGAGCCGATTTCATTAGCTTCTGCAAAATTGTTAGTGCTCTTTCTGAGCTCATCATAGGAAAACAATCTTGCTCCTTTTAGTTGCGGTGCCCCGTCACTATCTTTTCCCTTGGATATCCATGAAGCTTAGAAATAGTAAAGGTAGATAAAGAAAAAGGAGAAGATTAGGAGCGTGCTTGTTTGGAGTTGTCAAGGCATGAAAATTTCGCACTATATCAAGATTGTGCTAAGCATAAAGGGATATAATGGAAAACAGATTGTTAGCTAGGACATGGAGATGATTTAGTTATATATGAAAGTCTTTAAAATAAGCATTTCTATGAAATTTGGTATATATTGGAGCTTTACCAAAAGGCTTGCTTTGTTCTACTGCTCTCTGAGCTCTCTTCTTTTGTCTGAAGGCATAGATTCCAACGATGACAAGCACAATAAGTAGAATGACACAACCAATCGCAATTCCGGCAATTACTCCGGTACTCATTGAGCTTCCTTTACCATTGTTGCCTGAAATATTTCATCACGATTTAACCATGGTTTGTCTTGTCAAATCTTCCTGTTTTAAATTTATAGACTAGATACCTTACCTGTTGGGAAAGGGTAAGGAGAGCCAATGAAATAGTATGGTCCAAACATGTTTGGAAGGTCCACAGTTTGGTTGGTCAGGGCAAACCCAATTTTCAGAACTTCCAGCCGGGTGAAGTACATCCCAGAAGGTGGAAAAAGTTTTAAATCCACTTGTAGATAACTATCACTGTTTAAGAAGAGGTTTGAAAGAAATACTGAACGGGGAGTAAGGTTTAACTGAGTCCAAAGACTGCTTTCTAGTTCTTGGAATCTTGAGCTGTTCGACACATCCCGAAAGAAAGGCGCTCGGAATACTAACAAGCCCTCGTATGGGTAAGCACATTTACAGCTCTGAGGGTTAACACTTTGATCAAAGGGACATGATGCAGAAGAGCACTGATTTAGGCTAGTGGAATAAGGCTGTTGCAGCACTTCTTGAAGGCTGCAGAAAATGGAATTTACTAGTTGTGTGATGCACACTGGATTCCCGTAAAGTCTGAAATCAGCCAACATTTAGGTGTCATTCAATATGATTGAGGGACATTATTCATTGAAAAATAAAAAATAACTGGTATCTTTCGGAGACTCACATCAGGTTTTCCTTGTAGTCTGGAGATGATTTGAACCCAGAGATAGCGTTGTTTTTGAAATCCACAAGCTGTAAATTTGAGCTGGTTTTACCCAAATCTAAGGTGCCATTGAATGCATTGTTACTTAATAACCTGTCAAATAATGGCTATCTTGACTTATTTTATGAGGGGATCAGCATATTTTTACTATGAAAATAAAGCAGGGTTACTTACACTTGCTGTATTTGGGGAAAGCTAAACATTTGTGTTGGAATGTTCCCATAGAGCCCTCCAGATTCCAGCATCCTATGTGCCCAAATTAATGAATATCATGAGATGACCGGTGAACCTTACATTGAACAAAACACCTAATATTGCCGTGCAATTAAGAAACTCACAAAGTTGTTAGGGATTCAAGAGTTGAGAACCAGTTTGGAGCTTGATTAGGATCAAACGAATTGTTACTCAGATCCCTGCAAAACATTTTGCGGCACGCCAGTTACTAGGAAAACATTACACAGTAATACAAGTAGATTTTGAACGTCTAGTAGATTCTAAACAAGTCCTTACACATAGTTGAGAAGGCTCATCCCAGTCAGATCAGGAATTGCTCCAGTTAGTTGATTATTTGCCAAACTCCTGAAAGAAATGGATCGCGCGATGCAAATCAAATAAGTTTGCAGTCCACTTAGGGGTGATTTAGGCTATATCTTCTGTAATTGTCAAATTTTAACTTACAGCTCGTTAAGTCTTACTAGATTGCTTATGTTAGAAGGAACTGTACCACCTAGAGAGTTCCCATCAAGTCGGCTGCACCAAAAAAGTGTAGAATAGTCAATATGAGATGAAGGAGATACGAATAGCTTGGCTACCAGGATTGCATACTCACAGGACCTCAAGCGATGTTACTAGCCCTATCGATTCTGGAATCTGTCCGGTAAATTTGTTTGAATCAAAGAGTCTGCAAACATCCAGTGTATTTTGTTTCTTAAAAAAGATCTTGGACTGTTGAACTGGAGAAAAAAGCTGAATTTTCAAAATGATAGAACAGCTTACAGATGTATAAGTGTCATCTTGGAACTGAAGAGACTTTCCGGTATTGCGCCTGATAGCTGGTTTTTGTTGAAATGGCTGTCAATTACATTTTGGACAATTATTTGTATGAAAGCATAGTTCAAGGCTGTCGAATGGATGATAAAAACAGGGAGAGAGGCACAAACAAATGCTTAGTGCTGACAAGCAGGTCCAAGCCAGGGGAGCTGTTTGAGGAGATTGGAATAACTCCAGTTAGCTGGTTGTCTCCCAGGTCGAACCAGTAGAGATTGGAGAGTAGTCCCAAAGAGGCAGGTATCCTTCCAGTGAACTTGTTTGAGTTGAGAGCCCTTGTAATGACAAACAAATATAATTGAAATATCATATTCTATTCTAATTATTTAACAAAAGATCACCATGGAGGAAACAAATCTCCATAGAAAAAAGGGAGCGGGATCACTGAGATGATTCTTACAAGAATGAGAGATTTTCCAAGTTGCCAAGCTCCTGTGGAATGTTACCAGTGAAACTGCAACCAGCCAAGATCCTGTAAAGGAACTCTAGTTAATCCTAAGGTTTTCAATGAGTCTGTTTTAATGAACCATGGTTTTCTTTTGCTTGAGATTTCCAATGCTTGGAGGAACTGGGCCACCGAGATCTTTGTTTAGAGACAAATCCCTGCAAAATCCCACTGTTAATAATCTACAGCCCTAAAATTTGCAGCAAATTCTCAAACATAATATGAAAGAATATTTCACACATTAACTATGATTGTTAGTCGTGTGGATGTGATCACTATACATTTTTATATATAGCTTGATTCAGTCTAAAACTCACTCGAATTCTTTGTTGCTGGGAGAAAATACTTACAATGATTGCAGCTGGGTTAGCTGGGATATATCGCTACTTAATGTACCCTTGATTCCCATCGTGTTTAGGGTTCTGAAAGGAAAAAGAAAAGAAAGCCTCAGCAGGAAACGATGGAAAGTTAAAATCAACAAATGGAGGTGATAGAGACCTACAGTATGGTTACCCTGGAGTTACTGCACACAATTCCTTCCCATGGTGTACTGCAGGGATCATTAACGCCCCAGCTCGGCGGTGTGTTCTCCCAATGGCTCATCAAAGATCTAAGAGCCGCAGCTGCACAAGTTCTCATCAGTTTCAAACAATAAGAATGATAAATTCGTATCAGCAATACTATAAGTTCTTAAATTCCTAATAAACAAATGAGGAGATGAATTCATGAAAGGTCTTATGCCTAAAAAGCTTTATAAATCCCTATGATTTCAGCGAGTTAACAAAAATAAGAAAATAACAGAAGCTAAACCCTATTTTTAGTTAGATGGTGAGAAAAGAAAGAGGGTACTGATTGTTCGCATGAAAACTTCGCCCAAAACAAAAAAATCAAAGGAGATAAAAGAGCAAGAGGGTCACCATCTTGAGGATTGGTATCTCCACGACCACCCTGAAGCCCAGCAGCAAATACAACAAACAGCAGCAAGAAGCTGGAGTTCATCCGTAACCCTTTCTGATGCTGAATCCTGCCTACCTGACTACTAGAAGCAGGGTATAACCGCAGAAGAGTCATAAAGCTGTCACCCATCACCAGCTTCCTCGATCGAGTACTCAATCATGAAGGAGAAGATTGCCAAAAGATGATTACTGCTTACCACCGAACTTCTTCCTTATCTTCAAAGTCAGCCTCTCTCCTCTCACTGGATTCTTCTAAAAAAGAATCCATCTTCATTTTGGAGTCAACATCGACATCTCACCAATTGGCTGTCTTCAATTTAAGTTCTCCATAATTATGAAGCCGGCTGCAGAAAATGATGTCCGGAAAAAATTTTAAAATTTAGATTTTAATTACAATAAATTTGATCCTTTGAATTGATCCAACAGGCTATGAGCCCTCGTGATTTTTGTCGAAGTCAAAACGGATTATTTGGTGTTGCCGGGAGCAGTTGTATTGAGCAGGGGGCCCCAGCTTTTCTTTCTCTCCCTTTTGAGCAGGGCCTGCATATATCTGTAGCTCCCCACCTAACTTTTATGAATTGAATATATATATATATATATATATATATATATATATATATATATATATATATATATATATATATATATATATATATATATATATATATATGAATGATAACTAATTAATCATCTAAGAATGAATGCGAATTTTTTTCGTAGCTCAAAAAGTGTTTTTAAAGCTAAATATTAGCCAAGTTTAGTATTTTGATTTTTCCAAAAAAAAAAGTTTAGTATTTTGACTAGTATTATTAATTACTACTTACATTGTAAATAATAATATGAAAAAAAATTCTAATAAAGACCTAATCTTAACGCTTAAGTAAATTGATCCAAATTAAAACTAAATCGAACTTAAAATATCATCGAAAACTTTGAGATATCGCTTAAACCCCTAAAAGCCTCAAATATAGTGTTTATATAAATCGAAGGCCTCGACAAGCCAGATCTAACAAGCCCAAAATCTCAAAATTCTGACTTCATTTGAGCATTCAAATATTTAAAATACATCAAATGATCAATGTGATCATTTTAAGCCGTCCGATGAAGTGGAGTGGCACGAGTTTTGCATATATTTACAAAGATGCTACTCCTCCAATCTATAAATAGCCCCTCATTTCTCATATGAGAGGAGCCCAAGCAAGAGAGAGGAGAGAGCCCTAAAGCAAGATCCTCCAAGACAATCGTGCCACCACTCAACGTTGCCAACCACCACCGCCGGCCGCCGGCCGCCACATCTCGCTGTCAAACCTCTCACGGCCTCCATCATGACGACTTTATCGCCACACCGCTCCTCGTTGCTTCCATCATCTATTACCACTCATTGTTACCACCAACATACTATATGTTGCCTCTCTCATATATTTTATAATCGAAGATTTTGTACTAAAATATATAATGGTTTTTTACTGCAGCCGCGATTTTTTTCCTCTTTTCGAGGTGTGAAAATTTCTGAGTTTTCTTTCACTTTTAAATACATGTGGCCGGATTTCACAACAAAGGCTAGAACTTTTACTCTACCATAATCGGTTTTCAGACACAACGCTTTAGCGTCAGTGGAAAATGAACACAATCACAATTTCTGAACACTGCATTATGGCAATAGCGCATACTATCATCAACGAGCCTCGCTCAACTCCGCCACTCTCAAAATCAATCTTGAACTAAGGACGCCAAGCTTCTCTCACTCCCCTAATACGTGACTCGTTTGGTGAAGGCGCGGATCTCTTTAGAAGATCGTGTCCGAATGGAAAAGTCTAAAATGAGATGATCCGATTTTGAGAGGAACACAACGGCCATTACCACGGCAAACACACCTCCCAAGATCGATCGTTAGCCACGGGAGGTCAAAATATCGATCTTTTCAACAATGAAGCTCCTCTCGATCGGATGTCGATCTCTCGACACGCTATTTACTACTCATCCATCACATGTACCAACACCGCTAATCCACCACTATTGTTGGTAGCTTGACACATTCTCGCCCTTCCCCACTCGCCATGTTATAATGCGAATTACGACGCTTAATGCAAGACAATTTCACCTTCACAGAAATCATCTTCCCCTCATCGTATGAGGAATCTCGCCTTTAAGCTATTCTTCAACATCCTATTCCTGGGTTTTAAGCTTCCAAGCATTGATTCTATGATGGGTGCACCCATATGAACACATCGACCATTACAGTGACTATCATGCATATCCAATGAGCTCGACACACCGCTTTGTCGTCTTTCCGTTACCTCGGGCAAGGCACTTGGTTCTACTCCCTTCCAAGGGGATCCATCCGTACCTTTGACGAACTCCCCAAGATTTTTGTGGAATAGTTCATTGCAAACAGGAGGATCATTAAATATTCCTCCTATCTCTTCGGCATTCGTCTGAATGAGAGTGAATCACTTAAGAAATACTTTCAGAGGTTCTCCTTAGAAGCTCGCCAAATACCCGAATAATCAATTATTAAGAGTAGTTTTCCTGAGGACTCGTGGTCTTTTACTGCCACTAAGACACACCGCCATATGCCGACTTGGTTCATCATGTAAGCGCAAATCTGATGAGGCTATTATTGCCCATCGCAAATAATTTGAATCTATAGAAAACATAAAAGCACCCTGGGAATGCGAATCGCTCTATTAAGCAACAAGGCAGTCATGATCTCCCTCCATGGCCCCCATTTCAACGACGTGAATCACGACCCGAAAAGGAATGCACACTGCTGAACACATCTCGTGTTAACCTCCTAATGGCTATTCGAGATGAAGAAAATATCAAGTGGCCGCATCCACTGAAATCAAATTCAGAAATCGAGCAATATCAAGTCGGACATACTAAGGCGTGCAAACAACTCAAAGAATAAATTGAGAGGCTCATTCGAGGATATATCTACGCCGATTTGTGAAGAATCAATCGACTCAAACAAACATACCTCCAACCGAAAACGTGACAATCATCATAAAAATAATAAAACAATCATTAAACAGTTGGAGAAATTAAAACAATCGCAGGAGGATCAATGCTATCTAATCAAGTTCTCATTACCATCTCTGAAGAGCCGGAGTTAAAGAAGTCTCGTAATGATCATTCCATCACTTTTAATAACTCGAACTTAGGAGTACATGTTCCTCATCAAAATTCACTTGTCATCAGCATAGGGATCAGTGACCCATGCTATAATGTTAAGAGAATTTTGATTGACAATGAGAGTTCTATTGATGTCTTATTTTACTCCACATTTCTTAACATGGACGGTGGAAAAGCTCACCGCAGTGACCATCATATTTTGATAATCGCCTCAAGTAGAGGGGACAATCACCCTTCCGTATCCTTGGTGAATTTCTCACAAGTGGCTCATTTAATCCAATTCATGATGGTCAAGTCGATTCAAAGATATAACACTATCTTTGGAAGGCCCCTCCAATCAATTTTCGGTGCAATCACTTCAGTATCTTATCTTAAGATGAAATTTCCAACCCTCATTGGAGTTGGAGTGGTATGTGGAAATCAACAGATAGCACAATCATGTTATCTCAGACAAGTTCAACCACGCCATTCTTTGACCTTCAGCATCGAAGATTTTAATTTTTGAGATGAAGAAGTATCCCAGAAAGCTTCGCCTGTAGAAGACTTGCTCTCTGTTGCATCATCCAAAAGAAACGGAGTTTTGCACCTGATCGTCTCCAGGCTATTGAACAAGATGTTAACAAGCTCATAGAAGCATGATTCATACGAGAGGTACATTACCCTACATGACTAGCAAATGTTGTCATGGTTAAGAAAAAAAATGGAACATGGAGAATGTGTATTAATTACACTGACCTTAACAAGGCTTTCCCGAAAGATAGTTTTCCTCTTCCTCGAATTGATCAATTGGTTGATGCTACGTCTGGACATCAAATGCTCAGTTTTTGGATGCTTACTCTGGTTATAATCATATAAAAATGAACCCAACGGATGAAGAAGCTACATCATTTCAAACATAAAAAGGTTTATACTGTTACCAAGTTATGCCATTTGGATTAAAAAATGCTGGTGCTACCTATCAACGCCTTATGAATAACGTTTTTAAAGACCTATTAGTCGCATATGAGGTATATGTGGATGACATGTTAATGAAAAGCTTGGAAGAATCACAACATATTTTTGACTTAGAAATATGCTTTAGTCTTCTTCGACGTTACAACATGCGACTTAACCCAACTAAGTGTGCTTTTTGGGTTACGTTAGGAAAATTTCTTGGATTCATGGTAACCCACCGTGGGATAGAAGCCAACCCCGAAAAAATCAAAGCTCTCAAAGATATGACTCCTCCGAAGAATATCAAGGAAGTTCAACGTTTGAATGGATGAATTGCTTCGTTATCTCTCTTCCCAGCTGCCTGGGATAAATACTTACCATTCTTTAAAATATTAAAGGGAGCTAAAAATAATAATTTCCAGTGGACTGATGAATGTTAGTATGCTTTTGAGTAACTAAGGGAGTATTTAACATCTCTACCCTTACTATCCAAGTCTATTTAAGGAGAGATGTTATACTTATATCTCGCAGTCTCTTTCCATGCAATAAGCTCAGTTTTAGTGTGAGAAGAGAATGGGATACAACAACCAATTTACTATGTCAGTAAAATCCTCTCTAATATAGAAAGTCGTTATCCACTTACAGATAAGGTGGCTCTGTCTTTAGTTTTCTCAGCGCAAAAATTACGTCCATACTTCTAAGCTCATAATATCGGTGTTTACACTTATTTACCATTAAGGGCCATCCTACAGAAACCAGAAGCATCTGGGAGGTTAATCGCAGAATGAGAGAGTTTGATATAAATTTTCTCTCGCCCGCTATAAAGTCTCAAGTACTACAGACTTTATAGTGAATGAATCACCCCAACCTGAGGAGTTATCCGCTACATGCCTTTCGTCTCCTCACTGGACTCTCTATGTTAATGAGAAGATCGGTCGGGGAATCTACTTATTTCCCCAAAGAAAATACCAGAGTATGGACTCACTAAAATTTCATGCAACTAATAATATGGTTGAATATGAGGCTCTCATAGCAGGGTTGAGACTCATCATTGACTGCGAAGCTCAAGACTTAGTGATACACACTGACTCTCAACTTGTCGCCTCCCAAGTTAAGGAAAACTTTAATACTCATAATTCTCAGCTGACACAATACCTCCACTTAGTGAAGTCTCTTCTTGCCCATTTCAAGACACATCAAATCATTCACATACTGCGAGAGAAGAATACTCGAGCTGACACTCTCGCTAAGCTTGCTACATCTGCTACTAGGGATCTATTTAAGAGAAGGCATGTTGAAGAAATATATTTTCCTAGTATCGAAGGGTCATGGGTAATTCAAATAATTAATGAGATAAAGGAACATTCGTGGATGAACCCCATCCTGTCTTTTCTATAAGAAGGAACCCTTCTTGAAGACCCAACTTCTGCAACTCGTCTCCGAAGACAAGCTTCAAACTTTACTATTATCGGAGGTGAACTATATAAATGAGCTTTTTCTAGACCGTACCTCAAATCTCTCATATCAGGTCGACACGCAAGAGAGGTACACTGGGATATGTGGAGAACACTAGGAGGAAGGGCGCTAGCCCTTAAAATTATAAGGCAAGGGTTCTATTGGCCTACGATGAAACAAGACGCTTGAGTTCACAAAAAATATGTGGCTTGCACTCTAACCTCTCTCACATGTCGCATACAGAGCTCTCATCCCTTCAAAGCCCATGGCCTTTTGCTTAGTGGGGAATTGATATCATGGGACCTTTTTCGATAGCATCAGGGCAATGAAAGTTTATCATTTTAGTCGTCGACTACTTCACTAATGGGTGGAAGTCGAACCACTCGCTAAAATCATGGAAGCAAATGCTAAACAATTTATTTGAAAAAATATAGTATGTCGATTCGGTCTTCCTGCAAAGATCATCACTGACAATGGAACCCAATTTACTGGAAAAGTCTTTACGTCCTTTTACAAAGATCTTCATATTCGCTTCATACGGCGTAGACATCCTCAAACTAACGCGATGAAGCTACCCAAGACTATACTCAAAGGACTAAAAACATGTCTTGAGAAGGCCGGAGGGCAATGGGTTGATGAGCTTTCTAATATTCTTTGGGCTTACTGCACTACATCGTGCACCCCGACTGGTGAGACACCATATAACTTGTGTTTGTAAGGTTATTATACCAATAGATATCGGAGTTCCAAGTCCAAGAGTTCAATTATTCGATCATGATGGTAATGAAGAAAAACTCTGACACTACCTGGACCTACTCTCCGAAACTCGTGATATGACCCTACTTCGGACTGCTTCCTATCACCAAAGGGTAGCTCGTCACTTTAACTGAAGAGTAAAATCTCGTCCCATATTTGTTGGTGACTTGGTCCTACGAAGTCTCGAAGTTGCAGGAAAATGCCCTCAACGTAATAAACTCTCACCACTTTGGGATGACCCATGTGTGGTTATAACTATGGTAAAGCCAGAAACATTCAAGCTGAAGGATCCAGAGGTAAAAACTTTACCTCGAACTTGGAACACCGAATCTCAAAATATTATCGCAATTCTTATTGCATAAGCTAACATTTATTTTATCTCATTTGTCATTTCCTCTTTATAGCCACCTTAGTGGGATAAAGACTTGTTGTTGTTGTCGTTATTTCCTCTTGAAACTCATATCCGTGTTAAAATCGTCTTATGATTGTATCACTAAACTTATCAGAGTAATGGATTTATAGCCTTTTTCTTACAAGCTTGTTTCTTCTTCATTTAATCCTCTTACTTGAGAAATATACAACTCACATTGTATCTCAATCGGGGCATAATCAATCCCAAGTGGACTTGATTAGCCCCATACTAAGAAGTAATACTTTGATACCTAGATAGTCAAAAGGTCCTTGGTGGATGTCTCGCGACCTCTTCCATATAGGTTAACATCATCAAGTAACAATTTGACTGATACATAGGATAGGTCAAAAGGTCCTCGGTGGACATCCCGCGACCTCTTCCATACAGGTTAACGTCATCAAGTAACACTTTGACTGATACCTAAGATAGGTCAAAAGGTCCTTGGTGGACATCCCTGACCTTCTATATAGTTAACGCCATCAAGTAACACTTTGACAAACAACCCTGGATTGGTCAAAATCCTCAAGATTAATTCAACCTCATCCAGAGTTAGCATTGAATAATATTCCGACCAATTACCTCGGATAGGTAAAAATAAAACAAAAGCGTATCATCTATAAAAAAAAAAATTCATTGACAGCATTAACATGATGATATAAGAAAGAATTAAGATTCTGATACACACTAATAACAATACATAGATAAAAAAAGGGGACATCCACAACTGATACTACATGATATCAACGCCCTCAACACTAGAGATGCTCCTCGAGCTCACTCTCGCCTCCTTCATCTCACCCAACGAAGAGTCTTCGATACTTGGTCGGGAGATAGATCCCAATACTAGCTCCATCTTGTTGTAAGCGGATTCCTTTTAGGAACCCTCGGAGGAAGACCTCCTCTAAACATTGGTGCTCCAAGTCCTTCACTTCGACATCAAAAATATGATTACGAGATTCCTGGACATGGTCTTCGATTGTACCATGATAAGCCAAGGAGTTTTAAAGTCTTCCACTGCCTTCAAGGAGATTTTATTTGCTTCCACTTCTGACATTATATGTTCCTTGTCAGAAAGAAGATCATGTAATACTTTATTCTCTAGTCGAGAGTCTGCTTCTCCGCTATAAGTCTTTTCTCTTTCTCTGAAGTCTTCTCACATCAATCATCATCACGGCGCCTCCACCTCGACACCGGAGAGAAAGAAGTCGACATGTTCTAGCTCACTGGTTAGTCGATCCTCCAAAGTCGCCACTTCTTTGGCCTTAGCACTCATCTTTCGCTCATACTTGCCTTGCAGATATTTTACTTTCACAAATTCAGTATTCCACTCGTCTAAAGAGACACCCAAATGAGCCATCAACCATAATGTTTGAGTTACTTGTAAAGAAAAAAAAACCATCACAAATATTACACAAAAGAAAAGGAGGAAAAGAAGAAAAGAAGAAAGAAGGGAAGACAACATACCAATTCATCTGCTCGTTGACGCTCAGTGCATATGTGATTTAACACCTCTTCAGGAATGTGCGGCTTTAAGAAATGAACTCCCCCATCATGAGTTGAAACAATAAAACTCTCAGATGCCAATTGGGGGCGAACATCTTCTTCGCAGATATCTGACTTCACTTCAAAGACATGTCTTCTTTTCTTTAGAAGAAACATTGCCACCACCCCGATTTCAGGCTTCGAAGAAAGAACCTTATGAATATGAGGAGACCTTTCATCACCTTTACTTGACCTCTTTAGTGGAAAAGAATGAGATCTCCCTGCCTAGATGGAAAGGCCAACCTCGAACATTCTATCTTCAACTATATATTTGCTAATATGATGCAACTCATGCTGTAAGCTTTCTACATTAGGAACATTAAGAAAAGAAGCACTAGAGCGTTGAAGAAGTGTGCCTTCTCCTTTGATCATAAGGGGGTTTTTATAGACCCCTTCTAGGGGCAAAAGGGTAAAAAATCATCAAAAACCACCAAAAACCACCAAAATCGCCTAAACCGTCAAAACCGTTGTTTCAGGCCTGCACGCGGGTCTCGCAGACATGCCGACACGCAGACGCTTACGCTATTCAAGTTGCCGCCTCAACCCATCGCGAACTGCTCGGCTGACTCATTGCACGCTGCCGACCCACCGCTCAGCTGCTCCGCAATTCGCACGACCGGCCCGACAACCACGCTCTCACTCACATGGCGCAGCCAAGCGGCACCACTTGTTCTCGAGGCCTGGGATGACTCTCAGAACTCAAATTCGCGGTTCTGTATACCTACACATCCACTATCAGATGCTTTCTATAATTTTGTGCTCCCATGAAGATCTGTTCTTTCAAATTGTGTGGTTAAAGGACTCTCAAATTTCATTGAAGAATTTATTATTTTCAAGTATATGACGTATATATTTTTGGATGATTGAGATAATGTTATCCAAAAATAGAGCTTGATATGACGCGAAAATTCTTAGTCGGCACAAATCTTGACGTTAAAAGCAAACTGATCCAAAGTTGAAACTGGTTGAAATCAAGAACTTAAAATATCATTGGAAACTTTAGGATATAAGTTAAACCCCTAAAAAGCTCTCAAACATGGAGTGTTTATAGTCAAATCGAGCGTCTTGACGAGTCGGATCTAACAAGCCTAAAATCTCAAAATTCCGACTTCATTTGAGCATTCAAATATTTAAAATACATCAAATGATCAAGGGGATCATTTTAAGCCGTCCGTGAAGTGGAGTAGTACGGGTTTTGCATGTATTCTGACGCTCCCTATAAATAGCCTCATTTCATATGAAAGAGCCAAAGAGAGAGGAGAGCCCCTGAAGATCCTCCAAGCACAATCGTGCCCACGGTCGTCACCACCACCGCCGTCAGCCGTCGAGCGCCGATCCTCAGCCGTCGTCAACCTCTGCGGTCCATCATGGCGACCTTCATCGCCGTCATCGCTCGCCGTTGTTATCATCTGCTACTTGAATTATTCTGTCGAGCATTGACTACATACGTTGTTCTTTTCTTATACACGTAATCCGTTATCGGGAAGATTTTGTACTCAAACATACATAGTGGAAGCTATTGGGTAAGTGATTTTTTTCCCTCTTTTCGAGATTTTTCACGTGAAAATTTCTGGAGATTTCTTGTTCACTCTTTAAATACCTATGTGTGTGTTGGATTTAACAACAAGGCTAAGGTGAAAACTTTTACTCTATCACAATTGATTTTCTAGTACGCAACAATTATTAATATTAATTAAAATATTAACAATACTAATTCTATTTCTGCAGTTACTATTTACCTACAATTTATTTTTATTTTGCGTATGAAAAGAATTCACTAGTTTGAATCCACGATAATTCCTGAAACTCAAAATGAATTACAAAGTTGGGACGGTGAAAATTGGTCGTGAAATTATAATAGTAAAGAGTTTTAAATGATCATAACTAATTTTTTAATGCATTATATATATATATATATATATATATATATATATATATATATATATATATATATATATATATATATATATAAAATAGAGAGAGAGAGAGAGATGATTATGCTAATTTTAATAGACAATTATATTAAAGATAAATATAATGATTTATTATATTTTATTATTAAAATTATAAATATTTTTTATGAATGAATATTAATATATAAATAATATTGTATGAATTTAGGGTACATTTAGGGCAACAACAGTGGTACAAAAATACATCGTAATGCCATTTAGAAATTACATTATAGTCATATTTTGAGTGAGAAGTTATATTTTTTAACTCAACTTGATAGAGTGCAGTAGCTGCTAGTAAATTGCAGTCTAATTTTTTTATAAGAAAAAAAATGTGATATTCATAGCAATTTTTTAGACAATAATTTCTTTTGCAGTAACTCCACCATTAATTTTTCATACCGCTATAGCTATTCCGAATAGACTCTTAAGATATATTTGGAATAGCTTTATGACTATTTTAATTTTCGAACAGTAATCATATTTGTGTTTGACTATAAACTTTTTAGCTATTTTTTAAAATATTTTATGATGAAAGGCTGTTTTTGAGAATCAAAATTATTAGAGTGTGATAATTAAAAAAAAAAAATTCATTTAAATTTTTCAAAAAAAAATATTTATAATATCTACAATAACTTTTTAAAAAACTATTTTTCTCACAATAATTTTATCCAATAAAACGCCTATTTAAAAGTTTTCCTTCAATCTATCCGAACCGTGTCTACTAAATGTAAAATGACGCTAACAAGATTTTAGGATTTTTTTTTTTAAAATGAAAATTTAAAGTGACGAGACATCAATATGATACAGAGATATTCAATTATAATATCTTCATAATAAATTTAAAATTTTTTATCATTAATTTAATTGAATTGACACCCACATAGTTTAAATTAATATTTTGAACTTAAAAAAAAAAGTTGAGAAGCGAGGACAATGATCAATCATCTAAGCCTTTGGGTCAACATAGCATTCGTACGAAGGAATTGTTCTTTTTTCTATTAGGTTTAATTACTTAATTTATTAAAGATAAAGCCTAAGCATTGTTGATAGATCTTCCGCCCTTTTGTCTTTTTGTATGATCTTGTAAATTCCGGGATGTATCTGGTTAACAATAAAAAGTCTATTATTATTATTATTATTATTATTGGCTGTAAGCCAGTAATACTTATTGTAATGTTAGGAGATAAAGATAAAGCGAGTATTTTTAAGTATACATTGAATAAATAAAATTAAAATAAAACTAATCGCACATAAAAATATCAGATTTAATATGAAAGGCTAAATTTTTATATTAAGCTTAATTAAAATTTTAATTAACTAAATAAATACAAAAAATAAAAATTTAAAAATAGGCATAGTTATCCGTTGAATGGGCAACTTGCGCTAATGTGGCATCTGTGTCTCATACGGCGGCCACTTAACTAAATTTTTTTAAAAAAAATTTGGCCTTGATCGATATTTTGTCATTATCGGATCATGTCGAATTGAATGAGCGGTATAGTTGGAAATATAATGAAATTACGACTTTCGTTGACAAAAAATTTGTCTAGTCCGTTAGCGGCGGTTTTGCAATACTCACAAAAGCGAGTTGAAAATTTTTTGGCATAGTTTGCTTTCGTGCTCGGTCTCATCCCGTTAATCGAGTGGCGGACTTGGTATTATTGGAAATGTAATAAAATTCTCCACGACTTTTATGCTGACAAAAATTGGCGATTCTAGCGCGCGCAGTTTGTCCATCTGAAATCTCTCGTCTCGTAAATGCGTGACATCACGATGGCACGAGTTGTCGCCATTATCCTTCAGATTTTTCAATGCGAGTTCAAGCGCCGCAGTGCTTCTACTATAGCGTCGACAATCTAACCTCTTTGTCTTGAGTCTCTAGTGCCTTAGTTCTGGCACTGCGGTGCTGCCTCTTGCTCCCGCAACATCAAGGTGCTAGCTTCTATGTCTTCTAGGTGCAAATCTACAGATCCCGGTGTTGTAGCACCGTGCTTTTGGTGCCAAGGTGTTATACTATAGCTTCGACATTACATCTCAAATTGATTGATAAAATTAAACCCCACAAAGTAACATATAACATTATACATCTAATTATTAATCCTGAAAGTCGGCCGGACGCTCATATGAATGTTTACTTTTCAAATTTATTACATTGATTGCTCAAACACTAAATATCAAATAACTACAACAATCTATTGAAGTCCTATGACCGAATTATTGCATAGAACAACATGTCTGCTTCTTCATTTTTAAAGTGATGTTAAGTTGGTGCATTCTTAATATAATATATTTTATTAATAAATTTAAAATTACTCAACTAATTTATCTTTATTATATCTAAAAATCAATCAAATACATTGCAAACTTTTTGCTTCGCAAGAAGCTATCTGATCGTTTTTTGCAAATACATTTACCTGCCATCGCTAGCCGTTTTTGCACGGGTACCAGCCCCACCGGTTAGGGCTACAACGGAACCAAGTCGAGCTGGGTATGTTTGTGTTCAAATTTGAGCTTATTTAATATTATCGAGTTCGAGCTAGATTTGAGCTTTTAAGAATAGTGTTTAAGCTTGAGCTTGTTTACCATATGGAGCTCGAGCTCGGTTCAAATTGAATTATCGAGCTTGTTAACGAGCAGCTCATTTAATAAAATAAATGAGCTTTAATCAATCCTTAATCGAGCTTGTTCACAAGCAATTTGTTGAGAAATATACATAAGTTGTATCAATTAAAGCTTATTAAGCCTAAAATAATAATAATTTGAACAATATTGTTCAAATAAAACTTTAATGTCGAGCAGCGAGTTTGTTAATGAAACTTTAAATGATAATGTTCGAACATAAATGAATCGAACGACAAGTTGCATTCGTTTAGAATCGAGTATTTTAAAAAAGCGTTGCGCTCGTTTGATTAGTTAATCAAATCAACGAACGAACTCTAATCTCGAAGCCTAGCTTATCGAATGCTCGGTTCATTTGCAGCCCCACCACCACCGGCCATCCTTAGCTTTGGGTTATTGGATTTTACAATGAATTAATATAATTTTGAATCAAACACAAAAAATTGTCTCTTATATTTCTTTCATTTTTAATAAATAATTCTAAAATATTTTAAATATCTTATATTCTATTTAGATTATATATTTTTTAAATTTGCATTCAATTTTTATCAAACCAAACAATCATTTATTATACTAATATTTTAGTCCTACATAACATAAAATTTCTGGGCTTACATATTCAACCTGACCTCTTCCAAACACAGAAGGTTCATTGAAAGTTCTACATGCTGGGTTTGCAAACCGGCCTCCTGTGGACTCATTGATCAATTTAAATTATTAAAAAAAAAACCAAGAATTTACAAATTTGATTAGTTTAAGAGAATTATTCACATTTTGAACTGAAGTTTTCAAAAAATTATATGGATGTCAAGGTAGAGCGTGTAATTAAAAAATAAATAAATCAGCATTAGTTTAATTGAATTTATACCCTTTAAAAAAGTATAATTGCACTGTCAAATTTTTGAAGTTCTGCTTTCTGATTCATTTCTTCCTGCTATCCACTAAATAAGGACAAAGACCTTTGGACAGGGACGCAAGAAAGCTTAGATTCTGAATTAATAATTAGCTCTCACGATCTGCCAGCTATTAATTTCGAAAAATTATTATGTATAAAATTCTCATAAAAAAAGTTGCCTGCATACTTCTGACTTTAATAATATAGTTTAGTATGATGCTAAGTTAATACATAATTATTCTGTATTTACTGTAAAATATTATGTATTGACTATAAAATGATATATATTATTATATATTTAAATGATACATATTATCTCTTAATTAATAGTATATTTAATACATAGTAATACATAATACTTCATAGCTAATACACAACTGATTATGAATTTATGAAGTTTTACCCCCTAAAATGCATTTAATTAATCTTAATTAACCTTAATCTCATCAGTTCCATGTGGCACCACTTTACACGTGATTCCATGATATTGGTTCTTCAAGTTGTCACATCCGTGAGTTGACTCATCTAACAGTGGAATGCGTTTCTCGTGCACCGTCCGATCTAAGATCGGATGACCACAATCAAATTCATGGTTTAACAGGATCAATCAGATTAATCTAGCATGATTTGATCAGAACAATCCATTCAGATTATGCGAAATGAATGACCCATGATCTGTCTTCCGGAGATGTTTATTGGTGGCGGGATGGCTAAATTATTAGAGTTTGAATATGGCTCAACTCATCGTATAAATCTCATACATTTTTGTTATAATGAGAACTATTAAACTAATAAGAATAAATTGGGTGAGAAGAATAAGGGGATGGCCTAATTTAATTTAATTCATGAAATTTTAAATATCATATGAATCAAATTGCAATTTATTATTCGATTGCCTTTATTTTTATCAGATAGTTTTAATGCAAAATTATTTTTTATTAATATTATGCGCGTGGGATCGCAATGGTAAAATAATTTATCCTATGAATTGTCAAATCTATTGAAGGCTCTGTTCACATACAATAAAAATAATAATAATAAATTCATTTGCACGACGGAAATAGAGATGAAAGAGGAATTGCAAGAACAGTTAAGGCAAAGTCTTTTGCTTAACCCACCGTCTCTTAGCTCGGTTGGTGGCGTCTCGGGAAACTCCTCAAATTCGAATCTCTCGAGATCATGCGTAATAGTGGGGAAATCAGTCGACGTGTGGGTGATGAATGTGTGGCCCCCCGTGGGATTAGTCATCCTCACTCACAAGATGGATGAAGTATTGGATGGATACCCATTCCAAAAAAAAATCTTTTGCTTGCGGAGTATTTTAATATCACCAAAGTAGACCCAGGCAATGATTTGCGAGCAGTTGAAACCAACCTATCATTAAAATTGTGAGAGAATTTATTATTTGTGGATAATTATATAAGAATAGATATGAATAACCAATTAGATTAGAGTACGCAGTTAAACATAATCTTGAAAGAGCTACGGTGGTATTATTTCTAATCTGATTAAAAAATAATAATAATAATAAAAGCTGCTATTGTATCCCATTCATCGCATCAAAATTTTTTAATATGCTGATGCTAAGAAAATAATAAAAATAAATAAAATAAAAATAAGCAGTAAATGAAATTGATTTAAGTCATCCATCGTCTCTTAGCTGTTAGTAGGCGGCGTAGAACCCTCGCAAAGTTGATTCCCAGGGGTGGAGTGCATCGTAATGATGGGGAAAGTAAGTGGGGACCCAACACATGTGGGTGATGAATGTGCCGCTAGGCCCCCGTGGGATTAGTCATAATGACATCCCCACCTACAAGATGGATAGGGTGTTGGGTGGATACTCATTCCAAAAAAAAAAATGATTTAAGTCATCTCATGATTTGAAAGATAGTAAGATGATCGTGCCGTGTGCGATCTTCTGGATAGAATTAAATAAAATTAAAAAAAATAATTATTTTTATTTTTATCCCCATGTAAAAATAAGCAGTTATTCAAAATAAATTAATAGATTAGGAAGCTTGAGCTATGTCAATGAAAAATAAATTAAAAAGTTATTAGACATAATTGAGAACTAAAATCACAAAGCCATTTGCCTTCCATGCTTATAATAATATGGCTATGTTGACTAATAATTATGAACTATTCAAAATGGCATGAGTGTTTAACTTACCTAATAATTTGTTAATTTCTAGATTATGTCAAATTGATAATTTTATATTACACTATATATATATTTCAAGCTGAGTCAAGATAATATTAAGATCATGAAATAAAAAGAAAATATTTGAGGTGGATTGTTGAAGGGATCAAGTCACCCTCACCACCCACCTAATCTTATGATTTTATACAGAAATAATATTTTTGGAACAAATTGATTTGATCTTTAAGAAATGAGAAATGATTCGAAGCGGTTGTATTCTTATCACGATCAATTTATTTGAATAATAATTTTTTATACAATTCAATTTTATTCAAGGGAAGATTTAGATTGCGTTAGGAATGACTTTCTGGCTACTTTATTTTTTGAAAAGCGTTGAAGCCAAAGCTTCATTTGAAACTTATTTCTTGAAGTTTTATGGTGAAAATACTATTTTGAGAATCAGAACTGTTAGAGTGTTATGGTTGTCAGAAAACTATTTTTTAAATTCTTCAAAAAGAAAAATATAACACAACAGTTTTTTCAAAAAATTATTGTCTCCACAACAACTTTACAACCCGTTTTTCAAAAAATTACAGCTGCCTCAAACAGACCTTTAATGTTATGTATTGTAATTTTATTATATTTTAATTGTAATCTTATTTAAAGATTCTTTCAAATAAAATCAAATAAATTGAGTTCAACCGAAGGAAAACAATAACAATCACAGTTTTACTTACATATAGGGGTAAAATAACCTTATCAAGAATTCAAGAATGATATTTCATTTGGATTTTTTTCAAGCTCATTTATCTAACTATATATATATATATATATAGCTTGAATTTGTACTCTTAAAGATACAATTACTATTTTTTATTAATAGATTTTTGGTCCTTTCATGAATATTTAATCTCTTTTAAATTTAGTTAATTAATCATATGTCATACTTATTTTAAAATAACTGTTATATCAATAGGTATATTTTAATCAAATTTAAGATTATTCTAATCCAAATACAATCAAAGTAAATTTTATAACTATCAAATTTATTTTTAAATGCGTATAATATTAATTTTTTAAGTATTTTTAACTTATAAATTTACTTGAATAGTATTTTTTTTTTGCAATTCAATTTTATTCTAAAGAAGGTTTAATGTTATGAGTTGGAATTTTATAATATTTCAATTGCAATCTTATTTGAAGGCTCTTTCAAATAAAATCGAATTGATTGAGTACAATAATAATAATAATAAATATAAATAAAACTATCACTGTTTACTTATAACGGTAAAATAACCTTATCAAGAATTCTGCAATGGTATCTCATTTGATCTAAATATATATGATCCTTTCATTTATATATTATCGTCTATAGAGTTTAATTAATTAATCTATTTCATACTTATTTTAAATTAACTTTTATATCTATAGGGCTATTCTAATCAAAACATACTCAAAATAAATTTTATAAATATCAAATTTATTTTTAGATGACTATAACATAATTTTAATGTAGTTTTAAAGTAACTAAAAAGTACTTAATTTTTTTATGGAAATGTATATAGCTGCACTTTTTATTTGTAAACTTCATCCAATTTCGTGAAGATAACAAAAAATTTATTTTGTCACTCATAGAAAAAAAAATTTTCAATTTCTAATCAATAAAGAAAAGACAATTAACTTCTCCCCAGGCAAAAATGTGAAAACTAATTTCAAGTTAATTTCGCTTACTTTTTTTTTTCCTCAAATCCACTTATTTCAAACCAAGCGGAGCCTTAAAAGATAGTATTGTCAATTCACTAATATAAACTTAGCAAGATATCTTAACTTAATGATTAAGAGCTTTAATTTTCAATTAAGATAATTAATACTAAACTTATTAAAAGTGCAACATATTTTTCTTGAAAAATAAAAGATTTATAAATAAATTGTAAGACATTTTTACCGTAGGTGCATCAAAACAACTTTCGGGTTGCTTTGATATTATATATACATATATAGAGTAAAAAATTGATTTTACGAATTAAAAATATTAGAGTGTGATAACTGATAAAAAGAATTATTATTTAAATTTTTTTAAAAATATATATTTAAAACACTCAAATAATTTTTTTTAAAAAAAATGATTTGTTCATAAGAGTTTTACAACTAATTTTATAAAAAATTATAACTGTCCTAACCTCACCCTTAGAATTTATATATAATGAAAAAATATCTTATAAATTTTCCATGAATGTTTTTTAATTTGCATAAAATTTCCTTATTATCAATTTTGTATCAGGAGATCCTGTCTAAAACAAATTTTCCCCCAAGTAGCTGGCAAAAAAATAAATTTCACAGCAGGATACATAGAAATCACGCGAACATCAAAGCATGAATTATTTCAGGAATTAGAACTTGTACAGTGTTCATCTGCAAGGTTTAATGAATTCTTTCATGGCCCTCTTAAGTTAGAGCGGATATCCTGAGTTTACTATTTCAAGGTTTACCTCCAAAAATTATGTTTCCCTTTGTCTCTAACAAGAAGGCCTGAATTGATAGATAAGGGAAGACTGGTACCTTCTCTGCTGCTGGTCATGAAGCCATTCTTCAGTAAGTAGAAAGCAAATTATGCAAAGCTCAGAAGCTCGTGGTGAATGATACATTAACCAGCCAATAAATAAAAAAATAAAGGTATCCAAAATAAGTTTCATGCGATACAGATACAAAATCCCGGCAGAAAAATGGTGAGCCATCCGAGCTCTGAATTCATGCATATATTTGAAATTAATATGGACTCCAAGGTGATCCAATCTGCACCTCTGATTCCTTTATAATAAAAGCCTTCTCAAGTCACTGAAGTTGGATGACAAAGCTCCAAGAAACTTGCCTGCAAAATAAACAAGAATAAATAGTTTTTTTTATATTTTTATTAATAAGGAACTAAATAATGGAAAATTACCTCCAATCTCGGCGTCAATGACACGATGATCAGCAGACAGATTTAAGCTCATCTTTGTCACCACTCTAGGCTTCTCTATTCCTGCGGAGCAAAATGAAATATGAAATCATTATTAGTCTATGTAGCATGGCATGATATCTTCGACCAGTGTAGAGCGTACCATCACTGCCGACGAAAGGCTCAACAACCTTATTACCTCGACCAACAGCAAGAATACATGGCTATAAAAAACATATCGGTGAATATAATTAGTTGCAGGGAACATTCCAATATTGGAGAGGGAAAGAGGAGCGAAGATCGAAAGAGTGAGAGAAACCTGTGGAGGATTTATAATCGCGCAAAAATGGTCAACAGGGAACATTCCAAGATTTGATATGCTGAGTTTACGAGAAGAAAGGATGAGCATTTACAATGACTTTTGTTTACGCACCTGAAAGTCCCACCTTGAAACTGCTCGGGTTTGAGTTTTCCATAACGCGCCTTCTCCGCCAATTCTTTAATCTGCAGGTAAACGCCCTAAATAAGTTGCATATCGGTGGGCTGTATCAATGTCTTATCATGTTTAGGGTTTACTTTTAAGGTACATGAAAGAAATATATCATCATAATTAATCTTGTCCCAACTAACAACTATGTGAATCCTTATTTTCATTAGGTTCTATTTGCTGTTGTTTGAGATGTTAAACATATTCTTTTCAAATCATTTTGAATAACTTCTATCAACATCACACCTTTGGTCTTATACCCACTGGCGGATTTATAGTGGGGGCATTGGGGCCTGTGCGCTCACTGAGTTGGCTGATAGAAGGAAGTAGGCCACTGGTTGTTTGGTTGCAGAATTTGAGTAGGATTTAAGCCAGATTTAACTTAAATCCAGTCAAACAGTATTTTTGGCAAGTTAAATCCGCTACTTTTGTAATCCCTTTAAAGCCGTTTTTGCAAGTTAAATATGGATTTACTAAATCATACTGGTAGCTAGATTTACGGGATCTAGAGAAGCAAAAGCACGCGAAGTAGGGCGAGAAGGAAGTCAAGGATTACCTTCGCGACGTCTCCCTTCTCTTTTTTGGGCAGCAACGAAGCAGAAGTTACAAAGATGAGGGTTTCGAATGCCAAAATGGCATCAATACCTTCTCTTTAAATATTTTTATTTATACTTATTTTTAATTAATTTTAAATTATTTATATAATAAGTAATTAATATATCATTTAAGATTAATTATAATTTAATAGACTTAGAAGTAATTAATATAAACTTACTACTTTATGATTGATTAATAGATTTGTAATTAATTGATATATTATATTATGATAAATATATTATAAATGATTATTATTTTTATATTTAAACTAAATAAAAATTATTATTTAATTCACTTATTAAATATCCTCGATCATGGTCTCAACACATAGATGAATTATATATTTTATTGATTATTTAAATAATATTTAAGAAGGATACGTTAATCGCTATCATTTGCTTATTTTTTTTCATTGTGCTTTTATAACTATCATTTGAATATCTATTAGATATTATTTATTATAATTTCAATTAATATTGTCATCTACATTACTATTGTATTCTTAATTATTTAACTTACATCTTCTTGACTTAATTATTTAATTAGTTTTTTTAATTTTATTTTGTGATAAAAAATATAATAAAAATAACCTCTAAATATTCATTATTTAAATATTAAATAAAATAATTAACTTAAATTCTAATATAAATAACCAAACAGTAGCACAGGATTTATCTGGATTTAACTATCATCATATCAATTTTTTTTTTAGATTTAACTTTCACAGGATTTATTAAATCCAGATTTACTAAATTTACTAAATCCTATTTGAGTTAAATCCTATGTGCAGCTAAACATCCTCTAAATGCTGCAAAAGTCTAAATCTCGTTTCTCCTCCAGTCCTCCATTTTGCCTTGAAGCCTTGATTTAGTAAATCTCATTAGCTGGTGGACTACAGTACGGATTTACATAAAGCAAAAGCGAGTATTGGGAGGAAAGTATTAGAGGAGAAAAACAAGAGTTTCAGATGTCGAAATAGCAAGGTTCTGTAGTCCCAAGGTTTTTTTTTCAAGCAGAAGTCAATCAAGACGAAGGTTCTATTATAGTAATTATTAATTAATATTAATAAAAAAAATTAAGTTAATTAAATTAATATTATTTATAATTTTAATTGATTACATAATTTTTTATTTAATTAGATTTATTGTTATAATTGTTATTTAATAGTTATAAAAAATCATTTGTATAATCCTATAAGGAATTTTGGTATTAAATAATAATAAATTTAATTGTGTTGATATTATACAACAACTACAATATCTAAACATTGGGAGGATGAAATTTCAGGTAATGTAATAATTTTGTAAGTTTTTATCATCACATTTCTTTGTTTATATTAAAATTTAAAAAATAAAATCACTTATGTTAGTCTCAAGCTCGAATTAAAAGGTTAGAAGTATTATTGAAATCTATCATTTTATTCCTCTACTGAAAAACTTTTTTGGCTCCGCCCCTGGTTATACCTCCAAGATATATGATGGATGTATTTTCTACCCTTGTTGATAAATGTCCAAATCTTTGAAGTCTATTTTCAACTATCATATCCTTAATGGATGACACCTCAATCATTTGATCATTTATAAATCTATTCCTTTGAATTTTGTCATGCATCCATCCTAACATTCTTTTTAGTACATTTAACAATCACCATTTTTTAAGTGCCCTGCCCAACAGTTACATCCATACAATATAGCCAATCTAATTGTAGCTTTATAAATTTATGTTAAATTTCATGATATCCTCCTATCACATCATATTCTTGATAAGCTTCTCTATTTTAACCTCCTCAAATTAACTTTAGAGGTAATGATCTTATCTATAATATTATTATTTTGTATAATAGACCAAGATGCTTAAACCTATCACACTATTGTATTTTTATTAACTAGCAATATTAACTAATAATTGTTAAAACCACAACTATTAAAATTAGATATGATATACTTCATATTCATTATGCTATACCCAAGCCCTCTATCTTATAAAATTTATCTACATTGTGTAATTATTTATTTCAGAAAGCATCTCACCAATCACAACTATCATCCGCAAAAGCATATATCAATGTACCTCACTTTAAAAAAAAATATTTATAAGCATCTCTAAAATCAATACAATGAATATGAACTTAATGATAATATTTGAGATAATCCTAATGTAACTGGAAACTCCTTAACCACTCCACAACTACTAAAACTGGCAATGATCCATCACACACACACATCTACTAATACTATATTTATATATAACTTCAATATATATTTGACATAACATTTCCTCATTTATGCACACCAATGAATTCTCATGGAACTCTATCAGGTCTTTTTAAAATAATAATAATATATATATATGAAGATTTTTTATCAAATATTTAAATTTTGATTATTAATAATCCTAATACAAAAATAGCTTTCAAGGTAAATCATTTTGATGCGAAACCAAATTGATCCTTCAAAATTAACTTGAATTTTGAAGTAGCAATTCAATTACTGTCTATAATGTAGAAGACATTTGCCAAAGCAAAAAAATTTTGAGCTCTAATCTTAGAAACACTAATTATGGTTTTAGAGTTTTTTTTAATGAAAATCTAGATTTCTTAGGGCTTATTTGGGGCAATTTTTTCACAATTTACTTCCTAAACTACTACTATAGTTCTATTTGACTACAAATTTTTTATTGTTTAGAAATTTTTGTGATGAAAAGAAATTTTTTACAGCAAAATCTTCTAGAATGTGGTCTATGTAAAGAAGTCATCGTTCGATTTTTTCAAGAGAGAAAATTTATAATACTCATAATAGGTTCAATAAAAAAAATATATTTCTCCCATAATTATACAACTACAATTATAACTAGTTGTAGCTACCATAAACACATAATATTCATGCATGATCCTCATGTATCCTTTTAAACTCACATAAGCCAAGTTTCTTGAGAGATTTCAATAAGAAAAAGAATTGCAAATTGGAATATGTGCACGAATAGATAGAGGATCATTGAGCATTTTCGAGAATTGAAAAATGTCGTCAATAAAAAAAAACCTATAAAATTGTGAAACTAAATTATTTCCTTATAACATAAACTCCTAAATTTTTAGTTGGATTTCTATTTTTTGTTTTCTTGTAAATCTATTAACCACCGCATTGCCCGTGCCTTAAAAACTCTAATAAAAGTAGGGTTGAGTGTCCACATGTTTTGCCAACTACTTAGCCTGTTTAAGGAAAGAGTAATACCATATCTTACATATTTGGTGTCAAAAGTAAGAAACCACTACATTTGCTACCTGCCACCAGGCAACAATCACAAATTAACTTTCTACATATCTAGAGTTATTTCATGAAGCATTGATTTTATAATCACATTTTAAAATAAAGTATATTTTAATTCACATGAAATTTGTACCTTCCTAATTAGTTGCATTCATCATTTGATAAACATTTCGAAGCATACCTTGAGTCACTAATTAGAAGAGGTAAAAAAAAGGTGTAAGGTATGGGGAGAACCTGATAAAAGAGAGGGTGAGGGAGAGACGGGATAGCACAAATTTTAGAGAGAGGAATTCTAATTTGAGGAGAGAAAAAGAGAAAGAGAGAGAGAGAGAGTAACATTAAGAAGAGGGGAAAAAATAAAGAGCAGGAAATACTGTAACTCGATCCAATAAGCAATAATGCAATGCAACCCAAATAACATATTATTTATAATGGCATTCTAATAAACTGAAAAGGATAACCATGAACAAATTTTAATAAAGGATACTCATAAAAAATCTAATCCTATCAACATAAAGTCAGGTATCCAATTAATTATAAATAAAGAAGATTTACATGCCTACCACACAATTACATATCTAACACCTAAGTTTGATATTTACATTTCTAACCCAATGCATGAAAAGATGTATTCTATTTTAAAAAGATAACAATAGTGATATTTTTAATATGATGTTAAAAATTTGAATGTTATTTATATAAATATCAAAGTTTAGGTGTTAGATAAATAAAAAATAGTTTAGGTGTTAGATATTAGATATGCAAATTATAAGAATTATGTGGTATGTATGAAAAAACTCCTAAAATAAAACCACATTAAAATGATTCTAAATAATCTTAAAGAAACATCCTATCTCTCTCGCCCATGGATTCATTGTATGAGATAGAAGCTTCATTTCTTTTTTATAAATAGCATGATCTTGAACATTTTCTTTCTTAAATATTAATATCAAAAATATTCTTCTCCAATCATTTAACATCCTCATACAAAATCAATCAAATAAATATCATCATAACATTTTAAATCTCAAAAGGTATCCCACATGGATCATAGAAAATCTCAATGAAAGAAATATATAGTCATGAAAACTATAATTGTGCATTGCACCCAAATTTCTAAAAAAGCTGCGGCATCCCAGTGGAATGGTTTGTGATATGGAGGAAACAATTGCTTAACATGCTTTGTAACATACCTCTGAGGATATAGCTGACAATGTCTTCTCATCTGCATTCCTTATAATTGGCGTCATTAAACCCTGCATCTCAACAAGTCTATCAAGGATAAAACATAAGAGCTTTTCAGGGAAGCTCATGGGGAATAAAAAAAACCTTCTCTGTAGCCACCGCAATCGATATGTCAATGGAGCTGGATATGGTGGTCTCGCCTTTCTCATCGCTCCAATAAGCTGCCAGATAAAAAAAATCAAATGCTCAAAATGTTGATCAAAAAGTGTACACAATGTCATTCAGTCACAGGATGAGCAATCACTGAAAGATGCAATATCGCAATATAAAGTAGAAAATATGGTAGAATACGGTAGCCAAAAATGATCACGTTCAACAATGGATGAACTCAAAATTTTGCAAAGTCATCATTATTTCTGTTAATTAATAGGCAATATCCATATCCGATGTGATTCATATGCAAAGACAAAAATAAGTATTCCTGGTGGAAAAACCCTGAAGTCTCATATAATGGCCAAGGTATGCAAGATTGCATCAATGTGACATGGGGTTGATGTTAATGAAGTTGCATGTGGAACGTTGAGAAAGAATAACTAAAATTCAGGCCCATTTGGTTGGTTGTACATACAAAACATAATTCAGAAAATGATGAAATCGGCTACTCAATAAATTAGCTGGATATAATTAGAAATCAATGTTGGTTTTAACTATGAAAACCACTCAAAAAAAATGATCTTCGTTTCACAAACAGAATCAATGAAAATCATTATATTCTAAAATACGTTTAAATCTACAAGCAACCAAATTGGCCATTTAAAGGAATCCTCGTTAACATAAAGGGAAAAAAAAACAAGTGCAACAGCAACATTAACAGCAATCTGACTAAAAAAGAATGATTACATGTGTATAAGTGTCACGACATACACGTTTGAGATGGGAGAATAAGAGATTAATTAATTGAAAAAAAAATGAAATTCTCCTTGAGTATTAATGCCACAAGCACGTTACCCTTTTATGAGGACAAGAAATAACAAATAAGAAGGGCTTGCATAGACGTAAAGCACAAATTAACGTAGGTTTTTCTTTTGGTCCACCCAAATCTGTAAGGTGAAACTTTATTATGGTGTAGTCAAGGTTCAAACGCTTTTACCCACCAGACTGATTGGCACCCATAGCTGTCAATATGGGTTGAAACCTGATGTAAACATCCTTATCACTGCATAATAAAGAGGCTATTTTCATGATTAAAACAAGTGATTTTAAAGCTACAGAAGCAACTTTGCCAGACCACAGTGTGCTGAGTATTTGCATGCTTAGCAAGCTCAATGAACTTAGTGATGCACAGATACTTTGGTTAATGAGCTGAATTTCTAAAGAACATAATTATGTCTTACAAACTATAGAATTGGCGCATGAGGACTTACATCTACTCCTTTAGAGTTACTGAATCCATCAAGAATTTTCTATATCAGTTAATGCCTTAAGTCATAAAATATATCTCAGAATCTTCACATCATAAATGGACTGATCAAAAGAATTTAATTTACATTTATAAGCATCCTATATCCAAGAAATGAATCAACTCAAGCTGGAAGGTCACACCCTGGCTTTTAGAACTAGGGCGGATATTTTTTGTATACCCGTGCCACCTGATGACTCGAAGGAAATTGAGTTTAAGGTTTTTCGGTATGTAACATGAAAAGCTTTTCTTGACTGAGATCTCTAATAACATATGCATTAAAAAAAAAGAGTAATGTTGACCTCCAAAGATATTTCATAAGTCAAATCAAGAATAGATGATGAATTCGAATAAGTATAGACACAATGTTGTGCAAATCGAAGCCGGAACACCTCGATTGTCTTCAATATTGATTGAAATGACCTATGATCGCAAAACAGACTCCGTCAATGCATCTGAAATATTGAAATTGACTAAAATATACATCACGCGATGTTTGATGGTCGATCGATCGAGATGATGAGTTGTCAATGAAATTGCACGTCTATCAGGTCAAGAGGCCTCGATGGCTTCCAAACAACCTCTATTCGCAAAATTGGTTGCATCGTTATCACCGAAACATTAAAATCTATCAAACAAATCTTTCGTGATCAATTTGGTTGAGTTTGTGCAAACGTCGAGCGAATAGATGCGACAATGCGCAAATTTAAACCTGAATTCACTTTGATTGATGTCGAGATTATTCAAGCGACCTTTGATTGTGAAAAGGATTGTGCTATGGCATCTGAAAGGTCAAAATTACATAGAGTAGACACCTATATTGATTGGGATTGTCACACGAGGAATTTCATCGAAATCGCACAAATTTGAAGGCAATGTTGCACAAACCAAGATAGTTGCCAGTCAACCCCACCTATCATCCACTTGTCCCTGTCAAAACGGTCGCCCATACGATGCCTCATCCCACGCGTATTGTCCCAGCTCTATGCACGACCCTCCTCTATTCCCGTCTCTAGCAAATCTCAGCACTATCACAAGCTCCCCTCTCCCACGATCTCACCTCACACAACCCGTCAAGAATCCCCGCCAACCTCCACTCGAGCTTCTGGGACCACTCTTCATGAATCCCAGTAGCCTACCTGTCCGTCCTTCTCGCTCCAAGCACCTCTGGCCCGAAGCCTTGCCACTCCCTCATTCTTCATCTCTCTCGACTTCAGCCCTGTAAGTAGCTCCCAATTCTCCCATGTTCGCACATCCCAACCCATCGAACTCTCATTTTCTCCTCTCTCCTGGCCAAAACCCTCAAACTGAGTAGAACCTTACGTCTTCCTCACTGATTGCCTACTGTCGAATACCCGAATTCACTCACCCAACCTATTCCCTCGACCCCGAGCTGCACACACAAACTCTCTAGTTGAAGCCCTCTTCTCTCCCCCACTCATCTTGCCTGCAGCCTCTATTCAACTCTCCCTCTCTCATTCTTTCTCTAAATATTGAGAGAATTCAACATCTCTCTAACCAAGAGCCTCCACCAGCACCCAATCTGCTCCCGCTTCTCCTCTCTCTAAACAGAGAGAGAAAATCTATCACTCCCACTTTCTCTCTCTAAAAACCTAGAAGCCAAAAAAAGATAGAGAGAGAGAAAAAGTTCCTCCCCTCCCTACCTTGCTTTTATCTCAAAATTTGTGTCGCAACATGCCTCGAAATCTATGCGAAGGTAAAAATATCATAAAATAAATTATGTACTCGCACATTGTACCAATATGACAGAAAAATGCCAAAAATCATTTAATTACCCGCGCATGTTGTTCCAACGTGGATGAAAAATTTATTAATTAAGTACCCGTGCTTGTTGTTCTAGCGCAATAAGGAAAAACTATCTTGCTTGTACAAGTATTTGAAGGACTATGCAGCGCTTCTTATAAGCGCGGTAGGTACAAAGACCCTCTGTCACAATGTTGCAAAGTACTAACTATACACACTTCTTATAAGCATAGTGGCCAAGCTCAACATTCCCGATATAGCCCCTTACGCAAGGATTACGCCGAGAGGCTGCCAAACTTTACACTGACATAAAATTTAAAATAAATTAAAATAAAAAACTTAAACCTAAATTAAAAGTTAAGCTCTATAAGTACACTTGAAGGTCTATGCGTCGTTTCTTATAAGCGTGGTGAGTTTAAAGAATTTAGGTAGCGGTGTCGCAAGATACCAACCATGCACACTTCTTATAAGTGTGGTGAGAAGTCCAACACTCCTGATACAGCCCCATACGCGAGGATGATGCCAGAATTTTGCTAAAAGACTCAATACTTGAAAATTTAATCATGACAAAATAATACATTTCAAATCATTAAAACTCAATTGATGTTGAATTCAAACTCGATATTGCAATAGAAGATAAACATAAAAAAATGATGATTGAATTTATACTTTAGATGGAATTGAATTCAAATGGCACTTATAGTGAGACCCAATAGTTTGTCATGAACATGAACAGAATAAAATGAACATTAGTATAACTATATTTGATGCTAAATGAAACAAAAAATCTCAACCAAACAATGGTTGGGTAGCATATGACTAACAATGAATTCAAAAGCTCACTTCCAAACAAGAGTAAGTATAAACATATGCTTTCAATAGTCATCCAATTGTTATGCCTAAGAATTAAAAGAGTCTTAAATTCACTCATGCCAACTTGAAAGAGACATAGCAACCAGTCTACAGGAGAGGACAAACACTAAGCCCAATGAATTGACAAAAGCTTAGGAGCTGAGCAGCGAATGCAATCTTAGCAATCATTGAAATTTAAAAGTCCAAATGAATCGCTAAATGAGTGCAAGTAATGGTGTGAATCATATGTTGTTAGC
Source organism: Cymbidium sinense (assembly GCA_021442155.1). Classification (NCBI taxonomy): domain Eukaryota; kingdom Viridiplantae; phylum Streptophyta; class Magnoliopsida; order Asparagales; family Orchidaceae; genus Cymbidium; species Cymbidium sinense. The sequence continues at coordinate 135,778,838 of CM038216.1, forward strand.
CAATGAATTTTCTATCGACGCTAGTTTTACATAATAATAGGTCGTTGGCCTTCAAATTCGAGTGGCAAATAATTGATATCTTCTCTCCAAAATTAGTCAATGAAATTTTAATAATAAGAGATCAAAGATGCCTACTAAAGTAGAGTAATGAGCTGAATTCCAATCTTTTCTGCTCAGTGTGATATTAACAATCTCATAAAGAGTTTTACAAACTAATCTAAATATCTACCTTCCAATAAAAATGAATTCAAAATGAAGTTAGAAATGAAACTAAATTGACCTAGGTGACTTAACATTGAAGGCATGCAAACATATAGTGTGGTTGCATTAAGTAACCACGCAATACAAGTGCGTCAAAATCCCATAATTAATTCAAATACACCCACAGGGGCCCAGATACATGATAAGTTAATATCTGAGGATATTGTGCGGGTTAACTTAAAATGAATTTAAATTACCTACATGGGAGCCAATAAAATGCTAAAGGCCTAAATCTAGTGTTTGAAGATGAGTACTAGTTAGAACTAAGCAGTCTCAAAGTCGAAGCCTTGAAATGATGCAAACATCTTTCAAATTGATAATTGTTTGGAAAATATATACATCCCTCATAAGTCTAATTATTAAATATTGATATATGTGCACACTTTTAATGGGCCACTTTGTCTATAAGATGAAGTCATAAGTCTCATTTAACTAGTCTGATCCTCCTACTTATAAGGACAAGAGTTTACAAGAGTGATTGAAAATTATATATTCATTCCCTTAAAAAAAAATTTATTTTACCTTCACATACAGTTATTAATGATATTAACAAAGAAATTTCATATATAAAATGTAAACTCTCAACATCAAATTGGAGGCATGATAATAGATCCATAAACTCGATCCTTTACTAATAAACAAGCATAGTTGACAAAATCAAAACCCCGATGATGGCTGTGTTGAATGAAGATTTTAACCAAAGAGAATATCAACATTAAAATGTGTTAATAATTTAAAATAAATTAATCTAAATCAAGTATCAATCCAAATACATAATAAGTAATTAAGCTCTAAATGTTCAATGAAATTCATCCTTTGATAGTTTAAAGCAAAATCCACTCAATCAATCTTCCACAATCGTCTGTCAGAAATGACAAAATAGAAAAACTCTAGCTCACAAATGAGACAATGTCAAGTCAAGTACACCACGATGTTCAGTTTCAAACAATATCATGCCAGTAAGAAAGTAACACGAGTTCTCTATCCACGTGGTTTGGCCAACAAGCTTCATATTTGATGTGGTTACGACTAGAGCCTTCTAACCAGATGATTTGCCGCTAAATGTCACAATTATATTACGAGCACAACTGTAACATGTATGTTCCCCAATAACTAACTTTTCAGTTGTGAACCATTGGGTTTACTTGATATGTAAAAAGCTCTATGTTAGCTAATGTGGACTTAAAATTATCTCCTTAAACAAACATCAACCCAGGTCTACAAGATATTCTTGGGTGAAGTAACCCATAGCTGCGGACAATGATCCTTCAATCAAGTTGGGTCGACCTCCTCTAACTAAATAGACCAAGAACCATGATAGCTTGGGATGACAGAACCATGGGATCTTGATCGGGCGCTTCATCATTTCCCCACCATCCGCTTTAAGCTAAATGACAATGAATTTCAAAATTTCAAATCTAAATAATTATAAACTTCAAAATTCCATTTGTTGCTACTATACACTAAGTAATTAGCAACATAATGACTAGTCTTAATCGAAAGCCCTCCCTCAACATTAGGAAGAGTAATTAACTATAAGTGTTTATGCTTATAGGAAACCTATAACCATATCTAAAGTCCTCACAAAATGAGAGTGAAATATTTGGATAGTGTCTTATCTATAATCTCATCTATCTTCTGAAAATTTGATTGGCATTAATCCAAACTCTCTTAATCAAAAAGTCAAACGCGAATTTTTGAAGCCCATAGATTTCTGGTGGCTCCACTGGAGATAGGTTTCTCTTGATCATTAAGAACATCAATCAACAAAAAAACATGCACCAAGTTACATCCTCCTGTAAATGTATAGTAAGAACATCCATAACTAAGAAAGAAGATATGGCTTTAATGTAGATCATTGATGTCATCCAACTAAAATAGAAAAACACTTGATCAATCCTCCTTGCGTTTGAACAAGTCATAACTTCAGCATACATATCCTTAATGGCTTGAATATAAGCAATATTAACACATTTCTTATCTAGAGCTCTCCAAAGAACATCTCTTGAAACTTTATCATATATATATTTTTCTAAATAAACAAATATCATATGTAGATCCTTCTTACTCTCTCTATACTTCTCCATCAATTCTCTCAACAGATATATAACATCTATGGTAGACCTACCTAGCATAAAACCAAACTGGTTTAGAGAAATTTTATTATAATTTATGCTAGTTGCAAACTGTATGATGCTAAATGTTGACCTCCACATATGATTCACATGAATCATGAAAATTAAAATAAATAATTAACAAAAGCAGCATCGCATGAACCTGGTTTAAAATGCAGTAATCGCGATCAAATTCGATCAAAATCGCATCAATTTAAAAATTCAGCTTCATAAATGCATTTCAAAAAAAATAAAATTAATTATATGAAAAAATATCAGATCAATTAAAAACCAATCAATCCATCAAAATTAATTTTTAATGAAATTACGCTCATATCGAGGTCGGGAAGCCCAAACGATGTCTGAACGACCTCCGTTTGCGAAAGTTACTACGTTGTTGTCGTCGAAACATTGAAATCCAAACGGCATCTTTCGCAATCAATTCGACCAAGTTTACACGAACGTTGAACGATTCGAATGTGACATCGCACAATTTAAGCTTTAATTTCACGCCGGCTTCGTCGACATGGTCCAAATGACTCGATGCGAAAGCGGTTCGTCGTTGCATCAAACGAAAATACCTAAAATTGATACCCACATTATTAGGATTTATCGCAAGAAATAATTTCATAATATTCGACATAAAATTATTAATAATAATGTTGTTATCTTGTTAATTTGTAATTAAACAACTAACAGTCGTTTAAATCCCTAATCTTTGCCCTAATCCGCCCGCCCAAACTCATCGAATAAAATTTACCGCCCGACACCTCCTATTGGACGCCACTTAAACAACTAATTGGGATTTGCGGCTAGCCCTAAATCCTGAACCGAGCGACGACCCCCCTCATTCACACATATTGCTCTCATTCTGTCTCTAGCTCCCATTCTCTCGTGCGATTCTCCTGCTCTCAGCTGAACGAGACACTCTCGATCTCTCCTTAACCGAGCAACTCCCTCCCTTTGGTTCGTTTGTCCCAAGCAGTGGACGAGTAACTCCCTTCCTCTCTTCCTCTCCTCTCGAGTTGAATGAGCTTCATCCTTCTCGTTCCGTTTGTGCAAGCCGAGCAGCAAAGAGAATTTCTTCTTTCCCTCTCGAGTTCCTCTTGGTTCGTCCATTCTGAACGGTGCACGAGCGCACGGTTCGATCCCACATTCCCGTCCATCTCTTCCTCTATAGGTTGAACGGGCGAATCTCTTCCTCTCTTGCAGTTGATCTCAAATCAGGTTTCATTCTTGAGTCTTCTTGCATGTATCTCCAAAGGTTGGATTGTTCTTTCTCTATGAAATTGAAATGGGGAAGAGATGTGATATTTGATGTGCAAAATGATATGAATCTTTGCTTTGTTTTCAAGCATCTACATAGGTTTTATCATTGCATATTACTCTTTTTTTTAGCTGATAAGCAAAGAGGAGAGGGAAATTGATAAGGTTATTTCTTGTATGAAGTTATCCTAATCTATTTTAGCTCTTCCTAACGTTTGACAACCTATTATCATACAAAAGGCCATTTGATTAAATCTGAAATTTTCATATTTGTGTATTAGGCTTGACATGATTGTTTGCCTCCTTATACTACTTGTTAATATTGAGCTTAGTTCTCACTTAGATATTATCGTCATACAAGTATTTTTTCGGTTAAACCTGAAATTTCAGATATTTATTTTGTTGGATTTTGACATGATTACATGCTTCATGTAAGTGGAGTCATACAAGAAAAAGAAAAAAAAGAAAAGAAACAAAGTAGAGTGGGCTTTGGGCTTTGCTTTTCTTTTTCTCACTATAATTGATTTTAAGCTTGGAGTTCATTTTTATGATTAACAAGAAAGTGGAGAGCTCCTTATGGCTTAATGTGATTATCCCCACAACTTCATATGTTGAAACTTGAATCCAATACAGATTTTTCTTTCTCTTTTATATATCAAGATAGATATCTTTGAAAGGGATTCATTTTGCAGTCCATAATCCAACTTATGCTGAAAATCATTGAAGTTTAAATATACAATCCCTATTCTTACCTTTGAGAGCATGACATAGAATATGATGAAATTTTCAGATTTGTTAGCTTTGATGTCACTATCGAAAATTTATTTTGGTTATTAGTTTGTCATTTCATTCATTATAATTTTAGGAAGATATATAAAAAATAGAGCTTGTATTTTCATGTTTAATTAATCAAAATATTTTTGGAAGTCCTTCTCTTATACATAGCCTATGGTTGGATTATGTTTTTCTTTTAGGAGCTGTAAAGAAATAGAATGTGAAGCTTGATGTGTGGTATGACTCAAGTTATTAGGCTTTGGTTATCAAACATCCATTTGCATTTCACCATTACATATCTATTTGAATTGTTAAATAAAAATGAAGTGAAAAATTAATAATTGCAATTTACATAGAGTTACCTTGCTTTATCCTTGTCTCTTTCCACCATTTGGTAACTCATCACCATGCAAATGATTACTTTAGCTAAATTTGAAATTTCAGCCTTGTGCATTTGTCAAACCTAATGTGATTGCTTACTTTATATGGTTTAAACTCCATTTGACTATTATGTTAAAGAAAGGAAGATAGAGGACATGGATTTGTTTGCTTATCTTATTCGTCTTTTTCTCATTATTATTATCACTAAAATAATGAATTTTCGAAGCAAAATGCAAAAGTGAAGTCCCATTTACATGCACTTCATGGTTGAATTATATTTCCCTTATGGAGTTGCATTAAACAAAAAGAGATGATGTTTGATTTGTGGTGTGATCCAAGTCCTTAATTGTGTTGTTAAACATTCACTTATGCTCTCCCTTCATACATCTATTTGAGTTAGTGAGCAAATAATGAAATTTCAGATTTATGCAAAGTTTATTTTTGTGAAGCATGTTGTTTGGTATAGTTTAAATCAAGCTCAATTTAAATCCTCCTATCAAGTCAATACCCTCCAAAATAAAAAAATAAAAGAATAACATTTCATATGTGTGCGATCAAATCTTGTTTCCCTAGTGTTATTAAAGGCTGAAATTCGCCTACATGTTATTATTGAATGGTCATTTTAGTTGTCGAGTTCATTGAAGACAATAATATTTTGATGTTTAACTATGATTACGGCAAAATGGTGGAAACATAAATTTCATTAACTTTTCACATTTAAGTTTTCATCTTGCCATTAAAACCTACCTAATATCTTGCTATCTTATACCCCTATTTTTGTTATTGGTTGAAGTGAAAGCATCAAAAATATATGAGATTTATGAACTTGAGGTTTTTATTTTGTTGTCTATAAGTAACTACAAGTTTAAATGTCATTAAAGTTGTATTATAAAGTGCCATTCTTGTTTTTAAATCATTATAAGACGAAGTTGAAATGAAATTCTAGATTTTTTATGTTCAATATTGTTATATTCTGACGTTTCATGCGACATTCAACTTGCTATTTCACTTGTCCGATTCAAAAGGGATGGAAGGGAAGGTAAAGTGTTTTGTGTGGCATCTATACTTTCGTTTTACTTCCTTCATATTACTAAAGATTGAAATTTACTCATATTTCGCTATTGAAGTGTCATTTTATTTACCGAATTTTGAGAAAATAGTGATATCTGGATGTTTGATATAATGATGGAAGAATGGTACTCATGTGTGATCAAAAGCTTATGTTACAGCTTGCTGTTTAAATATTTTAAAAGTAAAATTCAGCTAAAATGGTGATGAAAAGCATGTTATAGCAAAATGGTTTCAGTTATATTTTAATTTTATGCACATGTAAATGTAAATTTATGAAAATTGCTTGAAAATAAGTATCCGTTCACATTGTTTCGATGTAGCAGGAAAAGTTGTGCTATAAGCACTCTTGCCGCGTTCCGGTGGCAAAATTCTTTGTGATAAGTATCAGGTTGCGTTGTTCCGTCTGGCGAGAAACTTGTGTTATAAGTACTTGTTCACATTGTTCCAATATGACAAAAAAATATGCTTTGTGATAAGTACCCGTTCACATTGTTCCAATGTAGTGGGAAAACTTGTGCTATAAGTACTTGTTCACTTTGTTCCAATGTGGCAAGAAAATATGTTTTGAGATAAGTATCCATTCACATTGTTCCAATGTGGTGAAAATTCATGTGATATAAGTACTTGCACGCATTATTCCAATGCGGCAAGAAAATGCTATGCTATACAAACCTATGCGCGCCTTTCTTGGCGTGGTAGCTAAATTATATTTTCGACCGCAGTGTCTTACGACATCTACCTTGCACGACTTTCTTAGCGTGGTGAGAAAGCCGAGTTTCCTTGACACGTTGGAATAGCGTGACAAGTACTTATAACATAAATTTCTCCACATTGGACGATGTAAATGATACAAAACATATTTCCTGCGTTGAAATAGCGTGAATCGCATAACATAAATTTTTACGCGACGTTGAAACAATGTCACTACCAAAACATATTTTCTTGCCGTTGGAACGTGGTAATCGATAATGAGTTTTCCGTAGCGTTGGAGTGTGAGCGAATTATCACAAAGCATATTTCATTGCCACGTTGAAATAACGTGAGCAAATACTTATAGCATAAGTTTCTCCGCCATATTGGAACAATGTGAATAGGTACTTATCACAAAACATATTTCATTGTCACGTTGAAATAACGTGAACAAGTACTTATAACATAAGTTTCAGCGTTAGACGATGTGAGCGGAATCTTTTATCAAAGCGGATTTCTTATCACATTACAACAACATGCTACTTATAGTGAGTTTCCGCATTGGAACAATATGAACATATACTTATTTTCAAGGAATTTTCACAAATTTACATTCACATGTGCATGAAATTAAAATATAATTGAAACCCCTTTGCTATAGTATACTTTTCATCACCATTTTAGCTGAATGTTACTTTTGAAATATTTAAACAACAAGCTGTAACATAAACTTTTGATCACATGTGAGCACCATTTTACCATTATTATATCAAACATCCAGATATCACCATTTTCCCAAAATTCGGTAAATAAAATGACACTTCAATAGCGAAATACGAGCAAATTTCAGTCTTTAGTAATATAAAAGAAGTAAAACGAAAGTATAGAGGTTGCAAAAAACACTTTACCTTCTCTTCCATCTCTTTTGAATCGAACAACTGAAATAACAAGTTGAATGCCGCATGAAACGTCAGAATATAACAATATTGAACATAAAAAATCTAGAATTTCATTTTAGCTTTGTCTTATAATGATTTAAGAACAAGAATGACACTTTATAATACAACTTTGATGGCATTCAAATCTGTAGTTACTTATAGACAGTCAAATGAAAACCTCAAGTTCATAAATCTCATATATTTTTGATGCTTTCACTTCAACCCAATAGCAAAAATAGGTATAAGATAGTAAGATATGAGGTAGGTTTTAATGGCAAGATGAAATCTTAAATGTGAAAAGCTAATGAAGTCCATGTTTCCACCATTTTGCCATAATCATAGTTAAACATCAAAATATTATTGTCTTCAACGAACTCGACAACTAAAATGACCATTCAATAATAACATGCAGGTGAATTTTAACTTTTAATAACACTAGGGAAACAAGATTAGATCCCACACATATGAAATCCCATTTTTTTATTTTGTTTTGGAGGGTATTGGCTGCGTAGGAGGATTTAAATTGAATTTGATTTAAACTATACCAAACAACATGCTTCAAAAAAATAAACTTTGCATAAATCTAAAATTTCATTATTTGCTCACTAACTCAAATAGATCTATCAAGGGAGAGCATAAGTGAATGTTTAACAACATAATTAAGGACTTGGATCACACCACAAATCAAACATCATCTCTTTTTTTTAATGCAACTTCATAAGAGATATATAATTCAATCCTGAAGTGAATGTAAATGGGACTTCACATTTACATGTTGCTTTGAAAATTCATTATTTTAGTGATAACAATAGTGAGAAAAAGAAGAATAAGATTAGCAAATAAATCCATGTCCTCTATCTTCCTTTATTTAACATGATAATCAAATAAAATTTAAGCCATATAAAGTAAGCAATCACATTAGGTTTGACAAATGCACAAAATTAAAATTTCAGTTTTAGCTAAAGTAATCATTTGCATGATGACGAGTTACCAAATGATGGAAAGAGGCAAGAATAAAGCAAGGTAACTCTATGTAAATTGCAATTACTAATTTATCACTTCAGATATGTAATGGCGAAATACAAGTGGATGTTTGATAACCGAAGCCTAATAACTTGAGTCATACCACACATCAAGCTTCACATTTTCATTTCTTTACAGCTCTAAAAGGAAAAATATAATCCAATCATAGGCTATGTATAAGAAAAGGACATCCAAAAATATTTTGATTAATTAAGTATGAAAACACAAGCTCTCTTTTTTATATATATTCCTAAAATCAGAATGAATGAATTGACAAATTAATAACCAAAATGACTTTCAGAAAGTGACATCAAAGCTCACAAATCTAAAAATTTCATCACATTCTATACAATGCTTACTCAAAAGGTAAGAATGGGGATTATATATTTAAACTTCAATGATTTTCAGCATAAGTTAGATTATGGACCGCAAAATGAATCCCTTTCAAAGACATCTATCTTGATGTATAAAAGAGAAAGAAAAATCTGCATTGGATTGAAGTTTCAACATATGAAATAGTGGGGATAATCATATTAAGATATAAGGAGCTCTCCACTTTCTTGCTAATCATAGAAATGAACTCAAAACTTGAAATCAATCATAGTGAGAAAAAGAAAAGAAAAGCCCAAAGCCCACTCTACTTTGTGTGTGTGTGTTTTTTTTTAATATGACTCCACTCACATGAAGCATGTAATCGCATCAAAATCTAAAAAAAAAAAAAAATCTGAAATTTCAGGTTTAACTGAAAAAATACTTGCATGCTGATAATATCTAAGTGAGAACTAAGCTCAATATTAACAAATAATATAAAGAGGCAAACAATCATGTCAAGCTAAATACACAAATCTGAAAATTTCAGATTTAATCAAATGGTCATTTGCATGATAATAAATTGTCAAACGTTAGAAAGAGCTAAAATAAAACTAGGGCAACTTCATATAAGCAATAACCCTATCAATTTCTCTCTCCTCTTTGCTTAGGGCAAAGAAGAAGAATTTAAGTGGCTGTTAGTTGCTTAATTATAAATTAACAAGTTAACAACATTATTATTAATAATTTCATGCCGAATATTATGAAATTATTTCTTGCGATAAACTCTGATAATATGAGTATCAATTATAAGTATTTCCGATGTACCAGACGCAACGACGATGTCCGTTTCGCGATAAGAGGTCATTTGGACCATATAGCCGACATTCAAATTGAAATTAGGCTTAAATTGCACAACGTCATATTCGAATAGCTCGACGTTCGCGTAGACTTTGCCGAATTGATCGCGGAAGATGTCGTTTGATAGATTTCGACATTTCGACGACAACGGCGCAATAAATTTCACAAACGGAGGTCGTTCGGACATCGTCGGGGCTTCCCGACCTCGATATGCTCATAATTTCATTAAAAATTAATTCCGATAGATTGATTATTAATTGATCCGATATTTTTTCATTTAATTAATTTTAATTTTTTAAAAACAGATTTATGAAGCCGAATTTTTAAATCGAGGTGATTTTGATCGAATTTGATCGCGATTATGACATTTTAAACTAGGTTCATGCGATGCTGCTTTCGTTAATTATTTATTTTATTCATAATTCATGTGAACCATATGTGGAGGTCAACACTAAAATATAGGTCCAGCATTCTTTAAAGGGGCGTCCACTGCAACTAAAAAATCAAGTTATTGACCCGAATGCTCAACATAATAGCAGTCTTACGTCCTCGGCACTTTCTCAACTAGCATTTTCTCTCTAGGCCTCGCTCTAGCCTTGATCCCACCGCCCTTCAACCACTTATAGCTATCTCAAGCACCTAAATGATATAATATGTTACCTGTCAACTCCAATCCCCAAATAAAATAATCTGAACTAAATTCAAATAAGATTGCGAATGTACTATTGTATTATGCACTTAGGCGCATTTATAAGCACATTTATGTGTGCCTAAAATTACACATTGGTAAATATTTAGATTAATGGTTGATTTGTATCCTCATTTTTATAAGACTTATATCCATTATTAAAATGAAAATGCATGTAATAAAATTTGTGAAAGCACTGGCTTATTAATGGACCTGTTCAACAACAAATTTATTCATCCCAGCATATATGCCAATATGAAATAAAATGACATTCTTATGAAGCTTAAATAAATATATTCTAAAATATCCCCTGACTATTTGCATGTGACCAATTTAATCCCAAAGTTTCAAATTTCTCCCATATAATCACTGACAATATAAAATTGATTCAAAATGCTCACGCTGACCTCCACAATCATTCCGTAAGTTGAATTTAATAAGCAAGTTGAAAAAGGCTAACAATAACATGACATCATGTAGTTCAAATTCGAAAATACTTTGACTGAAATCTAAGTAGCTCAGACGTTTATTCACAAAGCAAACTTCACTAGCGCATATGGAACATTAACATTATCAAAGAGAGCAGCTTCGAACAATTCCAAGAAAGAAGATCCATGATGGATGTGGGATCACGTAAATCAGAGTTAAAATGTTTGATTGTCGCCAAAATTGTCCAAACATTGTCTTTTTATGATATGAAATGCATCAACCTGTACAAGGCATTAAAATTTCTTAGAAATGACACTCATTTTGCTTCGATCCTTGCACAAACACGAGACAAAATCACCTACACGTGAGACCAATGAGACACAATTCAAGATGAGCAATGGAGACTTTGAAAAATAATAATAAAATAAAAAATAATATTGAAAATGATATATGCAAATATATCAAATATACACACATTAAAATTAGTTGATTCTAAAAAAATTATATATATATATATATATATAAAACTATTATAAAGTTATTATTATAGGTAAAACAAATTTTGAATTACAATCACTACAAATCCCATCGTATATTGCAACCTCGTCCTATACTCATGCCCGTATTTCTCTACTCCTTAGAAGTGACTAAAAAAATTAATTAATTAACTAAAACCCTCCTATCCCATCCTTCAAGCCTTATGATCCAAACCCCTCCTGTTGCTACTCAATCTGACTCCCAAGTTACTTTCAATGACACAAAACCCCTCTCCCCTATCTCTCCTCTCTAGCACCACAAGCCCAATGCCCCAAACTTCACACAACTCCTCATCTCCTCCCTACGCCTCTCCTCTCACAAGTCGCAAGCCTTCTCGGCACCCTTCCCCTCCCTCAGTAGTCCCTACACAAAGCAACTCACATCCTACCTCCTAACTTGATGCTGAAGTTCATCCCAACACACACCGCCTCCAATTCTTTGCAGACTGGATCACCATCTCCCTCACAAAGCCTTATTTTCTGCTCTCATGCGAACCTCCCCTAATCTGACATCAGAAACCAGCAGCCTCACCCGTCTCGCTCTCAACCAAAGATTAGCACTCGACTCTTCGCTGTTCCTCGTTCCTCTATCTCACTCTCTTCTACCTGGCGTGACAATCTGCTGACACAGCTCTCCAGCAACATCCAACCAGAAAATTGCATGCAAGCCTTGCTCCTCTTCCTATCTCTTGACTCGCATACCTTAGCTAGTGCCACGCCACCAGCTTCTTCCCCCCAACTTGCACAACCCACTTCCTAACTCCTTGTAATTTCACTCAACTCTCAAACTCCATCCCTTTCTCCATCTGAAAATATAAAGAGAACATTTTTGCTCTTTAGATTCCTACCCCTCCTCTTTATCTCTCTAAACACAGAAAGAATTCTCTCCATTTCATTTTCTTTTTCATCTTCCTCTCTCTAAAATCAAAAAAAAAACTTTCCCTCCCCCTAAAATAAAAGCCAAAAAAATAAACACCATCCCTCACTCTCTTTCTTCCTCCCACAAACCACCCAAAAACAAACTCCCCACCTCCCTCAGGAAATATAAAACGAAAAAAAATTTCCAAACTTGACCCAAAAAACATAATTCTCTGCTCATCACCATCGTCTTTCATTGCGAAGGTATAAAACGAAAAACCTAAGCATGCGCAAAAACTCATAGTTTGTTCCATGCAGGTACCTCAAGACATCACTATGCTCAGAAGATGTTACATCATTCTTTTGAGTGTAGTAGGTTTAATGACCCTACTATGCTTAAAAAAGCACGGTAAGTTAGAAGACTAGGCACAGTGTCGCAAGACGCTAATTGTTATTCCGAATAGTGTACCAGACAAGCCCAGTACTATCGAGGTTTTCATATAGAGAAGATATTGGCATGTTGCCAAAATGTGGCCGAATTCTAGACACATATAAGACTTAGAATAAAAAAAACTAAAGCAAAACAAAATAAAGAATCTAAAATAAAAATTTAATCAAAACAAATAAAATGCAAAATAATATATATATATATATATAATGCAAAGATCAGACATAAGGTGAAACTAACAGGGAACTCATGGAGGATTCGAAAGACTCACTTTAAATGTTAGCAAAACCTCCCCTTCTGAATGCTCAAAACCTCACCCAAGCTCTTAGAAGCTCAAATTCAATGTGCAATGAATAGACCCTCTGGCCCCTCAATTTATGAAGGAAAAGGTAATCACTCATGAGGCTCAACGCACTAATTTTTAAATATATTAAAATGAAACTATTGTACTTAAAAGTACCTGAAATATTATAATTCACTTAAAGAAATATGATTTGTAACAAACATCACTAAATCCGCAACAAATGCTTACATGCAGAGAGAAGGCATAATTTTAAAATTTTAAAATAAAATTTTACGTGTCAACTACAAAAATATTTGCACAAACAATCAAAGTTTTGAGTAATTTCAAGACTTGCACGTATTAAGAGCTAACTTTCGAGTTTGATTATAAAACCCCAAAAGTTGAGTAAATGCTCTAAAATGCATACTAGTGTATAATGCAATTATATCAAATGAGTGCAATTGCATCGCATAAGTGCATTAAAAGGCATACTAATACGCAGTGCAATGGTACCAAAATTCATGCAGCTGTGTTATACAGACTCACTAAAAATCATGCATGTGATGATACGACATTGAAAGTTGTGCAATAAACTTGAAAAGACATACACGTTCCTCGACAATGTACTAAACTATTAAATCTAGTGTCCAATGATACTGAGCAAACTTAAAACAAAACTAACTTAAATTTCTTGCATTGAAAAGCATGCAAATTTGTTGAGAGATCATCAAATCTTTTAAATTCAAAGTTTATATATACATATGTTCTCCATTAAGACAGTTTATCTATATGGTGAAGTTGTAAGTCCTATTTGATTAGTTCAATCCTCCTTATAGGGGTAGAGTTGATAAGACTAATATTCCTTAATAGTACCTCAAGTAATAAATTCAATAAAATAGCAAATAAAATTGATATGAGTCCATGTCCATAATCTAACTACAACAATTTAGTCTTTTATCTGCAAATGGTCATCAATGACAAAAATAAATAAATTTCCTATTTAAAACACAAACACTCAATTTCAGACTTATAAAGTACAATTACAATAGACTTTATCCTATACTTATAAGAATAGAGTCGATAAGGCCTACGATATGATAAGTTTTTAGAATAGGTTTATCATATTCAAATGATAGATGCTATCCTTTATGAAGAAAGAGTCGACAAGATCTCTTATAAAATGAATGTTTAAATCAATCTAAGTGTCATTCAAGAAAATATCACAGATCTAATCCTCTATTAGCAACCGAACATAATTAATGAGGTCTTGAGCCATAAAACATATGTAATTAATTTAAACATTTTGATAATGGTCGTGTTGGTTAAAGATCTCAATCGGAGAGGTTATAATTAAAATTTTATGAAACTGTAATGCTAAATAAGTCAAAATTTAAAATTTAATCAGTTATGAAATGATCAAAAATTCTAATTAAAAGAAGTTAATCAAATGAAATTCATCATTAAAACCTAAAGCAACAATCCATCCATTATCCACAAGTGTTTATTGGGGGTAATAATTTAGGAAAATATTAACTCACAAAGGAGTCAATGCCAGATCAAATGCACTATTATATTCACTCTCAGATAATCTAACACCAATAATGACGTAGCCCATATCCTTTGTCAACATTGTTTCACCCCATAAATAACACCATGAAAGTAATGGTTATGACGAGAGCTCTCTAACCATCTTATTTTCCCCTAAATAATACTATTAAATTACAGTCATGTCTATAGACCGCAAGCTCCCAAATGGCTTTACGCATTGAGTCATGAATCATAGAATGCATTTCATAGGACATAAAACCCTCTATTAATTAAGATTGATTTAAAATAATCCACTCAGACAAACATCCACCTTAAATTTATAAGATCTCCTTAAACGATTAGTCAAACTAAGCTGACTACCTCCTATAGCTAAGTAAACTAGAGGCCATGACAGCTCGGGATAAAAGAGCCATGGGACCTCAATCGGGCATGTCATCATTTCCCGCACCATTCCCTTTTAAGTTAAAAATGATGAATTTTATAATTATTAAAGCCTAAACTGTTATTACTATACACCGAGTTCTTAACGACTTGGCTAGTTTTAATCAAAAGTTATCACTTTATTGAGAGGCATACTTAACCATAGATGTTTGGGCCTATAGGAAAATTGAAACTAGATCTAAAATCCTCGCAAAAATGAAGAAGAAATCTGTAAGTAGTGTCTTATCTTCAAACAATTCTGCCTTCTAAAAATTTGACTCATAATAAATAACTTTGTCATCGAGAGGAACATAAATTTTCAGAACCTACAGATTCCTCTTATAAAAATAATTATACAAAATTGACCTCAATTCTATCTCTCAACGATCAAAATCAATTCCAATTTAGTCCTAAAGGATCATTTTGATCAATTTTGTATATTCAAAGCCAAAATTAGAGAAATATGATACCAAAGGATTACAGTGACCACATGCAAATAGTTAGGAGACCATTTTAGAATTTAGTACAATTCTAAAGGACTAGAAAAATAAAAAATAATCATTGAACAAAGAAATGTATTTGCAAACTTAACCTTATTTTTTGCCAGTCATGACTAGTAGGAAACCTATCAAAATAAAGTTCACTTCAAAAGGAACCCTTAATTCGGTGGATTTTGCTAGCAGGTTAAATGGATACACTTGTTTGGTATGGTATTGGGGGTCGCCCCATTGTTGTAACTTCCTGAGGACACAACAGCCATGTATGATTTCGAAAGCCACTCTTCAGGCGTTATCCAAAAATGAATAAGTGCCTCAACATATCACATGCAACACTAGGCAACCTAAACTAACCTTATGTTTTTGTGTGTATGCATATAAACCATCATCAACATTAGCTTTATCTCGACTTCTTGGGATCTAATTTATAAATCATCATTTTTCATTCATTCTTGTTGAGTGTTGCATGACATGTTAATTCTGTTTTAAGAAAATCTTTTTTCACAACTTACTATGCTTGTTACATATAATATAACCTTTTTCCTATCAAATTGTTCCATACTAATTTTTCTCATATCTTCTTGTTGCATCTTCTAATCTTTGTTATATATGTGCAAGCCATCTAAGTTTATTTTCAACTACCATATACTCAATAGGTTCTACATCAAACAACTCTCAAATATAATTCTTTCTCGATCTATCATTTAATTTTGTAAGACAACTATCTTAAATCCTCATTGTTGATACACTCAACTTAGTTAGTTATTAATGTCCCCTAACACTAAGTTTATTTTTAACTACCTTATACTCAGTAGGTTCCACCAACCCTAAAATATAATTATTTCTCAATTTGTTCAATAATTTTATCGCACAACCATCTTAACATTCTGATTGCTGATACACTCAACTTGGTTATTAGTGATTATTGTCTCCTAACACTTGAATCTGTAAGACATAATGAACTTATTCAATTTATATTATTTATTTTCACGTCTCCATACAATTATTTATCATATATTACTCTCTAGTCACTTCTCCATTTCAACTACCCAACATGAGAAGTTGTATATTTAACTATAGAGCAAGATGTTGAAAATAATCATACATACATATTGCTTATAGATAATTGTCTTTCACATCAACTAAAAATTCACATCATCTATTCAATCTACAACTAATAAAGAAGTAGATACGAGATGAATTTTCATTTTTGATTGTCCTCTATATTTGGTTTCAAGCCTATGTGCTATATGATCATCAAGCACATGATTGCACTGTTCACCTTCATATATGGCATGAAAACTATACATGAACTAGTTTCAATTATTTAGCTGTCATTGTACATGTATCAAATCAGAAATAAGATAGCTTACAAACGCCCACTTATAAAAGTTCACATTGCCTATGTGTTCAACGAATAAAAAACAAAAAAAAAGATGTTAAAATATCATAAAAAGCCATGTATAAAATTCCAAATAGTGAAGTCTCCGAAATTTTGAAAATTACAAAGCTCTTCTCACACAATCGAAATAAGGAGAAACTTTCTATGCGTCTTTATAGATGTTCCAATGATTTAAGAAAATTTTAGCACTAGTTCTAAAAATGTTGAACAGAATGAGCAAGCTTTATCTTAATATTTGACGGTACCAAAGATACAGCTGAATAAAAGAAGAATGGGCATTCTTTGGGAGGAGAATAGTACATGCAACATTTAAGCATACGTATGATTTCATATATCTTAAAGAATCATTGAATATTTGATCATGTATCAGATAAACACAAAAGCTTGATCGTTATTTTTTATTGCACAAGTAGTTTATGATCTTCACAATGTAGTATTTCAACAGACCCCTACTATTATTCCACATTTTGTCCATACTTCATAGATTTTCAAATAAAGCTCTACCGATCTAGAGTAGTAAGAAATGAGGATGCAACATGAAATCAATCAGCTGGCAAGGTAGTAACCTAACTGAGCTCCTATAAGGCAATTAAGATAAAGCACTCAAAAAATTTATCAAATCCTACACTGACAGAAACTCCATGCATTGTATAAAGGTTAATGAATTTATAATATGCATTTCACAGAATTTAAAACAAAAAACAAAAGTATCTGAAAGAAATCGTTGTATAACCTCTAAATATTTTCTTTTTAGAATTAAAATTTAAGGTTATAAACCTTCTCATTAATCAATTTAAAAAAATTGATAAATCTTAAAACATCTAAAATTTCCAAAGCACAACCAGTCCAGAAGTTTACCATTTGCTTCAGGAACATTCCTCAACGCTAGTGCAACGGCTTTTATGACAATGTCATTAACTGAAACTTTCACATTATATTGTTCTGCAAGGCAACAGCAGAAATCCGTATTTTAAAGACAAGAACAATACACAAAAACTTCAAATGAACATTAAAGGGTATGCACTAGAAGATGAATCGGGTCTTTCAATAATAAGAAAATATAAAACAGCCAAACGATATTGTCATAGTTCTAAATACCTTTAAGTTCAGTTCTGAAGGAAAGTAAAGGGTCCACTATTACGTCTGGTTAAAAAACATAAATATTCAGAAATAAATCAAAAGTTAACCACAAACAAGAGAAAATTCGTCAAAGCAAATGATAATGAGAAACCTGAAGATAAATAAAAATGAGGGATTCTTTGTTTTGATTCCAGCAACCGTTTTGCTATCACCTGTAAATGACCATAGAAATTTCATATATAACAAAATAAAAAAAAAATGTTAACGATTATGAATTGGTATGAAGTCGAATTTAAACAAATCGAGAAATTAAAGCATCAGTGAATTTCTTTTTTTTTTTGGTATGAACTTAAGGATTAACACTATGCAGGGTGTAATACGATCTAAGATTTTCTAATACAATTGAATGATGTGATAAATTAATTTCAAACATACAAAGTCCAATTCATAATTCATAAACCAATAATTAAAATAGTTAACGGCCTTACTTAGATGCAACCAAAAATATATATATAATTTATACAAATGATAATTTAATGATCATCCAATTTTAAAAATTCAACAAGAAACCTAAAACAATAAAAATGTATGCTTCAATTGAGATTTCTGCCGTACTTACAAATCAAATTTATAGAAATTTTGGTAAAAATCAATCACAAAATATGTAGATGAAAATATAACACAGTAAAAAATTGCCAAATAAGAGAATGAGGCCACAAGCCAGCGCATGAAGATGACTCCCCCCCTGAAAATGAACAATCAATTCTTAGCTTGTCCTAGAAGAATTCACATCTAACAAGTACACAAATTTAAGAGAATGGAGAAAACTGTATTAAGCAATCAATTGTTTTTATATGCTTTAAAAAAACCATATTTGTAAACATCAAATCACAATTGACACTATGGTGCCAGATACAAGATATGAATAAATCACACACTCAAGTCACACCCAATTCTTGGTCGCACATGCAATCCCACTAACAAAGTCTCACACCAAAAGATCAAGAAAATAAGATTCATGATCGATGGCTCCAACGAGAAATAGAGTATCACAACACAGAAAAATCATATGATGTATTCACAAGAGCAGTTATAGGATCATATAGGAGCATTTGTGAGGTCATGTGGGAGACTTGGAAGTCATGTGAGGTCAGAGGGAAAATGGTTTCACGTCTTTCTTCAACTAAAATAAGATGTTGCTCATATATAAAGTGCTAGAACATAAAACTGAAGAAAACAAAAGAACAAAAAGGTAGAAGCCTCTCTTGGAATTAATTTCAGAGGATATATAGGTTATTCAGTCAGTGCTCGTAAATTCAAAGCATATAGCAAAGCTCTCAAATAATAACCAGCAATAAGGATTGAAGAAAATTGGTAATAATTAATAGAATAAGTAAGGTGATTCTGAAGTTCCTCAGAGTAGAATTTTAATATGTTCAGCTGAAAGGTTGGGAAACACAAGTTAAGAACTATTTATAACATGCAAATAAGAAAGGTACATATCAGAGAGCAATTTCATCAAGGAATTATATGCTCAACTGGAAAAGAAGGTTTAATGCCATTATGCCATTTAGTATGAAAGTAATCACAATAAAAAATTCATGTACAGGTACTAAAAATCAGATCAAAAGACAACAACACATTTTACGCACAGCAAGTTCCTGGTGGATAAAAATATATTTTTTTATTTGTTCCATGCATACAATAATTTTACAATCATCAATTGGAAGAAACTGTTCCAAACCAAACAGATTAGGGTTTTAGAAAAAGAATTGGGAGAAGCTGTTCCAAAGTAAACAGCCATTTCCTTGATAGAGCTCATCAATCAACATTTAAGTTTTTATCAATTCAATTGCAGCACTTCTGAATTTACAGACTGGCCAGAATGCTTTAAAAAAAAACAAATTTGGTGTAAATTCAGAGCTCAATTTGCAATAGTGGACAATCTACATAAATCAAAAAGGACACTTCCAAATCGAGAGAACCAAATTAGATGAAACTGTTCCTACATAATCCAGTAAGACTAGCATGATTAGTACAACGAGATAAGAAGGAAACAAATGAACAATTAAAAAAAAAAAAATTGAAGTTCAATTAAAGATGGCATCTGATCTTCTCTTGCTTCATTTTAAACAGCACTTAAGATGAAGCTTTAACATAAATACAAAAGACAATAAATTTTGCAGCACATTGATACGCAAAACAACCATAGAAAATTAAATTTGTAAAAATTAACTTAAATATGATACAAGATTCAGAATAAACATATCAAATCTACCAAAAGAATTCTCAAAAAAAAAAAAAAAAACTGGAAGTGATTACAAGAAATCTCATATGCCTGTTTTTCTAGACATTCTACAAAAGTATGATGTTTTAGAAAGCATAAAGGGAAGAAAAGAACATGCCTTACGTATTTGGCTATTTTGCAAGTCTTCATATGCATCTGTGACATGTAAAGGGATTTCAGATGCAAATGAAGCGACGGGTTGTTGGACAGAATGTGCTGATGTCGAAGTCTTCTTGTCAGATGACAGACTTTTTTGTTGAGATCCACCTCTTCCCTTGATGAAGGCCAACACATCACCTTTCAAAAGAGTGCCCCGAGGACCTGATGCCTTCAAAGAAGAGACTTCTATTCCATGCTCTGCAATGAGCAGCTTTGCAGAAGGGCTGAATCTGCTAATATTTGTTTGATGGCGGTTAGCTTCCTGTTCTTTGGGTTCCACATGCTGAACTGGTTTTTCCTCTTTAACGTTAGCACCGTTCAGTGTATCTGCAGATATATCTTTAATTTCATCCAGATCTTCAACCTTGAAAATGAGCCCAACAACAGTTACCACAGAAAAAAAAAATGAAATGCTTTTATAGATGAGCAAGGCGGGATAAATAATACAGCAACAAAATCAATTTAAATGTGAATATATACCGTTATTGCAATTGGTTGCCCAACACGAACATCCTTAGAGCCTTCAGGAGTAATTATCTTTGCCAAGTAGCTGCACAGGTTATACCAGAAAAGTAAATTTAAGTCCAATAAGAAAGGACTTTATAGAATACAAATGCTGAGTATCTATTTAATCAAAGTCGGTAGTGTGAAATCATCAGCTTCAACATTCAGAAAATCATACCCACTAATTGTCTCAAGGAAATGAGGAAGCCAAACTGAAAGTTCGTATGAACTGCCATTTGCCAACTAGCATCAAGATTAGTTAACACAGATATCAGCTCCCAACACCTTTAGAAGCATTTCGGATTTGCGTCATGCAATTTAAAGCTAAAAGCATCCCTCCAAGTCTTGTGTCTAGCTATATACCCATGGATCTGCTGTGGTCCTTATAATCTCCTAACAAGTTTTGTGCACGACATTGCAAGAGATGAAAAGCAAATAGGTACACTTGGCATTGATGTTCTACAAATCAGGTGAAATCAATGATTTACTTGCACTGGGTACAGACCAATGTTAGCCAACAATCAATGAAGTATAACTAGTTCTCTAACTAATAACAAATGGGTAGATTGTGTTAACCATTCTTCAATATCCCTTTTCCTCATAACTAGAACAATAATCAAATTTCAGTAACCTTGAGTCCAAAAACTGCATCAATGTCCTTCCACATGTGCTCAGTAGATTACCATTGAAGGGTAATTACTGCTTACATTTGGGCACATTCAGATCACCTCGCTCAGGTTCAATAATGATTATCTATTGTCCACACCTTTCCACAAAAAGTGGATGAATAATAGTTCCAACTCACAAGCTCATCAAGCCTATTAATTTGACCAGACTTTTCCTTTTCAGGGCGAAACTATTTCTCACAACCTCAAGGGCCAGTTGAATTGAAGTGAGGAAAAACAATAGTTTTCATTCAAAACAAAAAGTACTTGCATTTTCTAAAATATATTTTAAGTACAAAAAAGCTATGATAGTTCGGAGGAACATTGCAAGAGATATATTAGAAAATTATCAAACAAATATCTATCTTGTGATGCCTTTAAAATTTGAATACAAAACCTAACATAAAAAAGTTCCAGTGACCAAACGAACTAGAATGGTTGGAGAGCCAAGCTAGTTGAGGATCATGATCATCGATATCTTTATGAAGTGGTGGGAGTCTGGGAGATAAGGTGTTTCAAGAATAGGCAAGTCGACGTTAATAACAAGCTTGCAGATGGTGTAGTGATCAACTCTATGGAACTCAAGGAATAGGCATAATAACCTCTAATTCCAAAGGCTAGTCTAAGATAGTTTCCAAGTTCTGAGTGTAAATTTGATTTAATGGAACAACAAGGACTATAGTAGTAAAAGGTTGGTTCTGAATATTAGTTTATTTCTCATAAGCCTGAGGGCTAGATTTTTTTAGATTTGAATGGACCTTGAAACATTTAAATGACTTATGCTCCAAAAATTTTCAGAAAAAGTAATAGAATGGAATGCCTTCAAATTCAACCCTCAGGCAATATCCATATGACTAGAAGTCAATCTACACCTTACACCTTATTAAAAGTGAGATTCAACATCCAATTCAACTATAACTATGACAAAATAAGGTTTAAAAAGACAAGCAATACCAACATCCAACTGTAAAAAATTACCAAACATAAAACTAAAACAGTATAAAATGGATTGGTTACAATAATGCAGACGAAATAGAAGAAAAACAACCCAAAAAGGAGTGATAAGTGGCTCCTTGAGGAGTCAAAATGAAGAGACTATTTTAGCATTCACACTAAATAGTCCCTATAGAATAATAGCAATCATGTATAAATTTACAAAAAAAATTCAAGTTTGTTGACCCAAAGAGAATTTACCCACAATAGAGTAAGATAGTAGTATAGCAAAACACAAAAACTCAATTTCAGTGAAAAGAACTACAAGTTTACCTTGATATGTTGATGGTTGCTTATGTTGAAATGTATCTAAATCTCAGTTAAGAAAATAAAAGGAAATGGTTGGATGGGGAGAAATGCAATTCTAAAATAGGTAGTGGCAAAGGATGCCAAATTGGGAGTTTAACTTAAACCTTGGGAGCAGCCAATGCGGTAGAAGGAAAAGATGTGATTCATTGAGAAGCCAACAACAAAGGGGAAAAGGTAGTAAGAGAAGGTTGAAAATAAAATGGAATGGTAGCCATGACACCATCTAGAATAAAAGAAAAAGATCGAGCACGATGGTTGATGTAAGAAAAAGAGAGTTGAAGTCCACCATATGCAAGAAAAAGCAAAAAAAGGCAACAACGGATTATCTTAATTGCAGGAGAAACCAAACTCAAAAGTCCTTACCACATGTAAGAAGAATGAGACACTAACACCATGAAGTTTTAGCATCACAGAGCAAGTTAAAGCTCATCATGCATGCAACCTTAGATCCGAAGAAGCAATTGAGTTATAAAGACACAAGCGCGTGTGTGAAAGAAGTACAAGCATGATGAGAGATGAGAGCCACAAGCTTGAGGCCTTACCTGAGGGCAAAGTCCAAAGAGAAGCTATAGCATGCACACCATGCAGGCAACAATGATGCCAAGCACCATAGTCACTAGTAAGCGTGATCTAAGGAACAAGCACAAGGCGATATCTTAGATGGGTGGGAGGCGATGTATTGTTTAGATGGTACTAGATAATTCAATATTACGATTTCTTAATGAAACTAATATGGTGTATAGTATATGCTTTCATGCAAAGAAAAATTAAGAATCCATGGATTATAAATTATGAATTGATCCAACAATACTAGAATTTAAGAAAAATGAATAGTGAGGTGATCAAAAATATCAAAAAATTCCAACAAAAATTTGAAGCAAATAAAATTAGCAAGCAAATCCAATGAATTTAAAAAATAATAATTAAATTTCTAATGTGCAACTTTTTATCAAATCAAAAGCACTAAACAAGACAACAAATTATATTGATGAAATAAAAAAAAAATGAATTTACCAAGTAAAATAAACCTGGTTTCTTGCCAATACAAGGGCATAACTTCCCCCAAAATCTAGCCATAGAAAAAAAATAACACATCCAACTTGCACTCTCATTGTTGAAAAATGAAAAAAAAAATTAATTCAAGATATAAATTTTTTATAATACCATTTATAAATTCCCCATAACCTAAGTTATTAGTTTGGGTTGGCACAAGATCAATCTCAATTTAAGTTTAAATTAATCCTAGTTTAATTTTAAGTTTCAAAACAATCAATCATTATCCAATTTATGTTTGAATTTTTCCGAAGCAACAAATTGTAGTCATCCCATTCTTCCACAGAGGCACAAAACAACCACAAGCAAATAGTGTTGTTAAAATAACTTACACTAGAAGTATCCTATGTATCAAAGAATTGGTGGATAAAAGGTTTCAAATACTATTTGTTAAAAGAGGTATGACAAGAAAAAAGTATTTCTTCATTCACCAAGATTTACTAGACTTCAAACAAGACACAACAGTTCATCTAATGTGTTGACCTCCATATATGTATAAATCAATCAGCCCACAAATTAATTCGATGGAATTTACGGAAGTGATCGCATCGAGCTCAAAATGCAGCGTCGCGAAAATGATCGAAACGATCTCTGATCGATGAACAGACTTCGTCGTCACGTTCAAAACGTCAAAATTGATCGGAATATACATATTACACAATTTAACAATCAAGCGATCGAGCTATCAATGTGTCGACGCGCATATCGGAGTCGGGAAGCTGCAACGATGTCAGACGGCCTCATTAAATTGATCGCTTAGCTTTAAACTATCAAATGAGGCATTTCACACTTGATTGGACGAGTGCATGCAAATGTTGAATGATTGCGACAACGCATCGAGCTAAAATCTGGCAGATATGCCAAATTAAACCAAATGATCCGATTGACGAACGCCATCGCGTCAAAATATCAAAGTTAGAATATAAATATTACTTGATGATGGCCGTCAGCGAGTGAGTTGTCAGCAACGTCTGCCGCATGCTCGAGGTTAGAAAGCGAAGGACAAGTCTGCACAAAAGTGTTCCTCTATCAAGTAAGACTGTTCACACTCGATTCAGACAAGTCTGCACAAAAGTAGAGCAGTCGGAAGTGATAACAACGCATTTTGGCTGGCCGTCGGCGCTTGAGCCAACGACCTTGATTGTGAAAGCGGTGTGTTGTTGCGTTGAAGCTCGGAAAAAATAAGATTGATATATATTGACCATGTGATTTTATTGACGTAAAATTTACATGAAAGTCGATTAATCAATTTAAAAGCCCTAATCTAAACCTAAATCTAAATCACCTATTCCCATTGAACCATTCGACTAATCCCCTTCATGACTCAGTCTCCCTTCCATGTCGAGCAGCATGATCAGGGGCTAAGCGATCTCACATTCCTATTCCATGCGGTTCGAACACCTGCAGAAAGCCTCTCCCCTCCCCGCCTTGCGATAGAGCGCCAAAGCCTCTCCCCTCTCTTCAACCGTACGCAAAGAGCGATTTTCTCCATCTTTTTCGGTTTTTCGGCTCTTCCTCTCCAGAACCGAAGGTGGAGCTCGCAATCTCTCTTCTTTCTTCTTCTTCCTCTCCCTTCTCTTTTCTTTTCCTTCTTTTCCCATTTCTCCCTCCAAACCGAAAATGATTTGTTCCTCCTTCTTCTCTTATTCATCTTCTTTCTTTTCCTCTTAAAGGCCAAAACCGAAAATCCCATCCCACTTCTCTCACTTTCCCAAAACTGAAAATCTCGATTTTCCAAAACCGAAAATCCCCTCATTTTCCCAATCAAATTTCCAAATCAGCTTTGCCGGTCGGAGAAACAGATCATTAGCGGGTTCTTCTTCAGGTTCTGTCGCTCCTTTCCAGCCCTTTCCAATTAGTTTTATAGCAGAACAGATCATTAAGCGGGTTCTTCTTCAGGTTCTGCAACCTTTCCACTTTCTCCGTTTTTAGCAGGAGAGGAACAGATCGTGGCCTCTCGATTTCCAGATCACCCCTTTCCACCCTTTCCGGGCTTTTTTCCCTTCAGTAGCAGGAGGAACATTGTCATTAGACGGGTTCCTCTCTTGGATTCCGACATCGCCAATTTTGTCACTTTGTCGAACATTGCAACGCACAGGAAAAACGAGTCAGAACATGTGGTATTAATGTGTGATGTGGATGTATATGCTTGAGTTTCTTTGTAAGTTTGAATGCTTCGTCGTGCTCATTAGAGCGGACGAGATATCGATCATGATATCACAAGTCGGCATTCGCTTCATTAGACGTCTGCAGTAAGCCGACATCTGTTAGATATAGAAATCTTCTTTGAAATTTTATCAAATTCTGACTTAGAAAAAAAGGAATGAATATATGTTGCATTGCATTTGTCTTTTAGGTATAAAGTATAAATCCTCATTAGAGGCGTGTGACGAGATAAATCTATGGTGTCATACATTTATCTTCATTAGCGTATCGATAAAGCCAAAATACTCCGTCGACACTTGGGGGATGATCAGAGACTATCAAAATTGCGTCAAATCTTTTGACTTAGAAAAAAAAAGGGAGAACAAAATGAACCGGCTTGAGAATATTAGGTAAGAAAATCTAAAGCTAAATTCAAATTAAAAACAACAAACACTAAATCAAAGGAAATACTTAAAGAAACTTTGAAAGAATAAAACATTTACTTGGAATGTAATCAGATCTTTTTTCCCTTTCAAACTCCAAACACCTTAAGCAAACTATATGAAATGGAAGGCCCTCCATTAGTCCTATTTCTAGAAATAGAAAGAAGCAATGCTAAATCCATCTTTGTTTAAATTAAATATGATAGCAGGATTAGATGGGTAATTATCACAAGTAAAAAAATTGTATGAGACAATACTTTTTCCTGCAAATATAACTTAAAGTCTAATTTTGAAATAAACATGGAGCTTGATGTAGAGTTAAGGATGAATCTAAATTGGGTTTAATAACTCTTGTACGAATATGGAGATGAATACAATGCTAGCTAATAAGCATAGTAGGGTTACAACAATAAACACTGAAATTGGTATAACTTATTAAAAGTGATTTAAATTGAACATAATCAAGCTAGGAGAATTGAAAAATTCAACAAACTAATTGCAAGCAATATTTTAAATTACAATCTAAATCAAAATCTGCGGTTTGCCTTGCGTCTGTGAGCGAAGATGTTAATTGACATTCTTAAATATCACCGCATAGGCGTCTATCTTTGAATGTTTAGATTGTGTAGGATGTTGGCGGGTTTCTTCGGTTTAATCTTGGGTGGGTGGGGTTAACAAAATCTAAAAATCATTATAAGAATTTCAACTTAGTAAAATATCCGAAGTAATTATCGTGTGATAGTAGATCGATTCTCGTTGAGCTAGCAGTTGTGAATCTAAAGTTCTTAAATATATTCAAATCAAATTAACTCAAATTAGGTGGCTAAAAGCACTAAATTCTATCATTAAAAGCTTAAATCAAAACTCAATCCCATCCTTAGTAGCTATTTATGGAGTGAATTAAGAAAACCAGCTTCATGAAGCCCGATGTCAATCAGTGTTCTGTATGTTCTCTCAACCAATCTCTTGCCAGTGGGGCGTGGTGTTCTCATGCGTGGCGTAGATGTTCGGATGAAACAATTCGACAGTTCCGATCAGTGATTTGGCTAGTAAAGACCATTATATTACGATCATGTATATATGCTCACGATACTGCTTTGAGTTGTGAATTATAGGATATATTTGATAGGACAAATAACCTTTTGTCAGCTAAGTTAGACTTAAGCCTATCTCCTTAGACAAACATCACCCCAAGTCTACAAGGATCTCTTGGACGACATAACTCATGTGTTGCTGATAAGAATCCCGGTCGGGTTGTTATTACCTCCTCGACTAAGTAGGTAGGGACCACAACGGGGGATGTGACTATGAGATCTAGATGGGTGGCGTCATCATTCCCCAACCATCCAGTTTAAGCTAAAATAATGAATTTCATAATCTTGAATTCTAAAACTCCATATGTTATTCTTATCTACATGCGTTATAACATTATTGAAAGTTCTCTCACTTATGGGAGGGTAATTGCTTATAAGCTTACGCTTTATAGAAAACCAGAACCAGATCTAAAGTTCTCACCAAACGAGAACAAAATCTCTAGGTAGTGTCTGTCTTAATTCCATCTACTTACGAAAATTATACTTAAATCACACTCTCTTGATTCAAATGTCGAGAGATTGGGTGTAATTTTAAATAACATAATGACTTTGATATTCTTGACTTGTGAGAAGTAAATGGGTCTATTCAACATTTCGAAGAATGGTTTTTCCTCTGCTATCGTTGTATTTTGATTAATACTTTGTCATATGGCAATTCTTTGTACTTGCTTCTTGTTATACACATTTTATTTAGTTATAATTTTTTTTTAATTTGTTCTAAATCATTGCAATGGTCTTATCTTTCCCAAAATATCTAGTAACATTTCTAATATATGATTCTAAATAATGTTCGTTAAGCAAAGATGCATCATTAATAAAATCTTGATAAATTTACCAAAATCATTCCAAGTGGTATATTCCTCTTTTGTATGATGAAACTTAGTAACCTTACAATGAATGAAGAAAGACAAAAAATTTTACTTAAAAGTATCAGGAGGTTTATTATCATATCTAGCATAATGGTTAAGGACAAAAGAATATTTTTGTAGAAATGCAACATACTTAGTATGTCTATTTCTAACTTCTTTTGAGAACTAAAATACTTTAAAGTTTGATAATCGAAATACAATACAAACTCTTTAGGTATCAAGTAATGTCTCCAATATTGAAAAACTTGTATATTATCATAGAATACCCTATCGTAGTTTGAATATTTTTGTTTAACCTCATTCAATCACTCGCTAAAAAATGCAATGAGATGTCCTTGGCTCAACATTCCTACAATACTTAGTCCACACACATCACAAAAACTCTCCAACTTGTTAAAATCAAATAATTTAAATATAAGTGCATGTACAAGTCTCTTTAATTTCAAAAAAGTAAATTCAGTCCATTTAAAATTTAAATTTCTCATATTACTTGTAATTAAAGCCATAATAGTACTTAGCACCTTTAATGAATCATCTATATAAAGTATTAAATGTTTAAAACACTAAATATCATATATACATAAGAAGATTTTAGCTGATTGTAATCGCTTTAACTTTATAATATCAATATCTAATTCATCCCTAGACACAATAAATCCTTAAGAAAATCAAAGATTTAATAACAAGAAATGCATTTTTTTTTTCATATCTAGATACAATCCATCTAATTGTAAAATCTCAAACACTCTCCTAATATTCATCAAATAACCATCTCATTTCTTATTATATATTATAATATCATCAAACTAAAACAACAACAAAATTTTTGGTGAAACATCATATGACATGGGTCATTATCATCATAAAAGTAATGATTGCATTGTTTAATCCAAAAGATATCAATAATCAATCATATAATCCACCATTACTCTTAAAAGTTATTTTTCACTATCATCTTCCCTCATTCTTGCTTGATGATATATGCACCTCAAATCAATTTTAAAAAATATCACAACATCATTCTTTATATATGCTATGGCATGTCATCTTACCATTCATCATATCTAAAATGGCATCCAAAAAAGATAACTAAATTTTGCATTTGATGGTGATTTTATTGATGACTTTATTGTCTACAAATCCTCCAACTATCATATCTCTTCAATGTAAGCAAAGCGGATGAGCAGTAAGACATGCTTTCTCTATTAAATCTCTTATTAAATAATTCATCAATTTCTCACTTAAATTCACATATTTTATGGTACTCATTTTATAATATAATAAATTTAATAATGATAATTTAGAAACTATATCAATAACCTGCTATATATCCCTCAATGTTGATAATTCATTAGGAAACTCATCAAGATAAATGCTTTTAAAATCGCTTTTGCTTGCTTAACATTATTCAACAAAGTCATAATTTTTTATATCATACTATCTAAACACTTGAAAAAGCAAGGATCACACCCACACTCTTTCTCAAATGCATGTATTAATCAGAAGTTCAAAGACTTTTCACTTTAGATTCATGTGTTGATTCAAATTTACCATTATGTTTTCTAGATTTCCTAACTATCATTCTCTCATTAGTCTAACCAACGTGAGTATTAGGCCTCCCAAAATAAGTAATATATGAATCACGTGACAAAGTCTAACCTAAAATAATATGAGGAACATCTATGGGTAGCACATCACACCAAATTCTATCAATATATATAATTAGTTTAAGGCCAAATTGAACCCTCAACTATTTATAAAGAACCAATTTAGTCCCAGACTAAACAGGAGGACCAATTTGGTTCCTTGACTATTTGATCCGGGACTAAGTTGGTCCTTCCATGGTGCGGTGCGGTGTGCGAATGAAAATGAGAAGAGGGTAGAGTTTATTAGTTATCTACTTCTTTTTATTTTTTGTTATTAGAAAATCTGCGTATTATTATTTCTACATAACTTTTCATTAAATTAAAGCGGAATGGCCAACTTGGTCGCGATCAAATAGTCAAGAGACCAAATGGTCATTTTAGTCTGACTAAATTGGTCCTTCATAAATAGTTGAGGGACCAATTTGGTCATAAACCCTATATATAATTGATTGAACCAAAATTAAACATCTTCAAGACACATATCTAATAGTTTCATCAACCCAAATTAACTAATATGATTATGGATGTAATTGAGAAATAACTTACATATAACTATCATTATTAATTAAAAACTTGCAAAATTTATCTCGATATTGAAATAGGTTTTAAAAATTGTAATTTGCATCTAATCAAATTCAAACTTAAGAATAGATATATAATAATCACGACATTCAAATAAAACTATTTACTAAAGTATTTTAAGAAATCTCTTTAATAAACTCATGAATATCATCAAAATTATATATTTCATTTTCTTCGTGCACAACATTTATATGCAAGTTCCTTATAGGAAATTTACAAGCATAATGACCAATTTAAAGACATTTGAAACATGCCTTGACAAAAATTTAAGACCCTGATAAAAATGTATATGTTTTTTTCCCTTAGTGATTTTATAAACAACAGTTCTACTTCCCTAAAATGTTGTAGGTAAAACAAATTGAGTTCGATTGCTTTGCTAAAAAAGATGCATTATTAGAATACATAATAACTTTCTTAGACATAAGAAACATAAGAATTTGTTTGATATCTAATGTCAAATGAAAAGCATTTCAAGTAATAGAATATGTTAAAGTGTTAAATCACTCTTGACATTAGGTCTCAAACCACACCTAAACCTAACGAGAGTTTCAAATCTTAAATCACTGAGAATATAACAACAATTCCTCAAATTTATTCATATATTCAATCACAACCTAAGTGCCTTGTTTGAACAAACTATATCACATTATGATAAAGGCAAATATTTTTCTTTAAAAGTTCTTTCACTTCAGCTCATGATGTTGTATTTTCACTTCTCAATCTTTTCCTTTGTCTCACCATGTTCATCCAACAAAGTTTGCTTGCCCACCTTAATTTATGTATATCATATTGGTGTTCATCTAACACAATCTATAGCTCAAAGAAATCATTTGTTTCTAGCAGTCAATAAAAAGCATTAGGATCAAATCTTCATCATAGGTAAATACTTTAGTACTAAGTTTTCTAGTTATGCAATCATCCAAATCAAAATTTGCCTTCTATGATTTTCGAAAGCATTGTTATTAAAGATCATAAATTCTCTATTAATTTAATCACTTAGTCTCTTCAAAATTAATATTTAAGCAAATTGGTTGATCATTGTGATTAAACTTCACTTCAAATTCACAAGCATGAACTTGACTACATTTCGAATCATCAATTCTTATTTTTACTAAATTGATGTCATCACAAATTAGCTTAATTTTAAAATTAGGCTTAATTAAAACTTTAATTAGCTAATTAGGCATTTTAAAAAAATATATAAAAATAGGCCCATCGCAATCCAACGGCTCGGCATTGATTGTACTCATTAGCGTCGTCCGATTGGCCGGCGGCTTAATTTTGTTTAAAAAAAGAAATAAACACATCAGTTGTTTTTTGGCCATATCAAGCTCATCTGGTGTCGGATTTCAGCGTGTTTGGTATCGTTGGAAAAGTAATGAAAAATTCTACAATTTTCATGTTGACAACTTTTGATGAATCTCGGGGTAGTAACTTTGCTTATATATTGCGGCGACTCATTTTTTTGATGCTCAACATCGATGTGGGATTTCAACATGCTTGGTATCGTTGGAAGGTAATGAAAAATTCCAACGTGGCGATGAATCTTGCGGGTAGCCATTTTGGGAATGTATGAATATTTAAGGTGCGAAAAATATATATTGCGGTTGCCGGAATCAAAATTGTCAACATGAAAGTTGTTCTTTATTACCTTCCAACGATACCAGCACGAATCGATGATGAGCGTCTGACGGCGGGGCTGCGTAATATCTTTATTTTTTCTTAAATATTCATACATTCAGCTCGCATACTCGGCAGATTCATCATGTCGGCGTAACATTCTCTTTCCAACAATACCACCAAATCGATACCATATCGATATATAACTGTGTGTTTAATTTTTTTTTAAATAAAATTAAAGCCAGTCGTCCAGTCAACGGGCGACGCCCGTTGACCGGGCGATTGGGCCTATTTTAAATTTTTTTTAAAAATGCCTAATTAGCTAATTAAAATTTTAATTAAGCCTCACAAATTTGCTTTGTCTATTTAATAGCTCAACCAACAACATTTTAAAAAAAGTTTAAATTTCATCCCATTCACAATATGTTAAATGATGTGATAATATGCCCTATTTCCAACATAGTCAAGCAATCTAAAGATCTAATACCAATTTAATACTTGAAGACTCAAAATTAGGGTTTCTTAATGGAACTTATATGATGTGTAGTACGTTTTTATAAAAAAAAATGATGATTCAAATACCATAAGTTACCAATTAATCCAACTATTTTTTTTTTAATAAAAATAGGTGATGCTAGATGTTAAGCCTAGTTAATGAAATAATCAAAAAATGTGATTTCATTGAGAAATTAAAACAAATAAATTCAATGAACAAATCAACTTCTCATTTTTCATCAAAATCAAAAGGACTAGACAACCCAATAGCAAATTATGTAGAAGGAATAGAACAATGAATAAATTTACCAAAAGAAATTAACCGTTAAACTATTACAATGTGATGGCTTTTCCCAAAATCAAGCAGTCACACAAATACCGCACTCAAAAAAATCAAACATCTAACTTGCACATAAATAATTGAAAACTAGATAAAGAAATTTCATTCAAGCCAAAAGTTGTGAGTTGCATGTCTCAAAACACTATTTATATTCTCCTCATAACTTGGTCTGATAATTAGGATTTCCTGGATCAACCTCAATTTAAGTTTCAAGTAATGCTATTCTAATCTTAAATTCCCAAAAAAATAACAAACCATCACTCAATTTAATTTCAATATTTTCAAAGCAACTAATAACAACTATCATGATCTTCCGTAGAGAAACAAGCCATACGCCAATAGCATCACTACAACACCTGCTACAATAATCTGAACTATAATAACTTATCACATGCCAAACAACACTGCTACAACTCCTTTTTTTATTCAATGTATTTTTAAAATCAGTGCCTCAATCTTAACCCAACAATAGCCATCAATATCCTAAAACTTCATAGATGTTATGCACCATAAACTGCTAAATCTTTTGTAGTAATTAACATAAACTAAATCAAAATAGAAATTATGTTAAACACAGACTAATATAAAGCTGAGAAATAGAATGTAATCTTTCTTAGATAAAACAATCCTTCCTGATCATCATCATAGGCATATACTCAAATACAACAATAAAACAAACCAAATACTCCAAAAAAAAATTAAATTATTACACCTCGACGCAATCGTTCTAAAGAAACTAAGCGGAAATGAAATTTTCATCATTAAGTCGGCTACATTGGGCTAACCACATCACTTTAGGACAGAACATCATTTGAATTTTTGGCTCTAATCCTGCTACATATTTGAACTTGAAATTGTGCCAAAAAAATAGATTAAAGCAACACAGGAGACCACACCTCTGTGCTAAACACAAAGATGTACACACAGGGGTGCTGCCAGTTGAGGTCATCTTCAGTCCTCATACTCATGAGAAGGATTGAGAGGCTAGGATATTCTTCATCATTAAGAATAAAAACTCCTTGTGGCTAACCATTTTTTTAATATGAAAGTACGATTGATTTTAGCAACCTTAATACCCTAAACAAAAATAGAGAATTTCATTTTTATCGTCGTATTAGTAAATCTGAAGTTAGTGAAGCTTTAAAGAAAATGAAATGTGGAAAAGCAGTAGGACCGGATAATATTCCAATAGAAGTGTAGAAATGTTTAAGAGATCAAGGAATTTCTTGGCTTACAAATCTTTTTAATGTCATTTTAAAGACTAAAAAGATGTCAGATGAGTGGAGAAAGAGTTTGTTGGTTCCTATATTTAAGAATAAAGGCGATGCACAAGAGTGTGCAAATTATAGAGGAATTAAGTTAATGTGCCATACATTAAAATTATGGGAGAGAGTAATTGAGCATAGGTTACGATGTGATACAAAAGTTTCTCACAATCAGTTTGGATTCATGCCAGGTAGATCTACTATGGATGCTATACATTTGTTAAGGGGTTTGATGGAGAAGCATAGAGAAAGTAAGAAGGATCCACATATGATATTTATTGATTTAGAGAAAACTTATGATAAAGTTTCAAGAGATGTTCTTTGGAGAGTTCTAGAACAGAAAGGAGTTAATATTGGTTATATTCAAGTCATTAAGGATATGTATACTAGAGTACTTGTGTCCAAACACAAGGAGGATTGACAAAATATTTTCCTATTTCAGGTTGGATTACATCAAGGATCAGCGTTAAGCCCTTATCTTTTACTTTAGTTATGGATATTCTTACTAGGCATTTACAAGAAGATGTACCTTGGTGTATGCTTTTGCTGATGACATTCTTCTTGTTGATAAGATTAGAGAGGGAGTCCAACATAAACTTGAATTATGGAGGTCAACTCTAGAGTCTAAAGGTTTTCGTCTAAGTAGATCTAAAACTGAATATATGGAGTGTAATTTTAGTTGTAGAAGTTCTAGTGGTAGTGTTGTGATATTAGGTGAACAAGTCATTAATAAGAGTGAGCGTTTCAGATATTTAGGCTCTATTGTTCAAAATGATGGTGAAATAGATGGAGATGTTATTAGTAGAATTCAAGTTGGATGGTGAAGTGGAGGAATGCATCTAGCCTATTATGTGATAAAAAGTTAAAACTTAAGAGAAAATTTTATAAGATGGTGGTAAGACAATGATGACTTATAGTGCGAATCGGCCAATAAAAGAAAAGCATAAGACTAAGTTAAGTGTTACAGAGATGAGGATGATTAGGTGGATGAGTGGCTTTACTCTTAGAGATAGAATGCAAAATGAGTATATTCGGGAAAAAGTTGGAGTAGCTCCAGTGGTAGATAAGATTAGGGAGAATTACTTAGATGGTTTAGCCACATAAAGCGTCGTCCGTCAGATGACGATTAGGAGAGTAGATGTATTAGATTTGCCTTATGTTAAGAAAGGTAGAGGTAGACTTAAAAGACTTGGTTAAGATGTATAAAAAATGATCTTAGTATACTTGATTTAAATGAGAATTTGACACATAATAGGACACAATGGAGACGAAGGATTCATGTAGCTGACCCCACCTAGTAGGATTAAGGCTTGTTGTTGTTGTTGTTGTATTACTCTTGAATGTTTAGTCATCCCTTGACGCATTATTGTCATATATATAACAAACTTTTAACTATAAAATGCTATAAGGTGAGAAGCTACACAAAATTATTATATAAGAATTGTAAAACTGATCTTTTATCAAATTCTCAGGCATTAGAAGCATTACTTTAGAAAAGGTAACCACCATACATACTGATCATTCTTGAATGCCACCAAACTTTGACAAAAACTACAGCTGTGTGTTGTCTGATCAAAGAAAAAAAAAGTTAAAACAAAACTGAAGAGTTGTTTTCCCAGTCGCCTAATATGGCTCTAACATCGTTAGTGAACACATATTTAGCCATTATACTAGGAATACTGGACAATGTATGGTGATGATCCAAATTTCAAGGACGAATTCAAAATGCAATAGCAGAATAAGTCGCCACCTAAATCATGAGGGGTAGTATGTTTTATCAGTCATTAATTGTGTATTCCACAAGCAGCAGATCAATTTGGATCCAGAAGGCTTACATGTCCAGGGTAGCTGGACTTTTCAATGTGCCCAAGACCCTGCTAAACTTAAAAAAGATGAGTATTAGACAAAGTAGCTTCAAGAGATAAACCGTGTTATGAAGGGTTGCATGTTTTACAAAACTTTCCAAAAGGCTACTAAAAACTTGGCCTTTACACGCCTCTTCCTGTACCTGGCCAACCATAGAGAGTATAATAATAAATTGGAGGTTCATCAAAGAACACAAAGGGCCATAAGTTGCTTTTAACGGTTAACATGTTTAGCTCCATGCAAAAGTCTATGACAAGAGAGGTAGCAGTGAGCTCTTCTTACAATGTGTCTGTAAGCATTAATGCTTACCTTCTATCATTTTCACTAGAAAGAGATGAATCATCAGAAATTTTTGGAAGACTCATTAAGCTTTGATGGATACCAAGCGTAAAAGAAGTGTTGCATTTCATCATAATTCGATGATCAACTTTAAGTAATCAACAGAGCAATTGTAAATGTTTTGGGGTATAATGTCAAACATTCTACTAGATAAGATGACATTCTTCCATACTTCCAGTTCTAGCAAAGAAGCTTTCATATATCTACAACAAAATCATCATTAAAAGTCTGTCTTGGTCCCTACCTCAAAATCTATTTGATCTTGACTTAGAGTTGGCATAGACATTGTAAATAAAAAGGAGAATTGCCAAGATGATTAAAGCA
Organism: Cymbidium sinense; assembly: GCA_021442155.1. Classification (NCBI taxonomy): domain Eukaryota; kingdom Viridiplantae; phylum Streptophyta; class Magnoliopsida; order Asparagales; family Orchidaceae; genus Cymbidium; species Cymbidium sinense. Next base: position 135,815,713 of record CM038216.1, read on the forward strand.
CACCGTCTCCCGGACATCATATGAAAGATTTTCAAAGAACTCTATGAAGGCTGGTACATAACCATTTTTTGTTGCCATCATTTCTGGTTATCATTTTGTTACTAATATTATTTGTTATTATTCTCTGTTAACCCTTGGAAGCATGGTCATTTAATCTAACCTCTTAAAAGCTGGCAGATTCATGGAACCTGAATATTTAACAAATTGAACTTTGAGCTTAAGCTTTTAAACAAAAAGAATATTCTGAACTTCCTATTATCCCCACTCTCTTTCTTAGCCAGCTATTCCCTTCTCATCCAAGCTAAGTCCAACGTGAGGTTAACATGCTGTCTCTCTCTCTCCCTTCTTCTTCAAGTCAGTTTCCATGATAGGTTCAAACCCTACAAGTGAGGAATGATAATGCAAACACTCTAATCTTGTCATGCAACACTGCTCTCCTTAAACGTTAAATATGCCACTTCCTCCTAATATTCCACAGAACACATTAAGCCCTCGACCTTACCCTAACTCAAGAACAACCCGATCCCTGAACCAGTCCCATATCCAAACCAACGTAAGAGGGCATCATCCTGTCTCGAAAATTAGTGGATGATAGGATGGAAAAAAAAGTGTGCTCAGTGCTGTAATATCTTTCAAAAAGGCTTTACCTTTCAGGTGGATGACGTGGCCATAGAAAAAATACATTGACATATAGAAAACAGTAGCAAAATTAATTTAGAGCTGAAGTAGATTCCAGATGGACGAAGTGATCAATTACCTTTCAAAAATAAAGGCAAGCGTATTCAGCCCCTCAATGAAGAAAAAAGCTCAATGTTAAGAACATAGTTCCTAAAGCTTAACTGTGATCGAGCAGGAAGCAATTTATTTTAAATTGCATCAAAAATTAAGTTACTCATTGCTGCCTAAAATATTTCAAAAAGGCATTATATCTCAACATAAAAGACTAATAAGTAAAAAAATCATAAATATTATCCAATAAAAAGGGTGTGGAATTTGAACTCAGCCTTCACATATTCTGCTATGTTTAAGAGAAAGAGGCTCTTATCAAGCTGTTTCAATAAAAATTTGCCAATTTACTGACCTAGCATTCTCCATGCATTATCAGAAACTTATTTCACATGGATATAAAATATGGAGAAAACAACATAGCAGAATCTTCAAAAAATTATATTGCGTGTTAAAGAAAATTTTTAAAAATGAAACAAAAAATAATAATTAATTAAACTATTATATGCGCAAAATATGCAAAGCACATTAAATGCCAAAGAGCAGACTACCCCTCTTCAAGACTTTCAAATTCAAGAGTTGCTTTGTCCGTTTCTATTTCACAGATAACATCACCAACATCAATCTGTCAATTTAAACAAGACAAGAAAAAATGGAATTGATTAATGGACATAAATTAATTTATGGAATGAAGAGAATGCCCTCTCAGTGTAGCAATGTCAATTAGGTTTGCGGGGCATCAAACTAATTTGTCTAACCTTATCCCCTTCTTTCTTCCTCCACTTCGCTATGTTGCCTTGATCCTGGTGACGCCAACATCAAGGTTAATAACCACTTTTAAAGCTGGAATGTGTGTACAATATTGCCAATAAGCAAGTCATCAAAATGTCCTCACCATTGTTGGGGATAACGCAGGCATGTGCACCACAATATGCAACGAGGGCCCTGCATTTGTGAACAAATGAATGGTAAAACGTGTTAAAAAGACCGATTGTATTACCAACTGCTTCAGATACTAATCGTGATAAAGTTTGGCAAATTTATAGAGCAGTTTGAATCGCTCAGTTTGAAATACAAACAATTTTTTATTAGTTTTTGCAAATAATGCAAGTGAGTTTGGTAATGATGCAGATAAAAAAAAATAAGTACATGAGGCTCACTAGAAGTGTACAAAGAATACAAGATTGTTTATCCCTTAGATGTTAACGGTGGCAGTAAGGAAAAAGATGCTCATTGTAAAAAAGATTAATTTTAGAATGCAAGTTGCTTTCATTGTTGTCATTAAAAAACTACTAGCACCATATCTCAAAAGAATCTAATTAATTCTGTTGTTCTTATCCTCTAAATCTTTTCGGCCCTAGGGGCAGCTTAGAATAATGATGTCAATATTCCTTGCACAATAGATCTTCGATTTACTCTCATCTCCTTCTATTGCATTAGTTTTAGCACTAATCCAATAGATATGTGACATAAGTATATCCAAGCCATGTGGAAGCTTAAATTACCATTTCATTGTTTTTCTTTCTTTGAGCATGCCATCCTATGGCCATATAGCTCTATCAGGGTCAGAACTAGATTCTCATTAAAGTTGTCTTAAAGGGTGGAAAACAATGAGTGCTTGATCTACAGATCAAATAAAAAAAAATGAAGAAGTATATAATACGACCAAATTTTAGAAAGTTACAACTTTCAAAGATGTAATGAAAACATGGGTAAGTATAAAGAACCTGTTGAGGAAATACCACGAGCTCCAGCAATTGACTGCATGAGAATCAGTATTAGTAAAAGGCAAAATGCAGATCAAAAAAAGGAAACAAGATTTTAGACTAACCTTATAGATTGAAGGAACTCTGAATATGTCATTCATTGATGATAGTGATGAAGGCCTGAAAAATCAAGTTTAATTAGATCTCTGCATTTCTGAAACTTAGGTTAGCATTCCCAGCAACAGTACTTACTATTGTCATGTCTCAATATGCCATTCAAGATTAATAAACAAAAAAGGCCTACAAATTAGGCAACATTATTTGTCATCCTTAAAAACTCACAACTTACAAGGCATTACAGTCCTACATCCAATCTATTCATATGCATCTTAAATAGTGTTCAATGACCAAGCAATTTGACACTTAGCGTCCTCTCCACTTATCGAAAAGAACTTTGTTCACACTACAATTTCAGATACACTCCTTGATTTAATACTTTCATTAATATTGAAGAATAGCTCAAATACCACTAATTTTTAAAGTATATGTGAACTAATTTACTGACACATATCCCCGAAAAACTACCACAAAAGTATCTATCTAGGACCCAACTAGAAATTGACTGTATAACTGAACCACCACATTGGATGGATTTAGCGCCAACTCCAACAATCATCAACTTCAATGTTTCCAACAGAATTAGGTCACTGCACCTTCCGACAGAAGCTTAAAAGAATTCCCACTATCATATTTTTTTCTAAAACTTTCTAAAGAGGAACTGAGAGCAAGGAAGAGAAAGATGCTGCACTCAATTTCCACTGTCACTGTCTCTAAGCAACTGGCCTCAGCTTATTGATTCATTGCACATCTGAGCTGAAAAAGAGCAATAAGCAAGAAAATGGAAAATGCGGAACCACAACCTCAGGAGATCACCCCCACACACAGACCAACCATAGGTCATGTTTAATAAACGAAAAGCAGCAGTTGCTGACTCTCCAGTCGAGCAGTAAGGGTAATGGAAAGGCAATCAATCATTCTTAGAACCAGCATTTTGAGTCTAATATATTTACTGTAATTTTAGCTTCTATTGCGTAAATTTAAATTTTATAATTAATGCAAAACAAAAGTACATGTCTTCGTTTCAAAAATAGCTTCAAGATGACTACCCGCCAAAATATCTGCACCTCTTCATCCACTTGACTGATCCATGAAGACAGCCAATCCAAAATCACCTTGATCTTCTAGTTTATTATATCTTAACCACAAGTATTAATTGTGTCAATTGCTCTAATCTTTCTTTTATATTGAACAACCTTGGGAAAAGAAAATTAGAACTATGACAAATCTTACTTTTCATGTAAAAGTCATTTGCCATAACTGACTCGATCATCATTTGTCATATTACAAAGACCAAAGGTCTCACTTTATTTTCTTTTCTAGCTTTTGGTCTACAGCAAGGACTGTTTTAAATTATATTTAGAATTTATTTTTGACTATTGAATTGTATTCACATTTTTCATACTCGAGATAATTGCTATGAAGTTTTATATAGTTTTTTTAGATCTATTTAGACTAGCCACAATTGTCTATAAAATTGCTAAGAGAAAAATTAATTTTCCAAAGTTGTTAAATAAAATAGACTTTCATTTTGAAAAAAAATTAAACAGTATATCTAGTTGTAACAAGTTGCTTCTCACTATAGAAATTTATAGAAAACAACAAGTAAGTAGTAGCCAAATAAAAGTGTGATAGATGTCTAAAAAATTATGTGTTGAAAAGGGTACCCCTAAAGAACCCTTGCAACAATAATATGTGGAACAACCTGCATGCCAAAACAATTAAACATTAAATTTTATAAAAGTCTGATTCTACCACTATCAATCCCTGTTAGTTTGTGGCAAATAATTCCAAAGAGTAATGTTAAAACATGGGAATTCAACACATGTAATGCAATGAACTTGTAACTAAACTTGATTTTCTTCCTATATCACAAAATAAGTAATTAAGATGAAACCTTATTTAAAAAAGGCATTCAAGGAACCTAACTCAAGGCACACCCCACCATAAGGTACCTAATAAGTGCTTTCAGGCTTATAATTTTCTAGGCTAAAAAATATTTACACCTTTTTTTATTCAAAGTGTATGTCTCAAGGCCATATGCCTTGAGACACATGAGGCATACGTTTCAAAATAATACTTTAAAAAAAATACAATTTTTAAGTCATATATAAGAAGAATTAAGCTATTAGGTTTAGAGAGAAATACGGTTTAAGTCTATTTTATGTTTTAATTGATTGTGTTTAATTAATTTGCTTTTGTTTGCAAACTTCTTTTTTTAATTTTCTTTTAACAAATTTTCTTTTCTTTTCAAAAAAATTTATTTTCATTTTTCTTAATTTAACTTTTCTCGTTTTCTTGTTATTTTTTTATTTTTATTTTAAATATTTTTTATTATATTTTAAACTAATTTTTCTATTTTAAAATTACTTTTTGTTTTATTTTTTCAGGGTTTTAAGTTTTTAATTTTCTTTTTTACTTTTTGTTGGTATAATTATGCATTATCTTTAATTTTGTGATTTTTTTATTTTTGATTTGAGGCTTACACACCTCAATCTGCCTTGAGGGCTATGTCCCGCCTTATTAGGCAAAATAATTCAATCCTTGATTTCACATTTTTTAAATCTTGAGATAAAAATAATTACAGAATAACATATAGATAAATAAATTTACACTTATAAAATAATTATTATATAATGTATCCTCTCATTAAACACTACCATTGCCGGTCCCAAGTCCGGATGCAAAAAGTGGAGGGTTGCGTTAGGTAGTCGATCGATAAAATTTGTAAATAATCACATGAATCCTTTAAATCATTGTGTTAATGATTGCGTCCTGGAAGTGGCTGTATGACGAATCTGATGAAAAAAAATGTCTAGCATTGCGTAAGTGGGTGTTAAATGAGTTCCTACATTATGGATGAATGCGGGCAAAGAAGTTAGTCCAGAATTAGGTTAGGATCTTGGAATATAGATACTCTTACAGGTAAATTAATGGAATTAATAGATATTATGATTAATAAAAGATAAATATTTTATGTGTTCGAAACTAAATGGGTTGGTGAAAGGCCAGGAGATTGATAGTTTAGGTTTTAAACTTTGGTATTGAGGAAAAAGTCGAACTAAAATGGTGTAGGTGTGATTATAGATAAAAGTTTGAAGGATAATGTTATAAGTATTAATAAATGTGGAGATAGAATTATCTTTAAAGATTATGTTGATACAAGATTATCAATGTTATTAGTTATACATGTCTCAAGTAGGTTTGGAGGTAAGAAAAATTTTGGAATGAATTAGAGGATTAATCTGAATCTCTTGAGAAAAAAATATTTATTGGGGAGATTTAAATGGGCATGTTTGTAGAGTGGTAGAAGATTTTAAAGTATAAGTGGTTATGGATTTGGGTAATGAAGAAGGTAGGAGTATATTAGATTTTCTTTACATGATTTTAGTTCTTATCTTTATTTAAGAAAGAGATGAAAACATTATTATAAAATGGATCTAAGCAAAGTGATTATTTTATTAGAAAATTTTATTTTAAAGATTGTTTAAATCATTGTGAAATAAACTAAATTATTGTAAGATGAAATTATTTAAAGGGTGAAAGTGAATAAATAGTATGGAAGATAAGTTGTGAGAAAGATAAGAATAAAGAATATTAGTGAGATAATGAAAATAATAAATCTTTTTAAAAAGAATTAAATTGAATGGGGTATTTTGATAAAGCTTTGAGAAAGATAAGAGTGATTTTACTTGGTTATAGTGAAAAGAAATTTATTTTTTAGTTCGTGAGGAATGAGTGAAAATAAAGAAAATGAAAGTAAAACGTAGAGATGATAAATTCAATAGATGTGAAAGAAAGTTTGAGATGAATTTCTGATAAAAATCTTTTAATGTTATTTTTAAAGATTAAAGATGAGAGTAGAAAGAAGATTTGAAATGGAATATTTAAGACAAAGGTGATGCAAAGGGGTATGGATGAGAATAATTAATGTGTATATTAAAATTAGAGATGTAATTTGAATGGTGATGTGATATAGAAGTTTCTCACAATATTTGGTTTTAGGCCAAATCTACATGGATTTCATTTAGAAAGTTTTAGTAAAATAATTATTTTAAGAAAATAAGATGTGAAAAAAGATTGTTCTTTATTTGGAGATGAATTTCTTGTGTCTTTTAATTATGGAGAAGATGGAGATTTAGAAAATAATTGGTTATTTTTTGAAAATTTTCTTGTTAATAAGAGAAATTAATGGAAGTTGAGAGAGTTTAAAGTTTTCATTTAAGTACATCTATTGAAATATGAGTATATTTACAGAAATTTTATGTAAATTTTACTTTAGGTGATCAAGTCATTAATAAGAGTGACATTGAATATTTACTCTATTGTTTGAAAATGATGGTGAAATAGATGGAGATGTTATTAAGTGAATTAAGTTGGATGGTTGAAGTGGAGGTATAATCTACTTTATTATGGATAAAAAAGTTAAACACTTAGAGAAAATTTTATAAGATGGTGGTACCTTGAATGACTTATGGAGGTGAATATTTGTGATAAAAAAAGAAGCATAAGACTAAGTTAAGTTTTAGAGATGAGGATGCTCGTGGATGAGTGCCTTTACTCTAGAATGAATGCAAAATGAGTATGTTGGAAAAGTTGGAGTAACTCATGGTAGATAAGATTAGTAGAGTGCCTTAGATGGTTTGGTCACATAAAAATGGTAGATGAAATGATTAGAAGTGGATCATTGGATTTGCCTTTATGTTAAGAAAAGGTAGAGTGCACAAGACTTGGTTAAGATGTATAAAATTGATCTTGGTATACTTGAATTAAATGAGAATTTGACATAAGACACATGGAGACGAAGGATTCATGTAGCCGATCCCACCTAGTGGGATTAAGGCTTGTTATTGTTGTTGTTGTCAATGATAAGCTTCTCATACTCAAATCTATAGGAGATTAGAAACTGCTTTAATCTAAAATTATTATGAATAGCCAAATTATTCATCTCTCAAAAACTTGATTTTATTTTCTTTAATTACATGATATTAATCATGCAATTAAATATTTTATTTTCAGTGACATTATAATACAATCTTGAAATTAAGCTCATTTAAATATATATCAAATATATTTTGTTAACACTATTATATTTCAACAATTAATAGATTCATTATATCATTTTAGGAACCTTCAGAATAGTGGGAATTAGTTAGGAAAGCATGTAGATGTATGTGAAATATATGTATATGCATGTATCAACAAATGCATGCACGGGCACAAGTGAGTGTCAGAAATACATAGCTAAATGATTTATGCAGATTTTTAATGTATAAAAATTATCATATAAATAAAAAATAAAATCATTTTAAGACAATATTCAGATGTTGAATAAATTATCTCATTACCTACACCAAGCTGAACCTAGGAAGCAAGTGGCCAATATTGAAAAGTTCAACTGAAGCTTTGTTATGTTATTAACAAAATTCAACCTCATGTAAAGCAATGGCTAGACTGCCCGAAAACATAATGAGTGTAACTAGTGTGAGACTTGCAAAACAAGATTTACAATATCATTGGTTTCATATTCTTCCAAGCATCGAATATTTGAACAGCATCACAAGCAAATTTACTCAAAAAACTACAAGATAATCTACAGATCTCACAAATTGCTAATAGACCACTAAAACAAAGGTTTGTTAAAACATAGGAGAACTATAGGATATTGGCAACCATCCATATTTGTCTATCATCTACAACCCCTTTCATAATCCATCATCCCATCATCCGTGCTAGTCCATCTAACATTTTGAGTGACATTACTATCCATTCAAAGGAAAACATGTAAAAGAAAACTTCCATGATGTCAATCCACAGTTGACTAACTGTAAAGCAAAACAATAAAAGTAACTCATGCACAGTTTTAAACTTATGGAGTCAATGCCCAGCAATCCATCACCACATTATGTAGCAATAACAAACTATGTTTCATAGTCATTGAACCAAAAATCAACCTGGCCTCTTATAGAAAAGATTAAAATTTAGTAATCATTCAAATTTTATCCTTGGTTATTTGGATGGGAATATTTATGATCTAATACCAAGATGGGCATATTATCACATGCTTTATTAAAACTCATCATTACATGTATTTTATTATTATGCAATAACATTGTAATCAAAAGTAATCCTTATTAAAAGCATTTTTCACAAAAAAACATGTATGATTTATCTTGATTGGCATTTTGATACTTTCTTTTCTTGTTGTTTCTAAACCTCTCTCTATAAACAGAGAATTCTTATAAAAAATTCTCAATGTAAAACTACCAAATGAAATCTTCAACTTCTTCCTTTAAGAGTGGTCGACTACTCCGCTCTACTAAAGAGAGGGAGGCAGAAAGAAAAGGTGCATATATCCTTTCCTCCTCTCCTCTTGGCAAATTCTATCTTGTTTTGACTTCTACAACAAGTTTTGCTTCTTTTACCATTCAAGCAACTCAAAGGCAAGTCATCCATATCATCAACTCGCCATAACCAATCACTTTTGTACGCTAAAGTGAGTTTTCCAACTTCTGCATCCACATCTATAAATATCAAAGCCAAATGGTCATAATGTTCAAAAGAAATCTAGGTTTAATCATCACAAGCCCCGTTTCAACAACTCTCAAACAAGCCACCACTTCCATGAAAATTTCTTAAGAAAAATTAAAACTACACCTTCATGAACACTTCCCCCCTTTATGACATTGCCATTCCACTACCACCTCCAACTAGCAAGAACACCTCCAAAAAAATCATTCACACAATACCCACCAACCAAAATTTTGACTAAAATCTTGTTAACCATTTCCCTTTGATTAATCCTAGCTTATGTAGCATATCCATCATAAAGACAAGCACTAATCATACTCTAATTACTTTCTATTGCTATGATATTGGACTTATGAATCTTATAGTGTCCAAGTTTGCTACAATGGTTATCCTAGTTTAATTTTCTTTTCTTTTCTTGAGCAAAGGCATTCTCCAGCCTATGGTACTATCACTAGTTCTATGCTATAGTTACTATTTTCTAAATCAAATAAGTAACCAACACCTTAGGTCATGATTGATGACTTTGTTATTCTATCATTGTAGCTAAATGGTCTTCTACCATATGCTCAACTATTTACTACTAAAACTTAAAAGAGTCATGTTGATATTGATGTCAACCTCCACCACAACAACAAAACAATACTAATGTCCAACTTCCCAGCATCATACAAGATGTACACAAGTCTATTCCACCACTATTGCCTCCATGGACACAAGTTTATCCAACTCTTCATGCAAGAGTTTTCATTTTTGGGGAGGTGAGTGTTGATGTAATATAAAATGAATCATATCATCACCTACTTATTAGAGCTCATCACAGCCTATATTATTTATAATTATTATGTAAACATGATGTAATCAAAAAAGTATCTTCCTTAGTAGGTTCTTTCAATAAGACTTAACTCTTATAAAAGATTCACCATAAATTCCTTTGATTGCCTTTTGATATGTTTCTTATTGTTTCCATTAGAAGCTCAAAACACTTATAAATAGGGAATGCTTGTACAAGAAATTTAATGATGATATAAATACAAAATTACAAGCAAGAATCTCCAACTCATCACTCTCTCTCTCTCTCTCAAACAAGAACCTCCATTTTGCCATCATTCAAGCAACTCAAAGGCAAGTCGTTCTAAGTATCCAAGCTCTTTCATACACAAAAGAGTATTATCACTTCACATCCACATCAAACTCTATGTATCAGTCACCCAAAACATGTCTACATTGTATCTGGGATATGACACGTCATTTTTAGAAGGAATGGGTGCTATTTCTAGTACTCCCAGTTCTTTTCTCTGAAGGATAGGTAAGTTGACAATTTAGCCCACTGTAGAACTATTTCACAATTTAGTTTTCAGTTCAGTTATTTATGAAATTTTGCCCAACCTCCAAATATGATGATAATGTCAGTTTTAGTTACAAATATTTGAAAGGAAATGGAATTATTACAAAATATTTTTAGATTTTTCATTGCTCGTTCAGATGTCATTGCCATATGAGCTCTTGTAATTGAGGAATTGTTGCTCCATGTGACCAATTGGTTAGGCTATTAAAGTTCTGATTTTACTTTTGTGATGGGCATAATTATAAGGATATACAATAAGGTCGACCAATAAGTTGCAAAATACGACAAAATTTGATAATTGGAGAAACTTAGTGATTACAATCAGAATGATGCATTACTTATTTGTTAAAACGCAATGTATTACCTTCAGAATTAGTTGCAAGATCCATATATCATTGTCCATCACCATAAGAAAATCAAGCATGAACCCAACTATCAGAATCAAGCTTAAAATTTAGTGAAGTATCATCGTATCTCAAGACAAAAAGTTAAGCATATTGTATGCAGTTTTATCTTTTTTAGCATTTCAAGTTATTGCGGTTATAATCTTTAAAATCACTATAAAACTTGGAAAGGTGAGTACGTTGCAGTAAAGAAAGTCATAAGAGAGTGAAATAGAACTATTGAGAAGTGAGAACACAGGTTATTCATCTATGGATCAGCGCTTTTTATAACATTGCACAAAGTATCAGATTATTTGGAACCAAATTTTCAGTCATTGTACTATATCGAAACAAATTAGTAACTTCAAAGGACAACAAAAGTTGGAAGTGAGCTATGAACAAAATTATTCACACTTACAAGCTAAGAGAACTTAGACTTCATTAGTCAGCCAATTGAAAGATAACTCAACAAAAGTTTATGAGCAAAAGAAAACTAAGGGTAGTAATGCCACATTTTGGTGATAAACCAAATCATCGCATCAAATGAAATCACCAAAAAGGATAAGTACCACGAGCTTATACATAATTTTAAAACTTAGAGCTTTGGTTCAGATTTGGAATGTAGTGTAAAAGAATCTGATGTAAAGAATTGATGTAAGATTACTTTATAGTTGTTTGGTTGAAACTTCATTGACTTTACATTTTTTGTTTGGTTGAAAATGTAATGTAAAGAATCAAAGTTTGGACGTTGCGGTGGAGGTCGGTGCGGCGGCCGGCGGCAGCGTTGAGACCGACGGTGGGTGCGGCTGGCGGCGAATGGGCTGCAGCGGCGGCTGGCCAGGCGGTGTGGCGGTCGGATGTGGCCAGGCGAGGCGTGGCGAGACATGCAGCGGCGCCTGGCAGCGGCGGCCAATGCCCGCCGCATCACTTACGATGGCTTTGTTATTTAAATTCGCCAGATTTACTTCATCTACCTCTTTTTCAGTGTATTTGAAATCTTTACTTTACTTTGAACCACGCAGAAATGTTAGCGTCTTGGAATCGATCTATTCAAATGCACAAACACTTAAGATGGATGTCGTAACTTGAAAAAAGAGGCCAAAGAGTGTTTTGATTTTGTGGAGGTTCCAATTTGATGCCTGCCAGAAAAAGGGTAGAAAACTGTGGCATGTAAGCTTAAACTTTGACATGACATTTATCTCATCGTGGCTGTATGCTTCTTTAGTTTGTTTAGTGTCCCGGTATATTGCATAACCTCAAACAATAGCATAAAAAATATCTTAAGAACTATTGCATGCTAGAAAATCAGTTGCGGTAGAATAAAAGTTTACGTCTTAAACTTCGCAAATGACACACAGATGTTTGAAGAATTAAGAAAACTCCTTTTACGTGAAAAATCTCGAAAGAGAGAAAAACCACTGGCCAAAAAATCTTCCTATGTATCTGCTTTGAGTACCAAATTTTCCGATAATGGGATTCATGTATAAGAGAAGGTCATAATAGAATCAATCGACCTACCCTCTATAATTAGGTTGTACAGATTCAGTGGTAATTGATGATGGTGAACAACGGAATTCGGACGGGTGTATGGTGATGATGGCGCGGAGATGGCAAACGGCGAACCGGCAACATGGTCGGCGATGATAGCGGCGGTGGTCGGCGGCCCGGCACAGTAGTTACGGGGATGATCAGCGACGATGGTTGACGATGACCGGACAGTGATTGCAATGCGAGTGGTGGGTGGCAACCGGCGATGGAGATTGAAAACGAGATTGGCGATAGCGGTAATGGCAATGGCCGTGCGGTGGATGAATGGAAATGGAGTGGTTGGCGGCATGAGGATAACGATTATGTTTGGAGGATTTTCAACTTTAGCTCTCTCTTTAGCTCCTCGTGAAGAATGATTTATTTATGATTGAGAGAAGGCATTCGTAAATACACGCAAAATCCAAACCACTCCATCGGATGGCTCAAGATAATTCCTTTGATCATCATGATGTATTTTGAATGCTCAATGAAGTCAAATGAGATCCCAGATTTATGAGCCGGCCATTTGATCATCATAAATATATTTAAGAACTATTTAGGGATTTAACCGATATCCCGCTTCCGATATTTTAAGTGTTTGATCAGTTTCAACTTAAGATCGCTTGTTTTTGACATCAAGATTCGTCTTTAGTAGTATTTTTGGTGTCATATCAGACCAGCATAAAAATTGACCATAACAATTTTAGATACTAATTCAATTAGTTGTCTTGAAATGAAAAGTGAAAAATCATATTCAATCCTAATGATTACAACCACAAGAAGTTTTGGCGCAAAATAGCAACATGATACCAAAAACTTAGTTGGCAAATAAGTTGCTTCAAAAAAGTAGATCATCTAAATACTAGTTCAATCAAGAACGTGCAAATTTAACAAGAGGATATTCAAACAAGTCAACAGATTAAAGGGAAGAATACCTTATATTGGTAGCATATCCAGATCCCAGCTGGAAAGAACTATGTGCACGAACCAAGCTATATATGGAAAATCATAATCATAATGTAAGCATGGACGATCACAAAGGAAAAAAAAAAAAAAGTAATCTTATCGCTTTACTGTGAAGATAACAGATGAGTAATTATCTACAGATCCATATGGCCCACATTAAAACTTAACAAACTGAATTTTCCAAAAGGAGATAATAAAATCCCAAAAGAAATAATAACTATGAGAACTCTAAAAATGTACATTTGGAGAAAGGATTGAGTACGCATTGCCACAGTGAAACAAAAAAAAAATCCACTACAATGATAACAGCTAAAAGGAAATTGGATCCAAATCCAACGCAGACAATAAAGATCAATCAACTTGACATAACTTCATCCAAGAAAGGGGTTAAATGGTCTCGAAAGCACACTTCAATGCTTAAAGTTTCAAAAACATAAAACAACTACACCGTAACAAATAAGAAAGACAATTTAAAAATCTGACAAAATAACTCAAAAACACCAGACGAGACCGTTAGAAGCAAATGAATCTGCAGGAGGAAAAATGAGAGACATTCCTCTCAAGCTTGGAGCTTACAAAAGAGTTATATGCACGATACCACTTGTTTTAAAAATTAGAAGATAGATGACATTTACTTGTACGAAGTAATAATAGGGTAACGATTCACTTTTCAAAATATCCAGGAGAAACTAATAAGGTTTTGAATAAGGATAAGGATACATCATAGATTAAAACAAATAATGCATAATTACGTGTAAAGCAGTTATAATCACAAGATAAAATTCAACCTTGGAAAATATACCAAGAAAAATAATAATAATAATAGTGGCGCCAATTTCTAAAAGAAAAATCAGAACAAACCAGGACCATCAGAATGTATGCAGAATATCTCAAGTCTAATAAGGAACTACAATTTCTAAGCTCATAAAGCAAAAAAATAACTCAGTCGCAACATTAGTTTTACCTAAAATCTTATGCATGTGATTACTAGAATGAATCTAAGTATAAGAGTGTTATTAAATATACAAAATAAAGACAGAATGAGTAATGGAAATGAAACTTAAATCAAAACAACTCCTCTGTATGACCATGATAAACATAAAACTTACTGATTGTAGAATATACTTAAAGAAAAAAACTAATGTCCGTTAGACAATCATGAACATCTCAAATTTCAACAAATTTCATAAATGCTTGCCTATAAACATTGTTCATTAACAGTCCCACGAAAACGTGAAGCCAATGAAAAAAATTAGTATGTTCAGAAACTAGAGAACAGAATGTATTTGTTCTTTATTTGTGCGTCTGACTCAACCCCTTGAATAGATCTGCCAGCAACAGCTCAAATTAGGATGGTGATAACGAGGACATTCTCTTTATATCACTACAGATGTTTGAACAACAAACGTGCTTCTGAAATGTCAAGCATGTGAGGCAACCAGCAACTACTCCTATGCGTACTCCTAGACATGGTTGTTGATATAAAGTTTTTTGTAATATATGTATATTTCTAGATTTAATTTCTGCTCATTAATATGCATATGATAAAAAAAGAACTACATTTACAAATGAATCGTGTTTAAGGAACTGCTAGTAACATAACGCAGCATTAGCAGTTTAAGACTAATTAAACAGCTCTTAATTATAATAAACATCAAAGATTAGCATTCAATAAACATCTTTTATGTCAATCATGAATATGCTTATAAAAAACATTCAAGCAAGTGCTTGAATTTGGAAGGTGAGAAAGAAGGAGATTTTGGTAAAAGCAACAAAGGATGCTTGGACAAATGTTAAACATGTGTGGCAACCATAAACTATGCTTTTGCATGCTCCTAGGTATGATTGTCAGTCTCCAGTTTGTGTAAGCTATCTATTCTAGATAAAATCCCAAAGAGTCTCCAACTATTTGCACGTAGCTAATTAAATCTAAGAGTATCACACTACTCCAATTTAGTCTCTCAACTACACAAAATTAATCCAAAATGGTCCCTCAGAGAAATTATGATAAAATATTAATCCGAATTTAGTTCATCTAATGTACAAAATTAATCCCAATTTAATCCCTAAAGAATCATCTTAGATCACTTTTGCATAGTTGAAAAGCTAAATTGGAGAAACATGATACTCTGAGATTAAGTTGGCCACACACATACGACTAATTAAGAAAATATTATAAGATTTAACCTATATATTTTGTAGATTGACTTCTAACATTGTATTATAAATATACTTCAAAAATTGTATTAAATATTTCAAAAAATCATCTTAGTTACAATGAACAACATTAGAAGTAGCTCTAGAGTAATCAAATAGTTCCCAATCATAATGTACTTACAACAAACATTAACATTAAGTGTATATCTTTTATTTCAATTATGGACATGCATATAAAAGTTTTTCAGAAGTTAGAAAGCTAGACAAAATTAAAAAATATATATTAAAGAGATAAAAAGCATAGAATTAGTTGAACAAAGAACAATATGTGTAGTCTATTTTAAAATTTCAATGGAAATAGATTGATAATCATTAGTCAAAATTACTAGAAAATTAATAGATACCTAAGTATGATCAATTTAAATATCTCAAATATATTATATATTAAACATAAAAATAGAAATAAATATGAAGACATAATATCTAAAATTAAGACAAAATAGTTAAAATGAAAAAGTAGATTGGCAACACAAAGAGATAATAGAATGTCGTAAAAACATAATTGCAAATTTTATAAAATTGTAACTAGACAAGCAATGTTATACAGATTTAAGCATTAGATGATAAAAAAAGTCAGTGATAGCAAAATTGAATGAAACAATAAGGGGATAAAGTGATGGATGTAATAGAAAATTATAAAATTTTAGAAAAGAATGTACTAAAGTACTAAAGTAACAATTAGAGTAACAACTGACAAAGATAAAGTAGTAAAAGTAGACTTACATGATTTGGAGATTAGAAGACTCATCAACAAAACGAATATAATACTAATGTTGAAGAAGAAAAGAGGATAAGCCAAAGTAATGTACATAGAAAGTTGTTCAAAAAGATTTGAGCAAAATAAATTTAACATCTTACACAAGACTCTACAAGATTGAATATATAGAAAATGAAGATTCATAAAGCTAAACACAAACAAATGAGATAAAGATATTGTTGATGAAAGAAATTCTTAGAATACCCAATTACATATAAGATGGTTTACATGGTTGAAATAGAAGATCAAAGATTATTAACTTGAGTCAAAAGCATGCAAAAATATGAAAACCATAATATGAGAGGTATACAACAATGTAATTTGTAACAATCCTTTTTTTGGTTACCCGTCCAATCAACCAAATTCCCTACCACCATATGAAAGGATGTGAGAAAGCCTATTATTCTCAAATCATGACCGTGTAATGCAAGCAAATAATAAGAGTGTGAACAGCATGTGAGAGGAAAGCAACTAAGCAAAAAACAAGGCGATAATTGATTTTGACTCTTAGGACATGTAACATACAAGCAAGAGCGAGGAGATGATGAAATCATGATTCATTGGTTGATGACTTTGGCTATGGTTTCTAGTGGGTTCAATCAAGAGGAAGAAGAGGTGGTGGCCCAACGACTTGCATAAGAAGAAGAAAAGCAAAATTGACGATAAGAAAGAAGAGAGCGCTAGGTTTTCACGTGGATTATTTTTCTTCGTCTTCTTCATTTCTATAAAGTAACCCTAATCTTGTTTTCTTTATTAATAGTCATATGGTTGAAATTAAATTATGTTGTGCAGAAAAATCTTTATACATGTTAATCCTAAATTTCTTAAGGTTGATCGATAAGTTAAAATGTAATATATAGGTTATAAGGTGATACAAAAATTTCTCAAAATCAGTTTATATTCATGTTGGGTAGATCTACTACGGATGTTATACTTTTGTTGAGAGGTTTGATGGAGAAGTATAGAGTAAAGAAGATCTACATATGATATTTGGAGATTTAGAGAAAACAAATGATAAAATGCCAAAAAAGTGCTTTGGAGAGTTCTAGAAAATAAAGGACTTAATATTGTGTATATTCAAGTCATTAAGTATATGTACACTGCCACTATTACTTGTGTTCAAATACAAAGAGAATTGACCAAGTATTTTCCTATTTTATTTGAATTACATCAAGAATTGGTTTTAAGCTCATATTATTTTGCCTTAGTTATGGATGTTCTTACGAGACATTTCCAAAAAAATGTTCCTTGGTGTGTGGATTTTACTGATGATATTCTTCTTGTTAATAAGACTAATGAGAAAGTTCAAATAAAATTTGAATTATGGAAGTCAATCTTAGAGTCCAAAAGCTTTCGTTTGAGTAAATCTAAAAGCAAATATATGTAGTGTAACTTTAGTGGCAGTAGATCTAGTGATGGTGTTGTGACAATGGGTGATCAAGTCATTAAAAAGAGTGATCCTTTTAGATATCTCAGGTCTATTGTTCAAAGTGATAGTGAAAAAAATGGGGAATTCAAGTTGGATGGTTGAAGTGGAGGAATGCATGAGCATGTTGTGTGATAGACAAGTACCACATAAACTTAAAGTAAAATTTTATAAGATAATAGTGAGGCATGCATTGCTTTATGGGGCAAAATGTTGGCCAGTAAAAGAGAAGAATCAAATTAAGTTAAGTGTTGCAGATATGAGGATGCTCAGATGGATGAGGGGCTTTACACTTAAAGACAAAATGCGAAACAAATATATACGTTGAAATATTGGAGTAGCTCCTGTGGCAACTAAGATTTGAGAGAGTCACCTCAAATGGTTTAGTCACACAAAATGTCGATCACCCGATGACCTAATTAGGAGAATGAATGCATTAGATTTAGCCTATATTAAGAAAGACAAAGGTAGACCTAAAAAGACTTGGTTATAATGTATAAAAAATGACCTTATTTTATTAGAATTAAATGAGAATATGACATTTAATAAGATACAATGGAAAAAAAGGATTCATGTAGCCGATCCCACGTAGTGGGATAACGGCTTGTTATTATTGTTGTATTATAAAAAATAATAATATATTCATTATGTAATTAAAATGATCAAAGAATTTTATGAGAAATTGAATCTTAAAAAGCTACTAAGGATTTAATAAAGTCATGATTAATGATATTCAATATAGAAAGCATTAAATAAATCATTGACATTTGGGATTAATTATAAATCTAAAATTAAGAAAATCCCTTAATCATTGATTTTTAAAATATGCTCCAATTGATTGTATAGGATATTTAATATTATGAATATATAATTGATCTATAAGCTTTTGAATTCAAGATTTGTGGAGCACCATGTATTAGAATGAAAAAGATCAACAATATGATCGATATGTTAGACACTTCAATTGCATGTGATCACCATAAAATAAGCTAATCTTCATTGGTTAAAAGATAACATACCTTGTTATGGGTCTTTTTCTAGACATTCGTTATATGATTCATATATTTTATTACAAAATATATATTTACCCATCCATGATGATTCTTATTTTTATATTGATATGATATGATGTTTAATGAGCTCTACTATATTTCTAAGAAGTTTAAATGCATTGTTTTGATTAATTATAAATAAATCTTACATATACAAATTATGAATTATGTTAATAGATAAAAGATTTTAATCATAATGTTTATAGAATCTTCAATATACAACCTTTATTATAAGATAATATTTATGTAATATATGCTTGTATCATGATGTATATGAATTATCATTAGAATACTTAGTATTTGGCTAATTGGGCCAATGAGTCCACAAAATAACAAATCTTTTAAGAATTATTAAATTTTCATAAGATAGTGAAAATCCACATGAATCGAAGCATCTATGTAGACTAATTTCACACATATAACCATTATGATAATGACTGATTAGATATTTATGGATGTTACATATGGTATGCATGTAAGTGGATATTTTGGCATTTTAATGCAGTGTTTGTTATTCTACATATAAACTTTTATGAATTATATTACACGGCAAGTGCCATTAAATTATTATCATATACAATAGTCTTGCTTTTTGTATATTATTCATAATTATTATAATACAATATCTATTGTTACTCCTACCTCTTTATTAATCATATTTATGCATTATCTCTTGTTGTTTATAACTTGGTATGTTCCACCTATTAAGTTTATTTTTTGCAAATTCACATCTATTATCTTAGGACTTTTTAAGATAATAATTGCGCTTGAATGCATAGTGCGTTGGTTGAAAATAAAGTGAAGAATCTCAAGGCACTGGGTTTGAGCGCTCACCCTACTCCAAAAAAAAGTTAATAATCACTGAAATGAGAGCTTTTAAATTTGTTCTTCATAGATATTATTAGAAGGTGATTAAGATTATGCATTATTTAGTTGATTCAATAGTGATTTATTCCTCGTATGAGTTATTAAAATAATTATGCTTTATTTGTACTTTTATTCATAAATTAGTAGCTATTAGATTTAGGTGCTCTGAAGATATTATTGGTGATCAAATATTACAGCAATATATTTATAATTATTAGAAATAAATTCTAGATTTATAAACTCTCCTCATCCTGTTGAATTATTGTGATATTATTCTACACCCAATGGGAGGGTTATGACATGATAGTTCTATAATCCTAATCTAAAAGAACTCTATTGTAGCATTCTTATAGAAAGGTTCTTGGATGCATCATCGATTTCTTTTGCAACTATTTGGAATCCTTTGACAATGGTTATTGTACCTAAACATTCAATTCTTCAAATGTGTGCCTAAGCTTGTTCTTATTTAACATTCTTATATTGGTACCTGAGACTTCCTCTTGGTTGAATTACTAATCCTATTGAATATGAATAAGGCTTATAAATATAGAACTTAAGGAAATATAAGAATAAATCATAGCCTTTATTCTTCCTCTTCTGGGATTATAATCTTTAATCAAGTGTTAAACTTATGTACTCTAAGAAAAACTTTTCTAGTATATCACCACTTTAATCTATTTCTTCTCCTTTTCTCTATATCTATTATTCTCTCTCTCCTTCCCTTCTTTTATTATTATCAGATGAAAAAGTGCTTCATTTTTGTCAAATCTTCAACAATATACTTTTCTCGATTAATAAAATTTCAACCGTTGGTATGACTTTGACAATTATTAACTTTCTTCTCATTAAGTTCTATTAGAAAACATGAATCTTTTCACTTGAATTGGAATTCAACCACTTCCAATTCATCAATGGTGGTAAATAATAATTTTAGGATTACTTGCATGTTTTTCACAAAGCAACATGTTTGGTGAATCATTGATCACACTAAATCTATATTATTGTTGTATGCTCATTGCTACAATCCGTAAAATGCCTTATATCAATAAGTACTCATCAACTCTTGGCTAAAAATTTCAATAGGGTCCAAGCTTGTAATTTCTAACTTCTCATTCTCCATGAATTGTGTTAAGCACCAAATCATGCTCATATGATACAATAATTTGATTTCTTATTCACTTTAAGGGCCTAGAAAGGAAATAAATCTACATTCATAATATAAGCACCTACTCCACGCAAAATAAAAAAACATCCCTACATTCAATAGCATTATCTTGCAACCAATGAGTGCAGGATAACTAACTTCCCATTCTCCACGAACAGTGTAAGCACCAAACCATGATCACATAACACAATAATTTGATTTCTAATTCACTTTAAAGACATAGAAAGAAAACAAATCTACATTCAGAATGAAAGAACCTACTCCCCACCAAATAAATTGTAAATGCATATGTTTTAAGTAGTTGATTTGTAAATATCCCAATAAAGAAACATCCCTACGATTCAATAACATTATCTTGCACTCAAAGAGTGCTACAACAATCACTCCTAGCTAGCATCCCTCAATTCCTAATTAACAATGGGATGGAACTGAATCTCAATAGAAATTACATATCATGGATAGTTAACTCATAGGCCTCCAATCATCTAGACAAAATATGAAATTGTTTTCTCTTTATCTAATTTATGAATTCAAAACCTTCGCTCCAATTGTATTAAGACATAGCTTTCGGTTATTCAAAAGTAATTGAGCATATTCATGCCCACTGCTGTGCACAAACTATCCTAAGATGTTTCACAGACTGAAATTAGATCCAATGAAATGTTATATTCAACGCATCACCTTCTTCCCTTTCCTTCACATGGCATGCCACCCAAAAAGCTTCTGGAAGCTTCTCAAGTCATCGCTTTATTGATTAACCATAAAAGAACAAGAAGATGACTAGTGGAGCCAATCGTATTTCTTGAAAAAAAAGGATGAGACTCTTAAGGGAGACTAAGACGAAGCATTATACACATGCATATGAGAAATCGAAAGTTTCGAGCGCATACCGCTGGAGAAGTAAACGAAAGCTGGCCATTGATTCCTACAATGCCTCCACCGAATTCAGTTCCACCCGCAAGAACCACGGGATCGCAAATCTAGCGAAACTTTCGGTTTTCAATTCACTGCAAAGCACTTTTGTATAGCTCATAATATACTCGGAATTCACATGCTTGAAAAATCAAAAGAAAGAAAGGCTAACCAGCCATCGTCTTTTTTTTTTTTTTTCCTTTCGGTCCCTATGAGGAAAACCCATAAGACAAGTATTACAGGTACTAACCTTCAAATTAAAAACGTCAAAACATGAAGAGGTGCTTGAATTGCTATATCTGGGTTTTCTTGCTTGTACGCAAAAATAAATAGAAC
Source organism: Cymbidium sinense (assembly GCA_021442155.1). Taxonomy (NCBI): domain Eukaryota; kingdom Viridiplantae; phylum Streptophyta; class Magnoliopsida; order Asparagales; family Orchidaceae; genus Cymbidium; species Cymbidium sinense. The sequence continues at coordinate 135,837,746 of CM038216.1, forward strand.
GAAACTGAGAGGGATTAGGGAGGGAGATGATGTGTCATCCGTGCCGGTTATAGTTCGAATACGTCGTCGATCTATCGTATCGTCCGACTGAGAGACTGCGGAGGCTGGGCGGTCAATGGCTCATTTAGACAAGGTGGAGCTCCTGCCCGATTCCGTCCAGCTATGTTAAACCGAGTAACCGGTTCGTGGTGGACCGCATCAAGACAGTCCGATTGAGTGCAATGGCTATTTTATTTTGGATATCACTGCCTTTTATCTGACTATATTTTTTTTAATTATTTTTTTAAATTGTGTTAGAAAATTTGTGGTGCTAGAGTTAGAGCTTATTATCTTAGAGGCTGTTTGGGATCACTTTTATATTTTTTATTTTTATTTATATTTTGTTTAAAAGTAAAATATATTTGATTGTTATTGTTATTTTTAAAAATATTCAAAACATGTTTTAGTATTTTTAAAATAATATTATTTATTTTTAAAAATAATATTATTTATTTTTAAAAATAATATTATTTATTTTTAAAAATAAAAATACCAAAAATACATCAAATAAATATATTTTTAAAAATAACATAAAAAAACAAAAAAACACAAAATAAAATTGATCTCAAATAGCCCTTTGGCTAAAGAAATATTCGCACGCACATAAAAAAAGTTCCGTCTATGGCTATAGCAAAGAATGCTAGAGAAGTAATAAAGAATGATGATAGAGATTAGGAGCTGATTGTAAATCAGTAGATGTCAACATTGATAGCTGATGATGATAATTAGAAGATAGTCATTGAGTGACCGTCCTAGTAGATAGAGATCCACAATGGTGGGAAGATAGAGCCCAAGCTAACATTGTCAATAGAGATGGATAAATTTTATTATAAATTGGGTTTCACTAAGGAGGGAATAATAATGCCTAAGTAGACATTATATACAAAGATGGAGGGATTCCTAATATTTAAGGGACATAGTCCAAATGATGCTATATATATATATGCAAAGACTTAAAGTGGATAGTGGTCCAAATGATGTTATATTAAAGAATTTCATCTAGTAGAATTTCTTAAATCTTCAAGCTTTCTTTCTTTTCAAATCCCATTCATGTGAATAATGAAATCTATTTTAATTTTTTATTGACATTTTAACAACCAAAATTCTCAAATACCTTATTAAACTACCTATATTGATTTTTTATCGCAAACTATTCTTTTTAGCATTTAAGTGTCTTAGTAACATTAAAATTGAGTGATCATGAGCCCATTAGATTCTTTTATCATGAAAATTAAAGAACATTTGGATAATTAAATAATATTATAATCTTCTTAATTATACTTCAAGTGCTTGATTTGGGTGCATTTGAACTTGAATCAAAATAAATTTTTTATAATGGGCATATTTCATCAAAATATTTAACTTAATTATAAATTTAAGATGATACTAAATTCAATTTCAAAATTTTTCAATCAAATATTACATTCAAATTTGTATTTGATTGAATATATGTTTTAGTGATATTTGATGAACAAAGTTTCATGATTGTTGTTGTTGGAATATGGATGCCATTACAAGTTGCTAGATTTTCTTTATTAAGATAAATTATAGATCAATATAAATCTATTTAATTAAGTATAGACTTTACATAAGTAGATTAATAAAAAAAAATTCATAATTAAATTTATAACCATCTAAACTATAATTTTAGAAAAGTTATAGCCTACAAAAATACTTCAATGGGATGAATCAAATAGTGTTATAAGTGTTTTGAATTGAGTCCAAACAGGCCAAAACCAAGCACTCCAAAATATGATTGAAAATTTAATGTCATTATTTTAGGTACCAAATGATCAATGAATATTTCATGCTTAAGTCCAACTTAACATCTTCATTAGAGTAATTTAAAGAGCTTACGATCGCTCAATTCCAATATTATTAAAATATTAAAATGTTTATGAAATAATCTATAATCAAATAAATTAATATTGATAATCTAATGAAGTGTTTAATTTTTGGATAAGATAACTAAAATATCATTTAAGAAATTAAAAATATATCTTCATTGTACACATAAATAAGTTATTGAGCTAGAATTGGAGAAAGATTTTATCAATATTCACAAGCCACAACTATTGTCACCTAATTGCATTCGCTCAATTATCATTGCCTCACTACAGCCCTTTAATTTTTATTGTTTAGTTATCATCATTGCTTGATTATCATCATATGATTATCATTGCTCGACTAACATTGGTAGACCATCTCACTTACTGCAAAATAATATTAATGTATATCATCATTAAAAAGGATAATGCATACTATTAATACTAATGTTAATACATGTCATCGCTAACATGTGTAATGAATATCATCAACACCAACACCTGTGCACAATATCAACCATAAAATTAATGCAGGCTATCAACAATGATATTGATGTGCACACTATTGATATTGATACCAATACACCCTCACCAATACGATTAAAGTACATTGTTAAAAGTAACATCAATGCATGTCCTTACTAATAAACATGATGTATGTTGTTAATAATAATATGGATGTATTTCATTATAAATAAGGCTAATGCATGTCATCAGTTTCAACATTAATACACATTATTGCCAATGAAGTTGATGCATAATATTGGTATCAACATTAGTGCACATAATTGTCAATAAGACTAATGCATGTTATTAACACCAACATCGAGTTATGCCATCAGCAAAAAGACTTAAGCACTCTATTGTAAGGTTAATGCACATCGTTGACACTACATGTCATCAATAATAATTACCAATGCCCTGATATTCACTCCATGAGTTTTGTTTGACTTATTTGTCTAAGTTTTCTTTTTTAAAGGGGGAACTAATGACCATACCAATATTGATCTTTTGGAGATAATTTTAACATTTTAAGGCCACTCTAACTTTCATCGTACAAATCATCTACAATTTATGTCTATTATTTTGTATTAATATTTTCTTAATTATAATGGAGGGCATCATTTGTAACCTATAAAATGCACTAGTGTTAGTATTTCAGTTTGTCCAAGCCCCATGATTTGTCTTCTTTCTATGGTTTCATATAAAAAATTTATGATTCATATGAGTTAATCTAGACTTATTTTATTTATATATATGAGGGATCTTCATATAATATTAAGATGATAATTCTCTTTTATAATGCAAAAGTTTTGGCACTTAATAATAAAAATATATATTATATGCATCCTAACATTTTTTAAAAAAAATTGCTTTCTCATAACGCTCTTTGAATAATGAATTATACAAAAAAAGCAATTATTAAGGTCAATTTAAGATAACTTTTCTTTTTCACAAGTTTAATTTTTATACAATTGGCACATGTTTGTTTAGTGATAACTTTATTTTATTTTTATATAATTTTATGTGAAAATTAATATTTATAATTAAATATAAATTGTGGGAGTTATGATATTGTATTTGTTCTTTAATTTACTTAAGTTTTGTTTGGATTTTTTTAGTTATTTTGTATTGGAGGATTATTATGCGAATTTCAATTTATATAAATACATTAGGGTATGAAGTGACTATAAACACTCTTCTATTTATTTTAATCAATCTAATTCATTCTCATGTTCACATAGAATTCTTCTTCTTTCCCTCTCTTCCTCTCCTCTGTATTTTTGGTTATTAGGTTATGCTCAAGAATTGTGAGATTTGAGGAGTTCCTATATCATAAAGAGGAGAAGCTAAAAAATTTCTTTCCCTTAAGGTGTGCAGTCTCTTAATACTGGGAAGATCCTTGGGGGTGCTTGATCACAGGCAAACAAGAGTAAGGATGTTGCAGTGAAAGGCTATATAGAAACTTGCCCCACTGGTAAAAAGAATAGTAAGAACAAATTCATACCAAGATAAGAATTCACAGAAATTCTACCTTCTTGAAGGCAGCTTAACTTAGAAGGTAGGCCAACATTTGGTTATTAGCTAAAAGAATCATCTTCCCATGAGAGTGTTCAATCATGTGGAGAAGTGATGAAAGATCAAATTATTGGAATGAAATTGAAAGGTTGAGAAATCAAAAAAATTGGAGGGCTATTGTGGTGTTTATTTTTGGTTTATCCATGTTTTATGTGTATATGTGAGGGGACACCACGCAGATCCGAGGATGTACTTATTAAGGTGATCGTGCACGATATTAAAGAATAGTGTACTATCTCGAGAGATAGAAGTCACTACCCTTTAATGAACCTAATCACCTAATAAGGACTCCTAAGGCATGATGGGCCTTCGAATATACCAGAGATTTTTCCCTACTTTATATGGAAAAGTAAAACAGGGTTTATTTAAATCGGGTTTCTTAAGTTCCCTATGGAGGCAAGCCTCCATAGTTAATTACTTCTTAAGAGAAATGAATCCCTTAAGAATACTCTTGATTAAAGCATACGATTGTTGTCTCCAAAGAATTCAAAGATAGGACTATCAACAAATTAGTTATATTTTAGAAAATCAAGTGGGAGAGATCAAAAGGGGAGAGTTATTATCAAAATAAAGGGAGATGAGTAGGAAGTGCTCATGATACTAGGAAATCTAGTGAGAATGCCAATCTATCTTATAGTTGAGATTTATGTATTTGAATTTGAGAAGATTCATATATTTGAGTTGAAATTTTATTAGAAATCTAGGACTTATAATTCCATAACACAAGATTATGAAAATACCTAAGAAGTGAGAATTTATGCTTGTAGCCCTGTGGTGAAATTTTTTTATATATTACTGCCTTCATCTATCCCCCTTTCAAAAAAGAGGATAAATGAAAGCATAAATATATAAAAAATACATCTTATTGAGATGCCACGCAGATACATAGATATTTTTATTAGGGTGATCGAGTACGACATTGAGAAAAGGTGTACTATCTCGAAAGATAGAAGTCACCACCCTACAACGAACCTAATCATCTTAATAAGGACTCCTAAGGACGATGTGTCTTCAGAATGTACCAGAGATTCTTCCCTTACTTTACATGGAAAAGTAAAAGCAGGGTTTATTTTAAACCGAGTTCGTTAAGTTCTTTACTAGGGCAAGCCCCCATAGTTAATTACATCCTAAGGAACAGGATTCCTTAGGAATACTCTTGATTAAGGTAAATTATCATTGTCTCCAAATATTTTGAAAGGTGGGACTATCAATCGATTGGTTTATTTTCAGAAAGTCAAGTGAGATTGATCAAGAGGAAGGAGTTCTTATCGAAGCTAAATGAAGACAAGTAGGGGATGCTTAGGATATTAGGAAGCCTAGTAAGCACCCCAAACTATCCTATGATTGGGCTTTATATTTTTGAAATAGAATTGATTCATTTGAGTTTAATTTTTATTAGAAATCTAGGGCTTATAATTTCATAATACAAAGTTATGAAAATGCCTAAGAGGTGAGGATTTATGCTCGTGGCCCGCAAAGGAAAGTTGCAACCTCTGAACCTAAATCTAGGGAGCTTTGGCGAGGGCCAAAAATATGACCTAAATCTAAGGCAAAAATGGGTATTTGGTTTACCTCCATAAGAGAGGATAAATCACCCAACTGTTGAACTTACAATCGCCTAGGAGTGGCTGCCAACTAACTCCTCCTATCATTTTAAAATATGTAAGCAAGTCAAATGCTTTTGTAAGATAGCTAAAATATTATTTATTTAGAAAGAGACTAAGTCCTTAAATACACTCCATAAGAGGCTAGATCATGTAGGGCATGATTTAATGACATAAATCTAATGTAATTTTTATTATATTTTATTTTTATTTTGGACAATCAATTTGACACAGGCTTTAGGATTCATATGCCTAATGCATAAGAAATTAGATTATGAGCCAAAATCAGCAAGATAAGAAGGTGTATTTCTACCATGGCTCTCAAAGGGCAAACCAAGTTCTCTAGCAAAGGTGAAAACCCTCCAATTAAGAGTGAAATAATATGCTTTTTATGCATGATGTGAGAAAAGTAATACAACATCCAGCTAAGGGGTTGTTAATTCTTTCATCTTGATTTTAACTTAGGCTTTAGATGAGGTTATGAATTATTTATTTTTAGTTTGAATTGATTAGTTGAATATAAAATTTATTTTCCTAAGAGCCTAATTGTCATCCAGGCCATACATCAAAACAAAAAAAAAGGAAAAGATGTCATCTTAATGTACAAGCTAAACAAACATCAATCAATTTATAAAGCTAGCACAAAAGAATAAGAGATTATTTGTGATTGGGCTCCACTGCAAAAACCCAAAAATAAATTGAGTAGCCGAGCTCTACCCTTATACAACCCGGATTACAAATGAATAAATTACAATCAAGAAGGAATTCATTATTATGGGAGTCTTCATTCTTCATTTCTTCTTTCTTCTTTCCTTTCTTCTTTTGGTTCCTTCTTTTGGATGGTTGGAATGCGTTTGCTCCAAAGGCTTCACATGGTAGATAAGACATGGTCTTATAACCAATGTTCATCCTAATCCCCCATAACAATCATTCCAAAATCATAATTATAAAATTACATGAAAATGAGTAAAAGAAAATCTAACCAAAACTTGCAAAATAGAAATTAGCTAAACAAACCATACAATCCCAAGCATGTATAAATATAAATTGAACTTAACATCCCACACATATGGGTCAACCATTATTTTAGATTATGCTTAGGGGTATAAGCACCGATAAAAGCGTTATATTTTATTATAGTTTAAGTAATCCCCTACAAGATAATGACTAAGATCGCCCTACCATTCAGTCTACGCATATACACCCTAGCATCCAGACTAAAATAATACATCACAAAATAAAAGCAAACATTAAACCATGCACCGTCCTAGCCTAAAGCTAGAAGTGGTGACTTAGTCTAATGTGTATGCTATTTAGAATTTGTGTGGTATGCTTAGCAAGGCTTTAAGATTGAAGGTTTCTAAGTATGAAAATGTTCAACTTAGAGGGTAGTTTCATTTAAGTGATTTAGTTGCTTTGGGTTGATTTTATTTTGTATTTTGATTTGGTTTGAATGAACCTAGAATTAATTACTAAAAGTTGTAAAGAGAGGAAAAGAGAATAAGACTTCTCTTTCCTCCTAGCCTTAAGTAATTTCTATGATAGATTCATATTTTATTATTATTTAGTGAATATTTTATGATGTGTTTTAATTAATCTTACATTTAGATTTTCTCTAAATAAACCTATTCAAAAAGAAAGGCATTTTAAGATTAAATAAAGTGAAATACTATCACAAAACACACAACACTTCATTTCTTTCCCAACATGTGTAACAAGCATATGGATGAATCATAAGCATATCTATACATGTAAATGGAAATATTTAGCACACCTTAATGATGAATACTAAGTAGTGTTACTTAAGAAAATTTGGATGCTTTATGATGCACGATTTTTATTAAGTAGAAAAGAGTGATTCTTTTATCTATTTTTATATGCACATTTACAAGTATAAAAGACATAAGTGAGTATGATGTCATTGTTAGCACTAGGGGTGTAAGGTACAAGACCTACTTAAGGCTACTTAAAGCCTCACAATCCCGGGGTTGTCCAGACTAATATATCACCTTTCTTAAATACATGTGCATGTACAAAAAGAAATGAATGGAGAAAGAAAGATGCAAAAGTTTATGTTCATTTAATTTTGATTTGATTGTTTAATTTATATGTGTGATGTGGAATTCCTTCTTAAGTCATGACATAGGAGTGCATAGGAATGGATTTCAGCAAGTGTTATGTCCTTTTCAAATGGACTACACACTTTGCAAATCCAATACAATTCTATGTTAAAAAAGAGAGGGAGAATCACATAACACATTTTATATTCACATGTAAGCTTATAAATAATTATAAGTAGCATACCTTTCAGTTATGATGTTTGATTTATAAGTTTTAAAAATAATTTTGGATTTAATAGTGAAAATAACCATTCATATTCTTACTTTAGCTAAAACATACAACTTGACATAAAGGAAATATTTCATTTTAAATTTGATTTTTAAAAAGCATGAATGCATGATTTTCATCTAACATACACATTTAACATATTAGGAAAGAAATAAAGTGATGAATGCATGTAAATTCATTCACCCTAATTAATTCCTAAAGATAATTTTATGAAATAGAATTATTTAAAGTAAATCAAATTTATCTTAAAGAGATTTTAGTTTTATTTGAGTTTGATTTGAATTAAAGATATGTGAAGGGGTTTGCTGGTCCTAACCCTTTTCCCAAATGTGTATGCTATTTTAGTTTAATTTTAGAACCATTAGATTGATTTTATATTTTATTTAGGTTAAGGTGTGAATTAAGTGCATTAATTACCCCTTACCTACACCACTTTAACATATTTAATCATATAATTATGAGCCAATGTATGACATAAAATCATACAAGGAATTTAATTAGCAATGCACTTAGGAAAGAAAGGGTATAACGCAATTAGCTCATAATTAGTGAGTAATTAAGCTAAAGGGTTTAATTTAAGTACTTTCATAACCCTTCCCACACATGTGGGTTGGATTTTGATTTCCTTAAGTTACTTAGGTTGTTGAACACCTAAGAACTTACCCAAGATGAATTGGTTAAGTTATGGAATATTTTGATTTTGAAAAGTTTGACTAATTAAGTCATTTAATTAATTTGCACCTTAATTAGATTTTTTTATCCAAATGAAATAAACTTAGGAAAAGAAGATATGTGAAAGAATCCTAATCTCATTCTCTAAGTCCACTCACTGTTCTAAGGTGATTAGTAAACTTAATTAATAGATTATCACTATTTAAAATATTAATTAATTATTTAATTAATTCATAGGGTAATTAGGAATGAATCAAGCAATTCCCCTAATTAAACTATTAATAAATTCTAAGAAAATTAGGGGAGGCAGAAGTCATCCCCCTAAATGCACATGAGAAGTTTGAAATTAATTAGTGGGATAATTAGAGAGTATTTAACCTAATCACATTCCCAATAAAACTCAAATTTAGAAAATATCACTATTCAAAATCAATTGAAATTAAATTTAGATTATTCCCCTTTGAATTATCTTCACAATGCTTTTTATTTTGTATTTTTTTTATTTTTTCTACATTTAGTTATGAATATTTGAAGATTTAGGGATTAACAATTAATTAAAACCCTTAATTATTAACTAATTCGCCACATGATGGCGGCGTAGTGCACTTTCATTGGCCGGGATTGGTTATTTAAGTTGTCACATCGCAATACCACGTCAACAGTGGCGCTATGCGCTTTCTCCTCACCCGTCCAATCAAAGATTGGACGGTTGAGATCAAGCCCGTAGTTCTTAAGGGGTCAATCAGGGGATCCTACGTGGCTTGATCATGGTCGTCCATTCAAAATATGTGAATGGATGGCCCATGATCCATCACTGAGTTTGCCTATGGGAGAGGGGACCCGTCCACTCTCTAGGGCAAGATCCAAGCTCGATTGAGCTCAGATTGAACTCAAATTCAACTCACGTCATCATTATGTAAGGGAGAAGACATCCAATGGCCAATTTTACTTGCGATGAAAATTTCTTTCACAAAAGATCGCACACTCCCTATTCTAGGCTTGATTTTGTTCCATACCTCGCCGGAGGCTATCACTGGCGCTCCCAACCATCGAAATAGCTTCGTCTAGTAGAGATGAAGCTCTGTTAAAAGTTACAAGCCTTGGGATGAAGTGGATCTTCCTATGTACCAAGCTCCTCTTCAATTGGGTTCAGCCTTGGTCTAGCTCCCCTCTCCCGTGCCTTGAGAACTTAGATTAAGCTTTAGGCAAGCTCGATTGAGTCCTCTGAAAATGCTTGCAAGAGAAATTGGCTTGATATTAAGTATTGAGTGAGATGGAAAAATGGTGGAGCTCCCCTATTTTTGGCTTGAAGAAACTGAGAAGAGGAGAAAATGGAAATGGGTTGAGGAAGCTTGGAGGAACCTTGGGGTTCTAGTTCTGAGTTCCGTAAGTTCAATCGAGTATAAGAGTGTTGGATTCAAGTGGAATTAGCGTGAGTATATCTCCCCCTAGGTGGATCGGACCGCCGAGCTTAGAGATACCATTTTGATCAAATTCACCCTATGCAATGGGTTTGTTAGGCCGTTTAGAGTGACATGACATTCAGTTTGGCCAGAGAGAGGTAGTGGAGGAGTGCCATGTGCTTGAAATGGGTGGAGGAATGATTCTCATGTGCTCATGTCAAGTGGTGGTAGTTTTAACCATTGGGTTGGGTTACCAAATGGGTCATGTGCACCATCCTCATTAGTGATCATTTGGTCCACTAAGAGGATGCCAAGTGTCCATGAAAAGGAATTGACCAAATTCTAAGTGATTTTGATTTTAGGTTACCCTATGGCCTAGAGGTAAAATGGTCATTTAGCTTGGATTTCAATTTGAATATGTTTGGTATGATTGAAAAATGGGCTGGGCCAAGTTTCAAAGAATTTGGAGTTGGTTTGATATGATTTAGCTCATGTTGGCCCATTTAGGTCATAATGGGTCAACTTGGGTCAAGTTGACCAATTGGTCAAATTGGACCAAACAAGGGTTGGGTCAAGTTCATATGATCATTTAAAATGTGTTGTCATCATTGGTTTGGTTCAATTTGGTTTACATTTGGATTTGGTTCATTTGATTTCATTTAGGTCAAATGGGTCAAGTTGACCAATTTGACCCATTTGACCTATTTGGGTTAGGTCATGGGTTGGTTTAGGTTTCATTGGTCATTTGAAATGTATTGGTATCTTTATTTCTAATCAATTTTGGTTTAATTTGATTTTAATTCAATTTGACCTTTTAGGTCAAGTTGGGTTCATGGTCAATTTGGCTAGGTTGGGTCTAATTGGCCAATTGAGGCTTTGGTCAAGTTCAACAAGTGATTTGGAATGAACTTGACCCATTGGTTTCAATCAATTTGACTTAGATCAAGTTTTGACACATTTTGACTTTTAGGTCAAGTTAGGTCGACTTGGGTCAAGTGGCCAATTGGGCTAGGTTAGGCTCAAATGATGACTTGGTCAAGTTCAAACATTGATCATGAATGAGTTTTGATTAATGGTTTCAATCAATTTGGCCTATGATGGATTTTGGCTAGTTTAGGTTTCATTTTGGCTAAGTGTTGGCTTGGTCAACCCTTAGGTTTGACTTGGTTTGACCCAATTTGAGTGGTTGATCATCTCATGATGATTGTTGCTCACAATGTGAGGCTTAGTTGGGCTTAGTTCAATTCAATTTGGATAAGATTAGAATTTTTGACTCAAAATGGGTACTTTAGGTCACTTTGGGTCAAGTGAGCCTAAGTGGGTCAATTGACTTTATCAATGCTTGAATCGAGTTTGATTGAACTGACATATGGACTTATGATTGAAATATAAATCCATTTGCAAGTGATTTGAAGTCAAATGGGTTTTGATTTATTTGAGAGTTTCAAGTTCAAAAGAATGAACATGAGTTTAATTTGGGTTTGATTTTTGAGTTTAGTTTTAATTTGATGATTGAAGTTTGTGTTTATATTTGGATTCATGATTGAATGATTGATTGAATCATGAAGAAAAATAAAGGGTTTGGCTTGATTTGAATTTGATTTAGCTAAGTTTAAGAATTTGACTTGAAAGAGTTTAGGTTGAATTTTGATTAGATTTGGATTTGAGTTTTGAATTGATTTTTTGGATTGATGATTGAAGTTTATGTTTATATTTGGATTCATGATTGAACTATTGATTGAATCATGAAGAAAAATTAAGGGTTTGGCTTGATTTGAATTTGATTTGGCTAAGTTCAAGAATTTGACTTGAAAGGCTTAGGTTGAATTTTGGTTGAATTTGAATTTGAGTTTTGAATTGATTTTTGGATTGATGATTGAAATTTATGTTTATATTTGGATTCATGATTGAAGGATTGATTGAATCTTGAAGAAAAATCAAGGGTTTGGCTTGATTTGAATTTGATTTGGCTAAGTTCAAAAATTTGACTTGAAAGTCTTAGGTTGAATTTTGGTTGAATTTGAATTTGAGTTTTGAATTAATTTTTTGGATATTTGAATTTATATTTGTGAATATAAATGAGAATATAAATGGGTTATGAGAAAATTTCTTGAATTTGAATTGATTTTAATTTGATTTAGGCTAAGTCCATAAGACATAATCAAAGTAACTTAGGAAGGAATTTTGAACTTGGAATTTCAATCATAAGCTTCAATCATTTGGAATTGATTTGAGTTTGAGAAAATCAATTGGAATTAATTTGAGCCTTGAGAAAATCAATCAAGTTGGAATTGATTTGAGTTCAAGTTTGCCTTGAAAGAAGGAAGTGAGGATTGGTTCAAGTTATAGAGTAGGCAAATTTTTCTAATACCCCTAAGGCATGACCTATTCCTATGGCTAACTCTTCTAAGTCTCTAGGGCTAGGTTGAGTGTCTACCTAATCACTAGATGTGTCTTAAGACTAAGGAACTTTTAAAGTCTAAGAGAAGTCCTATGTCTAAGATGGAGGGGTTGAGAGCTCATCCTAAAAATGAGGTCAACAAAGGGTGCCCAATAGGTGTGGTGTGACTGACCAGGTCACCGTATGTATTGGTGTTGACTGAGATGATCAACAATACTGAACAATCATAAGCACTAACAGAGACGATCTACTCCCGACCCAAGGTGTAGAAGGAATCTAGAGCTTAGTGCAATGTGACTCTACGCATGTCAAAGACATAAGAGAGAAGGAGGAATCCACTATGGATAGAGTATGTGAACCTTCCACTAGGGAAACAGGTTCAAATCATCCACAAGGGGATGAGAGGTTTAAAATCTGTTGAGGGAACTAGAAAGATTTGCATCTCACTAAGTAGAAGCAGATCAAAAGATTTGGATTGTTTTGATTATTTGACTCCACTAGGGGAGGAGGGTTAGATTTGTTTCAGATTTTAGATTTTTGAATTTTGAGATGAACCCTATTAGTTTACGATGGTTTGCACTCAGTAGGAGCCATGGAGGCCCAGACCTAACTCAGATTTACCAATCCAAAGGGGTATTCTACCAAACACATAATAGGACTAACCAACCAAAGGGATGCCTTTCAGTGTACATCTGCTTTACTAGGAAGAAAGTATAATAAGCTTACATCCTCCAAAGTAGGGACCAGTTGCTGTGGTGATCCATTGGCAAGGCAACGGAGTGAACCCAACCTAAGGCTGACTATTGAGTGAATGCCCTAGGGGACTCAAATTAACTCAAGGATAATAAAGATTGATTTCATTTTTTAAGTTTGTTCTGATGAATCCCATCGATTTGCGATGGACTACACTGAGTAGGGGCCATGGAGGCCTAAAGCTAACACAGATTTATCAATCTAAAGGGAGTAGTCTACCAACCACATAGTAAGACTAACCAATTAAAGGGATGCCTTTCGGTGTGCAGCAGTTGTACTAGGAAGAAAGCATAATATGCTTACATCCTCCAAAGTAGGGACTAGTTACTGGGGTGATCCATTGGCAAGGCAACAGAGTGAACCCAACTTAGGGCTGACTATTGAGTGAATGCCGCTAGAGGACTTAAATCAACTCAAGGATAGTCAAGATTAATTTCATTTTTTTTAAAGTTTATTTTGAGAATCCAATCTATTTTTGATGGACGGCACTGAGTAGGGGCCATGGAGGCTTAGAGCTAGCATAGATTTATTAATCCAAAGGGAATAGTCTGCCAACCATAAGCTAAGACTATCCAACCAAAGGGGTGCCTTTCGGTGTGCAATGGTCAAGTTAGGAAGAAAGCACGAGGACTCACATCTTCCAAAATAAGAAACCACTGGGGTGATCGATTGCAAGGCAATAAATTGAACTCGACCTAGGGCTGACTATTAAGTGAATACTGCTGGGGGACTATGATTATTTTAGAGATAAAGTTCTCTAAGAAATGGTAGATAGAAGAAAGAGCAACTATCAACATATGAAGAAAGTTGAAATTCTTGTATCTCAAGTATTCTTGTGTAAATCATTAGCATCTATATAAAAAAGTTATATACATTGCAAATGAATGAATCCAAGCTATTGAGTAATCATGTTGACAATTTTAATGGTATTATTATTTTATTTTAAAAGCAATGGTTTGAGTATAGATGACAAAGATCAAGTTATTATTCTTTTGAGTTTATTATAAGATAGGTATGAATGCTTTTTTGGCATCATACTTTATGAGAAATTTTTTGTCTATGTCAATTAGAAGTTACATTTAATTTAGAAGAGATTTAAGGAAATGTTGAATCTAATCATGATAGTATAGTTGAAAGGCTAGTTGTGCAATGTAGATCAAGAAAGTGAGAGTCAAAATAAAAAAACCAATCAAGATTATAGTCAACAGCGACAAGAAAATATTTTCTTTGTCATAATAAAAAGAATATTTCAAGAAGCAATGCTTGAAGAAGAAGAAGAAGAACTATTAAATGGTCAGAGAAGACAAAGATGCTGCAAATGTGGAGGTTGTTATGACAGTATCATTGTCATAATAATTTCAAGTTTTGATCCAAGCAAGGAGTGGATCTTTAATTTTAGATACTCCTATTATATGTGTCTGAATAGGAGTTGGTTCAAGTCTCACAGTTGAAAGAGGTGGCATGGTGTATCTCAAAAATAACAAGACTTGTAAAGTTCAAGGTGAGGGATTCATTTAACTCTCCACAATGAAATTGAGAGATTATCAAAGAATGCAAGATATGTTCTTGAACTTATAATAAAATTAATTTATCTTAGTAAATTAGATCGTAGTGAATGCCATTTCAAATGCGATAGTGGAAACCTAAAGCTTTGTAAATGTTTTTTGATCATCATAGAGGGCATTCATATGAATGGAGTGTATAAACTTCAATAAAAAATGGTGATTAAATGATAGATATGTTAACGTGTATTATAATCATGTTGATGAAATCAAATTATGACATTAAATACAATGACATATAAGCTAGTGAATACTTAAAAGAATTCTATAACCAATGTTTATTTTGAAATGAGAACTTTTTTAACTTGGATTTTTTATGAACATTAAGTAGCAAAAAATCAAGAGGTTGAAATTTGCCATACTAAAAAAAATTTAGATTATGTGCATTAAAGAAATTGGGTTATTGCAAGTAATGAGGCACTAAGGGCTCATTGTAGTCCTATAAGAAATGTTTCGTGATGGAGTAAAGTACTTTTTGTCTTTTATTTGTGATATTCAAAAAAACAAATTGAGAGCATATTTAAAGAAATATAAAGGAGAATCCTTTGGTAAATTTAAATAATAGAAGACTCTAGTTGAAACTTGAACAAGAAAGAAGATCAAGAAGTTGTCAACTAATAACTACCTTGAGTTTTGCTCAAACAAGTTTAAGAAGTATAGTAAGAAGTAAGGAGTCATATAAACATCTCACTGTGAGGTTGACTCTTCAACAAAATAGGTTAGTTGAATGCTGCTATAAAACCATTCATAAAAGGACAAAATGCATGTCAAACAATATTGGTCCATCAAATACATTTTGGATAGAAATAATTAGTGTAACTACTTACTTCATTAATAAGTATCATTTGGCTATTGAGTTTAAGATCTATTAAGAGAGATGGATTAGAGATTATAATAGACTAAATGTATTTGATTGTTTGTATTGCTTATCCTCGTATGAGGCAAGACAAAATAAAATCAAGGGCCTTGAAAGATATTTTTACTATGTATCCTAAGAATATAAAAGGGTATAAGCATGGTGTTTGAAACTTGATCACTCTAAACATTTGATAAGCATATATGTTATTTTGATGAACAATAAAAAACATGTTAGTTCCAATAATTATGACTTAAAGTTAGAATGATGATGCAAATCATAAATTATAAATTGAGGTGGATCAATCAAAGAATCATGAAATTCTTGAAGGCAATCATAAAGAATCAATTAAGGACAATCTTGAATCACATAGGCAAGAAAGTATTAAAAAAGTGTAAAGAAGGACATTTGATTTGGCAAGGAATAAGCCTAGGCATGTGGTTTAAGCACCACAAAGATATTAGAGAAGAAAATATCATTTCTTATACATTTGTGGTTTGTTAATATTAGGCAATAAATCAAATTTCTATGAAGAAGCCATAAAAATAAAAATAAAAACCATAGCAACCTATAAATGAAAAGATTATTTCTCCCTTAAGAATAACAACATAATCCAAGAAATAAGAAGATTATCGGCTATAAATGATTGTTTAAGAAGGATAAAATCCCTAAAATAAAAAATCCAATATTTTAAAGCTAAGAATGTAACAAGGAAATTTTCACATAAAGATAGAGTAAACTATGTTAAAATTTTATCTTAAATGATAAGATATACTTCCATACATGTTTTTCTTACCACACATGTATGATTTAACATGTATATTAAGAAAATGGTTGTTAAAATCATATTCTTTCATGAACAAATAGAAAAGACCATATGCAATAAATCAACTTGAAAGATTTATTGAAATTGAAACTATAAATTAGGTATGTTTGTTGAAATGATCATTGTGTAGATTGAAATAATCTCCAATAATGTGGTACAAAAGAATTGATGAGTATATGCTTGACATTGGCTTTACTTGTATCTATTATGTTTATTATGTGTGCTCAAAATCTAAGGATGTTAGAAGCACTATCTATATTTTGCATTATGTTGATGTTATACTACATGCACATGCTAGCTTAGAAGAAATCACCAGATTAAAGAATTTGTTCAAGGTGGAGTTTGAGATGAAGAACTTGGTCATGCTAAAAAAATTCTTGGGATGTAAATCATTATAAAGAATGAGTGGCAAAATATTTCTTGTTTCAAGGCTCATACATCAAATAGATTATGAACATATATCGAATGTCAGCTTATAAACATACTTCTACACATTTAACCTAATATTAAGGATCAAATACTAGTAGATGATGATGAAGGTTCATACATGAAAAAGTTTTCCTGTTAAAATTTAATTGATAATGTTATGTATTCTATGATTTATTATAGATTAAAATTGACATGTTCACTCAGGTCCCATTTGGGATCACATCTGACGGCAGCCAATCTCTGATGCATTTGGTTGCACACAAATTTGGAGAGCTTTGAGAATCTAGGCCGTAGCTGCCATGAAGTTGCGACTCAATATAGGTCTCATTTGGGACTATTGCGCGGGTGCGACATGGCACCGACCGCTCAACAAATGCGTTTGGTTGCGTACAAATTTGGGGAGCTTTGAGAATCTAAGCCATAGCTTTGAGAATCTCGTGATTCATTGTTCCATTTCGGCTTGTTTACGCATTATGTTTTGAAGGAAAAATTGAAACTTCAGTGTTACGAGGGAAAAATGTGAAACATTGTGGATGGTTTTTAGCTACCCATTTGCCCACATCAGTTGTAGTAGTGTGAAACATTGTGAATGTTTTTATATGAATATTATTCTTTAGAGATATTGCGACTTATCTCAGTTTATGTAGAGGATTTTTTGTCATTTGTTGTCAAACGTCCATGCTTTGCTCTATTATGTTTAAGGTTAACTGCCTCTAATTTAGGTTTTGATGTTTTACGATGCTTTGAGTAATCATGATATTTGTGTTTTCATGAAAAGAACAATCTTGGAAAACATTCAACCGAAATTGTGTTAAATGCATTGGTTGGGTGTTTTTTTAAATTTACGATAAATTTATAGTAATGTGGTATGTTTCTCTTTCAATGCATAATTTTTGTAATTTAGTTTGTCTACTAATTTATATATTGGTGTGGCTTACACATATTGTGTCAAAATTCTCTGTTAAGCTTATTTTAGAAGAATTATGCACACTTTAGCATCTTCTTATGATGCATATATCCAATAGAAACAAGTGCTTGCATAAATCACTGTGGGGAGATTGATGGGAAATTGAAGAGACAGTGGAACAGGTGCTACATGGGAGAAAGAAGTTATATTAGTTTTTTGTGATCTTTATTTAAAAAAAATAGAGTTGGGCAATAGGCCGACAACCTATTTCAATAAAGAGGGTTGGGAGAATTTGACAAAAAATTTTAAGGAGAGGGCAAAAAGAGATTATAATAGTACACAAGTTAAAATAAATGGGATCAACTGAAAAAGGATTGAAAATTATGGAAACAAATGAAACAAGGATCAACTAGATTATGATGGGATCCAAGAAAGAGAACTATTAATGCATTAGAAGATTGGTGGCATGAAAAGCTATAGGTGAAGTTCTTATATGCACTTGCATTAGTCCACTTACTTTACAAAGAATTCTTGTAGATATAATATGTGACTCTTATTGTTAAACTACAGGTGATGCAAAATGTGAAAAAATTTAGGCTCTGTGGCATAGAACCTGAGCTTGAAGAGAAGTTAGATCATATGTTTAGGGGTGTGGTTGCTACAGGAGTCTATTCAGGGACTTCAAACCAAGAAGTTGGTGACAATGTTCATTAACAAAGAAACTTTGAGTAGCGAACTGATTCAAGTGACTCAAATCATGAATCATTACATGCCAAAGATTTGCATAATGAATCAAGTCATTCAAGACACCTATCATCTTTAGGACTTAGGGGTCTGAACAAAAAAAGGAGGTGTTGGTTTTCTCCAAAACCAGATATTACAGCTAGTTACTATTTGCACCAGTAGTGTGTCATCTAGAGTGAATAAGACCATAACACCACCTTCATTATTTGAGGATATATTTAAGTTAGAGTAGATCACAGAAGTTTTTCCGGATATTCCACTTTATCTACACTCAATGAATTTTCTTGAAGATGTCAACAAGCGAGAGATCTTCATGACAATGACACCAGAATGAAGAGTTCATTTTCTTTGTTACTATTATGAAAAAAAATATGATGTTTAGCATTTTCTATAAAAATGTATTAGTATTTGTTGGCTGCTTGTAATAATGTGTTATTGTTCATTAGAAAGTAACAGCAATTGGATTGCTTCTATTTTATACTATTATTTACATTTATATACGATGCTTTTCTTGGGAGGTTTTCTGTGATATGTTGTTGGGTGAGTTTTTATTAAAGATTAATGTGAAGAATTGCTTATTTGTTTAGGTTTGTAGTTTTAGAAAGTGATGATGATGATCTACCTATGACTGCTACCGTAACTGTTGTATGCTTAATAAATGAGTACTATGAGTCTTATATTTGTAAGACGTCATGTATGACTTCTAAATTTATTAGAGAGAAATGGATCACTGAGATTGATAGAGGGCACCCAGGGAGATTTCATAACATGTTTCAAATGTCACAAATAATTTTTCTTGATCTATTACAAGAATTAGAAACTTTTCATGGGCTATGTGGATCTTCTAGAACTACAACTAGAGAACTATTAGCCCTAACATTATATATATTATCACATAATGAATCTATGAGGGTGATTAGCGAGAAATTTCAACACTCATCTGAAATCATAAGTAGATACTTCTTTGTTGGTCCTGATACTTTGGTAAGTTTATCAACTAAAGTTATAAAGCCGATAGACTCAAATTTTTAGAATATACCAACTGAGATTTTGCAGGATTCTCGATACATGCCATATTTCAAGGTGAAAGTCATTTTTAACTTTATGTCTCGATAATCATTTCTTATCACCCCCCAATCATGTATGAAATTATGATGTAGGATTGCATTAGAGCAATTGACAATACACATGTTGATGCCCATGTGCCTACAACTGATAATGTTGTTTATATTGGTTGATGTAGGTCACTTACCCATAATGAAATGGTAGTATGCGATTTTAATATGTGCTTCACCTTTTAATGGCTAGATGGAAAGGAAGTGCACATGATAGTCACATATTCAAGAATGCAGTGCGTCGTAGAGAAAATAACTTCCTATTGCCCCTTCAAGTATTTTGTATTAAATCTTTTATTCATTACAAATAACTTATAATTGGTACCTATAATTACACATTCAAATAGGAAAATATTACCTTGTGGATGCTGGTTATCCAATGCAATGAGGGTTCTTCAAGCCTTTTGTTGATAGAGAATATCATATCCCTCATTTCGAAAGGAGCAGCCAAGTCATTAGGGGTAGGAAAGAATTATTTAATAAATGACACTGCTCATTGCATGGTGTAATTGAGCGATCTTTTGGAGTAAGAAAGAAGAAATGGGTGATTCTATGTGATATGTCAGCATACTCTTTCAAGAAATATGTTAAAATAGTTGCCGCAATAATGGCTCTATATAATTACATATGTCGTCACCCATCGTACAATGACATTGAGTTCAATCTTGTTGACAATGATTAATCATTTGTTCTCCCTGAAGTATTTGAATATCAGCAGGGCCACTCAATAGTGGAAACAAGCCAACACACAGTAGAAGTTGAGACTCAAGAAGGAGAATGAGCCGAAGAGATGAAAGAGTTATGAGAGCATATTACATATGCGTTAGATTGTGATTAATTTTGGGATTAAAGTTTATTGAGAGTATTGATGGTGAATATGGTGTATAGTTGTTAGGACAATAGTAAGAACATTCTTTTATTCTGCTTAGTTTCATTATTAAGACATTGCATTGTGCTTTGGTTATGAATTCAAATGATTCCCTAAACCATTTTATATTCTTGGCCTTGGTATATGGAAGACTTAATTCTTGTTTGTGCTGCTAATTTGAGTGGGCTGGCTGGCTTGTTAGCCTATTTGCTTGTGTTGTTATCCATGGTGGCTGAAGTTTCTTGTACTGGGTTATTTTTTTAGTTATGGCAGGGTTATTCTTGTTGGTTTTGGCTTTTTGGCTTGGTTCTTTGTGCTATTATCTGTGGTGGTTGGATGGTTGTCACATTGCAAGTTTTAGAATAATCGACCTTCTTTTCCTTGTTGATATATGGATTGTTCTTGCTGGTTTGGGTGGGTTTGTTAGCTTGTTGGCCTGTCTCCTTATGTTGTTAGCCATGGTGGCTCTACTTCCTGCTACTGGGTTATTTTTTTAACAATATGGATGAGTTTTTCTTGCTAGTTTGGGTGAGTTGGTTGGCTTGTTGGCCTATCTCCTTATGTTATTAGCCATGGTGGCTCTGGTTCCTGCTCCTGGGTTATTTTTTAACATTTTGGTTAGGTTTTTCTTGCTAGTTTGGGTGGGCTGGTTAGCTTGTCGGTCTGTCTCCTTATGTTGTTAGCCATGGTGGCTCTATTTCCTACTGCTGGGTTGTTTTTCTTTTCACCTCGTGGTTGGGTTATTCTTGCTAGTTTGGGTGGTTGGCCTGGTGCCTTGTGTAGTTATCTATGGTGGCTGGATGGTTATCACATTATAGGTTTTGGAATAATTGGCTCTTCCTTGCTTCTATTTGGGTTGTTCTTGCTGGTTTGGGTGGTTTGGTTAGCTTGTTGGCCTATCTCCATATGTTGTTATCCATGGTGGCTAAAGTTTCTTATGCTGGGTTACTTTTTTAACCTTGTGGATGGGTTGTTTGTACTGCTACTTTGGGTGATTTGGTTGGCTTGTTGGCATATCTCCTTTTACTGTTAGCCATGGTGGCTCCGATTCCTTGGGCTAGGTTATTTTTCTTAACCTTGTGGCTGGGTTGTTTGTGATGCTGGTTTGAGTGGTTTGGTTGACTTGTTGGCTTGTCTTCTTCTGTTGTTAGCCATGGTGTCTTCGGTTCCTTGTGTTGGGTTATTTTTTTTAACCTTTGGTTGGGTTGTTTGTGCTGTTGGTTTGGGTGGTTTGGTTGGTTTGTTGGGCTGTTTCTTTCTACTGTTATCCATTGTGGCTCTGTTTCCTTGTGTTGGGTTATTTTTTTTACCTGTGACTGGGTTGTTCTTACTAGTTTTGGCTTGTTGACCTACTACCTTGTACAATTATTTGTGGTGGATGGGTGGTTATTACAGTGCAGGTTTTAGAATAAGTGGCTTGCTCTTCCTTGCTGTTATTTGTATCTGTGGTGGCTGTTGGTTGTTACATTGCAGGTTGGCCTTCCATCTAATCTATTGGTGGCAATCTTGTTTCTTGTTTGTGGTTTTGGTTGGCTTGTTGGCCTGTTTCCTTGTGCTATTATCTGTGGTGGCTCTGATTCCCTGTGTTGGGTTGTTTTTTTTTTTTACCTTTGGCTGGGTTGTTCTTGCTGGTTTGATTGGCTTGTTGGCTTGGTTCCTTGTGTTGTTATCTGTGGTGGTTGGGTGATTGTTACATTGCAGGTTTTGGTCTTATTGGCCTGCTCTTCCTTGTTGTTATATGTGGTGGCTAGTGGTTGTTTGATTACTAGTTTGCTTGGTAGGGAATGAAATGGATGTGACGACATTGATGCTTTTCTTTCTATCAGTAAGGGTGGCAACATTTTATGTGATTGTAACCCTTCTTTTAGAAGTTTGGATGCTCACATATATTACTGCTCCTTCGGATAAATTCTGACTAAGCCTGAGCCATTCTTATTTTTCTTTAACGTATCTTTCTACGCTTGCTTATGTATTTTCTGAGCTTCTTGCAAGTATGTGTACAGTGTGGAACCTTGCAGTGGTTATGAGCTTTTCTCAAGAAGGGGCTGCTGCCTTTCTGCTAATTTTTACTATAATTTTTCCTGTAATCTATTCTTGTATTAGTTAGGAGAATTTCTTCAATAGGTTTATTGTAGCTCTTGGGAGCATTAACTTTGAGATTTTTTTCCTACAAAGACTATTGTGGTGAAAAAAAAATTTCATCTATCTTTTTGAGGGAAAAATAAATGAAGAACAAAAAATAACACTTCTTGTGTTGGACACTACGTAGATCCACAGATGTTCTCATTAGGGTGATTGGGTATGACATTGGGGAATGATGTACGATCTTGAGAGATAGAAGTCACCATCCTACAATGGACCTAATCACCAAATGAGGACTCCTAAGGATTATGGGTCTTCAGATGTACCAAAGATTCTTCTCCTTCTTCTTTCTTTTTTCTTCTTTCTTTTTTCTTCTTTTGGTTGGTTGGAATATGGTTGCTCCAAAGGCTTCACATGGTGCATAAGACATAGTCTTATGACCAATGTTCATCCTAATCCCCCTTAACATTCATTCCAAATCTTAATTGCAAAAATTACATAGAAATGCGAAAAATAAATCTAACTAAAACCTATAAAATAGTGATTAGCTAAACAAACCACACAATCCCAAGCATGTATATGAATAAATTGGACTTAGAACCCCACACATGGGTAACCAAATCCACCTGGCCTATTTTGGATTATACTTAGAGGTATAAGCAACCTGCACAACAAAAAGTATTTATATTTTTATTACAATGCCCCTTAAGCACGATCCCCTACAGGAGACAATGATAGGACTAAGATTGCCCTACCATTCAGTCTACACACATAAACTCTAACATATAGACTAAAATATTATATCACAAAATAAAATCATGCATCAAATCATGCACCGCCCTAACATAGGACTAGAAATGGTGACATAGCCTAATGTGTGTGCCATTTAAGGCTTGTGTGGTATGTCTTAGCTAGGCTTCAAGGTTAGAGTTTTCTAAGTGTGAAGGGTTCAACTTATAGGGTGGTTTCATTTAAGTGATTTAGTTGATTTGGTTGATTTTATTTGATGATTTGATTTGGGTTTGAATAAACCTACACTTAATTACTAAGTGTTATAAAGAGAGAAAAAGAGAAGATAACTTCTCTTTCCGCCCTAACTTAAGTAATTTCTAAGGTAGATTCATAAGTGATTTTTATTATTTTATTATGTGTTTTAATTAATCCTAAGTTTAGATTTGGTTTAAATCAACCTATTCAAAAAAGAAAGATATTTTAGGATTAATTAAAGCGAAGTACTATCACATAACACATAGCCCTTTATTTCTTTCCAACATGTGTAATATGCATATGAATGAATCATATACAAATCTATGCATGCAAATGGAAATGTTAGCACACCTTGATGATGAATGCTAAGAGATGTTGTTTAAGAAAAATTTGGAATGTTTCATGTATGCATGTTTTCATTAAGTAGAAAAGAGAGACTCTTTTATCCATTAATCAAATACACATTTATATGTATGAATGACATAAGTGAGGACGGCACCATTATTTTCTACACCAAGGGTATAAGGTACAAGACCTTCTTAGGGCTACTTAAAGCCTCGCAACCCCGGGATGTCCAGACTAATATACCATATTTCTTAGATACATATGGATGTACAAAAAGAAATGAATGGAAAAAAGAGTCATGCAAAAGATTTTTATGTTTGATTTTGTTATGCAATTTACATGTGTAAATGTGAAGATCCTTCTTAAATGATAACATAGGAATGAATAGGAATATATTTAAGAAAGTATTGTGTTCTTTTCGAATGAACTATACACTTTGCAAATCTTATTCAAAACTATGTTAAAAGAGAAGAGAAGAAAAGTCACATAATGCACATCTTATGTTATAATCACATGCAAACTTATAAGTAATTATAAGTAGCATTTCTTTCATTTATAACCTTTGATTTATAGATTTTTAAAAATACTTTTGGATTTAATAGTGATAATAGCCACTCATATTCTTACTTTAGCCAAAACATGCAATTTGACATAAAGAAAATATTTCATTTTAATTTAATTTTCAAAAAAATATGAATGCATGAGTTCACATGGCAAACAACATTTAACATACTTGGAAAGAGATAAAGTGATGTAAGCATGTAATTTCATTCACCATAATTAATTCCTAAAGATAATATTATGGAATAAGATCATTTAAAGTGAGTTAAAGTTATTTAAAGAGATTTTTATTTTTATTTTGAGTTTGATTTGATCTGATTTAGGAAATTTGAAAAAGAGGTTTGCTAGTCCTAACCCATCTCCCACATGTGTGAATAAGTTTAAAACCAGTAGATTGATTTTATATTTTATTTAGGTTAAGGTGTGAATTAAATTCATTAATTACCCCTTCTCTATACCACTTTAACATAATTAACCAACTAATTATGAGCCAACATATGATATGCAACTATATTGAATTTAAATCAGCAATGCTCCTTGTGATGAAAAATTTTCAATTTCTCTAAGAATGTATACTTCCATCTTCAAATCTATGCAAAATAAAATATGAAGATAGAAATATGCTTCTTTTATGCATTTAGATATCACGTAGGTTCACATATGTTCTTATTAAGGTGATTGGGTATGACATTAAGGAGAAGTGTACTATCTCGAAAGATAGAAGTCATTACCCTACAATGGACCTAATCACCTGAATAAGGACTCCTAAGGACGATGGGTTTGAAAAAGTAATGCAGGATTTATTTTAAATTGGGTCCATTAAGTTCCTTACAAGGGCAAGCCCCGATAGTTAATTATATCCTAAGGAAGGGGATTCCTTAAGAATACTCTCAATTAAGGTAAATGATCGTTGTTTCTAAAGATTTCAATAGGGTAGGTCTATCAATTGATTAGTTTATTTTTGAAGATCAAATGTGATTGATCAAAGAGAGAGTTATTATTGAAGCTAAAGAAATATAAGTAGGAGATGCTTATGATGCTAGGAAACCTAATGAGCATTTCAAACTATCCTATGGTTGGGCTTTACATTTTTGAAATTGATTTATTTTGTTTGAGTTGAATTTTTCATTAGAAATTTAGGGCTTATGGTTCCATAACACAAGATTATGGAAATGCCTAAGAGGTGAGTATTTATGCTTATGGCTCATAAAAGAGAGAAGTAACCTCAGAACTTAAATCTAGGGAGCTATGGCGAAGGCCAAAAGCATAACCTAAATTTAAGGCAAAAATAGGTATTCGGTTTGCCTCCACAAGAGAGGAAAAACCACCTGACTTCTTGAACTTACAACCGCTTGGGGGTGGCCGCCAACTAACTCCTCCTATGATTTTAAATTCATGTAGGCAAGTCATATTCTTTTTGCAAGATAGGTAGGTTATTATTTATTTAGAAAGAGACTAAGTCCTTAAACTCATTTTCTAAGAGACTAGATCATGTAAGGGCATGAAAAATGACCTAGATCTAACGCAAATCATATTACATTTTTATTTTTTTATTTTTGGACAATCATTTGACTCAGGCTTATAGTATTCATATGTCTAAGACGTGAGAAGTAAGATTATTGGCCAAAATCAACGAGAAGGGAGGAGGTGTGCTTCCACCATGGATCTCACAGGTCAAGCCAAGTTTCTCTGGCAAAGGTGGAAGCCCTCTTATCAAGAGTGAAACAAGATTCTTTTGTGTATGATGTTATAAAAGAAATATTCATCTAGCTAACGGATTGTTAATTCTTTTATCTTGATTTTTAACTTAGGCTTTAAGTGAGTTTATGAATTCTTTATTTTTTAAATTTGAGTTGATTAATTTGGCAGAAGATTTATTTTTTCCTAAGAGCTTAATCATCATCCAGGCTATACATCAAGCAAGGAAGAAACTAGGAAAAGGATGACATCTTAATGCACAACCTAAACAAAACATCACACATTTTATAAAGCTAACGCAAAAGAATAAAAGGTTATTTGTGGTCAGGCACCACCGCACAAGCCCAAAAATAAATTGGATAGCTGAGCTCTACCCTTATACAACCTGGATTACAAATGAATTGATATACAATCAACCAATAAAATTCATGTTATGGGGGTCTTCATTCTTCTTTTCTTCTTTCTTCTTTCTTCTTTTGCTTCTTTATTTTGGTTCCTTCTTTTGGATGGTTGGAATGTGGATGCACCAAATACTTCACATGGTATGTAAGATGAGATCTTATGACCAATGTTCATTCTAATCTCCCATAATAATCATTCCAAAATCCTAATTGCAAAAATTTTATGAAAAGGGAAAGTAAATCTAACTAACACCTACAAAATAGAGATTACCTAAACAAACCATACAAATCCCAAGCATGTATATTGGACTTCATACCCCACACATGGGCAACCAAGTCTAACTGGCCTATTGGATTATGCTTAGGGGAATAAGCACATGCATAGCAAAAGCATTTTATATTTTTATTACAGTGCCCCTTAAGCATAATCCCCTGCAAAAAATAATGATTAGACTAAATCGGCATAACATTCATTCTAAGCACATTCACCCTAACATCCAGACTAAAACAACATCACAAACAAAATCAAACATCAAACTATGCACCGCCCTAACCTAAAGCTAGAATTGGTGACTTAGTCTAATGTGTGCGCTTTAGGAGGTTTGTGTGATATGCTTAGCTATGGCTTTAAGGTTTAGATTTTCTAAGTGTGAAGATGTTCAACTTAGATGGGTGGTTTCATTTAAGTATTTAGTTGATTTGGGTTGATTTTATTTTGTATTTTGATTTGGTTTAAGTAAATCTTATAATTAATTACTAAGTGTTATAAAGAGAGGGAAAAGAGAAGAGAACTTCTCTTTCATTCCCTACCCTAAGTAATTTCTAAAGTGGATTCATGTTTGATTTTATTTAATGAATGCTTTATTATGTGTTTTAATTAATCCTAAGTTTAGATTTTTCCTAAACAAATCTATTCAAAAAGAAAGGCATTTTAAGATTAAGTAAAGTGAAACAATTTTCTCAAAACACACATCACTTCATTTCTTTCTCAACATGTATAACATGCATATGAATGAATCCTAAGCATATCTATATATACAAATGGAAATGTTTAGCATACTTTATGATGAATGCTAAGTGAGTTACTTAAGAAAATTTGAATACTTTATGATGCATGATTTTCTTTAAGTAAAAAGGAGGTTTTCATATCCATTTTTCACATGCACACATGCATGTATAAAAGGCATAAGTGAGTACGACACCATTGTTAGCACCAGGGGTGTAAGGTACAAGACCTACTTAGGGTTATTTAAAGCCTCACAATCCCAGGGTTGTCCAGACTAATATACCACTTTACTTAAATACAAGCATATGTATAAAAGAAATGAATGTAAAAGAAAGATGCAAAAGTTTGTATTTGTTTGTTTGATTTTGTTTATGCAATTTATATGCACAAGTGTGAATGTCTTTCTTGATTAATAGCATAGGAATGAATAGGAATAGGATTAGGCAAGTATTGTGTTCTTTTCAAATGAACTATACATTTTGCCAAAATCCTATTCAAAACTATGCTAAAAGGAAGGGGAAGGAAAGGTACACTATGCACATCTTCATATTTATATCTATATGCAAGCTTATAAATAATTATAAGTAGTACACTTTCAATTTTAGGTGTTCGATTTATAGATTTTGAAAATAGTTTTGAATTTAATAGTGATAATAGTCATTCATATTTCTACTTTAGCCAAAACATGCAATTTGACATAAAAGAAATATTCCATTTTAATTTTGATTTTTGTAAAAGCATGAATGCATAAAACTCATATGACATATACATTTAGCATGTTATTAAAGAACTAAAGTGATCAAAGCATGTAAACACATTCACCCTAATTAATTCTTAAAGACAATCTTATGACATAAGAAAGCTTAAAGCAAATCAAGTTATTTTTAAAGAAGGTTTGATTTTATTTTGAGTTTGATTTAATTTGAGAAATGTGAGGTGAGTTTGCTGTTCCTAACCCATTCTCACATATGTATGTTATTTTAGTTTAATTTTTAGGTGATTAGATCAATTTTATGCTTTGGTTAGGTTAAGGTATGAATTAAATGTGTTAATTATCCCTTACCTTTACCATCTTAGCATACTTAATCAAATAATTATGAGCAATGAGATGACATAAAACTATATAAAAAATTTAAATCAGTAATGCACCTAGTAAGAAAAGGGCCTAATGCATTTGGCTCATGATTAATGATAAATTAAGCTAAGGAGTTTAACTTATGTACTTTCATAACTCTCACACATGTGAGTTGGATTTTGATTTTCTTAATTGTACTTAGGCTCTTGAACACCTAAGCATCTACCCAAGATAGATTAATTGAGTTTTGGAAAGTTTTAGAATTTTATGAAATTAATTAATGGGGTAATTAGTGAATAAACCCTTAATTAAAGATGGATTGAGGAAGAAAAGGGGGTTTAGGGAATATCTTAAGGAAAGTATCCCAAACTTATTCCAAAATCTTATATTCACTTAATCAAAACTTAATTGACTCAATAAGATGGTTAAACCACTAATTATACTCATAATTAAGCTTAATTACATTAAGGGAGTGATTAAAGAATGAACTAGCAATTCCTCTAATTAAGCCACCAATAAATCCCAAGAAAATTAGGGGAGGCAAGAGTTATCCCACTAATTATGCACAAGAAATTCAAGATTAATCAGTGGAGTAATTAGAGGGTAATTAACAAAATAACATTTCTAATAAAACCCAAATTCAGAGAGAAACACTGTTCAAAATCCATTCAAATCATTTTTAAAGCATTCTATGTTCAATTATCTATCCAATGCAATTTATTTCATATTTTTTTGATTTTTTTGAGTTTAGATATGAATTTAGGAAGTTTCCATGGTTAATTAGATAGGCCTACTAAATGTTTAACTCGCCGCCACTCTGGCCAACGTGGGCATGCATTTTCCATGGCAACCATTGAGGATATTAAATTAGTCACATCGTGAAGGCCACACTGGTGGGCTATGCGCTCTCACCCATCTCGAATCGACTACCGAGGTTAAAGTCGTGGATCTAAGGGATTAAATGTGAGATCCTACGTGTTTTAATCACGACCATCCATCCAAAATGTGCGGATGGACGGCCTATGATTCTTCCCTATTCTTCTCTGTGAAGAATGGACATCGTCCATCTTCTAGGAGAATATTTGAGCTCGATTGAGCTTATATTGGATTGAAATTCAATCCACACCATCTAGGCACAATGGCAAGCACTCTAATGGCTAGAATTCTATGGGATTAAAATTCATTTCATAAATCTCCAAACCACATTGAATTTAAGCTCAAAAAATAGCTAACCTCACCGAAGGTGATCACCGGTGCTCGATTCTCTTGGAGAAGCTTTGTCAAGTGGAGATGAAGCTTTGCTGAAGTTTAGAGGCTCTGAAATTGGGTAAACCCTCCTTCCTCTTGCACTTGAGCTTGGTTTCGATTGAAGTAGATTTTCCCTTGCTTCAAGAGATTGGATGAAGACTTGGGGTGAGTTCGATCGAGCTCCCTGAGGATGCTTGGAAAAAGAATTAGGATGGTTTGGAGTGTAGGCTAAGTTTGGTTTTTGGTGGAGCTCTCTTATTTTCAAGCTGCGAAAATTGAGAACATGAGATTTCAAACTCTCTAAGAAGCTTGAGAAGACTAGCTAAAGCTTGCTCTAAGTTCTTATGCTTCAATCAAATTAGGGAGATTGTGGATTGAATTGAATTAGGGGGAGTATATCTCCCCCAAGAGAAATCAGATAGCCGCATGCCTCCTTACCATTTTGATCCAATTGACCACATTGAGTAGGTTTGTTAGGTTGTTTAGGGTGTCCTTGCAATCGGTTTGGCCAAAGGAGTGGAATGGTGAAGCTCCCATGTGCCAAAATCAAGTGGAGGAGGAATTCCATGTGGCCACTTTCAAGCACATGATCGGTTTTGGGTTTGGGTTGGGTTTGGCTAACCCAAACCCATTGTGTCATGTGCACTAGGTCCATTAGTGACCATTTGGTCCACTAAGAGGATGCCAAGTGTCCATGAAAAGGAATTGACCAAATTCCAAGTGGTTTTGATTTTGGGTTACCCTATGGTCTAGGGATAAAATGGTCATTTGACCATGAATTTAATTTAGACATGTTTGATATGATGAGAAAATAGATTTGGCCAAGTTTCATTAAATTTGGAGTTGGTTTGATGTGATTTGGCTCATGTTGGCCCATTTAGGTCAAAATGGGTCAACTTAGGTCAAGTTGACCAAATGGTTAAATTGGGTCAAACCAAGGGTTAGGTCATGTTAATATGATCATATGAACTGATTTGGTATCTTTTCTTCTAATCAATTTGGTTTATATTTAGTTTTGGTTCAATTGAGTTCATTTTGGTCAAATGGGTCAAGTTGATCAAATTGACCCATTTGACCTATTTGGGTTAGGAGGGTTGGTTCATGTTTGGTTGGTCATATCAAATGGATTAGTATCTTTATTTCCAATTGATTTTAGTTAAGTTTGAATTTGGCTCAATATGACCCTTTAGGTCAAGTTGGGTTCATGATCAATTGGGCTAAGTTGGGTCTAGTTGGCCAATTGAGGCTTTGGTCAAGTTCAATAAGTGATTTGGAATGAACTTGACCCATTGGTTTCAATCAATTTGGCTTAGATCAATTTTTGACACATTTTGACTTTTTAGGTCAAGTTGGGTCAACTTGGGTCAAGTGACCAATTGGGCTAGGTTAGGCTCAAATGTTAACTTGGTCAAGTTCAAACATTGGTCATGAATGAACTTAGATCAATGGTTTCAATTAGTTTGGCCTATGGTGGATTTTGGCTATGTTGGGTTTCTTTTTTGGCTAAGTGTTGACTTGGTCAACCCTTAGGTTGGCTTAGTTTGACCCAATTTAATTGATTGATCATCTCATGATGAGAGGTTTAGGTGGGCTTAGTTCAATCCAATTTGGTTAGGATTAAAATTTGGCTCAAAAGGGGTATTTTAGGTCACTTTGAGCCTAAGTGGGTCAAATGGCTTGATCAAAGCTTGATTTGAGTTTGATTGAAGTCATATATGAACTTATGATTGAATTATAAATCCATTTGCAAAAGATTTGAAGTCAAATAGGTTTTGGTTCATTTGACAATTTCAAGTTCAAAGGGTGAATATGAGTTTGACTTGGGTTTGATTTTTGAATTGAGTTTTGGTTCAGTGATTGAAGTATGTATTTATATTTGTACTCATGATTGTAGGATTGATTGAATTAGGAAGAAAAATCAAAGGTTTGGCCTGATTTGGATTTGATTTGGCTAAGTTCAAGATTTTAACTTGAAAGGCTTAGGTTGGATTTTGATTGAATTTGAGTTTGATCTTTGGAGTTGGTTTGGGTTGTTTGAATTTATATTTCATTTATATTTGTGAATATAAATGAGGATATAAATAGGTTATGAGAAAATTTCATGAATTTGAAGTGATTTGAACTTGATTTGGGCTAAGTCCTTAAGAGGGAATCAAAGTGACTTTGGAAAGATTTTTGGAATTTGGATTTGATTTTTGGGTTTAGTTTGATTGATTTTAATTTATACCTCATTTATATGTGTGAATATAAATGAGGATATAAATGGGTTATGAGAAAATTTCTTGAGTTTGAATTGATTTGAATTTGATTTAGGCTAAGTCCTTAAGAGGGAATCAAAGGACTTAGGAAAGATTTTGAACTTGGAATTTCAATCATGGGCTTCAATCATAAGTTTCAATCATGGATTTCAATCATATGAAATTGATTTGAGTTTAGAGAAAATCAATTATGTTAGAATTGATTTAAGTTTGATGTTCATTTGATTTGGAGTTTGTCTTGAAGGAAAAAAGTGAGGAATGTGGTTCAAGCTATAGGGTAGAGAAATTTTCCTAACACCCCTAAAGCATGACGTATTCCTATGGCTAACTCTTCTAAGTCTCTAGGGCTAGGTTGAGTATCCACATAATCACTAGATGTGTCTTAAGACTAAGGAATCATGAATTCTAGGAGAAGTCCTATGTCTAAGATGGAGGGGTTGAGGGCCCACTCTAAAAATGAGGTCAACAAAGGGTGCCCAATAGGTATGGTGTGATTGACAAGTAACACCGCACGTATTGGTGTTGATCAAAATGATAAACAACACCAAACGATCACAAACACTAACAGAGATGATCTACTCCTAACCCAAGGTGTAGAAGAAATCCAGAACTTAGTGCAATGTGATTCTACTTATGTTAAAGACATAAGAGAGAAGGAGGAATCCACTAGGGATAAAGTATGTGAACCTTCCACTAGAGAAGCAAGTTCAAATCATCCATAAGGGGATGAGAGGTTTGATTTAATTTTAGTCTCACTGGGAGAAAATTTTGATTTGTCTAATTAAATTTTGCTAGGGTAGAGGGTTGAATTTGTTTCAATTTGTTGTTTATTTAATTGTGTTTGTTTTGACTCCATCGGAGATAGATAAGTGAATTCACCACTGGGGAGGCAAGTTCAAATCATCCACAAGGGAGGGGTTGTGAAATCCACTGAGGGATTAGAATTCTGAGTCCGCTGAGGGAACCAGAAAGGTTTGTATCTCACTGAGAAGAAGTAAAAGATTTGATAGGTTGATTGATTATTTTGTTTTATTTATTTCGTTGGATTTGTTTTGTTGAATTTGTTTCAGATTTTTAGATTTTTGATTTTGGGATGGACTCTATTGGTTTGCGAGGGATCGCACTAAGTTGGAGCCATGGTGGCCTAGACCTAGCTTAGATTTACCGATCCAAAGGGGTAGTCTACTAAACACATAATAGGACTAGTCAATAAAAGAGATGTCTTTCGGTGTGGAACAGCTATACTAGGAAGAAAGCATAGTAGACTTACATCCTTCAAAGTAGGGACCAGTTGCTGGGGTGATCTATTGGCAAGGCAACAGATTGAAAATCTAACCTAGGGCTAACTATTGAGTGAATGCCATTGGGGGACTTAGATTAACTCAGAGATAGTCAAGATTAATTTTACTTTTTAGATTTGTTTTGATTATGATGGATCCCATCGATTTACGATGGACTGCACTAAGTAGGGGCCATGGAGACCAAGACCTAACTCAGATTTACCAATCCAAAGGGAGTAGTCTACCAACCATAAGGTAGGACTATCCAACCAAAGGGGTACCTTTCAGTGTGCAATGATCAAGTTAAGAAGAAAGCGCGGGGACTCACATCTTCTAAAATGAGGAACCACTGACGTGATCGGTTGATTTGGGCAACAAATCGAACCCGACTTAGGGATGACTATTGAGTGAATGTCGTTGGGGGACTTATATCAACTCAAGGATGGTCAAAAAATAATTTTATTTTTTTTAGTTTATTTATTTTGATGGATTCTATTGGTTTGCGATGGACTGCACTGAGTAGGGGCCATGGTGGCCAAGGCCTAACTCAAATTTACCAATCCAAAGGGAGTAGTCTACCAACCACAAGGTAGGACTATCTAACTAAAGGGGTGCCTTTTAGTTTGCAAAGGTCAAGTCTTAAGAAGAAAGCGCGGGGACTCGCATCTTCCAAAACAAGAAACCACTTGGGTGATCGGTTGCTTTGGGCAACAAATCAAACCCGACCTAGGGCTGACTATTGAGTGAATGCCACAAGGGGACTTAAATCAGCCCAAAGATAGTCAAAATTAATTTTATTTTTTAGTTTATTTATTTTGATGGATTACGTTGATTTGTGATGGACTGCACTGAGTAGGGGCCATGGTGGCCTAGACCTAACTTAGATTTACCAATCCAAAGAAAGTGGTCTACTAACCATAAGTAGGACTATCCAACCAAAGGGGTGCCTTTTGGTTTACAATGGTCAAGTCTTAAGAAGAAAGCTCGGGGACTCACATCTTCCAAAATAAGAAACCACTAGGGCGATTGGTTGCTTTGGGCAATAAATCGAACCCGCCCTAGGGCTGACTATTGAGTGAATGCCGTTGGGGGACTTAAATTACCTCAAGGATAATCAAAGATTAATTTCATTTTTTTAGTTTTTTTATTTTGATGGGTCTCATTGGTTTGCGATGGATTGCACTGAGTAGGGGCTATGGAAGCCTAGACCTAACATATATTTACCAATCTAAAGGGAATAGTCAACCAACCACATGGTAGGACTATCAAATCAAGGGGGTGCCTTTTAGTGTGCAATGCTTAAATTAGGAAGAAAGCGCTGGGACTCACATCTTCCAAAATAAGGAATCATTGGGGTGATTGGTTGCTTTGGGCAATAAATCGAACCTTACCTAGGGCTGACTATTGAGTGAATGTCACTGGGGGACTTATATCAACTCAAGGATAGTCAAAGATTAATTTTATTTTTATAGTTTGTTTATTTTGATGGATTCCATTAGTTTGCGATGGACTGCACTAAGTAAGGGCCATAGTGGCCTAGGCCCAACTAAGATTTACCAATCTAAAGGGAGTAGTCTACCAACCACAAGGTAGGACTATCTAACAAAAGGGGTGTCTTTTGATTTGCAATGGCCAAGTATTAAGAATAAAGCATGGGGACTCATATCTTCCAAAACAAAAAACCACTAGGGTGATCAGTTGCTTTGGGCAACAAATCAAACCCGACCTAGGGCTGACTATTGAGTGAATGCTGGTGGGGGACTTAAATCAACTCAAGGATAGACAAAGATTAATTTCATTTTTATATTTATTTTAATGGGTCTCATTGGTTTATGATGAACTGTACTGAGTAGGGGCCATGGAGGCCTAGGCCTAACTCAGATTTACCAATCCAAAGGGAGTAGTCTACCAACCATAAGGTAAGACTATCCAACCAAAGGGGTGCCTTTCGGTATGCAATGGTCAAGTTAGGAATAAAGCGGGGACTCACATCTTCCAAAATAAGAAACCACTAGGGTGATTGGTTTCTTTAGGCAACAAATTAAACCTGATCTAGAGCTGACTACTGAGTGAATGCCATTGGGGGACTTAAATCAGCTCAAGGATAGTCAAGATTGATTTCATTTTATAATTTGTTTTGATGGCTTCCATTGGTTTGTGATGGATCACACTATGAAGGAGCTTATTTCAGCCTAGACCTATCTCAGATTTACTGAACCAAAGGGAGTAGCTTTCCCGGCTGATGGAAGAACTATCTGACCAAAGGAGTGCCTTTCAATTTACAATGATCAATTCAAGAGAAGAAAGCTAGGGGACTCACATCTTCCACTACAAAAGACCACTAGGGTGATCAGTTTCTTTGGGAAACAAATTGAATCTGACATAGGGCTACCCATCAATTTGTGACAGTCATGCTAGAAAGAATGCGTCATAGTCTTACATCTTCCAAAGCAGAATGACTGTCGGGGTAACCTGCTTGCGGCAAAAAAAATTGAACCTGACCTAAGGGTGACTATGGAGTGAGTACCGACCTGGGGATTTATCTCAACTCAAGTAGTCAGGCAATTCCAATAAAGAGTTCTGCTAACAGTTCCTTAAAGATAAGACGCCTCATTGAGAAAAGGGGCCCTTTGGGGGCTTGAATTCCTAATCCACAAGCGAATTAATTTTATTTATTTATTTTAGTTTATTTTAATGTGGACCATGTTGGTTTGCGAGGGATTAGACTAAAAAGGAGCTTATATCAGCCTAGACCTATATCAGATTTACTAAACCAAGGAAGAGTCTGCACATCCGCTGAATAAATTCTCCAACCACAGGGGTGGCTACTAGAAAAGGGGAACTGTCCAATCCAAGAGTAACCTAGGTAGTGTCTAAATGGCGTCGCAAAGAATGTGATTCAAATAAAATTCTCGCAGGGGATGGTGCCACTAAAGGCTTAATCTAAAACTTTGGAGAAGTTGACATGGCTAGTCATATATCAAATAAGTATTCGGTGTCCAACTCAAGAAGAAAGCGCTGGGACTCACATCTACCAAGAGTAGTGTATCCACCGGGTGAGTCGCTGTCAGCATAGCAAACATCAACCAACTTAAGGTGCCCTTTGATTCGCAACAATCAGTCTAGGAAGAAAGCTCGGGGACTCACATCCTCCTAAAGCGGAACTGATTGCTGAGATAGTCTATCTTCAACTCGACAGGTGTCATCTGACCTAGGGCGACTATTGAGTGAATGCCGCTGGAGGACTTATATCAACTCAAGAGTAGTTAAGAAGAAAGGAGCCTCTAGGGGACTTATCCTAAACCTCAAATATACTCAACCTAGTTAGTACATGATAGCTAGTTTAAGAAGAAAGCACGGGGACTCACATCTTCGTAAGCAAAGTCAACGTGAGGTAGCTTACTGGCTGGGAAGTGAATCCTATCATACTAACAAGGCGCTCATTGGTTTGTAATGGTCAAGTTGGGAAGAAAGTGCGGGGACTCACATCTTCCAAATAAGTGATCACTGGGTGACATACTAGCAAAGTAACATGTAGACTCGACCTAGAGCAGCTAATGAGTGAGTACCATAAGGGCTTACTCCCACATCAAAGTAGCCCAAGATAAAAGATTTGTGTTTGTTTTTGTGCATGTGTTAAAAGGAATAAGATGCCGCTTGGGTTCTCTCACACCTACCTTAAACACGTTGGGGAGTTTGATGAAATGGTGCCACGGATGGCAACCGAGAATTCCAACTAAGAAAGAATGCCACTCGGGTTCTCTTACGCCTAACTTAGTTGTGCTAATCGAAATAGGATGCCTCTTGGGTTCCCTCACACCTATTATAATAGCATCAGGAGATTATATTTGTGTCATGAAAGAGGGATAGGATACCGCTGGGGGACTCTTACACCTATCCTAAACACATCATGGCAGATTCGCAAGACAAGCAAACAACGCTTTGAAAGAAGAGAAGATTTTGATGAAATGGAATCAGATTTTGTTTGATTGATAGAATTATTTTTAAACATGATTTTTTTATAGGTAATACTTCTTCAAATAAACCCCATTAATTGGAAACATCGGGTGTTCCCCTTTACAATCAATAAGCTGATAAGATCCTCCTTGGTAGGGCTTCTCTATGACATAGAGGCCTTCCCAAGTGGGTTCAAACTTGCCTCCCATCTTTCGATGGGCAACAATTGGTCTCCTTAGGACTAACATAAGTTCTTCTACTTGGAAAGACCTACTAGGGTAGACCAGCTTGAATTATTTTGGCCTTGTACAACTTGAGGTTCTGGCACGCCCGTAGGCAACTCTCCTCCAAACCTTCAAGCTCTTCTAATGGCAACTTTGCATTCTGCTCTATAGTTAACCCAATGCTATCCTTAGTGATAGGAGTTGAACTTCTAAAGGTAGAATGGCTTCAAACCCATACACTAAGAAAAATGGGATAGATTGAGTTGGAGTTCGGTATGTAGTGCGGTAAGCTCACAAGGCTTCAACCAACTTCTCATTCCACTGCTGCTTGTTGTTACCAAGTGTCTTCTTCAGTATCTAGATAAGAGTTTTTTTGAATGCTTCTACTAAGCCATTTGCTCTGGGGTAGTAGATGGTGTAGTATCTCCAATCTATATCATGTCTTCTAGCAAAGTTGTTGATCTCTGTGCTTTTGAATGCAGTATTATTATCATATATAATTCATCGAGGCACCCTTAACCTATATACGATATGGTTCTTGAAAAATTGAAGCACATGCTGAGTTGTGACCTCTCTGAGTGGGATTGCCTTCATCCACTTGGAAAAGTAGTCAATGGTAGCTAAGATGAACTGGTGACCCTTGGAAGAAGGAGGATCGATCGAACCCACAATGTCAGAACCCCAACACTCAAATGGCCATGAAGCCAATGTAGGGTGTAGAATGTTGGGTGATTGGTGGAGGACCACCCCTTGTACCTGACACTGATGGCATCTCCTAGCTACATCCATGTAGTCTGTAATCATCGAAGTCTAGTAGTATCCTAGTCTCTTGATCTTCATCTTCATCTTTGGATCGGATTTATGTGCTCTGCATAGACGTGAATGTACCTCGGTTATAATGCCATGGGCTTCATGTTTGTCTAAACAGCGTAACCACATTTGGTCAAA
Organism: Cymbidium sinense; assembly: GCA_021442155.1. Lineage (NCBI taxonomy): Eukaryota > Viridiplantae > Streptophyta > Magnoliopsida > Asparagales > Orchidaceae > Cymbidium > Cymbidium sinense. The sequence continues at coordinate 135,876,249 of CM038216.1, forward strand.
GGATTGTCGGTACAGGGTGCCATCTACGAGAGTGTATGAAAGAGCTCTCTATTTCACCTGATGGGCTTGTGAGTTTTCTTGAGGTAGTTTGCCAGTGTTCAAATAGTATATGAACAGTTGCCTACAATCCAGCTCCTCATCCTTTTTGGAAATGACAACCTCCCCTTTAAGAGAAAGCCTCTCAACAAGTTCAGCGTCAATAAGGGACATGACTTGTCTATTTTGGACCCTAATTGAAATGGACTCATCTTTTGGACATGCCAATTCTGTGGCAACTTTGGCCAAGGCATATGCTAATACGTTCTCTACACGAGAACCTTGTATATGGTGACTTCAGGAATTTGGGCCAATAACTTCATGGTATACTCATGGTAATGATGAAGCTTGGGTTTGAGAACCTTATAGGACCCAATAATCTGATTGATGACCACTGAGAATCCCCAAAGATGTTGATGCTCTTGACACTAACTGTGATAGCTAACTCTAGGATAGCAATCAAAGCCTCATACTCAGCTTCATTATTGGTGCGGGGATTGGAAAGATAGTATGAGAATCTCATCATATTATGGTCTCGAGTTAGGAGAACTATTCCTACCCCTACATTTTCGGAAGAGTAGATCATGGTGTTTCCCATTTATGAAAAGAAGCTGCACCATCAAAATACATCTCCTATTGGCAGTTGTCAACCTCCCCAAAGTTCATGATTTATTCATCAGGGAGATCGTCACTAAGCGGAGAATCAATATAAAGTGGGTATGCTACTAAGAAGTCCGCAAGTGCTTGTCCTTTTGCCACACGGAGGGGTACGAATGTGATATCAATCTGAGAGAGAACCATGGACCATCATGCCAACTGTCCAGATAGCATTGGCCGTGTCATGAGATACTGTAGCGGATTGGTTCTGTAGATTAAGTTCACCTTATGAGAAAGCATATAGTGCCATAGTTTTTGGGAGGCAAAGATCAAAGCTAGGCAATGTTTCTCAATAGGTGGATAGTTCACTTCTGCAGGAATCTGACGACGACTGAGATAGTAGGGAGCACTCTCCTTTCCTTAGTTGGCTTGGGCCAACAGAGCACTGCGAGAGTCATCCAGTGGTGTAGAGAATGAGTGGCCTGTCTGGGATAGGGACTACTAAAACTGGCGGCTTCACCAAATACTGCTTGATATCTTCAAAGGCATGCTGACACTTGTCATCCCACTTGAACTTTGCATCCTTTTTGATAAGTGCTAAAAATGGATTGCATCTCCCCGATAGGTTAGAGATAAAGTGTCTCAAATATGCCAACCATCCTTGGAATGATCTGAGTTGAGTTAAGCTTTTAGGAGGTGACATTTCTAAGATAGCTTTGATCTTTTTAGGATCTATCTCAATTCCCTGATGTTAGACAACAAACCCAAGGAATTTCTCTGAAGCTACTCCGAATGCACACTTCAGGGGATTCATTTTGAGGTTATATTATCTTAACCGTTTGAAAACTACTCTCAAGTCCTTTTCTCTGCTTTTGACTACTACATCATCAATATAACACTCAACCTGATGATGGATGAATTCATTGAAGATCTGAGTCATGGCCCGCACCAGCATTTTTAAGGTCGAAAGGCATGACCTTATAATAAAAGATTCTAATCGAGGTTTAGAAAATGGTATTTCTTTCATCTTCTGGAGACATCTTGATTTGGTTGTAGCCAGATGACCTATCCATGAAAGAGAACACTACATAAGATGAGGCGATGTCCACCATTAATTTTGGTATAGAAAGAGGAAACTCATCCTTAGGACATGCCTTATTTAAATCCTTGAAATCGATGCAAATATGAATTTGACCATTCTTTTCTTAATCGATACAACAGCAACTGTAGGATATTTTCTTCCACGATGAAACCGATCGATCGCTTTGACTTTAGAAATGACCTGTTGTTCGATTTCTAGTCACATGCATTTAGGAGCTTGCTTGATAGGGTCAGCGCTAGGATCTATTGCTAGTTTGTGGACTGCTACATCAGGAGATAATCCGAGCATCTCTTCATAACTCTATGCAAAGTAATCCTTAAACTCAATCAATAGCCTGACTAAGTCATTGGTTTCTTCTTCATTCAACAATGAACTGATGTACGTTGGGCGTGGATTTTCTTCTATCCTGAGGTTAATTTCTTTAAGCTTGTCTATTGTTGAATGGATTTCCTTTTCAAATTTTGGGGGTGCATCCTTGATTTGGAGATCATCTGGATCATCTAAGGTTTCTAAACACACATTCTCATAAGAGTTGGTGTTGTGTGAAAAGAACTTATCAGACTCCAAATGATTGGTGACAACTAAGCAGTAATCATCATCATCAACTGGATCCACTGTACCGAATCCTAGTTCTTCTCTTGATTGTGCTTCCCTGCCTGTATTGTGCCACAGCTTCTTAAAATACTATGACCTGTGCCTGGACCATGTATGAGGAACCAAACTTTTCTGTATAAGATTATGAACATAAGGCGAGTAAAAGTCAAATGGTAATTCTATTAATTCTTTAAATGAATCCTCCTCAAGTTCTACATCAACTTCAGAACTTGAGGATGATGATCCCAAAAAGAATCTCTTTGAGTTCATATCATTGGAAGACTTAGGAGCTTCCTTAACTACTAAACCTTCAACTTTTTGAGATGAAAGTGAGGTTAGAGCTAAGGTTCCCAACTGCTGCTTAACAGTCTCACATAAAACTGATTCAAATACGTTGCTTTATTTGGAGCCCTAGTCTTCATCATTGTCTGGATCGAAAGTCACCTCCAATGGAATCTACTGAGAGGGATTGGCTGGTATGCTAATCACATTAGACTCATCCTCTGAGCTAGATTCCAAGTCTATGTGAATAGTAGGGGTACTCATATGAACTAGAACATAACCTCAGTTGGCTGATGGCCAACCAGGGGGTCTTCCACCTCTGAAACTACCTCTATTTTTGCCTCTGCCCCTGCCTAGTGGAGGTTGAGTCATTCTACCCACATGTCCATTTGATGGAATGAACTGTCGATGGAATGTGAAATGCGGCTCTATTTCTTCTTCAATTTCCCTTTCTTGTTCACTTAGATTTTCATTTTTCTTTTCTTTTTTCCTTTGCTCTTTCTTTGTCTTCATTTTTTCTTTTGTGTTTGAATTTTGTCCAAGTTCACGAGAAAGGGTATTTTGAGGAAGATAGTAGGTCATATCCTCATAAATCTCAACCTCTCTAAATAAAAATGGCTTTTCATCTCCATTGACACGGTATTCAATCCCATCCTTTCTGAACTTGATGTTATGATGGAAGGAGGATGGAATTATCTTATTCTGATGTATCCAAGGCCTACCGAGCGAAGCAATGAATGAAGTATTCGAATCAATGATGTAAAACATGGCTTTAGTTTTCCAGTCACCTATCTCCAAGGGTAACACTATGAAACTTAAAGCTGGCTCACCTTGTTCATTGAATCCTCTCAACATCATCTGATCTCCTCAGAGTGTGGAGATATCGATCTTCAAATAGGCAAGGGTCTTTTAGACTCATAATGTTCACGGATGCACCTGGATCGATGAGAACTTTGACAAATCTAAATATTTCCATGTCCACTATGTTGTAGAGGGGACGGTTGTGCTCCATGTCCCCCAAAAGAAGGTCTTCATCTATGAAAATGATCCCATGGGCTTCTTTTGTGTAATGTGCCTCTTCACCAATAGTGGTCAGCTAAGCTAAGCATATTTTAGGATCAAGAAGAGCCTTAATTAATGATTCTCTCATCTCTTTAGATAAGACAAGGGCATCGTATATGCATAACTTAGATGAAAACTTTCATAGGTGAGAGAGGACATTGTAGTCCACCTTGGGCTAATCATCCACAAGCATATCTAAGGGTGGAGCATCCTGTGGAGGGGCTTCTTGATCCTCTGTACTAATGACTTATTTCCCTCTATCTTGAGGTGCTACCATAGGAGGTAGAACCTTGCCACTACAGAGGTTGACTTCGGTGATCTCTTGTGGCAGGGTATTAGAAGATTCTACCTGCACATCTGGCTCACCTGCAGCTTCTTCTATGGGACCCTCAGAATCGAATGATTCCAAGTCTATCTCAAGAGGGAACCTGTATTTTTCAAAGTAAGAAAATCCAACTCTGAATCAGAAAGAGGAAGACTGAAATTGTTATAGCTATTTTGACTAGAAGAGTTATCATTAAGAATAGAAGTAGACAACCCATTAGAAGTGGCACTGATGTAATTCAAGCTAGCTTTATTCTTCAATTTCTTGAATTTGATAGGAGATACAAAGTATAAGTCAAGTAAAGTAAGAGGGGTAAGAGATTTGAAGCTCTTATCCCCCGATATTGGCGTTCTACTAGTAGAAGAAGAAGAGCTAGTTGAAGTAGGAGAAGTGTGATGTGCAAGCAAGAGACGAGGCTAGAGTGCCTCTTGGGCTATCTCGGGATGGCACTTGTTGTTGCTACTACTGCTAAGCTCCCCCCTTTCCTTGAGTTAGCACTGTAAACTTGCAAACCTTCCTTGATGTTGGAGATTTGAGCTAACTCAGGCACCTGCAAGGAAAGTTTATTGATCTTCTGAATAATCTTTTTAGAGGTTTTGGATAAGGAAATATCCCAACCTTCTTTGGTTTTAGAAAGATGACAAGTATCCCCAAGGATTACTGATGGAACTGGATGATTATTCCATAAGGTATTCCTTCAGGATAACTATAGCACCAGTCTTGAAGCTATGTTCAAGCAGTCCTTGAAGGTGAAGCAATCTTTTAAAACATGACCTAGCATACGGTGGTAGGGGAAAAAGTTAGGATCATGGCTTTTACCCACTTCCTTCGCTCTCCTAGGTTCGGGTAGCTAAAAATCAGGCTTCTTAAGAGGTTCTTAAAGATCTTCTTGATTACCTTCCTATTAAATGAATAAGGCTTGTTAAGCTTATCTAAAAGAGTAGGTGGGCCATAGCTACTTGCCGGGGGATATGTGCATCATTGTTGCTGTTGATGTGGCTGAGGAGGCAGCGATGCGGGCTATGGAGGCTGCTGTGGTGGCCGGTAAAGCTGCCTCGATGGTGGTAGAGGAGGTGGAAGTGAATCCTGCTGAGGTCGTGGTCTCTCAGACTGATCTCTAGCTGGTTGCTTCCCCTTATCTACTACTATCACTATTCCTCGCTTCTTCTTATAAACCTTCTGTGGCTTTATCTTAGGCAACTGATCCTAAAAAGGTAATTTTTTGACCTCACCTTGTAGACTAACTGCCTTATTGATTAACTTCTCAAAAGTTTTGATAGTGAAGCCCTTAAGCATGAAGGCGACGGAGCTATGGATATTCTTTAGAAGAATCTCAATGGCATGCTGTTCAGATAGCTAAGACTTGCATTTCATACTCAAGTTACGCCATCTGAGAATATAGTCAAGAAAGGACTCACCTAGGTGTTGTTGTGCTACAACGAGATCGCCCACAGTGACCCTTTGTTGAGCTTCAGCAAACCTTTTGATAAAGAGTTGCTCCAACTTAGAAAATGTCTTTATTAAACTATTTGGAAGTTCAGCATACCAGTCAAAAGCTATCCCCACTAAGCTACTGACGAAGAGGCAGAATAGTAAAGTGTTGCTACCACCAGTGTTGCAATAACTAGCTCTGAAATGTGTGATGTGCTGCCTCGGGTTTCCACTACCATCAAAACTCTTGAAGAAAGGTGGGACGAAACCCTTGGGATATTAGACTGTATCAAATTCCTCCGGGTAGGGTCTACCCTTTGGAACTGATGATCCTCCCCAGGCTTGAGCCAACGCTTCCTTCACCTGTTGTTCAACCATAGACTTTATATTTTTTCCTTATATGGAGGTACTTTCCACTACCTTCCTATTCATGCTGGTGCTACCTTGCTCTAATGGAGGTACGATCTTGGCTGGGTCCAAGACATGCACCAATTCTGGCTGACTAGTCTAAGCTATGATAGGATGAATAGTTGGTGCTTGTTTCTAGAGTACTGAGACTACTGCTAACAAGTCCTCAAACTGCCTTTCCATCATATTTATCTTTTCATCTTTCTATTTTATTTGTGCTAGGAGGTGTTGGTGCGAGTGGGCTGTGTCTTCCTGCTTGGCCTCATCACCTTCCATAGCCTGCTGCTCTCTGAGGATGGATCCTCTAGTATCTACCATGCAAACCCCTATTGAATCTCCCAATAAATCATTTTCGTTGAGATCAAAGCTAATCTTCTCCTCATCAGACTAATCATACCCTTGAATTTCTTTCTTTTCCATAAGATAATGTGCTACTATGTCCACTAGAGAATGATTAATCTGAACAGGCACAAATGACTTTGGCTGACCGGTGTGATTACTGTCATGTACTGAGAGGCATTGAACCTCCCCTGCTGCTGGAGAATCAATCCTGTGAGGACTGTACCCACTATAAGAGATGCACTCCTGACTGTCACTGTCTCTGAAAGGGGTGACACTCCTAGGAGGATCTACTATCATGGGTGCAACTGGGCTGTCATCTAATCCCTCTGCAACTGCTGCAACCATCTCTAGATCCTGCTGCACCAATGGACGGGGGGTAGAGCGGTGTGGTGGAGACACCTCTGACTCTCTCAGAACAGGGACCCTCCTGTTGTGATGGGTCATCCCCGTAAGCAGAATATTGTCTATGTGATCAACTCGGACAGCTCGCCGATAAGGAAAATCAATGAGTACAGAGGCTACTGACTACCGACCAAACCTCCGCCTCTCTTGGCTAGTGATATGAATGGTAGTGCGTGCCTCCCTAGCCCTCTCCTGCCGTAGATGTTCCCCACGCTGCGGGGGATGACAGATCTTAAGTCAAATTGAGCCCCGGACTCAGAACATTCATAAGCTCTGCCAACCTGGTGTAGAACTAAATGGAGGCCGGCGTAAGACCTCCTATTATGGCTAACTGCAAGCTAAAATCAAACCGCTGGTGGAGGTGAAGTAAGGATCTTCCTAGAATCCTCTATCAGACCCAGAGAGAGGATGAAATGGGTTATCTATAACCAGTGGGGAAATTAGAGTGGGCAACTCCTCCACAACTGACTGTGTAGTGGCCTCCATCTCCCTGGCGATGCGTGTATGGTACCACTTAATCATGTAATTTTTGTTCCTCCTCTGAGTCATGGTAGGGTGAGTGGAGTAAGAACTAGACCTAACCTCAAAATATGACGAGATAATCTCTGGGATCATAGGAGTCTTACCCTTTGAGGGTGCTAATGAGTGGGTGCTAGCCCTCACTAGGGCAGGACAAGAAATGGCTGGACACACTAGCACTGTCATAGATGCTATCATTGCCATTAACACTGTTATAGAAACTGTCACTGCTTTCCTCTTTAATGAGGGGATATCAGAGTCTGATGGCTAGTCAATCTGAATGATCGACTTCTGCCCGGCCACTGCGGTCCTGCTAATAGTTGTGAGGGGAGTGCCCTCACAAGTAATCCTTGGCCCCTCAAAACCTCATCCGAAATGAATGAGGTGTGCGTAATCAGCACAGGGAAGGCTGGCCTAATCCAGGGCCAAGTCCATGTCATAAGGGAAGGTAAACACATACTTTCGAGAAGCCATAACAATCAACTATAACTGAAAAATTGAACTGAAGTTACAACTGAGACTGATGTTGAATGAGAGTCTGCAATATTAAAAACAAACTTGGATCAGATTTTTGTCTTGTTGATTTCTGAATTTGAATTTAAAATTTGAACCCACATCCAATATCTTGGAAGTGTTAATGGGGTTCAAATGAATTTAGAGAAGATTTAGAGATTTGATTGGTGTTGATCTCATTTTTAGGATGAGTTCTCAACCCCTCCATCTTAGACATAGGATTCCTCTTATACTTTAAGAGTTCCTTAGTGTTAAGACACTTCTAGTGATTAGGTGGACACTCAACCTTGCCTTGAGACTTAGAAGGGTTAGCCATAGGAATAGGACATGCCCTAGGGGTGTTAGAAAAATTTCTCTACCCTTAGCTTGAACCATTCCTCACCTTCCTTCCTTCAAGTCAAACTCCAAATAAATCCTAATTGATTTTCTCAAATTCCAAATCAATTTTATTTAATTTTCTCCAAACTCAAATCAATATCATATGATTGGAATCCATGATTGAAACTTATGATTGAAACCCATGATTGAAATTCCAAGTTTGAAATATTTCCTAAGTTCTTTGATCCCCTCTTATGGACTTAGCCTAAATTAAATCAAATTAATTCAAATTCATAAAATTTTCTCATAACTCATTTATATTCTCATTTATATTCACATATATAAATGAAATATAAATTCAAATCAATCAAACTAAATCCAAAATTCAAATCCAAAATTCTAAATCATTCTCAAGTCCTTTAATCCTCCCTTAAGAATTTAGCCTAAGTCTTGTTCAAATCAATCAAATCCTAGAAATTTTCTCATAACCCATTTATATTCTCATTTAAATTCACATATATAAATGAAATATAAATTCAAACAACCAAAACCAAATCCAAAGATCAAACCCAAATTCATTTAAAATCTAACATAAGTCTTTCAAGTCAAAATCTTGAACTTAGCCAAATCAAGCAAAACCCTTGATTTTTCTTCATAATTCGATGAATCCTTCAATCATGAATCCAAATATAAATACAAACTTCAATCACTTAACAAAAACTCAATTCAAAAATCAAGCCAAAATCAAACTCATGTTCACCCTTTGAACTTTCAATTGTCAAATGAATCAAAACCCATTTGACTTCAAACCACTTGCAAATGGATTTATATTTCAATCATAAGTTCATATACAAGTTCAATCAAACTCAAATCAAGCTTTGACCAAGCCATTTGACCTACTTAGGCTCACTTGACCCAAAGTGACTTAAAGTATCCTTATGAGCCAAATTCTAATCCTAACCAAATTTGATTGAACTAAGTCTACCTAAACCTATCATCATGATCAACAATCATCATGACATGATCAATCAATCAAATTGGGTCAAACCAAGTCAAACCTAATGGTTGACCAAGTCAACACATAGCCAAAATGAAACCCAACATAGCTAAAATCCACCATAGGCCAAATTGATTGAAACCATTGATCAAAGTTCATTCATGATCAATGTTTGAACTTGACCATGTCAACATTTGAGCCTAACCTAACCCAATTGGTCACTTGACCTAATTTCACCCAACTTGACCTAAAAAGTCTAAATGAGTCAAAACTTGATCTAAGCCAAATTAATTAAAACAAATGGGTCAGGTTCATTCCAAAATGATTGTTGAACTTGATCAAGCCCTAATTGGCCAACTAGACCTAATCTAGCCCAATTGACCATGAACCCAACTTGACCTAAAGGGTCGTATTAAGACAAATGCAAACTTAGCCAAAATTGATTAGAAACAAAGATACCAATCCCTTTCATATGACCAACCAAACATGAACCAACCCTTGACCTAACCCAAATAGGTCAAATGAGTCAATTTGGTCAACTTAACCCATTTGACCTAAATGAACTTAAATGAACCAAATTCAAACCTAAACTAAATTGAATCAAACCAAAGCCACCAAAACATTTCAAATGGTTATATGAACTTGACCAACCCTTGGTTTGACCTAATTTGACCAATTGGTCAACTTGACCCAAGTTCACCCATTTTGACCTAAATGGGTCAACATGAGCTGAATCACATTAAACCAACTTCAAATTCAATGAAACTTGACCAAACCTATTTTCTCATCATATCAAACATACCCAAACTAAAATCAAGGTCAAATGACCATTTTATCCCTAGGCTATAGGGTAAATTTTGGCCAATTCCACTTGGAATTTGGTCAAATCATCTTCATAACCACTTGGCACTCTCTTAGTGGATCAAGTGAACACTAGGGAGAGTGGTGCACCCAACCCAATGGGTTTGGGTCAGCCCAACCTAGCCCAATGGCCAAACCAAGCACATTCTTTGAAATGGCCATATGGAAATCATGCTTCAACTCAATTCAAGCACATGGCCACCTCACCCACTTCTTCCCTGCCAAAACTGAACCACATGCAATTTAAAATAGCCTAATAAACCCACTAAATTAAGGAAATTTATCAAAAATGGCATGGAAAGCTTCGGTCGTCTGATTGCTATAGGGGGAGATATACTCCCCCTAATTCATTTGATTCCAACGTTCCACAATTCGATTGAACTTAGGGAAGTTAGAGAAGAAATTCCTCAGCCTCCTCAAGCTTCCTAGAGTGAAATCAAACTTCATCTTTTTGATTTTCATAGTGTGAAAATAGGGGAGCTCCACCGAAAACCAAATTCACCCCACACTCAAAACCAGTGCAATTCCCTTTGTACACTCCCTCAGGGACCCCAATCAAACTCACCCAAGCTCTTTCCTAAGTTCATAAGGCAAGGGAGGAGCCATCTTAATCAAGACTAAGCTCATGGCATAGGAGAGTTGGCCTATAGAAGCATCCACTCAATTTCAAGAGCTCAACCCTTCAGCAAAGCTTCATCTCAAGCAGACGAAGCTCCTCCAAAGGAATCAAGCGCTGATGAGGTTAGCCATTTTTCGTGCTTAATCTAGCTATGGTTTGGAGCTTTGTGAAGTGATTTTTAATCCCATAGAATTTTAGCAGTTAGATGTAATATAGGTTGCATGTTGATGGTATGGGTTGATTTTCATCCCAATCCAAACATGGACGGTCTCCATGATTCACAGAGAGCGGCAGGGATGGATCTCTGGCTGTCCATCCGTGCATTTTTGCCTAGATTAAAACACATAATATTCATATTTTCCTCCCTCAGATCCGTGACTTTAATCTCAACCATCCGATCCTTAATCGAATGACTGAGGAGAAAGCACGTAGCGCAGCCGCCATGCGACGCTACGATGTGATGGGTTAAATACCCAATCTCGTCGTGCCACATATAAAGCGCATGCCGCCTCAACAACGCACGTGGCACCAACGGGATCAATAATATAATTAGGGATTAAATAATTTCTAATTAATCACCAAACCTTCTAAAATTCATATCTAAGTATAGAAAAATTAGAAAAATATGAAATAAATTGCATATAAAAGATAATTGAATATTCTAAAATTAATTTCAATGGATTTTGAATAGTTTTTTCTCTAAATTTGGGTTTTATTGGGAATGTTAATTTGCTAATTACCCTTTAATTACTCCTCTGATTAATCCCAAACTTTTTTTTCTTAATTAGAGGGATGACTCTGCCTCCTCTAATTTTCTTGGGATTTATTGGTGGCTTAATTAGGGGAATTGCTAGTTCATTCCTTAATTACTCCCTTAATTTAATTAAGCTTAATTTAGGGAATAATTAGTGGTTTAACCCTCTTATTGAGTCAATTAAGTTTTGATTAAGTGAATGTGAGATTTAGGGAATAAATTTGAGATACTTTCCTTGAGATATTCCCTAAACCCCCTTTTCTTCTTTAATCCATCCTTAATTAAGGGTTAATTCACTAATTACCACCTTAATTAATTTCATAAAATTCTAAAACTTTTTAGAACTTAATTAATCTATCTTGGATAGATGATTAAGTGTTTTAGAGCCTAAGTATATTAAGGAAATCAAAACTCAACTCATATGTGTGAGGGGAGGTTATGAAATTACTTAAGTTGAAACCCCTTAGTTTAATTAATCATTAATCATGAGCCAAATTGCATTAGGCCATTTTCTTCTTAGGTGCATTGCAAATTTAAATTTCTTGTGAGATTTTATGTCATCTCATTGGCTGATAATTATTTGATTAATTATATTAAGGTGGTATAGGTAAGGGGTAATTAACATGTATAGTTCATACCTTAACCTAAGCGACTTATAAAAAATCTTCTAATCACTTAAAAATTAAACTAAAACAACCAACAAATGTGGCGATGAGTTAGGAATAGCAAACTTACCTCACATCTTTTAAATTAAACCAAACTCATAACAAAATCAAACCTTCCTTAAAAATAATTTGATTTGCTTTAAGCTTTCTTATTTCATAAGATTATCCTTAGGAATTAATTACGGTGAATGTGTTTACTTGCTTTCATCAATTGATCTCTTTTATTGCATGCTAAATTTGTATGTCATGTGAATTTCATGCATTTAGGCCTTTCTAAAATCAAAATTAAAATGAAATGTTTTCTTTATGTCAAGTTGCATGTTTTGGCTAAAATAGAAATATGAGTGGCTATTATCACTATTAAATTCCAAATTATTTTCAAAATATATGAATCAATTACCAAAACTGAAAGTGTGATACTTATAATTTATTTATAAGTTTGCATGTGAATATAAAAATGTGTCTTATGTTTGTTTCCTTTCTTTCTTTTTAACATGGACTTGGGTAAGATTTGTAAAGTCTATAATTCTTTTAAAAAAGAACATAACATTCGCTTAAATCTACTCTTATCCCATTCCATGTTATAACCTAAGAAAGATCTTCATATTCACACATATAAATTGCATAAGTAAATCCAGAGTACAAATACAAACTTTTTGCATCCTTTTTTCCATCCATTTCTTTTGTACATATGCTTGTATTTAAGAAAAGTGGTATATTAGTTTAGACAACCTCGGGGTTGCGAGACTTTAAGTAGCCCTAAGTAGGTCTTGTACCTTACACTCCTAGTGCTAATACTGGTGTTGTACTCACTTATACCTTTTATACATTCATGTGTGCATGTGAAAATTAGATAAGAAACACCTTTTCCACTTAAAGAAAATCATGCATCATAAGCATTCAAATATTCTTAAGTAACTCACTTGGCATTCATCATAAAGTATGCTAAACATTCCCATTTGGTGTGTATAGATATGCTTAGGATTCATTCATATGCATGTTATACATGTTGGGAAAGAAATCAAGTAATGTATGTTTTGTGAATTTAATTCACTTTACTTAATCTTAAAATACCTTTCTTTTGAATAAGTTTATTTAGGGTTCATCTAAACTTAGAATTAATTAAAACACATAATAAAATATTCACTAAATAAAATTAAAATATGAATTCACTTTGGAAATTACCTAAGTTAGGGAAGGAAAGAGAAGTTTTCTTCTCTTTCCCTCTCTTTACAACTTAGTAATTAATTGTAGGATTCACTTGAACCTAATCAAAATACAAAATAAAATCAACCCAAAACATCTAAACAACTAAAACGATACCCTCCTCTAAGTTGAACATTCTTCACACTTAGAAAATTATAATTTAAAGCCATAGCTAAGCATACCACACAAACCTTAAAAGCACACGCATTAGGCTAAGTCACCACTTCTAGCTTTAGGTTAGGATGGTGCATGGTTTGATGCTCTTATTTTATGATATAATATTTTAGACTGGATGTTAGGGTGTATGTGCATAGACTGAATGATAGGATGATTTAGTCTAACCATTATCTTCTGCAGGGGATTGTGCTTAAGGGGCACTGTAATAAATAAAAATATAAATGCTTTTGATGTGTAGGTGCTTATACCCTTAAGCATAATCCAATAGGCCAAGTGGACTTAGTCACCCATGTGTGGGGTGTTAAGTCCAATATACATGCTTGGAATTTGTATGGTTTGTTTTTGTTAATCTCTGTTTTGCAGGTATTAGTTAAATTTCAATTTTCCCTTTTCATGTAATTTTTGCAATTAGGATTTTAGAATGATTATTATAGGGATTAGGATGAGCATTGGCCATAAGATCTTATCTTATGTACCATGTGAAGCTTTTAGAGCATCCACCTTTCAACCATCCAAAAGAAGAAACCAAAGAAGAAAGAAGAAAGAAGAAAAGAAGAATGAAGAAATAAAGCTTGTAGACCCCCATAACAATGAATTCCTTACTTAATTGTATTTAATTCATTTCTAATCCGGGTTGTATAAGGGTAGAGCTCGGCTACCCAAGTTATTTTTGGATTTGTGCGGTGGTGCCCGACCACAAATGACCTCTTATTCTTGTACGTTAGCTTTATAAATTGATTGATGATTTGTTTAGCTTGTGCATTAAGATGACACATTTTTCTAGTTTATTCCTTATGTGATGTATAGCCTGGATGATGATTAGGCTCTTAGAGAAAAATAAATCTTCTACTAAATTTAATAATTTAAAATTAAAATAAAGAACTCATAACCTTACCTAAAGCTTAAGCTGAAAATTAAGATAAAAGAATTTGCAACCCCTTAGCTGGATGAGTGTTTCTTTTTTAAGATTATGCACTAAAGTATCTTGTTTCACTCTTGATTGGAGGGCTTCCACCTTTACCAGAGAAAATTGGCTTGACCTTTGAGAGCCATGGTGGAAACACACCTCCTCCCTTCTCGTTGATTTTGACCAATAATATTATTTCTCATGCATTAAGCATATGAATCCTATAGGCCTGAGTCAAAATGATTGTACAAAAAACTGAAAGTAAAATGTAATATTATTTGCATTAGATTTAGGTCATTACTCATACCCGTACATGATCTAGTCTATTAGGGAGTGAGTTTAAGGACTTAGTCTCTTTCTAAATAAATAACAGCTCAGTTATCTTACATAAAGCATATGACTTGTCTACATGAATTTAAAATTATAGGAGGAGTTAGTTGGAGGCCACCCCCAGGAGGTTGTAAGTCCAAGTAGTCGGGTAGTTTGTCCTCTCTTATGGAGGAAAATCAAATACCCATTTTCATTTTATATTTAGGTTATGTTTTTGGCCCTCGCCAAAGTTTTCTAGATTTAGGTTCTGAGATTGCTTCCCCCCCTTTGAGGGACATAAATATAAATCCTCACCTCTTAGGCATTTTCATAATCTTGTGTTATGGAATCATAGGCCCTAAATTTCTAATGAAAAATTTAACTCAAATAAATTAAATCAATTTCAAAAATCTAAAGCCCAACTATAAGATAGTTTGATATGCTCACTAAATTTCCTAGCATCGTGAACATCTCCTACTTATCTTTATTTAGCTTCGATAATAACTCTCTCTTTGATCAATCCAATTTGATCTTCCAAAATAAGCTAATTGATTCATAGTCCCACCCTATTGAAATCTTTAGAGACAACGATCATTTATCTTAATCAAGAGTATTTCTAAGGAATCCCCTTCCTTAGGATGTAATTAACTATGGGGGCTTGTCCCTGTAGGGAACTTAACAAACCTGATTTAAAATAAACCCTTCTATACTTTTTCATGTATAGTAGGGGAAGAATCTATGGTACATATGTAGACACATTGTCCTTAGGAGTCCTTATTCAGGTGATTAGGTCCATTGTAGGGTGGTGACTTTGATCTCTCGAGATAGTACACCTCTCCTCAATATCGCAGTAGATCACCATAACATGAATATCTGCAGATCTGCTTGACATCCCAACAAGGTGTATTTTATACATTTCTGTTTTCATTTATCCTTCCTTTTCCAAAAAGGGGGATAGATGGAAGGCAAGAATGTATAAAAATATTTTCACCACAATTGGAAAGAGGAATTTTTGAATATGAATCCACTTTCAATAAATTTGGGTATGTTTAGAATGGGTTCAAATATTTTTAGAAAGATGCATCCATTGGTTCATGTTTAAAATTAGATTTTGATTTGAGGACCCCTCCCTTTAATAAATTTGGGTATGTTAAAGTAAAGGGTCAATTAGTTTTTATTTTGGATTTGTGATTTTTGGAATTTGTTCACTTAGCAAATTTGAGTATGCTAAGTGAGGTGTTTAAAAATAATTATTTCTTTTTTCGTTCTTTCTTTGTTTGCTTTGTCTTGTGAATTATTTTGTGATTTGAAAAGAGAAATGGAATTTCTCATTTAACAAATTTGGGTATTCTAAATGAGGAAATCCAAGTGTGTTTTGTCTTTTGGAAATTTTTGAAAATAGGATTCTTAACAAATTTAAGTACGCTAAGAAAATCCTAATGTGTTTCTTTTGGTTTTAATTTATTTTTTTTAAAAGTAGGATCCTTAGCAAATTTAAGTATGCTAAGGGAATCATAATGTGTTTCTTTTTGAGAATTTTGATTTTTGAAAAGTATGATCCTTAGAAAATTTGAGTATAATAAGGAAATCCTAATGTGTTTCTTTTTTTTTTTTTTTTGAAAATTTTAATTTTGAAAAGTAGGATCCTTAGCAAATTTGGGTATGCTAAGGAAATCCTAATGTGTTATCTTTTTAAAAATTTTGATTTTGATTTTGAAAAAGGGAGACTTCACTTTAGGAAATTTGGTATGCCAAAATGAGGTTCCAAATATGTTTTAAAAAGTTTTATGAAATGGAGATTTCACTTAGCAAATTTGAGTATGCTAAATGAAATTCTAAAGGTGTTTCAAATTTTTATTTTGAAAAGGGAGACTTCACTTTTAGCAAATAGGGCATGCTAGAATGAAATCCCAAATGTGTTTTGAAGATTTTTGTGAAATGAAAATTTCACTTAGCAAATTTGAGTATGCTAAATGAAATTCCAAAGATGTGTTTTAAATTTTTGTTCTTTGGATTTTGAAAAGGGGAGACTTCACTTTAGCAAATGGGGAAATGAAGTTCCAAATGTGTTTTGAAAATTTTTGTTTTTATTGATTTTGAAAAGAGAGATTTCCATTTAAAAAATTTGGGTATGTGAGATGGAAATCAATTTTTGAAAGAGGAAATCTCGACTTAATCACATATGGAATATGTTAAGTGGGATTTCAAAGTAATGTCATTTTATTTGGAAATGAAATCTTCATTCAATAAATTTAGGTATATTGAATGGAGATGTTCATATGTGCTTTTGAAAAATTTATTTTTGATTTTGTTTGAAAACGAAACTTCCATTCAATAAGTATGGGTATATTGAATGGAGGGGTTTCATATGTGGTTTTGAAAATTTTATTTTTGATTTTGTTTGGAAAGGTGAAAATTCAACTTAACACATGTAAGATGTGTTGAATGGAATTTCAAGGTTGTATTATTTTTTTTTTTTGAAGATGTAACATCCATTCAACACATTTGAATGTATTGAATGGATAAACTTATCTTCAAATTTTGTGCTTTTGAAAACATAATTGTTGAAATTTTATTTTTGAAAATGAGGTTTTCACCAAAATGAATTGAGTGAAGAAGCTCATTGGAGCTTTTAAAAAATGTTATTGTTTGAATTTTATTTTTGTAAATAAGATCTTCACCAAAATGGATTGAGTGAAGAAGCTCATTTGTGCTTTTAGAAAATATGATTGCTGGAATTTTATTATTGTAAATTAGATCTTCATCAAAATGTATTGAGTGAAGAAGCCCATTTGTGCTTTTAGAAAATGTGATTGTTGGAATTTTATTTTTGTAAATGAGATCTTCATCAAAATGGATTGAGTGAAGAAGCCCATTTGTGCTTTTAGAAAATGTGATTGTTGGAATTTTATTTTTGTAAATGAGATCTTCACCAAAATGGAATTTTATTTTTTTAAAGATGATCCTACATATAACAATCATGAAGATTGTTAGATGAAGATGATTTAGGAAAATTTTTTGTGTAAAACATTTTATTATGTGCATTTTTCTTTTGAAAAGCAAGATTTTTATGAAGGAGTTATTTTGTCTTTATTATTTTAGAATGAACCTTTCCTTACCATAAAAATGGTAAGGATGAAGTCTTTGATTAATTCTTATTGATTACACTTTTTTTACCCATTCAAAAACCCAACGGGGGTTTGAAGACAAACATGGGGTGAGGCCCTAAAACCTAAATATGTTGGCTAGCTTAACTTAAAGATGAAATAAGCTAAATGCCAACAGAAATAAAGATAGTCTTGGATCCACACAAAAGTATAAACCCACTATTGATACTTAGAGACAATTATCATTTACCAAAGATGGAGAGAGGAACCTTCCCCATCGGAGTCGCTAGAAAAATCTGTGGTGAAAATTTTTCAATTTCTTCAAGAACGTATACTTCTATCTTCAAATCTATGTGGAATAAAATATGAAGATAGAAATATGCTTCTTTTATGCATTTGGACACCATGTAGATCCACAGATATTCTTATTAAAGTGATTGGGTATGACATTAAGGAGAAGTGTACTATCTCAAAAGATAGAAGTCACTACCTTACAATGGACCTAATCACCTGAATAAGGACTCCTAAGGATAATGGGTTTGCATGTGTACTAGAGATTCTTCCCCTACTTTACATGAAAAAGTAAAGCAGGGTTTATTTTAAACCAGGTTTGTTAAGTTCCCTGCAGGGGCAAGCCTCCATAGTTAATTACATCCTAAGAAAGGAGATTTCTTAAGAATACTCTCGATTAAGGTAAATGATAATTGTCTCTAAGGATTTCAATAGGGTATGACTATCAATCGATTAGTTTATTTTTGAAGATCAAATGAGATTGATCAAAGAGAGAGTTAATATCGAAGCCATGGATAGATAAGTAAGAGATGCTCATGGTGCTAGGAAACCTAACAAGTATCTCAAACTATCCTATGGTTAGGCTTTACATTTTTGAAATTGATTTAGTTTATTTGAGTTGAATTTTTCATTAGAAATTTAGGGCTTATGGTTCCATGACACAAGATTATGGAAATGCCTAAGAGGTGAGAATTTATGCTTATGACCCATAAAAGGGAGAAGTAATCTCAGAACCTAAATTTAGGGAACTTTGGCGAAGGCCAAAAGCATAACCTAAATCTAAAGCAAAAATGAGTATTTGGTTTGCCTCCATAAGAGAGGATAAACCACATGACTGCTTGGACTTACAACCGCCTGGGGGTGGCCGCCAACTAACTCCTCATGTGATTTTAAATTCATGTAGGCAAGTCATACGATTTATGCAAGATAGCTAGGCTGTTGTTTATTTAGAAAGAAACCAAGTCCTTAAACTCACACCCTAAGAGACCAGATCATGTAAGAGCATGAAAAATGACATAGATCTAATGCAAATCATTTTACATTTTTATTTTTTTATTTTTTATTTTTGGACAATCATTTGACTCTGACTTAAAGGATTCATATGCTTAATGCATGAGAAGTAAGATTATTGGCCAAAATCAACGAGAAGAGAGGTGTATTTCTACAATGGCTCTCACAGGTCAAGCCAAGTTTCTCTGGCAAAGGTGAAAGCCCTCCAATCAAGAGTGAAACAAGATGCTTTTGTGCATGATGTTATAAAAGAAATACTCATCCAGCTAAGGGGTTGCTAATTCTAAGGGGTTGCTAATTCTTTTATCTTATTTTTTAACTTAGGCTTTAAGTGAGTTTATGAATTCTTTATTTTTAATTTTGAGTTAATTAATTTGGTAGAAGATTTATTTTTTCCTAAGAACCTAATTGTCATCCAGGCCATACATCAAGTAAGGAAGAAATTAGAAAAAGGATGTCATCTTAATGCACAAGCTAAACAAAATATCACACATTTTATAAAGCAAATGAAAAAGAATAAAAGGTCATTTGTGATCGAGCACCACCACATAAACCCAAAAATAAATTGGGTAACTGAGCTCTATTGTTATACAACCTGGATTACAAATGAATTAATTTACAATCAAGCAAGGAAATTTATGTTATGGGGGGTCTTCATTCTTCTTTTCTTCTTTCTTCTTTCTTCTTTCTTCTTTCTTCTTATGGTTCTTTCTTTTGGTTCCTTCTTTTGGATGGTTGGAATGTGGATGCTCCAAAGGCTTCACATGGTACATAAGATGAGATCTTATGACCACTGTTCATCCTAATCCCCAATAACAATTATTCTAAATTCCTAATTATAAAATTTACATGAAAAGAAAAAGTAAATCTAAATAGCACCTGCAAAAATAGAGATTAGCTAAACAAATCATACAAATCCCAAGCATGTATATTGGACTAAGCACCCCACACATGGGTAACCAAGTTCACCCGGTCTATTGGATTATGCTTAGGGGTATAAGCACCTGCATAACAAAAGCATTTTATATTTTTATTACAACGCCCCTTAAGCACAATCCCCTGCAGAAAATAATGATTAGACTAAATCATCCTATCATTCATTCTACACATATTCACCCTAACATCTAGACTAAAACAAAACATCATAAAACAAAAGTGAACATCAAACCATGAACCTCCCTAACCTAAAGCTAGAAGTGGTGACTTAGTCTAACATGTGTGCTTTAGGATGTTTGTGCGGTATGCTTAGCTATGGATTTAAGGTTTGGATTTTATAAGTGTGAAGATGTTCAACTTAGATGGGTGGTTTCATTTAAGTATTTAGTTGATTTTAGTTGATTTTATTTTGTATTTTTATTTGGTTTAAGTGAATCCTACAATTAATTACTAAGTGTTGTAAAGAGAGGGAAAAGAGAAGAAAACTTCTATTTCCTTCCCTACCCTAAGTAATTTCTAAAGTGGATTCATGTTTGATTTTATTTAGTAAATGCTTTATTATGTGTTTTAATTAATCCTATGTTTATATTTTCACTAAGCAAACCTATTCAAAAAGAAAGGTATTTTAAGATCAAGTAAAGTAAACCAAATTCACAAAACACACATCACTTCATTTCTTTCTCAACATGTATAACATGCATATGAATGAATTCTAAGCATATCTATACATACAAATAGAAATTTTTATCATACTTTATGATGAATTCTAAGTGAGTTACTTAAGAAAATTTGAATACTTTATGATGCATGATTTTCATTAAGTAGAAAAGAGATTTCTTATCCATTTTTCACATGCACACATGTATGTATAAAACGCATAAGTGGGTACGGTGCCATTGTTAGCACCAAGGGTGAAAGGTACAAGACCTACTTAGGGATATTTAAATCCTCGCAACCCTAGAGTTTCCCAAACTAATATATCACTTTCCTTAAATACAAGCATATGTACAAAAGAAATGAATGGAAAATAAAGATGCAAAAGTTTGTATTGGTTTGTTTGATTTTGTTTATGCAATTTATATGCACAAGTGTGAATGTACTTCTTGATTAATAGCATAGGAATGAAAAGGAATAGGATTAGGCAAGTGTTGTGTTCTTTTCAAATGAACTATACACTTTGCCAAAATCCTATTCTAAACTATGCTAAAATGAAAGGGAAGGAAAGGTACACTATGCACATCTTCATATTTATATCCATATGCAAGCTTATAAATAATTATAAGTCACACACTTTCAATTTTAGGTGTTTGATTTATATATTTTGAAAATAGTTTTGAATTTAATAGTGATAATAATCATTCATATTTCTACTTTAGCCAAAACATGCAATTTCACATAATATAAATATTTCATTTTAATTTTGATTTTTGGAAAAGCATGAATGCATGAAACTTATATGACATACACATTTAGCATATTAGGAAAGAACTAAAGTGATGAAAGTATGAAAACACATTCACCCTAATTAATTCCTAAAGACAATCTTATGACATAAGAAAGCTTAAAGCAAATCAAGTTATTTTTAAAGAAGATTTGATTTTGTTTTGAGTTTCATTTAATTTAAGAAATGTGAGGTGAGTTTGTTGTTCCTAACTCATTCCCAAATTGTTTATTATTTTAGTTTAATTTTTAGGTGATTAGATCAATTTTATGCTTTGGTTAGGTTAAGGCATGAATTAAATATGTTAATTATCCCTTACCTATACCACCTTAGCATACTTAATCCAATAATTATCAGCCAATGAGATGAATAAAATCATACAAGGAATTTAAATTAGTAATGCACCTGGTAAGAAAAGGGCCTAATGCATTTGGCTCAAGATTAATGATTAATTAAGCTAAGAGATTTAACTTAAGTACATTCATAACTCCTCTCATACATATGAGTTAAATTTTGATTTCCTTAATTGTACTTAGGCTCTTCAACACCTAAGCATCTACCCAAGATTGATTAATTGAGTTCTAGAAAGTTTTAGAATTTTATGAAATTAATTAAGGGGGTAATTAGTGAATTAATCCTTAATTAAATCCAATGCAATTTATTTCATCTTTTTCTAATGTTTCTAGTCTTAGATATGAATTTAGGAAGTTTCCTTGGTTAATTAGATAATTTAAAAGCCTAAATAATGTTTAATCATCCACGTATGCGACCGACACCGCGCTTTTCCACATGATAGGATTGGATAATTAAAAAGCCTAAATTAATGTTTAATCATCCTATCATTCATTCTACGCATATTCCTTAATAAAGCTTAGATCATACCCTAAGGAGTGGACGGTTGCCCTATCCCGCAGGCAAGCTTAGTGACAGATCACGGACCGTCCATCCGCACATTTTGGATGGATGGTCCCAAGCCGCATAGAATGCATGATTTACCCCTTAAGAATCATAGGCTTAATCCAGACGATCGAGGAGAAAGGGCGTAGCACCGCCAGCTGGCGTGACATTGGATAGGACAACTTAAATAGTGAATCCCATCGTGCCACATGGAAAGCGCATGTCGTGTCAGTTATCCACATGGCGCCAACAGGATTAACTATATAATTAGGCATTTTAATTAATCCTTAATCACAAAAAACTTCAAAATAACATAACTAAATGTAGAAAATTAAAAAAACAAAATAAAATGCATTGTGAAGATAATTCAGTAAGGAATAATCTAAAATTGTTTTTAATTGATTTTGAACAATGATTTTTTCTTAATTAGGGTTTTAGTGGAAACTTAATAACCTTAATTACTTCATTAATTCATTTCAAATTTCTCATATGCATTTAGTGGGATGACCTCTGCCTCTCTTAATTTTCTTGAGATTTATTGATAAGTTAATTAGGAAAATCAATTAATTAATCCTTAATCACTCTCTTAATGTAATTAAGCTTAATTAAACATGTGAACAATGGTTTAATCCATTTATTAAGTTAATTAAGCTTTGCTTAAGTGAACAAGAGATTTATAGAATAATTTTGGGATATTTTTCTTAAGATATTCCTTAAACCCCCTTCCTTCCTTACTCTGAACTTAATTAAGGGCTAATCCACTAATCACCTACTTAATTAACTAGATAAAATTTTCAAAACATTCTAGAACTTAACCAATTTAGCTTGGGTAGGTGATTAGGTGTTCAATAACCTAAGAAACTTAAGAAAATCAAAATCCAACCCACATGTGTGGGAAGGGTTATGAAAGTACTTAAATTAATCCTTTTAGCTTAATTAATCATTAATTGTGAGCCAATTGCATTAGGCCCTTTCTTTCCTATGTGCATTGTTGATTTAAATTCCTTATGTGATTTTATGTCATACATTAGCTCATAACTATTTGATTAAATATGTTAAAGTGGTGTAGGTAAGGGATAATTAATGCACTTAATTCACACCTTAACTTAAACAAAATATAAAAATCGTATAATGGTTCTAAAAAAACAAACTAAACAACATACACATGTGGGAAATGGGTTAGGACTAGCAAATATTTTCACATTTCCTAAATTCAAATCAAACTCAAAACAAAATAAAATTTTCTTAAAATTAAATTTGATTTACTTTAAATAATCTTATTCCATACGATTATCTTTAGGAATTAATTAGGGTGAATGAATTTACAGGCTTTTATTACTTTATTTCTTTCCTAGCATGCTAAATGTGTATGTCACATGAAAATCATACATTCATGTCTTTTAAAAATCAAATTAAAAATGAAATATTTCCTTTATGTCAAATTGCATGTTTTGGCTAAAGTAAGAATTTGAATGGCTATTATGACTACAAAATCCAAAATTATTTTCAAAACTTATAAATCAAACATCACAACTGAAAATTATGCTACTTATGATTATTTATGAGCTTGCATATGAATAGTATAAAATGTAGTATGTGATTCTCCCTCTCTTTCTTAATATAGAATTGTATAGGATTTGCAAAGTGTATAGTCCATTTGAAAAGGACATAACACTTGCTTAAATCCATTCATATAGACTCATATGTCATGACTTAAGAAAGAATTCCGCATCACACATATAAACTAAATAATCAAACCAAATTCAAACAAATATAACCTTTGCATGATTCTCTTTCCATGCATTTCTTTTTGTACATACACATGTATTTAAGAAAAGTGGTATATTAGTTCGAATAACCCTAGGGTTGCGCAGCTTTAAGTAGCCCCAAGTAGGTCTTATACCTTACACCCCTGGTTCTAACAATGGCACCATACTCACTTATGTCTTTTATACTTGTAAATGTGCATATGAAAAATGGATAAAAGTATCACTCTTTTTCTACTTAACAAAATCATGCATCATGAAACATCCAAATTTCCTTAAATAACGTCTCTTAGCATTCATCATTAAGGTGTGCTAAACACTTCCATTTGCATGTATAGATAAGCTAAGGGTTCATCTATATGCATGTTACATATGTTGAGAAAGAAATGAAGTGGTGTGTATTTTGTGATAGTATTTCACTTTACTTAATTTTAAAATGCCTTTCTTTTTGAATAGGTTTTTTTAAGAAAAAACTAAATTTAAGATTAATTAAAACACAATAAAACATTCACTAAATAACAATCAAATATGAATCTACTTTAGAAATTACTTAAGGTAGGGAGTAAAGAGAAGTTCTCTTCTATTTTCCTCTCTTTACAACTTAGTAATTAATTATAGGATTCATTCAAACCAAATCAAAATACAAAATAAAATCAACCAAAGCAACTGAATCACTTAAATGAAGCCACCCTCTAAGTTGAACATTCTTCATACTTAGAAAACTTTAACCTTAAAGCCTAGCTAAGCATACCACACAAATCTTACATAGCACACACATTAGGCTAAGTCACCACTTCTTTTAGGTGCATAGTTTGATGTATTTGGTTATTTTGTGATGTGATATTTTAGTCGGATATTAGGGTATGTAGGACTGAATGGTAGGGCGATCTTAGTCTAACCATTATCTTCTACAGGGGATTGTGCTTAAGGGGCGTTGTAATAAAAATATAACTATTTTTGTTGTGTAGGTGCCTATATCCCTAAGCATAATCCAAAATAGGCCAGGTATACTTGGTTACCCATGTGTGGGGTGTTAAGTCCAATTTATACATATACATGCTTGGGATTGTATGGTTTGTTTAGTTAATCTCTATTTTACAGGTTTTAGTTAGATTTTTTTCCATTTTTCATGTAATTTTATAATTATGATTTTAGAATGATTGTTATGGCAGATTAGGATAAACATTGGTTATAAGACTATGTCTATGTACCATATGAAGCCTTTGAAGCAACCACATTCTAACCAACCAAAAGACAAAAGAAGAAAGAAGAAATGAAGAAATGAAGAATGAATACCCCCATAATAATGAATTCTTTTTTTATTATATTTAATTCATTTGTAATCCAGGTTGTATAAGGGTAGAGCTTGCCTACCCAATTTATTTTTGGGTTTGAACGATGGAGCTCAACCGTAAATGGCCTCTTATTCTCTTACGTTAGCTTTATAAATTTATTGATGTTTGTTTAGCTGGTGCATTAAGATGACATATTTTCTTAGTTTCTCCTTTGCTTTGATGTATGGCCTAGATGACGATTAGCCTCTTAAAAAAATAAATTTTCTATCCAATCAAAATAACTCAAAACTAAAAATAAAATAACTCATAATTTCACCTAAAGCCTAGGCTATAAATCAACATAAAAGAATTAGCAACCCCTTAGTTGGATTTTGTATTACTTTCCTCACATCATGCATAAAAAACATATTATTTCACTCTTGATTAGAGGGCTTCCACCTTTGCCAGAGAACTTGGCTTGACCTTCAAGTGCCATGGTGGAGACACGCCTCCTTATCTTGTTGGTTTTGGCCCATAATCTAATTTCTTATGCATTAGGCATATGAATCCTAAAGCTTGTGTCAAATTGATTCTCCAAAATGAAAATAAAAATATAACAAAATTTGCATTAGATTTAAGTCATTAAATTATGTCCTACATGATCTAGTCTCTTAGGGAGTGTGTTTAAGGACTTAGCCTCTTTTTAAATAAACAACAGCTTAGCTATCTTGCAAAAACATTTGACTTGCCTATATGTTTAAAAATTGTAGGAGTTAGTTGGCGGCCACCCCTAAGTAGTTGTAAGTCCAACAGTCGGGTGATTTATCCTCTCTTGTGGATGTAAACCAAATACCCATTTTTGCCTTAGATTTAGGTCATGCTTTTGGCCTTCACCAAAGCTCCCTAGATTTAGGTTCAGAGGTTGCTACTTCCCTTTGTGTGCCACGAGCATAAATCCTCATCTCTTAGGCATTTTCATGACCATGTATCATAGAATTGTAAGCCCTAGATTTCTAATAAAAATTCAACTCAAATAAATCAATTCAATTTTAAAAATGTAAAGCCCAACCATAGGGTAATTTGGGATGCTTACTAGGCCTCCTAGTATCCTAAGCATCCCCTACTTATCTTCATTTGGCTTCAATAAGAACTCTGTCCTCTTGATCAATCCCACTTAATATTCTAAAAATAAACCAATCGATTGATAGTCCTACCTTTTAAAATATTTGGAGACAACGATCATTTACCTTAATCGAGAGTATTCCTAAGGAGTCTTGTTTCTTATGATGTAATTAACTATGAGGGCTTGCCCTTGTAGGGAACTTAACAAACCCGATTTAAAATAAATCCTGCTTTACTTTTCCATATAAAGTAGGAAAAAATCTCTGGTACATTCTGAAGACCCATAGTCCTTATGAGTCCTTATTAAGGTGATTAGGTCCACTGTAGGGTGGTGACTTCTATCTTTTGAGATCGTACACCTTTCCCCAATGTCATACCCGATCACCCTAATAAGAACATATGCGGATCTATGCGGTGTCCCAATAAGGTGTTATATATTCCTATTTTCATTTATCCTCTTTCCAAAAAAGGATAGATGAAGGCAGGAATATATATAATATATATTTCACCATAGTATGCTAATCACATTAGACTCATCCTCTGAGCTAGATTCCAAGTCTATGTGAATAGTAGGGGTACTCCTGTGAACTAGAACATAACCCCTATTGGCTGGCTGCTAACCAGGGGGTCTTCCACCTCTGGAACTACCTCTATTTTTGCCTCTGCCTCTGCCTGGTGGAGGTCGAGTAATCCTACCCATATGTCCATATGATGGAATGAATTGTGGATGGAATGTGACTTGCGGCTCTACTTCTTCCTTGATGTCCTTTTCTCTTTCACTTGAACTTTCAATTTTCTTTTTTTTTTCTTTTTTCTTTTTCTTTTACATTTGAATTTTGACCAAGCTCATGAGAAAAGGTGTTTTGAGAAAGATGGCAGGTCGTATCTTTATATATCTCAATCTCTTTTACTGAAAATGAATTTTCATCTCCTTTGACATGGTATTCAATTCCATTCCTTCTGAACTTGATGCATTGATAAAAGAAAGATGGAATCATCTTGTTCTGATGTATCCAAGGCCTACCGAGCAAAGCAGTGAATGAAGTATTCGAATCAATGAAATAGAACTTGACTTCAGTCTTCCAGTCACCTATTTCCAAAGGTAACACTATGGAACCTAAAGCCCTCTCGCCTTGTTCATTGAATCTTCTCAACATCATCTGATCTCCTCGGAGTGTCGAGATGTCAATCCTAAAATAGGTAAGGATCTTTAAACTCATAATGTTCATTGATGCACCTCGATCAACAAGAACCCTAGCAAGTATGAATCTGCCCATGTCCACTATAATGTAGAGGGGACGGTTGTGCTCCATGTCCCCCAATAGAAGGTTTTCATCTATGAAAGTGACTCCTTGGGCTTCTCTGAAATAATGTGTCTCCTTTCTAATAGCGGCCAGCTGAGCTAAGCATATCTTTGCATCAAGAAGAGCCTTGATTAATGATTCCCTCATCTCTTTGGATAAGATAAAGGTATCATATATGTTTAACTTAGATGGAAACTTTCTTTGGTGAGACAGGACATTGTAATCCACTTTGGTTTGATCCTCCATAAGAATATCCAAGAGTGGAGCATCTTGTCAAGGGGCTTCTCGATCATCAGAACTGATAACTTATTTCCCCTTATCTTGAGGTGCTACCCTAGAAGGTAGAACATTGCCACTACGGAGGTTAACTTCAGTAATCTCTTATGGCAGGGTAGTGGAAGATTCTACCTGCTCGTCAAGCTCACCTATAACTTCTCTTATGGGACCCTAGGAATCAGATGATTCCAAGTCTATCTCAAGAGGCAAACACATATTATTCAGAGAAGAAAAGTCTAACTTTGAATCAGAAAGAGGAAGATCATAGTTATTATAATTATTATTTAGACTTGGAGAATTTTTTGTAAGAGTAGAATTAGACAACCCATCAGAAGCACCATAAATGTAATTCAAACTAGCTTTATTCTTCAATTTCTTGGATTTTGAAGGAGGTACATAGTAGAAATCTAGTAAAGTAAGAGGGGTGAGGGATTTGATGCCCTCATCCACCGATACAAGATTTCTACTAGAAGAAGAGCTAGCTGAAGTAGAAGTGCTCACTGAAGTAGTAGCTATAATGGTAGACTGGAGGCTAGGCGAGATCGATGGTTGCACTACTTGGCTATCCCGAGCTGGTGTAGGCTGCTGCTGCTACTAAGCTCCTACCTTCCCCAAGTTGTCTATGGCAACTTGTGAGCCTTCCTTGATGTTGGAGGTTCGAGCTATCTCGGGCACCTGCAAGGAAAGTTTCTTGATTTTTGACATAATCTTTTTAGAGGTTCAGGATAAGGAGATATCCCAACCTTCTTTGGCTTTGAGAGGATCGTAGGTATCTCCAAGGATTATTCTAACGAAATTGGATGGTTGTTCCACAAGGTATTGCTTTAGGATAACTTTGGTGCTTGTCTTGTAGTCGTGCTCAAGCTAGTCCTTGAATGTAAAATAATCCTCCAAAATATGGCATAGCATGCAGTGGTAGGGATAAAAGTTAGGATCATTGCTCTAACCCACTACCTCCGACCTTCTAGGCTCGGGTAGCTGAAAATCAGATTTCTTTAAGAGGTTCTTAAAGATTTTTTTGGTTACCTCCCTCTTATAAGAATAAGGTTTGTTTAGTTTATCCAAAAGAGTAGGTGGATGGTGGCTACTTGGCGGTGGGTATGTGTGCCACTACTGCTATGAATATGGCTAAGGAGGAGCGTGAAGACCATGGAGATCTTGGTGCAGGATGGCCTCGATGATGGTAGAGGGTGATGCGTGGAGCTCGAGGTCTCTCATACTACTCTCTGGCCGGCTACTTCCCCTTGTCTACTGCTATCACTACCCCTGGCTTCTTCTCATAGGCTTTTTATGGCTTCAATTTTATTGATTGATTCAAAAAAGGCAACCATTTGGCTTCTCCTTGTAAGCTATCCGCCTTGTTGATTAATTTCTCAAATATTTCGATGATAAAACCTTTGTTCATGAAGGCGACCGGGCCATGAATATTCTTTAGTAGAATTTTGATGGGGTGCTATTCAGACAGCTGCGGTTCATATTTCATACTCAAATTGCATCATCTTAGAATATAATCAATGAGAGACTCACCAGAGTATTGTTGAGCCACAATAAGATCACCTACAGTCACCCTTTGCTGAGCTCTAGCAAACCTCTTAATGAAGAGTTGCTCCAACTTAGTAAAAGTCTTCATTGAACTATTGGAGAGTTTAGCATACTAATCGAAGGCTATGCCTGCTAAGCTGCTGACAAAAAGACAGAACAAAAGAGCATCACTACCACCAGCATTGCAACAGCTAACTCTGAAGTGCACTATGTGCTGTCATGGGTTCCCGCTGCTATCAAAGCTCTTGAAAGAAGGTGACATGAAACCCTTAGCATAGTGGATGTCATCAAATTCTTCTTAGTAGGGTCTTCCCTTTGGAACTGATGATCGATCTTGTGCTAATGCTTCTCCCACCTACTGCTCAGCCATGATTTTAATGTCATTTTCTTGTATGGAGGTACTATCCACTACCTTCTTATACAAGATGGTGCTTCCCTGCTCTATTGGAGGTGAAGTATTGGCTAGATCTAAGACATACAACAACTCAAGATGACTAGTTTCTGCAATAGTAGGATGCACTGCCATGATTCTGAAGTGCCAAAACTACTACTAGCAAGTCTTCAAGCCTCTTTCCCATCCTATCTATCTGTTCATGCTTTTGCTTTAATTGTTGAAGGAGGTGTTTGGTCGAGTAGGCTATATCTTCCTGCTCGATCGCAGCACCTTCCAAAGTCTCAAAATATACTGCAGATGGAGGTGAAACTGAAATCCTCCTAATGTCTTCCTCTCCATCAGAACCAAAGTGGGGGGTGAAACTTTTTCTCTGTGATAAGAGGAAAGATTATCCTAGGTAACTCCTTCATCTTGGCATTTTATCTCTCCTTGGCTATGAGATCATGATGCGCATCTTGCGGCTGGTTATCGAGTCCTTCTATGAGATGAGAACTAGACCCAACCTCGTAAGTGGGGGGAGACTATCCATGAAGATAGGGTAGCCTTTCCCTTGGAAGAAGCCAACGAGTGGGTGCTAGCCCATACTGGGGCATAAAGGGAAACCACGAGCATCCGACACCTCTAATCACGGGAACTACCATAGCCTTCCTCTTGGGTGGGGAAATTGAGTCAAATGGCATCTGTGAAATCTCCCCATCACCACACTCTTGCTGACGATTGTGAGAGTGGTCCCCTCATAAGTGATCCTAGCCCCCTCGAAACCTTGGCCAAAATGAATGAGGTGGGCAAAGTTGGTCTGCGGGAGGTTGGCCTGATCCAAGGCTAAATCCATCCTGAAAGGAAAAGTAAAGGCATACTTCTGGGTTGTCATCTGAATTGAACTAAATTGATTGAAACTAACTGAAAGTCTGCAATGTTTGAAAACAAACTCGAATCGGATTTCTACTTTAATTTATTTTTTGAATTTGAACCCACACTCAACAATCTGGATATGTTAAGTGGGACTCTTTGAATTTGGAGAGAGATTTTTGAATTTAGAATTAAAGAGGGGAAATTTTTGAATGTAGAATTCATTTTCAACGAATTTGTGTATGTTGAAAATGGGTTCAAATATTTTTAGAGAGATTGATGCTTCCATAGGTTCATATTTGATTTTGATTTTTTTTGTGTTTGAGGACCCTTCATTTAACAAATTTGAGTATGTTAAAGTAAAGGGTCAATTGATTTTATTTCGATTTGTGATTTTGGAATTTACTCACTTAGCAAATTTGGGTATACAATGTGAGGTGTTTGAAAACAATTTTCTTCTTTTGTTTACTTGTTTGTGAATTATGTGAATTTGAAATTAAAATTTTTACTTAGTAAATTTGGGTGTCCTAAATGAAGAATCCAAATGTTTTGTTATTTTTTAAAAAGAGGATCTATACTTAACAAATTTGAGTATGCTAAATGAAAGATTCAAAGGTGTTTTGTGTTTGATGGTTTTTGAAATGAGAATTCTTCACTTAACAAATTTAGATATGCTAAATAAAAGAAATCCAAATGTGTTTTGTTTTGATTTTTGAAAGGAGGATTCCCTACTTAGCAAATTTAGGTATCTTAAATAAAGGATCCATGTATGTTTTGATTTTTGATTTTGATTTTGAAAAGAGAATCTTTACTTAGCAAATTTGGGTATGCTAAATAAAGAATCCTAATGGGTTTTATTTTGATTTTTGAAAAGAGGATTCTTTACTTAGAAAATTTAGGTATGTTAAATAAAAGAAATCCAAATGTGTTTCATTTTTTGATGATTTTTGAAAAGATAATTCTTTACTTAGGAAATTTAGGTATGCTAAATAAAAGAAATTCAAATCTGTTTTGTTTTGATGATTTTGAAAAGAGGATTCTTAGCAAATTTAGGTATGCTAAAGAAATCCAAATGTGTTTTATTTTGATTTTTGAAAAGAGGATTCTTTACTTAACAAATTTAGGTATGCTAAATGAAAGAAATCCAAATGTGTTTTGTTTTGATGATTTTGAAAAGAGAATTTTTTTTTACTTAGCAAATTTAAGAATGTTAAATAAAAGATCCATGTGTGTTTCATTTTGATGATTTTGGAAAAGAAGATTCTTAGCATATTTAGTTATGCTAAAGAAATCCAAATGTATTTTGTTTTTGATGATTTTGGTAGGTATGCTAAATAAAAGATATCCAAATGTGTTTTGTTTCGATGATTTTTGAAAAGAGGATTCTTTACTTAGAAAATTTAGGTATGCTAAATAAAAGAAATCAAAATGTGTTTTGTTTTGATGATTTTGAAAAAGAGGATTCTTATCAAATTTAGATATGTTAAAGAAATCCAAATGTGTTTTATTTTTGATGATTTTGGAAAAGAGGATTCTTTACTTAGAAAATTTAGGTATGCTAAATAAAAGAAATCCAAATGTGTTTAATTTTAATTTTTGAAAGGGGGATTCTTTACTTAGCAAATTTAAGTATGCTAAATAAAGGATCCATGTGTTTTGATTTTTTATTTTTGAAAGGAGGATTCTTTACTTAGAAAATTTATGTATGCTAGATAAAGGATCCATGTGTGTTTAATTTTTTAATGTTTTGATTTTGATTTTGAAAAGAGGATCTTCACTTCAAATTTAGGTATTCTAAATGAAGGATCCAAATGTTGTTTGATTTTTTTTTTTTTTTTTTGATTTTGAAAAGAGGATCTTCATTTAGCAAATTTAGGTATGCTAAATGAAGGATCCAAATGTGATTTTGATTTTTGAAAAGAGGATCTTCATTTAGCAAATTTGAGTATGCTAAATGAAAGATCCAAATGTTGTTTGATTTTTTATTTTGATTTGAGGATCTTCACTTAGCAAATTTGGGTATGCTAAATGAAAGATCCAAATGTTATTTGATTTTTAATTTTGAAAAGACAATCTTCATTTAGCAAATTTGGGTATGTTAAATGAAAGATCCAAAAGTGCTTTTGATTTTTTTTTTTTTTTTTTTTTTTGAAAAGAGAATCTTTACCTGCAAATTTGGGTATGCTAAATGAAAGAACCAAATGTGCTTTTGATTTTTTATTTTTTATTTTGATTTTTGAAAAGAGGATCTTCATTTAGCAAATTTAAGTATGCTAAATGAAAGAATCCTAATGTGTTTTCAATTTTGAAAAGATGATTGTTGATTTTATTTTTGAAAAGATAATTGTTGGTTTTATTTTTGAAAATGAAATTTCCATTCAATAAATTGAATGAGGATGTTTATTTGTGCTTTTGGAAAATATGATTTTGGATTTATTTTTGAAAAGATGATTATTGATTTTATTTTGAAAATGAAATCCTCATTCAATAAATTGAACAAGTTCATTTGTGCTTTTTGAAAATATGATTTTTTATTTTATTTTTGAAAAGATGATTGTTGATTTTATTTTGAAAATGAAATCTTCATTCAATAAATCGAATGGGGATATTTATTTATGCTTTTGGAAAATATGATTTTGGATTTTATTTTGAAAATGAAATCTTCATTCAATAATTGAATGAGGATGTTCATTTGTGATTTTTTTGGAAAAATATGATTTTTAGATTTTATTTTTTGAAAAAGATCCTACATATAACATTCATGAAGATTGTTAGATGAGGTTGGTTTATGAAATTTTTTGTGCAAACCTTTTATTATATGCATTCTAAAAAAGTGCTTTTTGGAAATTGATATTTTTATAAAGGATTTATTCTTCTTTATTCTATTTTTTTTTTGGAATAAACCTTACCTTACCATAGAAATGGTAAGAAGGAAGTCTTTAGTTATTTCTTTTTATTAAATTTTTATTTTCACCTATTGGGGAACCCAATAGGGGTTTTAAGACCTACGCAGAGTGAGGTCCTAAAACCAAAAGGATGTTGGCTAGCTTAGCTTAAGGAAGAAATAAACTAAGTGCCAACGGAAAAGAAAGATAGTCTCAGATTTATATAAAATACAAACCTATTATCGATACTTAGAGACAACGATCATTTATCAAAGATGGAGAGAGGAACCATCTTCAACGGAGTCGCCAGAAAAATCTGTGATGAAATTTTTTTTTCATATATTTTTTTGAGGGAAAAATAAATGAAGAACAAAAATAACACTTCTTGTGTTAGACACTACGTAGATCCGTAGATGTTCTCATTAGGGTGATCGGGTATGACATTAAGGAGTGATGTACGATCTCGAGAAGCAGAAGTCACCATCCTACAATAGACCTAATCACCTAATGAGGACTCCTAAGGACAATGGGTCTTCGGATGTACCAGAGATTCTTCCCCTACTTTACCTGGGAAAGTAAAATATGGTTTATTTTAGACCAAGTTCATTAAGTTCCCTATGGAGGCAAGCTAGTTAATTACATCTTAAGGAATGAGATTCCTTAAGAATACTCTCGATTAAGGTAAATGATTGTTGTCTCCAAAGATTTCAAAGATAGGACTATCAATCAATTAGTTTATTTTTAAAAGATCAAGTGTGATTGATCAAAAGGAGGGAGTTATTATCAAAACTAAAGAAAGATAAGTAGGGGATGCTTATGATACTAGGAAGTCTAGTAAGCATCCCAAACTATCCTATGGTTGGGCTTTATATTTTTGAAATTGAAGTGATTTATTTATTTGAGTTGAATTTTTATTATAAATCTAAGACTTATAATTCCATGATACAAGGTCATGGAAATGCTTAAGAGGTGAGGATTTATGCTTATAGCCCACAAAGGGAAGTAACAATCTCTAAACCTAAATCTAAGGAGCTTTGGCGAGGGCCGAAGCACGATCTAAATCTAAGGTGAAAATGGATATTTGGTTTACCCTCACAAGAGAGGATAAACCACCTGATTGTTGGACTTACAACCGTCTGGGAGTGGTCACCAACTAACTCCTCATAAAATTTTAAAAACATGTAGATAAGTCATATACTTTTGAAAGATAGCTATGTTGTTGTCTATTTAGAAAGAGACTAAGTCCTTTAACACACTCCCTAAGAGACTAATGCAAATTTTTATTATATTTTATTTTCTTTTTTGGACAATTTATTTGACATGGGCTATGGGATTCATATGCCTAATGTATGAGAAATTGGATTATGGGCCAAAATCAGCAGGAATGAGGTATGTTTCCACCATGACTCTCAAAGGTCAAGCCAAGTTCCCTGGCAAAGGTGAAAGCCCTCCATAAGCAAGAGTGAAGCAAGATGCTATTTATGCATGATGTGAAACATACAACATCCAGCTAAGGATTTGCTAAATATTTTATCTTATTTTATAATCTAGGTTTTAGATGAGG
Organism: Cymbidium sinense; assembly: GCA_021442155.1. Taxonomy (NCBI): domain Eukaryota; kingdom Viridiplantae; phylum Streptophyta; class Magnoliopsida; order Asparagales; family Orchidaceae; genus Cymbidium; species Cymbidium sinense. Next base: position 135,911,334 of record CM038216.1, read on the forward strand.
TTGAGTTTTTTTTTTTAATTTTGAGTTGATTAATTGGATAAAAAATTTATTTTCCTAAGAGCCTAAATTGCATCCAGGTCATTCATCAATCAATGAAGAAATTAGAAAAATATGTCATCTTAATGCACAAGTTAAACAAACATCAAATAATTTATAAAGCTAGCGCAAAAGAATAAAGGCCTTTGTGGTCGGGCTCTACCGCACAAACTCGAAAAGAAATGGGTAGTTGTGCTCTACCCTTATACAACCTAGATTATAAATGAATTAATTACAATAAAAAAGGAATTCATGTTATGGGGGTCTTCATTCTTCATTTCTTCTTCCTTCATTTCTTCTTTTCTTCTTTTTTTTCTTGTATTTCTTCTTTCTTCTTTCCTTCTTTTATTTCTTCTCTTTCTTCTTTCTTCTTTCTTCTTTCTTCTTTTGGTTGGTTGGAATATGGTTGTTCCAAAGGCTTCATATGGTGCATAAGACATAGTCTTATGACCAATGTTCATCCTAATCCACCATAACATTCATTCCAAATCTTAATTGCAAAAATTACATGAAAATGGGAAAAATAAATCTAACTAAAACTTGCAAAATAGATATTAGCTAAACAAACCACACAATCCCAATCATGTATAGGAATAAATTGGACTTAGCACCCCACACATTGGTAACCAAGTCCACCTAGCCTATTTTGGATTATGCTTAGGGGTATAAGCAACCTGCATAGCAAAAAGTATTTATATTTTTATTACAACGCCCCTTAAGCACAATCCCCTACAGAAGATAATGATTAGACTAAGATCATCCTATCATTCAGTCTACGCACATACACCTGAACATCTAGACTAAAATATTATATCACAAAATAAAATTAGGCATCAAACCATGCATCGCCCTAACATTGGACTATAAATGGTGACATAGCCTAATGTGTGTGCTATTTAAGGCTTATGTGGCATGTCTTAGCTAGGCTTAAAGGTTGGATTTTTCTATGTGTGAAGGGTTCAACTTAGAGGGTGGTTTCATTTAAGTGATTTAGTTGATTTGGTTGATTTTATTTGATGATTTTATTTGGGTTTGAATGAACCTACACTTAATTACTAAGTGTTGTAAAGAGAGGAAAAGAGAAGAGAACTTTTCTTTCCTCCCTACTTTAAGTAATTGTTAAGGTGGATTCATTAGTAATTTTTATTTAGTGAATGTTTTATTATGTATTTTAATTAATCCTAAGTTTAGATTTGCTCTAAATCAACCTATTCAAATAAGAAAGGCACTTTAGGATTAATTAAAGCGAATTACTATCACATAACACACAACCCTTTATTTCTTTCCAACATGTGTAATATACATATGAATGAATCCTAAGCAAATTTATACATGCAAATGGAAATGTTAGCACACCTTGATGATGAATGCTAAAAGATGTTGTTTAAGCAAAATTTGGAATGTTTTTCATGTTTGCATGTTTTCATTAAGTAGAAAAGAGGGACTCTTTTATCCATTAATCAAATGCATATTTACATGTATGAAAGACATAACTGAGTATGGCGTCATTGTTATCTACACCAAGAGTATAAGGTATAAGACCTTCTTAGGGCTACTTAAAGCCTCACAAACTCAGGATGTCCAGACTAATATACTACTTTTCTTAGATATATATGATTGTGCAAAAAGAAATGAATGAAAAAAGAGTCATGCAAAAGATTTTTATGTTTGATTTGGTTATGCAATTTACATGTGCAAATGTGAAGATCCTTCTTAAATGATAACATAGGAATGAATAGGAATAAATTTAAGCAAGTGTTGTGTTCTTTTCAAATGAACTATACACTTTGCAAATCTTATTCAAAATTATGTTAAAAGAGAAGAGAAGGAAAGTCACATAATGCACATCTTATGTTATAATCACTTGCAAGCTTATATGTAATTATAAGTAGCATTCCTTTCATTTATAACCTTTGATTTATATATTTCTAAAAATACTTTTGGATTTAATAGTGATAATAGCCACTCATATTCTTACTTTAGACAAAACATGCAATTTGACATAAAGAAAATATTTCACTTTAATTTAATTTTCAAAAAAATATGAATGCATGAGTTCACATGGAAAACAACATTTAACATACTTTAAAAGAGATAAAGTGATGTAAGCATGTAATTTCATTCACCCTAACTAATTCATAAAGACTATCCTATGGAATAAGATCATTTAAAGTGAGTCAAAGTTACTTAAAGAGATTTTTATTTTTATTTTGAGTTTGATTTGATTTGATTTAGGAAATGTGAAAAAGAGGTTTGTTGGTCCTAACCCATCTCCCACATGTGTGAATTTATTTAGTTTATGTTTAGAACCATTAAATTTATTTTATGTTTTGTTTAGGTTAAGGTGTGAATTAAATTCATTAATTATCCTTTCCCTATACCACTTTAACATAATTAACCAACTAATTATGAGCCAACATATGATATACAACCACATTGAATTTAAATCGGTAATCCTCCTAAGAAAGAAAGGGCTCTAATGCAATTGGCTCATAATTAATGATTAATTAAGCTAAAGGGCTTAATTAAGTACTTTCATAACCCTTCCCACACATATGTGTTGGATTTGATTTTCTTAAGTTTACCTTAGGCTTTTGAACACCTAAGGATCTACCCAGCAAAGGATTGATTAAGTTCAGATTGATTTTAAAATTTTGATTAAGCTAATTAAGAAGATCATTAGTGGATAAACTCTTAATTAAGTTTATATTAAGAAAGAAAGGGGGTTTAGGAAATAACTTAGGGAAAATACCCCAAACCTATTCCATAAATCTCCTCTTCACTTAAATAATGTTTAATTATCTTAATTAAATGATTAAACTACTGTTCACATGCTTAATTATCCTTAATTATATTAAGAGAGTGATTAGGGATTCATTAATTGATTTCCTAATTAACTCATTAATAAATTCCATAAAAATTATGGGAGGCAGAGGTCATCCCACTAAATATGCCTAAGAAGTTTGAAATTAATTAATGAAATGATTAGGGAGTAATTAGGCTTATTAAAATTTTAAATAAACCCTAATCAAGAAAAATTCACTATTTAAAATCAATTAGAAATAATTTTATATTATTCCTCACTGAATTATCTTTAAAATGAGCCCTCGTTTATATTTTTTGATTTTTCTACATTTAATTATGTATTTTTGAAGTTTTTGAGATTAAGGGATAATTAAATAGCCCTAATTATATAACTAATCCCGTCGGCACCATGTGGACCGCTAACGTGGCGTGCGCTTTCCACGTGGTGCAATGGGATTAGTTATTTAAGTTGTCAAATTGACTGTCACGTCAACCAACGGTGCTACACATTTTCTCCTTGGATCGTTCGATAGAGGAACGAATGGTCAGAACTAAACCCATGGTTTCAAAAAGATTAATCATCGGATCTAATCGGATTAATCAGGATCATCCATCCAAAATAAGTGGGATGGATGGTCCATGATTCATCCCTGCCCTCGTGTGCGGGAGATGAAGACCGTCCATCCTCCATGGCTTGATTCGAGCTCACTTGAGCTCGGATTAAGCTAGGAATAAACCCACACCATCTAGGAGCAATGAGAAAGATATCCAATGGTGGAATTCCATTGGGATTACACTTCCCTTCACAAAGGACCAAAGAATTCTATACCTAAGCTCTATTTTGAAGCATACCTCATCGGAGGCTATCACCGGCGCTCCTAACCATTGAGATAGCTTTGTCTAGTGAAGACGAAGCCCTGTTGAAGGTTTAAAGGCTTGAGATGAAGTGGATCTTCCTATTGACCAAAGTGAGCTTCAATGGCTTGCGGCTTTGATCGAACTCCTTCTTCCCGTGGCTTGGATACTTGGGATTTGATTTGGGTGAGCTCGATTAGGTCCCTTGATGGTGCTTCTAAGAGGAATTTGCATTCTATAGAGAATTGAGTGAGTTTTGATCTCTTCTTACCTCCCCTATTTTTGGCTTAAGGAAAACTAAGAAGAGGAATTGGGAAGAGCTTGGGAATTGCTTGAGAGAGCTTGGGGAGCTTGCCTTAGGTCTCTCTGGCTCAATCGATAGCAAGTGATGTGAATTGGAATGAAATTAGGGGGAGTATATCTTCCCTGCTTGGATCGGACGACCGTGAGTTCCTTTATCATTTTAGATCAATTGATGAGATGGAATGGGTCTATTTTTCGGTTTTGGCAGGGGAGTGTGGTGGAGGAGTTGCCTATGTGTTAAATGAGGATGTAAGGGATTCCATGTGGAGAATTTTCCATTGGGTGGTCGATTTTAGCTTTGGGTTGGGTTTGGCTGACCCAAAATCATCGGGTCATGTGCACCACATCCCTTAGCGTCCAAATGGACCACTAAGAGGATGCCAAGTGGCCATGAAAAAGATTTGACCAAATTCTAAGTGGAATTGGCCATAGATTACCCTTTGACCCAAGAATAAAATGGTCATTTGGCTTTGATTTTGACTTAGGCAGATTTGAAATGATTGAAAAATGGGTTGTGCCAATTTTCAATGAATTTGGAGTTTATTTGATATTATTTGGCTCATGCTGACCCATTTAGGTCAAAATGGGTCAACTTGGGTCAAGTTGACCAATTGGTCAAATTGCGTCAAACCATGGGTTAGGTCAAGTTCATATGACCATTTGGAGTGGTTTGGTTTCATTGGTTTGTTTCAATTTATTTTATATTTGGTTTTGGTTCATTTGAATTCATTTAGGTCAAATGGGTCAAGTTGACCAATTTGACCCATTTGACCCAATTGGGTTAGGTCATGGGTTGGTTTAGGTTTAGTTGATCATTTGAAATATTTTTACAAGCTTTAGTTTCAATCAATTTTGGTTTGATTTGATTTTGGCTTGATTTGACCTTTTAGGTTAAGTTGGGTTCATGGTCAATTGGGCTAGGTTGGGTCTGTTGGCCAATTGAGGCTTTGGTCAAGTTCAATAAGTGATTCAGAATGAATTTGATCCATTGATTGCAATCATTTTGGCTTAGATCAATATTTGACATATTTTGACTTTTTAGGTCAACTTAGGTCATGTGGTCAATTGGGCTAGGTTTGGCTCAAATGATGACTTGGTCAAGTCCAATCATTGATCATGAATTGGTTTTGATCAATGGTCTCAATCAATTTATCATATGATGGATTTTGGCTTGTTTAGGTTTCATTTAGGTCAAATGTTGACTTGTTCAAAGGCTAAGTTTGACTTGGTTTGACCCAATTTGAGTGATTGATCATCTTATGATGATTGTTTCTCACAATGTGAGGCTTAGATGGGCTTAATTCAATCCAATTTGAGTAGGATTAGAATTTGGCTCAAAAGGGTACTTTAGGTCACTTTGGGTCAAGTGAGCCTAAGTGGGTCAATTGACTTGATCAAGGCTTGATTCAAGTTTGGTTGAACTAACATATGGATTTATGATTGAAATATAAATTCATTTGCAAGTAATTTGAATTCAAATGGGTTTTGATTCATTTGACAATTTCAAGGTCAACGGATGAACATGGGGTTTAATTTTGGTTTGAGTTTTGAGTTTAGTTTTGGTTTGATGATTGAAGTTTATGATTGAATTTGGTTTGAATGATTGATTGTTTGAAGAGAAAATCCAAAGGTTTGAATTGATTTGAGTTTGATTTGTCTAAGTTCAATAATTTGACTTGAATAAGCATAGGTTGGATTTAGGTTAGATTTGAGTTTGAGTTTTGAATTTGGTTTTGGTTATTTGAATTTATATTTTATTTATATTTGTGAATATAAATGAGAATATAAATGAGTTATGAGAAAATCTTTTGAGTTTGAATTGATTTGGATTTGATTTGAGCTAAGTCCATAAGATGAAATCAAAGTGACTTAGGAAAGATTTTGGATTTGGAATTCAATCATTTGAGATTTGATTCATGATTTGAGAAAATCCATTAGAATTGATTTAAGGTTTGAGAAAATCAATTAAGTTGGAATTAATTTGATATTGAAGTTGATTATGATTTGAGTTGATTTGAATTTGAAGTTGATTTGATTTTGGATTTGATTTGATTTTGGAGTTTGACTTGAAGAAAGGAAGTAAGAATTTGGTTCAAGGTATAGGGTAGGCAAGTTTTCATAACACCCGTATGACATAACCTATTCTTATGGCTAACTCTTCTAAGTTTCTAGGGTTAGGTTGAGTGTTCACTTAATCACTAGAAGTGTCTTAAGACTAAAAAACTCTTAGTGTCTGAGAGGAGTCCTATGTCTAAGATGGAGAAGTTGAGAGCTCATTCTAAAAATGAGGTCAATAACTGTGTATCTTCTATTTATGTTAATAAAAATTCTATCATTTTTTTGAGAAATAGTTTCCTTGTGCTATTTAATTTTCATTTTTAACTATTTTGCAGTGTCACCCATCCTCATAATAATAATTCTATTATTTATACACATCTTTTTTTATCAGGGAATATGAGTTCAAGAATCTCTACTGAGTCCAAAGTCGTAACCCAGAAACTTGCAATGTTATGTATTCACTTCACGTAGGAAAGAAAATTATAGGAGGAGATTTTTTAGGAGTCCAAGAAATAGCATAGGAGATGATTGCAACTACTTCAGATGGGTTGATGAATGCGAAGGTGACACAGCAAACAGTGAGCATGCTAGGAGGATAGTAATGGAAAATTTTATTTTAAAAAGATTTGATCAACATGATAGTAAGCTTAATATTTTGATCGTATTAGTTATTATACTTATAATTTTAATATTATTGTTATTTATTAAGCAGTGTTATTTATTAAGTGATGTATAATACGCTAATGTAGTTTAGTTGACTTGTAACTATATATGAGTATCACTTATCTTATTATTTTTTTCATTCTATTTACAATTACTCACCTCATATGCTCACAGGGGCATTTTAGTCAATTTTTCACAAACAGCTATAGCACAGCAGATTCTGAACTGAGTTTTTCAAACAGAATCTCAGCTTCAATAACAACAGCTTCCTACCATCACCTTCTTTTACAATAGCTTCATAGCAACTTTAGAAAAAGCTGCAGCTGCCCCAAACAGACCCTAAGCCTGAGCCGTCCTTATTTTTCTTTAACGTATCTTTCTACGCTTGCTTATGTATTTTTTGAGCTTCTTGTAGATATGTGTATAGGGTGGAACCTTGCAGTAATTATGTGCTTTTCTCAAGAAGGGACTGCTACCTTTCTGCAGATTTTTACTTTACTTTTTTCTATAATATATTCTTGTATTAGTTAGGGGAATTTCTCCAATATGTTTGTTGTAGCTCTTGGGAGCATTAGCTTTGAGATTTTTTTTCCTACAAAGGTTGTGTATCTTCTATTTATGTTAATAAAATTTCTATCATTTTTTTAGTAAATAGTTTTCTTGTGATGTTTAATTTTCATTTTTAAATATTTTATAGTGTCATCGGTCCTCATATTAATAATTCTATTATTTATACATATTTTTTTATCAGAAAATATGAGTTCAAGGATCTATACTGAGTCTAGAGTTGTGTACTGCAATTATGGTTTGCAATGTTATGCATTCACTTCACGTAGGGAAGGAAATTATGGAAGGAGATTTTTTAGGTGTCCAAGAAATAAAATAGGAGATGATTGCAACTACTTCAGATGGGTTAACGAATACGAAGGTGACACAGCAAACAGTGAGCATGCTAGGAGGATAGCAATGAAAAAATTTATTTTAAAAAGATTTGATCAACAGGATAATAAGCTTAATATTTTAATCGTAGTAGTTGTTGTACTTATAATTTTAATATTAATGTTATTTATTAAATAGTGTTATTTATTAAGTGATGTATAATCTGCTAATATAATTTAGTTGAGTTATGATTATATATGAGTATCACTTATCTTTTTTTTTTCATTATGTTTACAATTACTCAACTCATATGCTCACAGGGGCATTTTAGTTATTTCTCTATAAACAACTACGACCAGACGAACGAAGTTTTCTAAACGTAATCTCAAAGAAGCTTCCGCCACCACCTTCTTCTACAGCAGCTTCACTGCTAGTTCAGAAAAAACTATAGCTGCCCCAAACGGACCCTCAGTATTATAAGCAAGTTCATGATTGATATAGGAGAGAACATTTGGAAGCTATAGAATCATTGTTATTATATCTTAATGAAATCTTAACCTTGGAATTGAGGTATGAAAATTTTGATTCTACCGATGATGTTATTACTGGCCATATAGATTCAAATTTTATTTTGTGAAACCTACAGATTTCTTATTGGCTATGTTTTTAAGATGTTTGAAAATACATTTGGTTGGAAAGTAAATTTATAGCTAATTATAGCCTTGTCTACGCTTAAAGTTGAAAACATTATTACATCTAAAGCCATGAAAGAAGCTGTATGGTTGAAAGGGCTCATTTTTGAATTTTTTAAGTCCTTGATTTCTCTTGTGCATATATTTTGTTATAATTAAAGTGCAGCATTTTTCTCTAAGAATATTATGTTGATGAAAGAACTAAGTATATAGATGTGAAGTTCTATTTTATCAAGGAGGCAGTTGCTAATAGGATTTTGAAGACTATAAAGATTCCAACATATGACAATACATCATATATGTTAACAAAAGCTATTGCTTATTCAAATTTTCAACATTTCTTAGTATAGTAGATAATGGTGAGACATAAATATTGATGTTGGTTTATTGTATCATATTGAATTATATAAGCAAAGATTATTGCTTTGGCCTTCTACTCCACTTATCTAGTTAATTTTATACAGTTGTTTTTAGTTGTTTTGTATTAAAAAGGTTATTTATATAAATTTCATTTTATGTAAATACCTTGAGGTGTGACCATAAATAGAATCATTACCTTGTATTCATTTCAGACAATTTAATGCATTCTCTCATACTTATTGAGTGTTTTCTCATCTCCATCTCTCCCTTCCATCTCTGTTTTTGGCTTTCTTGTATTGGTTTTTAATTTTGCTTAAAAAAGTATTAGATCTAAGGAGTTCTTTACTCCACAAAGAGGGAAAGCCATAAATGTGCTTTCTTTTATAGTGTTTTCTCTCCTACTGCTAAGAAGAAATGGTTGAAGACAACCAAAAAAGATGAAGGGTACCATAATTGAAGGATAAACAAGACCAAATTGCTATATCATTGTTTAGGAGAATGCCAAGAGCCAATTCTTGTTGAATTCAATTAATCTAGAGACTTTTATTTCATTGAAGGTAGCTTATTTTGAAGGCCAGTCAAGGTTGGTTGGCTACGGGAATCATCTTCCCATGAAAGTTTTCAACTAGGTGAAGTGACAGAAGATCAGCTTGTAGAAGTGAAACTGAAAGGTTGAGGCATCTAAAAATTTGAAGGGTTGTTGTTCTGAAGGAATTTAGAAGCAAAACCATTTAACATATACTAGAGATATAAAAATTTTCTTCCATTTAACATCTGACTGTTTTTCTAATGACTCGCAATTATTGTTTTTGACTTTTTTGAATAAACCTTATTGTAAGTTTCATCAACATTCTTTACACTTATTGTGAAAATCATGAACAATCATAATATTTAATTTTCTATAAAAATAATTTCTCTCTTCATAATTTTGTACATGATAAATTAGTTGTTTAAATGAGCTCAAATTTTCTACTCAAAATTACCACTGCCTACCGTGAAACTCTATCCCGTTCGTTACCGCTAGCCAGCTTCGCTTGAATGTTACTCGGAGAAAATGTAGCTGGTCGACAAGCAAGGAGGTATAGCCAACGGGTTGTAGAGAGTAGAGAGATAGAGGGGTTGCGGGTGTTTTGAGCGAGAGAGCTGCATAAGGAGATATGAAGGCTGGCTTGCATGACATGAGGCAGGAAGGAGATGGTCTGGACATTCACATGAAAGTGAGAGACAAGAGAGAGAAGATCAGATGCTGATTGCATGAAGGGTAGGTGACGAGCTGGAGATGCACGAAAGGAAGTGGCAGGTTCTATCTACTATCATGGAGCTGCTGCAAAATATCACTTTCAAAATTTCTAGGATATGTTTTTCTCTCATCAATGATTCCTCCAGTGGCATAGGAGACCCCTCTTCCTTGAAAAGTTTACTAGAAAGATCAGCTTTGATATGTCACTGAAAACTCTACTAGTTGAAGCACGAATCTTGATATCGAAAGTAATTTAATCTTGATATCGAAAGTAATTTGATTCTGAGTCGAGATTAGCCCAGATCAAGCACTTAAAATATAATTGTAAACTTTGGGATACCAGTCGGATCCCTACATAGCTTTTAAATATGGAGTGTTCATAGTTAAATCGAGCGTCTTGACGAGCCGGAGTGTTCATAGTTAAATCGAGCGTCTTGACGAGCCGGATCTAACAAGCCTAAGATTTCTTAATTCTGATTTCATTTGAGCATTCAAATATTTAAAATACATCAGATAATCGATGGAATCATTTTGAGTCGTCTGATAAAGTAGTTTGAATTTTGTCTGTATTTATAGAAATGTCACTCCCCTAATCTATAAATAGTCTCTCATTCTTCACATGAGAGGGACCAAAGCTAAAGAGAAGAGAGAGTTCTGAGACTCGAAGAATCTCAAAACATAATCGAGCCACCGGCCGACTATCGCCGGATAATCGCTGACCACCGTTCGCTGCCGCCGACCGCGTCATGTCGGTCACCACTGCCGATCACCGTCGTCGGCCACCACCGCCGGTCTTCACCGCCGCCGATCGCCGCCTGTCAGTCATCGTCGCCGACCACCACCGCCGGCCACCACTGTCGGTCATCGTCACCGTTGGCTGCTACCGTCGGTCATCACCGCAGGTCATCGCTGTCGAACAGTCATCGGATCAACACCGGTCAACGCCGGCCACCGCCGGCTACCACTGTTGATCACCGCCAACCGGTCACCACCGCTAGCTGCCACCGCCCGATAGTCGATCATATTTCTGTAGTTTTTGTCGGATCATTAGACTACCACCTCAAGTAAGACCTTCTCTGCTAATGCATCGAAGCTTGTCATAAAACTTATTCTTGCAAGCTATCCTTCTTCAACTTTGGATAAAGGATAATAATTGTAACATAAGCTGATATAGTGAAATTGCATCTACAGGAAGATGTACCTTGGTGTATGCTTTTTGCTGATGACATTCTTCTTGTTGATAAGAGTAGAGAGGGAGTCCAAGAGAAACTTGAATTATGAAGGTCAACATTAGAGTCTAAAGGTTTTAATTTAAGTAGATCTAAAACTGAATATATGGAGTGTAATTTTAGTTGTAGAAATTCTAGTGGTAGTGTTGTGACATTAGGTGAACAAATCATTAATAAGAGTGGGCGATTCAGGTATTTAGGCTCTATTGTTCAAAATGATGGTAAAATAGATGGACATGTTATTAGTAGAATTCAAGTTGGATGGTTGAAGTGGAAGAATGCATCTGGCTTGTTGTGTGATAGAAAAGTTTCACTTAAACTTAAGGAAAAATTTTATAAAATGGTGGTAAGATCTGCAATGACTTATGGTAATGTTGGCCAAGAAGCATAAGACTAAGTTAAGTTATTCTGAGATGAGGATGCTCGTGGATGAGTGGCTTTACTTTTAGAGATAAAATGTGAAATGAGTATGTTCGAGAAAAAGTTGGAGTAGCTCTAGTGGCAGATAAGATTAGAGAGAGTCGACTTATATGGTTTGGCCACATGAAGCGTCGACCGTTCGATGACCTGGTTAGGAGAGTAGATGCATTAGATTTACCTTATGTTAAGAAAGGTAGAAGTAGACCTAAAAAGACTTGGTTAAGATATATAAAAAATGACCTTAGTATACTTGAATTAAATGAGAATTTAACACATAATATGGCACAATGGAGATGAAGGATTCATGTAGCCGACCCCACTTAGTGGGATAAAGGCTTGTTGTTGTTGTCGTCGAAGAAACATACTTATCTGTGAATGAGCTATTTCATTAGTGAGGTTTTACAAAAATTGCTTTGTGCCTCATTTGATTGTTTGTAAATAAGATATAAATTTAAAAATAGTGATTTTATTTTAAGTCATTTTGAATGTAAATTGTAGTTATAAGTTTTGATACAATTTTAGCAAGATTGGGGGATTTCTAAGTCATTATTGGTGTCTAGAAATTGTTAAAGAATTTATTGAATTTCATTATTTTTAAAAAACACTTTTTTTTTTAATTTCAAGCAAAGAATATAGCTTGTAAAAACAATATTTTTGAGATAAAATAATGCAAAGTGTAGTTGAAAAAATAATTAAAAAAAATCTGCCAATAAAAATAAAAAAAATATAGAGTCATATTGAATAAGACCTTATCTCTCATGAAAATGAAGAATTTATAAAATTTAAGAAAACTTACATCTATGATACCTTAATATATTTTATCACTCTGTTTTCTCCTCTTAACAACAATTCAGAAGATTAGAAACCACATGTCACATGGTCATATTTAAATTTTGAGGCATAGACATACATAACACATATATCTTATATATTTACATATTTATTACTTAAATTTTATATTTATATAAATAATATTTAAATCTTCAAAATTACATAAAAAATAACATTATCATTAAAAGTTTAAATTGAAATGTACCTTTTTATGCACAAACAAAATGTCTTATTTGTAAAAATCAAACTTTAGTTAGATATGTAAATGCACAAGAATTGTGTGCTATAAAATTTTCTTAAATTTTTAACAGAATCGAATATAGAGGTTAATTAAATAACTAATTTATCGTGCACAGAAATTCCATAAAAATACAAAGAATTTTTCATGGGATCGCATAAAAATCACTTCCGTGTATCTCCAGCCCGTCATCCACCCCTCATGCAATGGCCATCCGATCTTCTCTCTCTCTCCTCTCTCCTCTCTGTGTCATGTGAAGCTCCTAGACTGTCTCCTTCCAGCATCACCTCAAGCACAACGGCCCTTATCCCTCCCTTATCATTCAGCTCTCCCGTTCCAAACAGCTCATGATCCTTCTACCCTCTCTCCTCTCTACAACCCTTCAGGTACACCTCCTTGCTCGTAGACCATCTATATTTTCTTCGAGGAGTTTCATGATAGGCAGTGACAAATTTTAAGGGAGTACTAATTTTGAATAACTAAGCTATTTAAAGTATTATGATTGTAAATATTATGTTTTGAATGTGAAATATGTAAGAGGCTGTTTGGTTGTAAGATTTGAGCAGTATTTAAAAAATAATAATAATAATAAAAAATAGAATCTAACTCAAATCTAGCCAAAATGGTATTTTTGGGCTGGTTTAATCACCGGCGACCGACAGCCGATAGTGGTCAGCGACGGAGGCCAGCGGGCGGCAGTGCTCGGCGGCGGCAGGCGGTCGGCGGTGGTGGTCGGCGGCGGCGGGCAGCAGTGGTCGGTGATGGCGGCAAACACTTTTACACAGGTCGGTGTATTTGGAATTCGCCCAAATCAGACGAATTCTAAATACACCAAAAATGATCATTCTAATGCATTTCAAATATACTATAAATGCATTGAAATTTTACTTTGCACCATATCAAATATTTAAAAAATTAAACTTTATGTATTTGATTTATTTTAAATGCAGAATCAAATGTACTGAATCGTTGAGAAGGATTTTTGGATTTAGATAAGAATAAGCATGCGAAGGGGGTGGGAGGAACTTTCACTCTTTTGGGCAGTAGGAGTGGAAGGGGAAGAAAGGCAAAGGTTTTGATGCCAAAATCTTGTCGCCAAATTTTGGGTGGAAGAGGAGGAAAGGGGGGAGAAAAAGCACCACACTAAAATTATTTTTACTTAGGGCTGTTTGGTTGCTTGCATTTAGAATGTAATGTAAAGGAAATCTGAGTAATACAAATGAATCGAATACTTTAATGTTATTTGGTTGTCTGTAAAGTAAATACATGGAAACTATTTTTTCTGTTTGGTTTGATGAATGTAAAGTAAATATTTGTATTCTGAATACTTTATTATATGTAAATTAATTATAAAATTTATTCACTAATTAAAGTATTCAATTAAAAAATAAATATTATCAAATAAAATATAAATAAATTATAAAGAAAATTTTTTTTCTTGACTAAAAAAATAAATAAAATCAAATACAAATAAAATTTATTTTGAATATTTAATTATTAGTAATTAATTTACAAATTTTCTAAGATATTAAAATAAAATCAAATACAAATAAAATTTATTTCGAATATTTAATTATTAGTAATTAATTTACAAATTTTCTAAGATATTAATTATTAGTGTTATAAATAAATAAAATTTGAATATTATCATTTTATATTAACAAAATGACCCAAATTTAATATATATATATATATAATTTTATTACTATATTAAACATTAATTAATTAATAGGAATTTTTATTAAATAAATTAATCGTCAAGATTTAATATTTATTTATTAAATAATTTTTCTTTAATAAATAGTTTTCTCATTAATTATTTTTTTATTAAATAAACTAAAATTTAATAATTATTTTAATTTTTTTGATTTATCATGAATTATTTATCATTAATATGAATAAATATAATTATATTTATTAAATCTTAATTAAGTTATAATAATATTTATTTTAATTAAAGTTAAAATTAAAATTACGATTCAGAAAAAAAAAACAAAATAAAAGAAAAAGCGTTTTCCCAGGCGTCCAGCTCCCAAAAGCGAAAAAAAAAAAAACTTTTTCCAGGCTCAAGCGTGAATTCAGATTTCGTTTACAGGAAAAATAAGTTGAAAAGGAAAACGAAATACCTTGAAATTTTACACGATAATTACATTTACTCGGAACCAAATACGAAAAAGGAAGAATTGCCTTTGGATTACATTACACGGTAATTACTCCGAACCAAACAGCCAATGCAGGATTTACATACATAACACTTAAAACCTCCTTATTTATATATCTCACACTATAAACAAAAAATTTGCAGAAATCGCACTTAAAAGTTAAAACCCAACAAACTCATAGAAATAGCACCCTATTAGATGGGAAATATCAAGAGATAGATCGCAGGATTCAAAATAAAGAAGAAATCGCACTACTGCTTCTCTGCATATACTGCATGCACTCAAATCATTCATAATTTCTTCTTTATTTTGGACAATCCGCACGTAGATCTACGTGCGGTGTCCGGACGTAATATTTCCCCCTATTAGATTCCGTCCCAATCTTCGTTAGTCATCTATTCCCGTCCTCACCATCAATTCTTACCGTCTTCGCTGTGTGACATCCTATGAATTCTGATTGAGACGACTTCGCGGCCCCAGGTTAAAACTTCTCGTAGCATGCCCTTCTTTTACCAAAGTTCTGAAAATTTAGAGCTGGAATTTCAATTCAAAAAACAGAAAACTCACTTAAGTGCCTTTCTATTTTCCTCCCTCTTATCGATTTTCACAGTTTTTCATTCTGCTTACAATAGACACAACATCAGGCCAACTTATTTCTTGAAAGCAGTAGTCATAGCTTTTGGAAGACCACTACTATTGTTCTTTGCAACTGTTGCACTTTAGTCACCTTCTTTCAATTGGCGATATAGCTCTCTTTCGTCTAACTGTTGTCTTGCATTATCAGCTATTGGCTTTGTTGTCACCATTACGGCTACTGTTCGGAGCTTTACTGTTATTCTGCTACTATCGAACTTTTTAGGTTCCCGTCATTATCCTATGAATTGTAAAAAATAGCAACTTGTTGCTGTCTGAGAAGCCATAGAGAAAAACAATAAGATAGCTGATGTCCCGTACAGGAAAAGCCACAAAATTGAGTTTTCTTGTCTCCAAAGCAAGAAGAGAGTGAGTGTGAGATATGTAACGTGAGAATCAGCGAATGAACGACTCACGAAGATTGTGACGGAAGCTAAAGGGAAGCTATTTATGTGAGTTTGTTGGGGGTTTTAAGTGCTATTTATATAAATTTTATGCCTAGAGTGTGAGATATGTAAATAACGGGGTTTTAAGTGCTATGTCTCAGTGTCTGTAAATTCCCCTAAATTAATTATTAATTAATAAGTTATGTTAAATTAACTATAATTTAATATAATAAAATGCAATTGATATAGATTTAATAATTTATGATTAATTAATAATATGTAATTAACAACAACAATAACAAACTTTTATCCCACTAAGTGGAGTCGGCTATATGAATCATTCGTCTCCATTGTGTCCTATTATGTGTCAAATTCTCATTTAATTCAAGTATACTAAGGTCATTTTTTATACATCTTTACTAAGTCTTTTTAGGTCTACATCTACCTTTCTTAACATAAGGCAAATCTAATGCATCTACTCTCCTAACCAAGTCATCGGACGACCGATGCTTTATGTAGCCAATCCATCTAAGACGACTCTCTCTAATCTTATCTGGCACAGGAGCTACTCCAACTTTTTTCCGAACATATTCATTTCGCCTTTTATCTCTAAGAGTAAAGCCACTCATCCACCTGAGCATCCTCATCTCTATAACACTTAATTTAGTCTTATGCTTCTCTTTTATTGGCCAACATTCTACACTATAAGTCATTGCAAGTCTTACCACCATCTTATACAATTTTCTCTTTAAGTTTAAGTAGAACTTTTCTATCACACAACAGGCCAGATGCATTCCTCCACTTCACCCATCCAACTTGAATTCTACTAATAACATCTCCATCTATTTCTCCATCATTTTGAACAATAGAGCCTAAATATCTAAATCGCTCACTCTTATTAAGAACTTGTTCATCTAATATCACAACACTACCACTAGAACTTCTACAACTAAAATTACACTCCATATATTCAGTTTTAGATCAACTTAAATGAAAACCTTTATACTCTAATTTTGACCTCCATAATTCAAGTATCTCTTGGACTCCCTCCCTAATCTTATCAACAAGAAGAATGTCATCAGCAAAAAGCATACACCAAGGTACATCTTCCTGTAAATGCCTAGTAAGAGCATCCATAACGAAAGCGAAAAGATAAGGGCTTAAAGTTGATCTTTGATGTAATCCAACTGAAATAGGAAAATATTTTGTCAATCTTCCTTATGTTTGGACACAAGTAACACCTCTGGTATACATATCCTTAATGATTTGAATATAACCAATATTAACTTCTTTCTATTCTAGAACTCTCCAAAGAACATCTCTTGAAACTTTATTATAAGCTTTCTCTAAATCAATAAATATCATATGTAGATTCTCCTTACTTTCTCTATACTTCTCCATCAAACCTCTTAACAAATGTATAACATCCATAGTAGATCTACCTAGCATGAAACCAAACTGATTGTGAGAAACTTTTGTATCACATCGTAACATATGCTCAAGTACTCTCTCATATAGTTTTAATGTATGGCACATTAACTTAATTCCTTTATAATTTGAAGACTCTTGTCCATCGCCTTTATTCTTAAATACAGGAACCAACAAACTATTTCTCCACTCATCTAACATCTTTTCAGCCTTTAAAATAACATTAAACAGATTTATAAGCCAAGAAATTTCTTGATCTCCTAAACATTTTCACACTTCTATTGAAATATCATCAGGTCCTGCTATTTTTTCACATTTTATTTTCTTTAAAGCTTCCCTAACTTCAAATTTACTAATACGACGATAAAAATAAAATTCTCTATTTTTGTTTAGGGTATTAAGGTTGCTAAAATCAATCGTACTTTCAGATCTTTCATTGAAAAGTTTATCAAAATATCTCATCCACCTATTTTGAATATCCTTTTCGAAGAAAAACACTTTATTATTTTCATCCTTAATACACCTCACTTGAGCTAGGTCTTTACTTCTTCTATCTCTTTGGTTGGATAACTTATACATACATCTTTCACCTTCTTTAGTATCTAATCTATTGTATAAATCACTAAAAGCTAAATTTTTTGCATCATATATTGCTTCCTTAGAATCTCTACAGGCCACTTTATATCTTTCCCAATTCTCCAAGTTTTTACATATAAACCAAATTTTATAACAATGTTTCTTATTTCTTATCTTTTCTTACACACTTTGACTCCACCACCAACTATTTTTATTAAAAGAAGTTTTTCTTTTTGATTCTCCAAGCACATTTTTAGCAACTTGCTTAATTTCACTTGCTACTATTTTTCACATAACATTAGCTTCCTTATGAACATCCCAAATTCTAAGTTCTTGTAGCTTGTTCTTAAAAATATTTTTATTTATGTTCTTTAAGTGTCCTTATCTAATCCTATGATAATAATTTGATTTATTTTTTCTCTTACAATCTTTCATCTTAAAATCTAAAACTAACAATCGATGTTGGGTACTTAAAGTTTCACTTTGAATGACCTTACAATCTTTATAATCTAAACGATCTATTTTTCTTATCAGAAAATAATCAATTTGTGTTTTACTAGATCCATTTTTATAAGTAATAATATGTTCATCTCTTTTCTTAAATAAAGTATTAGCAACTACAAAATCATAAGCTAAGGCAAAATCTAATATAGTCCTTCCTTCTTTATTAGTCACTCCAAATCCATAATCACCATGAATACTTTAAAAATCTTCTACCACTCTATCAACCTGTCCATTTAAATCTACTCCAATAAATACTTTTTCTTCAAGAGATATCTTTTATATTAATCCATCTAATTCATTCCATTTTTTTTTGAGCTTACATCCAAACCTACTTGAGGAGCATAAACACTTATAACATTGATAATCTTAGTATCAACAATAATCTTTAAAGTTATAATTCTATCTCCACATCTATTAATATTTATAACATTATCTTTCAAACTTTTATCTATAATCACACTCACACCATTTCTAGTTCAACTTCTACGTGAATACAAAAGTTTAAACCCTAAACTATCAGTCTTCTTGGCCTTCGCCCTAACCAATTTAATTTCTTGAACACACAAAATATTTATCTTTCTATGAACCATAATATCTATTTGTTCCATTAATTTACCTGTATGAGTACCTATATTCCAAATTCTAAACTAATTCTAGTTTCATGGACTAACTTCTTTGCCCGCATCCATCCATAATGTGGGAACCCTTGCTTATTTAACACTGCACCAGGGCACCGATGCAGCAGCCCTTGCACATTTTTCACTGTATTTAAGCCATGTCGCTTCCAGGGGACGCCCTAACATTAACACAATGATTTGAAGGATTCATGTCATGATTATTTCGACAAGTTTTACGCTGGTTGTAGACTACCTATCTCAACCCTCCACTTTTTAGATCCGAACTTGGGACCGGCAAAGGTAGTGTTATTGTCTTATAATAATTATGTTTTGTTTACATTAATTATAATTTATTTTAGCAAAATGATAAATAACTTAAGTAAAATATTATTATTTTTATGTAAATTAATTAAATTTATTAAATTATAAATTAATGAGCAATTAAAATAATATAATTATAATTAATAATATTCTCTAAAATAAATTAATTATAAATATATTAATTACTTAAAATATATTATATAAATATAATAAAATATAACTTTTATATAATTATTATTAAAATCATATTTATTCTAATTAACTTAAATCTTCATATTAAAAAGTCAAATTTTTATCATATTAAATAGTTTTAGAATTTTATTGGCTCAACATTAACTAAATAGTAAATACTGACTTAAAAAATCTGATGAATTCTACGTAAATTAAATCCTACTAGCGACCAAACAGCTCATATATGGAAGTGTTTTAAAGGAGAAAATATTACGTGCGGAGTCCGGACGTAGCTTTATGTCTGGACTCCAATCATTCCGCAACACGTGTCCAATATAAAAATATGAATTTTTTTACTTAACAGCGTTGTAACTTGACAACGCAACCACGTTTACATTACCGGGCCCTACTGTCCCATTTAAATAGTGGTGGAGAAAATATGCGCGTGCTCCGATTCTTCAGAATAGTTTAGAGATTTCGCGAAATTTTTCTCAACTCGCTCCTATTCTCTCCGACGTCCAGGACCTTCCATCAGAGATTTGCTAAATCTTAGGCATTAAAAATTGAGGTATTATAAGTGATTGCATGAGATATTTCTTACTGCATTCTTGAACTTTAACGAATTTAGGATTTTCTCTGTTGTTGTCACCGTCGAATAGGAGAACATTTGGAACATTTGAGTTCTTTAAAAGAAAGGAGATTGTTTTACTAGTTTTTGGAGATATTTTGCATGTGTACTCTATATACTCTCATGATGATATACACCATTATTTTCAAAAATTTTGACTCTGGGGCTTGTCATATATTTAGTCTATCTCATTGTAGGATGTTTGGTGCTGTTTCATGAAAGATTTGATAAATTCTAGGGCATGTTTGGATATAATATGTTCAGTAGATAACATTACAATTTGTTTATAAGTTGCTTGATGATTGTTTGCTTCAGTTTTACATCTATACTCTTAGAAGAGTACAACCCATTTTATCATTTTTTTTAGATTTTGACCTTGTTAGATATAATAAGTTCAGTACATGGCTTTACAAGGAGATTGATGGCTGATTGGTTAGTTTTTAGGGCTGTTTTGCATGTGTACTTTATGTACTCTCTTTAGAGTACACCCTATTTTCTCATTTTTTTAACTATTAAACCTTATTTATAGAGAATATGTTTAATAGATTCCATTAGAAGTAATTTGGAGGCTGATTGGTTGATTTTGGAGGCAGATTTGCATGTGTACTCTCTATACTCTCATAAGAGTACACATCATTTTTACATTTTTTTTCAAAATTTTTGGCCTGTTTGGAAAGAATATGTTTAATAAATTTCATTAGAAGTAATTTGGAGGCTAATTGATTGGTTTTGGAGGCAGATTTTCATGTGTGCTCTTTGTACTCTCATGAGAGTACAGACCATTTTCATATTTTTTTTTTTCAGATTTTTGGATCTGTATGGAGAGAATATGTTTATTATATGGCATTATAAGCAATTTGGAGGCTGATTGATTAGTTGTGAAGGTAGATTTGCATGTGTACTCTCTGTACATTCTTGAGAGTACAGTTTATTTTTTCAGTTTTTTTAGCTATTAAACCCTATTTAGAGAGAATATGTTTAATAGATTCCATTAGAAGTAATTTGGAGGCTGATTGATTCATTTTGGAGACAGATTTATATGTGTACTCTCTATACTCTCTTGAGAGTACAACTTTTTTTTAGTTTTTTCAGCTATTAAATCCTATTTGGAGAGAATATGTTTAATAGATTACATTAGAAGTAATTTGAAGGTTGATTAGTTAGTTTTGGAGGTAGATTTATATGTGTACTCTCTGTACTCTCTTGAGAATACATATCATTTTCACATTTTTTTTTTCAAATTTTTTGGCCTGTTTGAAGAGAATATATTTAATAGATTCTATTAGAAGCAATTTTGAGGAAGATTTGCATGTATACTCTCTTGAGAGTATAACTTATTTTTTCAGTTTTTTTTCAGCTATTAAACCCTATTTGGAGAGAATATGTTTAATAGATTCCATTAGAAGCAATTTGGAGACTGATTGGTTAGTTTGAAGATATATTTGCATGTGTACTCTTTGTACTCTCATGAGAGTATATACCATTTTCACATTTTTTTTCTTGAATTTTTGGCCTGTTTGAAGAGAATATGTTTAATAGATTCCATTAGAAGCAATTTAGAGGCTCATTGGTTGATTTTGGAGGTAGATTTGTATGTGTACTCTATATACTCTCATGAGATTACATACCATTTTCACATTATTTTTCAGACTTTTTAGCCTGTTTGGAGAGAGTATGTTTAATAGATTCCATTAGAAGTAATTAGGAGGTTGACTAATTAATTTTGGAGGCATATTTATATGTGTACTCTTTGTACTCTCATGAGAGTACAGACCATTTTCACATTTTTTTCTAGATTTTTTGGCTGTTTGGAGAGAATATGTTTAATAGATTCTATTAGAAGCAATTTGGAGGCTGGTTAGTTGGTTTTGGAGGCAGATTTGCATGTGTACTCTCTGTACTATCATGAGAGTATAAACCATTTTCACATTTTTTTCAGAAGTTTTGGCCTGTTTGGAGAAAATTATTTAATTAATTCCATTAGAAGTAATTTGGAGGCAGATTGGTTGATTTTGGAGGCAGATTTGCACGTGTACTCTCTGTACTCTCATGAAAGTACATACCATTTTTACTTTTTTTTCCAAATTTTTTGGTCTGTTTGGAGAGAATATATTTATTATATAACATTACAAGCAATTTGGAGGCTGATTGGTTAGTTTGGAGGCAGATTTGCATGTGCAATCTCTATACTCTTTTGAGAGTACAAATCATTTTTCCAAATTTTTTCCAGATTTTTTTGCCTGTTTGGAGAGAATATGTTTATTAGATTCCATTAGAAATAATTTGGAGGTTGATTGGTTGATTTTGGAGGCAGATTTTCATGTGTACTCTCTATACTCTCATGAGTGCACATACTATTTTCACAACTTTTTTCAAATTTTTTGACCTATTTGGAGATAATATGTTTATTAGATGGCATTACAAGCTGTTTGGAGGCTGATTGGTTGATTTTTAGGGATGTTTTGTGTGTGTACTTTCTATACTCTCATGATAGTATAGACCAATTTTTCATTTATTTCTAGATTTGTTGGCCTGTTTGGAGAGAATATGTTTATTGGATTTCATTAGAAGTAATTTGGAGGCTGATTGGTTGATTTTGGAGATAGATTTGTATGTGTATTCTCTATACTTTCATGATAGTATAGACCATTTTCTCTTTTTTTTTTCCAGTTTCTTTGGCTTGTTTGGAGAAAATATGTTTGATACATACGAGTTGAAGTAATTTGGAGGCTGATGGGTTAATTTTTTGAGCAATTTAGCATGTGTACTCTCTGCACTCTCATGAGAGTACAAACTATTTTCTCATTTTTTTTTCATATTTTTTAGCCTGTTTGGAGAGAATATGTTTATTAGATTCCATTAAAAGTAATTTGAAGGCTGTTTGGTTAGTTTTTAAGGCAAATTTGCATGTGTACTCTATGTACTCTCATGAGAGTACTGACCATTTTCTCTTTTTTTCAGCTATTACTCCCTGTTTGGATATAATATATTTTGTGTTTATTTCTCATGAGAGTACACCATATTTTTTCAGTTTGTAAAACAATGAGTCTTGTCATATGATTATTATATCTCATTGGAAGATATTTGGAGATGTTCTATGAAGAATTTGTTAGTTTTAGTGGTTGTTTTGTTTGTATACTCTCTGGGCCTCCATTCTGCTGATAATGTTCTCATTAATTGACTTTTTTATTTTGAAGTTTAACATGTCTGTGAAAAGGATAACTTCTAGATGCAGGTCTACCACCATTAGTGTGGTGTTCGATAATATTTCAATACGCTTTACTGATGAAGTTATTGACATTTTAAGGAGGCTTCATTTGCATTAATTTATTAGGCTGCATGGAATTCAGCAAAACTCAGCTGCTCTCACTTCAATCATGTCTTGTTGGGATATAGAGAAGTACGCATTCTTTTTTGGTGGACAATGCATTCCTTTCACCCCCAATAAAGTTGCATTAATTGTAGGGATGTCAAACAGAGAGGAGAAGATCATATGGCAGAAATCTCTACTGTTGAAGTTCAGCTCAGTGGATTTTAAGAATAAACTTGAGAATTTGGATCGCTCGTGACCAAAATAATTGTGCGAGTATTTTTTATTTTCAAATCCTTTTTTTATATATCACAACTATAGAGTGGCGTCGGAATTGATTGCCTATGCCGATGACATAGAGAAATTTGCTGAGTACAATTGGGCATAGGCCATTTGGGCCTTTCAGGTTTCACAATTTAATGGTATTACATTAAAGATTCTAACATAAAAGGCACCTAGGTACATGAGTGGCTTTGTCACTCTTCTAATGGTATGTTCTACATCTTCAGATTTGTATTATTTGATGCATTGAAGTTAACTTATATAAACATTCATTGCAAATCTGGGCGGTAGAGCACATAGGCATCATAAGGCCGTCATTTTCTTCTACAAAGTCACGTATGTTACAATGGCCAAAAATAAAGTTTGTAGATGATTCCTTCACTAATTTGGGAGGACACCATGTGACAAAAAATTTCACTTTATTTATATTAGAATGTATTTATTTATATTGTAAATCATCATATTTTCTTATTGGTGTAACACAGGTCTGCCTTTCATTTGAGGACATATCAGAAGAGGAGACTTGGCTCCTTAAAACATTGCCCCTATCCAGCAGACAACCCATGTCAAGCCCGATAGCAGCCCCATTCCAAGTCCAAGGAGTGCAGCCCCCATTGAATCTCCATACGTCTCTCCTCGATATTCTCCTTTTTCCAATGTATCTAGCCTGCCCTCTACTAGTACCCATTTAGAAAGCTTTGCGGTAGAGAGATACCACAGGTGGCCCCGGAAGAGAGAGAGTATCATCTTTTGAAGCATCAATAACCCAGAGAATTGATGGAGTTGATTTACAGTATTATGAGGCTGATGGTTGGGGAAGGGTCCGTATGGGAAGCTCTGTGGAGGCTACCAGGGAGGGAATCTCTTGAGGAGGCTAAAGATCTATAGAGGCTACAACATGGGAAGGTCCTGTGGAGGCTACCATAGGGGAGGCTCCTGTGGAGGCTACCACAAGGGCTTCTTCCCCTATGGAGACTTCCACTGGAGAAGCCCCTATGGAGGCTTCCACTAGGGAAGCCCCTGTGGAGGCCACCATAGGGGAAGCTCCTATGGAGGCTTGCACTGGACATGAAGATGTTGCACAGCCTTTACTCGATAGCATTGAGCGTGGTGTGAAGGCTTGACAGATGAGGAAGAGGAAAGTTATATCTTCTCCCTTCACACAAACTTACAGGAAGTCACGGCGCAGAATAACTCCTATGGTAGCCTATACACAGGATGAGCAGACAGCAGAAGAGATATTACTTTGCTTTCTTTTTAATTTAACCTAATAGTAGCTAATTTCACTAAATTTTTATATAGGTTAGCAAAGATGCTCCAATATCAGTGGATGAACCACCGACTGCTATTGTGGTGGTTGAGGAGCATCAGGCGAAGGTATGCATCATCTTAGTAGATTAAGCCTTAATTCATAATGAATCTAGCTCTTCATCATTAATTTCCTTGCAACCAGGTGAGGCACATCATATTATTGATTTCTTATCAAGAGATGTCCTGCTCAAGCCAATGATGCAGCTCATTGACACCTCGTGGTCTCAATTCAAGAATAAGTAGTCATTTTTCATTCAACTCCTTCGATATACATAAAATCACTTATTCATTTAATTAGGCTCACATTCCCATACTTCTCACATGCAGGGTTGATAGCGTATTCACAGTTGGGAATATCATCTTGCGTGAGGCCAGATTGATGAGTTGCTAACATATTAGTATTTGTCAGATGCACACATCGATGCCTTCATCTTTTTACTGGCTAAGAAGCACTCTCTATGTCCTCGACTATATGTCCCGTATCTGTAGGTTTCATACCTTCACTAGGTAAGTTACTCCACAAAACTTTGGGTAATATGATCCATTCCTAATTTCGATAGTTATAAGCCACTAATTATAAATTTTTTCTTCACTTCTTGTAGAGATGCTAATATGGTCTACAAAAGGAAAGCAAAATTTTCATCCAGCATGTCACTGCAGATAGTGTTTTAAGGTTTGAGTTACTCTTACTTCCAGTTATAAATAATCAGCATTAGACACTCCAGGTCGGGCATATTAAGCATGGAGCTTGGTATTTTTATGATTTATTGCCAAACCCAACTCATAATGCCATTCTTCCTGAGATTGTAAAAATTGTTCTCATTTCTGGTTTGCCTAAAGTGCATATTTTATGCCTAATTATTGATTATATTTTTTACTATTTAGATCAAATTACTTATCAAAGATGCTGGCCAGTCTTTCCAGAGCGATCCCACAGAATGGCCAATCAAAGTGATGAGTGGGCTATCAGTCCAAGAAAATAGTGTCGACTATGGGATGTTTGTCCAAAATACATAGGAATCAAACTCAAAACTCGGTGGATTACTAAGATTGGCCAAAGAAGATGAATTACTTCAGGACTGAGTTCGCTTACGCTATTTTCTATTTAGATATGAAAAAACTGATTTGACAAATGTTGAATTAAAGTTTGATATGTTGGAAATCAATTGCTTTAGAAATGTATCTGTGTGGTGTGTTTATGGATGCCATTAGAAGCTATTTTTTCAGCTTTTAAACCCTTTCCGGAGATAACATTGTCTAGTAGATAACATGTGTGGAGCTTTTAAACCTTTTTTAGCTATTTTTTCAGCCCCTTTAACTTGTTTGGTTATAATATATTCAGTAGATGGCCTTATAAGCAGTTTGTAGGTTGCTTGATGCCTTTTGGTTTAGTTTTGCATGTGCACTATATGTACTCTTATGAGAGTACAGACTATTTTCTCATTTGTTTCCAGATTTTTGACATGTTTGGAGAGAATATGTTTATTAGATTCCATTAGAAGCAATTTGGAAGCTGACTGGTTGATTTTGGAGATAGATTTGCATGTACTCGTACTCTCGAGTAGGTATATTTTCTCTTTTTTTCTAGATTGAGTCGTTTGGAGTGAATATGTTTAATAGACTCCATTTGAAGCAATTTGGAGGCTGATGAGCAGCTTTTTTAAGCAGTTTGACATGTGTACTCTCTGCACTCTCATGAAAGTACAGACTATTTTCTCTTTTTTCCTAGTTTCTTTAGCCTATTCGGAGAAAATATATTTAATACATACCAGTTGAAGCAATTTGGAGGCTGATGGGTCAGTTTTTTGAGCAGTTTGACATGTGTACTCTCTGTGCTCTCATTAGAGGACAGGCCATTTTCTAATTTTTTTTAGATTTTTTAGCCTGTTTGGAGAGAATATGTTTATTAGATTCCATTAGAAGTAATTTGGATGCTGATTGGTTGATTTTGGAGGCAGATTTGCATGTATATTCTTTATACTCTCATTAGAGTACATACCATTTTCTCATTTTTTTTTAAAATTTTTTTTTCTATTTGGAGAGAATATGTTTAATAAATTCCATGTCAAGGTGTTTGGAGCCTGAATTTTAGCTTTTTTTGAGCTACTTTGTAGGTGTACTCTCTGTACTCTCATGAGAGTATAGACTATTTTCTTATTTTTTTTAAAGATTTTTTGGCTTGTTTGGAGAAAATATGTTTAATAGATTCTATGACAAGGTGTTTGGAGCCTAATTGTTAGCCTTTTTAACAATTTTGTAGGTGTACTCTCTGTACTCTCCTAAGAGTACAGATTATTTTTTCATTTTCTTTCAGATTTTTTATCATGTTTGGAGAGAATATGTTTAATAGATTCTATTACAAAGTATTTGGAGCATGAATTTTAGTTTTTTTTGAGCTGCTTTGCAAGTGTACTCTTTGTACTCTCTTGAGAGTACATACTATTTCCTCATTTTTTTTTTCACTTTTTCTGGCCTGTTTGGAGAAAATATGTTTATTACATACCGTTTGAAGCAATTTGGAGGCTGATGGGTAGCTTTTTTAAGCAAATTTATATGTGTATTCTCTGTACTCTCATGAGAGTACAGAATATTTTTCATATTTTTTTCTAAATTTTTTAACCTCTTTATAGAGAATATGTTTAATAGATTCCATTACAAGGTGTTTGGAGCCTGATTGTTAGCTTTTTTGAGCTGTTTTGTAGGTGTACTCTCTGTACTCTCCTAAGAGTACATGCTATTTTCTGAAATTTTTTCTAGATTTTTTGGCCTGTTTGGAGAGAATATATTTAATAGATTCCATTACAAGGTATTTGGAGCCTGATTATTAGCTTTTTTTTAAAACTATTTTGCAGGTGTACTCTCTGTACTCTCTTAAGAGTACATACTATTTTCTCATTTTTTTTCAAATTTTTTGGCCTGTTTGGAGAGAATATGTTTAATAGATTCCATTACAGGTTGTTTGGAGTTTGAATATTAGCTTTTTTGAGATATTTTGCAAGTGTACTCTCTGTACTCTCCTGAGAGTACAGACTATTTCCTCATTTTTTTCACTTTTTCTGGCCTGTTTGAAGAAAATATGTTTATTACATACCATTTGAAGCAATTTGGAGACTGATGGATAGCTTTTTCAAAATTTGACATTTACTGTACTCTCATGAGAGTGATCATTTTCATTTTCTTCGAATTTTGGTATGTTTGGAGAGAATATGTTTAATATATTCCATTACAAGTCGAAGCTTGGTTGTTTTTTTTGCTTTAGTGTACTCTCTTGCATTCTCCAGAGTACGACTATTTTCATTTTTTTCTAGATTTTCTCATTTTCTATTTTATTTGACACTAATTATAATTTGAAATAAAATAAATTTGAGATACTAGAAATGTATTTGAAGTTTCAATAAATATTACATAAATTATCTGTTTAAAAAATGATATCTAGCACTGATCGAAGGTAAAAATAGCAATAAATGATATAGTACAGATAAACTAATTAATTGAATTTTTAAATATAAAATATCAAATTTAAGATGAAAATATGTAAATGCAATTGTGGATACCTTTTTTGGGCTTTATAAAATATGTGCGTGATAAGAGCAATACCATTTAGCCAAAATAGTTCGGATCCAAACTTACAATCATTCCAATCATGTCTTATAAAGATTGTGCATGTTAACAACAATTCCATTTACTCCTATTAATTCAGATTAGAGCTGAAAATCATGCTTTATTTTATTTTGTTTTCAGTTTTTTTTTTTTTTAAAATACTTTAAGAGCACTACCATTTACCGAAACTCAATGTCACAGTCTAATATATTCTAATAATTTATTAAATATTATTTATTATTTTGCTCAAAGAGTTAAAATTTAATTGAAAGTTCTACAAAAATTCAGAAAATTTTCT
This sequence comes from Cymbidium sinense, assembly GCA_021442155.1. Lineage (NCBI taxonomy): Eukaryota > Viridiplantae > Streptophyta > Magnoliopsida > Asparagales > Orchidaceae > Cymbidium > Cymbidium sinense. Next base: position 135,940,170 of record CM038216.1, read on the forward strand.
TTTGAATCTGATTGGCTTCCTAGTAGATTTTAGGGGTTGTTTTGCACATGTACTCTGTGTACTCTTATGAGAGTACATTTACTTTTCGGTATTTTTTTTCAACATTTCCACCAATTCTTTCATTCAAATTGGGGAGTTCCAGAGCACCTTTGCATGTGTACTCTTTGTACTCTTCAGAGAGTACATCCCATTTTTCCATTTTCTGTTAGATGTTTTACCCTGTTCGTAGATAAAATATTTAGTAGATGCAAATACAATCTGTTTGGAGGTTCTTTTATCGATTTTAGGGGCTATTTAGTAGATGTACTCTCTAGAGAGTACACTTTATTTTCCCCTTTTCTGCTAGTAGTTTGGCCCTGTTTGCAGATAAAATAGTTAGTAGATGCAAATGCAATCTGTTTGAAGGTTATTTTACTAATTTAAGGGATTGTTTAGCGCATGTACTCTCTGTACTTTCCGGAGAGTACAGAGAGTACGCTCCATTTCCCTCTTTTATGTCAAATGATCTACCCTATTTGTAGATAAAAAATGTAGAAGATGCAAATACAAGGTGCTTGGAGGTTGTTTCGCATGTTTGGAGATAAAATGTTCAATAAAATTTGGTTATAGAATGTAGAATCCGTTGATGGGAATTTTCAGTGGTTTATACCATAAAATATCACCACCGCATTAAAAATAAACCCAACACATATCGAAGTACAAAGAATAGTCACAAAGTACAACATACTATCTACTAATTGATACATTTTCAGTCAAATCGACATTAAAGTATGTACAGTCGAAGAACACACAGCTAAATGATATCATGCATTGAAATATTTTCTTGTAATGATATCCATTATCAGCTTAGTGTACCCTTCAGCCTACTGATTGATTTTTGAGCTTGAGTTAATGATATGTAAGAGCATGACTAACGGGTTTTTCATGCATTCCTCTGAAAAGCACTCTGGCATAACAGAAAAATGTGTTGCAATGGGTGACCCTACACATTCTCCACCCCTCTTAGGTTGTTCTTTGGTCTCTGTAGCAACAAAAATCGGATGGTTTAAAGTTTAAAAGCAATATTTAAATACTATAACTTCAGAGGCAAATAGAAAATTACTCTTGGCTTTCTTGGTTCTCTCTCAATATCCCTTAAGCCTTGCATTTGAAACACTCATTGGACGTTGCTTAACTGGATCCTTTAAAACATCATTTCCTTTATCTGTTGTGGTTGACTTCTTCTTTTTAGTTGTTCTGTCAGTTGGAGGTGAATTCCCGCATAATATAGAGACGACATTATTAAATAATTTTTTTAAGGATCCCATCATATACTCCTCAGCTATCTTCTTACCCTTTACCCTAATGCTTATTTAAATACATATCGACTGATGTGGTTCCGAAAAATAATGTCAGTTTCATTTCCATCATTATCTTGCACATCTTTTAAGTTTTTGTAAGCACTGTCAAGTAGATATCTCTCTTTGCTCTAGTTAACCATCACATGAGAAGATACTTATCCTGAATGCGCCCAATATCTTTTTGAGTAAGAACTCGGATGCAGTGGGCACAAAGCAATCCCATCATTTCAAATTTTTTACAACTACAAGTTACATTTAGGCAAGCCTTGTCCAAATGGACAATCCATATTTTGGAAGCATATTTATTCTCTAAATTTCTCACCAAATACTCCATGAGATTGTCATCTGACGCATTTGCTACTAATCCTCTAACTCCATGCAAAAATTCTTCCTCAAACATTGTATATAACATTCTTGTGTAAAACATAGTGGCTTTTTTCAGAATTAGACTGGTCTTAACAACAGGAACAATTGCTGAATGGTTGCACTTGAAATCTTCATCATGTTCATTCTGGCTCCATGTGTCCATATCCTTCTCCAATCCCAAGAAACAATTTGTGATTGAATTTGTTAGTTTAGAGATTCCATAACATACATTATTCATAGACTCACTACGTTGCTTTGACAAAATACCCATACAGAATGAGTCTTTGCAGAATGCAGTAGACCACTTGCATCTAATTTTATAAAGCTCAGATAGCCAAGCATGATTATGCAAATTGCCTTCATCTAGCATGGTAGACCAAGCTTGCTCAAACTCTTCTTATGAGTCACACTTGCTCATGCATCTATAGAATAGACTTTGTACTGTCTTATTACTATTAAAGCAATATACCTTTGAAGGAGCTTTCTTCGAAATATGCCATTGGCACAACCTATGATGAGTATGTGGTAATGCAATTTTGATTGCTCTCGCCATTGTCTGATCTTGATCAATGAATATTGTTACATGATGCCTATCACTTGTTAACCGGAGAAATATTTTGAATAGCCATGTGAATGACTCAATTGTCTCTTCTGATAGAAAGGCTACTCCAAATAAGATATTTTGCTAGTGATGATTCACTCCAACAAAAGGGGCAGAGACAAGATTATATTTATCAAGTCGATAGCTTGTATCAAAAATTATGACATCCCTAAAGCAATCATATTCTATCATTGACATGCCATTGCTAAAAAAAACTAATCAAGCTATCTGACTCATCAACTTGGACATCCTATGCAGACATCCCATCCTCCGCTTGCCTTTTCTTGAACAATTATATTAATACATTACTATCACCATTCGCAATCCTCTATCTTCTCTCTTTTTGGATGAAATTGAAAGCATCTTTTTTTGTGAAGCTAATATTCTCCACGCCACCAACTTCCTCACTTAGATAGCTAAACGCATCAGTTGCTCTAATTCTAGTCTTTGTCATTATCTTCAACACAGCCACCTTCTCATCGCTGATGCCTCTATATGATCTGAGAAGATGTAGGTCACTCGGCTTTACTAATGAATGATTATGATTTTTCATATATTTGTTAACCATCCAATTCCCATCTAAATCAATATAAAATCTAATCATGGCCGGACAACCACTCATTGTATTTATTTATTGGAATTTGACTGAGTAGTTTAGATTGACAGCTTTCTTCTGACATACTTTTGCACATAAAAAATCCTTTGATTTTAATTTCTTGGAGTTTGACCAATAACTAGTATGATCCTTCCTAACACTAAACCCAGTTTGATGTGCATAATCACAGTACAGTGCATACACCTCCTTTTCATTGTGAACAGTGGTGCCAAGGAGTTTCCTCACATTTGGGTCATTAGGCATAACGGCTTCATCATCGCACATGTCATTTACCTCATTCACCTGCTCAAACACAAATGTCACATGCAAAATAGTTCCAAAAACCAACAAATTCTTCATGAAACATCTCCAAACAGATTACAATAGGATATAGTATAAATATGACACGCCCCACAATTGAAAATTTAAGAAAAATGGGGTGTACTCTCATGAGAGTGCACAAAGTATACATACAAAATAACTCCAAAAATTAGCAAATTCTTCATGAAACATCTCCAAACAAATTACAATAGGATATATTAAAATATGACATGCCCCACAATTAAAAATTTAAAAAAAAATGGGGTGTACCCTCATGAGAGTACACAGAGTACACATACAAAATAACAATAAAAATTAGCAAATTCTTCATGAAACATCTCCAAATAGATTACAATGGGATATATTAAACATATGACATGCCACACAACTGAAAATTTTAAAAAAAATGAGGTGTACCCTCATGAGAGTATACATGCAAAATAACTTAAAAAACTAGCAAATTCTTCATGAAACATATCTAAACAGATTATAATAGATATAGTAAAAATATGACACACCCCACAATTAAAAATTTTAGAAAAATGGGGTGTATTCTCATAAGAGTACACAGAGTACACATACAAAATAACTTCAAAAACCAGCAAATTATTCACGAAACATCTCCAAATAAATTATAGTGGGATATAGTAAACATATGACACGCCCACAACTAAAATTTTTAGAAAAATGGGGTGTACCCTCATGAGAGTACACATAGTACACATATAAAATAGCTTCAAAAACTAGCAAATTCTTCATGAAACATCTCCAAACAGATTACAATGGGATATAGTAAAAATATGTCACGCCCGATAATTGAAAATTTTAGAAAAATTGGGTGTACTCTTATGAGAGTACACAGACTACACATATAAAACAACTTCAAAAACTAACAAATTATTCATGAAAAATCTCCAAACAGATTACATTGAGATAATAAATATATGATATGCCCCACTACTGAAAATTTTAAAAAAATGGGGTATACTATCATGAGAGTACATAGAGTACACATGCAAAATAGCTCCAAAAACTAGCAAATTCTTTATGAAATATATCCAAACAGATTACAATGTGATATAGTAAAATATATGACACGCCCCATAATTGAAAATTTAATAAAAATGGGATGTACCTTCATGAGGTACACATGCAAAACAGCTCTAAAAATCAACAAATTCTTCATGAAACATCTCCGAACAGATTACAATGAGATATACCAAACATATGACAAGCCTCACAATTATAAAAATTTAAAAAATGGGGTGTACCCTCATAAGAGTACAGAGAGTACACATACAAAATAACCCTAAAAACTAGCAAATTTTTCATGAAACACCTCAAAATATTTTACAATGGGGTCATAAATATATGACAAGCCCCATAGTTGAAAAATTGAAAAAAAATAAGTGTACCCTCTTGAGAGTACAGAGAGTACACATACGAAATAGCTCCTTAAACCAATAAATTCTTCATGAAATCTCTCCACACATCTTCCAATAGGTTATGGTAAATAAATTGCAAGCCCCACAGTTAAACATTTTAAAAAAATGAGGTGTACTCTCACGAGAATACAGAGAGTACACATGCATAATAGCTCTAAAAACCAACAAATTCTATATGAAATATCTCAAAACATCTTACATTAGCTTATGATAAACATATGACAAGCCCCATAGTTGAAAAAACTGAAAAAATAAGGTGTACTCTCATGAGAGTACAAAGAGTACACATGCAAATCTACCTCCAAAACTAACAAATCAACCTCCAAATTGCTTCTGATGGAATCTAATAAATATATTCTTTCCTAATAGGCCAAAAAATCTAGAAATAAATGAGAAAATAGTCTGTACTCTCATAAAAATACAGAGAGTACACATGCAAAATAGTCCTAAAAATAACCAATCAGCCTCTAAACAGCTTGTAATGCCATCTAATAAACATATTCTCTCAAAACAAACCAAAAAATCTGAAAAAAAATGCGAAAATGATTTGTATTCTCATAAGAGTACAGTGAGTATACATGCAAATCTGCCTCCAAAACCAACCAATCAACCTCCAATTTGATTCTAATTGAATCTATTAAACATATTATTTCTAAAGAGGCCAAAAAAGTTGAAAAAAAGAAAATGTGGTGTACTCTCATGAGAGTACATAGAGTACACATGCAAAACAGCCCTAAAAACCAACCAATCAACATCCAAACAGCTTCTAAAGACATATAATAAACATATTAATTCTAAACAGGGTTAAATAGTTGAAAAAAAGAGAGAAAATAGGGTGTACTCTAATGAGAGTACAAAGAGTACACATGCAAAACAACCATAAAAACTAACCAATCAGTCTCCAAACAGCTTGTAATGCCATATACTAAATATATTATATCCAAACAGAGTCAAAAATCTAAAAAAAAAAATGATAAAATGGGATGTACTTTCATGAGAGTACAGAGAGTACACATGTAAAATATAAAATATATATTAAATAAAAGAATTTCAAAGAATATCACTAATAAACCCTAAAAAAACTGTACATATAAAATGATTCAGAAAATTTACTGATGTATTTTTATTTAATATATAATCCGCTAAATTGGTCGTAATATCATCAATGCCACAACTTCCAAATTCGTTCCCGAAAAATGAAATGATATTTTTTATTTCTCTCTGTGAGCTCGATTTGTCTAAAAAAAAAACATATTATGCCCTAAATCTATTTATATATTCCTTTTAAATTTCTCCCGCACATTCAAACGTTGTTTCTCCCGCCGTTTTAACGGGATGGGCTGGGCCGGGCTTGGGGTAATATAAACGGCGTCGTTAAGGGATCGTCAAGTTAAATCATTGTTAAGTGAAAAAATCCATATATTTCATATTGGATATGTATTATACAGTGATTGACGTCTAGACATAAAGCTACGTCTGAACTCCGTATGTAATATTTTCTCGTTTTAAAGAGCCATGCAGTTAAAAAACTCATACTTTTTTTTTTTGCAATGGGTATCCACCCAATACCCCACTCATCTTCAGAAGTTGGGATATCGGACTAATCCCACAAGCGCCACCACATTCATCACACGTGTCGAGCCTCCACTTACTTTTATCTTATGACGCCTCTACCTCGGTAAGATTCAAACTCGACCGAGAGATTTTCTGTTCTACCACCAACTGAGCTAAGAGATGGTGGGTTAAAAAGCCCGTACTTGAATATTCGAACGAATCTCAATCAGCTCGGTGATTATTCCGGTCCGAGGTACTCACAGAAATGACAGTCGCAGTGAAGTTGATGCGGAAGTCGCGAAACCACAGGCCAAATCAATGCTGGTTTATCTGATGGCATGACGCTGGCGCTGTTCGGACATTCTCTTATCTCTTCCTACATCTCTTTGTTCGCGGTTAGTAAGTTCCATGAGAATGTTGATATCGAGTGAGCCCTAACCGTGTTAGGTATGTAAATGCTCAAGAATTTTGTGGTTTGTATATGAATATTTCTCATTTGTTCCCTTCAATAAAACAGGAGCTTTAACTCCAGGTGGGGAATCATGGTTTTCAGGTCTACTTGAAGAAATCTTGAGCATTTTTTTTTTTGTTTTTTGTTTTTGTGTTTTGTTTTGTTTTTCTTTTTGCGCTGAGATCTCATTCCCCAATGAGACAAAAGATTGAACATTGTTTTTAATTGGTGCAATATGTTCTTGTACAAGTACGATATGATTGATGAGGTTTTGAGTGGAGATGCATAGGATCAAATGATGTTTTGCCCTATGGATTCATGGCATCATTGTATTAGAAACCTGCTAATCTTCATTATGTGATGAATCTCTTCAATCATTGGATGGAAGACAGTATTGTTCTAGAAATGAATTTCAAGCTGCGATTGTGCTGCTCTTGCAGGAGGATGGATCATGTAAGATGATGGAAGGAAAAAAGCATTGCTCTGAAATGCGGCGTGTGGAAATAGCAAACCAGTCGGCTAGGCCTTTATTGACATTGTATCTTATGTATTCATTCTTTTATTTTTTTTCTGATTTGATTTAGGTAGATATGGAAAATTTGTTCCTTGTCTCTGGAGATGATTGAGGATCGGCAATGATTCTGTTTTGTATATATTTCTGACTTTTCTGGAATTGTGAATCATTAGAAAATTCCTCCAACGTTTAGCTTCACGGGGACTTTTGAATCTTTGATCAGGCTTTTGCAAGGCTGGCCAAATCAATAAAGCACATGTGTTATTTGATGATTTGTTATGGGTAATTCTATTTACAAGAAGATTCCATGATTTCCTTGGTGCTCTAAGGATGCAGAATAGGTTTAAGCCGCTGAATCAAACGAAACAAATAGTTTATAAAATATGATACCTACATAAAATGATCAGTAATGTTTGTTAAGGAATCATGTGAATGTGCTTAAATTGCACATCAGCTTGTCCAAGTTCGGTGCAGATGACCTATGATTGTGCTTAAGGTGGAAGTGAGTTTGTCTAGTTTATATAATGGTGCTTGAGACTTATTTCTGTATGGAAAATTTTGAAAAAGGATCCAATTAATATATTGTGTGATGGAGCAAACGATTGAAGCATGCCGTTGTGGTCAAGTAACTAGGAGATCAGAGTAATGTGATTAGGCAGGAATCATTTGGCTGATATGGTGGAAGATTAAAGATTTGCAGATCATGGCAAATTTTGATGGGAACTCTCCGAACAAACAGCATGAGAAGCATTGCAAATTAATCTGGTTATGCTCAATCATAGTTGAATCGGTATGCATCACATTGCAATGCCTGCATGTATCAAATTAATATGTAATTCTCCTCCAATTTCATGAAATCAAGCAAGGAACTCTCATCTATTTGGTAAAACATCTCTATCTAGTGGAGAGTAAATTTATCATACATTTGTCAAATTGAAAAACTTTTGTTGTTTACAGAATATAAGATGAATTATTCTAGGTTATTTCCAACAAATACGTGTGCTTACCATTTGAAGTAGTTTATTGTTTCCTTGTTTATGAAGCAAATATATATGGGTACAGGCTATATATGAATTCTTAATATGTAATTAAAATAAATGAATAGGATTCAATTGTTAAGAAGCTATATGAACCACCGTGTATTGCTATTCCTAAATGTTTCTACTTTCAAATAGTGCTGTGGAAGTTCTTTTGTTGTGACAAGGCTGCAGTCATCACTGGTTCTTTTGATAAGAGTAGCTATGGCTTTGGCCGAAATTAGTGAAGTTATTGTTCTCCTGTCTGATTGGTGTAAGGTTTTAAGAAGGCAACGTAAGTCTTGCTTTGGGAGAGACATTATAAAAAAGGACTCTGTATATCCTATATTTGAAACGCTTTGCGAATGTACCCTTTAGAAATATAGTCCATAAAGTATTTCTTTGAACGTTGGTCTTCGACTACTAATGCTATTATTTTCCATAGAAGGAAAATAACAATTGATGTTTTTTTTTTCTGAATATTTCTTGTTATTTCATAGGTATAAAGTTTGTTATTGGAAATGATGGTAAATTTGGGCTTCTAATTCTCTTTTATTTGTCGTTTTTTAGCCTGTAAATAGAAATTTCTTTTTGTTGTGTGGCTAGCCTAGTTTAGTAGATGAACTATTTGACATTGATTAAAATATTTCAACAAAAGTAATCATCGAATATTTGTAATTTTGATGAATATTAAAAAATTGCAAAAAAACATATGCTAGTAATGTTCATGCTAAAAGCATGGATGACAATAATTTGGTTAAAGCATGAATTGAAAAATGGAAAACTAATCAAGTTCATATACATGAATTTGAGCTAAATTCTAATTGTAAAACCATCCAATTTAGTTGAATATTAGTACTAGAAGGGGATGGAGAAATAATCATGATATTCATTAAGTATTTAATAACGGAATTTGAGAAAATTATACATTGTCAAAATTTTGATGTAGATGATGACAACCAAAAATATCAAAGTTGAAATGTTTTCCTTAGGTGAAATAAATCCTACATTTTTACTGATTGGAAAATATCTTTGGATAAATAAGAAGAGATTTTTTTATAGATTAATTTTGTAAATAATGATTTTTTAAAATTTTGTTTTCTCTTGCGCTTGAGTGATGATTAGATAGATGTGAATCTTTTTAGTATAGTGCAAGTCCTTATTACCAATTTTTGGTGGGAGCTATCTCATTCCATTTTGCATCAAATTGATATCAAAGATTTAGATTTTGTTAATATATCATTTAAAAGCAGGTCTCAATATCAAGATAAATTGATAGTTTTATCAAAATATGTAATTTTAACCAATTTAACAAAATTATAGCTAAATTTTTAAATAAATAAAAAATAATTGTTATAGATCAATCATTGAGGAGTAATTCTTGAGTTTCTATCTTCCATTCAGTGTTTAAGTACTAATTAGATGCAAATATTTTTAGTGTGGTGTAAGCCATAGTTAGCAAGTTATGGTTAAGCTTTCTTTGTGTTATGTGTAAGATTTGTAGCAAAGCGTTAAGTTTTGTTTATATTGCATGCATAAGCAAGACTCGTTATTATGGTAATTTGATAGATCATCTAATGGATGTGGTATTGGCCATGTTTATAAATCTAAGTGCCTAAATTATTAAGGGTTGTTTGTGAGTTAAGTGAAAGTAAAAGTGAATGCAGGAGTTTTAATACTTTATGATATTTGAACTGTTGTAAAATAAATACACAAAATATTTGTAGTTATTTGAAATGGTTTAAAAGGGTGATTTGTGGTGTATTTAGCGTCGGTGGCGGTACAATGGTGGTGGCCAACGACAAATAAAACACTTTACACCTGGCGATTTGGAATTAAATCGGGCGAATTCTAAATATACCAAAAATGACCATTCAAATGCATTGCAATTTTACTTTGCACCATACCCGACACTCAAAAAGTTAAATTTCCTGCATTTGGTTTACTTTACACTCTAAATGCAAGCAACCAAACAACCTCTTAGTGTTTAAGTGCTAATTAGATGCAAATATTTTTAGTGTGGTGTAAGCCCTAGTTAGCAAGTTATGGTTAAGTTCTCTTTGCGTTATGTATAAGATTTGTAGCAAAGCATTAAGTTTTGTTTATATTGCACGTAGAAGCAAGACTCGCTATTATGGTAATTTGATAGATCATCTAATGGATGTGGTATTGACCATGTTTACAAATTTAAGTGCCTAAATTATTAAGGGGTTGTTTGATTGGCTGAGTTAGGAGTGTAAAGTAAAGTAAATGCAGGAGTTTTAATACTTTATGATATTTGAATTGTTGTAAAACAAATACTCAAAACATTTGTAGGTATTTGAAATGGTTTAAAGGGCCGACTTGTGGTGTATTTAGAATTCGTTTAATTTGGTTAAATCTCAAATACACCGGTCGGTGTAAAGTAAGAAGTGACACCCTCTGCCACCTGCCGCTATTGTCACCTGCAAGCCACCCCCTATTGTCGCCATCGACCACCATTGTTACCGCTCGCTAGTCCCCGTTGACGTACCGCTGTCACTGTTCATCATCTATCATCGCCTATCGTCTATCATCATCTTTCGCCCCAAAAAATACTTTATATTATATTCATTATACTAAAGAAGAAAAAATAAACCTCTTCATTTGTAGTGTTTACGGCCAAACAATCTAAAAATAATTCAAATACATTACATTCCTTTTACATTGTATTTTTTTTACATTGCATTCCTTTCTTAGGCAACCAAACAGCCCCTAAATAAACATAATCAAATGCATGATGATATTAATTTGGTGAAATCATGAATTGAAAAACTCAAAACCATTGAAGTTTATGCATTTAAACCTAAAGTTGATTCCATACATTATGATGACTTGATTTAATTGAGTGTTAATATCAGTAAGAGGTAGGAAATAATCATGATAGTCTATGCAGGGTATTTGATAATGTGGCTTATAAAAATCATAGATGCTAAAATTCTGATGTAGATGATAACATAACCAAAAAAATCAAAATTGAAATGTCTGCCTTTGATGGTAAGATCAATCCTACTGTTTTTACTAACTAGATAATAGATTTGGATTATTTTTTTTGAATAAGAAACTATATATGATGAGGGACAAGTGAGTTTACAAAATTGAAATCAATTGAGTGAGATGAATTGTATTGGATGAGCATGGAAAAATAAAAGGAAATATTGGAAAGAAAACCTATTACCATTCGGGCTAAAATAAAAGAAAAATGCTTCTTCTTACTTTACTGTGATCATTTTTTTTGATGAGTTTAAGTCAATAAAAAATGGACTAAAGTTATCACTGAATATATGAGTAAATTTTAGGAGTTGTAGTTGCATTTTGAGATTAAAAATCCTGGAGCCACACTTTTTAGGTTTAAGTGTGATTTGAGACTTGATATCAAGACAGATAACACCTCACCATATTCTCTTGAGAATGCTTTTCAATTTGCTTTGTTTTTAAATGTATGTCGAAGTTTCCTATCTAAAAAAGTTATCGCATATTTAAAGAGTGCATCATTTGGTTAAAGCAATTAACTTCAGTATATTCCATCTTTGTTATCTAAGGATTATTATGCCACAATTAATGAAAATACTAATGATAAATTATTTGCAAGCACAACTTGGTCTATGATTTTTAGTAAATTATGTTTTAATTATCACTAAATTGATCATTATGCTGATGAGATTCCTAATAGACATTTGCATATAAATGTGGAATATAAAAATGGTGAAATCAATGATTTTGATATTCATGGTTTTGATGAGGAGATTATTGATTTTGAGAATACTTTAGTTGATAATTCGTTGAATGTTATATGTTGCGTTATTACCACTCCTAAGATAGTGTTTAATTGCAAGCAACAAATTTTCAAACTGTTCCTTTTTAACATGAGGAGAAACTTTATAAGCTTATCATTGATAATGGATGTTCATAAATCTAGGCTTTTAAGTCTAAAATTACTATTTTTGTATCCCACATGTGTCTAGTTCCTATTCAATTAGCTATCTATTTTGATAGAATGTGGTGTGATGTGCAACACATGCATGCTCCTCATGTTATTCTAAGTAAAAGTGATGGGAGAAGGTTAGTTTTGAAACCTATAAAATCTACAGTAAATTTGAGTCTCCAAAAAAAATCTAAGCTCTCAGTAAAGTGAAAAAGTTTTTGCATACTCTGAATGAACATGCAATTGAAAAAGAGAGTTTTGCTTGATATTATGACTTTACCTAACATCATTAAATAAATGTTGATTATTTTTTCAGTATATTTGTCTTGATAAACTTCTTAATAAATCATCATCATTTAGGGACACATAACATGCCTTTGATTTAGTTCCTGAATCATTGTTTGCTAATTTGCCTCATTATAAGATGAATCTAAGAGAACTTGATGAGCTTAAGAGGCAAGTTGATGATCTTATTAATGTATTTATTGAAGAGAGCATGAGTCCTTGTGTTGTATAAGCTTTACACCCAAGATTGAAGCTTGCCATATGTGTGTCATCAATAAAATTATCATTAATATAAGTTTCTTATTTCTTATAACTATTTTAAATGATATGTTAGATATGATGAGTGATGACATGATCGTTTATATAATTGGTTTGGGGAGTGGTTATCATAAAATGAGGCTAACAGGAGTCGATAAGTGAAAAACTACTTTCAAGATAATAGATGAATTTTATGATTTGTTAATAATGTCTTTTGGATTAGTTAATGCACCAATCACTTTCATGAGGATACTTAATCATATCCTGAATCACTCTGTAAAATTTTTTTGATTCATAGTGATACATGTGATGATGATGATCATTTGATGTATTTTAGCAAAGTATTTTGAGAATTTTCGAGAACTTATATTTGAATCTAATAAATGTTGCTTTGTGACACATCCATAGTTTTCTTAGGATTTTTTTGTGTTGATGGACTTTTTGTTGAGATCATACTTAAACAGCTAATGATTGGCCAATTTGTACTGATATACATTGTATTTGTGCAGGTTTATTTTGACATGCTTAGTGTATGTATTGAAGTGTTAAGTCAGGAATACACCTTATTTCATTCTTTATTGAGAAAGTGAATGAATCTAAATTAAAATATTCAAATTATGATATACAGTTTTATATTGTTGCACAAGCTTCTCATTACTAGAGGTATTATCTATGGCTTAAAGAGTTTTAAGTTCTATTTTAACCATCAAGCTTTTAAATATTTAAGTTCTCAAATGAAACTAGGACATAGATTTGCCTAAAGGGTAGAGTTTCTACATGAATATACTTTCATCCTTGAAAAATTTGTTGGAACTAAGATAAGCATATTGATGCTTTGAGTAGAGTTGTTTTTATTATACATAATGAAAGTTAAGGTGATTGGTTTTGATAGTATAAAATGGAGTATATCACTTGTAAGAACTTTAGTTACACATGGCAACATTTAGATAATAATTTATCTATGCCTAGCGAAGTTTATATGATTAAAGATGGTTATTTTTTAAAGTTATTAGTTTTTATGTTTTTGATTTATCTTTTAAAGGATTTTATTTATTTTAGAATTACATGTTGGAGATGTTCTTGGACATTCGGGGTGATAAAATAATAACAAAGACTTTTGATAGATATTATTGGCCTAGTTTAAAATGAGACGCAATATGCATTATTTTATCATGTAGGATTTGTCATATTGCTTAGGGTAAGAAGCATTACATAGGATTGCATATATCTTTACTAATTCATATTAAACATGGAAGGACCATCATATAAATTTTATGTTAGGTTTACTACAAACTTTGAGAAAGCATAAATTTTTTTATTGTGATATATTATTTTATTTCATATCATAAAACTGTTGATGCATTTCACATTGCTAAGTTATATTTTAATGAGGTGGTTAAAATGAATGGGTCACCTAAAATAATTTTTCATGATTGTGGTGGAAAATTTGACTTATTTATAGATAATTCTTTGGAAAAATGGGAACATAGCTTATACTTTAAAATTCTTATCACCTGTAAATAGATATTTTGTGGAAAATTTGACCTATTTATAGAAAATTCTTTGGAAAATTGGGAATATAAATTTTTAAATTTTTATCACCCATAAATAGATGTACAAACTATGATAATTAAAAGTATTTGGTTGATCCAATAAAAATAATCCCTATTTGTGGTTATGGCTATAATTGAGCCGAGCCGAGCCGAGTACTTATCGGATCGGACTTGGTTTGGATAAATTAAAAATTGTTCATATTGTATTCAAGTTTGAGCTAAGCTGTCATATACATATGCAAACTTAACTTATTTAATTTTCTCTACGTTCAAGCTGGATTTGTACTTGGCTTGTTTGAAATAATATAAGGAATATTTAATCGAGTTAATGAACAAATTTTAAATGAGTTAATGAACAAATTTTAAATGAGTACTCGAGTGTTTATGAATTTAGCATAATTTAAATAACTAGTGTGACAATATTCAAATAAGTCTTCAGCAACAAATTCCTTACTTTTCCCTAATTTTTAGCTATAATTACTCTTTTAAATCTTTTGCAAGTTTTTCACACAACACAAAATCTATTTTCTCAAAAAAAAAAACATTAAATCATGAAAAATTTAATGAAGGATAAGCTTAGCTAAAAAATACATAAAAATTGTTATTTTACAATAATATTATAATTTATCTATCAATTTAAGTAACTATTATTTAATTATTGAAAATTAAGAGTTAAATGTTATGATAATATGAGGCATATAAATTAGTAAAGAATGAGGACACACAGTCAGACATTTTTTAAAATAAAAGTAAGCAGTCGGTCATTTTTAAAAACATAAAGATACACGATCAGTCTTTTTATACAAAATATATAGCCACACAATTGACCTTTCTAAAAAAAACATGAAGCCACAAAATTCTTTTTTAACATACCTTGCTGATTTGCGCTCAAATTATGTTTGGTTCTCTCTTAAATAAGGCAATTGAATGTAAGAAAATTGACAAATAAATTAATTTGAAAAAAAAAAAAAAAACTAAGAAGAATTATGAATACATATCTAGACAAGAAGCATTTTGTGTGGAATAAATTTATATCAACCCCTCAAAGTAGAAAATTGCTTCAAGTTCATTAAGAGAATAAAAATATATATTATTATTTTCTAAAAAAAGTACTACGATTAATATTGAAAAGATCTATTTATAGTGAATAAAAAAAGTACATTATTATGGACAAAAATTATTACTAGTTTTTCTCAAAAACATACAACTAATTCACATATTTAGGAAATTGATAATAATAATGAAGTGCTTGACATTGGATGGTTGCACCAAAAAATCATTCATTCTATCATTGCTTTTAAAATTTATAATATCACCTTTTAATACTCTTTAAGAAAGATTAAGGACTTTGATCTCCTCTTTGACTTGTAATTAAAAATGAATTAATATAATACAATATAAAAATATATATTATCAGCTTAAAAATAATAGGAAAATAACATACCATTGATTTTTTTCTTAATTTTAAAATAATTTTTAAATCAATTACTTCCACACATAAGAATCTAAACAATACTTGTACCCAATAATGAGGAGGGAAGTTGAAGAGAAAAAGGAGGAAACGACCAATTACAACCACGATTTACCTTTAGTTTGCCTCGTGAATTGATTGAGAGGGAGAGAATGGTTGACATAAGTCGATGAGGAAGAGGAGGGAACGACCGGTGGAAGTTAAAGAGAAAGAGGAGTTTAGGGCTTCTTCGAGCGATGAAATTGGTTTAGGAACGAAATCAATGAATGAGCGATTTGCTTTTTTAATGGGCGAAGTTGCGACGCGAAGGCCACTGAGCTAGGTGACCGAAGGTAGGGCTGCAAACGAACCGATCCAAGCCGAGCCAAGCTGAGCATGTGTGTTTGAGTTCAAGCTTGTTTACCATTATTGAGTTTGAGCTCGATTCAAGCTTTTTAGGATGGCATTAAAGCTTGTTTGTTTACCATTATCGAGTTTGAGCTTGATTCGACTTTGTTCACGAGCTCGATTAAAATTGGCTTATTGAGTTTGGTAATGAGCAATTCATTTAATTAAATAAATGAGCTTTAATCAAGCCTTATTCATGCTTGCTAACGAGCAACTTGTTGAGAAATATGCATGAGTTATATTAATTAAATCTTATTAATTTTTTAAAAAAATAAAATTGAATAATATTATTCACAAACAAGCCTTAATCGAACTATAATCAAGCTTGTCAATGAGCTTGTTCTTGAGCTTTAATCGATATTGTTCATGAACCGAACGACAAGTTGTTCATGCTTGTTCATTTAGCAATTGAGCATTTACAAAAGTGTTCATGCTCATTCGATTAATTAATCAAATGATCATGAACGAGCTTTAATCAATCCAAGCCACAAGTAGCTTATCAAATGCTCTGTTCATCTGCAGCTTTATTGACATTTTGCCATAGTAAGGCAAGATGCAAGCTTCGAGGCTGATTAAGGAATAAGTCCAACATAAAAAATAAAAAAAAAACTCATAAGAATTAGAAAAAAATCATAAATGTGTCATAAATTATTAACATATTTACTTATTTCATCATCATAAATCACAAATTCACACAATTAAAAACATAAATCTCAATCTTAAAAAATAATTTAAAGTGAAAGTATAAAGTAATATTCAAGACGAGTACTCAATTAAAATTGAAATATGCTATAAGGATCAGGATCTATATTAGACTCTTCTTCACTTTCAACATATTCTAAAAAGTCATCGTATGTAATAATTCCATCATTTTTTTGATTCAGTCTCATCATCATTTTCAACATCTTCTTCAATTATTATATTTTTCTTGTTGCACCTATATCAATTAAATTTGGATTTAATATAATTTAAAATAAAATAACAAATTTAACACAACTAAGTAATCCATTATAATTAAATTTTATTTTAATTTTTTTGAAGTTTCAATCTCACTTCGTCTTTCTTTCGAATAGTTGGGAAGTAAAAGTTGCTTCTAATTTGGTAGCCTTCTTAATGTTAATAATGATATCTTTACTTTCATCATCATTAAAGGCCATTCATTCATCTTTATTTTCAAATCCTTAACTATTTTTTATGTGTTATTCATCATTGTATTGTACATCATTTATAACTAAATGATATCAACTTCCTCATTACATTTTCTTTGTCTATGTAAATTGAGGAGTTTTTCTTTTAAATTTTTATTAAATATAATATAAACCTACATGTTTATTCATCTTGTAGACAATTGATTTCTTCTCTTGATATACAGTTGGTTGAATGTGTTCTAACTACTTTCACACACAGAAGTTGATCCAATAAGAATGAGAATTGCATTGCTTGTGACCACTTGAACAACAATGCCCTCTCTTCTTCAATAACCTCATTAAAATTTTAAAAAATAGTTATGCATCTTTAACAAAGGTTAGGTTAATGCATCAATAGATTTCAAAAATACAATCTCATAAAGGATTTTTATTAAGGAAGTTGATAATACTTATTTGTTTGATGTCTACCTAGTCATATAATATTCTTGTAACTCCTGTTTCAACCTGCATCTGCAAATCATTAATCATTTTTGTCATTGCTCTTACCTCCTTGTTCAACATTCATGATTGAAGCTTATACATGCTTTGAAGATATTATTGTAACTATTATTTCGACTTACATTTCTTCACTTCATCAACCATCTTTTTTGTCTTCCTTACCTCTTTGTCTAACATTCATATTTGCATAATTCCCAATTGAGTGAAGGACTATTTCCCATGTTGAATGGAATTCCATTTTTATAAGAGCAGCTTGCAATATCTAAACATATTCTATTCCAATGTTCTTTTGTCGAAGCTAGAGGAGAAATTGCTTTGGAGTTAATATTTTCATATTTATTCAAATTTATAAACAAATCTATCCATTGATAACTTTTACTTTAGAAACCATCCTGTTGAGAATCAAATTAAGAGCTATTCTTAATCTTTTTCTTCATATTTCTTTGGGTCATTTCTTTCGAGATGGTATACTTTTTAAAATATTTTGTGCATTATTTTTTAACATTCGACATTTCCTTATATGCTCCAATATTAAGATGTGAAAAATAAGTGATCTTTTAGTGTCTTAATACCCTTAGTAATTCTCTTAGCATAAAATTTATAGGGGGATTTACATATGTACCACACAATTCTTATGTATTTATATATCTAACACCTAAATTTTAATTTTGACATATATAACACTATAATCTTCAATATCACATCAAAAATACCATAATTACTCACTTTTTAAAAGTGAAATGCATATTTTTAAGCATAGGAAAGTGTTAAATAAGTAAATATCTAACTTTAGGTGTTAGATATGTAAATACATAAGAACTAAATGGTATGTATGTAAATCTTTCAAATTTATATTTCAAGCACACATATGTAACTCTTTTTTACATTGTCTCTTGGCATGTCAACTTGAGTGTCATATTTTTAAGTATGATCTTTTCTTCTATTATCACCACTTATCATTAAAAACTAAAAAAAAAAAAAAATTTAAAATATTTAGAAAAAAATCAACATTAAAAAAAAACAAAACAAAACTAAAACATTAAATTAAAAATAAAATAAAAGTATAACTAAAATAAAATAATGAAATCAAAATTTATTATTATTAAATACAAGTAATTAAGAAATAGAAAAAAATAAAAAAAAC
Source organism: Cymbidium sinense (assembly GCA_021442155.1). Taxonomy (NCBI): domain Eukaryota; kingdom Viridiplantae; phylum Streptophyta; class Magnoliopsida; order Asparagales; family Orchidaceae; genus Cymbidium; species Cymbidium sinense. The sequence continues at coordinate 135,959,060 of CM038216.1, forward strand.
AATATAAAGAAAATTAAGAAATAAAACTAAGAAATAAATTGAGTAATTATTAAAAATAAATTTAAGAAAATAATGAAAAAACTAAAAATAAAAATATAAAAAAATTTAGTATAATTGTCTTTAAAAAAATAATTTAAAAGAACTTACCCTAAACTAAGAGGTTGAAATACATGCAACCGACTCACTCGTTGCTCCTCTCGCTCAAGACGAGCTCTTCCCCATATCTCAATTTATTTAAAGGTAAATATAATACAAGATGTTTAAGTATAATATAAGATATATTATTATTAAATTATAATATAATATGATAATGTTTTTATACTCATTTTAGGTGTCCGCTTAACGCTTTGAAGCATTAAGCCTTTAGATGTGCACCTTAGATAAAAAAGTGTAATCCTGATTAGGGGCAATGAGGCATAAGTCTCAAGGTGCATGGTTCGATAACTTTTTTAAACCATTAGTGTTGTGATAGATTTATTTGTAGTGGCTCATGGATTATTTTGTAGAAAGTGCAAAATATATGCCTTGATTTGGTTTATAAATGCTTTATGCTAAATTTGTACATGTGAATTTTATTGAAGGCAAACAGATTTGATAGAAATCTACAAGTTTATATCCATAAAAATTTTTAAGAAAATAAATGATCCGACTAAGTTTATTTTAATTTCATTACTAGATAGTTAATTTATTTTATAATTTTCATTTTTAATTTAAAATTAAGCATCCCTATATGATATGGCCTATGAGAATGAAACGACTCCTCTAATAATTTGATTCCTTGTGTTTGAGTCTGTTAATACAGTTTGGTATTCTGGATGGTTTAATAAGTTGGCAGTTCAGTTCATTTTGGTGGTCTGCTCTGAAGGTTCATGAACTTTCAGCTTATTTTGATCATGTATTTCTTTATTTTATGAATATACAGTTTTCTTGTTTCATGCTAATAGTTATATTCTAAAGCTCATGGGTTGTCTCAGGTTACGGATATATAGCTACAGCTATTGGCAGCTATTGTGGAGGATTCATTTTACTTGTAGCCCTGGTGGCTTCGTTTTGTTGTACTTTTGGACTAAGATTCTTTGATTTGAATTGGATTGGCGCATGAACCGTCCCTTACCACATCGACCAACTTATCTAAAAACAGTGAATATAAACGGCTATGAATAGATTACCTGAGGATTTTTAATATTTAGCTTTGATTCAAAAAAAAGTTTAGATTGCGATTTTCAAATTTTTGCATGTATATTAAAATGTGATTCTTTCGAGCGTGACTTAAGTGTATTTATTTAATTCCAGTGCAGTGATCCCTTGAACTAGCATATATTTTATTATTGGAGTTACTTGAAGCTTTGATTTGGATCAAAGTTGATACAATTGCATTTCAGATGTGGCGTTTAAAATTCAGTTGCTTCTTGATTATGCATTGTTTGAATTTTTCGTAGATTTCCTTAAATTTCCTTGACTGCATTATTTCTTGAGTTCAGATTCTTACTTTTCTTGTTGGTTCCTAAAAAAAGTGAGTTTTTTGTGTATTTATCGATATTTGATTTTCAAATCTTAAGTTTATGTGTAATTTACATCCATTACATCATCTCAGTTGTATTGGAAATCATGAACTTCTTAGTATCTTGCATCACATGCCTTGCGTAAATCTCTTTGATCAGGCTATCTGGTTTTATGTGCTTTCTCACCCTCTATGCTTATAAATCCTTGAATGCATTTTTTGATGAGGCCAATGAAAGTTTGAACTACTCTCTTGTATGAACTGTATTCTTTCTCGTTTATGTTGTACTACATGTCCTTTGTCCCCTATTATAGCAACATTTATTTCTGTTTCATTAGAACTATTACGTAATCATGTCTGTATGATATGTTCCAGCATGTTTGAAAAGTTGACTAACCTGAGATTCTTTTATCCTGCAATGTTTCATACCATAAAGAATGCTTACCTTTTTGATTTTCTTGTTCATATCTAAGATGATTTTGTTACGTAAGAGCGCAAATAAAGAAATAGTATAGCTATATTGATAGCTCTTATACAAATCAAACATAGCTGCCAACAAATATGGAAACTGTTGAAATCACCTGCAAAGTTCTTGAAGCAAATGCAACATCAGCTTTAATTCAGTTGCAGCTGCCAGAAAAAAACAGTTTTTTCTTTGTTTCAGAAGCTACAAATGGATATCAAAACATCTGCAGCTAGAAATTGATAGCTGAAACAACTTATCATCTACAGATTTTAATTTCATAAAGAATGCGTCTCCTCTTATATTCTGTCAGATTACAAGAGAATTCTTTTGTACCATGAAAACCAAAAAGAATTTTTTCCGACACCCTTCCTCCTTCCAATCTTCTGAATTCTCACTGTGTCCTCGTTTCACATGTTTCTAGCTTTTATTGATCAACTAGGTTAACGCAGGAAGAACAATAACCAAAAATGACATTTCTGTCAAACTGATAACATTGTTTCTTGGTAATGATCTTCGAAACATTACAGTAGTTCCTAACAAACTGAGTTACAGAGTTCTCTAAGTCCCTATTACATACAACAACTATTTGTCTCAGCACTCAACAGAGGCCTCTCACCAATTTCATTTATTATTTCTGTTGAAGGCTTGTTTATTTTATATTGTGAAGGTTATCATATTGATACCACTCCCGGATGATCAAGAGGGTGCTTAGGATCAAAAGGAGTAAGGAAAAAGGTATTAGTGGGGTTGGGAAGGTTAATACCTGCTGGTAATAGGATTCGGCAACTGACAGAAGAAAAATATCGAGACAACAATTGGATAGTTGTTCGACGGCTTTGGAAAGCAAAGAGGCAAACTTAGTAGCGATCCACCACCAAATCTATGAAAGATACAATCCTAGACACCACTGAAGAGGTTTGGATACAACTAGAAACAGAAAAAACATAAACAAATGTCTCCCATACAAAAATGGCAGACAAAAACAATTAGTTGTCTATTTATATCAAATACAATTTACCCTATCCTAGGATAGCAAACCGGCCCCAAACATGGCAAAGGAAACACGGTCCGGTTTAGAACGAATCGGGAGTGTGTCCGTGATGAGAGAAATCCCGTCACTGAAGCACGCGTAATTCTCCCTGAGTTGGGGAGGTGTCTCCTTCACTAATTAGGGCCTCAACATCCTCATAGTATGGAGACAAGTTTGCTATATTGGAAGGTGGCAGAGATATTATAATCACACGGTAAATCTATCTTATAAGCATTATCATTTATATTCTTGATGATTCTGAATAAACCATCTTCTTTAGGTTTAAGCTTTTCAAATGAACCCATGGGGAACCTTTCTTTCTTCAATCTGATCCACACCAAATCACCTTCTTTAAAGTCCTGGGCCTTTCGAGACTTTACTTGTTTTTGATACTTAGCATTATGCTTAGCAATTTCTCCTTTGACCTATTTATGTAAAGACTTAATTTCCTTCATTTTTACCTTAGCATCGACAATAGGCTCAATGGATGGAAGTATAGAAATCAACTTTAATGGAGTGAGGGGATTCCTCCCATAAAATATCTCAAAAAGGCTACGGCTTGTCAATTGATTGGTGGACTTGTTGTAAGCAAACTCTATTTATGGAAGAACTAAATTCTACAGCTTTATATTTTTCCCCACAAAACATCTAAAGATATTTCTCAAACTGTGATTCACCACCTCTATCTTTCCATCAGTTTGAGGGTACGCTGCTGAATTGAATTGAAGCTTTGTACCTAGCATGCCCGATAAAGTTCTCCAAAAATGACTAAGAAATTTCACATTTTTGTTTGAAGTGATTGTCCTGGGTACACCATGAAGGCGAAACATTTTTTTAAAATATAAATTCGCCACATGTGACACATCTGTCGTCTTATGGCATGGTACAAAATGTACCATCTTGGAGAAACGGTCTACCACTATCATATCAAAATCATTACTCTATTGAGTCTGAGGAAGACCAACATAAATTCCATGCTCACATCCAGCTACAGTGACTCTAGAATAAGAAGCATAATGTAAAGGCCAGCATTCTGATCTCGGGTCTTAGCAAGGTGGCATACTTTATACCGTTGAACAAGTCTCTTTGCATCTCGAACCATCCTCAGCCAATAAAAACTCTTTCACTAAGAAAAGGGTTTTATTTTTACCGAAATGTCTTGTCATCCCCCCATTGTGACACTCCTGTAGGATTAATCACCTCTTTGAGTGTGCCCCCGGGATGCATAATCTATTTTGGAGGAACAAATAACTATGCGATCAGTGGAATTGCTCATATGGTCTATCTTGGAAACAAGCCCAAATCTCCTAAAAAATTTCATCATTAGCATATGTATCCTTCAATATTTCAAACCCCATGACTTTAGACTACATAGTTGTGATTAGTAAATGTCGCCAACTCAAAGCATTTGCTACCTTTTTTGACTTCCTGATTTGTGCTTAAGCACAAAATGAAAGGGTGATATGAAGTTCACCCAAGATGCATGCCTACCATTCAATTTGTTTTGACTATTCAAGAATCTCAAAGTCTCATGATCGATGTAAAGAGTGAATTCACTAGCTAGTAGATAGTAGCTCTAATGATTGAGGGCTCTCACTATAGCATAAAACTCTTTGCCATATGTATAGTACTTTCGTCTAGAATCATTCAACTTCTCACTGAAGTAAGCAATGGGTGTCTGCTTTGACTCTATACAGCTCTAATCCCATTGTTGGAGGCATCACACTCCACTTCAAATACTTAGTTGAAATCAGGCAAAGCTAGAAAATGTGCTTGAGTGGCCTATTGTTTCAGTGTCTCAAAGCTGGCTTGTGCTTCTTCGAATGAAAACTTTTCCTTCTTTAATAGCTCTGTCAGGGCCGCTGCTATAGAACTAAAGTTTATGATGAATCTCCTATAAAAAGAAGTCAATTCAAGAAACTGGCATACCTGAGTGAATGATTGTGATCTAGGCCAACTCACCGTGGCCTCTACCTTTGAGGGATCCATCTTAATACTCGCCGTTGAAATTATGTATCCTATGAAGCACACTTGTGGTGTCAAGAAGTGACACTTCTTTGGGTGAATGTTTAGCTTTTTGGCCTTAAGAACTCCAACGACTTGATGTAAATGCTGGATTACACTAGTATATCATCAAAGTAGACAACGACAAATCTTCCAATGAATGGTCGGAAAACTTGGTTCATTAGCCACATGAAAGTGTTTGGAGCATTGGACAGGCCAAAAGGCATGATTGGCCACTCATATAATTCATCTCGTGCCTTGAAAGCTATCTTCCAATCATAATTTGGTACTTAAATAGTGATCGTTTTCACCACCTTACTGTCAATGCACGTGAGCTAAGAACTATCCTTGTTAGGTACAATAAGAGCTGAAACAACACGAGGATTGATACTCTTATGCACTAATCCTCTAGAAATAAAATCTTTCACTTGTCTCTGTAACTCCTCATACTCAGACAGGGGTGTAAACGAGCCGAGCTTGAGCGAGCCAAACTCTTGTTCGTGTTCGGCTCGTTTAAAAATTGCTTTGTTCGTATTCAACTCGTTTGAAAATTGCTTTGTTTGTGTTCGGCTCATGTTTGAAATGACTTGAAATGCAATAATTCAAGAAATCTGTAAGATGAAGGATTCAAATCTGGGCCAATCTTTTGCATAACAAAAGTTTTAACCACTGTCTACGCAATCATGATATATATACATACATATATATATATATATATATATATGTGTGTGTGTGTGTGTGTGTGTGTGTTTGTATGCATATATAATAATAAATAATAATAATAATAATAATAATAAATAATATAATATAATATAATTTTTTATTTCAAGCTAAATCGAGCCGAATATGATCAAATAAAGGATTGTTCATGTTCAGCTCATTTATAAACCGAAATAATATTTGTTGTTTAGCTTAATGACGAACGAGAACACTAGCTGAACAACGAGCTTTTTGATAAATTCTATACGCCTAGTTGTACGCAGGGTGGAACCAATTTCAATTCTTAGAAGGGGCAAATTTATATGTTAGAATAAAGATAAATGACAAATAATTTTTAAGGGGGCCAAATGATTAATTTGAGACCTCATATGAGAAAAATTATAAAGTTTAGGGAGTCCACCCCCCCTCGACTATGCCTGGGTCCGCCCCTACGTATGCGGTAAGCTAGTTTGTTGGGGAGAACTATTCCTGAAATGAGGTTTATGACATGCTGAATGTCACGTAGTGGTGGTAGTCCAACCGATAAAGTGTCGGTCAGAACATCTTAAAATTTTGCTAGTATAGGTTGCACCTCAATAGTTACTAGTGTCTAAGTCTCCCCACTTTCAAGTACTACTAATCCTAGCCCCAATGGTGCTTTTCTCATGCCCTTGATCGCTCAGGAAAAAACACCTTTGAAAATCTCTGTCATCTTTATAAGATGTTTAGGGAGTTCGTTCTTCATGAGTCAGATTGATTTATATTCAATCAGATTTTCCTCAACATTATGTTAGGGTTTATTTAGATCTGGATTCTGCTTCCTATGAACGTAAGCAGCCATAGTTAATTACCCCTCTTATTGCAGTATGGGAGCATTCTCGATTAAGGTTGGAAATAAACATAGATCTCTGATATAAATCGATGTCTAGTGGTGTGGTTGGGAATGACTCTCTAAAATGGAAAGAATGAGGGTTTAAATGTTCTTGAAAAATAAGAGTTTATCGCAGCTAGGATTGGTGGTACTTGCATTGTAAGCATAAGTCAGACTTACATCTCTTTGGAATACCAGTTGGTTTAATGCTCGTATAGCGAATGAAAAGATTGGACTTATATTCCTTTGGAATACCATAGATTGACCTTCGCATGTCGAATGTATAGATTGAACTTACATCTCTTTAGAATGACAGATAAGATTTAGGTTGTGCTTGCATTGCAAGCACAAATCAGACTTACATCGATCAGAAAGTTGTTAAATTGGACTTACATCTCTTTGGAATGCCAGGTATAATATTTGAATAATGAATGAATAGATTGGACTTATATCACTTTGGAATGCCAGGTAGAATTGCAAGTACAAATTGGACTTATATTGATTAGAAAGTCGTTAGATTGAACTTACATCCCTTTGAAATGCCAAGTAGGATGTTTGAATAACGAACAAATAGATTGGTGCTAGGTAAGATTTAGGTTGTACTTGCATTGCAAGTATAGATCAAACTAACATCAATTAGAAAGCCATTAGATTGGATTTACATCCCTTTGAAATATCAGGTAGGATGTTTGAGTAACGAATGAATAGATTAGACTTACATACCTTTGGAATGCCAGGTAGGATTTAGGTTGTGTTTGCCTTGCAAGCACATATCAGACTTAAATCGATTCGAAAGCCGTTAGATTGGATTTACATTCTTTTGGAATGACAGCTAGGATTTAGGTTGTGTTTGCATTGCGCAGATTGAACTTACATCGATTTAAAAACTCATAGATTAGACTTACATCCCTTAGAATGCTAGTTGGTGATGTTCGCATTACGAACTAAAGGATTTAATCTTTGCATTTGCAAACATAGTTTTTTTTTAATCTCTGGTGGGCAGCGCCTAGGCGCCAAAGGGACAGGCCTCAACACTTAAGGGGAAGCGCTTCGGTGCTGGGAAATCAGTGTCGTAGCACTGGAAGGCAGGCCTCAATACCAGAGGGGGCAACGCCTTGACACTAGAGAAACAGTGCTTAGGCGCCAAGGGGGCAGCTCTTCAGTGCTAGGTGATCAGAGCCCCGGTGCCAGGGAGCCCATGATAATGTAGATTATATAGACTCAGCGCCGCAACGCTCGTATGCAGCATCACAATGCTTAGATACTATCACAAGAATTTTAAAAGATAAAGGAAAATAGGTTTACTGTTGATCAACGCCTAAGCTTTGCCAAATAGGGCTGCAAACGAACCGAGCCGAGCATATATGTGTTCAAGCTTGAGCTTGTTTCATATTATTGAGTTCGAGCTTGATTCAAGCTTTTTAGAATTGTGTTCAAGCTTGAGCTTGTTTATCATTATTGAGCTCGAGCTCGAGCTCGATTCAAATTAGATTATTGAGCTTGTTCACAGGCAGCTTGTTGAGAAATACACATGACCTGTATAAATTAAAGTTTATTAAGCCAAAAAAATAGTAATTTAAATAATATTGTTTACAAATAAGCCTTAATTGAGCCGTAATCGCACCATAATCGAGCTCCATAGCGAGCTTGTTCACAAGTTTTAAACGATAATGTTAACATGAACAATGACAAGAATTGAATCAGATCAACGAAGTTTAATCATGCTGGCTGCTTGGTCAATGTTTGGTTCATTTGCAACCCTACTGCTAAAGTAGCGTTGCGATGCAGTAAAAAAAGGGTCATTCAAAAAGACTGGCTGGTGGCAGACGCATTTAACATAATAGGACAACTTTTGGCCAGCGTTGCGACGCTGTGTTAGAGCGTTGAGGCGCTCCATGAATGTCTGACGCATTTTACTTTGTCAGTTATGAATTAATAGTAATAAATATTATAAATGCACCTTTTTGATGAGAATAGTAATCGTCTTGACCCACTGACCAACGACTAGGTGCTGCATGTTGAGTGTCATGACATTGTACTCGTTTTTTAGAATTGAGAGGTTAGCGTCTAGACGTTGCAAAAGCGGCACCACGGTGTTGGATCCATTTTATAAATAGGACCCTTGGGCCCTATTTTTCATTCTAAAGCCTTTGTTCATTTAAGAATTCTTACAACCTTTCTATCTTAGCCTTCACTCATATTTAGAACAACAAATATGCCATTTAAACACTTCCACAAGGGCAAGAAGAGGGAGGCCTTAAGCGACACTAATCGATTTGTTAACGTAGAGGCGAAGGAAAGATACCATTCTAGAGAGGGAATTCCACAATCTAGGTGGGAGCATGGAAAGGATCATCAACGAGTGAGGTTGGGAGCACCTTGCCTACGACAATAAAGTTTGCATTGTCTTTGTAGTATGAGAGTTCTTCGCCAATGCGAATGAGCACAATGATAATAAAATATTTATAAGAGAAATGGATATGTTTTGATAGTATTACCATTAATGCATATTATAATTTATAAAATTTTGTATATGATTAATATCTTTCATATTACAATAATAATCTTGATCTTGATGAGATTTATAGTTTTCTCACTATTAGAAATGTAAATATTAAATGGAAATGGTTGGGGAAAAATATTATCAATTTTTCCGTCGTTGGCCTAACTGCCGATGCTATGGCTTGACACTATTGTATTTTCGCCAAGTTGATACCCACTGATAATATCAATAAGGTAATTAAGTATAGAGTCATTTTGAATTATGTAATTCAAAAGGGCTTTATTATAGATATAGATAAGATTATTCATAATTCTATTTGTAATATAAGTAATGGTAATATTACCTTAGATTATGATCATTCTTCTCTTATTTATACCTTGTGTGTTTCAACTGGTGCATTGGGAGAGTCAGATGAAGTTCTTATACAAAGAGCTCCCCTAACTAAAAGAATAATTGAAGGATTTAAATTAAAAATGAAAGTAGGAGAAAGTTCACGCGCTCTTCAGTCCAGGTCTAAATCCTATAAAATTTTAAATGAGCAACTCCAAGAAATTAGAAGAGAAGTCTCAGAATTAAGAAAAAGGGTTGACGAAAATAGCCGGTGGCAATAGGAGTTGGAAAGGAAATTCAGTTATTATGTGTCTGTAGCAGCAACAATTTTCTTATATGGTTGAGTTCAACTCAACACTAGTTTAAATAATTGAAATTATAATTTTAATGTTGGCTCGAGCCAAGTTCCTTTTCTTGTAGCACCTCATTATCAACTTTATGTCAGTACCCAACCAGAACTAGAAGAAGAAGAGGAGGAAGAAGACTATGACTACTAGGATAGTTTTCTCCCTTTTTTATGTATTTATATTTTTTGTGTAATTTTTATGTATTTGTATTTTCTCTTTTTTTCATACCTTTTGTGTAATTTTATTTGGTGCATCTTGTAATAATTTTTTTTTTATTTCATATTGATCATTTGTCATTTCAAATATTGATCGGCTTTCCCTAGGATTTACTTGCAATTTAAATCTTATAATAAGTTAAAAATTTAATTGAAAAAAATTCTAACAAAGCTGGGAAGCTAGCACCTCAGTGTTGGAAAATTAATGCCTTGACGCTTGGAGATCAGCGCCTTGATGATGCTAGATAGTGGAACTTAGGGCTTAAATCAGAGAATGTAGCACTTAGGCTCTAGAAAAGTAGCGCCGCTGTGTTGAAACGACTCCTCGGCCCTTTCAGGATAGCATTGCGGCGCTGCAAGTGGATATTTTGACCTTACAATCCGAGAAGGCAGGCCAAGGTGTCCGGCAAGACTAAACGTTAGTCACCCATCACGTGGGATAGAGCTACAAGTGAAGAATCCATAGGTAACAAAAAGCTGAGAGCTCAGTGCCTCGACGCTCGAGTTTGTGCAGAGAGGCTTAGGGGATAGCAGTGTTAGCGCTTAGGTGCCAGATTGCAGCGCCGTGTCTTCTCGTGTCGGGATGCTTCATTTTTTGGGCTTTTAGGTCATTTTTGTGCCATTTTATTTGAAAGATACAATCTTACAAAATTTTGGCAGCATAACGACTTAATAGTGCTATATTTTATAAATTTTAGTACGATGCACACTCTTCTCCTTTCCACCGGATTTAAGATCGATGGAGGGGTTGTTTCATCTAGCGCCGGATCTATAAGATCGACGGTGGAGGCCTTCAAACATTATCACATAAGAAAGAAAATTAATTATATAAAATCTTAGTTCGATTTGTTTTTCTTTGATTTGGACAAAAACACCCTTGATTGCCCTTGTTCAAGACTTAAAAGGGGAGGGTAGTATGGGAGATAGAGTTCTATTTCCTTTAAAGAGAATAGGGGGCTCGACTAGGGCATACCACACGAGAAAGGATCGATTGAACGGCTTGGCTATCACGTGACTTGCACACAGAGGGAGAGGGAGGAGTTTGGTCACTTGGCTAGGTAGGTCGGTGGCTAAGGCAGCGACGCTCTCAGTCTCTCCCTTTCTTTCTCTTGTTTGTATGCACACAAGGTATGCGAATGTCAGGAAAAACAAATCCTTTTTCACTTAGTCCCCCTTTTTATAGGAAGCTCAGCCCTGACCGCTCCCGCTCCTCCCCTTGGGTGATTTTGCTAACGGGGATGATAGTTGCTGGGAGCAGTTAGGGTTTCGTCTTTTATTTATTTATTTAAATTTTCGACTGTGAATAGGTCTATATAAAGATAGCATGAGGAATTATGGCTTCCTTCTTGGTTTGAGCATTTATTATCTCAGACTTCTTCGAAGGTAAAAGTAAAATGCGCTTTTCATCCATAGTGAATGAATGTGTTTTTGTAGCCATTATGAATGGTTCTCTTATCATTTTGTCATAGTTTGTCTAAGAGAATGTGATAAGCATCATAGACACTACATCACACCAAACTTGTTCTTAGTGCTTATCCTCGATAGAGAATTCCACTAAACACCTCTTGTCAACACAAATCTCATTCCCCTTCTTTAGCCAAGGGAATATTGTTGTGTGTGTTTTTGAGTAGAGAGGCTCAACTTGTCCACCATCTATATAGACATCATATTCTCACAACTGCCTCCATCAATGATAAGACTGCATACCTTTTCTTTCATAGCGCATCATGTGCAGAAGATGTTATATCTCAACCATTATTGTTTTCTCTTAGGTTCAGATTGGAGCACCATTCGAACCACAAACATCTTCCCATTATCTGCAGTAAGCTAACACTCATCATCAGGTATATCCTTAGTTGACTCCTTTTCATTTACCTTAATTGTTCCTTGCTTTATAAAGGAGATCATGCTTTTGTTTGTGTAGTTGGAAATAATGTGCCACAGCCATGACACTTGAAGCACTTCCTAGTTGGGATGGTGTTAGGTGTACTGGACTTCTCACCCTTCTTCACATCCTGGGCTGACTTATCCTCATGTTGAATAGATTTTGCGCTCCAGTATATATATTCTTGTTGCTAGATCTAGCGGTTGAGTTCTATCTAAAGGATGGAGTGCTCCTAATGCTCTTGTGTTGTCTTTTCACTTTTAGGGGCACATCAGTCAAGGTCCAATATGACTGTAACTACACTACATTGTTGATACTAGGCTTCAATCCTCCACCAAATTACATTTCAACATGAGCTGCTTAAACTCAACCGTATACTCGTAGACAGTCAGCTGTCCTTGTTGCAGATTATGGAGGCTCAAGAAAAAATCATACCTGTAGTGTGCAGGTAAATACTTGTGTTGTAGCTCTTTTATTTTAGACCATGTAGTGATTTTGCTTCTACCTTCACGTTGCCTTATGCACTTCAAGTTCTCCCACCATAATGAAGCACTCTTCTTAAACTTTATGGCAACTAGTTTCACCTTTTTGTCATCCGAAACATCTTTATATTCGAAGTTCTGCTCTACAATTTGTATCCACTCAATGAAGACATCCATATCCATACGCCCCTCAAAATCTGGAATGCTAGCCTTCACCCTAAAGTCATATTTCCTTGGATGCTCTCTTTTTCTATATGTAATGCCGAATCGGTGAGGTATAGATTCTTCATCATTGGAATTGGATTGGTGACGCTTCTTGTTCTTCATATGATTGGTCATGGTGGCCAATTTTGGCTTTTGTTTGCTGCCTTCCTTCAAATTCAGCAAGCCTTCGTTGTAATTGGAGGATTTCCAACTGCATATCTTCCATGATAAGGGCTGGAATAGCCGTCTTTGGGGGTTTTTCCTTGGTAGCATGGTTGTTATCATGGGTTAGGTTTTTCGGGTTTTTGAAAAATATGCGAAGAATTTTTTGAGAAGGTTTTTGGAGGTTTGGGGAAAGGTTGGGATAGTTTGGAAGGGGAATAAGGCACCCAAAAAGATCTAAGGTAGATCTAACTATCATTTGCTCCCGGTTGATCAAGAGGGTACTTATGATCAAAATGAGTAAGGAAAAAGGTTGTAGTTGGTTTTGGAAGGTTAATACTTTCTGTTAATGGGGTTCGGCTTACAAAAACAGCAAGTCGATGACAGAAAAATACCGGGACAGTAGGTGGACAGTTGCTCGGCGGCTTTGGAATGGGAAGAGGCAAAATTGGGAGCGATCCACTACTAAACCTAACTGAATCTATGCAAGATACAATCCTAAACACCACTTGAGAGGTTTGGATACAGCTAGAAATAGAAAACCAAAATATCTCCAATACAAAAACGGCAGCCAAAAACCAACCCCAGTAACAATTAGTAGTCTATTTATATCAAATATAATTTACCCTAGCCTAGGATAGCAAACCGGCCCCAAACAGGGCCAAGGAAAACACTGTGATCCAGACGTGTGTCTGTGACGGGAGAAATTCTGTCATCGTATTATTGGCATTCTTGTTAGAAGCTTGCACCTGTGCTAGAATCCTTTGTTTGGTTACGATAACTTTGTAATTATTCCTGATCTAGAAGACACAGTAAAGTAGTTTTCTTGGATTATTAATGATCACTTAATTAGGAAAAGTATAATCTGTATCAAAGTTGGTCTTTTTTTGAGCATTTTGTGATTAAGAAAGGTTGTGGTTGTTATAGCATGTAGGAGTCATTTCCCTGGTTTGAAATGTTTTGCTTCACATATCATAATTTATGAACGTGTGTTAAATAGCGTTTATTGGGCCCTAATATTACACACTTCAAAGCACACTTATCAGTTTTCTGATGTAGGAATGTTTTTGACAAATTACTAATGAGTGATTCTGCAGTGCTGATTAAATAGGCCGTATTAGGTATCTCCAAGTTGGAGAAATGAACTGAAAACATTGTCAGTTGAGTTCGATGTAGTTTTGGGTATTCAGCAAGGGAAGATTTGAAAATGATCAGGTAATATAAACGTTGAGTTCCCGGTACGTCTCTCTATGACTTGTTTCCATTTTTGAGTTTCTGGTTGGAATTACATTAACAAATCTCTGTATTCGAAGGAATATGGTCTCCTTCGTTGTTGATTTCTTGTGGCCCTTTAATGGCCCTTCTTCTATTATAAGTCACGTGGAACTACTGCTCATTCACCACTCCATTGTTTGCTTTGATGTAGCAGATTTTGGCATTTTATTCATCTCAATCAATTGGATGTGTGTGCATCATATTATGTAATTTTCATTATTAAAATTTTATTTTAATACTAAATTTACATATTTTTACCCACTTAATTAATCAAGGCTTAATTGAACTTCTCCAAGTAAAAAGTCAAAGATTAAACATCTTCAAATATTTTATTAATATGATATATGAATGTAGGTGATGCAAATAAAATATAGACTAGAGTAGTTTCTAGTAGTACCTCAAAGGGTATTGTGACATTCAGGCATCGCTTTGGCATAAAGGGAGCTAGGATATATTTTCTTGAATGTTGTATAGAATATCTTAAGAAGTGTAGTCTTCTACTAATCGGACTACTGGCAGTGGTGGACTCATTAGTATGCTAAAAAAGTAGTGTAAGACTTCATCAACTTATGCATCTTTGTACTTTTAGAATCAAGTCACTTAATGAATTCCTTTCAACGTCATCATCTATTAAGGCATATGGAGTTGTGTTTAGTATTGTATCGGGTAGGTGAAAATTGTGTTTGACACAGATAATAAGTGGTTGGCCATCACCCATACGCTTTAGTTTTTGGAATAAAAAGGTTTTGACCAATGGTGTATGGAATTTAACTTTGATCTTCTTTTTTCACACCCTCCCAAACAATGGTACAAGGCTAATAGTTCACTTGTGATCAAGTAGTTCATGTCGTTTGTAGCGTCCTTGATTATTGGCTATGGTCACAATTGGTTGAGTTGGCTTTAGGTGCATGATATCTATTGAAGTTAAAAGCTTTCATTTGAGGGAAAATAATGATCAATGCGGAGATCTCTCATGTGGCAGAGGATGCTAAGAAACACCAAATGTTTGACCATTGTTCTTACTCTTATGTTTTTAGTTGAAAATGAATTGGTCGCTAGTTGTATCGAATCCAACTTTGATCATCATTTGATCTACATCCTCCCTAGCAGTAGGATCATTATCATATAGTCCTTATTCTAATTCCAATTATTTGGGGATTGATTGCAAGCAAGGGTTCTCATTTCTATATATCTCATTTGAGTGCTACTTTTTTTTTGACATATTTGAGTGAATTTAATCATAAATTTACACACATAATACATGTGTAAGAGCTTGAACTTAATATTTTTTAGTTATAAGCTCAAACTCTCAACCACTAGACTAAAAGTTGCCTTTCACATTGAGTGCTCATTCGAGTGTTAGATCATTTTGGCACATTTTATTTTTTGCATAACTTTTATGCAAATAATTTTTTTTTTTTCATTTAAATGTTCCCTCTCAATTGTCATGATCCAAAGCTTTATAGCCAAGATTTTACCATTATATCGACGAATTTTGTCTAATTTTTAGACTAGAACTCCTTAGGGTTGTTGTGGGACCTCAGAACTGTTCGTTTTATGACCGGAAATTTACGATAAATTAAGTTTCCTAGAACCTATTAATGTTGCAAAAGCTTATGATTAGTGGAGAAAGCATTATAAGCCACAAGTAATATAAAAACTATGTGAATCGAAGTGTCCAGGAAAATTTCAGTTAACAATCTAAACTTCTAATTCTTAGAAGAAATTAATAGATTTTGATGCTCGACAGGGTAGAAGGGGATAGAAGTTAGAAAAAAGTGATTTTATCATGTCAATACCCTTAAATTATAAATTAAGATTAATTTAATTAAGAGGATCTGTATATGTGCTTTGTTGCAACGATGTAATGGGCAACAAGCGTGGAGAAAAACAAAAATCGTGGTGGGATATCCACAGTTCAAATGCAGAGCAAATTTTTGGTACAGATCGAAACATGGTTTCTCTCTTAATCGTTAGAAAGCGAAAGCATCCTATATCTTAGATATTTTAGTGTGGTTAAAAAGGAAGAAGTAGCTTCTTTTCCTTATTTATTTGTGTGCCACCTGTCCATGAATTATTGAACACTCCCCCATATTTAGGGCTTGCATGGCATGCTTGGTTTTCTCCATCATTTAGGCTATTATTCTGCATGAAAAACTAAACTTCTACGACAAACATGAAGAGTTCTATTGTTCCTTATATAACATTCTGTCATCCCAGATCATAAACATGAGAACTCTTTTAAATTTTCTCTGCTCATGATCTTACTTAACCTGAAACCCATTAATCAGTTCAGATCATGGAGAACTACGGATTTTTTTTTCATCATTTTATTTTGTTTTATTTTTTCACATACTTGTCTCATGCATTAGATTTGCTTTTTGTTAAGAAAAGTAGAGGTAGACCTAATAAAATTTGGTTATGATAGTATAAAAAATGACTTTTAGTATATTTGAATTAAATGAAAATTTGACACATAATAGGACACAATGAAGATGAATGATTCATATAGCCGACCCCACTTAGTGGGATAAAGGCTTATTGTTATTATTGTTGTATATGCTTGTCTCTTGCATGCATGCATGCAAAATGCAACGTTTTTGTATTCTTCAAATTTTATAACTGAATTTATGTTTATCATGTTAGCAATACTATATAGTTTAGAGCTTTTTTCAACTCAATAACACTTAAAGCTCGTCTTTGTGAGTTTAAGATGATTTATATTAACAAAAAATATGCCTTTGATTCTTAATATAAAAATGCCAGTCTGAATGATTAACTTGCGACATGTTCTGTAATTGACAGCGTTTATCACGTGCATCTACCAGTTGCATGGCTAATCAGATGTTTTGATTCATAAAATAATTTAATGGTGATTGCCGATCCTTAGGTCTCTTCTTTTTCCATTGAAGATTCTTGATCTGTTTCCGTTCTAATGTATTCTCAACATAGTTTTTGATCAAGTCCTACAACTTACAGAGCATTTCATCTCTGAAAAGAGAAGAACATAAAATGAAAGCAAAAGATGTTTGGAATCGATCAGTACGTAGATAATGAAATTCTATTACTAAAACAAATTATCAATACATGTTCTCACTAGCTTTATTAATGGTTTCATGCAAAGATACCTAATACATTTATAATATATGTAGAGTGTGTAGAGTACACAGTGGTAACAAACAAAAGAATTGAAACATAAACTAACTAGAATTTTCTTCTTTAGCTATCATTCTTGCTTATGTTCTAGTTGCTCCAAAACTATATACAGCTGCAGGCAGCATCTTCAGCCAAAGCTTCAGAATGGCGGCAAGTTCGTCAAGCTCGGTTTCAGCTGCGGAGAGCAGAGCGATTGAAAGAAGTAATCCTGGTTCAAAGATGAATCAAATGTTCCCATTGACATAGTTGTCGATCCTGTACCTACAGATTCCAGTTCATCCAGATTCAAGTCCAGGAACCAGTCATTATCCTCCTCTTTAGGCCGCTGTTCCATCACTTTAAAACTCAGCACATTCCCACTTGCCCTCCGCAAATCAGGCATGCCTAGAACATCGAACTCTGGCAAAGAGTCGTCTACATCGGACTCCGGCGTTCTGAAGCTTTCCGATCCAGTATCTTCCGTAGCCTCCATGGAATCCATCGTCTCTTCAAACGATGGAGATTCCTTATTATTCTGCTGCACCCTCTCCCAGGCATTCTTCTTATTATAAAGCCTGCAGAGTACCCACTCGTCCAGCTGCATGATCAAGAAGCGAAGCATTAGGTAACATAACAAAATAATTTATCTGAATATATGACATCATGCTATGGTGTCTTCATACCCTGAGGCTGCCTTTCTTGTTGGCTGATCTGTTTGTGTCAGCAAGACGGTATTCATGCATGATCCAATCTGTCTTGGCACCTCTTGGAGCCTTGCCAGAGTAGAACACTAAAGCCTTCTTGATACCGAGAGGTCGGTTCATTCCCCTCGGTAACACCGGCTTGTCGGCGCCGGTGGCCTTCCAGTATCCCCGACCGGCTGCTCTATTTGGTCTGGAGCCGTTGGGGTACTTTCGGTCCCGAGGTGTGAAGAAATACCATTCTTTCTGCCCGAACAGCGCCTTTTCTGCATGAGAAAACACCAAAGAGCAAACTTTGTTAGCTAATATGAATCCGGAGAAAGGTCAGAGAGATTGATCCGTGAAATTTATGGTACCTGGGAGTTCCCAAGGGTCGAACTTGTAGAGATCGACCTCGGCGATGATGGGGACAGGGAGGCGTTGGTGGGCGGCCCTGCGGCAGAGGTAGTGGACGACGAGCTCCTCGTCGGTGGGGTGGAAGCGGAAGCCAGGCGGCAGGTTGAGCGCGGCCTCGGCATCGCGGATGCGACCCATGGCGAGAAGAATGGCTGGCTGGCTCTGCTCTCTTAGTTTTGGTACAGGTGTTGGATATCGAGATTGTAGTCTAGGTCTTGGGTTTATTTTTCTATAGGGATGAGGGAAGGGTTGGTGTATAAATAAACACGGGGGGCTCTGGACGCACGTGGATGGTGGTGGCTCCGGGAAACTTCGTAGATGTTGGCGCCGAGGAATGAAGGGTAGTAGGGAGGCGGTGGGAGGTGGGGCCGGTCAAAGCTGGGGACGGCTGGTTGGCCTGCTGGCTGGCTGGAACGCGATTAGTCAAAGTGGATTGAATAGTATAGAGATGTGTAGACGAAGATTGAGCTGGAATATGGTGTGGACGGGCATTGCGGGTATATGCGGTTGGCAGTAATTTAGGATTTGATGCAAGGTGTGACTGTTTAATTATTAAGTGGAGTTAGATAAGCAATATCCGTCACCTAAACAAGTAAAAATGGATGGTCTCAGTTATATGGGACTGCTGTGTACTGAGCACTAATGGCCCTAGAAAAAAAAAATGTCTTCAGTGTTTTCAAGGAAATGAATATGAGACTCCTAAAAAAACCATGAGTCGAGCATCAAATATGAAAGTTCGATGACAATCAATACGAAAGTTTGATGACGATGAATGATTGATTTTATTATTTTGATTTAGGGTTTAGATTGAGTGATTAGGAAGATAAATATTATACTTTAGTGACTAATGGAATAATATATTCACTATTATCAAGCATTAGATACTTTTTGCTTTAAGCTATCATATGGGAATATTAAGTAGCCGAGCATCAAATATGGGTGACTCAGATGTTAGAAGTCTATCATTGATAGGACTTGTGTTAATGAGAGAATGCTAGAGCATGGGGCTATAATAGGTGATTAGTTTGATTATTCTCTTAAAATGCTCGAAGACGGATATAAATATTGATATCTTAGTTATTTTCTTGATTGTTTGTACAACTCTTATTACTTGTAAGTAATTTGCTTTAAGCTCTCAAAGTTTTTGGGAATTTGTTTATTGTTATTGGAAAACTCTACAAGATCTATAAAAAGTTAGGGTTTTAAGATTTCAAGAAGTTTTTAATTAACTATTTCATTATTCAATAATTATTTATTTGGAGGCATCTTAATTCTATAAAAAAATTATAAAAAAAGCATTCCAAAACATTTTTCGGAAGTTTGTTTTTTTTTAAATTTTTGGAGAAAATGAGGGCCAATTCATTAATTGATAAAAGGATTGGTTAAAAAAAATGGAAAACAAAATGCAGGGTAGAATCTTCCTATATTTCTTCCTTTTTTTTATTTTGTTCATTTTTACCAAAAATCTTGATGCTCATCAATCTAAAAAAAGTCATTGATCATTTTATAATTTTTTTTTATTATCTCAAGAACTTAAGCCATGATTGTGTGATATTGGAATCATAATATTTCTCACATTGAGATGATTGTTTAGACTATTAAGTCTATGATGTTGATTTTTGAGAATTGGTGGTTCCAAACAATAGCCAAAATTGTTAGATTTTTAAGTTTGAAATTCTCTAAAACATTTTTAAATGCATAATTGCATTATGAACATCTCGTATTTATATATTTTTTGGAGGGACATTTTTATCAGCTTTACTAAAGATCGTGGCATCCATCAATCTAAAAAAATCATTGATCATTTTATAATTTTTTGATTATATCTCCACCTTTCTTAACTTAGGAGGATTGTGTACCTTAATCAATTCCCATGATGATCAGAGAGTCCGAATTCATATTATAAAAGCTTATCCAGAAATTTAACCCCCCCAAAGGATTTCTTAAAAAAAGACTTTGATGCGACTCGACACTATAGCAAAACGCCTAATTATACTTTAATTAGTTAAAAATTAATTTTAATAAGTTAAATTATAGATTAATTCTATTGATTTAATTTTATATTTGATTCAGTTATTTTTAGTTATTTGATAATGTAGTATGCATACTTCTAAGTATTATAAAATTTCAAAATTTTAAAATCTATTTAATTAAATTTTATGAGATAATATATAATTTATTGATTTATTTATTTTATCTTATATCCAGTGAAACCTAACAGTGGCCGAGGTAAGCACGAAAATGTACAGTAAAATATGCGTTATTAATATATACTTCTGCGGGGCCCAGTCGTTGGAGCCATCGCGCGCGTGATTCGCATCTTTTGTCCATATTAATTTCAGCACGTGACGATTTTGCCTCCGTGCATCCCGGCTTCCGGCGATGCATTGAACCTGCCTAATGGCGGCCCATGACGTCATTGCCGACGTTTTCACCCTTGTACTTATCGCCTTATCGAACAATTTCTTTTTTTTTTTCCTTAAATTTTAAGTCATGCTTGAAAAAATAAATTTTAAATTAAAAAACTATTAATTTCTCTAAAGGTACATATTTTAAAAAAAAAATCATAAAAGCAAACCTTCTAGTTAATGCATATTAATATATTATCACATCGGTTGTCTAATTGTTTATGTGATAAAGGCATATTTTTTTAGCTTTAATAATTTTTTTTATTTTTTATAATATAGAAAACTGATTTTATATCCGATAATAACATAAATTGTAGAAGTATATTATTTTTTTTTAAATTTTATTTTGAATAACATTATTTTTATTATATTTAGGAATTATTTAGTAAATCAAATTAAATAAAATTTTAAATCTTTGTTCAAGCTTCATATTTCAAACCTCACATGCTTTGTAGCACATTTTCGGTTACTCATCCTTTTCCTGAAGTTCTTCATGGTGGAAAGTCCTTTTTTCCTCACATTCAACTAAGAAAAAATAGTTCAAATGTGAAACCTTATATATATATATATATGAGAATGAATTTTTTTTATGCCTTTTAACACACAGGAAGAATAGATGATGTAAGGAAAGGCCACATTGAAAGCCTTCCTAGTTTCCATTGCAAAAAAATGGATATTCAAGTACAAAATTGATTGATCCTATGACTACAATGATGACAAGTAAACATGTAAGTCATTAATGTTCAATTCTGATTTATTATAATTTGTTCAAATATTATTCAAACTTTTTGTGAACCTTTTTTAATCATATTTGAATTATGTATGAAACGTAATTGAATCACACTCCAATTATACTCATATCTTGTTTGAATCTTAGTCAAAAGTCATCCAAATTCTCTAATCATAAATTCCTATAATTTCTTCTATTAAATTAAGACACGAGTTCTCAAATCAATTCAAAATTATCCAAATTTTCAAATGTAAAGCTCATAAATTATCTCAATTAAATTAAGATTTTTAAGTCCTTACGATAACACAAAGTTATCAAAAAATATAAAAGGGAACACAAGTTATATATGATATTGATATAACACTAAAAATCCTAATAGTCGAAGCACGAATTTTGATGTCAAAAGCAAGCTGATCCTAAGTTAAAATTAGTCGAGATCAAACACTTAAAATATCATTAGAAACTTTGGAATATCAGCTAAATCCCTAAATAGTTCTTAAATATGGAGTATTTATGATCAAATTGAGCGTCTTGACGAGCCAGATTTAACAAGACTAATATCTCTTAATTCTGACCTCATTTGAGCATTCAAATACACAAAATACATGAGATGATCAAGAGAATTATCTTGAGCAATCCGATAGAGTGGTTTGAATTTTGCATATATTTATGGAAATGCTCTCCCTCTAATCTATAAATAGCCCCTCATTTTTCACATGAGGGAGAGCCAAGCTAAAGAGAAGAAATTAAAGCTTGAAAATCTCCAAGCATGTCGTCTTTACCACTCGGCGGTCGCGACCACCTCCGTTGGCGGACCGCGCCATGCCGTCGGCCCGTTGCCCCGCCGATCCTCGTCGTCGTCAATCTCCGTCGCCGGTCGTCACCGCCGACCACCATCACCGGGCATTGCGGTCAACCACCGTCGCCGGTCATTACCGCTGACCCCTATCGCCGATCGCCGTCAACCACCATCGCCAGTCATCACGACCGTCTGCTCATCGATCGTCATCGTCGACCATCGTTGGTCATCCAGCCGTATATCATCGCCCGGTCGTTTCGACCACCATACCGTTTATCATTGCCACCATGGAGCCGTCGGCCATCATCATTATCATCACCGTCGTGGTCATCGCCGGCGACCGTCGCCCGATCCACGTGCCATTCTGGTCGGCGGCCATTAGCCGATCGGTCATCGTGCGACCATCTCGATGATCATCACCATCAGATCCGTCGATTGGTGACACATCATTAACTACCACTAATAACTGTTACAACCTAACCATGGCTATATAGCCGTTGTTGCCTAATTCTGAGATTCTCATTGTCAGCCCTTCTTATATACAATTCTGTAATACCATTATCGGGAAAATTTGGTACTCTGAAACAGATACATAATGGAAGATTTTCTTGATTTGAATATAGTTTTCCCTATTTTGAGATTTTTCATTAAAATTATAGAGTTTTCTTATTAATTTTCCAAACATGTGTGTGTGTGCTGGATTCCGCAATAAAATTAAGACACAAATTTTTATTCTATCATAACTGATTTTTTATGCAATATATATATATATATATATATATATATATATATATATATATATATATATATATATATATATATATATATATATATATATATATATATATATATATATAGAGAGAGAGAGAGAGAGAGAGAGAGAGAGAGAGAGAGAGAGAGAGATTAAAAAAATCCCCGTAAGAAGAGTCTCATAACACAGTCATCATAAATAGGTAAAATTTTTAAAATAAGTATGTTTAAAAATATAATTAGCAGATTATGTATTAAAAAATAATTTTAAAAATAAGCACAGTCGACTATTTAATAGGCTCGACTATACAGTCTGATCAGTAGCCACTCAAACGGCCCTAAAAAAAAAAAAAAAATTTTGTTCTGCGGTGAGACCGACTTAAAATAAATAAATAAATAAATAAATAAATAAATAAATAAATAAATAAAAACTAATTTTGGACTCCTTAAAAAAATAATTTTTACTATTTTGCTGCTTTTTATATTTAAAATATATTTATTTTTATATACATAAAAATATAAATTTTATTTTTAAAATTTAATAATTTTTTTATATAAAATTAAAAAATTTTGTATTATTTATATAAATATGAAAATTTAAATTTAAATATATAAAAATATAAAGAATTGAGTTCTTTTATTACACGAGAATATATTTAAAAATGTATAATAAATTTATAATAAAATTTAACTTTAATATTATATAAAATATTTAATTTAAAAATATATATATATATATAAATTTAACTTTAATGTATAATATATATCTATAAATTTTATATAAAAAAATATTAAATTTTAGAAATAAAATTTATCTTTTTATGAATATAAAAATAATTATATTTTAAATATAAAATTTAAATATTTATTAAAAAAAGACTAATTAAAGTTGAGGCATCTGAACCTATCTTTAGCAGCAAAATTAAATTTTTTTATTTTTTTTTATTTTAGCAAAATTATATTTATATATATATATATATATATATATAAGTTAAATATTTTATATAATCTTGAAGTTAAATTTTATTATAAATTTATTATATATTTTTAAACGTATTTTAACATAATAAGAGAACTCAATTCTTTGTATTTTTATATATTTAAATTTAAAATTTTATATTTATATAAATATTATAATTTTTTTAAATTTTATATAAAAAAGATTATTAAATTTTAAAAATAAAATTTATTTTTTTTATGTATATAAGAAGAAATATATTTTAAATATAAAATTTAGATATTTAGAGCTGTGTAGTAAAATTATAAAATTAGATTTTTTTTAATTATTTATTATCATTTTTTTTTTTAAGACGATCCGCACTCTGTGGAGCAAAATTAATTTTTTTTTTAATTTTTTTTAAGTAGTTCCGCCCTCAGCAGAGCAAAATTAATATTTTTTTTAATTATTTTTTTATTTTTTTAGCCAGTCTCCCGTGGACGACTGTCATTGATTATACAGATATAATCAGCACTAATCGTCCATTAAATAAATAATTATGTTTATTTTTAAATTTTTTTTTCAATAACTAATCTGCTAATTATATTTTTAAATATACTTATTTTAAAAATTTTGCCTCATAAATATTGCTGCAAATTAATATTTACATATATGCACACGACGACCAGCCCCGTCAACATGCTAAATGTGATATATATTCGAGTGGCTTCTGCTTTATTCTGGGACACTGTTACTTTAGCATGTTCAATGCACTTAGTTCGTGGGAAAATTCGTCCGCATTTAAATAAAGTGTTGTGTCGAACGTTTACTGGTCGCACGCACAGCGTCCTCAAGCTTCTTAGATTCAACGTGAATATCATCTTTCTCGCAAGTAATTTATAGAGTTGTTGCTGAGTATCTCTCAGAATTATTCTCTCTCGCTTCTGACAGTAATATACATATTTATTTATATGCAGAAGGATGGATTTCAATGATAGAAATATTGGTTGAGATCTTCTCTTATTTGGAGCAATCTCTGTACTTCTAATATGATAAAAATTAGATTTTTATCAGATTTTATCGTATTTCTAGTACGATAAAATCAAGATTTCAACTTGCCAAAATATTCATTTGGAGCAAGCTATCTCCATCTTTGATTCACATCAACTATTGTCCCAAGTGATTTGAGGAAAAGAAATTCTTCCTTGAGGAAAAGAAATTCTTCCTTGATTAGCAAGTTCTTTCATTTTAATGGTGTTAATAATAAATTGCATATCATTGCTTGGGAGACTTCAACCAAACTTAAAAAAAGCAGTGGTGGCCTTGTCCTTCTTAACCATGGTTTGGTTAATCTCATGTGTAAGTCTAGAATTACTTCAAAGTTTTATAATGTGAATTTATTTCTTGCCTTGTAGTATCTTAACTCATATGGTTCTTTTATGAGTTTAAAGGAGGAATAAACTCACTCTTTTTTGAATTGCGTCTAAAAATGTGGATATCAAGATCAGGAGAGATCTTGAAATTTTAAATTAATTGTAATAATAATCTTTTTCTCTTCTTTGATCGTTGGTTGGATAGCACTTTCCTTTTCGAAAAATTTGGTGACTATGTATTCTCTATGTTCTCATACTCTATTAATGCCAAAGTCTTTGATATGATTATTAATCGAACCTGGGCTCAACTTACAAATCAATACATTTTGGACCTTGCATTAAACTCATTGAAAGTGCTCTTAGATAGAATGGAGTAAATTTATTTTGTTCAATGGTCACTCTTTTAAGTATGTTGTGATGGCTTGAAAATTTATCATTGGAGATTTTAAAACTAAAGATTATCTTATTCTTCATGTCTTGCAGGTCAATCCTTATTGCATATTTTGTAATTCTCACACATATATTCCTTAAATGCCACTTTTCTCTTTCTGTTCTTGAGGATAGTATTCCTTATGATTCTTTCATTCATTTGGGTTATAATATTTTACAAGTATTTATACTTATTGATGTTGTGACAAGCAATGTTAGTAAGAAATTTATTTTACTAATCATTCATATTGTGGCCCACTTATTTGATATAAAAGAAATTGTAGAATTTTCAAAGGTAATATTACTCTTGTTAACATTATTTTGAACAAAATTAAATTTGCAATCAGGTAAAAGCAGAAAATGGATTATTAAAGATGACATTTTTCCTATTATTGATAACTTTTATTTATGTTAAGGCCTTTCCTTTGATATTATTCTAGGTATATGAGATATTGTTTACAAGTCTTCTTGTTTATACTACACTCTCTTAATCATCTATTGGAATTTCAATTAAGTATGCTTATGCTATATGATTGTTTGGTTTACTATTTTGGAAATTGGCGTGGTGGTTGTCCTTACTTTAGTAGCTATTAGAATTTTTTTGTGTGACTATTTTGAAATTTTATTAAGCTATGATTATGTTCAGAAACTTCACTTAGGGAATTATCGATTTTTGAGATATATCTTATGGGATCCTTCAATCTTCTTTATTTATAGTGATGATTTACTGCCCTATTATATGGATGCTTCTTCTCAAAATTAGTTTCAAGGCTTGTCTTTTATCTACTTTCATTTTTGTTCTCCTATGTCTTGACTGACAATTTTGTAATCTTTTTTGATATTAGTGTATACTCAATGGAAGGACACTTTATTTTTTTTTTTTCTATGACAACTTTTTCTTGGCTTCTGTTCTAGCAATGTATCTACTATGATTGTTTATACCATGTTGCTTCTTCTTAGATTGATTTGCTCATCTTGGGATTAGCTTTTGCCTTCTTTGGTGACATACTCTCTATTATCTAGGATGGAGTCTCTTTTGACACCTAAGTGCAAGGATTATCTAAATTCATTTTTAGATTCCTTCATATTATTTTGCTTTTATTCGATTTTCCTTGATGTGTTATTTATAGTTTGGCTAGGTCTTTAGTTTAATTTTCTTTATTTTAATTACTTATCATCAATCATTTTATTAATGAATGCTAAGCATGGTTCTCAAATTCCCCGAAAAAACTTATTTGCTAGTTCCTCGTTGGGTTCAACCAATAACATGCACGTGATCCTTATAGTATTATTTCAATGACAATAAAATCTTTAGAAATTAAGATCAAAGTAAGCTGGCATGATGTCATTTGATTTCTCAATTCTATGCATTTCATTTAGCAAAATTTGAACTTATAGGAGTTCATATGCCTTTTATTATTCTATTATTTGTAAGTTATTTTAAATAAAAATGATGCTCTACCATTTCTATTCTATGATTACTCTAAATTTGATCAAGAAATATTTACATTATTATTATGGCAAATCCAACAATAACAATTTGGATCAATTATCTATGTTGAATTCATGACACTATGAGCTTGGAAATAGCATATTTATCTTGATAATAAAGATTTCGTCGACTTCAATTATTGTCATTGTTGCCTTAGTTGCTTAACTTTATCATAGCCTGAGTAGAATGTTCGAGCTAAACCCTGGCTAAGATTCTCCAATGATATTTTGATTATAATTTTTTCTTATGATAAGCTCTTGTTGATATTATTGGAAAGAGTGATCATTACCAGCATTATATGCCATGTTGATAATGTAAGACAATAGCTTAAATGAGAAACATATACATCTATATTGTGGTAACATCAGACGCTAATGTTGTGGTGATGGCGGCATAGATTTTGTTGACAATGATGGGCATAAAATTATTGGCCATGATAGTATCGACTTTATTGATAATATTAGGTGTCAATGCTGCTCTGGATAATAAGCGTTATGAGTTAGAGTTGATAGCAAGTGTTTTGTGAATAACAATCTTATTGGTGATAATAAGAATCAATATTATTAGAGATCATATACATTAGCCTTATTAATAAATAATGAGTGTCAATCACAGTAGTAATGACAAGTATAGATGTCGACACAGACATTAGGCATTATCATTAATAGTCGCATTCAACATCGACGATGGATGATAAAAATATCAAGTACTATAGATAATAGAGTTTTAGATTTTTCTCATTCGGAATACTTTTTAGGGCATCCTTCTAGGTTCCACCAAAGAATGTGTAAAAAATAAAAACTTTTTATGATTTGTGTAGGTACATTCTGATTAATTTGATAAATAAATCATATTACTCTGTGAAATAGTCTACGTTTGTTGCGTGCTAGAAAACCAGTCGCGGTAGAGTGAAAGTTTACGCCTTAGCCTTGTCGATTAGTCCAGCACACACACAGATAATTAAAGAGCGAACAAGAGACACTCCAGAATTTTTAACGTGAAAACCTCAAAAAGAGGGGAAAAATCACAAGGCCTAGCCCAGTAAAAGCTACTATGTATTTTTGAGTACAAAATCTTTCGATAACCGGATTACAGTAGCATGAGAGAGGAATAACAACCGTGTAATAATGATCGTCGTATTTATCGATGGTGGAGATCTTTGGGTAACCGGTGGGAATCTGGTATAATTAGTGACGACGCGGTGGCATGCGAGTTGATGGGAGTGCGATCTTGTTTTGGATCTTGCTTGAGGATCTTCTCTTCCTCCTCACTTTTTCTTCTTCCTCGCTGACTCTTCCTTTTCTTGCTTGGACTCTTCCTTTTCTTCCTTGCTTGGACTCTTCCTCTTCC
Source organism: Cymbidium sinense (assembly GCA_021442155.1). Lineage (NCBI taxonomy): Eukaryota > Viridiplantae > Streptophyta > Magnoliopsida > Asparagales > Orchidaceae > Cymbidium > Cymbidium sinense. The sequence continues at coordinate 135,987,534 of CM038216.1, forward strand.
CTTGTTTGACTCTTCCTTCCTTCTTCTGACTCTTCCTCTTCTTCCTTGCTTGGACTCTTCCTCTTCTTCCTTGCTCGGACTCTTCATCTTCTTCCTTGGCTCGGGCTCCTTCTCTTCTTTACTTGCTTTAGCTCATCTTCTTCTTCACCTCACTTCACTTCACTTCACTTCACTTGGCCTCCTTTGGTGTGAGGAATGAAGGCCTATTTATAGATGGGAGGAGGGCATTCTTGTTAGCGTACCACTCTCCTCGACGGACGGCTCGATGATCCCTTCCGATCATTTGATATATTTTGAGAATTTGGATGCCCAAATGAAGTGGAATTATGAGATCTTAGGCTCATTAGATCCCTCGTCGACGCCTTCGATTTGATTATAAACATTCCATATTTGAGATTTGAGATTTAATTGATGTCAAAGATTCGATGATATTTTAAGTCGATTGATTTGTCGGTTCTCAAAATAATATAACTTTCGACATCAAGATTTGTGCTTTGACTAGTCATATTTTGAGAGCCATATCAACGTTAATTCCCCGAACATCTTAATACTTTAATGATGCCATAATTCAGTTGCCTTGGGCTATTTAAGATGCTCATTTCATTTATAAAAATACAAGGAATAGATGTTAATTAGTTTATCATATAGTGTCTCAATACACTTTTGAATTCTTAATTTATATCCATTTGAACTAAGATCAATATGATCTTAATACCATTAGATTTGTCATACCAAGATTCTCTTTTCGATAATCAATCATCAAAAATAAAGTTTAGATCATCTTAGAGTCGATTAAAAAAATTACTTAAATATTTGAACATTTTGTGAAAAAAAAATGTATCAAAATTCATATTAAAGCTTCGTTTGGCTTAGATGCTGGCTTCCCAAAAAAGTGGCTGATAAGTGTTTTTAGAAAAACTTCGGTTCTTCTTTATGAGCTGAAAAGTGTTTTATATATATTGCTTTTGAAGAGTAAAAAGTTTTCAAGTATTTAAAATAATATTATAAATGACTAAATTGTCCACTCTCTAATAATGCAAATACATCACAATATTTACTAAAGGAAGGGTTATTTACGACATTCCCTTTCAGAACCGCATGCAGAGCAAAAGGTGTTTTCGCTTTTTCAGATACTAAAAGCGGAGTTTTGGAAAACGCATGATTTGATAAAGCTCTATTCAAATAAGAAATTAAACACCTTTTCACGGTCTGAAAATTTAAACGCACCTAAAAAGTCTAGCCAAATGAAGCCTAAATCAGAAGAATTTGCTTGTCGTCAACTAGATCATAGAATCGGACGGCCCAGAATGATTCAAATTTCAAATGAATAAATTATAGTAAGATGATGCGATTTGTTGGTTGATTTAATGAGTTGTCAAAGTGAGATTAGCATCACAAGACGGCATATGCTTCAAAGAAGCATCAGAATGGATAACGTTTAAGGCAAGGAAAGTGTGAAATGGTTGAAAATCTCTTTTGCCATTATTTTCCCTAAATCTTTAATTAGTTCGTCATTAATTGTTAATTATAGAACCTGTTTTTGAAATTCAAAGAGGTTGATTCTATCAAATCAAATGAGTGGTAGATCAGATTTTGCCATTATTAATACTATCATTGAAAAATAGTTTTATTACAGTTTTTAACGCTCCATGACGTCTTCACTATAAGTAATATTTCTCACAATAATGAAACTATAATACTTTTGAATTTGAGTTTATTTCCGTTGCTGAATATAATGAGTTATTAACACAGAAAATTCGTATTCCAGTATTGTTACTCATTTATCCAAGAAACAGAGAAGAAAAATATAAGACAAATAGTCAAAATAAAATAATACTTAATGAAAAATATACAATATTTATTTAAAAAAATACATGATAACCATTTTATTTTATTAAATAAAAATTTTTATTTTACAATCATAAATTTCCTAACATATAATAATTATATATTTTTCACAAATATAATTTTTTATATCATTCATCTTATATATATATATATACTGATCATTTCATGAATAAATTTAAGGGTGCTTATTTTATAAGATTTGACGGATTAATTTTAAAATTTGTTAAACCGAACTCAAGTTCTAGAATAAAAAAAAAATCAAATTATTTAATGATAAATATAAAATAAATTGATTCAAATTGAATTTTTTTTCAAAAATTTTGACTATGTTTAAGAGAAACCGATTGAAATATAAATTAATAGTTTCAAAGCAAATCGGATGGATTATGGGAGTGCGATTCGAGTTATAATAAAAATCGATTTAATCGATTTAAAAATATGCGTAACCTATCCAAAATTAAAAATTGAATATTGCCAAATCCAAATAACAGTTTAAATTGAATCCAATTAGATTATTCAGTTTATTTCTGTCCATTTTTTTGGATTTTACTGAAAAATATACATCCATAAATAAATTAAAGGTTCACTTAGGGCAGCTAGTATTCTAAAAATAAAAAATAAAATTTATCTTTGTTGCGTGCCGGAAGACCAGTTGCGGTAGAGTGAAAGTGTACGCCTTAGCTTTGTTGATTAGTCCAAAGATAGCGTATTTAAAATGGCGAGAACTCCGAGAAATTTTAACGTGGAAAACCTCAAAAGAGGAAAACCACGGCTGGCCAACAAAAAAATTCCACTATACGCCAAGAGAATCTTCAGATAAAGGGATTACAAGATGATATACAAGAAAGGAACAACATTATGTAACAACCACAAATTGTAATACAAGTGGAGGCAGATTGTGAACTTCAGTAAAGCAGAACAATTCTGCGAAATAGGAACAACTTCTGGCAGAAATGCAAGGAACGATTAGGTGATTGACGATGGCGAAGGAGTGAGTGGCCGACGGCGGATGACGGTCAGGTGCGATCTTCTGGGATCTTCGAGCTGAACTTCCTCCTTCTTGCTCTCCTTCTTCACTTGGTCTCCAAAAGTCCTTTTCATATGGAGGCTATATTTATAGATTTGGAAGAGTCTTGTAAATACATGGAAAATCCAAACCACTCCTCCCATCTGGACGGCCCGATCCCCCGACCGACGGTGTATTTTGATGATCCGGTGCCTTAATGATGTTGGAATTGGGTGATCTTGGATTCGTTGGATTCGTCTTGACGCGCCGATACTATACATATGTTTTTGTGACCATTTGGCGGATCGATCCATTTTCATGTTAGATATCCGAGTCGATTCGAGCGGACACTATGCTGATGTTGTTATGTTCGTCATCGAGACATCATTTGAAGTTTGCTAAAATCGATTAGATCAAGTATTTCCGAAAATGCCTTGAGATTCGTGATTAGACTAATTTTGAGGACGATCAGCTCTATTTTGGCATTATATCATATCCAAAATATATGTCAAATACTTGAAAATAGAAATGAAAATTGAGAGTCCATTAACCGCATTTTGAGAGAACAAATCTTCATAACAAAGACAATATTATAACTTTGGTCGGCTGGTCAAAATCGCAGTATGTGTGCGCGATATTTTGAGGTTATGGACTCTGACACTTACTAAGTTTTCAGCGTCGGACTTCCATAGGCTGGCCAGAGCGCCCACGGGCTACATGGGCGAAGCGCATGGCGCTACGGGCGCTACGCATGAGGCAGGGCATATACCATGGAGGTCAACAGCGCCGGTCTTGTTTGCGCGGTCATCAGTGGTCTTGCGGCTATTATGGTCATCAGGTGCGAGCTGGTCTGGCGGCACGGCGTGCCAGCCACGCCGGAAAGGCGGTAATATGCCTGACCGTCACAATCACGGGCCCGCCACGGCCATCGCCACGTCCATGGCAACACGCCGTCAACCACGGGCCATACGGGCCACGCATCCGGATCAGCCGCTGCGCCACGGCCAGCGAGGCTGACATGGCCGCCCGTGATCAAGGCCATATTAAGCCACGGAGGAGGGGCTGGTCGATCGGGCGCAGCGAGAGCGGGCAGGGCTGAGGACAGCTGGCGCAGGCGCTGGCACATACAGCTCATGGGTTCGGCGTAGCATGCCTGGCCCACAGCACGCAGCCAGAACTGCTCCTTTGCGGTTTTGAATGCCTTTTGGGGTTTTACCCTTTTCATGGGTCTATAAAACCCCAGGGTAAGAGAAATGTACTCGCTCCTCTCTTGAGGATTATTTAGAGGCGATGCGGCTCGTCGCCGGTGCCACCCACCCGTCCCGGTTAGGAGGCGATCAAGGCCGCGCCGTCGTGCCATCGGCCTGACCGTCCGGGTTAGAGGCGATCAAGGCCCACGTGCGTCGGTTTTCCTCGAAGAGGTTTCAACCGTCACCGTCCGGGTTAGAGGCGATCAAGGCCCACGCGTAGCCGTTGTTCCCTCGAAGAGGTTTCAACCGCCTCGTCGTCGACTGAGGTGATCTCACGGTTCATACTTTTCTTGTAGAAAATTAGCTTTCTTTCAACTTGGATGGACGGTCCAGTTGAAAACCGCCAAGATGGGAGCACTAGGAACCATCGCACGACTCAAAAGTTTGACTGTAATTCATAGCCTTATTAGAGGGGATAGCTTCTCTCTTCCTCTCTTTATATAAATATATATATCCCTTCTTCTTCTCTTTCCCTCCCCTTCATATGTATGTGTTTCTTTCGTGGGTCAGGAGGAATTTTGTCCCAAACGGCGAAGGAGGGTCAAAACAAGAAGATGCAGATATTGAGGTGAGTGAGTGCTTTACAAAATTCTTGATTTTATTATTTCTCCCTCTTTATTTATTATGTATTCTTACTGGTGATGGCGAAGAAAACTCATAGTGTGGCGGATGATATATCATCATCCAGTCACATCGATAGCTTAATGGTGTTCCAGAAAATTTTTCTTCCCAAATGAGTTGGTGGCTATTGTTGCCAAAAAGTCTGATCGTCGCTTCACCTCCGCGTGGTACTTTACTATTAGATGACTTGTGCGTGCGATTCCCTGGCTCAGTTGATTGAGATCTTCAAAATTGTGGCGTAGCTTTGTCGCACTCGCGTTCGAGCTTTAATGGTCATCGTTGGTTTGACTACCTTCTTCAGAGAGCGTGGTGTGACTTTGAACATCGAATACTTGTGCCGAATGTGTAGATTCACATGTGATGCTCAGGGACGTGTTTCTTATCGGACTATAAAGAATTGGATAGAATTTTACGGATCCATCTAGAAATTGGTCCAATGGATTCTTTTTTGTGAATGAGTGGGGACTTCGAGAGATGGGGAGATTGAATGATCTTCCGATCCGTTCGATATCGGAGAATGATATCTTAGCAACTCTTAAAATTCTAGGAAGCTTGCAACATGAGTTACGCCACATTGTCAAATATACAATTGAAGATAGGATGTTTAAGGTTGGTCTTTCCATCGAAGATCTCGCTCTAGTTGAAGAGGTCAGTAGGGTTCTCTCGAAGCCGCCAGAATCGTGTTGATAACAATGATTCATCTTTACGGAAAAAGAAGACTTGTAAATGACCACGCCATATATCTGGAGAAGATGCTCACCCCCGTTGGCCTCTCGAGTTTAACTGTTTAACTCACGATGGGGAGTTCGTACTAAGCCGCAAATTCTGAAGAAGTATTAAAGCACATATGCTCCGACGCCAACGGGCGGATGAATTGGTACATTATTTTTATTTCTTTCTTCCTTTCTTCTTTTCCCTCATTCCTTATAGAACATTGGTGCTGATTTTTTTTTTTTTTTTTTTTTTAGGTAACTCAATCGTTAGATTGATGGCTCATCTGTTGCCTTAGATGAGTGTGAATTTGTGAAGGTAAAGTATCTGCAAGGCGAGTGTGAGCGAAAGATGAATGCTAAGGCCAAAGAAGTGGCGTCTTTGGAGGATCAGCTAACCGGGTGTAGGACTGAGCTAGCGAACATGTCGACTTCTCTTTCTCTTCAGTGTCAGGAGGTGGAGCGCACCCGTGATGAGCTAATTGAGGCAAGAGGCTCGATGGAGAAGAGGCTCAAGGTACTTGCGGTGGAGAAGAAAACATTACAAGCTCGTCTTTTGGAGAAAGAGCGTACAGTGTCAGAAGCGGAAGCAAATGAAATCACCTTGAAGGCGGTGGAGGACTTCAAGAACTCCCTGGCTTATCGTGGTTCAATTGAAGACTATGTTCAGGAAGCTCGTGATCATATACTTGATGTTGAAGTGAAAGACTTGAGCGCCAGTGAGGGAGGGCTTCATCCGAGGATTCTGAAAGGAGTTCGTGGTACATCGCAAACCGGCTAGAATTGAGGATATATCTCCTAGCCAAGCATCTGAAGATCCTTCGCCAGATTCAGAAGATGAAGGAGTTGTGAGTGGGCTCCAGGGAGGATCTCCGTGTAATGAGGAGGACGTTGATATCATGTAGAGTCAGTTGTAGATGTCTTTTTCTTTGTTGTTTGTTCTATGTAATATTACTAGCGTGTATCAAGATCTTGATTCTCTTTTATAGTATCATATTAATGTTGTTGATGATATCTATGTATATTTTTATTATGATTATTATTTTTATACACTCTTGTCTTGTTCTTACCCATCTGGGGTGATTGGTCAGAACATCATTTGACGTTGCTAATATGTATGCAATTGGATCTGGGAATTTTGACCTATCCAAGGTTGTTCATCGAGTGCACTTCGATGACGTATACATGGAAGAGGTTGAATTGAATCCCGAGAATTTTTGACCTATCAGGTTGTTTGTCGGTGTTACCGATGACGTTAACTGTATGGAAGAGGCCGTGAGAAGTCCAAGGACCTTTTGACCTTTCCCGGGTTGTTGGTCGAGTTTTGCTCGGCGACAAGGTCATGTCCGATCACCCATGTCACCGAGACAACACAACGTAAGAACAACACAAACAACAACAAAACCGTCACCGCACGAGATAAAAATGAAATGCGAAGAGTTACGATAATATTTTCGAAGATTCTTAGTATTCCAAGTTCGAGGTAGAGTTTTTCCTTCTGGGTCCTTGAGCTTGAACGTTCCAGGCTTGACCATAGCTATGACCATATACGGACCCTCCCAGAGAGGTGAGAGTTTATTGCGCTGAGGGCCTTTGCCTGCAGCCTCGAGACTTCGCAGGACCAAGTCACCGACAGATATGGGACGAGGTTTTACTCTTCTGTTGAAGTGGCGAGCTACCCGTTGGTGATAGGAAGCAGTCCGAAGTAGGGCCATATCCCGAGTTTCGGGGAGTAGATCTAGGTGCTGCCGGAGTTTTTCCTCATTATTATCATGATCAAAAAATTGGACTCTTGGACTTGGAACCCGATATCCACCTATGATAGCTTCGTAAAAACACAAGTTATATTGTCTCGTCGGTTGCGTGGCGTGCGATAGGCCCAAAGAACATTGGGAAGCTCATCAACCCATTGCCCCAACCTTCAAGACGTTTTTTAGTCCTTTGAGTATGGTCCTATTGGTAACCGGTTTGCCCATTGGTTTGAGGATGTGCTACGTATGCGCGTGAATGTGAAGATCTTTGCAAAAGGGCGTAAAGACCTTTCCAAGAAATTGAGTTCCGTTGTCGTGATGATCTTTACAGAAGACGAATCTTATACTATATTTTTCCAAACAAATTGTTTAGTGTTTGCCTCGTGATTTTGGCGAGTGGTTCGGCTTCCACCCATTTAGTGAAGTAATGGGCTAGAATGATGAACTTTCTTTGTCACGATGCTATCGGAAGAGGTCCCATTATATCAATTCCCCAGAGCAAAAGGCCACGGCTTTGAAGAGATGAAAGTTCTGGCTGTGAGGAAGGTTTGAATGCAACGACAACTAGCACATTTTTGGTGAACCTGGGCATCTTGTTTCACTTGTAGGCCAATAGAATCCTTGCCTTATAATTTTAAGGGCTAGCCCTTCCTCCTGGTGTTCTCCACATATTCTGAGTGAACCTCTTAGTGCATACTGATGATGGAAGACACTTGAGGTATGGCTGAGAAAGCTGCTTATATAGTTCACCTCAATAATAACAAAGTTTGCGGCTTGTCTTGGCGAGTGGCGTCGAAGGTCTTGGGAGGCTTCCTTCGGGAAAGACATGATGGGGTCCATCCATGAGGGTTCCTTCACCTCATCAATCGTTGTATTACCCATGGTCCACGAATCTTGGGAAAATATATTTCTTCAATATACTTTCTCTTGAATAGATCTCTAGCGAAGCAAGCTTAGAGAGGCGTCGCCGAGTATTTTCTCCCAGATGTGAGTGATTTGATGCCTTAAGATGGGAGGAGAGACTTCACCAAGTCGACAGCCAACGAGGGTTATGGGTATCGTAGTCACCCTCGACTTGAGAGGACAAGTCGAGAGTCGGTATGGATTGTTAAGTCTGCGCTGATGGCAGTCTCAACCGATGAGATTCACCATATTGTTAGGGAAAATTTTAAGCAAGTCCATACTCTAAGGTATTCGTTGGGGAAATAAGTAAAACTCACTCGAGATTTCAAGCTCCATCAACATAGAGAGTCCATTGAGGAAATAAAGGACGTGTGATAGACATATCATTTGGAGTTGGGACAGTGCATTCTACTATGAAATCAGTATTTGAGACTTTATGTCGGTAGAAAATTAATGTCAAATTCTCCCACCCACCCGACCACTTAATTAATCTTCCAGATGCTTCCGGTTTCTGCAGGATAGCTTTTAATGGTAGATTAGTGTAAACACTGATAGTATGAGCTTGAAAGTATGGACGCAATTTTATTTGAAAAACTAGGGCTAATGCCACCTCATGAGTGGATAACGACTTTCTATATCAAAAGTATTTTCACGTAGTAAATTGGTCGTTGTATCCCATTTACTTCCTTACCAAGACCGAGCTTATTGTGGGGAGAAGCAAGATATAAGTATAATATTTCTCCTTGAATAGGCTTAGTAGGGGAGATGCTAAGTACTCTCTTAGTTGTTCAAAAGCAGATTGACATTCGTCGTCCATTGAAAATTATTATTTTTTGCTCCTTTTAATATTCTGAAGAATGGCAAGTATTTGTCCCCAGAACGAGCTAAGAAACGAGATAGGGCAACGATCCGCCCATTTAGACGTTGAATTTCCTTGATATTCTTTGGAGGGGTCATATCTCTGAGAGCCTTAATTTTCTCAGGGTTGGCTTCTACTCCGCGATGGGTTACCATAAACCCAAGGAATTTTCCCGATGTAACCCCAAAGGCACATTTGGTGGGGTTGAGCCGTATGTTATAGCGCCGAAGAAGATTGAAGCACGTTTCTAAGTCAGAGATATGTTGTGATTCTTCCAGGCTTTTCACCAACATGTCGTCCACGTATACTTCCATCGTGCTGCCCAATAGGCCTTTGAAAACCATATTCATAAGGCGTTGATAGGTAGCACCCGCATTTTTTAACCCGAATGGCATAACTTGGTAGCAGTATAAACCTTGATATGTTTGAAATGCTGTGGCTTCTTCATCCATAGGGTCCATTCTTATTTGGTTATAACCGAGTAAGCGCCCGAACGAGCATTTGATGGCGGGCGAAGGCCAATTCAATTGGTCAATTCGGGAAGGGGAAGCTATCTTTTGGACAAGCCTTGTTAAGGTTAGTGTAGTCAATACACATCCTCCATGTTCCATTTGTTTTCTTAACCATGACAACATTTGCTAGCCATATAGGGTAATATACTTTATGAATCCCGCTTCAAGGAGCTTGTTAACTTCATGCTCTATAGCGAGGCGACGTGCAAAAGCTCGCTTCTTACGGATGATCGGTTTGGATGTTGGATTAATCTTGAGGGAGTGCATGATCACACTGGGGTCAACCCCTGGCATATCAGTCGGACTCGAAGATGTCTTGATGAGGAAATCTACGTAGTTTTCTCTTTGTTCCTTTGAAAGGGGATCCTACTTGCTTTTCGTAGTGGTGGTCATCCGATAATGTAATGGAGAGTAAGTCTTCTCTGGTGATACTTTGTGGGGTGCTCCTTCATCCAGAAAATTAAAATCTTCAATGCTAAAGGTCCGCGGAAGGCGTGAGCTTGTCGAGGTAACATGATTTGCCACTGTTGATTTCCAGACTACTCCAACTCCAAGCGAGGGGTTGGAAATTTCATCTTAAGATGAGATATTGAAGTGATTGCACAAAGATTGGAGGGCCTTCCAAATATAGCGTTATAGGCGAGTCGACTTGACCACCATAAATTGGATTGAATGAGTCATTTTGGGGAATTCTCAGGAACAAGGAAGAGTGATCGTCCCCTTCAAATGCAGGCGGTTGTCAAACCCGTACAATGGTCTGCTGACGGGTTGGAGCTTTTCCTACGAGGCCCATGCTCGAGCGAGTAAAATAGGACATCACGAACTCCCACTATCAACTAAAATCCTTTTAACATTATAGCATGGGTCACCGATCCATACTTGATGACAAGTGGATCTTGATGAGGAACATGTACTCCTTCTAAGTCTGAGTCAGTAAAAGTGATGGAACGATCGGTACGAGACTTCTTTAATTCTGGCTCTTCAGAGATAGCAACGAGAACTTGATTAGATAGTATTGGTCCTCCTGCAATTGTTTCAATCTCTCCAACTGTTTGATGATTGTTTTGTTGTTTCTGTGATGATTGTCCTTGTTGCCCCCCAGTTGAAGGCATGTTTGTTTGTGTCGATTGGTTCTTCACAAATCGACGTAGATATCCTTGCTGAATGAGCCTCTCAATTTCTTCTTTGAGTTGTTTGCATGCCTCGATGGTATGATGCGACTTGATGGAAGTGACAATATTGCTCACGATTTCACGAATTTAGTTTGATGGATGCGACTTGATATTTTCTTCATCTCGAATGGCCATTAGGAGGTTAACACGAGATGTGTTGGTGTGTAATTCTTTTCAAGTCGGTTCACTTCGTTGATATATGGGTGTGGAGAGATTACTTGTTGCTTCTTTTGATAGTGTTGATCATGTTTCTAGAGCACTCTTACGTTTTCACGTGGATTGCTCAAATTGTTTGCGATGGGCATGTAAACTTCATCGAGATTTGTGCTTCCACGATAACTAAGTCGGCATATGAGCGGACCGTGTCTCATTAGTGATGAGTAAAAGGCCACGGGCGGAGCCCTCCAAGAAAAACTCCTCTTAATAATTCGATTACCCACAGGATTTGGCGAGCTTCTAAAACCTTTGGAAGTATTCCTTAAGTGATTCACCTTCATTTTGGCCGAATCTGGGAGAGATGGGAGGAGTCTTTGATGATCCTTCGGTTTTGCAATGAAGCGTTCCACGAAGATTTTGGCGAGTTCATCAAAGGTATGGATAGATCCCCTTGGAAGAGAGTAGAACCAAGTCGGGCTTGTCCGCGAGAGTAATAGGAAAGACGACAAAGCGGCATGTCGAGCTTTGGATATGCATGATGGTCTGTAATGGTCTATGTGTTCGTAAGAATTGATAACTCCATCATAAGGGTCAATGTTTGGAAAAACTACGGGGATGGGATGTCAAAATAAAGCTTACGAGGAAGACTCTCGATAGCTGCGGTGAGAGATATGATTCCGTCTTTGTGATGGAGTTCTTCTCGTACCAAGCGTTGTAATTCTGCATGTATAACATGGCGAGTAGGTCAACAGGGAGAGAATGCACTAAAGCAATGTCGGATTGGCGGTGGTTGAGCGTGATGGATGGGTGGAAGCGGCGGTGTCGAAGTTCAAATCACGGTTTGGAGGTGGTGGAACGTCTAAGAAAACATATTGTCCTCTGCGGTAATAATCGATCTTGGGCGGTGCATTTGCCGTGATGGAGGTTGTGTTCCTCGTAAAAGTCGGATCATCTCATTTTGAGACTCTTCCATTCGGCATCGTTCTTAAAGAGATTCTGTCGTGCCTTCATGCAGGTCATGCCCATTAGAGGAAGTGGCGGAAGCTTGGCGTCCACGATTCATGGATTGGTTTTGAGAGTGGCGGAGTTAGGCGAGGCTCGGTTATTCTGAAGATTGCTTTGGTCATCTTGTAGGTGTTAAAAGTATGATTGAGGAGTCTCTTCCATGACGGCCAGCATTGCGTCTTGGGAAGACCGATTGATAGAGTGAAAGTGTGCATAAGCTTTGTTGATTAGTCAATTACACACAGGTATTTAAAAATGGAGAACTCAGAAATTTTAACGTGGAAAACCTCGAAAGAGGAAAAACCCTGGCCAACAAAATGTTCCACTATGTATATGCCTCAAGTCTGAGAATCTTCCGATAAAGGGATTACAAGATGGTATACAAGAAAGGAACAGTACATGCCGTCGGGTTGTAATAGTTCTTAGTGGCGGGTGATGGTAGGCTGCTGTAGGAACTTCAGTGGAAGGAGGAACAATTTGGCGAAATATAGAACAACCGGCAATCTGAGGAGCGATTAGGTGGCGATGGCGAGGTCGGTGGCATGGTGGTGACGGTGATGGTTGGCAACCGGTGTGTGCGATCTTCTTCGGGGATCTTTGAGCTTGAACTTCCTCCTTCTTCTTGAGCTCTCTCCTTCTTCACTTGGTCTCCAAAGTCCTTTTCATATGGAGTATGGGGGCTATTTATAGATTTGGAAGAGTGGCAGTCTTGTAAATACATGGAAAATCCAAACCACTCCTCCCCATCGGACGGCCCAGAGCGATCCCCTCGATCAGACGGTGTATTTTGATGATCTGGGTGCCTTAATGATGTCGGAATTGGGTGATCTTGGATTCGTTGGATTCGTCTTGACGAGCCGCTCGATCTGACTATACATATGTCTATTTTTGTGACCATTTGGCGGATCAGGATCCATTTTCATGTTGATACGATCGAGTCGATTCGAGTTTGGATCGTATCTTGATGTTGTTATGTTCGTACCGAGACGATCAGTTTTGTAAGTTGCTAAAATCGGTGATTAGATCAGTATTTGAAAATCGCGAGATTCGTCTTGATTAGGTAATTTTCTGAGGATGTATCAATCTTAAACTGTAAACTTTGTTTTTTTGGTATTATAAAATATGATTAAAAATGTTTTGGCTAATACTGGACATACCGGACAAGGGGATGACATATTTATTATTATTATTTTCTTTTTTTTTTCCGAGCGCGTAAGGTTCTTGTTATAAATTATTTTAATTAGTTTATAATTTATACATGAACCAGGCTAGAGTCCAGCGAATAGTTCCATTGAACAAATTGTCAAAATATAGAAGAAATCAAATATATGTGTAAAGATTTTCAAAAATTTGTATTTTAGGCCGTTAACGGGCCTTATTATATTGGTTTTGTATCAAATATCCGTCTAAAGTCTTCCTTAGAAAATGACACCTATCAATTGAGAGGGGACCCATTCTTAGGGGCTGTTTGATTGCTTGTATTTGAAATACAATATAAAAAAAATACAGTGTAAAAGGAATTCAGTATAAAAAGATTATTTTATAGTTGTTTAGTTGAGAGCTTTACAAATTTATGACTTTACATTTTTTTGTTTGGTTGATAAAATGTAATGTAAAGTAAATTGAAGGTTTGGACGTCGGTGGTGTAGTGCCATTGGCCGCGGCCCTGATCACGATGTGATAGATGTGGCGAGCGATGGTGCGTGGCGGCCAGCGGCAATGAGCTGCGCAGCGGTGGCGGCGGGCAGCGGCGAGCGCCGCGGGCGCCCGATCGGCAATGACGGCCGCCGATTACTTTGATTGCGATATTCCAGAGCGAATTTGGCAATCTGAACTCTCTGTATTTAAATCTGGAATTTTTACTTTATTTAACCATTTAACCAAAAATATATTAATATGATTTGGAATATGCATTCAAAATACACGCTACCAAACAGCCTCTTATGGAGAAAGGGGATCGTGGAATTATCATAAGCGTTCGCGGCTGCGCGCACATTTGGTTTTTAAAGGGGCGGATTTATCGACCATTGCCGACAACATATTCGGCTGGAAATCGCATAGAAATTTTCTGTTCCTAATCCGCGACTTTCAGAGTTCAGTCTCGCTCATGCATCTCTTAGCTGTAAAGCTCTAGAATAAGAAGTTTTGATAATAGGTTGGTTAAGTGAGTACGGACCCCTTTTCGAAAGCATGAACACGAAATTGTAAAGAAAGAAGAATCATCCCATTTTTGAGCTCAGGTTATAGAAGATGGAACACCATCCTTATCTACTAAAAGATAAGGCCAATTCTTTGTTTGCTATTCTTTCAATGTGTTTTGCTCTCCATAAGAACAATGTATTATTTCGTGCGTCAGCACCTTTCAGCTTTTCAATTTACTTAGACTTTTTTATCTTTCAAAAAATCTAAATTAAAACCTCTCTCTCACCTCAGAATGCACTGTTCTTTTACAGGGAAAGGGGCTTTCAGATCTTCTATAACCTCAGCTCCAGTTAAGTAATAAAGTTTGTAATCTGGATTAAAATGTCCTTACTTGTTCAATAATGGGCCGTATCAGGCCCAGTTAATCTCAAGGCCGTTTTTTGTTTCCCACGGTAGGATGCGGCAGCTGCGTGCAGGGAAAGGACGAATAATTCTGATATTTTAATATATATATAATTTTGATCTAAAATGTTTACATAATTTATTTAATATTTGTCTACTTTAGTTTTGAGATTCTATATTTTGCACAAAGATTCTTTCTTAGTCAAGTCTTACACAGAATAATTTCATACTTATAATATAATTTTTATGCATTTATATATTTAATATATATAATTTGATATTTATAATTATAGTACTTTTCTTATATATAGAAATATATATTTCACTCTAAAAAATTAATAATAATATTATTTTTAATATAATAATAAAGATTTAAATTCTATTTATATAAATATGAAAATTTAGATGTTATATATGAAAATATATGAGAATTATGTGCTATGCATATAAATGCCTCTTAAAAAGTTCATTCTAATCAAACTATGTCATGAATACATAGATGTTCAAACAAGAGTTCTAATGCAAAACTCACTTTTTTTTGTCTAAAATATTTATTTACATAGATTTAAAGATATACTAATATCATATTTGCTACTATTTAACATTTTTTTTCTTAATTGAGAGGATACGTTGGGAATTTAAATGAAAAGAAATATATAAATAATGAGTTCTTTATCTCAACCTATTAGTTGAGACATTGTTTCATTTTCAAATGTCCTGAGTTCGAACTTTAGGGGACACATAAGTTCATGAGTTTGTCATAAACATGTCTCAAGTGTTTAAAAAAAAAATCATAAATCATTGAATTGCTGAAATCAATGTAATCAACTAATAAATTATTAAAATTTATGCATGAGTTAACCTACCCGCTCTCTTTCTTCGGTTGGTGGGCGGCCAATCGAGAACTCCGGAGTTGAATCCTCCAGGCGAAGACACCTATACCTAAGGTGGGGAAAATAAGTGGGGACCCGACATGTGTGAGTGATGAATGTGACGCTAGGCTCCCGTGGGATTAATTACAACAACATCCCCACCTACAAGATGAATGGGGTGTTGAGTGGATACCCATTCCAAAAAAAAAAAAAAAAAAAAAACCTACCCGATCTAAACAATTTGAGAGGATGGCTCATCCACAGTCCTAATTTACAAGAGAAGCCACAGACTTCACTTGCAAATTACAATTCTGATATAATGATATATTGCTTGACTTGCTATACTTCCTAAAAGAAAAGTAAAACATGATATTAATAATATGACACTTCTCTCTCTAGCCGAGTGGTCAAGGCTCATGCGCTCATCTACAAGGCCTAATAATGAGTCGGAAAATAATATTTATGATTTTTATAAAAGAGTAGATAGCATTCATGTATGTGAAATATCTCTATAGCTCATAACTCGATCTCACAGTTCAACTTCTAGCGCCAAATTCAAAGCGAAGAGGTTAGGCGTCACAGCTAAGGTTGCTAAAAATGGCGAACCCTTATTTCTGGCCAAATAAATTTTTTCCTTTTCCGGCACCCGAAAACGGCGATGTGAAGTACAATATCAACTTTAATAACAGCAAATAGCTTTCACGTTCGTTGGCCATTCACTGAATGTAACCGAGGAAGGAGAGGAGATGATAGGTTTACATACCCGTCTGTTTGGTTAGTAAAGCGAGGTCGGTGAGAACTTCCAATCCGTGTCGATTTCCTGGCAGATCGATCGATGGAAAGTAAGTGGAGACCCGACATGCGTGAGTGATGAATGTTATGCGTGTAATTCATGTGATATATTTCCCAGATGGTGAGATGTGCATCGAAAAAAAGCAAAAAAAAAAAAGTTTATATGCATAACATTAGGAGAAGTCCATCAATCATATAGGTACCATACAAATTTATAGAAACATACTTCTATAATTTACATGCAAATATGCATACTTAAAAAATATTTTTTCAATTTATATAAAAGTAAAATAAAATATTTTCTTAAATAATAATAATAATAATAATGAAGAATAGATGAAAAAGCATGAGTAAAAAAAAAATATAAATTTATGTGAAAAATTTCTAAATAAATAAATGATAATCAGATTAGAAAAATTTACTATAGCAAAGACAATGAGTGGAAATATAATTATGTATATCACAACAGGATGATTCTAAGTTCACTAAATTTGAGTCACAAATTCTATCAATTTTATATAATCATAATTAAAATTTTATTTTCCTTATTATATTAAGTACTTTGATCTTATCCTTCTTGCTTTTGGAGGAAAGGGACGTTTTGTCAAAAAGGAGAGGCTGGGGGGAGGGAGGGGCAGGTTCACTTGAAAAGACTAATTGTCATCACGAAAAGTCAAATGATTTGTATCATAAGGGATGTAGAAAAATATAAATTTAATAAAAACAATGTAATTATATTGATATAAAATTGATAGAATTTATGACTCAAATTCGTTGGGTTTAAACAAAAAAAGCATTAGTGATGGAATTCATTAGAATCAAATTTTGATCAAAATATTATGATGTTATTTTTTTTGGTTTATCTTTTTAGGATTTTATATATTTTGTTCAAACATAATTATTTCTTGGTCATTTTTATCAAGATTAATATCTTAGTAATACTTATTAAATACTAATATATTCAATATAGTGAAAATTTTTCTTCCACTTATAGTTTTTATCCATCTAGAATTTTTTCACATAAATTTATCATTATTTTTTATAAGAAAAAGTTAAACTATTTTATATTTTTTGTAAAATAATATATTGATTTGAATTACTATGTCTGCATTATTGATAGTTTTTTTTTATCATGAGTTCAATCCTATTTTATATTCTCTTAACAAACAAAAAAAAAAGAAAAAAAAAAGGAAAAATTGTGACGGTCGCCAATCAAGAACACAATTTTAAGCTTTTTATTCAATTTTTTTTTACTTTTAATTCCCAAGATTTATTTATTTATTTATTTTTACTTTTTCAGTGTGACGCTTTGGGCATATTCATTAATTTTTTTCCTCTTCAGAATATCCTTAATGAAACCGTTTCACGCGGCTCACATAATATATATAAAATATATTATTATTTAAAAATACTAATAAAAAGCTTTCAAATATATTTAAAATAAATTTTTATAAGTTTAAATGTGCATCTTGGTAAAGGTAGCGTTCGATCTCTCAGAGGCGAGAGGACGTAATGGTGAAAAAGTAAAGTGAGGACCTGATACGTGTGAGTGATGAATGTGATACTAGGCTTCTGTGAGATTAGTCATAATGATATCTCTATTCACAAATTTGATAGGCTGTTGGTTGAATACCCTTTCCAAAAATAAAAAAAATGTGCGCATCTCCTGTTGGGATAAATGGGGCAACTGAAATTAAAGACAGTCCGATATCTAAATCGTGATTTCATGTCGAACAAATAACGGTAATTCGTCAGACTTATTTTTTGTAATTTTTCTCAATTGAGAGGAACATAATCACAAAAATCTGAATTTATATTTCTATTATTTTAAGATAAACGGATTTTTTTTCATCTTTAGCAGTTATTTTGACGGATTATCGATATTACCCATAATTAGAATTAAACTTTATAATAAATTATTAAAAATTTCTTGTTCTTAAATTTTGATGATTTTAAATTACTTTTTACATATTAGTTTTTATTTCGACTCATTTATTTATTGGTGAGGAACTTGTCTGTTCTTTTAAAGCTTATGGGAGGCAATGAGGTTGTTTGTATAATTTATCCAAAGTTTTCTTTTTAGAAATGTGGAACGGAATGTTTTATTTGCCTTTGAATTTAAGCCCTCTCACAAGAGAGAGAGAAACCTTCAATTATTATAGCAATGAGTCGGCCATATTCAGCGAAGATTTACATATTAATATGAGTATGTAATTTTTTAATTAATTAGAAATGTTTATAAAAGATTATGTAAGCAGTATTTTTCAAACTTATTTCTAAGGTACCTCTGTTGAGTTCACATAAATTTTGCTATTAATTTTAATTTTTAAGAGTGATCTTTAAATTTTTTAAAAAATTATACAGTGTAATTAGCACATATTTTATAATTAATAAAAAGCTATCATCAATGGTAATTTTCAAACTGATTTTGAGATATCTCAGTTAAATTTACATCCGATCAATGCAATCTTGATACTATTATTGAAAATTAATTTTGATATTTCACTCGAATAAAATTCTAAATTTTAAAAAATAAATATTTTCTTATATATATATATATATATAACAACAAGAATTCTTTATTCCAAATTGTGGTATATATTCTTCGTTTATTGTGTCTATTATGTGTCAAATTCTTATTTAATTTTCTTGGGTCCCAAATCCAGATGTAAAAAATGAAGAGTTGCAACAGGTAATTAGTCAGTAAAACTTATATATATATATATATATATATATATATATATATATATATAGATATATATATATATATAGATAGATAATAAAAATTGAAACCTTTTGGATCTTTTTCAGTGGAGGATTCAAATTCTGATGCACTCTCATTAGGGATGATACTCATTTTTTTTAATATTAGTAATAAAAATATAAACTGAAATCTAATTTTTTTTTGTATGTTTACATCTGACAAGGCATTAAAAATTAATTTGATGAAACAAGAATTTATTACAGTTTTTAAATTAAAATTTTTTTAGAATAAAATTAGGATCATTTGACATCTAATATCAGCAAAATTATTATTGAGTTAAACGTCTTGATGAGATGAACCCAACGACTTAAAAAATTATTCAATCTAGGTTCAAATGAGCCTAATTCAAACAGTTGAAGCACCATTCAAATTTCATGACAATAATTAAAGAACCAAAGGACCTTTAATTGTTACATGCTTCTAGTAAAAAAGTGGGTTAATGTGAGAAATCTAATCAATTTAAGATCAATTATTTTTGAGGTTATTAAAACACATAAATATTGAAAAAATAATCTAAATTGAAAGAAATCAATGTGTTGTCTGATGAATATCTTACATTTTAATTAAAATTATCAAAATATCACTCAAGAAGATTATAAATAGATCTCTAGTCTCCACATCCAAAGGATTGAATTTGAAAGAAGAGAGCTTAGAAAACTAGAAAATTTTAGATTTCTATTTGTTGTTTAACACAGTTATTGTTGCCAAACCTTCTTTTCCTGATAATCATTGCCTATCCATGACTGTCTGATTATTGTCAATCGGATGACATTATTTTATCAATATTTGCTTAACTATCATCACTAATCTGTCTACATTCAATAGCCATCTTATTGATCCCCTTCTCCCATTTGCTTAAAACCTTTTCAATATTTGTTTAATATTCTTAGGCACAACACTAGAGATTGTATTTGTATTTTGTACTTTATAATAATGTATTCTCTAATTGAGGGGAAGAATTAATCATATAATGTCTATGAATATATTTAGATTATTTCATCTGGGCTAAGTGACATGATTTTTTTTTATTTTTCAAATAAAAACTTCAATTTTATGAATTTTTGTGCAAAATTTGAACTTGAAATTATGTATCTCTTTGCCATCGAGAAATTTTTTTTAACACATAATAATATTATTAAATATTTTTTTGATCAGATCATGAAAATTTATTAAAACAAATAAGATGAACTTCAAACCTCTAAATAAATTATATCTTTTACCATTATTAAATATTTCGTCAGTATTCCATCAACATAGCCACTCATCGGTCTTTTCAAAATTGTATCTTGTACCGTTATTACTCTGTTATTAAGATGGCAAAGATTATTAAAAAAAAACATGAATGAAAATTGTAGACAATAAATTTTTGCTGAGCAGAAGATCATTTCTCATGATTTGGTTACAACAGGGTGATAAATAAAAATATATAAAAGTAGATATTATTTGTATATGATTCTCCAAGAACAAGATGGAGCTAGGGTTTTCGCTTCCTCTCCGAGGGCTCTGAAGTGGCTTCCTCTTGGGCTCTCATCAAAGATTTGTTCTCCCCTGTCCCTTCGGCTTGCGGGGCTCCTCCGTTGCTCTCTGGCCTTCGTTCCAGGCCGGAGGCCCTGATTCTTTATTAGCTTTCTTCTCTCTCTCCTCTTCATCTTTTCTTATTCTTTCTTCCATTCAATTTTCTTGAATATGGATTTTGCGTCCACCTCCTCCTCCCCCCTACTTTCTTCTAATCCCACGACCAGCTTTATCCTGGGTGCTACACCTCCTCCTAGCACGCATCTCTTCCCGCAAACATTGACTCCCTCCTCTTGCAATTGGAAAGCCCTCCTAAACTCGCACAATAAATATTGCAAATCCCTTTCTTTATCCTATATCCCCTCTTCGGATTCTGAAGTTTGTTTTACAGAGGCTGAGCTTGTTGTTGGTCATAAAGAGTGGGAGATTTCATTAATTGGCCATGCTATTGGCTAGCGCCCCTTTTATGATTCTTTATTGGCAGCAATAAAAAAGAAATGGTCATTTAAAGGGTATCTTGACTTACTTACTCTTGAGGGAGATTTCTTTCTATTTAAATTCTCATGCAAGGAAGATTTTGACCTAGTATGGGACAATGACCCTTGCTTCCTCAATGGAAGGCCTTTTTTCTCCAAGAAATGGTCATGAGACTTTAGGCCGGATAAAGAGAACTTTTCCAAAATTTCCCCTTGGATCAAACTCTCTAACTTTCCATTATGCTGCTGGAATGAAGAGGGCTTCTCTAAGGTTGCTAGCAAAGTTGGCCTCCCACTTGTGGTAGATAACTTTACGACATCTAGAGCTCGAATTACATTCGCTCGGATTTGTGTATAGGTTAGTCCATCATCTCCCCTACCAAACACAGTTCCGATTAATCTCAATGGGCTGAAATTTGAGCAAGCTGTACTCTATGATTGGAAGCCCAATGCCTGAAAAAAGTGTAATACATTCTCTCACGAATCAGTAAATTGCCCTCTAAATCCGATAGCTTGTCCCTCGCAGAGGGCGTGGTAGAGTAGGCGCTAGTTGCAACCACTTTCACCATCAGCGGGATTGCTACTAATACTACCAATGAGACTATCCTCCCCTCCTTTCTTTCCTCTGAAGATTCTCAAATTCTCCCTACTCATCCTCGTGTGGCTGATCAACTCTCAGATTCTCCCTACTCATCCTCGTGTGGCTGATCAACTCTCAGATTCTCCCTACTCATCCTCGTGTTGCTGATCAACTGGACTTAGAGGATATCCTTCCACCACATAGCTCTGCCTCCCTTAATGATCTAAATCAACTACCTGCTTAGTCCCCTTCCTCCCCAGATTTAGAAGAAAATGACCCTCCTTCGAATGAGGATACGACCTATACTCTCAATACCTCTAACTCTAACTCCACTTACAGTATAACTACTCGTTCAACTGCTGTTTCTCCATCCAAGGCTACTTCCCTTAAAACTCAGGACCCTCTCCTTAAGACTCCTGGGAAGAGTATCCAGGACAAGGATATATTAACATCCCTTTCTAATCTTTCCTTCTTGGCCCATAAGGCCAAGAAAAAAAAAGGAAAAACCATTTATTGTGTTAGATGACTCTCCCCAAACTTGGCTGGTGGAATGTGAGAGGAATTTTGGCCGAGGGCTAAACTCATTACTGTATGAGGATCATTAAAGATTTTCACCTTGATATGTTCTATTTCTTGGAAATTAAACTCAACAGAGACTCAATCTGCAATCCCATCACAAATAAGAAGCTTCTTCTGCTCCCTTCTGAGGAAAGCTGTAATAATTTTGACCATAGCTCTGGGGGTCGTATTTGGCTGAAATGGAATTTGGATGTTATTTCATTTCTTCCAATTATCACTACTTCCTAGCTCATCCATGGGGTTGTCTCTGTCCCTAATTTCCATGAGTTTTTTATTACTTGGGTGTATGCTCATAATTTTGTGGCTGAAAGACAGGATCTCTAGAACACTATTCGACATATCTCATCTTCTATGGATTCACCCTGGTTAATTTTGGGGGACTTCAACTGTATACTCCACTCTCATGAGAAGGATGGTGGTAATTTGATACCATCTAATCACTTACATGATTTTAAAGAATGTATGAATGCAACCGGCTTAATCGAACTCTCTAGCTCGGGGCTATTTTTCACTTGGTCTAACCAAAGGGTTGATAATCCCATTAAAATTAAGATAGAAAGAGCCATGTGCAACTCCTTTTGGCTGGATGCTTTTTCCTCTTCTTCCTACAAGGTTCCCCTTCCTCTATCCTCAGATCATTCTCCGTTGATTATCTCTCATCATGATCACATTCAAAGGAACCATAGATTCATTTTTTCATAATTATTGGGTGCTTTATCTGAATTTTTAATGGTTACTCAAAGAGGCTTGGTCTTCATTTGTAAAAGGTGACCCTTCTGTGATGTTATTGAAGAAACTAAAATTGTTTAAAGAGACTCTTAAGAAAGACAAATGAGATGCTTCCCCTCTTGATCAACAACTTTCAAGCTTGAGAGAGAGAGAGAGGATCATGAGCACTTCTTGAAGCTTTTGGAAAGTGACCCAATGAACTCTTATTACCTTGAAAACATCGATGATATTAATGCTAGATACTCGAAGGCTGCCAAAAAGGAGAGCCTCTAGGTCAAACAAAGAGCGAAGATCTCTTGGCTATCTCAAGCTGATGATGACCTTAAATTTCTCTACTATTCGATTAAGAAAAGACATAATTGTAATCTGATTAAAGAACTTCTTATTGAAAGGGAAGTTATTACTAATCCCACTGAGATTGCGATTGAGATCTATCAATATTATTCCTCTCTCTTTAACAAGTCTTATTCTGATGTGGACCTTAGCTTGGATATCCCGGTGGGCACTATCATCTCTCTCTCTCTTAGTTTGCTGATTTAGGTGCCTCCAAGTTCAAGAAATCAACCCATTTCAGATCAGGAAATCAATGCAACTCTCCATGGTATTAATGAGAATAAAACTCCAGGTCCTGATGGTTTTACCTCCAAGTTCTTTATCCATTTTTAGGATAATATAGGGAAGCAATTCCTATTAGCTGCTTATTATTTCTTCAAAACCTAGAAGGTCCCTAAATTATTCAAGTATAATATCATTACCTTGATTCCAAAAGTTAACCATTCCAATACCTTGGTAGACTATAGGCCTATCTCCCTATACAATACCTTCTATAAAGTTATCTCCAAAGTACTAGCGAATAAACTCAGATATGTCATTCCCTTTATAGTCTACCCTACTCAGTTTGCATTTATTAAAAATAGAGACATAGTTGATAAAATTGCTTTAGCCCACGAGATTTGCTTGGAGTTTAAGAACTGGGGTTCTTCCAATGCCTTTTGTGCGAAGATTCATATAAAAAAAATCATTTGATTGTGTTGATCATAAAGCTTTAGTTTTGAGGTGGCTACAGAAAGGCTTTCTAGAGGTATTTGTCAGCTGGGTGGAAGCTTGCATATACAATATCCCTTCTCTTTAGTTTTGAATGGTAAATTTGAAGGATACTTTACCTCTTCCATTGGGTTGAGATAAGGGTGCCCTTTATCCCCCTTCCTCTTCACTATCATCATGAACATTTTCTCTTATCTCATGGAAAGAAAAGCTGCAGATCAAACTATAAATCAATTTCTCACCTTCTCTTTGCTGATGACATTCTTGTTGTAAAAGAAGTCAGCTCCCCCTCTTCCCTTGCTCTTAAGGAAGTTTTGAGCACCCTCTCTTCTCTTACGGGTCTGGAAGTGAATCATAGTAAATCTCAAATCTGTTTCTCCAATGATTCTGTGGACGCTATCCAAATTTGTAACATCTTAAATATTGAGAAAGGATAGTTCCCATTTAAATATCTTGGTATTCCCTTAGTTGCTGGATCTCTCAAATCACCTCATTTCTCATCTCTCCTGGATAAAATGTCCTCCTGGCTGGCAGGTTGGAAGTCTAAATGGCTCTCTTATGGTGGTAGATTGCAGCTCATTTGATCTTCCATTAACAGCTACTTGTCCTACTAGTTGTGAGCATTAGCTACTCTTAATTGTATCTGTGGTGTTTATTTTTGAGATGTGGGGGACACTACGTAGATCTTAGGGGATACTTATTTAAGTGATTAGGTACGACATTAAGGAATGATGCACTACCTTGAAAGATAGAAATCATCACCCTATAATGGACCTAATCACCTAATAAGGACTCCTAAGGCATGATGGGTCTTCGAATATACCAAAGATTTTTTTCCTAATTTATATGGAAAAGTAAAGCAAAGTTTATTTTAAATCAGGTCTGTTAAGTTCGCTATGGAGGCAAGCTCCCATAGTTAATTACATCCTAAAGAATGAAATCCCTTAGGAATACTCTCGATTAAAGCAGACAATTAGGGTATCAAAATATTTCAAGGTTAAGACTATCAAATGAATGGTTATTTTTGGAAAATCAAACGGGATTGTTCAAGGAGAAGACTTACTTTTAGAATCCAAAGGGAGGAAGTAGGAAATGCTCATGATACTAGAAGGCCTAGTGAGCATTCCAATCTATCGTATAATTGGGCTTTATATATTTGAAGTTGAAGAGATTTATACATTTTTAGTTGACATTTTATTTGATTGCTAGGGCTTATAATCCATCAACACAAGGTTATGAAAAAGTCTAAGAATTGAGAATTTATGCTTGTAGCTTGAAAGAAACAGCGACCTCAGATCTTAAATCTAGGGAGCTTTGACATAAGCTGAAGCTCAACCTAAATCTATGCTAAAATGGGTATATAATTAACCTCCACAAAAGAGGATAAACTACCCAACTGTTAGGTTTACAACTACCTGGAGTGGCCGCCAACTAACTCCTCCTATGATTTAAATACATGTAGGCTAGTCATATGAATTGCAAGATAGCTAGGGTAGTTATTATTTAGAAAGAGACTAAAGTCCTTAAACCCACTCCCTAAGAGACTAGAGCATGAGTGATATGAGTAATGACTTAATCTATAATCTGCAAATGCAAATCTTTTCAAAATTTACTTGATTTTTGACACTTCATTTTCACAAAGGCCATAGGATTTCTTATGCCTAAATGCATGGTAAAATGAGATTATGGTCTAAATTAGAGAGAAAGAGGTATTTTCCACCACAGAGGCGACCCTTAAAGGTGAAGTCTCCCCTAATCATGCAAGGATGGAAACCCTTTCTTAACAAGAGTGAGACAATATAAATGCATGATGTAACATACAACATTCAGCTAAAGGGTTGCTAAATCTTTTAATTATCTTGATTTAACATCTAAGCTTTATGAAAGGTTATGAATTATTTAGAACTTTAATTATGACTTATAGTTGGGTAGAAAATTTATTTTTCCCTAAGAGCCTAATCGCATCTAGGCCACACATTAAATCATCATTCATAAAGAAACCATGAAAAGACATGCCATTTCTATTGCATAATGTAAACATAAAATCAAATATTTTATAACACAAAAGAATAAAAGACCGATGTGATCAGGTACCGCCGTACAACCTTAAAGAAGAAAATGGGTAGCTGAGCCCTATCCTTATACAACCCGAAAAATGAAATAATAATTATAATTTATAAATGATAAATGCTATAGGGGGTCTTCAAATCTTCTAGACTTCATATCTCCTTCATTTCTTCGTATCTTTTCTCCTTTGACTTGGTAGGCTTCAAGGCATCACATGACACCCCAGGACTAAGCCTTCTAGCCAATGCTCATCCTAAATCCCCATAGCACTAATCCTAATTTCTAATGCAAAATTATATTAAAAATAAGAAAAGTAAATCTAACTATACATACAAGATAAGTGTTAGCTAAACACACATACAACCCAAGCAGCTATATTTATAATTTGGACATAGCACCCTGTAAATGGGTAACCAAGCCCACCTATCCTAACTTGCATTTTACTAAGGGGCTTAAGCAACCTATAAAGAGAGCATTTATATTTATTTTTAAGCCGCCCCTTAAACATAATTCTCTAGATAAAATATGATTAGGATAATATCGACCTAATATCCAGTTTACGAGGCATACACCCTAACATCCAGTCTAAAATATTATATCACAAAATAAAATATACATCAAACCAAGCACCGCCCTAACATAAAGCTAGAAGTGGTAACTTAATCTAATGTGTCTGTATTATGGCTTGTGTGGTATGTTCTAACTAGGCTTTAGAGTTAAAATTTTCTAAGTGTAGAAAGATTCAACTTAAAGGGTGGTTTCACTCCAAGTGCTTTAATTGATTTGTAAGTCTTAATTTGTGTTTTCTTTTGTTTCATATGACCTATACTTAGAAACTAAGTATTGTAAAGAGAAGAAAAGAGGTTGTCCTCTTTCATCCCTACCTTAAACCACTTTATAAAGCATATTAAATTAATCCTAAGTTTAAGTTCACCTTAAATGATTGCATTCAACATGAAAGGTTTTAGAAGACTAACTTAACTGAATTACTATCATATGAAACATGTCAAGTTATTCCTTTCCATCACATGTAGCTTGCATATAACTTAATTCTAAGTATAACTATACATGCAACATATTTCTTTTATCATGCTTTAAATGAAAGATGCATATGTGTATTTTGTAAAAAAAAAAATGAGATTTTTACTCATTAGCTAAATGTACATTCAAGCGTATAAAATTTTTAAGCAAGTACTTCACCATTGTTAAACCAGGGGAGTGAGGTAAAGATCTCATTGGGGCTACTTAAAGCCTTACATCCCCGAAATTTTCAGACTAGATATACCCACTATTCTTAAATATACATGAATGTACAAATGACTACAAGAATAGAAAATCATGTAAAAAGTTCGTTAAGGTGGAAAGAAGATTTTCATTCATTAACTAAATGCACATATAAGTGTATAAAAGTTTTAACTAGATACTTTGCCATTATTAACTAGGGGAGTGAGGTAAAGACCTCCTTGGGGCTACTTAAAGTATTGCGTCCCCAAAATGTTCAGACATAATATACTCACTATTATTAAATACACATTAATATACAAATTATTATAAAAATAGAGAATCATGCAAAAAGTTCATTAAGTTGGAAAGAAGATTTTCATTCATTAGCTAAAGTACATACAAGTGTATAAAAGTTTTAAGTGGATACTTTGCCATTGTTAACCAGGGGAGTGAGGTAAAGACCTTGGGGCTACTTAAAGCCTTGCATCCCTGGAATGTCTAAACTAGTATACCCACTATTCTTAAATACACATGAATGTACAAATGACTATAAGAATAGAAAAGCATGCAAAAAGTTATGTTTCCTTCAATCGAATTATTTATATAGGTGAGCTAGCATTCTATATAAATTCTAAAATAGAAATACATATGAATGAGTTCAAACAAATGTTATGCCCTTTTTAAATGGGCTATACACTTGTTAACATTCAAACCTTATGTAAATTTATATAGACTAGAGAAAGAGAACTCCATATCACATGTTCTAAGCCATAGACACATTCAAAGTTATAGATATTTATAACTATTATCACTCCAAATGTTATAGTTATTTTATAAATAAAAAAATAGGTTTTGATTTAATAGTGATAATAGCTACACATATTCGTAGGTTAATCAATATATGCAAGCTTGACATAAAGGAAATTCATTTAAGTTTAAACATTTTGAACATATGAATGCATGGAACCACATGACACACTTCATTTAATATGATTGGAAAGGAATAATAAGACATAAAACACATGTTTCATTCAATCAAACTAATTTTTAAGGACAATCATATCAAATACAATCATTTAAAGTAAACTAAAGCTTCTTATTGAGTTATTTTTGGATGTTTGGTTTGATTTAAAGAAGAGAGGAGATTCAATCATTTGCTGCTCCTAACCCATTTCCATATTGATTAATCAATTTGGTTCAACTAAAAGAAATTAGGTTGATTTTATAGATTAATTAGGTTACAATATGAGTTAAGTCTATTAATTATCTCTTTCCCATATCACCTTAACATATTTACCCAAGTAATTGTGAGCCAACATGATATGCACATGCATTAAAAATAAAATCAACAATGATCCTAAGAAATGAAAGGGGCCTAATGCATTTGGCTCACAATTAATGGTTAATTAAGCTAAGGGACTTAATTAAGTACTCTTATAATTCTCCCACACATATGGGCTAATTATAATTTCCTTAAGATTATCTTAGTTTATTGAACACCTAAGTTTCTACCCAAGAAACTTAATTAGATGAGATCCGGAATGATTATGATTTTAATTTAATTAATTAAGCAATTTAATTAATGAATTAAACCATTAATTAATCCCAAATTAATTAGTTTTAAGTCAAGTGAAATGAACTTAGGGAAAAGAATGGGAAAGAGGTCCCAATCTCATTCCCCATACCCATTCACTATTCCACAATGATTAGCAAGATTGATTAATGATTCTCTTGATGTCTAGCATGTTAGTTAATTATCTAATTAATTAAGGAAGCAAGTAGGGCTAAGACAAGTAATTTTTCTAATTAACCAAGTAATAAATCTCAAAAAAATTATGGGAGACAGAGGCCATCCCATTAATTAATCTCAAAAAGTTTAAAATTAATTACTTGGGTAATTAGAGAGTAATTAAGCTAATTAAATTTTATTTAAACTCAAATTAAGCCTTAATTACTATTTAACCAATTGAAAATATTTTTATTAAATTCTCCTCTAAAATACTTTTAAAATGAGTATTTATTTGTATTTTCTTGATTTTCTCTATAATCGGTAATTAAAATCAAAGTAATTGTCCTTAATTAACCTTAATCCTATCAGCGCCATATGGCGCGCTGATGCGATGCACTTTCCATGTGGCACCGCGAGATTGGTTTTTTAAGTTATCACATCCACAGGCTGACTCAGCCGTCAGCGGGATGCACTTTCATGTGAGCCATCCGATCCAAGATTAGACGACCATGATCAAAGCTGCAGTTAATAAGGATTAATCAGATGGATCTAGCATGATTTGATCAAGATCGTCTATTCCGATCACCCGTAATGGATAGTCTATGATCTATCTCCTCCCAAGCGATAAGAGATGGAGGCTGTCCATCGTTTGTTGCTCGATATGAGCTCACCTGAGCTCAAATGAAGATCAAATCGATCCCACACCTTTGAGAAAGCAAAATGAAGAGATCAACAATGGAAATCTCCTGACATGCAACTTTTCTTCACAAAGGACTAAACCATTTTGAGCTAAGGATCGATTTCAATGGCATACCTCACCGGAGTTTGTGACCAATGGTTCCAATGATTGAAGAAGCTTTGTTTGGTAAAGATGAAGCCTTACTGAGCTCACAAGCTTTGATTTGGTGTAGTTTGCTTGGAAGGCTAATGAACTAGGCATAGGTGATCAGCTTTGATCAAACTCTGACTTCAAGCTATCAGAGGTGTTGGGAAATGATCTATTCTTCCTTGTTTAGCTCCAAGGATGGTGTGTGCAAAGTTAGTTACACTTTGGTAGAGGTTTGAGCAAATGGGAATCGCAGGTGGCCTCCCCTATTTCAGTTTTTCATAAAACTGAGAAGGAGAAAATTTGGGGAGCTCAGGAACCTTAGAAATAGCTATGGGGAGGAGTTCTCTAGCTGCTAGGGTTGAATCAAGTGCAAGTGTCTTAATTTGAGTGAGAATGAGGGGAGTATACCCCCTCATTCCAAGGATCGGATGACACTGATTGATTTGGCCATTTTGATCCAATGGCTGCTAAGGGGAGCTCAATTTGGGCACAGAAACACCTTAGCTGGTTTCACTTGAGTGGAGGAGGGTGTGAGAATGTAGCCAAGGCAAGGGCAATTTGAGTCCTTGCTTGCCACATGCTCCAATGGAAATGGGGAGGTGATTTCACCTCCCATGGGTTATGGTCGACCCAACCAGCCCCTAAGTTAGGTTAGCCAGTGTCCTTGGTGCCTAAGTGGACCAATAGATGGGTGCCAAGTGGCTAAGAGAAGGAAATGACCAAATGTCTAGGTGATTTGTCTCATGGGATGCCCTTGACCCAGGGGCAAAATGGTCATTTGGTATTAGATTTGATTTGGACAGATTTGAGATGAGTCAAAAGTGAGTTAGCCCAAAATTTAAGTGATTTAGAGTTCATTTGGTTTGATTTGGCTTAATTTGACCTATTTAAGTCAAATTGGGTTAGGTTGGGTCAAGTTGACTGTTGATTTCACTTTTAGAGTGAGTTCTCAACTTCCGCATCATAGATCTAGGACTCTTGTAGACACTAAGAGCTCTTTAGTCTTAAGATACTTCTAGTGATTAGGTGAACACTTAACTTAAGTCTAGAGACTTAGAAGGCTTAGCATATGAATAGGTTATGCCTTAGGGACTTAAGAAGACTTGCCTACCCTATAGACTAAACCCAACCTATGCTTTCCTTCTCAAACCAAATCTCAAATTAAGCTTAAACTAAATCTAAATCCAAATTCCAAACCAAATCACTAAAACCCATAATCAAATCCAAGATCAACATTCTTCTTAAGCCCTTTAATTTCATCTTATGGACTTAGCCTAAACTAAATTCAAATCAATCATAATTCATCTAATTTTCTTAAAGATCAATTCAATCCCTCACTCAAATAATAAATCTAAATCCAAATTCCAAACCAAATAATTTAATCCCAAGATCAAATCCAAAATCAAAATTCTTTCCTAAGCCATATGACCCATTCCCATAAATTAAGCCAAATCTCCACCTAATTCAACCGATACTTGACTGATCTCTAAATGAATCATTTATATTATTGACCTCACTTTTGGAGTGAGTTCTCAACTTTCTCATCATAGATCTAGGACTCTTGTAGACACTAAAAGCTCCTTAGTCTTAAGACACTTCTAGTGATTAGGTGAACACTTGACCTAAGTCTAGAGACTTAGAAGGGTTAGCCATAGGAATATGTTATGCCTTAGGAACTTAGGGAAACTTACCTATCCTATAGAATAAACCCAATATATACTTTCCTTCTCAAACCAAACCTCAAATCCAACTTGAATACTAAATCTAAATCCAAATCTTAAACCAAATCCTTGAAACCCATATTCAAATCCAAGATCAACATTCTTCCTATGCCCTTTGATTTCATCTTATAGACTTAGCCTTAACCAAATTCAAATCAATCCTGATTCAATTAATTTTCTAAAATATCAATTCAACCCCTCAATCATTTATAAAATCCAAATCCAAATTCCAAATCAAATAATTCAATCCCAAGATCAAATCTGAAATCAAAATTCCTTCTTAAGCTTAATGATCCACTCTCATAAGCCTAGCCAAATCTCCACCTAAATTATTCCAAACTGGATTTATTTCTTTATAAATAAATTATTAATTCATTTATATTCACAAATATAAATGAAATCTATACCCAAATAGCCAAAACAAAATCAAACTAAATCAGACTAAACCAAATCCCCTCTTAACCCCTATGGACCTATCTCCATAAGCTTAGCCAAATCTTAACCCAAATCAACCCAAAATCAATTAGTTTCTTTATAAACCAATTACTTATTAATTTATATTCAAAAATATGAATGAAACCCACATTCCAATGATAAAAAATAAATCAAACTAAATCAATTCCCTACTTAAGCCCTTTTGACATACACCCTTAAGTTTGGTCAAATTTGCTTCCAAATCACTCCAAACTCAAGTGACTTTCTCATGGATCATTTATATATTCATTTATATTCCCAAATATAAATGTAATATAAATTCACATTACCAAAACTGAGTCCAAAATCAAACTAAAACCCAATTCATGCCTTTTAGCTAATTTCTTGGACTTGGGTAAATCCTATCCAAATCAAGCCAAAATTAATGGATTTTTTCTTGAATCAATCATTCCTTCAATCACTTACCCAAATATAAACATAAACTATAATTATCAAACCAAACTCAAGTCAACCCAAGTCAAACCCAAGTTAGCCTTTTTGACTTGAAAACTTCAAATGAGCCAAAATCTATTAGACTCTAAGTTGATTGCAGTTGGATTTATATTTCAATCATAGACTCATATATGAGTTTAACTAAACTTGAATCAAGCCAAAATCAAACCAATTGACCCATTTAGGTCCACTTCACTCAAAGTGACCTAAAGAACTCTTTTGAATCATGTTCTAATCCAACCCAAATTGGATTGAACTAAGGCCATCCAAGCCTTATATCATGATCAACAATCACCCTAGGATGATCAATCACCTTGAATTGGGTCAAATCAAGTGAACTTGGTCCTTTGACCAAGTCAACCTTTAGCCCAAATGAAACCTAAACATGCCAAAATCCACCATATACCAAATTGATTGAAACCATTGATCCAAACCAACTCATAATCAATGATTGAACATGACTTGACTCTCAATTGAGCCAAACCAAGTCCAATTGGCCATTTGACCCAAGTTAACCTAAATTGGCCTAAAAAGCTAAAATGGGTCAAATCACAATCTAACCCAAATAGATTGCAATTAATGGCTCAAGTTCATTCCAAATCAATTATTGAACTTGACCAAATTCATAATCAAGCCCAATTTGACTAATTAGTCTACTTGACCCAACCTAGCCCAAATTGACCTAAAAGGTCAAATTGGCCAAAATTCAAATTAAACATAAATTAATTTAAACCAAAGCCTACAAATATTTTAAATTAACCAATTGAACTTTAACCAACACCTAACCCAACCCAATTTGGTCAAATTGGTCAAATTGGTCAACTTAGTCCATTTGACCTATGTGAATCCAAGTGAGCCAAAATTTAACCTAAGCCAAACTGATTGAAACCACTTGAACTAAAACTCTTCAAATCATCATTTCAACATGACCAAAGCCTTAGTTTGATCCAATTTGACCAATTGGTCAACCCAATCTAACATGAATCCATATGAACCCATTTGACCATATGAAGCCAAAACCCATAAAACCAACCCATGAGACTTTGGTGGCTGGCCAAACCTGACCTAAATTGACCCTAGGTCAGCCCAAAGTTTGTCCATAAGCTAAGTGGGCCCCATACAAGGGGTTTAATCATTGGAAAAACCTCTTTGCATTGTATTCCTTCCCCCATTTGGCAAAGTCCACTCTCCCATCACTTGGGTAGCCATCCAATTGCCAAATGAAGCATGCCTAACCTTCCTAGCCCACTCTAAGCACACTAGGACTTGCCATGAACCAAGGGGAGGTGAGTTAACTCACCTCCCATGGAAACTGAGCACCCCTTGGACAAACAAAAGGAAATCTCCCCATATCAGATCTTGAGCCACCTCCTAAGCCTCCCCTACTCCTAGCTAGCCACGTGGACCTGATGGAGATAATTCTGACAGTCTGACGATGGCTGGCAGGTGAGAAAATGGGATTGAATCCCATCCATCCACCTCAGCAATTGAGGGGATATACCCCTTCAATTTGAATGAGAATTGCATCATTCACCTTCGTTTGAGCCAAAAAGAGTGAAGGAGAGTCTCCCACAGCCATTCCCCAAGCTGCTAAGCTCCCCTATTCCTCCATCTATCGATTTTACATCAAAACAAAATAGGGGAGACCAATTCCAAATTCCATTTGCTCAATCCTCCACCAAACATCAATCAACTTTGCACGCACCTTCCTTGTACCTAGAAGAGCAAGAATGAATCATTTCCCAAGATCCAAAGTCACCGGAAGCTTGAGTTTGATCAAGACTGAAGCTCCAAAGTGCGTAGATTGGTCATCCGAGGGATCTACTCTAAATCAAGGCCCAAGCTTCTCAACAGGGTTTCGTCTCTACTAGACGAAGCTACCTCCATCAATCCCACCACCAGTCTTGAGCTCCGACGAGGAAATTCTTCAAAACTATAGCTTAGGTGATTTTCGGGTTGGTCTTTTGTGAAAGAAATGTGTATTCATGCAATCTTAGCCATTGGATGTGTTCTTCTTCTTCCATTGATGGTGTGAGATCATTTTGGAATCAATCCAAGCTCTGGTGAGCTCTGATTAGATCGAGAAATATGAACGACATCCATCTTTCACCACCTGTGAAGGAGAAAGATCACCAGTCATCCATTCCACATGATCAGAATGGACGGCCATGATTAAATCATGCTTAGATCCCTTGATTATTCCTTCTAAACTGTGAGATTGATCATGGCCATCTGATCTTAGATTGGATAGCCCACGAGAAAGCTTATTTGCCGCCGGCTGACTCAGCCATGCGGATGTGACAACTTAAATTCCCTCCCATTGTGCCACATGGAATGCGTGCCGCGTCAACATGCCATGTGGCACTGACGGGATTAGGAATTTAATTAGGATTAATTAATCCATTTTTAATGTTGAATCTTTCAAAATTCATAACTAATTATAGAAAAATATAAAAAATATAAATGAGTGCTCATTTTAAAGGTATTTCAGAGAAGAATTTGATAAAAATATTTCAAAAGGATTTTAAACAGTAAACATAGCTTAATTAGGGTTTAAATAAAAAATTAATTAGCTTAATTACTCCTTAATTAAGCATCCAATTAATTTCAAAGTTTTTGAGGATGTTTAGGGGATGACCTCTAGCTCCCTTATTTATCTTAGAATTTATTGATTGCTTAATTAGGAAAATTAATTGATTAAGCCCTAATTACCCTCTTAACTTTATTAAGGGGTGATTAAGTATATGAATAGTGATTAATTAATTATTTGGACTCCCTAATCACTGTTGAACATTAAGGAGAATTAAAGAAGTGGATTGGAGCCTCCCTTCTAATCCTTTCTCTAATTTCCCCTCTCTTTTCAACTAAAGTCCTAATTATTAATTAATTAACTAATTAGAAATTTAACTAGCTAAATTGGAATTCAAATCATTTAAATCATGCTAATTCAGTGGATGGCTTATGGAAATAGGTGGGGACTTCTTTCTCTATCTTATCCCTTAAGCCCATCTCATTTCAAGATAATTATTAGCTTTGGTTAGTCCCATTTTTAGGAGAGATGTATTAATGGATTATTGGTTTAATTGATTCAAAAAACTAATTAAATCTGATTTTTCCTTAATCCATCTTGGGCAGAGATTTAGGTGTTCAAGAATCTGAAGTGTGTAATGAAATTATGATTAGGTCATATTTGTGAGAAAATCATGAAAGTAATTAAAATGGTTGCTTAAACTTAATTATTAAATGATTATGAGCTAATTGCATTAGGCTCCTTTCATTTCATAGGAGCATTGCTATTTACTTTTCAATTTATTTTCATATCATATTAGCTCATAATTGTTTAGTCAATTCCCTTAAGGTAACATAGGTAAGGGTTAATTAATTGATTTAAACCATGCTTAACTTAATCAATCCATAAAAATCATTAAATTTCTTCTTATTAAATGAAATTAATCCAAACATATGAGAAATGGGATTAGGATTAGCACCTCTTTCTCACATCTCTCTTAAATAAAATTAAACATAAAATCAAAGGTGACTTTAAGAAACTTTGGTTTATTTTAAAAAAGCTTATTTAATGTGATTGTCCTTAGGAATTAGTTGGATTGAATGAAATTACATGCTTGCATTTCTTTATTTCATTCTAATCATATTAAAATGTTGCATGCCACTTGATTCATGCATTCATTTCTTTCAAAAGTTAATTAAAAATAAATGATTCCCTTTATGTAAAATTTGCATGTGTTGACTTAATTTAAAATATGTGTGGCTATTATCACTATTAAATAGAAAATTATTAAAATATATATATATAAATCAATTATAACACATGAAGTAATGATAATTATAAGCATTTATAAGCTTGTATGCGCTTACAACCTAGAACATGTGATATGAAGTTCTCTTTTCCTTAACATTCATGAATTTGCATAAGGATATGAATATTAACAAGTGTATAGTTCATTTGAAAAGGACACAACATTTGCTTGGGTTTATTCTTATGTATATCCATGTTAAAATTTAGATAGAATTTTAGCTCACTTGTATAAATAAATTAAAATAAAATTGTTGCATGGTTTACATTCTTATAGTTATTTGTACACTCATGAGTATTTAAGAATTACGGGTATATCTAGTCTAAACACCCCAGGACGCACTGCTTTAAGTAGCCCCAAGGAGATTTCTACCTCGTTCCCTTGATCAAATAATGGCGAAGTACTTGCTTATAACTTTTATACACTTGTGTGTGCATTTGGCTAATGAATGAAAACCTCACCTTATTCCATATGCATAATTCAAAACAAAAATATAATTTTTGCATGATTTTCATTCTTATGTTTGTTTATACATCCACATGTATTTAAGAATAGCAGGTATAACTAGTCTGGACACCTGGGGATGCACAGCTTTAAGTAGCCCCAAGGTGATTCCTAAACTTTTATACACTTGTGTGTGCATTTGGCTAATGAATGAAAACCTCACCTTATTCCATATGCATAATTCAAAACAAAAATATAATTTTTGCATGATTTTTATTCTTATGTTTGTTTATACATCCATATGTATTTAAGAATAGCGGGTATAACTAGTCTGGACACCCGAGGATGCACAGCTTTAAGTAGCCACAAGGTGGTTCCTACCTCATTCTTCTGGTCAAACAATGGTGAAGTACTTGCTTAGAACTTTCATACATTTGAATGTGTATTTAATTAATGAATGAGAGTCCTCTTTTTCTATAAATCTCATTTATGCATCTTGTATGTAAGTGTGCCAAAAACATGTTGCATGTATAGATATGTTTAAGACTTAATCATATGCATGTTATATATGATGGAAAGAAATGAATAAATATGTGTTGTGTGATAGTAATTAACTCCAATTAATCTTAAGATGCCTTTCTTGTTGAATGAGATTATTTAAATTGAACCTAAATTTAAGATTAATTAAAAATAAATAATAAGTCATTCACTAAAGAGAATTCATTTAATAAATTTGCTTTAGATGTGACTTAAGGTAGGGATAAAAGAGAGTGATCCTATCTTTTCTTCTCTTTATAATACTTAGTTGTTAAGTGAAATCAAGTGAAACAAAAGAAAGAATTAAGTAAAACTCACAAATCAATTAAGCCACTTAAAGTGAAACCATCCTTCAAATTAAATCCTTTCTTACTTAGAAAATTATAACAAAGCATAGTTAGGACATACCACATAAGCTTTAATACACACAACTTAGATTAAGTCACCACTTTTAGCCTTATGTTAGGGTGGTGCATGGTTTAATGTATGTTTGGCTTTATGATGTATTATTATAGACTGAATGTTAGGGTGTATGCTTCGTAGACTGGATGTTAGACCATGATTAGCCTAATGACATTTTCTGCAGAAGATTATGCTTAAGGGGTGCTTAAAAATAAATATAAATGCTCTCTTTTGTAGGTTGCTTAACCCCAAAGCACAATCTAAATTAGGACAGGTGGACTTGGTTACCCATGTGCAAGGTGCTAAGTCCAAGTTATACATATAACTATTTAGGTTGTATGGTGTGTTTAGCTAACACTTATTTTGTAGGTGTAGTTAGATTTAATTTTTCTATTTTTAATATAATTGTATATTAGAAACTAGGATTACTGGAGGCAAGAAGGCTTTGTCTTGGGAGGCCCTTGATGCCTTCGGAGCAAGCAAACCCAAATTAAGAAATGGAGGAGATATGAAGATATGAAGAATGAAGGCCCCCATAGCATTTATTCATTTGTGAATTTGTAATTATTTTTTCATATACCAGGTTATATAAGGGTAGAGCTCAGCTACCCATTTCTCTTTTCGGGTTGTGCAGCGGTACCTGACAGCACTAGCCTTTTATTCTTTTATGTTGGGTTTATAAATGATTTGATATTTTATTTACAATTGCACAATATAAATGGCATGTCTTTTCCTATTTTCTTCATATATGGTGATTTATTGTGTGGCATGGATCCGCTTAGGCTCTTAGAAAAAATTAATATTTCTACCCCAACTATAACTCATAACTAAATTTTCTAAATAATTCATAACCTCACATGAAGCCTAGGCATTAAATCAAGATAACTAAAAGATTTAGCAACCCCTTAGATGGATGTTATTTGCTTAACATCATCCATGTCATCTTGTTTCACTTTTACTAAGAGTGGGTTTCCATCCTTGCACGATAGGGGAAGACTTAACCTTTGAGGGTCTCCTAAGTTACAACACACCTATTAGGGGTCCTATTGTAGACACTAAAAGCTCCGTAGTCTTAAGACACTTCTAGTGATTAGGTGAAAACTTAATCTAAGCCTAAAGACTTATAAGGGTTAGCCATAGGAATAGGTTATGCCTTAGGGATTTAGGAAAACTTGCCTACATGATTGATTTTTCAAACATAACCAATTTTTTGTTAGTCCTATCTTTAAAATCTTTGAAGACAATAATTGCCTACTTTAATTGAGAGTATTCCTAAGGAACTCACCTTTCTTAGGATGTAATTAACTATGAGGGCTTGCCCCCATAGAGAAGTTTAGAACCTAGTTTAAAAAAATCTTGCTTTATTTATCCATATAAAGTAGGGGAAAGATCTCTGGTATATTCGATGACCCATCTTGTCTTAGGAGTTCTTATTAGGTGATTAGGTCCATTATAGGGTAGTGATTTCTATCTTTTGAGATAGTGCATAATTCCTTGATGTTGTACCCAATCACCTTAATAAGTACATTCTCAGATCTGGGTGGTGTCCCCCATACACATAAATTGAAAGCAAACACCATAGATTTTTCTGGCAACTCTGCTGGGATGGTTCCTCTCTCCATCTCTAGTAGATAATTATTGTCTCCAAACATCGATAGTTGACTTGTATTCCATATGAGTCTGAGACTATCTGTACTCTCATTGGCACTTAGCTTATTTCATTCTTAAGCAAAGCTAGCCATCATCCTCTAGGTTTTAGGACCTCACTCCTTGTAGGTCTTGAAACCCCTATTGGGTCCCCTCTAATAGGTTGAAGATAAAATTAACTAATGAAAGGAGATGAAAAAAACTTAGATTCTCCTCACCACTCTTGTTTTTATTTTCGATGCATATAGGGGACACATGCAGATTTGAGGGTGTACTTATTGAGGTGATTAGGTATAATATTAAGGAATAGTGTTTTATCTCAAAAGATAGAAATCACTATTCTACGATGGACCTAATCACCTAATAAGGACTCCTAAGGCATGATAGGTCTTCAAATATACCATAGATTATCCCTTACTTTATCTAGATGAATAAAGTAGGGTTTATTTAAATCAGGTTCTAAAGTCTAAGGGCAAGCCCCATTAAGTAATTATATGAGAAGGAATTATTATCAAAGGATATTAGTTAATATCAAAAGAGATTGAAGTGGAGGAGTAGGGATGTTCATGATACAAAAAAACCTAGTGAGCATTCCAAACTATCCTATAGTTGGGCTTTATATATTTGAAATTGAGGAGAATTATATATTTGAGTTGAAATTTTATTAGAAATGTAGGACTTATAATTCTACAATATAAGATTATGAAAATGCCTAAGAGGTGAGGATTTATGCTTGTAGCCCCAAAGTGAAACAACAACCTCAGATCCTAAATCTAGGGAGCTTTAGCTAGGACCAAAGCACGACCTAAATCTAAGGAGAAAGTGGGTATAATATTTACCTCCACAAGATAGGATAAAAAACCCGACTGCTGGACTTATAATCGCCTAGAGTGGCAGCCAACTAACTGCTCCTATGATTTAAAATCATGTGGTCAAGTCATATGATTTTGTAAGATGGCTAGGTTATTATTATTTAGAAAAGCAACTAAAGTCTTTAAACCTACTCCCTAAGAGACTAGAATATAAGTGGTATGAATAATGACTTAGTCTAATGCAATTCTTATCAAATTTTATTTGAATTTTGACTATTTATTTTAACACAGACTATATGATTTTTATATGCCTAAATGTGTGATGAAGTTGATTATGCGATAAATCAAAAGAGAAAGAGGTGTTTTTCCATCATAAGCTCTCAAAGGTTAAGCCTTTTTACTTTCTGGCAAAGATAGAAACCCTCTTTTAGCAAGAGTGAAATAAAATGACATGCATGATATTAAGTATACAACATCCAAGTACGGAGTTGTTAAATATTTTATTATCTTGATTTAATGCCTAGGCTTGTTGTAAGGTTATGAGTTATTTTAGAAAAATTAGTTATGAGTTGTTATTGGGTAGAAACTTTATTTTTTCCTAAGAGCCTTGTGGTGAATTATTTTTGTCCCATCTATCTTGAAAATAAATGAAAACAACATAAATACACTTGTTCAACATCACATAGATTCACAGATATTCTTATTAAGGTGATCGAGTATGACATTGAGGAATGATGTACAATCTCGAGAGACAGAAGTCACCATCCTACAATGGACCTAATCACCTAATAAGGACTCCTAAGGACAATGGGTCTTTGAATGTACCAGAGATTCTTCCCCTACTTTATATTGAAAAGAAAAGTAGAGTTTATTTTAAACTGAGTTTTTTAAATTCCCTATGGAGGCAAGCCCCCATAGTTAATTACATCTTAAGGAATGAGATTCCTTAAGAATACTATCAACAAAGATAAATGTTCATTGTCTCCAAAGATTTCAAAGATAGGACTATTAATAAATTGGTTTATTTTTGGAAGATCAAGTGAGATTGATAAAAAAGAGAGAGTTATTATGGAAAAAGGGAGATGTGTAGGGGGTGCTTATGTTTACCTCCACAAGATAAGATAAACCACCATATTGTTAGACTTACAACTGCATAGGGGTGGCCGCCAACTAACTCCTTCTACGATTTTAAATACATGTAGACAAGTCATATGCTTTTGCAAGATAACTAGGTTGTTGTTTATTTTGAAAGGAGACTAAGTCCTTAAACACACTCCTTAAGAGACTAGATCAAGTAGGGCATGAATAATGACTTAAATTTAATGCAAATTTTTATTAAGTTTTATTTTGATTTTTGGATAATTTATTTGACACTGGCTATATGATTCATATGCATAATGCATGAGAAATTAGTTATGGGCCAAAATCAACAAGATGGAGGTGTGTTTCCACCATGGCTCTTAAAGGTCAAGCTATATTCTCTGGCAAAGGTGGAAGCCCTCCATAAGGGGTTGCTATATCTTTTATTTCTTGATTTATGTCCCAGGATTTTGGTGAGGTTATGAGTTGTTAATTTTAATTTTGAGTTGATTAATTGGATAGAAAATTTATTTTATTCTAAGAGCCTAATCGCATCCAGGTCATTCATCAAATAATTAAAGAAACTAAGAAAATCATGCCATCTTAATTCATAAGCTAAACAAACATCAAATAATTTTATAAAGCTAGCACAAAAGAATAAGAAATCGATGTGGTCGGGCTCCACCGCACAAACTTGAAAAGAAATGGGTAGCCGAGCTCTACCCTTATACAACTCGGATTACAAATAAATAATTATAATTAAAATGAATTCATGTTATGGGGGTCTTCATTCTTCATTCTTCCTTCTTCCTTTCTTCATTTCTTTCTTTCTTTCTTTTCTTCACTTCTTTCTTCCTTCTGTTAGTTGGTTGGGATGTAGTTTGCTCCAAGGCTTCACATAGTGCATAAGACTTGGTCTTATGACCAATGTTCATCCTAATCCCTCATAACATTCATTCCAAATCTTAATTATAAAATTAAATGAAAATAAGAGAAGTAAATCTAACTAAACTTGTAAAATAGAGATTAACTAAACACACCACACAACCCAAGCATGTATATGAATAAGTTGGTCTTAGCACCCCACACATGGGTAACCAATGCTCACTTGTCCTAGTTTGAATTATGCTTAGGGGTATAAGCAACCTGCACAACAAAATCATTTATATTTTTATTACAGCGCCCCTGCCCCTTAAGCACAATCCTCTGCAGAAGATAATGATTAGACTAAGATCACACTATCATCTAGTCTATGAACATACAACCTAACATCTAGTATAAAATATTTTATCACAAAATAAAATTAGGCATCAAACCATGCACTGCCCTAATATAGAGCTAGAAATGGTAACTTAGCCTAATGTGTGTGCATTTAAGGCTTGTGTGGCATGTCTTAGCTAAGCATTAAGATTGAAATTTTCTAACTGTGAGATATTCAATTTGAAGGGTGGTTTTAGTTTAAGTGGTTTAGTTGATTTGTTAATTTTATTTGTTGATTTGATTTGGTTTGAATGAACCTGTATTTAGCGCCTAATTATTGTAAAGAGAGGAAAAGAGAAGAGAACTTCTCTTTCATCCCTACATTAAGTAATTTCTAAGGTAGATT
Organism: Cymbidium sinense; assembly: GCA_021442155.1. NCBI lineage: Eukaryota > Viridiplantae > Streptophyta > Magnoliopsida > Asparagales > Orchidaceae > Cymbidium > Cymbidium sinense. Next base: position 136,030,062 of record CM038216.1, read on the forward strand.
CATTAATGACTTTTCTTTAATGAATATTTTATTATGTTTTTTAATTATTCCTAAGTTTAGATCTGCTCTAAATAAACCTATTCAATAAGAAAGGTATCTTAGGATTAATTAAGGTGAATTACTATCACATAACACACAATCATTTATTTCTTTCCAACATGTATATCATGCATATGAATGATCCTAAGCATAACTATGCATGTAATGCAAATTTTAGTATACTTTAATGATGAATGCTAAGAGATGTTATTTAGGAAAATTTGGATATTTCATGAATGCATATTTTTATTAAGTAGAAAAGAGCGACTCTTTTATCCATTAATAAAATACACATTTTCATGTATCAAAGACATAAGTGAGTATGACACCATTATTTTCTGCACCACAGGTGTAAGGTACAAGACCTACTTGGGGCTACTTAAAGCCTCGCAGCCCCGAGATGTCTAGACTAATATACCACTTTTCTTAAATACATGTGCATGTACAAAAAGAAATAAATGGAAGAAGAGTCATGCAAAAGATTTTTGTGTTTGAATTGGTTATGTAATTTACATGTGTGAATGTGAAGATCCTTCTTAAGTCATAACATATAAGTGGATATGAATGGATTTAAGCAAGTGCTATGTTCTTTTCAAATGAACTATATACTTTGCAAATCCTATTCGAATCTATGTTAAGAGGAGAGAAGAAAATCACATAACACCTCTTATGCTATAATCACATGCAAGCTTATAAGTACTTATAAGTACCTTCATTTATATTCTTTGATTTATAGGTTTTTAAAATATTTTTTGATTTAATAATGATAATAGCCACTCATATTCTTATTTTAGCTAAAGCATGCAATTTGACATAAAAGAAACATTTCATTTATTTGATTTTTTTAAAGAGATGAATGCATGATTTCTTATGGCATACAATATTTAGCATGCTTGGAAAGAAATAAAGTGATGTAAAAATGTAACTTCATTCACCCTAATTAATTCTTAAGGACAATCATATAAGATAAGATTATTCAAAGTGAATCAAAATTTTTTAAAGAGATTTTTAGTTTTGAATTTGATTTGACTTAGATTTTGTGAGAAAGGGTTTGCTAGTCCTAACCCATTTTCCCCATGTGTGAATAAATTTAGTTTAATTTTTAGAATAATTAGATTGATTTTATATTTTTTTAAAGTTAAGGTGTGAATTAAATCTATTAATTACCCCTTTCCTACACTACTTTAACATAATTAACCTAACAATTATGAGCTAACATATGATATGCAATCACATGGAATTTAAATCAATAATGCACCTAAGGAAGAAAGGGGCCTAATTCAATTGGCTTACAACTATTGATTAATTAAGCTAAAGGGTATTCATTAAGTACTTTGATAACCGTCTCACACATGTGAGTCGAATATAATTTCCTTTGAAGCCACTAAGGTTATTGAACACCTAAGTATCTACAAAAGAATTAAGATTATTAAGTTTTGGAATGATTTGGTTTTGAATTTTGATTAATTGAATTTGTTAATGAGGTGATTAAGCCATTAATTACAACTTGATTAAGTGTTTTCCAAATGGAGTGAACTTAGGGAGAAGAGATTGGAAAAGGCATCCTAATCTCATTGCCTAAGACCATTCAATATTTAATAGTGATTAACAAGCTTAATTAATAGATTCATCACTATTTAATAGGTTAATTAATCACTTAATTAATTAAGGGAGTGATTAGAGATTCATTATTTAATTTTCCTAATTAACTCATTAATAAATCCCAAGAAAATTAGCGGAGGAAAAGGTCATCCCACTAAATATGTCTGAGAAATTTGGAATTAATTAATGAAGTAATTAGAGAGTAATTAAGATTATTAAATTTTTAATTAAATCATAATTAAGGAAAATACACTATTCAAAATCAATTAGAAATAATTTTATTGGATTCCTCTCTAAATTATCTTTAAAATGAGCCCTCATTTATATTTTTTTGGATTTTTCTACATTTAGTTATGAATTTATGAAATTTCTATGATTATTACTTAATTAAATAATCTAATTAATTAACTAATCCCATCGGCGTCACTTGAACCGCTATTGTAGAGTGCTTTTCATGTGATGTGATGAGATTGGTTATTTAAGTTGTCACATCGCATGCCACATCAGCCAGCGGTGGAACACGCTTTCCCCTCATCCGTCCAATTAAGGATTAGATGGCCAAGATTAAACTCATGGTATTAAAGGATTTAAATCAGAGATCTAACACATTTTTAATCCGGACTGTCCATCCAAAATATGTGGGATGGACGGCCCATGATTCATCCCTGCCTAAGTTGCGGGAGACGGAGGCTGTCCATCCTCCATGGCTTGATCTGAGCTTACCTAAGCTCTGATTAGTCTAGGATTCAACCCACACCATCAAGAAGTGTAGGGAAGAACATCCAATGGTTGAATTTTAATGGGATTACAATTCCATTTACATAAGACCAAGCAATTTTCAATGGAGGATTGGTTTTGAACAATACCTCTCCACAGGTTATCACCGATGCTTCCAACGGAGGAGGTAGCTTTGTGTAGTGGAGACGAAGCTCTGTTGAAAGTTTCAAGAGTTGATCTGAAGTGGATCTTCCAATTGACCAAGATCCCCTCTAATGGCTTGTGGCTTTGATTGAAGTGAGGCTTCTCGTGGTTTGGTGACTTGGGAAAAGCTTTGGGTGAGCTCGACTTGCCACCTTGATGGTGCTTGCAAAGTGAATTGAGGTTTGGTAGAGAATTGAGTAAGTTGGAAAATCCTCTCACCTCCCTTATTTCAGTGATGAAGAAAACTGAGAGAGGGAAATTCAAAGGAGCTTGGGAATGCTTGGAGAAGCTCGCTCTTACTTCCAAGGGCTCAATCGAATTCAGTGTTCCTCATTTGAGTTGGAATGAGGGGGAATATATCTCCCCCTCCTAGGATCAGATGGTCAAGGCTTGCCTTGGAATTTTGATCAAATTTAGGAGATTAATTGGGTTATTTTGGTTGTTAAGAGCTCCATGTGCTTTGATTTTGGCATATGAGTGGAATGGAGGAAGTGCACATGTGCTAGGTGGGTGTAGGAGGTGATCCAAGTGGACAATTTTGATTGAATGGGTTGGTTTAGCCTTGGATTGGGTCATGGTTAACCTAAACCCATTGGGTCATGTTCACCACCATCCTTAGTGTCCATGTGGTCCACTAGGAGGATGCTAAGTGGCCATGAAATGGAATTGGCCAAATTCTAAGTGAATTTGGCCATAGGTTACCGTTTGACCAAAGGGTAAAATGATCATTTGGCCTTGATTTTGATTTGGGCAGATTTGAGATATTTTAAAAATAGGTTGGGCCAAATTTCAATGAATTTAGAGTTAATTTGATATGATTTTGCTCAAATCGGCCCATTTAGGTCAAAACGGGTCAACCTAGGTCAAGTTGACCAATTGGTCAAATTGGGCCAAACCAAAGGTTGGGTTAAGTTCATATGACTATTTCAAGTATTTTGGTGTCATTGGTTTGGTTCAATTTGGTTACCGTTAGGTAACTAACAGGTTGGAGATTTGGTTTGCCTCCACAAGAGAGGGCAAACCACCCGACAGCTTAGACTTACAACCGCTTGGGAGTGGCCACCAACTAACTACTCCTACAACTTTAAATACATGTAGGCAAGTCTTTATGCTTATGCAAGATAGCTAGGCTATTATTTATTTAGAAAGAGACTAGATCTTTAAACCCACTCCCTAAAGAGACTAGATCATGTAAAGGGATAAGCTTCAAATGACCTAAATCTAATGCAATTCAAATTTTATTTTATTTTAGGGTTTAGGGTTTAGGGTTGGTTGGTCATTTGAAATGTATTGTAATCTTTGGTTTCAATCAATTTTGGTTTGGTTTGATTTCAAGTTGATTTGACCTTTTAGGTCAAGTTGGGTTCATAGTCAATTGGGCTAGTTGGCCAATTGAGGCTTTGGTCAAGTTCAACAAGTGATTTAGAATGAATTTTACCCATTGGTTGCAATCAATTTGGCTTAGATCAAGATTTGACCCATTTTGACTTTTTAGGTCAACTTGGGTCAACTTGTGTCAAGTGGCCAATTGGGCTAGATTTGGCTCAATTGATGACTTGGTCAAGTTCAATCGTTGATTTTGGATTGGTTTAGATCAATGTTTCAATCAATTTGGCCCATGATGGATTTTGGCTAGTTTAGGTTTTATTTGGGCTAAGTATTGACTTGGTCAAAGGTTAGGTTTGACTTGGATTGATCCAGATTGAGTGATTAATCATCCTAGGATGATTGTTGCTTACACTGTGAGGCTTAGAGGTGCTTAGTTCAATCTAATTTGGGTTGGATTAGAATTTGGCTTAAAAAGGTATTTCATGTCACTTTGAGTCAAGTGAGCCTAAGTGGGTTAATTGACTTGATCAAGGCTTGAGAAAAGTTTGGTTAAACTCATATATGGACTTATGATTGAAATATAAATCCAATTGCAAGTGATTTGGAGTCAAATGGGTTTTGATTCATTTGATAATTTCAAGTCAAAAGGGTGAATATGGGTTTGACTTGAGTTAGTTTGATTTTTGTTTGATGATTTAAATTTATGTTTATATTTGGTTTGTGATTGAAGTATTGGTTATTTGGAGAGAAAATTCAAAGGTTTGAATTGATTTGGGAATGATTTGGCTAAGTTCAAGAATTTGACTTGAAAGGGTGTAGGTTGGATTTAGGTTAGATTTGGGCTTGAGTTTTAAATTTAGTTTTGGTTATTTGAATTTATATTTCATTTATATTTGTGAATATAAAAGAGAATATCAATTAGTCATGAGAAAATCTTTTGAGTTTGAAGTGATTTGGATTTGATTTGCTCTAAGTCCTTAAGATGAAATCAAAAGGGCTTAGGAAAGATTTTGGATTTAGAATTGATCATGCATTTCAATCATTTGGAATTGACTCATGATTTGGATTTTGGAATTAATTTGATGATTTGAGTTGACTTGAATTTGAGAAAATCATTTAAGTTGAAATTGATTTGAGTTTGAAGTTGATTTGAACTTAAAGTTTGATTTGAATTTAAAGTTGATTTGAATTTGAGATTGATTTGAATTTGAAGTTTGACTTGAAAGAAGGAAGTAAGGATCTGGTTCAAGTTATAGGGTAGGCAAGTTTTCCTAATACCCCTAAGGCATAACCTATTCCTATGACTAACTCTTCTAAGTCTCTAGGGTCAGGTTAAGTGTTCACATAATCACTAGAAGTGTCTTAAGACTAAGGAAGCTCTTTATGTCTAAGAGGAGTCTTATGTTTAAGATGGAGAAGTTGAGAGCTCACTCCAAAAGTGAGGACAACAAGCCTAATTGTATCCAGGCCATACAACAATCACCAATCATAAATAAACTATGAATAGACAAAAGATTCTAAAGCACAAGCTAAACAAAATATCAAATAATTTTATAAAGATAACACAAAAGGATAAGAGGCCGGTGCAGTCAGGTACCACCGTACAACCCAAAAAGGAAGTGGGTAGCTGAGTTATACCCTTATACATTCCGATATAATGAAAGAATAATTACAATTTACAAAATGATAAGTGTCATGGGGAATCTTCAAGTCTTCATGCTCCCTCCGTTCCTTAATTTGATTTCTTCCATTGGATTTGGTAGGCTTTTAGGCATCACATGGCACCCCAGGATTAAACCTTCTGACCAATGTTTATCCTTAACCCCCATAACACTTAATAATCAAATTCCTAATGCACAATTACATTAAAAGAATGTTAAAGTAAATCTAACTACACCTGTAAAATTAGTGTTAGCTAAACACACCATACACCAAAGTAGTTATATGAATAATTTAGACTTAGCACCGTACACATGGGTAACCAAGTCCACCTGTACTAATGTAGATTATGCTTAGGGGTTAAGCAACCTGCACAACAAAATATTTATATTTATTTTAAGCACCCCTTAAGCATAATCTCCTGTAAAAAATATGATTAGGCTAACCACGACCTAACATCTAGTCTATGCACACACACCCTAACATCCAGTCTATAATATTACATCACAAAATAAAATATACATCAAACCATACATCGCCCTAACATAAAGCTAGAAGTGGTGACTCAATCTAATGTGTGTGTTAAGGCTTGTGTGGTATGTCTTAATTAGGCTTTAGAGTTAAGATTTCCTAAGTATAAAGGCATTTAATTATCAAGGGTGATTTCACTTTAAATTATTTAGTTAATTTGCAAATTTTACTTAATATTTTATTTTATTTCATTTGACCTACACAAAATAACTAAGTGTTATGAAGAGAAAAAATAGTGTATCACTCTCTTTTATCCCTACCTTAAGTCACATCTAAAGCAAATTAATTAATCAATTCTCTTTAATGAATGACTTATTACATGTTTGAATTAATCCTAAGTTTAGGTTCACTTTAAATAAAATCATTCAATAAGAAAGGCATCTTAAGGTTAGTTGAAATGAATTACTATAACATGACACATATTTATTAACTTCTTTCCATCATGTATATCATGCATATGATTAAATTCTATGCGTAGAATATATGCAATTTGTATCTTAGCACACTTAAATGATGAATGTGAGTAAATGTATTTGGAATTAATATTTCATTTGGTTGAATTATTTTGTCATATTAATTTAAAGCTCTATCTAAATTCTTATGCAAAAGCATAAGGAAAGAACCTTAAATCACATGACTAATCAACTCAACTAAATAAACAAAATTTGAATGCATGTATCTTTAATAGAAGAAAAAGGGGTTTTCATTCATTAGCTAAGTACACATCCCATGTATAAAAGTTTTAAGCAAGTACGCCACCATTATTCTGTACCAAGGGAACGAGGTAGGAACCTCCTTGGGGCTACTTAAAGCCGTGCGTCCCTAGAATGTCCAGACTAATATACTGCTATCCTTAGATACACGTGGATGTATGAACAACTACAAGAATAGAAAGCCATGCAAAAATTATATTTTTTTATTTGATTGATTTATTTTATGTAAATGAATTAAAGCTCTATCTAGATTCTAATGTCCATATGCATAAGAATAAAATCAAGCTGGTACGTCGCCATTGTTTTGCACCAAGGGAATGAGGTAGGAACCTCCTTGGGGCTACTTAAGGTCGCGCGTCCTTGGAATGTCCATACTAATATGCTGCTAACATTCTAACTTATGCAAGTCAACACATGAATGTGGGGAAGAGACTTTATTTCATACACTAAATTTATATTCACTTGCATTTCCTATGTATATGTAACTAAAATTATAATACATATGTAAATTCATTCGTTAATAAACTTTTTGAAAATTTATTTGAGATTTAATAATGATAATAGCAACACATATTTTTTATTTAACTCAACACATGCAATTTGACATAAAGGAAATCATTTTTATTTGATTAATTTGAAATACATGAATGCATGAGTACAAGTGGCATACAATATTTGGCATGATTGGAAAGAAATGAAACAACACAAGCAAGTGATTTCTTTCAAATCAATAAACTCCCAAGGATAATCAAACTAAATAAGATTATTTAAAACAAACCAAAGTTTTTTAATGTCATTTCATTTTCATGTTTAATTAAATTTAAGGAAATGTGAAAGAGGTTTGCTAATCCTAATCACATTCCCCATGCGTGAGTTAATTTAGTTTAACGAAGAATAATTAGGTCAATTTTATGTCTTAATTAGGTTAGGGTGTGAATTAAGTCAATTAATTAACCCTTACCTGCATCACCTTAAGTTAATTAACAAAATAATAATGAGCTAATATGATATGCAACCACATGAAAAGTAAATTAGTAATGCTCCTAAGAAATAAAAGCAGCTTAATAGAATTGGCTCATGATTAATAGTTAATTAGGCTTAAGGGATCTCACTTAACTACTTTTATAGTTTTCTCACACATGTGAGCTAACCATAATTTTATTAGCTCTCTCTTTAGGTTATTAAACACCTGTGGAGAAAAATTTCTATATATGGTCGACTTTCATCTGGTGGTGAAAAGGAAAGAATATAAAAATTCATATTTTTAGGATGACACATAGATTTGTAGATGTACTCATTCAAGTGATTGGGTATGTCATCAAGGAATAGTGTACTATCTCGAGAAATAGAAGTAACTACCCTTTAATGGACCTAATCACCTAAATAAAGACTCCTTAGGACAATGGGTCTACATATGTACTAGAGATTCTTCCCCTACATTACATGGATAAGTAAAGCAGGGTTTATTTTAAACTGGGTTTGTTAAGTTCCCTACAGGGGCAAGCCCCCATAGTTAATTATATTCTAAGGGACGAGATCCCTTAGGAATACTCCCGATTAAGGTAAATGATCATTGTCTTCAAAGATTTCAATAGGTAGGGACTATCAATCGATTGGTTCATTTTTGAAGATCAAATGAGATTGATCAAAGAGAGGGAGTTATTATTGAAGCCAAAAGAACGATAAGTAGGAGATGCCCTAGATGCTAGAAAACCTAACGAGCATCTCAAACTATCCTATGATTGGGCTTTACATTTTTGAAATTGATTTAATTTATTTTGAGTTACATTTTTCATTAGAAATTTAGGACTTATGATTCCATAACACAAGATTAAGGAAATGCCTGAGAGGTGAGGATTTAAGCTTATGGCCCACAAAAGGGAGAAGCAACCTCAGAACCTAAATCTAAATTGCTTTAGCAAGAGCCGAAAGCACAACCTAAATCTAAGGTAAAAATGGGTATTTGGTTGGCCTCCATAAGAGATGACAAGCCACCCGACTGCATGAACTTACAACCGCCTGAGAGTGACCGCCAACTAACTCCTCCTATGATTTTAAATACATGTAAGCAAGTCATATGCTTATTCAAGATAGTTAGGCTATTATTTATTTAAAAAGAGACTAAGTCCTTAAACTCACTCCCTAAAGAGACTAGATCATGTAGGGACATGCTTTAAATGACATAAATCTAATGCAATTCAAATTTCATTTTATTTTCATTTTTGGACAATTATTTTGATTCAGGCTAATAGGATTCATATGCCTAATTCATGAAAAATAAAGTTATTGGCCAAAATCAATGAGAAGGGAGGAGGTGTGTTTCCACCATGGCTCTCAAATGTTAAGCTAAGTTTCTCTGGCAAAGGTGAAAGCCCTCCAATCAAGAGTGAAGCAAGATGCATTTGTGCATGATGTTATAAAAGAAATACTCATCCAACTAAGGGGTTTCTAATTATTTTATCTTGATTTTAATCCTAAGCTTTAGGTGAGGTTATGAGTTGTTAAGTTTGGTAAAAGATTTATTTTTCCCTAAGAGCCTAATCCACATCCAGACCATACATAAAGTAAGAAAGAAACTAGGAAAAGAATGCCACTTAATGCACAAGATAAATAAATCATCAATCAATTTATAAAGTTAATTGCAAAAAGAATAAGTGGCCATTATGGTCGGGTACCATAGCAAAAACCAGAAACAAATTGGGTAGCCGAGCTCTACCCTTATACAACCTAGATTACAAATGAATTAAATTATAATTATGTAAGGAATTCATTATTATGGGGGTCTTCAAGCTTTATTTCTTCTTTGTTCTTCTTTTCTTCTTTCTTCTTTGGTTCCTTCTTTTGGGTGGTTGGAAGGTGATGCTCCAATGGCTTCACATGGTCTATAAGACAAGATCTTATGACCAATGATCATCTTAATCCCCATAACAATCATTTGAAAATCTTTATTGCAAAATTTACATGAAAAAAAAAGAATGGAAATCTAACTAACACCTGCAAAACAGAGATTAACTAAAATAAACCATACAAATCCAAAGCATGTATATTGGACTTATCTCCCCACACATGGGTGACTTAGTTCACATGGCCTATTGGATTATGCTTAGGGGTATAAGCACCTGCATAGTAAGAGCATTTATATTATTATTTATTACAGCACCCCTTAAACACAATCCCCTATAGAAAATAATAGTTAGACTAAGATCGCCCTACCATTCATTCTACGAGCATACATCCTAACATCCAGTCTAAAACATATATCACAAAACAAAAGTAAGCATAATCTAAAGCTAGAAGTGGCGACTTAGCCGAATGTGTGTGCATTGGAGGTTTGTGTGGTATGCTTAGCTATGGCTTTAAGTTAGAATTTTCTAAGTGTGAAGCATGTTCAACTTAGAGGAGGGTTTCATTTAAGTGACTTAATTATTTTGGATTGATTTTATTTCATGTTTTAATTAGGTTCAAGTGAATCCTACAACTAATTATTAAGTTATAAAGAGAGCAAAAGAGAAGAGAACCTCTCTTTCCTTCCCTAACTTAAGTAATTTCTGAAGTAGATTCATGTTTTAGTTTTATTTAATGAATATTTTGATTAAGTCTTGTAATTAATCCTAAGTTTAGATGAACTTTAAATAAACCTATTCAAAAAGAAAGGCATTTTAAAATTAAATAAAATGAACCAAATTCACAAAACATACATCACCTCATTTCTTTCCTAACATGTATAACATGCATATGAATGAGTCCTAAGCATATCTATACAAACAAATGAGAAGGTTTAACACACTTTATGATGCATACTAAGTAATTCATTTAAGAAAATTTAGAAGTTTATTAAGCATGATTTATGTTAAGTAGAAAAGGGAATTTTATCTGAATTTCACATGCACACATGAAAGTAAGAAAGACATAAGTGAGAACAGCGCCATTGTTAACTAGAGGTATAAGGTATAAGACCTACTTAGGGCTACTTAAAGCTTTGCAATCTCAGGATTGTCTAGACTAATATACCACTTTCCTTAAATACAAACATGTGTGCAAAAGAAATGAAAAGAAAAGAAAGAATGTAAAAGTTGATACATTTTATTTAAGGAATTTATATGTGCAAGCATAGGTATCCTTCTTAAGTGATAGTATAGGAATGAATAGGATATGGAATTAGACAAGTGTTAGGTTCTTTTCAAATGAATCATACATCTTACCAAATCCTATTCAAAACTATACTAAAAGAAAAGAGAAGGGGAAAGCCTGCACTAAGCACATCCTTATATCTTACTCACATGCAAGCTTATAATTAAAATATAAGTAGCACACTTTCAGTTTTGATAATTGATTCATATGTTTTGAAAATAATTTGAATTTAATAGTGATAATAGCCACTCATATTATTACTTTATCCAACACATGCGAATTTGACATAAAGTAAATATTTTCATTTTAAATTTGAATTTTGAAATGTATGAATGAATGAAACCACATGACACACATATTTAGCATGTTGGGGGAAAGAACTAAATCAATGAAATCATGAAAACACATTTCACTTTAATTAAATCCTAAAGACAATCTTATGAAATAAGAAAAAATCAAAGTTCATTTAAGATGATTTTTGTTTGATTTTGAGTTCGATTTAATTTTGAAAATGTGAGTTAAGTTTGCTATTCCTAACCCATTCCCACATGTGTTTGACATTTTTATTTAATTTTTAGATGATTAGATTCATTTTAGATGTTAGGTTAGGTTAAGGAATGAATTAAATAAGTTAATTAACCCTTACCTACACCACCTTAGCATAGTTAACCAAGTAATTATGAGCCAATGAGATGACATAAAACCTCACAAGGAATTCAAATTTGCAATGCTCCTAGGAAGAAAAGGGCCTAATGCAATTTTGCTCATGGTTAATGGTTAATTAAGCTAAGGGGTTTAATCTTAAGTAATTTCAAAACACCCCTCACACATGTGAGTTGGGTTTTGATTTCCTTAATTGAACTTAGGCACTTGAATACCTAAGCATCTAGCCAAAGTAGATTAATTAAGTTATGAAAGTTTTTTTAGAATTTTTAGAAATTAATTAAGAGGATAATTAATGAATTAACCCATAATTAAGAGAGGATTAAGGAAAGAAAAGGGGGTTTAGGGAATAGCTTAGGGGAAATATTCCAAAGTTATTCTCTAAGCCTTTTATTCATTGAATCTAACCTTAATCAACTTCAATGAGGGATTAAAATACTAATCAAACCCTTAATTATCCTTAATTACATTAAGGGAGTAATTAGGAAATGTATTAGCAATTCCCCAAATTAAGCCTTCAATAAATCCCAAAAATTAGGGGTGATAGAAATCATCCCACAAAACATACCCAAGAAATTTGGAATTAATTAAAGGACTAATTAAGGGGTAATTAGCAAAATAAGATTTCCATTAAAACCCTAAAATTAGAGCAAAATATAATTCAAAATCTATTAAAATTAATTTTAGAATATTTTAGATGGAATTATCTTTTAGTAGAAATTTACCTCATATTTTTCTGATTTTTATTTAAGGAGATATGAATTTTAAAGGCTAGAGGATTAATTAAAATTAATTAAAACCTTAATTAATCCCCTTAGCCCACAGCTTGACATGCGGCGACGGTGGTGGTGGTAGCGCCGCTCGTGAGCCATCCACTTAAATGTCATCAAGGCGGTGGGGAGTTTGATACCCACCATTTGATTAAGGCTCAAACGACCATGGATCATCCTGTGGTTTCTAAATGGAAAAATTGGTTTATAAACATGTGCTTAATCTCAGCCATCCATCCAAAATTCATAGATGGATGACCAAGATTATCTTTGTTCTTCCCTGAGGATCAATGGAGATCGTCCATGATCTAAGGGAAGATCCGAGCTCGATTGAGCTTAGATTAGGATAAAATTTTACCCACACCATCACAAACCATAGAAGATCACATCCAATGGTGGAATTCTCATGCCATGAACATTTCTTTCACAAAGGACCAACACCTCTTAAGCCTAGTGGTCGAAAAATTCCATACCCCACTGGAGGTGATCACTGACTCTCGATTCCATTGGAGGAGCTTCGTCTGGTTGAGATGAAGCTATGGTGAGAGTATGAGCTCTTGAGGTTGAGTGGATGGATCTATGGACCAACACCTCCTCCTCTTCTTTATGACCTTGATCAAATTGAACCTCTCCTTGGCTTGGGAACTTGAGGGAGAGCTTGGGTGCACTCGATTTGATCCCCTGAGGGAGTGTGCAAAGGGAATTGAAGTGGACTATAGTGTGGAAGAAGTTAAGAAATGAGAGGAGCTCCCCTATTTTCTAACGAAGAAAATCGAGAATGCTTGATTTCAATTCCCCCCTAGGAAGCTTGGGATTGCTCTCTGATGGCTCCTAACAATCTCTAGGACTCAATCGACAATAAGGGTGTTGAATTCAAATGGAATTAGGAGGAGTATATCACCCCCTATGGCAATCAGATAGCCGAAGCCATGGGTGCCATTTTGATCCAATTATCCATATGGAAAGGGTTGTTTGGGCTGTTTGAAGTTGGCACATAGTCAGTTGGAGCTTAAGAGTGTATTAATATCCTCTCATGTGCTTCAAATCAAGTGGAGGGAGGTTTTCAAAATGGCCAATTTGAACTAAGGGGTCATTTTTGGCCTTGGGTCCATTTGGGCTAACCCAAACCCATTGGGTTGGGTGCACCACCCTCCATAGGGTTCACTTGACCTATTAGGAAGGTATCAAGTTGATATGAAGAGGGCTTAACCAAATTCCCCATGGATTTGATAAAAATTTGTTCTATGGCCTAGGGTTAGAATAATCATTTGGCCAATTTTTTAATTTAAATATGTTGAGTATGTTGAGAAAATGGGTTTGGCCAAGTTTCATTGGATTTGGAGTTCATTTGATAAAGTTTGGCTCATGTTGACCCATTTAGGTCAAAATGGGTCAACTTGTGTAATGTTGACTAATTGATCAAATTGGGTCAAACCAAGGGTTGGGTCAAGTTCATATGACCATTTGAAATGTTTTGGTTGCTTTGGTTTGATCCAATTTGGTTTAGGTTTGAATCTAGTTCATATGGCTTCATTTAGGTCAAATGGGTCAAGTTGACCAATTTGACCCATTTTGACCTATTTGAGCTAGGTCATGGGTAGCTTTAGGTTTGGTTAGTCATATGAAGTGGATTGGTACCTTTGTTTCAAATCAATTTTGGTTAAGTTTGAATTTGGCTCAACATGACCCCTTTAGGTCAAGTTGGGTCTAAGGTCAATTAGGTTAGGTTAAGTCTAATAGGCCAATTAAGGCTTTGGTCAAGTTCAACAAGTGATTTGGAATAAACGTGACCAATTATTTTCAATCAATTTGGCTTAGATCAAGTTTTGACACATTTTGACTTTTTAGGTCAAATTAGGTCAACTTGGGTCAAGTGGCCAATTGGGCTCAGTTAGGCTCAAATGTTGGCTTGGTGAAGTTCAAACATAGTTCGTGAATGAACTTAGATCAATGGTTTGAATCAATTTGGCCTATGGTGGATTTTAGCTATGTTAGGTTTCAGTTTGGCTAAGTGTTGACTTGGTCAACCATTAGGTTTGACTTGGTTTGACCCAATTTTATTGATTGATCATCCCATGATGATTGTTGATCATGATGAGAGGCATAGGTGAGTTTGATTCTATCCAATTTGGTTAGGAGTTGAATTTGGCTCATAAGGTTACTTTAGGTCACTTTGGGTCAAGTGAGCCTAAGTGGGTGAAATGGCTTAGTCAAAGCTTGATTTGAGTTTGATTGAACTTGTATATGGACTTATCATTGAAATATAAATCCATTTGCAAGTGGTTTAAAGTCAAATGGGTTTTGATTCATTTGACAATTTCATATTCAAAGGAAGAATATGAAAGGATTTGAGGTTTGATTTTTGAATTGGATTTTGGTTTGGTGATTGAAGTTTGTATTTATATATGAATTCATGATTGTAGGGTTGATTGAATCATGAAGGAAAATCAAGAGTTTGGCTTGATTTGAAGTTGAATTGGCTAAGTTCAAGATTTTGACTTGAAAGGCTTAGGTTGGATTTTGAGTGGATTTGAGTTTGATTTTTGGAATTGGTTTTGATTGTTTGAATTTATTTTTCATTTATATATTTGAACATAAATGAGAATATAAATGAGTCATGAGAAAATTCAAAGATTTGAAGTGAATTAATCATGATCTAGGCTAAGTCCATTAAAAGGGAATTTAAAGGACTTAGGAAATTTTTGGAGTTTGAAGCTTAAATTTTTGAATTTGATTATATTGATTTATATTTATATTTCATTTATATTTGTGAAGATAAATGAGAATATAAATGAGTTATGAGAAAATCTCGTGAATTTGAATTGATTTGATCATGATTTAGGCTAAGTCCTTTAAAAGGAATTTAAAGAACTTATGAAATTTTGGAGTTTGGAGCATGAATTTTTTTGAATTTGGTTTTATTTATTTATATTTATATTTCATTTATATATGTGAATATAAATGAGAATATAAATGAGTTATGAGAAAATCCCATGAGTTTGAATTGGTTTGATCGTAATTTTGGTTAAGTTCTTGAAAATGAATTTAAAGGACTTAAGAAATTTTGGAGTTTGGAGCATGAATTTTTTTGAATTTGGTTTGATTGATTTATATTTATATTTCATTTATATATGTGTCTATAAATGAGAATATAAATGAGTTATGAGAAAATCCTATGAGTTTGAATTGGTTTGATCATGATTTTGGCTAAGTCCATGAAGGAAAACTTAAAGAACTTAGGAACAATTTATGAATTGATTTTGAATTTTGAGTTTAGTTTGATTGGTTTGAATTTATATATGAGAATATAAATGAGAATATAAATGAGTTATGATAAAATCTCATTAGTTTGAATTGGTTTTGATCATGATTTTGTTAAGTCCTTAAGAGGAAGATTTAGGACTTAAGAAAGATTTGAATTTTGGAATTTTATTTATGGGTTTCAATCATGGGTTTCAATCATGAGTTTCAATCATGGATTTCAATCACATGGAGTTGATTTGAGTTTGGAGAAAATCAAATAAGATTGATTTGGAGTTTGACTTGAAGGAAGGAAGGTGAGGAATGGTTCAAGCAAGGGGTAGGTAAATTTTCCTAACACCCTAAGGCATGACCTATTCTATAGCTAACTCTTCTAAGTCTCTGGGTTTAAGTGTCCACCTAATCACTAGATGTGTCTTAATACTAAGAAACTCTTAAAGTCTAAGAGAAGTCCTATGTCTAAGATGGAGGGGTTGAGAGTTCATTCTAAAAATGAGGTCAACAACACCCAAAGAGCTACCCAAGGTTGATTAAAGGTGATTAGATGTGAATGAATTGATTTTAAATTAAGTTTCATTTTAATCAAGCCATTAATTGATTAATTAAATCTTTTGATTATATCTATTAATTAGGATGATGAAATTAACTTAGGGAAAGGGATCAAAAGATGGGTTTCAATCCCGATAACTAAAACATTCTAATAGCTCACATCTTAATTAAGTTAATTAATTACTTTAGTCTTTAATTAATTGAAATGGATAAAGAGGCTTGATGAAATGGTCATAAGAAATGAACCTAAATCATTTCTCTAAGACACTTCACTGTTAACAGAAGGCCATGAACTTAATTTATGGATTAAGTTATTGTTCATTCACTAATTATAACTAATTAAATTAAGAGAGTGATTAAGGCTTAATCAATTAATTTTTCTAATTAAGCAACCAATAAAATTCTAAAAAATTGGGGAGGCAGAGATCATCCCCCTAAACATCCATAGAAAATTTGAGATTTATTCAGTATTTATTTAATGAGTAATTAAGCTAATTATTTTTTAATTAAACTTTAATTAAGCTAAAATCACTATTTAAAATTAATTAATAATAAATTTAATAGATTCTACTGTAAAATATTTCAAAATAAGCCCTCATTTGTATTTTTTGGATTTTTCTAGGATTAATTATGATTTTTAGAAGCTTTAGCCTTAAAAATAAATTATTTAAGCCTAATTAAAGCCTTAATCCCATCGGGCCATGTGGCGACTGACACGACGTGCTTTCCACGTGGCACGATGGGATTATCTATTTAAGTTGTCACATTCGACACTGACTCGAATTGTGGCGGAAGCGTTAACTCCTTGAACCATCCGATCTAAGATCAGATGACCATGATTCAATCTAATGCAAGATTAGATCATGACCGTCCATTCCAATCACTTGGAATAGATGGTTATCGATCTGTCCCATTCGTGAGCGACGAAATACGGATGTTGTCCGTCTTTTCCCGATCGATCTGAGCTCATCCGAGCTTGGATTGCCTCTAAATTCATCCCAGACCTTCGGGGAGGGGAAGCACACACATCTAATAGCTAAAACACATGAAATTCAAATTTTCTTTACAAAAGACCAAATGATTTTCCATACAAGGCTCAATTTTGCAAAATTATCTCACCGAAGCTAATGTCCGACAGTGGGATCGATAGAGTTTGCTTAGCCTAGTTGAGGTAAGGCCCTATTGAGAAGCTTGAAGTTTGATTTGGTGTAGAGCTCTTGGTCAACCAATCCATGTCCATGAAGGCCTCAGCTCTAATCGAACTCTGATCTCTGGTGGTCGGGAAGGCTCAGGGATGGCTCGGTTGGCTTTGACAAAGTATGAGGATGGTGTGGGTGCAATGAATTGAAGCTTGATTGAGTGGAGGGGGAGTACTGATAGGGAAGGTGGTGTCATGTTTCAGCTTTTCTTGGGGAGAAGGAATGCTGATCGAGGGAGGCTTGGGATGCCTTGCATTTAGATTGATAAATATCAATTGATGGATTTGAAGATTGCCATGCCAAGAGTGGAGGAAGTGGTGGCAGGAGTCTCAAGGCTTGCTTTGGGAGGATTGTGTAATGTTGGTTCTTTACCTTTGTCCATGGGGTTCTTCCATGAGAGGTGGTGGCTTGGCTTGCTTCCCTTGGTCCATGGCAAGGGCTATGATGGCTTAGGGTTGGCTTAGGTGGCCTAGGAGTTCCTCATTAAGAAGTTTGATGGCTGTCATGGAGATGGAAGAGTGAACTTTGCCTCTTAAGGCAAGAATCTAATGCAAAGAGGGGTGTCCATTGGTTAATCCGCTTGGATTGGGTCCCACTTGGATTTGGGCTAGCTTGGGGCAGACCTAGGGTTAAATTGGGTTGGGTTAGGTCAGCCACCAAGGTTCCATAAGGTGGTTTTTGGGTGATTTGGCTTAATTTGGTCAAAATGGATTTATTTGGGTTAGGTTGGGTTGGGTTGACTAATTGATCAAATTGGGTCAAACCAAAGCTTGGGTTAGGTTCATATGATGATTTGGAATATTTTGGTTCAATTGGTTTTGATTAATTTGGCTTAGGTTTGATTTTGGCTCATTTTGATTCAAATAGGTCAAATGAGCTAAGTTGAGCAATTTGACCAATTTGACCAAATTAGGTTGGGTTAGGTGTTGAGTCAAGTTCAATTGGTTAATTGAAAATGATTGTAGGCTTTGGTTTGGTTTAATTTAGATTTAATTTTAGTTTTGGCCAATTTGATCCTTTAGGTCAATTTGGGCTAGGTTGGGTCAAGTTAACCAATTGGTCAAAGTAGGCTCAATCATGGCTTTGGTCAAGTTCAATAAGTGATTTGGAATGAACTTGAGCCATTGGTTTCAATGAATTTATATCAAAATATGATTTGACCCATTTTAACTTTTTAGGCCAATTTTGTTTAACTTAGGTCAAATGGCCAATTGGGCTTTGTTTGGCTCAATTGAGGGTTTGGTCATGTTCAATAATTGATTATGAGTGGGTTTGAGTCAATTGTTTCAATCAATTTGGTATAAGATGGGTTTTGGCTAGTTTGGGTTTAAGTAGGTCTAAATGTTGACTTGGTCAAAGGCTAGGTTTGACACAATTCAAGGTGGTTGACCACCCTAGGGTGATTGTTGATCATGATATGGTTTGGATGGGCTTAGTTTAATCCAATTTGGGTTGGGTTAAGACTTGGCTCAAAAAGGCCTTTTAGGTCACTTTGGGTTAAGTGGACCTAAATGGGTTAATTTGCTTAATCATGGCTTGATTCAAGGTTAATTAAACTCAAATTTGGACTTAGCATGGAAATATAAATCCAATTGCAAATGATTTGGAGCCAAATGAATTTTGGTTCATATGATAATTTCAAGTCAAAAGGGGTCAATGTGGGCTTGACTTGGGTTGACTTAGATTTGGATTGATAATTATTATTTATGTTTATATTTGGAACAATGATTGAAGGAGTGATTGAATCATGAATAAATCCTTGGGTTTTGAGTTGATTTGGATATCATTTAGCCAAATTCAAGAAATTAGTTGAAAGGGTTAAAATTAGGATCTTGATTTGATTTGGGTTTTGTTTTGGCCATTGTGGTGTTTATTTTTGAGATGTGGGGGCACCACTTAGATCTTAGGGGGTACTTATTGAAGTGATCAGGTATGACATTAAGGAATGATGTATTATCTCGAAAGATAAAAATCACCACCCTATAATGGACCTAATCTCCTAATACAGACTCCTAAGGCATGATGGGTCTTCGAATATACCAGAGATCTTTCCCCTACTTTACATGGAATAATAAAGTAGTATTTATTTAAAGTCGGGTTCGTTAAGTTCCCTATGGAGACAAGGCTCCATAGTTAATTACATCCTAAGGAATGAGAATACTCTCGATTAAAGTAGACAATTAGGGTCTCCAAAGATTTTAAGGTTAAGACTATGAAAGGATTGGCTATTTAGAAAATCAAATGGGATAGATCAAGGAGAAGACCTATTTTTGGAATCCATAGGGAGAAAGTAGGAAATGCTCATGGCACTAGAAAACCTAGTGAGCATTCCAATCTACCATATAATTAAGCTTTATATTTTTGAAATTGAAGAGAGTTAATTATTTGAGTTAACATTTTATTAGATTGCTAGGGCTTATAATTCCATAACATAAGATTATGGAAATACCTAAGTGGTGAGGATTTATGCTTGTAGCCCGCGAAGGAAAACAACAACCTCAAATCCTAAATCTAGGGAGCTTTGGCGAGGGCTGAAGTATGACCTAAATCTAAGGAGAAAATGGGTATATGGTTTACCTCCACAAGAGAGAATAAATAACCTGACTGCTGGACTTATTACTGCCTGGAGTGGCAGCCAGCTAACTATGCTTTAAATCCATGTAGGCAAGTCTTATACTTTGCAAGATGGCTAGGCTGTTGTTTATTTAGAGAGAAAACTAAGTCCTTAAACTCACTCCCTAAGAGACTAGAGCATGAGTGGTATGAATCCATGACTTAATCTAATGCAAATTTTATCAAAATTATTTGATTCTTTTGGACTCTTTATTTTGACACAAGCTATGTGATTTTGTATGCCTAAATGCATGAGAAGTTGATTATGGGCCAAATCAAGAGAGAAAGGAGTGTTCTTCTATCAAAGGCTCTCACAGGTTAAGCCTTCATTCTCTGGCAAAGATGGAAGCCCCCTCTTAATAAGAGTGGAATAATATGACATGCAAGATATTATATTCATTCATCCAACTAAGGGGTTGCTAAAAATTTTATTATCTTGATTCAATTTCTACGCTTTTATGTGAGGTTATGAGTTGTTTTAAAATTTTAGTTATGAGGTGTTAATTGGGGTAGAAAAATTAATTTCATCCTAAGTGCCTACCGCATCCAGGCCACTCTTTCAAGCATCAGTCATAAAGAAATAATGAAAAGCATGCTGTTCTAATGCACAATCTAAACACAACATCAAACAATTTTATAGACTACCGTAAAAGAATAAAAGGCCAGTGTGGTCGAGTTCCGCCGTACACCCCGAAAAGAGCAAAAAGATGGGTAACCGAGCTCTACCCTTATACAACCTGGATTATAAAAAATAATACATACTATGGGGGTCCTCTTTTCTTCATTTCTTCCTTCTCTTTCTTTTGATTTGATTTGCTCCAAAGGCATCACAGGGAACCCCAGGGACTAAGCCTTTTGGCCACTGCTCATCCTAATCCCCCATAACACTAATCCTAATTCCTAATGCAAAATTACATTAAAAATAGAAAAAGTAAATCTAGCTACACTTGCAAAAAAAATGTTAGATAAACACACCATACAACCCAAACAGTTATACGAATAATTTGGACTTAGCACACCACACATGGGTGACCAAGCCCTCATGTCCTAACGTGAGTTATGCTCAGGGGCTAAGTAACCTGCACAACAAACACATTTATATTTTTATTATAGTGCCCCCTTAAGCACAACCCCCTGCATAAAATATGATCAGACTAATAACGGCCTAACATCCAGTCTATGAAACATACACCCTAACATCCAGTCTAAAATATTACATCATAAAACAAAACACAACATCACATATAAAATGCCCTAACTTAGCACTAGAAGCGGTGACTTAGTATTCTAATGTGTGTGCTTAAGGCTTGTGTGGCAAGACTTTACTAGGCTTCTTTAGTTTAAGTTTTAATTTGGAGTTTGAATTTATTTAAATTTTACCTTTGGGTGATTTTAATTTAATTGATTTAATGATTTATTTTTCATTTTTATTTCACTTTTATTTGGTTAAAATGATGTTTAGGTTTTCAAGAATGAAGAGTCGAATGAATTCCATTTATAGATGGAAATCACCCTATTCTACATCCTAACTCCTAAAGAAACTAACTAAGGTTCTTAAGTATCTTAATTAGCCCATTTGAATTTGTGTAATTCATTTGATTTATTTGATTTGATTTGGAATTTAGAATTTAAGTTTGTTTAAGTATTTGATTGATTGATTGTGACTTAGATATTTTGGTTTAATTACATCTTGATAATTCAATATCCTTGATCTATAATGAAGTTTAAGTTTATTTAAATTCATGTGTTTTTGATTGATTAATTTTAGATTAGGTGTTTTGGTTTAATTAAATCTTGATAATTCAATATCCTTTTAAATTAATATTTATTTCTTTTCTTTGATTATGGTTATGTGACTTGACTTTATGTTTATTTGATTTGATTATGGTTCATTCATTTGTAGTTTGATCAGATTAGACTAATTAAGATTCTATTTTGATTTTAATTGAGTTTGACTCCTTGTAATTAGGATTTTATCTTTTAATCTCATCCATTTGTCATGTTTATCAAAGTTTGGTTTGCATTTGGATTTCATACATTGGATAGTTAATTAGTTTATCTTATTTAAGTAGGTTGAATGAGATTTGATTTGATTGCATATTAAATTGATGAGAGTCTTTCTTAATTTAATTTAATTTCATTTAATTTGATTTGACTAGAGTTATTAGTCTATGGCTTTGCTTAGATTCAATATGATTATGTAATTAGTTTAATTAAGAAGTGTATTTATGTTAATTAAAAAGATTTATTTAATTTTCAATTTGATTTCATATTTGTTTAGATCAATGATGTAATTAATGACATAATAATTTAAGTTTAATTTAGGTTTTGATTAGTATTTAATTACATTTGATTATGTTCAAATTTATGTTTAATTAAGCTTAAGTTTAATATGATTAATTTGATGAACTTAATTAGCTTGTTTAAGAGGGGTGATCAATTATTAAATTAAGTACAAATTTGTTTAATTTTTTTTTTAATTTGATTTCATATTTATTTAGGTTAATGATGTGATTAATGACTTAATGATTTAAGTTTAAATTAAGAATTGATTGGTATTTAATTGCATTTATGTTTGATTAAGTTTAAGTTTAATATGATTAATTTGATTGACTTTAATTAGTTTACTTAAGATGTGTAATCAAATTAATTAGTAGATTAATTAAGAGTTTGATTTGAATTAATTTTAATCTGATTTATAAAGTTAATTTGGTTTATTAAGATGGTGGATTAATTTATCAAGTTTTCATTAATTAGTTGTTTATTCAGTTGGATTAGCTTAAGGGTATATAGTTTAATTAAGGAGTGTGTTTAAGTTAATTATTAAATTAAATAAAGATTTATTTAAATTTAAATTTAGTTTTATATTTATTTGGATTAATGATGTAATTAATGATTTAATGATTTATATTTAATTTAGGATTTGATTAGTATTTAATTGCATTTATGTTTGATTAAGCTTAGGTTTAATATGATTAGTCTGATTAACTTAATTATCTTACTTGAGGGGTTTGATTAATCATTAATTTTAATTAGGCTTTGATTTAAACATAATTTTAGAGTTAGCTTTAATGTAACTTATTTAAATTAATTTGATTAATTAATATGATGGATTAATTCATTAAGTTTGCATTAATTAGATGTTTAATTAATTAAGTTTGATTAAGGGTAATTAAATTTTTAAATCATTAGATTAATTAAGAGTTTGTTTAATTAAAGATTAATGACTTAATTTCCCACATGTGAGTGATTTGATTTAGTTAAGTGTTTTCCTTAAGTTTGATTTGATTAAAGGATTATTGTTATTACCATCATTGTTATCAAGTAAATTAATTGTTTATTTCATTTCAATAGAGTTTGATTATTTATGATTAGAGTTTTATTTGATTTGATTCATTTATTATGTTTGTTTGATTTCATTAACATGTTTGATTTAGTTATTAGGTTGAAATATTTAATGGTTAATTAATTATCTTATTCCAAATGGATGTGATTTAATCATTTCTTAATTAAGTTTACTTTAACTTTATTTCATTTAATTCCATTAGCATTAAATGATTTGTTGAATGTGTTTATTAATCAATTTGAATTTTTTAGTTTATTTAATGATTAATTAGTTTCAGTATATTTATACTCATTAAGGGTTTTCATATAATTAAGGTTCCATGCTTAGTGTAGGTTTAGTTATACTAGTTTGACCCATACTAAAGTTTCCTAGATTTGTTTATTTTAAGTTTGATTTAAGATTTAATCATTTAATTGAGTTTTATTAACTTAAATATGTTTAATCATATTTAATTTAATTTCCTCTAAGGATGATATTTTCTTATTTGAGGTTTGATTAAAGATTGCTTAAGTGCTATTTTATTTTTGATTTTTGATTTGATATTTAAATTATTTTTAGATTATGTTTTAATTAACTCCTTAATTGATTAAACTTTAATTTGAAGTGTTTGTTTGGGGTTCATTAGGATTCAAAAAATCACATTATTTTCTTGAGAGTCCTAGATGCCAATTGAAGTGATTTAAGCTATTGTGAAGAGTTCTGTAAATTTCTGAATTTTTTATTTAATTTATTTTATTAAAATAGATAATCTAAACTTCAAAATTTAATTTCTCCCAATCAAAAAGTTTTTTTACTTGAAATTTTAAGGGTATAACTTTAGTTTCAATTCTTAAAAATTTCAACTTAATCTGACATATAATTTTGGTTTAATTAATGAAATATAATTTTCACTAAAACTCAAATTAAGCTCAAAATACTTAATGAATTTTGGGAATTTTATGTTTGTTGGATTTATCTCAGAAAGGTGAATCCAACGAGCCATTGTTTGCAATTTTTGGCTAAGTATTTTATTTTCTATAAATTTTTGAAATTTTAGTTGATTTAAATTAATTTATTTTAAATAAAAAGAAAATATCCGCGGCGCTGACGTCAGTCGTTGGGAGGGAAGACCGGTCAACGTACAGAGAGCGACTCGCTGCTTGGTTTGGACCATCCGATCTTAGATCAGAGGTCCAAATCATATCGCGTGATCCAGAGGCCAGGATGGTGCGATCAGCGCACGATCTGAGCCGTCCGATCGCGCGAACCATGTGATTAGACAGTCCAGATCGCATCAGGCAATCCAAAGGCTTAGATCGCGTGATCCAAGCCGTTCAATTTCGTGAACCGTGGGATCAGACGATGGTTGTAGCCCTGCCGGTGATGAACTGTATTTTCAGGCTTTTTTAAGAGAAAAATGGGATTGCTAAGTGAAAACTTGTCCAAATAGACCCATTTTTACGTCGATTCGTACAAAAAAAAAATTCTATTTTCTAATTGGGATGATTTAAAATAAAAACACGGGATTATCTAGGGGAAATTTCTAAAATCGCAACACAAAATGCTAGAAATGCTAAGTTCGGCTAAAGTTTGGTGAAATTTACCTCGCTAGGGATGGTTTTCGACGACGGTGAAGATCCGAGAGAACTCTAGGTATGTGAGGAAGCTTTGGAATGATTTTTAACCCTTGCTTCCCTTCGAAATGTCTTCTTTGCCGATATTTACCGCTGCCTCGCTGGAAAAGCAACTTTTTTTTTTGAGCTCAAAAATGGCTCAAAGAGGTGGGGGATGGGTTCCTTTATGCTTTGGGGAGCTTTTAGGGGCTAAATGGTAAGGAAGAGATCTAAAGCCTCATCTCCCCCTCCTTTTATAATGGCCCAAAATCCATTCTTTTTTGAATTTTTTGGCTCCAAATTGATTGCCATCTTGCTTAGGGTGGTTGGGATGGATAATGGATTGATTGAGGACTTTGAATTTTTGCTCCAAAGTCATCTCTTGATGCCATATGATCAGCTCAATTTAATACAAATGTTGGGGAGGAGTTAAGTGCATGTGATGTGGGAGAATTAAATAAGGTTGGGTGGAATCCTATGTGAGGGAGGATCCATGAGGGATTTAATTGGGTTGGGTTGATTTTGGGCTGATCTTAAATAGGTTTGGGTCGAGTTTGATCAGCCCCCAATGGGTCTTGAGTTGGTTTCAAGGGATTTGGCTTAATTTGGGTCAAATGGGTCATATTGGGTCAAATTGACCAATTTGACCAAAATTGGCCAAATTAGCTTGGGTCGTGGGTTGATTCATGTTCAATTGACTAATTGAAGATGAATGTGGTCTTTGGTTTAAATTAATTTAGATTTAGGCCAAATTGACCCTTTAGGCCTAATGGCTCAATTGGGCTCGATTGATCAAATTGGGTTTAATTATGGCTTTGGCCAAATTTAATAATCAATTTGGAATGAACTTGAGCCATTGGTTGCAATCAATTTAGGTTAGATCATGATTTGACCCGATTTAGTCCTTTAGGCCAATTTGGGTCAACTTAGATCAAATGGCCAATTGGGCTTGGTTTGGCTAAATTGGTGGTCAAGTCATATTTAAATATTGACTTTGGGTTTATTCAATTCATTGGTTTCAATTAATTTAGTGTAGGATGATTTTTGACTAGTTTTGGTTTATTTGGGCTAAGGGTTGACTTGGTTTGACCCAATTGATTGCAATTGATCATCCTAGGGTGATCAATCATGGTGGAAGGTTCTAGTGAGCTTGGTTCAATCCAATTTGGGTTGGATTAGAAGTTGGCTTAAATGGGTCCTTTAGGTCACTTTGGGTCAAGTGGACCTAAGTAGGTCAATTGGTTTGATATTGGTTTGATTCGAGTTTAGTTGAATGTATATATGAGCCCTAGATTGAAATATAAATTTAACAACAATCAATTTGGAGTCCAATAGGTTTTGGCTCAATTGAAAGTTTTAAGTCAAAAGGGCTAAGTTAGGCTTGACTTGGGTTGACTTGAATTTGGTTTGATGATTGTAGGTTTTATTAATATTTAGGTAGATAATTGAATGAATGATTGATTCAAGAGAAAATTCATTGGTTTTGAGTTGATCTAGATAGAATTTGGCTAAGTCCAAAGAATTGGCTTAAAGGGTTTAGATTGAGTTTGGATTTGATTTTTGATGTAGTTTTGGTCATTTGAATTTGGGTTTCAATTATATTTGTGAATATGAATGAAAGAATAATTGATTTATTAAGAGATCAATTGAGTTTGATTTGATCTAAAGGGAGTTTTCGGCTAAGCTTATGAATGTTCATGAAGGGTTTTAGGATTTGAATTTGATTTTGGGTTTCAATCATTTGGAGTAAAATTTGAAATTAGATTCAGAAATTGAATTTGAATTTGAGATTTAGTTTGAGAATTGAATTTGGGTTTGATTTGAGAAAGCGTATCTAGATTAGGTTTAGGCTTTGGGATAGGTAATTTTCTTAAGCCCTAAGGTATAGCCTAATCTTTTGATTAATACTTTTAAGTCTCTAGGCTTAGGTTAAGTGTTCACCTACTCACTAGAAGTGCCTTATGACTAAGTAGTTCTTAGTGTCTAGAAGAGTCCTAAGTCTAAGAAGAGGAGGTTAAGAGTTCACTCCAAAAGTGAGGTCAATAGCCATTTGGATTTGGCCATCTGGATTTATATTTCATTTATATTTGTGAATATAAATGAAGATATAAATGATTCATGAGAAAATAACTTGCGTTTGGAGTGATTTGGATGCAAATTTGACCAAATTGAGGGATGTAGGTCAAAAGGGCTTAAATAGGGAATTGATTTGGTTTGGTTTAGTTTGATTTGATTTGAATGATTTGAATTTGAATTTCATTTATATTTATGAATATAAATGAAGGAATGATTGATTTATAAAGAAATCAATCAAATTTGATTTGGTTTGCAGGAGGTTTTGGCTAAGAATATTAAGATGGTTCATATGGCTTAAGAAGGGGTTTTGAAGTTTTAATTCAATCACAGGTTTCAATCATTTAGAGTTGGATTTGATTTATAAATTTGGATGGGATTTGATTTGAGATTGGATTTATGATCTTGAGAAAATCAATTGAATTGGGATTGATTTGAATTTGGTTAAGGCTAAGTCCATAAGATAAAATCAAAGGGCTTAGGAAAGAATTTGAAATTTGAGTTTAATCATGGGTTTCAATCATTTGTACTCGGACTGGATTTGGAATTTTGGTTGGGATTTGATTTGAAATTGAATTTGATATTTGAGAAAATCAATTAAATTAGGGTTGGTTTGAATTTGGTTAATGCTAAGTCCATGAGATAAAATCAATTGGCTTAGGAAAGGTTTTAGAATTTGAATTTAATCATGGATTTCAATCATTTGATTTGGGACTGGATTTATGATCTTAGAATTGAATTTGAGGTTTTGTTTGTAAGAAAGATGCAAGGATTGGGTTTAAGGCTATAGGGTAGGCAAGTCTTTCTAAATCCCTAAGGCATAACCTCTTTCTATGGCTAACCCTTCTAAGTCTCTAGGCTTAGGTTAAGTGTTCACCTAATCATTAGAAGTGTCTTAAGACTAAGGAACTCTTAGTGATGTAGAACATCATGAGGATCCAAAAATTAGAGCTCAAGATCTATTTATAAGATCTCAAGCTAAAGCCCAAGAAAATTTAAGAAAGAAGAAGGCTTAGCCCATTAGTCTGCTAAGGCCCATTTTATGATTTCATCTTTTTTCATTTATGTAATTTTTAATTTTCTTCTAGAAACTCTATGTTTGAAATTTTACATTTAAAAATTCAAAGCATGACATGTGAGGTGGTTGAATCCACATAAAATAATAGCATGTGAAATGGGTGGATGGCATAAAATAATGAGGCAATTTAATATTTCACATTAATGTAGCCACCCGCCTTTCCCTCCATATTTTGAATTCTTTTCTTTTGAAAGATGCTTGTAATGGCTATAAATATCCCCTCTTATGAGAATGAAGGAGATATTTTGGTAATTATAAATTATTGAGTTATTCTTGTGGTTTGAGAGCTTGGTGGCCAAACCTTGGCAATCTTTGGTGGGAGCGCTAGTTATCTAACATATCTTCTTCTATCATCTCCAATACTTACGTTCTCTCAATCTCATCAAAAGAAAGAATGTCTACCTCCATCAAATTTGGTATCAGAGCAAAGCATGGAAGGAGAAAATTTGGTCAAAAGTTTGCTTCAACAAAGAGAGCATCTCAAGTGTTGGACTTGTCTTCAAACTTGTGAGGTTAATTAATTTTCTTTTATATGATAGTTTAAATACATATTAGTAGCTTGGAAAGATATATATTGCTTGCAAGTTTATGATGATAACATAAAATTTCAATTAGTAAGCTCAATTATATATTTTAGTCATTTTCCAATTGTGTGAACTAGTGCACCCCCAAACCCCTCCTAAAAAGAAAGAAAAAAAAATTAAGAGAGCAACTTAGTGAGGTAGTGCTTCACCCTAAAAACAACCTAGTCATTAGTGGAAATCAAAATCTAATTACTTGATTTATTATCTTTGTTATTTTTGATGGATAATTTTAGAAGTTTCTTTGATTAACTTATGATAACTTGCTTTCTTAAGAAAAAAAAAGAGACTTGATAAATTTGAGCATTTTTTTCATTGCATTAAAAAAAATGCATGCTTAATAATATAAGTGTGTTAAACTGGTGACTTTGGAAGCTAAATAGAACTTTGTCAAAAAGACCTAAACTGCCTAAGGAGAGCTTGAGATTTAAGTGATCTTGTACCCCCTCCTCACCTAGAAGTTCTCTTAGCCTAAAATTTAACTTTGATTGCGCAATTATATTATACTTCTTTTTTTTCATTTTTTTCATTGGTCCCTTTTTATATATCTTTTTCTTTTTTCCTTGAAAAAAAATCTCATAGCACCAAAATTTATCTCTCAAGATCAAGTTGAAAATTTGACTAGATTAGTTGATGCCTTATATCTTAGGATCCAAGACAATGAATTAAAAACTCAACAAATATTAGAAGAAAGCTAGAATCAAATGCAAGAACTTAAATAGTAAATGCAAACTCTTATAGCGTATCTACAAAATAATAGAGTACCAACTCCTCCTCCAATACCTGCTTAGACTATGCTAATAGGGATAGATGAAGAAGATTCATATCCAAACCATAGATAAAATCAACCACTTAGAAGAACATCAATTGTTAGAAATGGTGGAAGGGGAGAAAATTATTTTAAGACTATAGAAGACTCTAATGATCCATCTCAAAGAGTTAAAGTAGAAGCCCCAACTTATGATGGTATACATGACCTAAATAAATTTCTCGATTGGTTAGTTAAAATGGATGACTTCTTTGATTGGTATAAAATGGATGATTACCAAAGTGTTACTTTTGTTAAAATGAAACTGATCAGGTATGCTAAAATTTATTGGACAAATACTTTAGCTAAAGAACAAAGATTAGGAAGGACAAACCTCACTTGGATAGAAATGAAAGAAATGTTAAGAGCAAAGTACTGTCCTAGGCATCATGATAAGAAGTTGCATAGTCAATTATTAACTTTGAGACAAGGTAATTATCTTGTAATTGAATACTTGAATACTTTTGAAGATCTAGTTTCTAGAACTGATTGTGCTGATAATGATTGTCAATTAACCAATAAATTTATTATTGGATTTAGGACTGACATTAGAAATGAAGTTGAATTATTTAACCCACAATCTTTAGAGGAAGCATTTCATTATGCATTATTGGTTGAAAAATAAAAATAATCTGCCTCCCTCTCTAAAACTAAAAGTCAGGTACCTTCCATTTCATCCCATAGATTTATTATTAGACCCGCCCATCCAAATGGCCCAACCCCTTTGCCTAAAACTTCAATTGAAGGGAGCTCTAAGAATACTAGGGAAGTAATATGTTTTAAATGTCATAAAAAGGGTCATATGAAAAATCATTGTGAAGCTCAAATCTTATTATTAGAAGAAGTTGAAAATCCAATAGATGATAATCTAGAAGAAGTTTATGATGACACCCCATTATCTGATGAAGAATTGGAATTAATTGATGACCCTCATGTTAATATGATGAGATGTCTTATTGTAACTAAAAATGCGGCAGAAGATTGGAGGAGAAATTATATTTTTAGTATGTATGTTTTGTGTAATGAAAAGAGATGTAGGTTAGTTATAGATGGAGGGAGTGCTATGAATGTCATTTCAACACACATCATAACTCGAGCCAACCTAAAATCTGAACCTCACCTTGAACCATTTCATGTTAGTTCGGTAAATCATACATCTCTTCCAATCACCAATCAGTGTTTAGTTCCTATTAAAATAGGAAGCTATGAGGATCAAATTTGGTGTGATGTTCTCCTAATGGACATTGCTCATATTCTCTTAGGATGACCTTGGCTATATGATATGAATGTTATTCACTATGGTAGGGAAAATACTTATGCTTTTAAACATAATAATAAGACTATTAAACCCCTAACAATAAAGCCAGTAAAAAACACCCTCCATAACACCACACAAAATAACTTTTGACTTGCAACCTAAGCTTATATTGAAGAAAAATGACAAACTTCAATTAATTATCATAGAAAATCCTACTATTAGGCCTAATACTATCATTTATGATTCTTACTTTAAAACATCTACTCTTCCTTCTATGACCCCAAAGATAGAAATAATAGGTTTTGGAGCTTTACAAAAAGGATTTTTTGATCCATGTCTTCTTCATATATTGCATGTAAAAGAAGTCATACTAGACTCTAATGAGACTCACATACCTGCTGTGGTCTCTTCTCTTATTTTTGATTTTAAAGATTTTGCACCCGATGAGCTTCCTGATGAGCTAACTCCTCTAAGAGACATTCAACATGCTATTGAGTTCTTACCCGATTCTCAACTTCCTAATCTTCCACATTATAGGATTAACTCTACTGAGCATGTTGAGATTAAATGACAAGTTGAGGAATTATTAAAAAAGGGTTTTATTCAAGAGAGTCTTAGCCCTTATTCAGTCCCAGCATTATTAACTCCAAAGAAACATGAAACATGATGAATGTGTATTGATAGTCAAGCAATAAATAAAATTACTATCAAATATAGGTTTGCTATTCCCTGATTAGATGATATGTTAGATTTAATCTCAGGAGTAAATTTTTTTTTTTAAATATTGATCTAAAAAGTGGATATCATCAAATTGGATTAGATGTGAGATGAGTGGAAGATGACTTTTAAGACTCGATGGACTTTATGAATGACTTGTCATGCCCTTTGGACTTTCAAATGCTCCTAGCACATTTATGAGATTAATGAATATTATTCTTAAACCATATATAGGTAAATTTTTGGTGGTGTATTTTGATGATATTTTGATTTTTAGTCTAAGTGAAAATGAACGTCTATAATACCTACAAAAAGTCTTTGAACTACTCAGATAAGAGAAATTATACATTAATTTTAAAAAGTATTTCTTTTTGCAAGCTGAGGTAATCTTTTTAGGCTTTATGGTTTACCCACTACTGGACTTAAACCTGATCCTTCTAAAGTGAAAGTAATCTTAGAATGGCCATCACCTAAAAGTTTTTCTAAAGTTAGAAGCTTCTATGGTTTAGCCACTTTTTATCAGAGATTTATCAAGAATTTTAGTACCATTGTTGCTCTGATAACTAATATACTAAAATTAGATAAATTTTGTTGGACTCCTAATACAAAAAAGGCTTTAGAGGAAATTAAACTTCTTATCACTTCTACAATAATTGTTAGGCTTCCTGATGTTTCTAAAGCCTTTGAAGTGACATATGATGCTTCAGGAATTGGGATAGGTGGAATTTTAAGTCAAGAGAATCATCCTATAATATTCTTTAGTGAAAAGTTAATGAAGCCAAACAACGATATTCCACTTACGATAGAGAGTTTTATGTTGTAATTCAATCCTTAAGGCATTGGTGACACTATCTCTTACATAGAGAATTTATACTTAATTCTAATCATCATGCTTTAAAATTCATTAATACTCATTGAAAATTAAGTCATAGGCATGGAAAATGGGTTGAATTTTTACAAGACTACTCTTTTGTTCTAAAGCATAAGCCTGGAATCGAGAATAAACCTGCTAATGCTTTATCTAGGGTAAACCTAATGATTTTCTCTTTAGAATTGAGAATCCTAGGATTTGATAGAATTAAAGATGATTATATTATGTGCCCTAACTTTCACCTAATTTATCTTGAACACCTAGATAAACCAATAACTTTACAAGGGACATTCTTGATAACAAATGGATATTTGTATAAAGGAAAATAATTATGCATTCCTCAATATTCTCTTAGAGAACTCCTTATTTCTGAGCTACATGTTGGGCGTGTAGCTGGTCATTTTGGAAAGGATAAGATCATATGTTTAGTAGAAAATAGATTTTATTGGCCTTTATTAAAATGAGATGTTCAAAAATTAGTGGCTCAATGTTTAATTTATAAACAGGCTAAAACTATCAAATAAGGTCTGGACAATATACTGCCTTACCTGTTCCTTATAGGCCTTGGGAAGACCTATCAATGGATTTTATTCTAAGATTACCTAGGACAGCTCGAGGACATGATAATATTTTTGTTGTAGTGGATAGGTTCTCAAAAATGGCTCATTTCTTTTTCAAAAACAAATGAAGCTTCTTATATAACTAAATTATTTTTTTAAGAAAATAGTGCGACTCAATGGTCTCCCTTTAATTATTGTTTCTGATAGAGATGTTAAGTTTGTCTCATATTTTTGGAAAAACATTATGAAAATTATTAGGCACTAAATTAAAAATTTTCTTCTGCCTTTCACCCATAAATTAATGGACAAACTGAAGTAGTTAATCATACCTTAGGAAATTTGCTTAGATGTTAGGTCAAAGTTTAGGAAATTGGGATTTACATTTACTAACCTCAGAATTTTCCTATAATAGTACTATATCTAGAACAAAAAAAATCACCATTTGAGATAGTCTATGATCAAAACCCACGACGACCAATAGATGTAGCAAACCTACCATCTCATGTATTTTATGATGCAGCATTCTCATTTGCTAAAGATTTTCAAAGCCTCCATGATGATATAAGAAAGCAAATTACTATATAAGCAATAAAAACTATGCTTCTAAGACAAATCATAATCGTTCAATGAAAGAATATAAAGAGATTATGTATTAATTTGCATTCGGCTTGAGCGTTATCAAACCACTAGATATAAGAAATTACATGCACGAGCTTATGGTCCATTTAAAATTTTTAAGAAAATTGGAACTAATGCTTATCACCTTAATTTGCCTGCTGATATGCTCATTCATCCAGTTATTAATATTGAAGATATTCTATCATTTGAAGGAATTAGAAAACCTCCACTTATTCAGTCTAACTTTTTAGTAAGAGATATACCACCGTACTTGCAGAAGCCCTTCTCCTTTGAAGTTGACTATATTATCACTGAGGAATCATCCATTAATCTAGCTTTTGAACATTATTTTCTAGTTCGTTGGAAGAATACACATGGTCAATCTGCATCGATTTGGAGACTTTAGCCCCACAGTAGAAGACTTCTTAGATTTCAACTCTGAGCAGTTCAATTGAGCCTGTGGAGTTTATGTAGAACATCATGAGGATCTAAAAATTAGAGCTCAAGGTCCATTTACAAGATCTCAAGCTAAAGCCCAAGAAAATTCAAGAAAGAAGAAGGCTTAGCCCATTAGCCTGCTAAAGCCCTTTTTATGATTTCATCTTTTTTATTTATATAATTTTTAATTTTCTTATAGAAACTCCATGTTTGAAATTTTGTATTTAAAAATTCAAAGAATGACATATGAGGTTATTGAATCCACTTAAAATAATAGCATATGAAATGGGTGGATGACATAAAATAATGAGGCAATTTAATACTTCATATTAATGTGGCCACCCACCTTTCCCACCATATTTTGAATTCTTTTCTTTTGAAAGATGCTTGTAATGGCTATAAATAGCCCCTCTTACTAGAATGAAGAAGATCTTTTGGCAATTACAAATTATTGAGTTATTCTTGTGATTTGAGAGCTTGGTGGCCAAACCTTGGCAATCTTTGGTGGGAGCACTAGTTATTCAACATTTCTTCTTCCCTCACATCCAATACCTACATTCTCTCAATCTCATCAAAAGAAAGAACACCCACCTCCATCACTTAGTGTATACAAGAGTCATAGATCTATAATGAGAAAGTTGAGAGCTCACTCCCAAAAGTGAGGTCAACAAAGGGCGCCCAATAGGTGTGGTGTAACTGACTAGGAGCACCGCACATTTTGGTGTTTACTAAGATGATCAATAATGTCCAAAGGATTGCAATCACTAAACCTGAGATGTAGACAGAATCAAGATCTTAGTGCAACACAACTTAACTCATGCCAAGGCCATAAGAGAGGAAGGAAGGATCCACTGAGGGATCAAGCATGTGAACCTTCCACTAGGGAAGCAGGTTCAGGTTATCCATAGAGGATAAATGGTGAGTTTGATAAGGTTCAGCAAGAAAAGATCTACTGGGGATGAGTGCATGAACCTTCCACTAGGGAAGTAGGTTCATATCATCCGCTAGGGATAAAGATTTGATTAGGTTTGATTTAGTGAGGGGTCTACTGGGGAGAGGATATGATTCACACCTCACTGGGGAAGAAATTGGTTTAATTTGATCAACAGGGCATCCACTAGGAATGAGAATTTAATTTGATTTGTGATGGATTATGGTTTAAGGCTCCACTAAGGAGATGATATGATCTGGCTTCGAGGGCACATATGCTAGATATATGAGTTCAGATCTGCTGAGGATAAGGTAAATTAAAATTTGGACTCCCCCGAAGGGAGGATGATGAATCAGATAAAATGGACCCTGTTGGTGTGCGATGGATATACTAAGAAGTGGCTAATATCAGCCTATACCTATCTTAGATTTACAATTATAAAAGGACAGTCTACCGGCCAACAGGTAGAGCTATCCAACTTAAGGGATGCATTTCAGTGTGCAATGGTCGAGTTAGGAAGAAAGTTTGTAAGCTTACAACTTCCTAAATGAGGAACCACTAGAGTGATCAGTTGATAGCACAACAAATTGAACCCGACCTAAGGCGACTATTTGAGCAAATGTCGCTATGGACTCACATTAACTCAAGAATAGTTAGAATCAATTTTATTTAAAATTTAAGATGGACCCTGTCAGTGTGCGATCGATCTACTAAGAAGGGCCAAGATTAGCCTAGTCCTGTCCTAGATTTACAAATCCAAAGGGATAGTCTACTGGCCATGAGGTAGAGCTAACCAACCTAAGGGGTGCCCTTCGGTGTGCACTAGTCAAGTTAGGAAGGAAGCATATTAACTTACAACTTCCTAAATAAAGAACCACTGGGGTGATCGGTTGTTAGCATTAAGGTTGCCCATCAGTGTGCAATGATCATGCTAGAAAGAATGTGTAATAGACTTATATCTTCCAAAGCAAGGATGATCGTCGGGGTGACTCATTGGTGGCTGTGGAGAAAAATTCTTATATGAGTCACCTTCCAAATCTATGGGGAGAAAGGAAAGAGGCAACTTTATAGAAATTCATCTTTTTAATATGCCACGTAGATCCGTAGATGTACTTATTCAGGTGATCAAGTACGTCATTAAGGAAATAGTGTACTATCTTGAAAGATAGAAGTCACTACCCTTTAATGGACCTAATCACCTCAATAAGGACTCCTAAGGATGATGGGTCTACATGTGTACCAGAGATTCTTCCTGTACTTTACATGAAAAAGTAAAATAGGGTTTATTTTAAATCGAGTTCATTAAGTTCTCTACAGGGGCAAGCCCCCATAGTTAATTACATCCTAAGAAATGGGGATTCCTTAAGAAAACTCTGGATTAAGGTAAATGATTGTCATCTTTGAAGATTTCAATAGGAAGGACTATCAATCGATTGGTTTATTTTTGAAAGATCAAATGAGATTAATCAAAAGAGGGAATTATTATCAAAGCCAAAATATAAGGTAAGTAGGAGATGCCCACGATGTTAGGAAACCTAGTAAGCATCTCAAACTACCTTGTAGTTGGGCTTTACACTTCTAAAATTGATTTAGTTTATTTAAGTTACATTTTTCATTAGAAATTTAGGACTTATGATTCTTTAACATAAGATTAAGGAAATGCCTAAGAAACAAGTCATTAAGCTTATGGCCCACAAATGGGAGAAGCAATCTCAGAACCTAAATCTATGGAGCTTTGGTGAGAGCCAAAAGTATAACCTAAATCTAAGGTCAAAATGGATAATTAGTTTGCTTTGACAAGAGGACAAATAACCTGACAGCTTGGACTTACAACCACCTGGGGGTGGCCACCAACTAACTCCTCCTATGATTTTAACTATATGTAGGCAAGTCTTTATGCTTATGCAAGATAGCTAGGATGTTATTTATTTAGAAAGAGACTAGGTCCTTAAACTCACCCCCTAAAGAGACTAGATCATGTAAAGGGACATGCTTCAAATGACCTAAATCTAATACAATTCAAAATTCATTTTATTTTTTATTTTGAACAA
Organism: Cymbidium sinense; assembly: GCA_021442155.1. Taxonomy (NCBI): domain Eukaryota; kingdom Viridiplantae; phylum Streptophyta; class Magnoliopsida; order Asparagales; family Orchidaceae; genus Cymbidium; species Cymbidium sinense. Next base: position 136,066,964 of record CM038216.1, read on the forward strand.
TTATTTTGACTCAAGCTAATAGGATTCATATGACTAATGCATGAGAAAGAAAGTTTTTGGCCAAAATTAGCGAGAAGGAGGAGGTGAGTTTCCACCATGGCTCTCAAAGGTCAAGCCAAGTTTCTCTGGCAAAGGTGGAAGCCCTCCAATCAAGAGTAAAATAAGATGCATTTGTACATGATATTATAAAGAAATACTCATCCACCTAAGGGGTTGTTAATTCTTTCATCTTGATTTTAAACCTGAGCTTTAGGTGAGGTTATGAGTTGTTTAATTTTTATTTTGAGTTGTTAAGTTGAATAAAAGATTTATTTTTTTCTAAAGAGCCTAATCCACATCCAAGCCATACATAAAGCAAGGAAGAAACAAGGAAAAGCATGCCACTTAATGCAAAAGCTAAGCAAATCATCATTCAATTTATAAAGCTATTTATGAAAAGAATAAAAGACCATTGTGGTCGGAAACCACCACACAAACCTGAAAAAATAAAATGTGGGTAGCCGAGCTCTACCCTTATACAATCTGAATTACAAATGAATTAAATTATAATAAACAAGGAATTCATTATTATGGGGGTCTTCAAGCTTCATTTCTTTTTTTCTTCTTTCTTTCTTTTCTTCTTCTTTCTTTTTTGGTTCCTTCTTTTGGATGGTTGGAAGGTAGATGCTCCAAGGCTTCACATGGTACATAAGATAGGATCTTATGACCAATGTTTATCTTAATTCCCATAACAATCATTCCAAAATCATAATTTCACAAATTTATATGAAAAGAAAAAATAAAAATCTAACTAACATTTGCAAAACAAAGGTTAGCTAAAACAAACCACACAAATCCCAAGCATGTATATTAGAGTTATCACCCCACACATGGGTAATTAAGTTCACCTGGCCTATTGGATTATGCTTATGGGTATAAAGCACCTGCAAGCAAAAGTATTTATATATTTTATTTATGATAGCATCCCTTAAGCACAATCTCCTGCAAAAAAGAATAGTTAGACTAAAAGCATCCTACCATTCATTCTATGAGCATACACCCTAACATACAATCTAAAACATATATCATAAAATAAAATAAAACATCAAGCTATGCATCAGCCTAACCTAAGGCTAGAAGTGGTGACTTAGGCTAATGTGTGCGCTTTGAAGGTTTGTGTGGTATGCTTAGCTTTAGGTTCAAATTCTTCTAAGTGTGAAGAAGATGTTCAACTTAGAGGAGGGTTTCATTTAGGTTGTTTAATTATTTTGGGTTGATTTTATTTCATGTTTTGATTTGGATTAATTGGATTATACAATTAATTACTAAGTTATGTAGAGAGGGAAAGAGAAGGAGGCTTCTCTTTCCATCCCTAATCTAAGTAATTTCTAAAGTAGATTCACATTTTAGTTTTGTTTAAGTGAATATTTTGATTAAATATTTTAATTCATCCTAGTTTAGATAAACTCTAAGCAAGCCTATTCAAAAAGAAAGGCATTTTAAGATTAAATAAAATGAATCAAAATTCACATAACACACATTACTTCATTTCTTTCCCAACATATATAACATGCATATGGATGGAACCTAAGAATATGAATACATAGAAATGAGAGTATTTAACACACTTTATGATGCATGCTAAGTAGTCTATTTAAGAAAATTTAGAAGTTGAATATGCATGATTTTTCTTAAGTAAAAAGGGGTTTCCTTATCCAAATTTTTACATACACACATGCAAGTAAGAAAGTCATAAGTGAATACAACGCCAATGTTAACCAGAGGTGTAAGGTATAAGACCTTCTTAGGGCTACTTAAAGCCTCACAACCTCAGGATTGTCGAGACTAATGTACCACTTTCCTTAAATGCAAACATGTGTATAAAAGAAATGAAATGGAAAAGAAGAATGCAAAAGTTGTATTAATGGATTCATTTTTGTTTATACAATTTATACATGCAAATATAGGTAGCCATTTCTAGGTGGTAGCATAAGAATGAATAGGATATAAAAAATTAGGTGAGCATTTGGTCCTTTTCAAATGAACCATATATCTCACCAAATTTCTATTCAAAACTATACCAACATAAGAAACAAAGGAAACCTATATTAAGCATACCTTTATAAACCTCAACATACAAAGTCATAATTAAAATATAAGTAGAATACTTTCAGATTTGGTATTTGATTTATATGTTTTGAAAATAATTTGGATTTATTACTGATAATAACCATTCATATTTCTACTTCAGCCAACACATGCAAATTTGACATAAAGTAAATAATTTCATTTTAAAATTTGAATTTTAAAATTATGAATGCATGAAATCACATGACATACAACTTTAACATGTTGGGGAAAGATTTAAAGCAATGAAAGCATGTAAACAAGTTCACTTCGCTTAAATCCTAAAGACATTCTCATAGAATAAGAAAGTTTAAAATAAATCAAAGTGAATTCAATGTGATTTTTGTTTAGTTTGGAGTTTGATTTAATTTTGAAAAGGTGAGTTGAGTTTGCTGTTCCTAACCCATCCCCACATGTGTTTGATATTTTTGTTTAATTTTTAGATAATTAGATCCATTTTTAAGCATTAATTAGGTTAAGGTATGAATTAAGTAACTTAATTAACCTTTACCTACACAATCTTAGAATAATTAACCAAATAATTATGAGCTAATGAGATAACATAAAACTCACAAGGAATTTAAATTTGTAATGCACCTAATAAGAAAGAAGCCTAATGCAATTTGGCTCACAATTAAAGGTTAATTAAGCTAAGGGGATTAGCTTAAGTGATTTCAAAACACCCTTTCATACTTATGAATTGGGTTTTGATTTTCTTAATTAAACTTAGGCTATTGAATACCTAAGCATCTACCCAAAGTAGATTAATTAAGTTCTGAAACTTTTTAGAATTTTTAGAAATTAATTAAGGGGATAATTAATGAATTAAACCTTAATTAAGAGAGGATTAAGGAGAGAAAATGGGGGTTTAAAGAATAGCTTAGGGAAAATGCCCCAAAATTATTCCATAAACTTTATAGTTACTGGATCTAACCTTAATCAACCCTAGTCATGGATTAAATTTACTAATTATACCTTAATTATGCTTAATTACATATAGAGGGTAATTAAGAAATCCATATGCAATTTTTCTAATCAAGCCTTCAATAAATCCCAAGAAAATTAGGGGAGGCAGAAGTCATCCCCTAAAATATACCCAAGAAATTTGGCATTAATCAAAAGCTTAATTAAAAAATAATTAGCAAAATTAATTTTCCAAGAAAACCTAAAATCAGAGAAAATTATAATTCAAAACCCATTGAAATTAATTTTAAAATATTCTAGGTTGAATTATTTTTCCATAAGATTTAATTTCATATTTTTCTAAATTTTTTAGAGGGAGTTATAAATTTTAGAAGATCCCTAGGTTAATTAGAATTAATTAAAACATTTTAACTAACCCTACTATTCACGGCGCGACGCGTGGCGACGGCGATCAACACACTTTACACATATCGTGCCGTGAGGGATTCACTTAACTTGTCAAATCTAAAATGGCAGATAGCGGCAGATGCGATTTGATCTCTACTGTCCGATCAAAGATCAGATAGCCAGAGATCTCCCCACGGTTTTAAAATGGATAAGGGATTTCTAAACGTGGGAAATTATCTCGGTCATCCACCCAAAATGTGTGGATGGACGACTGAGATCTCCCAAGTTCTTTCTCTTGATCAATAGAGATCGTCCATGATCAAGGGGAAGATTCGAGCTTGATTGAGCTCAGATTCAAACCAAACTCAACCCACACCATCTAAAGCTAAAGAGTGGCACATCCAACAGTCAAAAATTCATGAGATTAAAATTTCTTTCATAAAGCTCCACACCACATTAAGTTTAATGGTCGAAAAATCCCATTCCTCGTCGGAGGTGATCACCGACGCTCGATTCTCTTGGAGAAGCTTTGTCTAGTTGAGACGAAGCCTTGCTGAAGTTTTGAGCACTTGAGGTTGAGTAGATTGGTATATGGACCATCTCCTCCTTAGCTAGCTTGTGGCTTTGATCGAGCTAGGTCTCCCCTTACCTTTGGAACTTTAAAGAGAGCTTGGGTGCACTCGACTTGCCTCTTTGATGGATTATACAAAAGCAATTGCAGTGAAATTGAGTGAAGAGGAAGTTGGCTCTTCAATAGACCTCCCCTATTTTCAAACTCTAAAAACTAAGAAATTGAGTTTTAAAATCCTCTCTAAGGCTTTCTATAAGTTCCTTAGCTTCAATTGACAGAGGGGGCGTTATAATTGAAATGAATTAGGGGGGTGGGGGTGGTATATCTCCCCCTTGATGGATCGGATGGCCGTCCATCCACTTGCTATTTTTGATCAATGGAGCTTAGGCAGTGGGTTGTTTGATCAATTATCAATGTGCACATGGTCCGTTTGAGCCAAGGAGTGGATTTCCAACCTTCCATGTGCTTGAATTTGAGTGGGAGATGGGTTTTGAATTTGGAGTTTTGACCCATGGGGTTGAGTTTGGTCTAGGGACCAATTGGGCTGACCCAAACCCATTGGGTTGGGTGCACTGCTCTTCACTAGGTCCCCTTAAGCTACTAAGAAAGCCTTAAGTGGATATGAAGAGGGTATGACCAAATTACCCATAGATTAAGCCAAAATTTGTTCTATGGCCTAGGGATAGAACAATCATTTTTCTAATTTTTTACTTTGGTATGTTGGGTATGCGGAGAAACTAGGTTTGGCCAAGTTTCATGAGATTTGGAATTCATTTGATAGGGTTTTGCTCATGTTGATCTATTTAGGTCAAAATTGGTCAACTTGGGTCAAGTTAGCCAATTGGTCAAATTGGGTCAAACCAAGGGTTGGGTCAAGTTCATATAAAAATTTGAAATGTTTTGGTGGCTTTAGTTTGATTCAATTTGGTATAGTTTTGAATTTGGCTCATATGATTTCATTTAGGTCAAATGGGTCAAGTTACCCTATTTGACCCATTTGACCTATTTGAGGTAGGTCAAGGGTAGTTTTAGGTTAGGTTAGTCATATGGAGTGGATATGTATCTTTGTTTCCAATCAATTTTAGTTAAGTTCAAATTTGGCTCAACATTACCCCTTTAGGTCATGTTGGGTCTAAGGTCAATTGGGTTAGGTTAGTCTAGGCTTTGGTCAAGTTCCACAAGTAATTTAGAATGGACTTGACCCATTGGTTTGGATTAATTTGGCTTAGATCAAGTTTTGACAAATTTTGACCCTTTAGGTCAAAATGGGTCAACTTGGGTCAAGTGAGCAATTGGGCTAGGTTAGGCTCAATTGTTGGCTTGGTCAAGTTCAAACACAAGTCATGAGTGAACTTAGATTAATGGTTTCAATCAATTTGACCTATGGTGGAATTTGGCTATGTAAGGTTTCATTTTGGGCTAAGTGTTGACTTGGTCAACCCTTGGGTTTGACTTGGTTTGACCCATTTTGATTGATTGATCATCCCATGATGATTGTTGTTCATGATGAGAGGCAAATATGAGTTTGGTTCAATCTAGTTTGGTTAGGATTAGAATTTGGCTCATAAGGGTACTTTAGGTCACTTTGGGTCAAGTGAGCTTAAATGGGTCAAATGGCTGGGTCTAAGCTTGATTTAAGCTCGAGTGATCTTGTATATGGACTGATGATTGAGATATAAATCCATTTACTAGTGGTTTGAAGTTAAATGGGTTTTCATCCATTTGACAATTTCATATTCAAAGGAAGAATATGAAGGGGTTTTGGATTTGATTTTTAAACTAGGTTTTGATTGTTTGATTGAAGTTTGGATATATATATCATGATTGTAGGGTTGATCAAATCATGAGAGAAAATCAAGAGTTTGGCTTGATTTAAAATTGATTTGGCTAAATTCAAGATTTTGACTTGAAAGGCTTTGATTGGATTTTGAGTGGATTTGAATTTGATTTTTGGAAATGGTTTTGATTGTTTGAATTTATATTTAATTTATATATGTGAATATAAATGAGAATATAAATTGATCATGAGAAAATTCCAAGGATTTGAAGTGGTTTGATCATGATTTAGGCTAAGTCCATTAAGAAGGATTTAAGGGACTTAGGAAAATTTGGAGTAGGGATTTGAATTTTTTGTTTGGTTTGATTGATTTATATTTATATTTTATTTATATATGTGAATATAAATGAGGATATAAATGAGTTATGAGAAAATCCCATGAATTTGAATTGATTTGATGATGATTTAGGCTAAGTTCATTAATAGAAAATTAATGACTTAAGGAGATTTTAAATTGGGAATTTAATTTTAGGGTTTGATTTGATTGATCTATATTTATATTTCATTTATATATGTGTATATAAATGAGAATATAAATGAGTTTTGAGAAAATCCCATGAGTTTGAACTAGTTTGATTAAGGTTTTGGATAAATCCTTTAATAGAAAATTAAAGGACTTAGGAAAATTTCAAATTGGGAATTTAATTTTTCATTTGATTTGATTGATTTATATTTATATTTCATTTATATATGTGAATATAAATGAGTTTTGAGAAAATCCCATGAGTTTGAAATGGTTTGATCAAGATTTTGGCTAAGTCCATTAATGAAAAATTAAGGACTTAAGGAAAATTTCATGAACTGATTTGGAATTTTGAGTTTGGTTTGATTAGTTGACATTTATATTTCATTTTTATATGTGAATATAGATGAGAATATAAATGTATTATGAGAAAATATTAAAGGTTTGAATTGGTTTTGATTGTAATTTTGGTTAAGTCCTTAAGGGAAGGTTAAGGACTTAGGCAAAATTTGGACTTATGAATTTTGATGGATTTTGATCATGGGCTTCAGTCGTAGATTTCAATCATGGATTTTTAATCATATGGAGTTGATTTGAGTTTGGAGAAAAATATTTAAGATTGATTTGGAGTTTGACTTGGAGGAAGGAAAGTGAGGAATGGTTTAAGCTAAGGGTAGGAAGTTTTCCTAACACCCCTAAGGCATGACCTATTCCTATGGCTAACTCTTCTAAGTCTCTAGGGCTAGGTTGAGTGTCCACCTAATCACTAGATGTGTCTTAAGACTAAGAAACTCTTGGGGAGTCCTATGTCTAAGATGCTGGGGTTGAGAGCTCAGCCTAAAAATGAGGTCAACAGTGGCACAACAAGTAAAACCTGACCTAAGGGCGACTACTGAGAGAGTACCGATCCAGGGACTTATCTCAACTCAAAAGTAGTCAGGCAATTCCTATAGGGAGTTTGGCTAACATTACCCTAAAGATAAGATGCATGCTTGGGAAAAGGTACTGTTGGGGGTTTTTCTCCTGAACCACAAGTGAAGATATATATATATATATATATATATATATATATGTTTTGTTATTATGTTTGCATGGACCCTGTTGGTGTGCGAGGGACCACACTAAGAAGGAGTTCATATTAGCCTAGTCCTATCTTAGATTTACTTGAGCAAAGGAGAATCTGCATATCTGCAAGATAAATTCACCAACCATAGGGATGGCTACCAGGAAAAGGGGACTATCTAATCCCAGAGTAACTAGGGTAGTGTCTAGATGAGGTTGGTAAAGACGTTATCCAAATAGAGTGCCCACAGGGGAGGTGCCGCTAGGGACTTTATCCAGAACCCTACAAAAGAAACCCTATAGGTATTCGGTGGCCAACTCAAGGAGAAAGTATAGCAGCCTTACATCTGCCAAGAGTGGTGTATCCACCGGGTGGGTCACCGTTAGCATGGTGAATACCAACCAACCTATGGCGCCCATCAGTGTGCAATAATCAGTCTAAGAAGAAGGCATGTAGACTTACATCTCCCTAAAGTGGAACTAATTGTCAGGATAGTCTATCTTCGGCTTGATAGGTGCTATCCGACTTAGGGAGACTACCAAGTGGGGAGTACCATGTAAGGACTATACCCAGACTTGAAGTAGTTAGGAGGAAAGGAGCCACTGGGGGACTTACCCTAATCCTCAAATATACTTGACCAAATCAGTGCACGATGGCTAGTTCAAGAAGAAAAGGTGTAGGCTTACATCCTTTTAAATAAAGTCATCATGAGGTAGCTTACCAGTTGCGCAGTATGGCCTACCAAACTAAAAAGGTGCTTATTGGTGTGCAACTGTCAAATCAGGAAAGAAAGCATAACAGACTTACATCTTTCTGAACTAGGGACCACTGGGTGACACACTAGCAATGTAGTTTGTCAGCCCGACTTGGAGTAGCTAATGAGTGAGTGCCATATGGGGATTGCTCCCGCATCAAAATGGCTCGAGATAAAACATTTGTTTTTGTCTGTTTGTCATATATACTCAACCAAGTTAGTTCATGATGGCTAGTTTAAGAAGAAGGCATAGCAGACTTACATACACTTAAATGGAGCCAACATGAGGGTAGCTTACCGACTCCACGTTAAGGTCTATCATGCTAACAAGGTGCTCATCAGTGTGCAACAGTAAAATAAAAAAAAAGCATAGCAGACTTACATCCTCTTGAACAAGGGACCACTAGGATGATACACTAGCAAGGTAGCATGTCAGCCCAACCTAGAGTAGCTAATAAGTGAGTGCCACAGGGGGCTTGCTCCCACATCAAGGTATCTTGAGTTAGAAATATGCATGTGTGTTTGTGTTGTGAGAGAAGGGATATGATGCTGCTTGGGTTGTCTTACACCTAACCTAAACATATCGTGGCGAATTCACAAGCAAAGATATTTCTAAGCAACTATGAAGAGATGGAATTTGAAATGAAGAGAAGTTTTATTGATAATTATTTTCAAACAAGATTTATGGATAATATTTGTTTAGGTAGATCCTATTGATTGGAAGCATAGGGTGCTCTCCCTTACAATTTGTAAGATGATAGGATCCTCTATGGTAAGCCTTTCCTATGGAGAAAGGGCCTTCCCAAGTGGGTTCAAACTTGCCTCACATCTTTTGACATGAAATAATTGGTCTCCTTAGAACTAAAACAACCTCTCCTTCTTGAAAAAATCTAGGGCAGACCAACTTATTATTAGTTTGAATCATTTTGGCTTTATACAACTTGAGGTTTTGAAATGCCCCGAGGCGTCTCTCCTCTAAACCTTCGAGCTCTTCTAATCGTAACTTGGCATTCTGCTTTATTGTGATCTTGTTACCCATATCTATCCTTAGTGATGGGAGTTGGACTTTAGAAGGTATAACTACTTCAGACCCATACACTAAGGAGAAAGGGGTAGATTGAGTTGGAGTCCTGCATGTTGTGCGATAAGCCCAAAAGGCTTCAACTAATTGCTCATCTCATATCCGCTTGTTGTCGTCGAGTGTTTTCTTTAATATTTGGATCAGAGTTTTATTGAAGGCTTCTACTAAGCCATTTGCACTCGGGTAATAGATGGTGGAATAACTCTAATCTATGCTGTGTCTCTGGGCAAAGTTGATGATTTTAGTGCTCTTGAATGTAGTACCATTATCAAATATAATTCATCGAGGCACCCCGAACCTATACGATATGATTTCTTAAAAACTAGAACACATGATGAGTTGTGACCTCTCTGAGCAGGATCGCCTTTGTCCACTTGGAAAAGTAATCGAAGGCAGCTAGAATGAACTGGTGACCCTTGGAAGAAGGAGGGTTAATCCGACCCACTATGTTGGTACCCCAACACTTAAATGGCCATGAGGCCAATGCAGGATGTAGAATGTTGTGTGGTTGGTGTAAGAACACACCTTGCGCCTGACATTGGTGGCATTTCCTAGCTACGTCCATGCTGTCTGTGATCATCAAAGGCCAGTAATATCCTAGTCTCTTGATCTTGGCTTTCATCTTTGGACTGGATTGATGCGCTTCACATAAATCTGAGTTTACCTCGATCATAATCTTGTTGGCTTCATGTTTGTCCAAACAACATAACCACATATGATTGAAGGATTTTCAGTATAAGGTGCCATCCACGAGAGCATATGAGAGAGCTCTCTGCTTCACTTTATATTTTAGTGACTTCTCTTGAGGTAGTTTGCCTGTATGTAGGTAATTCATGAGTGGTTGCCTCCAAGCAGACTCATCGTCCTTTTTGGCAATGACAACCTCCCCTTCAAGAGAAAGTCTCTCAATGAGTTCAGCGTCAATAGGCGATATGGCTTGTCTATTTTGGACCCTTATTGGTATGGACTCATCTTCTAGACATGCTAGCTCTTTGGTAAGCTTGGCCAATGTATCTGCTACTGCATTTTCTCCTTGAGGAATCTTGTAGATGGTAACCTTTGGGATTTTAGCTAGCAACTCCATGGTATAGCTGTGGTAATGATGGAGCTTAGGCTCCAGAACTTTGTAGGACCCAATGAATTTGTTGATAACTAATTGAGAGTCCTCGAAGAAGTTAATGTTTTAGATGCATAGTATAATGGCTAACTCTAGACCGACAATCAGAGCCTCATATTTAGCTTCATTATTAGTGCATGGATTAGACAAATAATATGAAAATCTCATCACATCACAGTCTAGAGTTAGAATACCTATTCCTATCCCTGCCTTTCCTAGAATAGTAGATCGTGGTTATTCTCCTTGTTGAAAGGAGGCCACACCATCAAAACACATCTCCCAATGATGAATGCTAGTGTCCCCTAATTTCATGATTAATTCATTGGGGAGGTCATCACTAAGCGGGGAATAAACAGGAAGTGGGTGTGTTGCTAAGAAGTCTGGTAGTGCCTGTCCTTTCATCTCATGGAGGAGTATGAATGTGATATCACACTGTGAAAAAATCAAGGACCAACATGCTAACCGTCTGGACAGCGTCGGCCGTGTCATAAGATATTGCAGTGGATTGATCCTAGAGATCAGATTTATTTATGAGAAAGCATGTAATGTCATAACTTTTGAGATGCAAAGTTTAAAGCAAGGCAGTGCTTTTTAATAGGTGAGTAGTTTACCTCAATAGGGATTAGATGACGACTGAGATAGTAGAGTGCATTATCTTTCCCTTCACTGTTGGTTTGAGCCAACAAAGCACCAAGTGAGTCATCTAATGAAGCAGTACATAATATTAATGGCTTGCCTTAGATAAGGGCTGCTAGAACTGACAGCATCATCAGGTAGTGCTTGATGTCTTCAGAAGTATGCTGACACTTGTCATCCCTCTTGAACTTCATGTCCTTTTTGAAAAGTGCTGAAAATGGCCGATAACTTCCTGATATGTTGGAAATGAAGTGCCTTAGATATACCAACTGCCCTTGGAATGATCTGAGTTGAGTTAGACTTTTAAGGGGTGGCATTTCTAAGATAGCCTTGATCTTCTCCAGGTCAATTTCTATTCCCTGAAGTCGGACAACAAACCCAAGGAATTTCTTTGAAGCTACTCCAAATGCACACTTCATGGGATTCATTTTGAGGTTATATTATCTTAACAGTTCAAAAACTACTCTCAGGTCCAAGAGATGGTCTTCCTTTTCTTTACTTTTGACTATAAGATCATCAACATAGCATTTGACCTGATAATAGATGAGTTCGTTTAAGATCCGAGTCATGGCCTGCTGGTATTTAGCACTGACATTTTTAAGGCCAAAAGGCGTGACCTTATAACAATAGATTTTGATCGGGGTTCGAAAATCTATATTTTTCTCATCCTTGGGGGCCATCTTAATTTGGTTGTAGCCAGATGACCCATCCATAAAAAAGAAAACTGCATAAGATGATGCAATGTCCATCATCAGTTCCAGTATAGGAAGTGAAAATTCATCCTTAGGACATGCCTTATTTAGATCTCTAAAATTGACGCATATGCAAATTTGGCCATTCTTTTTTTTTTTAACTAGAAAGACATTAGCCAACCATGTGGGATATTTTTCTTTCCTGATAAAGCAAGCATTGATCAATTTCTTGATTTTAGAAATGATCTGCTGCTCAATGTTTAATCGCATGCATCTAGGAGCTTGCTTGATAGGGTTAGCATTAGGATCTATTGCTAGTTTGTGGATTACTATGTTAGGAGATTAACCAGACTTTTCTTCATAATTCCATGCAAAGCAGTCCTAAAACTCAGCTAATAGCCTGACAAAGTCATTGGTTTCTTCTTTATTCAACAAGAAACTAATGTATGTCGGGCGTAGATCTTCTTTTATTCCTAAGTTGATTTCTTTGAGTTCGTCGATAGTTGATTTAATTAATTCTTCAAACTCTGGCAGTGCATCTTTGACTTCAAGATCTTTTGGATCATCTAAAGTTTCTAAACATACCTCCTCATAAGAGTTAACATGATTTGAAAAGAACTTACCAGACTTCAAATGATTGGTGATGATTAGGCAATGGTTGTCGTCATCGACTGGACTCACTGTGCCGAATCCTAGTCCTGGTCTTGATTGTGATGTCTACTTTGGTTGTCCCATAATCTTTCAAAGTAATCTAACATTTGTTTATATGAAGAATGTCAGATTAATCCCTTCTTTGGTAAATTAAGAACACAAGGCAAATACAAATCAAAAGATAATTATATTAAATCTTTATATGAATCATCCTCAAGTTCCACATCAGCTTCTTGACTTGAGGATGATGCTCCCAACAAAAATCTCTTTAGCTTGACATTCACGGATGACTTGGGGGCCTCCTTAACTACCAAACCTTCAACTTTTTGGGAAGAGAGTGAGGTTAGAGCTAAAGTTCCCAACTGCTGCCTGACTGTTCTACACAATGATGATTCAGATACATTCATGCTTTGCTTGGAGGCCTGGTCTTCATCACTTTTTGGCTCGAATGTCACCTCCAAAAGGATCCCCTAAGAGGGGTTCGTTGGAGTGCTAAGCACATGAAACTCATTCTTCGAACTGGACTCTAAGTCTATGTGGATAGTGAGGGTAGTCCTGTGATCTGAAACATAGTTCCTACTGACTGGCCACTAGCAAGGAGGTCTTCCACCTTTGGAACTACCTCTGGATCTACCTCTTCCTCTACGTGGTGGGGGTCGAGTCATCCTGCCCATGTGTTCATATGGAGGAACAAACTGTGGGTGGAATCTAACTTCAGGATCTACTTCTTCCTCAATGTTTGATTCTCACTCACTTGCATTTTTAGTTTCACTTACTTTTCATTTTCTTTTTCATTTTTTCTTTTCTTTTTTGTTTTCTTCTTCTTTTTTATTTTTATTTTGGAGCATTAACCAAGTTCATGAGAATAGACTTTTTCATTTTAAGGAAGGTAGTAGGCCGCATCCTCATATATCTCAACCTCTCTAATTGAAAATGGCTTCAAGTCCCCTTTAACACAGTATTCGATTCCACCTCTTCAAAATTTGATGCACTGATGTAGAGAGGATGGAACCATGTTATTTCTATGTACCCAAGGCCTACCGAGCAAAGCAGAGAAGGATGTATCTGAATCAATTATGTAGAACTTGGCTTCTATCTTCTAGTCATCTATCTCTAATTGCAACACTATGGAGCCTAAAGCCCTCTCGCCATGGTCATTGAATCCTCTCAACATCATCTGATCTCCTTAGAGTTTGAAGATGTTAATCCTTAGGTAAGCAAGGGTCTTTAGACTCATAATGTTTACTAATGCACCTAGATCAACTAACACCTTAGAGAGTCTGATCTGCCCATATCCACTGTGATGTAGAGGGGACAATTATGCTTGGTTGTCCCTGAAAGATGGTCTTCATTGGTGAATGCAACACCACAGGCTTCTCTTGAATAACATGCCTCCTCTCCAATAGTGCTCAGCTAAGCTAAGCATATTTTTGGATCGAGATGGGCTTTGATCAATGACTCCCTCATCTCTTTGGATAAGATAAGGGCATATATATGCTTAGCTTACATAACAACTTTCTCAGGTTAGCGAGGATATTACAATCAACTCTGGGCTGGTCCTCCACAAGCATATCTATGGGCATAGCATCCTGTGGACAAGCTACTTGATCCGTAGAGCCAATGACTTGCTTACCCTTATCTCGAGGTGCTACCCTTGGAAGTAGAACTTTGTAACTATGAAGGTTGACTTCAATGACTTCATGAGATAGTTTAGTTGAAAGTTCTACCTGCTCATTAGGTTCACGTATAGCTTCTCATATGGGATCATCATAGTCGGATGACTCCAAATCAATCTCAATGGGAAAACCTGAATGATTTAGGAATGGAAAGTCCATCTCTAAATCAGAAGAAGAAGAGTGATCAAAATTAGAGTTTTTATTAATTAGACTTGGAGAACTATCTATAGGAATAAAATCAGGTAGATCATTAGAAGTGACACAAATGTAAGTGGAATCAGCCCACTTCTTTGATTTCTTAAATTTGGATGGAGGTACAAAGTATAAATCAAGTAAAGTAAGCGGAGCGAGAGATTTGGAACCCCCCCTCCACAGATACAATACGACTGGTAAAAGAAGAGGTAGCTGGAGGAACTATAGTTGTAATTATGGAAGGAGTGCTAGAATCAATCGGTGGTTGCGTTACTATACTTTCTCGGGCTAGTGGAGGTTGTTGTTACTATTGTTGGGCTCCTACCTCCCCCAAGTTGTCCTCAACAACTTGTTAACCTTCCTTAAAATTGGAGATTTGAGCTACTTTAGGAACCTACAAGGGTAATTTTTTAATCTTAGAAATAATTTTCTTGGCAGTTCGGGATAGGGTGAAATCCCAACCTTCCTTTATCTTAAGAGGATCGCATGTATCCCCAAGGATTATCCTAACATAACTAGAAGGTTGTTCTAATAGGTATTCCTTGGGGATGACAATGGCACCCAACTTGAAGCTACGCTCAAGCTAGTTCTTAAAGGTAATGTAATCTTCTAAGACATGGCCTAACATACGGTGGCAGGGGCAATAGTTTGGATCATGACTCTTGCCAACTTTCTCTAGCCTCTTAGGCTCTATTAATCAGAAATTAGGCTTCTTTAAGAGATTCTTAAAGATCTTCCTGAGTACCTTCCTCTTGAATGAGTAAGGTTTATTCAATCTTTTAGTAAGAGTATGTAAGTAATAACTACCTGATGGAAGGTAGGAATAATGCTGCTAATGATGTTGATGAGGAGGCGGTGGTGGCGGCTGCTGTGGTGACTGAGGTGGCTAGTAAAATGGTCAAGGTGGTGGAAGAGGAGGTGGCAAAGGAGACTGCTGAGCTTGAGGCCTATCTGACTGAACCCTAGTTAGCTGCTTTTCCTTATCAAATGCTATGACTACCCTTGGTTTCTTCTTAAATACCTTATAAGGTTTGGGCTTAGCTAATTGGTCCTAGAAAGGCATCTGTTTAGCCTCTTCTTATAGACAAGCCACCTTGTTGATTAATTTCTCAAAGGTTTTGATTGTAAAACCCTTGAGCAAGAAGGCAACCATGATATGGATGTTCTTTGGGAGAATCTATATGGCATGCTATTCAGACAACTGTGGTTCACATTTCATCCTCAGGTTTTCCCACTTGAGAATATAATAAACAAAGGACTCGTTGGGGACTTGCATTGCTACAACAAGATCACATACAGGAACCCTTTGATGAGCTCCAGCAAACCTCTTGATGAAGACGTGCTCCAACTCAGCAAATGTCTTTATCAAATCATTGGGAAATTTGGCATACTAGTCAAATGCAACATTTGCTAGACTACTAAAAAATAATCTAAAAAGAAGGGTGTCACTACCTTTGGCGTTGCAACAGTCGGCCCTGAAATGTACAATGTGTTAGCCAGGGTTCCCACTACCATCAAAAAAATTGAAGGAAGGAGGTATAAAGCCCTTAGGATATTGGAGAGCATCAAATTCCTCTGAGTATGGTCTACCCTTTAGAATAGATGAGTCACCTTGGGCTTGCGCCAACGTCCTTCGCTTGTTGCTCCACCAACTGCTTGATATCATTCCCATGCATGGAGGTGTTATCCACCACCTTCCTATGCAAGCTACCACTATCTTCCTCTATAGAAATGCACCTAGGATGATTTGAGGTATATGCCAACTCTGTTCTGTCAACTACGATGGGAGAAGGCTGTGAAACTGGGGTGAAATTCTGCAATACTGACATCACTGCCATCAACCCCTCAATATTCTTCCAAATTTTATCAATATGATCATCCCTCTGCCTAAGCTAGTGGAGGAGGTATTATGTTGAATGGACGACATCATTCTCTTCAACTACAATACCTTCCTAGATCTGCTGGTCTCTATGGAGGGAGCTCCTAGTATCAACCATGTGGACTTTGGCCGAATCCTCAAGAAGGTCATCTTCATCAAAATCAAATGCTACCCTCTCATCCTCTGAATATGTTAAATCACTGCCTAAGAGTTCCCTCTTTCGGCAAAGTAAGCTATTATAATCTCATCCAAGGAACAATCTCCTACCTTGTGGGGCTGCACGGGAATAAAGACTAGCTAACAAACGGTAATAAGATTATGTTCACTAACAGAAATACATCTAACACTGCCTAGCACTGGAGTGCCATCTCTAGGAGGACTATGCTCGCTAGAAGATACATGCTTGTGACTTCCCACTATCTATGGAGTGCTATCTCTGTGGTGGTGGTGCGAATTACGATGTCACACCCACTTCTTTCACCAAAGACTGAAGTAGGAGGTCGAGTAGGGGAACATGCCCTCACCTCAGTCAGTGGAGTAAATGGAGTGGGATCCATTGGCTGTAACTGGATCACCAAAGAGGATTTATTCTCCCTAGATGTTATCTTCAGTGCCTTTGTGGGAACGGTGGATGGTGGGATCTGAACTGGTGGTGGTGGGTGATGAGTGGGTCAGTGTGGTGGAGACGACACTGGCTCCACCCTCACCGAGGCTTTCCCTCTACGACTGGTGGTACCCATCAGCACTAGGCTATCGATCCTATTGGCCATGATGGCTCGATGACTGTGAAATCAACTAGAGTAGAGGTTGTCGACTGCCTCGCAAACCTCCATTGCTCCCTACTCCCTGACTGAGCTGCTACTCGGGCCTCTGATGCTCTATCCCCATGGATCTGCTTGGTAACACTCATGGGGATGATCATCCTCAAATCAAACAGTGTGCCAGACTCTAAGCGTCCATATGCTCTATCAACCTGGCGTAGTACCGCTCGTAGATCGGCATAGGACTTACTTCTGTCCCTAGACAAAACCTTGTGGTATGTGGGCTGTGGAGGCAATGTAGCTATCCTCCTATAGTATTCATCTTCATCTGATGCCGAGAGGGGGTAAAACCTATTGCCACTAAGAAGTGGAGAGGTCTCAAAGGGAGATCCCTCCTTAGCAACATGGGATGCTGCGTCTATCTCTCGGGCTGCATGCTCATGGTGCCGCTTGATTTTGTGACTTTTATTGTGGCATTGTGTGTGGTACTTTGTGCAGTTGGGTAGGGCAGTGCGAGAACTAGATCCTACTTTGAAGGTAGGGGAGACTATCTCTGAAAGTAAGATAGCCTTCCCCTTAGAGGGGACCAATGAGGAGATGCAAGCACACACCTGAGCCGTTGTAGGAGCAACTTACTGTGTGGGAATTGAACTGATTGGTTGAACCTCGATCGCCATCCTCTTCAAGGAATGATACTCGGTATCACACGGTGGGTTAATGCGGATGACTAGCTTCTGCCCAACCACCTCATTCCAACTGATAGTGGTGAAGGTCAACTCCTCACAGGTAATGTGTGCTCCTTCAAATCCTTGGCCAAAGAAAACCAAGTGGGTGGACTTAGTTTGAGGGAGGGTAGCTCAATTTAAGGCCAAACCATTCGAATGAAAGGTAAAGATGAACTTCTGGGAGGCCATGTATACTAACTATGAAAATAGACAACACTGATTGATTTGCACTGTATCTCTGCATGTGTTAAAATGTTGCTTGAGTCAAATCTCTGCTTTAATACTTGCCCCAAGAGAGTAATAGAGGTTTGGAATTTTAAACCAACACTTATGTTAAGTGAGATTCATTGGAGAGATTTTGATAATGTGAGGAGAGTCTTTGCCATTTGATTTAGATTTAGAACCCATACTCAACCAATTTAAGTAGGTTAGGCAGGGTTCAGATATTTGAAGATATTTGTGCTGTTATCTTGTTTGAAAATATTTTGATTTTGAAAGACTTTACTTACCAAATTTAGGTATGCTAAGGAAAGGTTGTTTTTGTATGTTTTGGAATTTTGTGAAGAGTCTTTTCTTATGGTGATTGATTATGTGTTTTTTTAATTTGAAAATGAGGTTATCCCCTTAAAAAATTTGGTATGTTAAGTAAGAACCAAATGTGATATGATTTAAAAACATGATTCTCACTTAACAAATTTGGTATGTTAAGTGAAACCAAATATGATATGATTTGAAAGTATGATACTCACTTAACAATATTGGTATGTTAAGTGGAACCAAAGGTAATATGATATGAGAATGAGATTCTCACTTAACAAATTTGGTATGTTATGTGGGAACCAAATATGACATGATTATGTGATTCTCACTTAACAAATTTTGTATGTCGAGTGGAACCAAACGTAACATGATTTGAAAATGAGATTCTTACTTAACAGATTTGGTATTATTAAGTGGGAATCAAATGTGGCATGATTATGTGATTCTCACTTAACAAATTTGGCATGTTAAGTGGAACCAAATGTAATATGATATGAGAATGGGATTCTTACTTAACAAATTTGATATGTTAAGTGAGAACCAAATGTATGTTTTAAAGATGAGATTCTTACTTAACAAATTGGATATGTTAAGTGAAAGCCAAATTTATGTTTTGAAAATGAGACCCTCACTTAAAAAATTGGGTATGTTAAGTGAAAGCCAAGTTTTTATTTTGAAAATAAGACTCTCACTTAACAAATTGGGTATGTTAAGTGAAAGCCAAATGTATGTTTTGAAAATGAGACCCTCACTTAAAAAATTTGGTATGTTAAGTGGAGGTCAAATTTATATTTTGGAAATGAGACTCTCACTTAACAAATTGGGTATGTTAAGTGAAAGCCAAATGCATGTTTTGTAAATTAGACCCTCACTTAACAAATTTGATATGTTAAGTGGAGGTCAAATTTATGTTTTAGAGATGAGACTCTCATCTAATAAATTGGGTATTTTAAGTGAAAGCCAAATACATGTTTTTAAAAATGAGACCCTCTCTTAACAAATTTGATATGTTAAGTGACAATCAAATTTATATCATCTTTGAAAGAAGGGAAATCTATTTAACAATTTTAGGTATGTTAAATAGAGTTCAATGATATGTCTTGCTTTCATGTGTGATTTATTGCTTTTAAAAGGAGAGAAACTTCAAGTTTAACATATATGAAACATGTTAAATGAAGTTTCAATTTTATGTTATGATTTTGTTTGAAAATAGATTCCTTATTTAACAATTTTGAATATGTTGAATGAATACAATCATTTTCAAAAATGTGCTTTTGAAAGATGGAAACTCCAACTTTAGCATATATGAAATATGTTAAGTGGGGTTTCAATTTAATGTTATAATTTTATTTGAAGATAGACTCCTCATTCAACAATTTTGAGTATGTTGAATGACTATGGTCACTTTCAGAAATGTGCTTTTAAAAAGATGATTTTGATCTTGATTTTGAAAAAAAAAACTCCATGTAACATTCTTGGGAATTGTTAGGTGAGGTTTGGTTATATGAGTTTTGTGTTTTTTTGAAAATTTTGTGCAAAATTATTTGCTATGTGAGTTTTGAAAGAGTGCTTTTGGAATGTGGCACTTTCTAAAAGGGTTTATTTTCTTAATCATTAAGATGAACCTTGCCTCACCAAGCTAGTGGTAAGGAGGTTCCCAATTTTTATCATTTCCTTTCATGAGTTAATTTTATTTTTCACCTATTGGGAAACCCAATAGGGGTTCCAGGACCTACAAGGACTGAGGTCCTAAAACTTAGTTGATGTTGGCTAGCTTTGCTTAATAATAAAATAAGCTAAGTGTTAATGGAAGGAAAGATAGTCTTGGTCTCATTTGAAGTACAAGTCCACTATCGATGCTTGGAGAAGATAATTGTCTACTAGAGATGGAGACAGGAACCATCCCCAATAGAGTCTCCAAAAAATTTTGTCATGTTTATGTTTGGTTTCAAATGTATGTGTGTGTATGGGGGTGAGACCACGCAGATCTAAAGATGTACTTATTAAGGTCGGGTATGACATCAAGAATAATGCACTATCTCTCGAAAGATAGAAATCACTACTCTATGATGGATCTAATCACCTAATAATGACTTCTAAGGCATGATGGGTCTTCGACAATACCAAAGATTTTCCCCCTATTTTACATGTATAAATAAAATTGAGTTTATTTAAACTGGGTTCTAAAGTTCTCTATGGAAACAAGCCCCCATAGTTAATTACATCCTAATAAAGGTGAAATCCTTAGGAATACTCTCGATTAAAGTAGTTAATTATTGTCTCCAAAGAATTCAAAGATTGGACTATCAATAAATTAGCTATGTTTGGAAGATCTAATGGGATAGTTCGAAAGGAAAGACTTATTAATGAAATGAAGGGGAGATGAGTAGGGGATACTCATGATACTAGGAAACCTAGTGAGCATCTCAAACTATCCTATGGTTAGGCTTTATATATTTGAAACTGAGGAGAATTATATGTTTATGTTAAAATTTTATTAGAAATCTAGAACTTATAATTCTATAATACAAGATTATGGAAATGTGTAAGAGGTGAGGAGTTATACTTGTAGCCCCAAAGAGAAATAGCAACCTTGGATCCTAAATCTAGGGAGCTTTAGCGAGGGCCAAAGCATGACCTAAATCTAACTTGAAAGTGGGTATATTGTTTACCTCCATAAGAGAGGATAAACCATCTAACTGCTAGACTTATAATCGCTTAGAGTGACAGCTAGCTAACTCCTCCTACATTTTAAAATTATGTGGTCAAGTCTTATATTTTTGTAAGATAGTTAGGCTGTTATTATTTAGAACAAAACTAAAGTCTCTAAACCCACTCCCTAAGAGACTAGATCATGAGTGGTATGAATAATGACTTAGTCTAATGCAAATATTATCAAATTTTATTTGATTTTGGACTCGTTATTTTAATACAAGCTATAGTATTTTATATGTCTAAATGTATGGTGAAGTTGATTATGGGCCAAATCAAAAGAGAAAGAAGTGTTTTTTCATCATAGGCTCTTAAAGGTTAAGCCTTTTTACTATTTGGAAAAGATGAAAACCCTCTCTTAGCAAGAGTGAAATAAAATGATATGCATGATATTAAGCATATAAGATTCAACTAAGGGGTTGCTAAATAATTTATTATCTTGATTTAATGCTTAAGCTTTATGTGAGGTTATGAGTTATTTTAGAAGTTTAGTTATGAGTTGTAGTTGGGTAGAAAATTTATTTTTATCCATAAGAGCCTAATCGCATCCAGGTTATACAATAATCACCAATCATAAATAAACTATGAAGATACATACTTTTTCTAATTCACAAGCTAAATAAATCATCAAAATAATTTATAACCTCAATGCAAAAAGATAAGAGGCTGGTGTGGTTGGGTACCACCATACAACTCAAAAAAGAAATGGGTAGCCGAGCTTTACCCTTATACAACCAGGTAATGAAAGAATAATTACAAAATTCAAAATGATAAGTGTTATGGGGGATCTTCAAGTCTTCATGCTCCCTCCATTCCTTCATTTGATTTCTTCCATTACATTTGGTAGGATTCTAGACATCACATGACACCCCAGGATTGAACCTTCTCGCTAATATTCATCCTTAACCCCCATAACACTTAATTAAATTCCTAATGCATAATCACATTAAAAAAATGAAAAAGTAAATCTAACTATACCTGCAAAATAAGTATTAGCTAAACACACCATATAACCCAACAAGTTATATGAATAATTTGGACTTAGCACCCTACACATGGGTAACCAAGTCCACCTATTATAATTTAGATTATGCTTAGGGGTTAAGCAACCTACACAGCAAAATATTTATATTTTTATTATAGCGATCTCTTAAGTATAATCTCTTATAGGAAACATGATTAGGCTAACCATGGCCTAACATTCAGTCTACGCACGTATACCCTAACATCTAGTATAGAAGATTACATCATGAAACAAAACATACATCAAACCATACACAACCATAATATAAAGCTAGAAATGGTGACTTAATATAAATATGTTAAGGCTTGTGTGGTAAGTCCTAACTAGGCTTTAGAGTTAAAGTTTTCTAAGTATGAAAGATATTTAATTATGAAGGGTGGTTTCACTTTAAATGATTTAATTAACTTGTAAATTTTACTTAATGTTTTCTTTTATTTCATTTGACCTACACAACAACTAAGTGTTATGAAGAGAACAAAAGAGAGGATTACTCTCTTTCATCCCTACCTTAAGTCACATCTAAAGCAAATTAATTAATTAATTTCCTTTAGTGAATGACTTATTGCATGTTTTAATTCATCCTAAGTTTAGGTTTATTTTAAATAAACTCATTAAATAAGAAAGGCATCTTAAGGTTAGTTGGAATGAATTACTATCACATAACTGATGCTTATTTATTTCTTTCCATCATGTATATCTTGCATATGATTAAATCATAAGCATAGATATGCATGCAATTTGAATCTCATCACACTTAAATTATGAATATGAGAAAATGTATTTAGAATTAATATTTCATTTGGTTAAATGGTTTTGTCTTATTAATTTAAAGTTCTATATAAATTCTTATGCAAAAACATAAGGAAAGAACCTTAAATCACATGACTAATCAACTCAACCAAATAAATAAAGTATGAATGCTTATCTTTTTAATAGAAAAAGGGGATTTTCATTCATTAACTGAGTACACATCCACATGTATAAAAGTTCTAAGCAAGTACGTCGCCTCTATTCTGCACCAAGGGAACGAGGTGACAACCTCCTTGGGGCTACTAAAAGTCATGCATCCCTATAATGTCTAAACTAATATACCACTATCCTTAGATACACGTGGATATATAAATAACCACAAGAATAGAAAGCCATGCAAAAATTAAATATTTGATTTGATTGATTTATTTTGTGTAAATGAATTAAAGCTCTATCTAGATTCTAATGTCCAAATGCATAAGAATGAAATCAAGCAGGTATGTCACCATTGTTCTACACTAAGGGAATGAGGTAGGAACCTCCTTGAGGCTACTAAAGTCATGCGTCCCTAGAATGTCCAGACTAATATACGCTAACATTCTTAGTTATGCAAATCAACACATGAATGTAAGGAAGAGACTTTATTTCATACACTAAATTTATATTCACTCACATTCCCTATGTATACATAACAAAAATTACAATGCGTATGTATATTCATTCGTTAATAAACTTTTGAAAATATATTTGAGATTTAATAGTGATACTAGTCACACATATTTTTAATTTAAATCAACACATATAATTTGACATAAAGAAAATTATTTCACTTAATTAATTTTAAAGACATGAATGCATGAGTACAAGTGGCATACAATATTTAGCATGATTGGAAAGAAATAAAATAACACAAGCATGTGATTTCATTCAAATCAATTAACTCTTAAGGACAATCAAACTAAATAAGACTATTTAAAATAAACTAAAGTTCTTTATTATCATTTCATTTTAATGTTTGATTTGATTTAAGAAAATTTGAAAGAGGATTTGCTAATCCTAATCCCATTCTGCATGTGTGAGTTAATTTAGTTTAATGAAGAGTATTTAGGTTAGTTTTATGTCTTAATTAGGTTAGGGTATGAATTAAGATAATTAATGAACTCTTACCTACATCACCTTAAGTTAATTAATTAATTAATAATGAGCCAATATGATATGCAACCACATGAAAAGTAAATTATCAATGCTCCTAAGAAATGAAAGGGGTCTAATGCAATTGGCTCATGATTAATAGTTAATTAGGCTTAAGGAGCTTACTTAACTAATTTTATGGTTTTCTCACACATGTGAGTTAACCATAATTTCATTAGCTCTCCCTTTAAGTTATTGAACACCCAAAGAGGTACCCAAGGTTGAGTAAAGGTGATTAGATGTGAAGTGGATTTTAGATTGAGTTAATTAGGCTCATTAATCCATTTGATTAAGCATTAAGCATGTTCAATTAATGAAATGAAATTAACTTAAGGAAAGAGATCAAGTTAGAGGCCTTAATCTCAATCACTTAGTCTTATATTTGATCACTTAGGCTCTGATTTTATCTTGAAGATTAATTAATTAATTTAGCAATTAATTACTTCATTAACCATTAATGAATTTGATTCAAAAAAAGTAGAGAAAACTTAGAAAATGAATTAGGAATGATATCCCAATCACATTCCCTAAGCTCCCTTATTGTTCAAAAGAAGTAATTAGGTTTAAATAATTAATTAATCCACTGTTCATTCACTAATTATCACTAATTAAATTAAGAAAGTGATTAAGGCTTAATCAATAAATTTCCTTTATTAAGATGTTGCTAACAAGTCCTCTAATTGACGTGCCATCCTATCAATCTGCTCATCCTTTTGCCTCAACTGATGTTGGAGGTGCTGGGATGATGCTGCAGTGTCTTCCTGATCAACCTCATCACCTTCCATAGCTTGTTGTTCCTTAAGAAGAGATCCCCTAGTGTTACCATGCAGACTCCAACTGAATCTCCCAACAAGTCATCTTCATTGGGATCGAAGCTGACTTTCTCTTTGTCTGACGAGTTGTACCCCAAGATCTCCTTCTTCTCCATGAAATAATGTGCAACTATCTCATCTAAAGAGTGATCCATCTAAGCAGGTACAAATAGTCTAGAGGCGAGTGATCACTATCATGAGAGGCCAACCTCTCACCACTAGAGTCAATCCGTGATTGGATTTCTCTGATGAATGACACATTCCCTGGCTATGAGAGGGGTAACAATCATAGGATGTTCCACTACCATTGGCGTAACTGGGCAATCATCTAGAATATCTAAAATGATTGTCACCATCTCCACATCTTGATGTATGGGCAGAGTTGGTGAATGGATGACCCTTGGTGCCACTCCTTCGCACTCTAGAAGGTTGAGAGAGAGCTCAACCTTAACACAATAGGCGATGTAGAAGGGGTATGATCCCTTGGTCATAGCCGGATCACCAACGGGGTGCGCTTTTCTCTGGATATAGCCTTCATGGCTTTAGATGGATTAGGAGATGCTGTAACCTGAACTGGTGATGGAAGACGAGGGGTAGAGTGGTGGGGTGGAGACACTACTGACTCTCTATGCACAGGAACTACCGTCCTATGGTGGATAGTCCTAGTAAGAAGTATATTGTCAGTATGGTCGGCACTGGTAGCACGCCAAGCTAGAAAATCAATAAGAGCGGATGCTGCCAACTGACGGTTGAACCTCGACCTCTCCTTGCTGGTAATATGTGTTGTGTAGAACTCGTGGGCCCTCTCCTGGTGAATCTGCTTCCCCATGCTATGGGGCATGATGGATCAGAGATCAAACTAGGTTTCAGACTCTGAGCATCTGTATGCTCTGCCTACGTAGCGTAAGATAGATCGGAGGATGGTGTATGACTTCCTGCTCCTGAAAACTGCTGGTTGATAATGCACCACTTGGAGGAGGTGATGAAAGGATCTTCCTGACGTTCTCTCTATCTGATCTAGAGAGAGGATGGAACTAGTTTTCTGTAACCAGTGGTGAAGTAACAACGGGAAACTCATCCACAGCTGAACGGGCTACTGCCTCTAGCTCCCTAGCGATCCTGGTGTGGTACCGCTTGATCTTGCAATTCTTATTCTTACATTGTGTATAGGTAGGATGGGAGGAGTGTGAGCTAGACCCATACTCAAATGTAGGGGTGGCCAACCATGAGACCAGGGGAGCCTTACCCTTAGAGGGTACAGATGAGATGGTACTAGCCATCACTAGGCCAGCATGAGAAACTTTGGGGTGCACTATAATCGAGGCCGGTCCTACTGACACTACTATAACTGAAGCCTGTGGTACTGCCACCGCTTTCTTCTTCTGTGAGGAGACATCAGGGTCATAGGGTAAATCAATCCTGATGACCGGCTTATGCCCGATCACCTTGGTCCTACTAAATGTAGTAAGGGGAGTGCCCTCACAAGTAATCCTGGCTCCCTCGAATCCCCAACCAAAGTGAATCAGATGTGTATGGTCCAGACGGAGGAAGGCAGCTTGATCCAAAGACAGATCCATACCTTGGGGCAAGGTAAAAATGAACTTCTGTGAACTAGCCAATTCAATAACTGTAAGAGATTGAAACTGAACTACTACTGTACTGACTATAATAATCTACAATGAGAAATGAGTTTGTGTTAAATTTTTGCATTTATAGATTTTTGAATTTTGAATTTGAAAATTTTAACCCACATCCAACAACTTGGAAGTGTTAAGTGGGGTTCAAATGGATTTGAGAAGATTAATTGAAAGAGGAATTTTGAATATGAATCCAACTTCAACAAATTTAGGTATGTTGAAATATGGATTCAAAATTTTTGATAAGGATGCTTCCATAGGTTCATATTTGTTTGAATTTAGATTTTTTTTATTTAATCACCCTTGACCCTTTCCTTTAACAAATTTGGGTATGATAAAGTAAGGGTCAAATTTATTTTATTTTTGTTTAATTATTTTTAGAATTTTACTTAGCAAATTTAGGTATGCTAAGTGAAGTGTTTTGAGTAAGTGATTGATTCTTTTTGTGAATTTTTGTTTTGATTTTGGGAATTTGGGATTCCCACTTAGCAAATTTAAGTATGCTAAGTGAAGAACCCAAGTGTATTTTGTTTGATTTTTTTAAAATAGGATCCTTAGCAAATTTAGGTATGCTAAGGAAATCCTAAGTGTTTTATTTTTATTTTGATGTTTTGATTTTTGAAAAGGCAGGATCCTTAGCAAATTTAGGTATGCTAAGGAAATCCTAAGTGTTTCATTTTTGTTTTGATGTTTTAATTTTTGAAAATGGTAGGATCCTTAGCAAATTTAGGTATGCTAAGGAAATCTTAAGAGTTTCATTTTGGTTTTAATGTGATTGAAAGTGGAGACTTTTACTTTAGCAAATTTGGTATGCTAAAAGATGAAGACCCACTTAGTTTGGTGAAATGGAAATTTCACTTAGCAAATTTGAGTATGCTAAATGAAATTCCAAAATATGTGTTCAAAATTTTTGATTTGTTTTGGTTTTGAAAATGGAAAATTCTACTTATCAAATTTGGTATGCTAAGGAAGGAAGTTCCAAAAGTTTTTAAGAATTTTGGTTTTGACATTGGAAACTTTACTTAGCAAATTTGAGATTTGATACTTAGCAAAAGTTTCAAAATGTGTTTTGAAAACTTTGAATTTTGAATTTGGATTTGGAGACTTCACTTAACAAAATTGGGTATGTTAAATGAAGTTCCAAATGTGTTAACATTTTTTTTGGATTTTGGGTTTGGAGACTTCACTTAATAAATTTGGGTATGTTAAATGAAGTTCCAAATGTGTTTATAATTTTGAAAATATGATTGTCAATTTTTTATTTTGAATTTGGAAACTTCACTTAACAAATTTTAGTATGCTAAATGAAGTTCCAATTTGTTTTTTTTAAAAAAAAAATTAGATTTTGGATTTGGAGACTTCACTTAACAAATTTGGGTATGTCAAATGAAGTTCCAAATGTGTTTTGAAAATTTTGATTTTGGAATTTGGATTTGGAGACTTCACTTAGAAAATTTGAGTATGCTAAATGAAGTTCCAAAATGTGTTTAGAATTTTGAAATATGATTATTTAAGTTTTAATTTTTGAAAATGGACTTCCATTCAATAAATTTAGGTATGTAGAATGGATATTAATCTTATTTTTTGAAATGTGAAATTTTTTTATTTTGTGTGTGATTATTACTCTTTGAAGGGAGGGAATTCCAACCTAGTCAAATATGAGATATGTTTAAGAGGGATTTCCAAATGATGTTTATTTTTAGTTGAGAATGAAATCTTCATTTCATAAATCTGAGTATATTAAATGAAGGTGTTCATATGTACTTTTGGAAAATTTAATTTTATTTGAAGATAAAATTTCCATTCAATATGTATGAGTGTATTGGATGGAAAGATTCATGTGTGCTTTTTGAAAACTTAATTTTTGATTTTGATTCTTGGAAAGTTGATTATTCATTTTAAAATGAAATCTTCATCAAAGTGATTCAAAAAAAGATATTCATTTGTGCTTTTGGAAAATATTGTTAGTTTTATTTTTTTGAAAATTCCTACATATAACAATTATGAGAATTGTTAAATGAAGGTGGTAAAATTTGGCGAGGCCATGTTGAGAAGCTTGGGGTTTGATTTGGTGTAGAGCACTTGGTTGACCAATCCATGTGCATAAAGGCCTCGGCTCTGATCAAACTCTGTTCTCTGATGGTCTGGAAGGCTCGGGGATGGTTCAGTTGGATTCAATAAAGTATGAGGATGGTGAGAGTGCAAGGAATTGAAGTTTGATTCAGTAGAGGAGGAGTATTGCTTGGAAGGATGGTCCTGTTTTGGCTATACACATAGAGAGCAATAACCAATCGAGGGAGGCTTGGGATGCCCTTGGGAAGTCTCTGGGATTTTAAAAATGCCTTAGGGACTCACACAAAGCAATTGGTGAAGAATCCTGCTTGAATTGAGGGGGTATACCCCACAATTGCACTTGATGGAATCCACTGATTCGCTACCATCGAGTCATCAGAGGGGTCGCCGTCAGCTCTACGTGGCATGCCAAGAGGGGAGAATGGGGTGGCAGGAGTGTCAAGGCTTGATATGAGGAGATTGTGTGTTGTTGGTTCTTTGCCCTTGCCCATGGGGTTCGACCATGAGAGGTGGCTATTTGGCTTGGTTCCCTTGGTACATGGTAAGTGTTAGGATGGCTTATGGTGGGCTAAGGTGTTCTAGCAATTCCTCATTAGAAAGTTTGATGGCTGCCATGGAGAGGCAAAGTGGCCATTCAAGAATCCAAAGCAAATATGGATGTCCATTGGTTAATACCCTTGGATTGGGTCCCACTTGGATTTGGGATGGTTTAGAGTTGACCTGG
Organism: Cymbidium sinense; assembly: GCA_021442155.1. Taxonomy (NCBI): domain Eukaryota; kingdom Viridiplantae; phylum Streptophyta; class Magnoliopsida; order Asparagales; family Orchidaceae; genus Cymbidium; species Cymbidium sinense. The sequence goes on from CM038216.1 coordinate 136,095,942, forward strand.
GGTCCATTTGGGTCAGGTTAGGTCAGCAACCAAGGTTCCATAAGGTTGATTTGGGTGATTTGGCTTCATATGGTCAAAATAGGCTCGTTTGAGAGTTGGGTTGAGTTGACCAATTGGTCAAATTAGGTCAAACCAAAACTTGGGTTAGGTTCATATGATGATTTGAGATGTTTTAGTTCAATTGATTTTGATTAATTTGTCTTAGGCTTTATTTTGGCTCATTTGGATTCAAAAGGGTCAAATGGGCTAAGTTGACCAATTAGACCAATTTGAGCAAATTGGGTTGGGTTAGGTGTTGAGTCAAGTTCAATGGGTTAATTGACCATGTTTGTAGACTTTGGCCTGGTTTAATTTGGGATTAATTTGGATTTTGGCCAATTTGACCCTTTAGGTCAATTTGGGCTAGGTTGGGTCAAGTTAACCAATTTGTCAAATTGGGCTCAATCATGGCTTCGGTGAAGTTCAATAACTGATTTGGAATGAACTTGAGCCATTGGTTACAATCAATTTGGATCAAATCATGATTTGAACTATTTTGGTTTTTAAGCCAATTTGGTTCAACTTAGGTCAAATGGCTAATTGAACTTGGTTTGGTTCAATTGAGAGTTTGGTCATATTCAATAATTAATTATGAGTGGGTTTGAGTTAATGGCTTTAATCAATTTGCTATATGGTGGGTTTTGGCTAGTTTGGGTTTCATTTGGGCTAAAGGTTGACTTGGTCAAAGGACTGAGTTGACTTGGTTTGACCCAATTCAAGACAATTGATTAACTTAGGATGATTGTTAACCATAATATAGGGTTTAGATGGGCTTAGTTCAAACCAATTTTGGCTGAATTAGAACTTGGCTCAGAAATATCCTTTAGGTCACTTTGGGTCATGTGGACCTAAATGGGCCAATTGGCTTGTTCTTGGCCTGATTCAAGTTTAATTGAACTTACATATGGACTTAGGATGGAAATATAAATCCAATTACAAGTGGTTTGAAGTCATATGGATTTTGGTTCATATGACAATTTCAAGTCAAAAGGGATCAACATGGGCTTGACTTGGGTTAAGTTGGATTTGGATTGATAATTATTGTTTGTATTTTTATTTGGAATAATGATTGAAGGAGTATTTGAATCATAAAGAAATCTATGGGTTTTGAGTTGATTTGGATATCATTTAGCCAAGTTCAAGAAACTAGCTAAAAGGGCTAAAATTGGAAATTTGATTTGATTTGGGTATGGTTTTGGCCATTTGGATTTATAATTTATTTATATTTGTGAATATAAATGAAGATATAAATGGTTCATGAGAAAATCACTTGAGTTTGGAGTGATTTGGAAGCAAATTTGACCAAATTGAGGGATATATGTCAAAAGGGCTTGAATAGGGAATTGAATTGGTTTAGTTTAGTTTGTTTTGGTTTGAATAGTTTGAATTTATATTTCATTTATATTTGTGAATATAAATGATTGAATGCTTTATTTATAAAGAAATCAACTATATTTGATTTGGTTTTGATGGAGGTTTTAGCTAAGCATATGAAGATGGTTCATATGGCTTAGAAAATGGTTTTGGAGTTTGAATTCAATCATGGGTTTCAATCATCTGGAGTTGAATTTGATCTATGATTTGGGTTTAGATTTGATTTGAGATTGGATTTATGATCTTGAGAAAATTAATTGAATTGGGGTTGATTTGAATTTGGTTATGACTAAGTCCATAAGATACAATCAAAGGGCTTATGAAAGGATTTGGAATTTGAGTTTAATCATGGGTTTGAATCATTTGACTTGGGATTGGATTTATGATTTTGGATTTGAATTTGAGATTTTGTTTGGAAGAAGGAAGCAAGGATTGGGTTTAAGGCTATATGGTAGGCAAGTTTTCCTAAATGCCTAAGGCATAACCTCTTCCTATGGCTAACTCTTTTAAGTTTCTAGGCTTAGGTTAAGTGTTCATCTAATCACTAGAAGTGTCTTAAGACTAAGGAGCTCTTAGTGTCTACAAAGATCTATGGTGAGGAAGTTGAGGCCTCACTCCCAAAAGTGAGGTCAACATAAAGGATTTAATTATAAAGGATGGTTTCAGTTTAAATGATTTAGTTAATTTAGGAACTTTCACTTAATATTTTCTTTTGTTTCACTTGACTCACTTTTAATAACTAAATGTTATAAAAAGAAGAAAAGAGAGGATCACTCTCTCTTATCCCTACCTTAAGCCACACCTAAAACATATTAATTAATCAATTCTCTTTAGTGAATGTCTTATTACATATTTTAAATTAATCCTATGTTTAGGTTCATTTTAAATAGACTTATTCAATAAGAAAGGCATCTTAAGATTAATTAGGTTAATTACTATCACATAACACATGTTAATTCATTTCTTCCCATCATATGTAACATGCATATGATTAATTTCTAAACATACCTCTACATGCATTATGTGTTGGCACACTTAAATGATGAATATGAATATGTATATTTAAAGTTTATATTTTCTTTTGATTGAATTATTTTTATCATATTAATTTAAATTTCTATCTAAATTCTTGTGCAAAATTACATAGGAATATAAGAAAGAGAGCTTTTGATCACATGATTAATTCTATCACCTAAATAATTACAAATGCATGTATTTTGGTAAAAAAAAAAAGAGGGGTTTCAACTCTATAATTAAGTACACACACACATGTATGAGAAACATGAGCTAGTATATGCCTTTATTAATCAGGGAAGTGAGATAATCAAATGACCTCCTTGGGGCTACTTAAGGCCTCGTATTCTCGGGGTGTCCAAACTGACTATTTGCTTTTGTCAAATACATATGGATGTACATATAAATAAAGGGAGCAAACCATGGAAAAGTAGTATTTTATTTGATTGAAAAGATTTATGTGCATCGAGTAAAGTATTATTTAAATTCTAATATTGAAATATGTAAGTATGAAATCAAATGGAGTACTTGCCATTATTAGCCAGGGAAGTGAGGTAATCAAATGACCTCCTTGGGATTATTTAAAGCTTCGTATTCCAGGGGTGTCCAAACTAAATACCCTTTAACATTCTTACATACATAAATCAATAAATGTGAATGAAAGAAAAGAACTTTACTTCATACACTTAAGCTATACTCATTTGCATTTCCTATGTATTTGTAATTAGCATTTGTAGCATATGTAATCACTTGTTTATAAGATTTGGAAAGTAGATTTGGATTTAGTAGTGATAATAGCCACACATATATTAATTTGAATCAACACATGCAAGCTTGACATAAAGGAAATCATTTATGTTTAATTAATTTTTGAAGAAATGAATGCATGATTAAGTAGCATACAATATTTTAATATGTTTGGAAAGGAATAAAGAAATACAAGCATGTAATTTCATTCAATCTAACTAATTCCTGAGGACAATCATATTAAATGAGCTTGTTTAAAATAAACCAAAGTTTCATAATGACACTTTTGATTTTATGAATAACTTGATTTAAGAGGTGTGGGAAAGATTTGCTAATCCTAATCCCATTCTCCATGTGCAAATTAATTTGATTTAAGGAAAAGTAATTAGGTTGATTTTATGGATTTATTAGGTTAAGGTGTGAATTAAATCAATTAATTAAACCCTTGCCTATGTTACCTTAAGGTAATTGATTAAATAATTATGAGCTAATGTAATATGCAAATACAATGAAAAGTCAATAGCAATGCTCCTATGAAATGAAAGGGGCATAATACAATTAGCTCATAATCATTTATTAATAAAACTTAAGGAACTATTTTAATTACTTTCATGATTTTCTCACACATGTGAGCTAATTATAATTTCACTAACTTCTTTAGGTTCTTGGACACCTAAAGTTCTACCCAAGGTTAAAATAAGGAAATTAAATTCTTAATTAAGTGATTAATCCATTAATTCATTTTTCTTTAATTAATTGACGAAGTTAATCAATTATCTTGGAAACGAGAAGGGCTTAAAGGAAAATAGAGAAAGAGGTCCCAACCTAATTCCATAAGCCAAATACCTGACCAAGAATGACTTAATGTGATTTGGATTTTAGCTTAGCTAATCAAGTCATTAATTGATTAATTAATCATTAATTAGTACTTTGGTTGGAAAGAGAAGGAAAATTACAGAAAATGATTAGGAGGGAGGCTCCAATCCACTTCCCTAAGTCTCCTTGCTATTCAACAGTGATTAGAGACTCCAAATAATTAATAAATTACTATTTATATGTTTAATTATCCTTAATCAAGTTAAAAAGGTAATTATGGCTTGTGGTGAAAAATTTCTATAAGAGGAGTCGCCTTTCAAATCTTTTGGCGAGAAAAGAAAGAGGAAAGCATATAGAAATTCATTTTTTTAGGATGCCACACAGATCTGCAGATGAGCTTATTTAGGTGATCGAGTATATCATCAAGGAAATAGTGTACTATCTCGAAGGACAGAAGTCACTACCCTTTAAAGGACCTAATCACCTCAATAAGAACTCCTAAGGATGATGGGTCTGCATATGTACCAAATATTCTTTCCATACTTTACATGGAAAAGTAAAGTATAGTTTATTTTAAATTGGGTTCATTAAGTTCCCTACAGGGGCAAGCCCCCATAGTTAATTACATCCTAATGAATGGGGATTCCTGAGAAAAACTCTCGATTAAGGTGAATGATCATTGTCTTCAAAGATTTCAATAAGAAAGGACTATCAATCGATTAGTTTATTTTTGAAGATCAAATGGGATTGATCAAGGGGAGTTATTATTGAAGCCAAAATGGAAGATGAGTAGGAGATGCCCATGATGTTAAGAAACCTAACGAGCATCTCAGATTATCTTACAGTTGGGCTTTACATTTTTGAAATTGATTTAGTTTGTTTGAGTTGAATTTTTCATTAGAAATTTAAGACTTATGATTCCTTAACACAAGATTAAGGAAATACCAAAGAGGTGAGGATTTAAGCTTTTGGCCCACAATGGGGAGAACAACCTGAGAACCTAAATCTAGAGAGCTTTGGCGAGGGTCGAAACAACTTAAATTTATGGCAAAAATGGGTATTTGGTTTATCTCCACAAGAGAGGACAAACCACCCGACAGCTTGGACTTACAACCACTTGGGAGTGGCCCCCAACTAACTCCTCCTATGATTTTAAATACATGTAGGCAAGTCATTATGCTTGTGCAAGATAGCTAGTATGTTATTTATTTAGAAAGGGACAAAGTCCTTAAACTTACTCCCTAAAGAGATTAGATCATGTAAAAGGGCATACTTCAAATGACCTAAATCTAATGCCACTCAAATTTCATTTTACTATTTTTATTTTTGGATAATTATTTTGACTCAAGCTAATAGCATTCATATGCCTAATACATGAGAAATAAAGTTATTGGCCAAAATCAACGAGAAGGGAGGAGGTGTGTTTACACCATGGCTCTCAAAGGTCAAGCCAAGTTTCTCTAGAAAAGATGGAAGCCCTCCAATGAAGAGTGAAATAAGATACATTTCTGCATGATATTAAAAATAAATACTCATCCAGCTAAGGGGTTGCTAATTCTTTTATCTTGATTTTAAACCTTAGCTTTAGGTGAGGTTATGAGGTCTTTATTTTTAAGTTGAGTTATTAAGTTTGATAAAAGATTTATTTTTTCCTAAAGTTCCTAATCCACATCCAGGCCATACATAAAGCAAGGAAGAAATTAGGAAAAGCATGCCACTTAATGCAAAAGTAAAATAAATTATCAATCAATTTATAAAGCTAATCGCAAAAAGAATAAAAGGCCATTGTGTTCGGGCACCACCGCACAAACCTGAAATATATCAAATGTGGGTAGCCAAACTTTACCCTTATACAATTCAGATTACAAATAAATTAAATTACAATTAACCAAAGAATTCATTATTATGGAGGTCTTTAAGTTTTATTTCTTCTTTCTTTATTTCTTCTTCTTTTCTTCTTTCTACTTTGGTTCCTTCTCTTGGATAGTTGGAAGGTAGATGCTCCAAGGCTTCACATGGTGCATAAGATAGGATCTTATGGCTAATGCTAATTCTAATCCCCATAACAATCATTCTAAAATCCTAATTGCATAAATTTACAAGAAACAGAAAAGAATGGAAATCAAACTAACACCTATAAAATAGAGATTAGTTAAAACAAATCACACAAATCTCAGGCATGTATATTGGACATATCACCCCACACATGGGTGACTAAGTCCACCTGGCCTATTGGATTATGCTTAGGGGTATAAAGCACCTGCAAGCAAAAGCATTTATATTTTTATTTATGATAGCACTCATTAAGCACAATTCCCTGCAAAAAATAATGATAAGACTAAGAGCGTCCTATCATTCACTCTACGAGCATACACCCTAACATCCAGTCTAAAATATATATCATAAAATAAAATAAAAGATCAAACCATGCACTGCCCTAAGCTAAAGCTAGAAGTGGTGACTTAGGTTAATGTGTGTGCTTTGAAAGTTTGTGTGATATGCTTAGCTATGACTTTAGGTTCAAAATTTTTTTTTTTAAGTGTGAAAACATGTTCAACTTAGAGGAGGATTTCATTTAAATTGTTTAATTATTTTATATTGATTTAATTTCATATTTTGATTTGGTTCAAGTGAATCCTACAATTAATTACTAAGTTATAAAGAGAGGGAAAGAGAAGAGAATTTCTCTTTCCTTCCCTAACCTAATTAATTTTTATAGTAGATTCACATTTTAGTTTTTCTTAGTGAAAGTTTTGATTAAATCTTTTAATTAATCCTAAGTTTAGATAAACTCTAAACAAACTTATTAAAAAAGAAAGATATTTTAAGATTAAATAAAATGAATTAAATTCACATAACACACATTACTTTATTTCTTTCCCAATATGTATACCATACATATGAATGAGTCCTAAGCATATCTATACAAACAAATGATAATATTTAACATACTTTATGGTGCATGCTAAGTAATCCATTTAAGGAAATTTGGAAGTTGAGTATGCATGATTTTTCTTAAGTAGAAAAGAATTTCTTTGTCTAATTTTTCACACACACACTTGAAAGTAAGAAAAGCATAAGTGAGTACAGCATCATTGTTAACCAGAGGTGTAAGGCATAAGACCTACTTAGGGCTACTTAAAGCCTCACAACCTCAGGGTTGTCTAGAGTAGTATACCCCTTTCCTTAAATACAAACATGTGTATAAAAGAAATAAAATGGAAAGAGAGAATGCAAAAGTTGTATTAATTGATTAATTTTGTTTATGCAATTTATGTGTGTAAGCATAGGTAACCCTTCTTAAGTCATAGCATATGAATGATTAGGGTATGGAATTACGTAACTGTTAGGTTCTTTTCAAATGAACCATACATCTTACCAACAACTCTTATTCAAAACCATGCTAACATAAGAGAGAAAAAAAATCTATGCTAAGCACATCCATGTATTCTTCACATGCAAGCTTATAATTAAAATATAAGTAGCACACTTTCAGATTTGATAATTGATTTATATGTTTTTGAAAATAATTTGAATTTAATAGTGATAATAGCCACTCATATTTCTACTTTAGCCAACACATGCATATTTGACATAAAGTAAACAATTTTATTTTTAAATTTGAATTTGAAAAATATGGATCCATGAAACCACATGACATACAAATTTAACATGTTGGTGGAAAGAATCAAAGTACTGAAAGCATGTAAACACATCCACTTTAATTTAATCCTAAAGACATTCTTATGGAATAAGAAAGTTTAAAATAAATCAAAGTGAATTCAATGTGATTTTTATTTAGTTTGGAGTTTGATTTAATTTTGAAAAGGGGAGTTGAGTTTGTTGTTCCTAACCCATTCCCACATGTGTTTGATTTTTTTGTTTAATTTTTAGATGATTAGATTCATTTTTATGTATTAATTAGGTTAAGGTATGAATTAAGTAACTTAATTGACCTTTACCTACACCACCTTAGCATAGTTAACCAAATAATTATGAGCCAATGAGATGACATAAAAACTCACAAAAAATTTGAACTTGTAATGCATCTAATAAGAAAAAGGCCTAATGCAATTTGGCTCATGATTAATAGTTAATTAAGCTAAGGGTTTAGCTAAAGTAATTTCAAAATACCCTTTCACACATATGAGTTGGGTTTTGATTTCCTTAATTGAACTTAGGTTATTAAACACCTAAGCATCTACCCAAAGTAGATTAATTAAGTTCTAGAACTTTTAGAAATTAATTAAGGGGATAATTAGTGAATTAACCCTTAATTAAGAGAAGATTAAGGAAAGAAAAGTGTGTTTATGGAATAGCTTAGGGGAAATGCCCCAAAATTATTCCCTAAATCTCCTATCTATTAAATCTGACCTTAGTCAACTCTAATCATGGATTAAAACCACTAATCACACCTTAATTATCCTTAATTAGGTTAAGAGAGTTATTAGGAAACCCATATGCAATTCTTCTAATTAGGCCTTTAATAAATCCCAAGAAAATTAGGGGAGGTAGAAGTCATCCCCTAAAATATATCCAAGAAGTTTAGAATTAATCAGACAATAAAACCCAAAATCAGAAAAAAAAAACACAATTCAAAATCAATTAAAATTATTTTTAAAATATTCGAGGTTGAATTATCTTTCCATATAAATTTATGTCATATTTTTCTAAATTTTATTGAGGGAGATATGAATTTTAGAAGATCCATAGATTAATTAGAATTAATTAAGCAACCCTAGCTAATCCCTTTGCTCATAGCGCAAAATGTGGCGGTGCCGGCGGCAATCAGCGCTCTTTAGATGTGTCACGCGGTGAGCATCCCACTTAAACATCACATCCAAAAGGAGGCGTGGCGGCGGGATGCGCTTTGATCTCTGTCGTCTGATCATAGATCGATCGGCCAGAGATCTCCCCACGATTTTAAAAGGGATAAAAGAAATTCTAAACGTAGGAATAATCTCAGTCGTCCATCCAAAATGCGTGGATGGATGGCCAAGATCTCCCTAGTTTTCCCTTTAGATCAATAGAGATCATTCATGATCAAGGGGAAGATCCAAGCTCGATTGAGCTCGGATTAAAACTAAACTTAACCCACACCATCTAAAGCCAATAAGTGTCACATCCAATGGTGGAATTTGCATGAATTGAAAACTTCTTTAACAAAAAACCAACACGTCCTATGCTAGTTGGTAAAAAAATTCCATACCTCGTTCGATGAAGTAGCTTCATCTAGTGGAGACGAAGCCCTGTTGAAATTCCTAGAACTTGGGGTTGAGTGGTTTGCTCTATGGACCAACACCATTTCAAGTCTCTTGCAGCTTTGATCCAATTGCTTCTCTCCTTATTGTGGGAACTCCAACGGAAGCTTGAGTGTGCTCGGATTGGTCCTTAGAAGAAGTGTGCAAGAGGAATTGGAGTGGTTTTCAGTGTGGAGGAAGTTCAAGATTGAATTGAGCTCCCCTATTTTTCAATGGAGAAAATCGAGAATTCTCAAATTCAATTCCCTCTTAGAATGCTTAGGAAGGCTCTCTGATCTTTTCTCACACTCTTTAGGGCTTAGTCAAATTGAGGAATGGTGGATTTGAGTTGAATTAGGGAGAGTATATCTCCCCCTTGAAGGATCGAACAGTTGCAAGCTATCTTGCCATTTTGATCCAATTGATCATAATGGAAAGGTTGTTTAGGCTATTTTGCGTTGGCACATGGCCAGTTTGAGGTCTTGAGTGGATTGCCAACCTCCCATGTGCTTGAATTTGAGTGCAAGAGGGATTTGAAATGGGCCAATTTGACTCATAGGGTCGAGTTTGGACTTGAGGCCAATTGGGCTAACCCAAACCCATTGGGTTGGTTGCACCACTCTTCATTAGGTCCCCTTAAGCTATTAGGAAGGTGTCAAGTGGATATGAAGAGGGTATGCCCAAAATACCCATGGAATAGGCCAAACATTGTTCTATGGCCTAGGGGTAGAATGGTCATTTTATTGATTTTTCAATTTGGATATGTTGGGTATGTGGAGAAACTAGATTTGGCGAAGTTTCATGAGATTTGGAATTCATTTGATAAGGTTTGGCTCATGTTGACCCATTTTCAAAATGGGTCAACTTAGTCAATTGACCAATTGGTCAAATTGGGTCAAACCAATGGTTGGGTCAAGTTCATATGACCATTTGAAATGTTTTATTGGCTTTTATTTGATTCAATTTGGTATAGTTTTGAATTTGTCTCATATGACTTCATTTAGGTCAAATGGGTCAAGATGACCTATTTGTCCCATTTCACCTATTTGAGGTAGGTCAAGGGTAGTTTTAGGTTAGGTTAGTCATATGGAGTGGATTGGTATCTTCGTTTCTAATCAATTTTGATTAAGTTCAAATTTGGCTCAACATGACCCCTTTAGGTCATGTTGGATCTAAGGTCAATTGGGCTAGGTTAGGTCTAGTTAAACAATTGAGGCTTTGGTCAAGTTCAACAAGTGATTTGTAATGAACTTGTCCATTGGTTTGGATCAATTTAGCTTAGATCAAGTTTTGACACATTTTGATATTTTAGGTCAAGTTGAGTCAACTTGGGTCAAGTGGCCAATTGGGCTAGGTTAGGCTCAAAGGTTGACTTGGTGAAGTTCAAACATAGGGCATGAGTGAACTTATATCAATGGTTTGAATCAATTTTCCCTATGGTGGAATTTGGCTATGTTAGGTTCAATATTGGGCTGAGTGCTGACTTGGTCAACCCTTAGGTTTGACTTGATTTGACCCAATTTGGTTGATTGATCATCCCATGATGATTGTTGATCATGATGAGAGGCATAGATGAGTTTAGTTCAATCCAATTTGGTTAGGATTAGAATTTGGCTCATAAGGGTACTTTAGGTCACTATGGGTCAAGTGAACCTAAGTGGGTCAAATGGCTTGGTCAAAGCTTAATTTGAGTTTGATTGAACCTATATATGGACTTATAATTGAAATATAAATCCATTTATAAGTGGTTTGAAGTCAAGTGGGTTTTGATTCGTTTGACAATTTCATATTCAAAGGGTGAACATGAAATTGGGTTTTGAATTGGTTTTGATTTTTGAATTGGATTTTGATTTAGTCATTGAAGTTTGTATTTATATATGGCTTCATGATTGTAGGGTTGATTGAATCATGAAGAGAAATCAAGAGTTTGGCTTGATTTGAAATTGATTTGGCTAAGTTCAAAATTTTGACTTGAAAGGCTTAGGTTGGATTTTGAGTTGATTTGAGTTTGATTTTTTGAATTGGTTTTGATTGTTTGAATTTATATTTCATTTATATATGTGAATATAAATGAGAATATAAATGGATCATGAGAAAATTTCAAGGATTTGAAGTGGCTTAATCATGATTTAGGCTAAGTCCAATAAGAAGGATTTAAAGGACTTAGGAAAATTTTGGAGTTTGGAGTTTGAATTTGTGAATTTGGTTTGGTTGATTTATATTTATATTTCATTTATATATGTGAATATAAATGAGAACATAAATGAGAATATAAATGTATGAGAAAATCTCATTTATTTAATTTAGTTTTGATTATGATTTTGGCTATGTCCATAAGGGAAGATTAAGGACTTAGAAAAATTTGAACTTAGGAATTTTGTTGGATTTTGATCATGAGTTTCAATCATAGATTTCAATAATGGATTTTAATCATATGGAGTTAATTTGAGTTTGCAAAAAATCAATTAAGATTGATTTGGAGTTTGACTTGAATGAAAGAAAGTGAGGAATGGTTTAAGTTAAGGGTAGGAAATTTTCGTAACACCTAAGGCATGACCTAATCCTATGGCTAACTCTTCTAGGGTTAGGTTGAGTGTCCACCTAATCTCTAGAGATGTGCCTTAAGACTAAAGTACTCTTAAAGCCTAAGAGAAGTCCTATGTCTAAGATGGAGAGGTTGAGAGCTCATCCTAAAAATGAGGTCAACAGGGCTTAATCAATCAATTTCCCTAATTAAGAAACTAATAAATTTCTAGAAAAATAAGGAAGGCAGAGGTCATCCCCTTAAACATCATCAGAAAGGTTGGAATTGATTTAGTGTTTAATTAGAGAGTAATTAATTTAATTAAATTTTTTTAAAATCTCAATTAAGCTAAAATTACTATTTCAAATTAATTAAGAATAATTTTAATGGATTCCTCTCTAAAATATCTTTAAAATGAGCCATTATTTTTATTTTATAGAATTTTCCACAATTAGTTATGAATTATGAAAGTTTCAGCCTTAAAATTTAATTAATAACCCTAATTAAACCTAATCCCACCGGCGTCATGAGGCGTGCTGACTCGACACACTTTCCACGTTGGGCCGCGGGATTATTTATTTAAGTTATCACATCCGTGAGCTGAGTCAGCTGGCGGCAGACATGGGTTTGATCTTTGCCGTCCGATCTCAGATCAGATGGAGCAGATCAAACCCGAGGCATAAGGGGATAATCTCATTTTATCTAGCGTGATTTGATCAGGGCCGTCCGTTCCAAGCATGTGGAATGGATGACCCATGATCCTTCTTCTTGTGAGCGTCGAACGATGACGTCCGTCCGCCTTGGATCGTTCGATCCGAGCTCATCTGAGCTCGGATGAAATTCAAAATCAACCCACACCATCAAGGGAAGAAGACGAGCACATCTAATGGTCAAGATCGCATGCAATGAAAATTCTCTTTGAAAAGAACCAACCAAACTGAAGCTAAAGATCAGTTTTCATGGAAATACCTCAGTGGAGCTAAGATTGGTGGTTCACACACATGAGGAAGCTTCGTTTAGTTGAGATGAAGCCCTATTGATCAGCATAAGCCTTGATTTGGTGTGAATCACCTTGGAGACCAAGATCCTCCTCCTTAGCATTCAACTTTGATTAAACTCATTCTTGGAGTTGATTTGGAGCTCAAAAAGTGATTTGGGTGGCCTTGATGAAGTGTAGAGATGGTGTCAGAATGAGGAATTTGATTGAGGTGGGGTATTGGCGAAGTTAGGATCGAAGCTAGCCTCCCCTATTTTGATTTTGCACAGGAAGAGAGGATACTTAATGTGGGAAACTTGGAATCCCTCTAGAACTTACAAGGAATCTCGACTTGGTGTTAGAAAGTTTGCATGAAGTGAATTGGTGTGTTTCCCATTTGAATTGGGGGAGTATACTCTCTTGATCTACTGAGTTGGACGAACGGGATGGCCTCCCATTTTTTGGTTGGCCAGTCCCCGCTAGAGCATCGAAGGTGTTTCAATCTAGTCCACGTGGCTTGATTGGGTTGGAGGAAGTCATGGGAGGTGGCTCAAGGATTGATCTTGGCTGATTTGGTTTCCTTGATCCTTTGGGTGCTCTCCTTGTATGGGAGGTGAGTTGGCTCACCTCCGTTTGGTCCATGGTAAGTCCTATTCCCTCTAGGGTGGGCTAGAAGGCTTAGGGATTCCTCATTTGAAAGTTGGATGGTTACCAAGGTGATGGGAAAGTGGACTTTGCCATTTATGGGTGGAATACTATGTGAAGAAGACTTAACCAATGGATTATGGCTTGGGTGGGGTCCACTCTACTTTTAGAATGACTTTGGGCTGACTTAGGGTTAGTTTGGGTCAATTTTGGTCAGCCACCAAAGCCCCATGAGTTGGTTTTATGGGTTTTGGCTGAATTTGGTCAAATGGGTTCATATGGGTTCATGTTGGGTATGGTTGACCAATTAGTCAAATTGGGTCAAATCAAAGCTTCGGTTAGCTTCAAATGATGATTTGAAGAGTTTTAGTTCAAGTGGTTTCAATCAATTTAGCCTAGGTTTGATTCTGGCTCACCTGGGTTCATATAAGTCAAATGGGCTACGTTTACCAATTTGACCAAATGATTCAAATGATTGTATGGTGTATGGCTTTGGTTTGAACCAATTTGGATTTAATTTGGATTTTGACCAATTTAACCCTTTAGGTGAATTTAGGCTAGGCTGGGTCAAGTTGATCAATTGGTCAAATTGGGCTTAATTATGGCTTTGGTTAAGTTCAACAATCAATTTGGAATGAACTTGAGCCATTGGTTGCAATCAATTTAGGTTAGATCAAAATTTGCCCCATTTTGGCCTTTTCGGCCAATTTGGGTCAACTTGGGTCAAATAGCTAATTGGACTTTGTTTGGATTAATTGAGGGTCAAGTGACAACACTACAGAGCAAGTAGCTCTTCTAGTCGGGCAGCTGTGTGACATATCCCTATCTATTTGAAGAATTCCACTCTAGACCCATCAATCTAGTAGAAGGGAGAGTTTCCTTTTGGCCAGTTTTTCCTTTCCCTAACTAACTACATGGTTCAACTCCCGTACTAAATTGTTAGAGCACGGGAGAATTCAGAGTAATGATTTCAGCAAGAGCAGCCAGATGGACTACTATATCTAGTGACTACTAGAGTAGAGTGAAGTCAAAAGGTCTTGTAAATGCAACCTTTCCGAGCCAGCCTCTGGGATCTACTGTAAACCCCCATGATGTGGTAAAGGGAGGATATTAGGGGAAGCAGTGAGTGGAGATTCCCCTGCAGAGAGCCGAATGAGGGGAGACCCTCACGTCCGGTTCAGAGGGCGGGCATATCCCAACCCTACTATCATTATGCCTTTGCAATCTTACTTGGTTCAACTCTATTTATGATCTTTTCTCGTATGTGGGACTCTATATCTTCTTGGGTAGATTCTAGATTGTCTTTCATTTTGATATTGAGTAGTTTTCTTTAGAATAATCAAAGTCAAGAATCATAATCGACGGGCGGGGACTTGGTAAGCAAGCAACCGTTATGTAAGCTTTTATGTCCATCTCGGGGTGTACGAGATGTACAAATCTGGAGGAAAAAGAAAAAAAAAGCAAGGCGGCGTCTTTGTTTAGCCATTTTCGATCTGATCAGTAGTTCAACAAGGGTTTCCACTAATGCAATAGAATGAACTTCAACCCGTGTGATCGAAGATCGAAAGAATCATGACCATGATCGTAGGGGTAGGATAAGGGAGAAGTGATTCTGGTATGCTATGTAATTCATCGTGCCCATCCATCTATGATCTCTGGAGTTCATCCGGAAAATGGGCCAAGGAAATTTTGAGTCATGTTCAATCATTGATCATGACTTGGTTTGAATCAATGGTTTCAATCAATTTTGTGTATGGTGGGTTTTGACTTATTTAGGTTTCATTTGGACTAAAGGTTGACTTGGTCAAAGGACCAAGTTGGCTTGGTTTGACCCAATTCAAGGTGGTTGATCATCCTAGGGTGATTGTTGATCATGATATGAGGTTTGGATAGGCTTCGTTCAATCCAATTTGGGTTGGATTAGAACTTGGCTCAAAAAGGTTCTTTAGGTCACTATTGGTTAAGTGGACCTAGATGAGTCAATTGGTTTGGTTTTAGCTTGATTCAAGTTTAGTTGAACTTATATGTGAGCCTAGGATTGAAATATAAATCCAACTGCAATCAATCTGAAGTCCAATGGGTTTTGGTTCAATTGAAATTTTCAAGCTAAAAGGTCAAACTTGGGCTTGACTTGGGTTGACTTGAGTTTGGTTTGATAATTATATAACATGTTTATTCATTTTTTTGTCATATATATCATGCATATGATTAAGTCCTAAATATATATGTACAAACAACATGTTTTTGGCACACTTAACTACAAGATGCATAAAAGAGTTTTATCGAGAAAGAGGATTCTCATTCAAATGTATGAAAGTTCTAAGCAAGTACATGTTTTGGCACACTTAAATACAGGAAATCATTTCATTTAATTATTATTTTTTAAAAAAGGATGAAAAAGGTTGTTCTCCCCTTTGTTACAGGTAATTTTAATTTAATTGATGAAAGGATTAATCCATTAATTCTTTTTTTTTCTCTTTCTTAATTACCAAATTTGATTATCTTTTGAAAATGAGATGGACTTAAGGGAAAAGATAAGGAAAGAGGTCCCACTTATTTCCATAAGTCTTCCATTGGATTAAGCATGATTTAATACGATATCAATTCCAATTTAGTTAATTAAGTTTCTAATTAATTAATTAACTAATAATTAGGACTTTAGTTGAAAAGAGAGGGAAAATTAGAGAGAGGATTAGGAGGGAGGCTCCAATCCACTTCCCTAAGTCTCCTTACTATTCAATAGTAATTAAAGAGTCCAAATAATTAATTAATCACTATTCATATGCTTAATCACCCCTTAATGAAGTTAAGAGAGTAATTAGGGCTTAATCAATCAATTTTCCTAATTAAGCAACTAAAGAAATTCCATGAAAAATAGGGGAGCCGGAGGTCATCCTCCTAAACATTCTCAAAAAGTTTCAAATCAATTGGATGATTAATTAAGGAGTAATTAAGTTAATTAAGTTTCTAATTAAACTTAATTATGCTTTATTTTCTATTCAAAACCCATTGGAAATATTTTTATTAAATTCTTCTCTGAAATACCTTAAAAATGAACCATCATTTGTATTTTTTTTGGATTTTTCTATAATTAGTTATAAATTTTGAAAATTTTAGCATTAAAAATAGATTAATTAACCCTAATTAAATGAAATCCCACTGGCGCCACATGGCACACTTTCCACTTGGCATCATGGGATTGGTTATTTAAGTTGTCACATTCGCTGACCGTGACGATATGTGCTTTTCAGGACCATCATCTAAGATCGGATGACCATGATTAATCATGTGGTTTAGATGGAATAATCAAAAGATTTAATCATGATTTAATCATGGCCATCTATTTCGATCATGTAGAACGGACGACCCATGATCTTTCTCCTTCACGAGTAGCGATAGACGGATGTCATCCGTCTTTCTCCATTTGATCAGAGCTCTCTAGAGCTTGCATTGATTCCAAAATGATCTCACACCATTAAGGGAAGGAGAGGAACACATCCAATTGCTAAGATTGCATGACATACATATTTCTTTCATAAAAGACCAGCCACACTTCACCTAGGCTGATGTTTTGAAGAATTACCTCGTCGAAGCTCAAGACCAGCGGTGGGATCGACGGAGGTAGCTTCATCTAGTAGAGACGGAGATTGTTGAGAAGCTTGGGCCTTGATTTGGAGTACATCCCTCGGACAACCAATCCACGCACTTTGGAGCTTCTATCTTGATCAAACTTGAGCTTCCGGTGGCTTTAGTGCTTGGGAAATGATTTGGATGTCTTCGATTTTATGCGTGGAAGGTGTGTGCAAAGTTGATTGAAGTTTGGTGGAGGATTAAGCAAATTGGAATTGGTCTCCCCTATTTTGGTTTGATGTTAAATTGAGATAGGGGGGAATGGAAGAGCTTGGGAGTTTAGAGAATGGCTGTGAGAGACTCTCCTTCACTCTCTTTGGCTCAAATGAAGATAAATGATGCCATTCCCATTAAGGGGTATATATTTGAGGTGGATTCAATCCCATTTTCTAACTTGACAATGTCGGACCTGAATTATCTCCATTAGGTCCATGTGGCTCGTCAGGAGTGGTGGAAGGATTGGGAGGTGGCTCAAGGTCTGATATGGGGGATATCTCCTTTCCTTTGTCCATAGGGTGCTCGGTTAGCATGAGAGGTGAGTTAACTCACCTCTCTTTGGTTCATGGAAAGTCCTAGTGTGCTTAGAGAGGGCTAGGAAGGTTAGGTATGCTTCATCTAGCAATTGGATGGTTGTCCAAGTGATGGGAGAGTGGATTTTGCTATTTATGGGTTAATCCTATGTAAAGAGGGCTTAACCAATGGATTATGGCTTGGATGGGGTCTACTTTGTTGTAGGGATGACTTTGGGCTTACCTACGGTCAATTTAGGTCAGGTTCGGTCAGCCACCAAAGTCCCATGGGTTATTTTTATGGGTTTTGGCTTCATTTGGTCAAATGTGTTCATATAGGTTCATGTTGGGTTGGGTTGACCAATTGGTCAAATTAGGTTAAAACAAGGCTTGGGACATGTTCAAATAATTATTTGAAGAGTTTTGGTTCAAATGATTTAGGTTGGTTTGGCTTAGGTTTGATTATGGCTCATTTGAAATTAAATGGGTCAAATGGGTCAAGTTGACCAATTTGACCAATTTTACCAAATTGGGTTCAGTTAGGTGTTAGTTCATGTTCAAATGGTTAATTCAAAATGATTATAGGATTTAGTTTGAATCAATTTGGGTTTAATTTGGATTTTGGTCAGTTTGACCTTATAAGTCAATTTGGGCTAGGTTAAGTTGACCAATTGGTCAAATTGGACTTGATTATGGTTTTGGTTTAGTTCAATAATTTATTTGGAATGAACTTGAGCCATTAGTTGTAATTATATTGGGTTAGATTGTGATTTCACCCATTTTGGCTTTTCAGGCTAATTTGGATCAACTTGGGTCAAATGGCCAATTGGACTTATTTTGGCTCAATTGAGGGTGAAGACATGTTCAATCATTGATCATGACATGATTTGAATCAATGGTTTCAATAAATTTGGCATATGGTGAGTTTTGGCTTATTTAGGATTCATTTGGGCTAAAGGTAGACTTGGTCAAAGGACTAAGTTCACTTGGTTTGACCCAATTCAAGGTGGTTGATCATCCTAGGGTGATTGTTGATCATGATATGAGCCTTGGATGGCCTTGGATCAATCCAATTTGGGTTGGTTTAGAACTTGGCTAAAAATGGTTCTTTAGGTCACTTTGGGTCAAGTAGACCTAAATGAGTCAATTGGTTTGATTCAAGTTTATTTGAACTCATATATGAGCCTATGATTGAAATATAAAACTAACTACAATCAATTTGGAGTCTAACAAATTTTGGCTCATTTGAAGTTTTCAAGTTAAAAAGGCTAACTTGGGCTTGACTTGGGTTGACTTGAGTTGAATTTGATAATTGTAATTTATGTTTATATGTGTCTAAATTATTAAAGGAATGATTGATTCATTAGAAGATCCATTGGCTTTGGCTTGATTTGGATAGGATTTAGCCAAGTCTAAGAAATTGGCTTAAATGGCTTGAATTGGGTTTTGGTTTAATTTTGGATTTGTTTTGGCTATATGAATTTATATTTCATTTATATTTGGGGGTATAAATGAAGATATAAATGATTCATGAGAAAATCACTTGAGTTTAGAGTGATTTAGAAACAAATTTGACCAAGCTTAAGAGTGTAGGTCAAAAGAGCTTAAGTAGGGAATTGATATAGTTTGATTTATTTTTGGTCATTGGAGGGTGGGTTTCATTTATATTTATGAATATAACTGAAGAAGTAATTGGTTTATAAAGAAACCAATTGATTTTGAGTTAAGATTTGAGTAAGCTTATAGAGGTAGGTCCATAAGGCTTAAGAGGGAATTTGGTTTGGTTTGATTTAGTTTGATTTGATTTTGGCAATTTGAGTATGGATTTCATTTATATTTGTGAATATAAATGAAGGAATAATTGATTTATAAAGAAATCAATCTACTTTGGAATAATTTAGGTGCAGATATGGCTAAGCTTATGAGAGTGGGTCATAAGGCTTAAGAAGGAATTTTGCTTGGTTTAATTTAGTTTGATTTGGTTTTGGCTATTTGGGTATGGATTTCATTTAAATTTGTGAATATAAATGAAGGAATAATTAATTTATAAGGAAATCAATCAAGTTTTAAATAATTTAGGTGGAGATTTGGCTAAGCTTATGAGAGTGGGTCATAAGGCTTAAGAATGAATTTTGATTTCAGATTTGACCTTGGGATTGAATTATTTGGTTTGAAATTTGGATTTGTATTTTGTGAATGATTGAGAGATTGAATTTATATTTAATAAAATCAATTGAATCATGATTCATTTGAATTTGGTTAAAGCTAAGTCCATAAGATGAAATTAAAAGGGCTTAGGAAGGATGTTGATCTTGGATTTGATTATGGATTTCAAAGATTTGGTTTAGAATTTGGATTTAAATTTGGTAAATGATTGAAGGATTGAATTGATCTTTGAGAAACTCAATTGAATCAAGATTGATTTGAATTTGGTTAAGGCTAAGACCATAAGATGAAATCAAAGGGCTTAGAAAGGGTTTTGAATTTAATCATGGGGTTTATAGAGAAATCTTGAGCTTGAATTTGATCATGAGATTGATTATGAGTCTTGAAAGTTTGGTTTGGATTTGGTATGAATTTGAGGTTTGGTTTGAGGAAGAAAGCATGGATTGGGTTTAGGCTATAGGGTTGGCAAGTTTTCCTAAGTCCCTAAGGCATAACATATTCCTATAGCTAATCCTTTTAAGTCTCTAAGCTTAAGTTAAGTGTTCACCTAATCACTAGAAGCGTCTTAAGACTAAAGAGCTCTTAGTGTCTACAAGAGTCCTAGATCTATGATGAGGAAGTTGAGAACTCACTCCAAAAGTGAGGTCAACAGTAGGGAAACACCTTAGCTAGCTTCACTTGAGTGGAGGAGGGTGTGAGAATGCAGCCAAGGCAAGGGGAGTGGGAGTCCTTGCTTGCCACATGCTCCAAAGAAAATGGGGAGGTTATTTCACCTCCCATGGGTTATGGCAGACCCAATGAACCCCTGAGTCAGGTTAGCTAGTGTCCTTGGTGCCTAAGTGGACTAATGAATGGGTGCCAAGTGACCAAGAAGAGGAAATGACCAAATGTCTAGGTGATTTGTCTCATGGGATGCCCATGACCCAAGGGCAAAGTGGTAATTTTGCATTAGCTTTGATTTGGGCAGATTTGAGATGAGTCAAAAGTGGGTTAGCCCAAATTTCAAGTGATTTGGAATTCATTTGGTTTGATTTGGCTTAATTTGACCTATTTAGTTCAAATTGGATTAGGTTGGGTCAAGTTGACTAATTGGTCAAATTGGGTCAAACCAAGGGTTAGGTCAAGTTCACATGACCATTTTGAGTGCATTGGTTCAATTGGTTTCAATCAATTTGGCATTGGTTTGATTTTAGCTCATTTGGATTCATATAGGTCAAATGGGTCAAGCTGACCAATTTGACCAAATTGGCCAAATTGGCTTGGGTTGGGTGTTTGTTCAAGTTCAATTGGTTAATTGTAAATGATTGTATGTTTTGGTTTGAATCAATTTGGATTTAATTTAGATTTTATCCAATTGGATCCTTTAGGTCAATTTAGGCTAAGTTGGGTTAGGTTGACCAATTGGTCAAATTGTGCTCAATTATGACTTTGGTTAAGTTCAAAAATCAATTTGGAATGAACTTGAGCCATTGGTTGCAATAAATTAGGGTTGGACCATGATTTGACCTATGTTAGCCTTTTAGGTCAATTTGGGTCAACTTGGGTCAAAAGGCCAATTGGGTTTGGTTTGGCTCAATTGATGGTCAAGTCATCTTCAAACCTTGATTATGGATTTGTATGAATCAATGGTTTCAATCAATTTGGTGTATGGTGAGTTTTCACTAGTTTGGGTTTCATTGGGCTAAGGGTTGAGTTGGTCAAATGACTAAGTTGACTTGGTTTGACCCAATTCAAAGCAATTGATCACTCTAGGGTGATTGATGATAATGATATGAGGCTTGGATGGATTTAGTTCAATCTAATTTGAGTTGGATTAGAACTCACCTCAAAAGGATCCTTTAGGCCACTTTGGGTCAAGTGGAGCTAAGTGGGTCAATCGGTTTGGTTTTAGTTTGATTAAGGTTTAGTTGGATTTATATATGAGTTTAGGATTGAAATATAAATCCAACTGAAATCAATTTAGGCTATGATAGGTTTTGGTTCATTTGGAATTTTCTAGCCAAAAGGGCTAAGTTGGGCTTCACTTGGGTTGACTTGAATTTGGCTTGATGATTATAGGTTTCATTTATATTTGGATAGATGACTGAAGGAATGATTGATTTAAGAGAAAATCTATTAGTTTTGATTTGATTTGGAAAGGATTTGGCCAAGTTCAAGAAATTAGCATAAAGGGCTTGAATTAGGTTTTGACTTGATTTTGAACTTGGTTTTGGTCATGTGAATTTATATTTCATTTATATTTGTGAATATAAATGAAGATACGAATGATTTATGAGAAAATCACTTAAGTTTAGATTAATTTGGAAGCAAATTTGACTAAGCTCATGGAGGTAGGTCAAAACGGCTTAAGTAGGAAATTGATTTAGTTTGATTTAGTTTTGATCATTACGATGGGGGTTTCATTTATATTTGGTGTGAGTACAAATAAAAAAATAATTTATTTATGAAGAAATCAATTGATTTTGGGTTGATTTGGGTTAAGATTTGGTTAAGCTCATGGAGGTAGGTCCATATAACTTAAGAGAGATGTTGGTTGGATTTGGATTTAGTTTGATTTAGTTTTGGCTATTTGAGTTTATATCTCATTTATACATGTGAATATAAATGAAGATATAAATGATTCATGAGAAGATCAATCAAAATTGGGTTGAATTGGGTGGAGATTTGGCTAAGTCTATGGAATTCAATCATAAGGCTTTTAGGGGGATTTTAATTTTGGATTTAATTATGTGTTTCAATCATTTGGTTTGGGTTTGGATTTGTATTTGGTACTTGATTGAGGGGTTGAATTGGTCTTGGAGAAAAATAATTGAATTTGGATTGATTTGAATTTGGCTAAGGCTAAGTACATAATAAGATCATAGGGCTTAGGAAGGATTTGATCAAGGGCTTCAATCATTTGATTTGGAATTTGGAATTGGATTTGGATTTGAAATTGAGTTTAAGGTTTGGTTGGGAATTTGGATTTGAATTGAATTTAAGAAGGTGTACATGGATTGGGATTAAGCTATAGGGTAGGTGATTTTCTTAGGTCCCTAAGGCATGACCTAATCCTATGATTAACCCTTCTAAGTCTCTAGCCTTATGTTAAGTGTTCACCTAATCACTAGAAGTGTCTTATGACTAAGGTTTGGTTTGATTTAATGCAAAATAAAAGGAAATACAAAAGAAAGTGAATACAAGAATTCTCAATACTTTATTGTTGTTTGGTGTAAAGTAAATACATGGAAACTATTTTTTACTTTGGTTGGATCAATGTAAAGTAAATCTTTGTATTCTCGAATACTTTATTATATATAAATTAATTATAGAATTTATTCACTAATTAATGTATTCAATTAAAAAAATAAATATATATTAAAATACAAATAAATTATAAATAAAATTTTTTTATTGACTAAAAAATAAATAAAATCAAATACAAATATAATGTATTTCAAATATTTAATTATTAGTAATTAATTTACAAATTTTTTTAAGATATTAATTATTAGTGTTATAAATAAATAAAATTTGAATATTATCATTTTATATTAACATAATGACCAAATTTAATATATATATATATATATATATATATATATATATATATATATATATATATATATATATATATATATATATATATATATATATATATATATAATTTTATTACTATATTAAACATTAATTAATTAATATAATTTTTTATTAAATAAATTAATCATCAAGTTATGATTTAATATTTATTTATTAAATAAATTTTCTTTAATAAATAGTTTACTCATTAATTATTTTTTTGCTAAATAAACTAAAATTTAATAATTATTTTAATTTTTTTATTTATCGTGAATTATTTATCATCAATTTAAATAAATATAATTATATTTATTAAATTATAATTAAGCTATAAAAAAAAATCGAAATCGAAAAAAAAATTTCTTATTTCCCAGAAAAATTTTTTTTCCCACGCGTTTCTTTTCCCACGCGTTCCGCTGGCCAAAAAGAAAAAAAAAATTTTTTTCCCACGCGTTTCTTTTCCGCTGTTCCTTGGCCAAAAAAAAATTTTTTCCCAGCTCTCAGGATGTAATCGAACACGCCGCTTTTTTGAGCATATTTCAAAGTCACGCAAATAGCCCTTTTTGATGTATTTCAAATACCTCAAATAAATGCAATGTATTTACTTTACTTGCAGCCAAACAGAAAAATTTATAGAATGCATGTAAAGTGAATGCAATACACTCACTTTACTTGCAACCAAACAGCCCCTAAGGAAGTCTTAGTGTCCAGAAGACTCCTAAGTCTAAGAAGAGGAGGTTGAGAACTCACTCCAAAAGTGAGGTCAATAGTATCCTTAAGAAAATTACTTTTATTGCTACTAAATTATTGTACCACGGGGATATGGTCAAGAAGATGCATCCCATCTCTTAGTCTAAGACTACTCTACCTAGAGACAAAGGTGAAACTGGCTTGATATCCATTAATAAGCTTAATGAGATTTGTAAAATCAAGGTTCTTTGGAAGGTGATTAACCACACTTCCTCACTAGCTTCTTGGTGTTACAATAAATATAGCTCTATTTCACAGAGGCCCTTCCGATCCTCTGTCAGTGGAGGGAACTCTAATGATGTGCATCTCAATTCAGAGGGAATTTATCCTATTCTATTGGTGATGGTACATTGAATTAAACATCTTGATGGGGTGAACTCAATTACTTTAAAATTATTCAATCTGTCCAAATGAGCCTAATTCAAACAATTGAAGCACCGTCAAAATTTCATAGCAATAATTGAAGAACCAAAGGTCTTTTAATTTTTCCGTGCTTCTAGTAAAAAAAAGTGGCTTAATGTGAGAAATCTAATCAATTTTAGATCACTTAATTTTGAAATTATTAAAACACATAAATGTTGAAAGAATAATCTAAATTCAAAGAAATCAATGTGTTGTTTGATGAATATCTTACATTTTGATTAAAATTATCAAAATATCACTCAAGAAGATTATAACTATATCTTTATTCTTCACACCCGACTCTGTTGCTTCTCTTGAGCCAAATGTGTGCTTTTAAAGGATTGAATTTGAAAGAAGAGAGCTTAGAAAACTAAAAAATTTAGAATTTTGTTTGATGTTTAATGCCAGTGATCAACGCTAGTAACCACCGTCATCTCAATTGTTGTTGTCAAACTTCTTTTCCTGACAATCATTGCCTATCCATGACTATTTGATTATTGTTACTTGGATGACATTATTTTATCAATATTTGCTTAACTATCATCATTAATATGTCGACAATCAATATCCATCTTATTGATCCCCTTCTCCCATCTGCTATTGATCAACTATCATTAAAACCTTTCAATATTTGTTTCCTATTCTTAGGCACAACACTAGAGATTGTATTTATATTTTATACATTATAATAATGTATTCTCTAATTGAGGGGAAGAATTAATCATATAATCTCTATGAATATATTTAGATTATTTCATTTGAATGATCAGAAAAAATTAACTCTCTCAACAATTTTTTGAATGAATTGAAGAGAGTGTGATTTAATGTGTCAGTGTAATTTTTAGAAGGTAGGTGGAATAGTAAATAAGATACTACCCAGATATTTAGCCCTCATTTTGCAAGGACTTTCGATCTGGTTCCAGGTTTCCTATAAGCGTAAGCCCCTATAGTTAATTACCCCTCTCAATAAGTGAGAGAGAACTTTCAATTAAGGTTTGTCATTAGATTGTTAGATGTTTAGCACATAGTAGTAGTATATGGAGTTTCAAAATTTAGATTATGAAATTCATCATTTCAGCTTAAATCGGATGGTTGGGGAATGATGATGTGCCCGATCTAGATCTCATGGTTCCGTCATCCCGGGTGGTCGCGGTCCCTAGTCTACTTAGTCAAAGGAGGTGAATTCAACTCAAAAGGATCATCAAGAAACACATGGGTTACGTCATCTAAGAAATCCTTGTAGACCTCGGGTGGCGTTTATCTAAGGAGACAGGCTTAAGTCTACCTTAGCTAATAGAGGGTTGTTTGTCATATCAAGTATACCCTATGATTCACAACTAAAAGGGCAGAGCTATTGGGGAGCATATGGGCTACGGTCGTGATCATAATATAATGTAGCCGGATTGGCCAAACCACCCGATCAGAGGACTCTGGTCATAACTGCTTCATCTGTGGAGCCTATTGGGCAAGCCATGCAGTCAGAGGACACGGGCCACATCCTTATTGACATGAGATTGATTGAGAGTGAACACAGCAGAACACTTGATTTGACATTGACTCTTTTGTAAGCTAGAGTTTTCTTAATTTGTCACCCCCGACAAATAGTTACAGAAGGTGGATGGATTGAGTTTGATTTAAGTTTTTAAGGATAGAGTTTCATTTAAGTAGTTTTTAGATTGCTACTTAATTTAATTTGAAAAATGGATTAATTTGAATATGTTTAAGAGCCTTAGATCATGTCAACTCTGTTTAGCTGCTAACAGAGGATTAGATCTACTATCACCTGATAGAATTAATTTTTTAGATATTTCATTGATTTGAAACTCTTATTATAGGTTTTTAGATTTTGTTAACCCGGGCCCAGTCCTAAGACTAAACCGAAAAAAAACCCACGCAGTATCCTCAGATATTTGAATTTAAGTATTTAGCGTAGTGTCGGGGACCATGCGGGTGTATTTAAGAATTTATGTAGTGTTTATTTCTGAATTATGAGATTGATATGAGATTGCTAGTTAATTTGATTTAAAAAAATTGATTAATTTGAATATATTTAAGTGCTTTAGATCCTGTCAACTCTATTTAGCTGCTAATAGAGGATTAGATCTACTATCACCGAATAATCAGATATTTCATTAATTTGAAACTCTTATTATAGTTTTAGGTTTTGTTAACATCCCCCTAAGACTAAATGATGCAACCCACGCAAAGATCCTACACTTGAATTTAAGCATTCAAAGATAATCATCATGTGTGTTTATAGCTTAGCTAATTTCATCTAATTAATGAAATCATTGATTTTGATTAGGATGAAATTCCTTAATTTTTGGTTGAAGGAACCCATATGATATTTGTAGATTTTAATTTAGTGTTGCCTTCTATCTACTTGTACAAAGAGTTGCAGATCCGGTGTCGAAGAAGGCATTTTGATTTAGATTATAGTTTAAAACGTTACTTGCACTTAGTTTACTTGTTGAGTTTTTATAATTCTCCCAATTTCATTATGTTCAATCTACATCACTTTTGATAAGTTGTGTTGATTTCAGTATTTATTGCTTTAGCCCTACTCATGCTTATTAGCTAGCATAATAAGCACCTCCATATATAAGAATTATTAAACCCAATTTGGATTCATCCTTAGATTTTAAGTTTGTTGTAAGTTTGTTATGAATTTAATATTAGTACCCCACCCCCCCTAAATTCCAATTAAAGCTTGTTTAATTTTGAGAAATTTACAAGAAAAGAGAACTCACTTTACCGCTTCAATTTAAGCCATAGAGAGCTGCAATTAGAGTTTGTGAGTTCAATATTAGCCTCCCCAAATTTTAATTGTATTTTAAATGAGTGTTCCTTTTTTAAAAAAATTGCTTGAAAGGCTCCCCCCCCTCCCCCCATGTTTCTTGTTTGACGCTTTTAGTTTAAAATTAGCAGCAGGTTTCCCTACTCAACGTTCTTAAGTCAATTCATTTCACTCTCCCCTTTTTCTTAAGTCAAAAGATTTGATGTACTTACAGCCTTCTTGCCATCCCCTGTAGTGATGGGACGTTGCTTACTCAGACGCCTGAGCTAAGAGGTGTTTATGACACACCGCTTTTTTTTCATCTCATCATCTTAGCACAACGAGGTCTTCAGACCTAAAAGAATACATACAATGCAATATATATTCATCCCCTTTTTTTCCTAAGTTTAGAAATTAGACAAAATTTTGGCAAGATTGCCTATGGTAGGACATTTAACGTGTATGGCTTGGTATGCCCTCTTGATGAAGGAAAAGGTCTGACACCATATTATTTTTTCATCTCTTCACGTCCTTTTGAGTACAGCGAGATCTTCAAACCTGCAAAGAAACACAAGCATATAATATATATATATATATATCCATTCACAGATCTCACATGTTCTGACTCATTTTTGGCGCGCTGCAATGCACGACAAAGGAACAAGGTTGGGTATACAATTGGAAATGTAAGGCAAGGAGTGCGACGCTGGAAATCGAAAGAAGAATTTGCCTCTTGATGATGTTCTTCCCCAGTTTGCAGCAAAGCGAAGGTGGGAAGACTAAAGCGAGAAATGCGATGTCAAAAAATAAAAGAAGAATTCACCTTTTGATGATGTTCTTCCTCCGATTGTGGCGAAGTGAAAATTGGAAGGGTTACGGGGAGTATGACATCGAAAATTGAAAGAAGAATTTTCCTCTTGACGATGTTCTTCCTTCGATTGCGGTGAAACGAAAGCGAGACGAGTAAAGCGAGGAGTGTGACACCATAAACTGAAAGAAGAATTCACCTCTTGATGATGTTCTTCATCGATTTGCAATGAAGAGAAAAGTGGAGGGTTTTCGTCAGGAAGAAGTGAGTGGTTTAATCGGATAGGAAGGAAGATCGCTTTGATCGGCAGTGGGAAGGTGCGGGCTGGGTCAACAGGTCAGGGAAGGCTGATACTATGGGACAACGGGTCTGTTTCTGGCAGATGGCCATGGGAGCGAGGGTCGAGCGTCACGCAGGGTTATTTCAGGTTGCAAGAGCTTAAACAAGCTCTGGGCGAGTCGTCATGAGATGCAGAAATGGATACCGGTTTGGAACTACTGAAATGGAACAACAGGTCGGGTTTCATGGATGCTACGGGAAATGAACAAGTGGGATGCCAAGTGAGAGTGTACGGGTTTAGCTCGATCGTGGAGGAGGGACGGTCGAAAATTGAGAGCGTGAAGGAAAAGAAATACCTTTGCTTTTCATTTTCAGCCAGAGAGAGAATGGGCTGGGAGAGCCAAAGAAACTGCTGGAAAATGGGGGGTAATGGGGGTTTCTAAGTAATTTTAAATTAATTAAATGGTTTTAATGTGGATTTCACACCGATAAATGCATATAATTAATATATATATATATCAATCTAAAGTAATTCTATTGTTCTGAATGCAATGATGCAATCTGTTTCACTATCGAAGGCCATTTAGTTCAAGTCAACGTTATATTGAGTCCATTTCAGCTCAAAATGCGCATCGCCGCGTTCCACCGCTCAATTTTCTCATAGACTCATCTGAATTAAGTGTGAAAAATCTTACTTGATAAATTTTGACATTTTGAAGCTAATGGCATGATCAATTTTATGAATGAATATCGTTTGATCCTTGTTAGTGCCTCCTGACCTCGATATGCATGCAGGGGAGTTGATGACTTGAGCACTTGATCGATTGATCATCAAGTTGTGCAATATTTATATCCTAACCAATTTCGATATTCTGAATGAGATGGTGAAGTCCGTTCATCGATCGGATGTCATTTGAGTTGATTTTAGTGACGTCTTGTGCATTTCAGTCTCGATTTATGCGTTGTCATTGCTGATTATTCAACATTCATACAGACTCATCCGAATTGAGTGTGGATAGTCTCAGTTGATAGATTTCGATGTTTCGCAGCTAATAGCATAATCAATTTTGTGAATAGGGGTTGTTTGGCTTGCATCGGTGCCTCCTGACTTTGATATGCCCACAGGCACATTGGCGACTTGATCGCTTGATCATTTGATCATCAAGTCATGCAATATTTGTAACCTAACCAATTTCGATGTTCTGAATGCGACGGTGAAGTCTGTTCATCGATCGGAGGTCATTTTGACCATTTTTGGTGATGTACAGTACATTTTGAGCCCCGATTTGTGCACGGTCGCTTCCAAAGTGTCGAATTAGACTTGTGGGCTTGACTCGACTTATGACACATATGTGGAGGTCAACAAATGCCCCTAAATAAATATGATTCGCTCATGAAGCGAGTCACATTTATTAAAAATTGGTTGACCTTTTGGGCTGGCCATAGAGCTTGGATCATTTTAACTTCGATTGTAATAGCTTACGAAGCTTTGATAGGATTTGCCATTAGTATGCTGCCTTATTCAGGACATTCTAAATGACAGGCTTGGCCGATTTGTCAGAATTGACTTGTCAGATTGATAAGAGTTCTTACACCATCTACTATGTGCTTCAATGGCTTTGCTAAAGATCCCTTTCTTTTATGTCCTTGTAGATTTGAGCCTCCTTCGACCCAAGCTTCATACTTGGTTGGGTTTGATGGAGGAATTGGTCTGCTTATTTTGATGAAGGACTCCACTAGGGAATTGATTTATTCGTGCTCGGTTGGATTTGAAATTCCTTCAGTCCTATCTTTAAGCTTGACGGACTTGATGAAGGATTGGCCTGATTTGTCCCTATTGACTTGTCAGGAAGTGTATGCACTCCATGAGTCTTGTGCTTACTACTTTGACAAATTCGTTGAAGGATACATACAGATGACCCAGCCTTCTGGCTTATATAGGGTCAATATTGAGTTATTAGTCTAGCAACGTGTGCTTTAACATACTGAATAACCACAAAATTCCTTTAGTTCAGCCATCGGCTTTGTATGAGCTATGAAATTGCTTCCTCATACCTGTGCTTTCTACTTTGATGGACTTGATGACAAGATAGATGCTTTAAGCTTGATCGATCATTTGAGAATAGATTGAAATATCACCTGCGTAATACATAATTGATTTGAGGCAGCCGAATTGAGAGTTTCTTCGATTGCCTTGATCTATCAAGTAGATCTCTTAGGCTTGAAATCACTAAGCTGGATCTAGTTTGAGATTGAACAACTATTATCATTGGACTGACGAGCAATGGCTCTTTCACTGAGGCCTTTTCTTATGGCTTGTTGAGTCAGGAGAGTGTCAGCAACTCGGCCATATTTGGGCTTGTTGAGTTTGACCTTTAGAACCTACTCAGTCACTGAAGTGGGTTGTGGTTTTTGTCATCGACAAACAGGGGCTCTTTCACACTGGCCTTTGCTTGCGGGTTGTTGAGTGAGGAGAGTGTCAGCAACTCGACCATTTGAGGCTTATTGAGTTCAACCTTTAGAACCCACCCTTGTCCTAGACTTTAGGATGTAGAGGTTGATGTTTCTCCAACTCAGTTGATTGAAGCCTTCAAAATCAGGAGTTCTTCTGACTTGATCTCTAGAATTTTGGCAAATATGAGAGATAAATTTCTTGACATTTAGGGTTATCTTTTCATGCGTAGAAACAGATTCCTTTTATTTCTGTAAGAGGATGCAACTTAACAATGATAATTATAGATATATTCAGGGATTTCAGCGTAACGCTCGATGTCAACCTGAATCAGAATATATTTGAGGATCTCGTCTTATGGCACAATGATAACTCAGATAGACTTAATATAAACTAAAAAAATGCCCCTGTCTTGCAGGGGAATTCTAAAGTACATTTAGGAGAATATTTAAGATGAAAATATATAAATACATCCATATTTGAATTGATGTACTCTGAAGGGGATTTTAACATACAACATTGATTTCATCTATATATAAAAATATAAAATGCTCCTGTATGGAGAATTTTCACCAAAAAAGTTCAGATCCTGAGTATGTTTATTTAGGGATCTCGATGAAGCATGATGTCAACCTAAATAGATATACTAAAAAAATGCCGCCTTGCGGGGATTTCCTATTGTACCTCAAGAATGTGGTCATCAAGTATAGTACTTTTCAAGTATCGACCATTAATTGGTCTTTCACCCTTTAGGTTGATGAGTTGGTATGCCCCTCCTTGGTACACTTTTTCAATGACAAAAGGGCCTTCCCATAGGCTCAAATTTGCCACCAAATTTTGATTGGGAATAATTGGTCTTCTCAAATGTGACCAATTTTTGGAATGTTCGATCGCACTTATGGTCAAAAGCCCGGACATCTTTGCTCGATAGACTTCTAGATTTTGATGAGCTTGTAATCTAACTTCATCAAGCGTCGAGTTCCTCCATTCTCAAATGAGCATTTTGATCTTCAGTTAGATTGTACTGGATGGCTACTCGAAGTGAAGGCAACTCAACTTCAAGTGGAAGAACTACTTCAGCCCAAATACCAATGAATAGGAGTTTTTTAGTGATCTTGTAGGTAGTTCGATACACCCATGTAGCCTTTATGCTCTTATGTCATTCTCTTGAGCAGAACTAATGTATTGAAAGGCCTTCCAAACCATTTGCTCTTTGGATTATATATTGAAGAGTATCACAATCAATTTGTCGATCGATGAATCTATAAATCTTTGCACTTTAAAGTTGTGCCATTATCAAAATTATTCATGACACTCCAAATCTATAATTACATTATGCATGAAGAAGTTGATCACCGGTCGAACTTCTTTAAATGGGTAGCTCACCACTTAGAGAAATAATCCCGCTAGGATGAAGTGATGTCTAATTGATGGTGGATCAATTGGTCCAATTACATCTACCCCAACATTCATTGAATGGCCAAGATGCTATTATGTGTAATGGATTTGGAGGTTGATGAATGAGATTCCCATGCACTTGACACTCATGACACTTCTTAGCATGATTAATATAGCCTCTCACCATAGATGGCCAATAATAACCCATCCTTTTGATCTTTACTTCCATTTTGGGACCTGACTGATATGCACCACAAAGTCCTTCATTAACTTCAACCATCTCTTTGCTAGCTTCATCTACACCTAGGCATCATAGCCATATTTGTTCAAAGGATCTACGATATAAAGTATTATTGATGAAAGCATAGTGTAGCATTCTCTTTTTGATTTGAGCTACCAGTGATTTATTACTTGGTAATTTGCCTTCTTTAAAGTAGTCGATGAAGGGTTGCCTCCAATCATGTGACTCTTCTACAACAAAGGCTTCACACTATTTTTCTGAGGCAATGTCATTCTTAGCTCTTCTTGGTACAACTTCTTGTTGATTTTGGAGAGTATGAGGAGCAACCTGAATCGCATCCTGTCAATTTGGTAACCCCTCTATGGGATTGACTTTATCGGCTCTAAGACTCGTCGAGAAAATATGTCAATCATGACATAATCACCATTCATACTTATCATTTCCTTAGCTAATTTTTCTAAGTAGTCGGCTTTGCTATTCTCGGATCGAGAGACTCAAGTTAATGTGATAATTGGTATCTGCTTCATAAGCTCGAGACCTCGCTTGTGATAGAAAGCTAACTCAAGCTTGTTGATTCTATAGATACCAAGTATTTGATTTATAATAAGTCGAGAATGTGTAGTTTTGAATGCCTATGAAAATAGCTTCTTCAAGACTGCCACTAATTAATGCTTCATATTCATTATTAATTTCTTGGCTCAATCCATATGATCATCTCATTATCCCTCCTTCGTGTTATGAAGATGATGATTCCTCGCTCTTTTGGAAATTTAGATGTTGGACTTGTTTGATGGAGGCTCCATCAAAGTACATTTCCAAATTTATGATTTTCTCTTTCATGAATGAGCATAATTTGCTCATCGAAAATTGTCATTAAGAGAAGAGTGAGGATGGGATGTGCGAAAATCTGCTAAGACTTGTCCCTTCCTTTCTTCTGAGAACATATGTGATATCAAATTGTAAGAGTATCGCCCATCTTGTCGTGACTCAATTGGTCTTGTCATCAAGTACTTACAGTCGATCCTTGAGATGAGGGTAATCTTGTGAGATAACATATAGTGATGGAGCTTTTTTTGGGCAAAGATCAATGCTAACAGTGCTTCTCTATCGAGTATCTCATTTTGCTCCAATCGACCTCGATATAATAAAGCATTCTCTTTCTTTCTTCATTGTGTTGTGCAATAATGCCAAGACTCTTCTAATGCATATGTATAGAATGAGGGGCTTCCCAGAATAGTGATTTTGAATTTAAGTATCTTTTAATGTTGAAGGCTTCTTGACACTCTTTGTCCCACTTGAACGGAGCATCCTTTTTCATTAACCTTGCAAATGGTTGATAGCATCCTGATAGATTTGATATAAATTGATGGATGAATGCAAGCTATCCTTGTAAAGAATGGGACGCAAACTTTTTGGTGGAGGCATCTCCACAATTGCCTTGATTTTGGCAGGATCTATTTCAATACCTCTGTGACGTATAATGTACCCGAGGAATTTTCCAAAAGATACCCCAAATGCATATTTTAGAGGATTCATCTTGAGATCATATTTTTTCTCTGATTCTCAAGTCTTGAAGTGATTTTCATGATTTAAGCTTTTCACCACCATCGTCAACATAACATTCCACCTTTTGATGAATCAACTCATCAAAATATCATGGCTCTTTGGTATGTAGCTCCATTTTTTGCCAAAGGCATGGTGTAGCAATAGATGCCAATAGGTGTTCTGAATGATGTATGTTTTTCATCCTCAGGTGCCATTTTGATTTGGTTGTATACCGACGATCTGTCCATAAATGAGAACATGTCATAGTTGGAAGTGTTGTCCACTAATAGTTCTGATATTAGAAATAGAAAGTCATCTTTTGGAACGCCTTATTTAGGTCCCAAAAGTCAATGCAGAGACAGATTTGGCTGTTCTTCTTCCTAACTGGGACAATATTGGCTATGCAATCTGTATACTTCTCCTCTCGGATGAAGCCTGCTTCAATTAGCTTTTTAGTTTTTACAATTACCTATTCTTCAATCTCTGATATCATTCATCTAGGAGCTTGCTTAATGGATGTTGCATCAGTTTAATAACTAGTTTATGAACTACTACATCAAGGGATAAGCCTAGCATTTTAGAATATGTCCAGGCAAAGCAATCCCTGAATTCATAAAGTAGCATTTTTAGCTCTTCAACTTTTTCATCAGGCAGAAGGACACTAACGAAAGTTGGACTTGGATCATCCTCAGCTCCTAGGTTGACTTCTTTAAGTTCATCCATAGTAGCTATTTGTCCAACATCTTCGAGTTCTTCAGGTGCGGGCTTGGTTTCTACTTCTTCATCATTTTTAAGAAGAATTTCATGAGAATCATCTTCTTCATCACTTTGAGTCTCGATCTCAGCTTCCATTCTATTGTAACAGGCTCTATCTTGATGAGATTTATGAATGAAACCGAAATCTTTAATGATAAACTTATCACTTCTTCGTGATGCTTGAGAACTTCTTTGGCTCCACATCTTGTTAAAGACTTGAGTCCTATGTTTAGTAGTTTCCATATGAATTCCAAGCTTGTGCATCATTTTTCATAATTTCTGTGGACAGTATATTGGTATTCTTGTTGGTACAATCTCATCAAAACTTTTATGTTGAGCAGGTTATTCAAAATCTTAAGGTTGAGACTCTTTAGATTTATAAATAGAGTTCCTATTCTGCCACTCTCACATAATGGAGGCACATAGAATGTTATTAATTCTTAAATATTATGAACCTCCAGTGGAGTGATTTTTTTGAAGCATTGTTGAGGGATGGGTATAATTTGAGTGAGTCATCGACTCACAGTGAGCTATCCTCCTTGATACGACCATGAACTCTATTTCCATAAGTAGATTCAAAATCATAGAATCATCACTTATTCATACTCTACCTTTCTTGAAAGATTATAAGTTCCCTTAGGTTTGACAGGAATATCCCCTTCTTCTTCTGTGTCACTTCCCAAATGAGGAACTGATTTGCTTGACTTAGGTGTAGAATTGAGTGCTTTAGGGAGAGTAGACATTGCCTTCTTTCTCCCACTTTACTTATGCTCTTTCACTTTGTGAAATTTCTTTTTAGTTCCTGAAGTGGATGCTACAACTTCAAGAGGCTCTGTTAGCTTATGCTCTTTGAGGATGAAATATTTTGCATCTTCATAGATCTTTTCTTCATTGACAGAGAATGATTATAGGTTACTGAAAATTCTAAATTATTCTCTATCTTTCAAATACTTCATACATTGATGCATAGTTGATGGGACCATGCCATACTTATGTAGCCACGGCCGGCCTAAAAGAGCTCTAAATGATGTATCGACATCAATTACATGAAACTTGGCTTCTGTATATAAATCTCTAAACTTGAGTGAGAGAATAAAAGAACCCAGAGTTTTCTACCCCTTTTCATTGAATCCATAAACCATCAATTTATCTCTCCCAAGATATTGGATATCAAATGATAATCCTCTTAATACCTTTAAACTCAAAAGATTGATAGAGGAACCTAGGTCAATCAATATTTGGCTGATGATATTCCATCACTCTTTACAATAACATATAGAGGACGATTGTGATCTGCTGTCCCCAACATAATATCCTCTTCAAAAAATGTGATTACTGGGAGATCCTGGATTTGCAATGCTTTAGTCATGCATTTTTTAGCAAAGTAAGCTTCATAACTCTCCGAATCTTTGAAAGCCTGTATCAAAGTCTCTCGGAGGGGTTTTGCATCAAGAGAGCCTCATACACACCCAGTTGTGCAGGGTTCTTTTTCAGGTGTGATAGAATATTATAATATATCTTCTCGCTCGATTTAGGCTTTATTCTAGGATTTTTGTGAATGATATCTTCATTGACTTAAATTTGTTTGCCTTTATCTTTATTTGCATATCCCTTCTTTGATGAATGTGGTAAGACTTTTCTACTTCTTAACTGAACTTGAATCACCTTATCTTACTCAAATTCTTTTGAAGAGGTAGTTTCTTCAAGTTCCCTTCTTATTCTGGAAGGTTGGCCAAAAGGGATAGACTCATTTTTCAATGTCATACATTTCATACGTGATGATATGGATGAGTCTAACTCTTCTCTGTCGAGAAAATATAGATCTTCATCTGAACTGTTATTATCTTGTTGAGTCATTAAACAAAATTCAGACATTAGCTCCTTAGGCTCTTCTTGCTTTCCTGACAAGAGTTATGATGGGTTGGTCGAGTCTGTCTGACTACCCTTGTCATTTTGGAGTAACTGATGTTGAAGAACATCTGGCATCATGCATATGATTTGGCATGTCTCTACTGGACAAGATTCACCATTCTCTTCTTTCTCGATTGAGCGTTTATGCATGAAGTCACCAAGCTAAATGGTTGTCTTTGTTTGGTGGTGATACTCCTTTATATTGTTAATGATCTTTTGAGTTGTAGTTCTCTTTTTGATCTTCTTTTTCTTAGCCAGCTTCTTTGACTTATGAGGCTTTCATTTAGTACACTGCTTCTTGGGCTGTGACAAAGTAGCCTTATCAGAATATCACTGAGAAGCCCAAATATTTGGTTTAGGCATCTCTCTTAAGTTCAATATAGGTTCAAGTGGTGATTTCCACTTAACACTAGGGATGTCTTTTAGCTGCTTCAGCATTTTCATGCACTTTTTGGAGACTCTGTTTGATATTTTAAATTTGAACTGATTTCTCCTTTTGTTTGTCTTTACTGGATGATACGGAAGAGGACATAATCATCCTTGTAGACTCTCTTTTCGGGTTGACTAGAATACTATCGGATAGTATAAATTCACCTTGTCAATACTTCCTTTCTAGCCAATCTTTGAAGACATAATAATCTTCAATAGGGCGACTGATTATCCGATGATAGGGACAGTAGTTTGGATTATTGACTTGATCAACTTCTTCAAGCCTTTTAATTTCTGGTAATTATAGACCGGCTTTGACTGCTTGCCAAAATAATTTAGCCACAGTGTCCCTTCTAAAGGAATATTCTTTGTTCATCTTTTCCTTAAGAGATGGCCACATTCACTCATCATCTCTTGTTGCTTGTTTTGGATGCTCCCAACCACTTGGAAAAGTTTGAGGTTTGTCATTACCTCCTAATACTAATTTTGGCCGTGGATTAGAATAAATAGGCTTTTTACCCTTATCATCATTGTACACCGGCTGCTTTTCTTTATCCACATTATATATCACCAGCTTTTCACCATTTGAGCTATAGGAAGAGACATGAATTTCATTGCTTCTTGAGTCTGAAGGTTTGTTTCTCTTTGCTTTATCTGCATAGACTTCAGACTTAGGGCGATTCAACTTTTTGAATTTAGCCACCCTATCGAAACAAGTCTGGAATGTTGCAATCGGCATGCATGCATAAAATGGTGCCATTTTATCATTCATATTGTCCATTAGAAATCGAATCAGATGTTCTTCTTCCAATTGTTGCTCACACTTCATACTTAGGTTGTGCTAATGACTTATGAATTTTTTCACTGACTCATCTTTCCTCCTTTTCAACAAGGCAAGGTCAGCGATTGTGTTTTCTCAGTTGCACTAGTGAACCTCTTCACAAATATGGTCTCCAATTCAATAAATATTTTAATTGAATCATTTGACAATTCTGCATACCATTCGAAGCAGTTGAGGTCAAGCTACTAATGAATTGATGAAAAAATAGTGTATCGTTCCCTCCTATGTTACCACAAGTAGCCTTAAACTGGGTCATATGTTGCTTTGGATTACCAAGTGCACTAAAAATATTAAACTTTGGCACTGATTAACCTTTTGGATAGGACACTTGATCATATTTAGCTGGGTAAGGGCGACCCTTACTCACCAGCTTTTCAGCCTGCTTTGATGCTATGACTGCCTTTATCTTTTCATTGATTATCATTTCTAGTTGAGCAGTTGTTACAATTCTATGTGTGCTAGCCAGATTTTGAATTGTCGGCTGGAGGGGTGTTTGGTTAACTTCATTCCCTGCTTCATGCGTAGCATGTACTGTAAGAGTTTGAGGTACCACAATGACTGGTTGTATAGAAGTTGCATTATTAGCTACCTGTTGATTAGCAGACAAGACAGGTGCTACACTTGATGTGATATTCTTTTGCATCATCTCCATCATGATGTTCATTTGTACAATCATATCATTTATTTTAGTACCAAGCTGTGCAATCTCCTTGTCTTTGACCTCCATTTGACGCTATATTTCTCTTTGTTCTTTAGCTAGCGCCATAGCATCAATCAGTACAGGCTCTTCCTCTTCTTTTATCTTTTATTGATGTTATGCTCCTTGCTC
Organism: Cymbidium sinense; assembly: GCA_021442155.1. NCBI lineage: Eukaryota > Viridiplantae > Streptophyta > Magnoliopsida > Asparagales > Orchidaceae > Cymbidium > Cymbidium sinense. Next base: position 136,134,597 of record CM038216.1, read on the forward strand.
ATTTACAGGGGAAGAACTTGACTGCCCTTCTCTCTGAGCATTTGCAGGGGCAGCTATTAATAGGGCTGAACGACAACACTGATTATAAAAGCGTGTACTAGGCTGATCATTTTCTGATTCAACCATATAGATAACTTCGACACCACGATCTCTTTCTCATTATGGTCTTCTTCTTCATCATCTTCAGCAAAGATCAAAGATTAATTCTCTATTTACTTTTGTGAAGACTCTTCTTCATAAGCGTCAAATTCAGGTTCAGATTCCCTGGATTTGCGTTGCTGCTGATGGTGCTGGGAGGGGAGTTCATCTATTTCTCTGACCATATAGACAAGCTCCACTTATATAGAATTTTCTTCATTATTTTCTTCTTACACATTATTTTTTGATCGATGTTTCCAGTGGATCTCTAGTTCATTGTGCAAACAACCACTTCTTCTATTAAAGGACCACGATCTATGTCAACCTTCTCTTGTAGGGGTGAAACTGATCGGCGATGGGATCCCCTAGAGGATTCTCCAGGGTGTCGACCATCATATCTTTCATCAGTGATATCTCTTCTTTTGGGTATCCACTTCTGATGAGTTAATTTTGAGGCAAATTTTTTAGTATATGTGTCAGATGTCACACCTCTTCTATTATTCAAAGTTTTATTACGGGGCCTTAGCCTTCATATTTTCTTATCCTTTTGTTGGGACCTTTCGGCAGCGGATTCTTGAATACGCAGTCTAAGTGTCACGCCCTGATGCTCACCATGTGAAGCACTAGTTACTAGAAGAGATGGCAACTTTCTTGGCGGAGCTTCAGTACTTTTCATCACCACAAGCCTCTGAAATCTTCTTTTCATTAGACCTTTATTCTTAGCTACTTTGAGAACTTTATATATCCTGGCAGATAGTGTTTCAGGCTGTCTCTTCTGTGGTGGTGGAGCTTGACATGGTTAGTTCTTCCAGAAAGACTGCTTTACTTTGCCAGTAGAGTTATTCCTCTTTACCCACTTTAGATTGTCAAAGTTGTAGTGGGTAGGAATACACGCTTCCGGCTATAGTATCGCTTGTTCATTAGGTCCTTCAAAGGAGATCTGTTGAGCCCTCAGTTCAGTGTTTCTCCTTCTTCTCTATCTTCTGGTTAATTTATTTTTTGATGAGAAAGCTTCATGATCATCCTTTCCAGGTACAAAAGGTTCAGTCGGCGCAGCAGCTGTACCATGAAGAATTAAAGACACAATTTTTCCATTGACGATTCTTTTCATCACGGGAGCTTCAGATTGACCTAGCCTTTTGAAAACTGAAGTTCTCTTTCAATAGAACTCCTTGACAGGGGTTGGTTGTTGAACTGATTGGCGCACCTGGCTAGTAGGAGTTTCAGTAACTTGAGGCCTTCCAGCATGACCTCAGTCGAATGTACCACAGATGGGTACTTCAGGAGTTGTAGCTACGATATACGGGAAATTCAAGCTACCAAATTGAATGGTAGCCTCGACATCACCTGTATTGATGATGGCGTTGGCTAGGTAGATGTTCGCACCATGACCTAGCTTAATAATGAAAGAAGTGTTTTGTAGATCCATTTCTGCAAAAGTGAAAGATGGAGATTTGTAATAAGCAATTATTATTTCATCCCATACTTTCAATATGCAAAGGTGTTATAGAACAAAATAATGGTGTAATAAAGATATACTCTACTGAATGATTCTTTCTATATAGAGCCTCATATTGAATTTATTACACACTTAAATCATCATTTTTTTTTAATTTTCAAAAAAAATTTATTGCTACTATAGCACATATATGACTAGCCAAAGATGGAAAGAGAATCTCCCCAGGTAGTCATCAAAATTTGTGGGCTCAAAATTTTCCAGACCTCTCGATGTTGAATTGAAGAGAGTGTGATTTAATGTGTCAGTGCAATTTTCAGAAGGCAGATGGAATAGTAGATAAGACACTACCCAGATATTTCACCCTCATTTTGCAAGAACTTTAGATCTCGTTCCAGGTTTCCCCTATAGTTAATTACCCCTCTCAATAAGTGAGAGAGAACTTTTGATTAAGGCTAGTCATTAGTAGATGCAAAGCATTATAGTAGAGATATAGAGTTTTAATTTAGATTATGAAATTCATCATTTCGACTTTTGGATGATTGGGGAATGATGATGTGCGGATCTAGATCCCATGGTTCCATCATCCCTAGCGATGGGTCCCTCTAGTTAATCGAGGAGGTAGTTGACCCAACTGAGAAGGATCCTCATCAATGACACATGAGTTACGTCTTCCAAAAATCTTTTGACACGGGGTGGTGTTTCTAAGGAGCTTAAGTCACCTTAGCAGAGGGATGTTTGCTCATCAAGTATAACCTATGATTCACAACTCAAAGAGCCATTGGGAGCATCTGATATGGTGTCGTAATATAATAATGGGGCGCCAAACCACGTCGAGGACTCACGGTACTTGCTTGTCACAAGCCTATTGGCCAGCCAGGACAGGACACGAGCCACATCCTTACTAGTGTGAGATTGATTGAGAGTGAACATAGCATAACACTTGATTTGACATTGGGTCCTTTGCGAGCTAGAGTTTTCTTAATTTGTCACCCCCGACAAACAATTGTAGAAGGTGGATGGATTGAGTTTGATTTAAGTTTTTAATGATGAAGTTTCATTTAAGCAGTTTTTAGATTGCTACTTACTTTGATTTGAAAAATGGATTGATTTGAATATGTTTAAGAGCTTTAGATCCTGTCAACTCTGTTTAACTACTAACAGAGGATTAGATTTACTGTCACCTGACAGAATCAACTTTTCAGATAATTCACTGATTTGAAACTCTTATTATAGGTTTTTATGTTTTATTAACCCGGACCCAATACTAAGACTAAACTGGGAAACAACCCACGCAGCATCCTCAGACACTTGAATTTAAGCATTCAAGCGTGTATGGGGCTCTTGGTGTATTTAAAAATTTATGTGGTGTTTATTTTTTGAATATGAGATTGATATGAGATTACTACTTAATTTGATTTAAAATTGATTAATTTGAAGATGTTTAGAGCATTGATCCTATCAACTGTTTTCTCTATAAGATTAGATCTTCATCCAGAATCGTTTCTGATATTTCATTGATTTGAAACTCTTATTATAGGTTTTGTTATTCAATCTAAGACTAAACGAGAAGCAAATTCATTCTGAATTTAAGCATTCAATATAGTGTTATCTTGATGTTTATAGCTTAGCTAATTTCATCTAATTAATGAAATCATTGATTTTAAAAATTATAGTTAGGATGAAATTCCTTAATTTTGGTTGAAGGAAGCACTATGATTTTTGTAGATTTTAGTTTAGTTTCACCTTCTGTATGCTTATACAAAGAGTTGCAGATCTAGTGGCAAATAAGACATTTTGATTTAGATTGTAGTTTAAAATATTACTTGCACTTAGTTTACTTGTTGAGTTTTTGTAATTCTCCCAATTTAATTATGTTCAATCTAGATCACTTTTTAAAACTTTTTATAAGTTATGCCAATTTTAGTGTTTATTGCTTTAGCCCTACTCATGTTTATTAGCTAGCATAATCACCTCCATATTCGTATAAGAATTATTAAACTCAATTTGGATTCATCATTAGATTTTAAATTTATTGAAAGTTTGTTATGAATTTAATATTAGTCCTCCCCCAAATTCCAATTAAAGCTTGTTTAATTTTAAGAAATTTACAAGAAAAGAGAATTCACTTTATTGCTTTAATTTAAGTCATAAAGAATTGTAATTAGAGTTTGTGAGTTTAATATTAGCCTCCCCAAATTTTACTTGCATTTAAATGAGTGTTCTATTTTTTTTAAATTTGCTTTAATGGCTTCCTCCTTTTTTTCTTGTTTGATGCTTTTTGTTTAAAATTAACTGCAGGTTTTCCTACTTAGCATTCTTAAGTTAGTTTATTTCACTCTCCCCTTTTTTCTAAGTCAAAAGATTTAAATTGACCTCCTCGTCATCCCGTGTAGGAATGCATCAGTATTTTGGCAGACGCCCTCTTGAGTGTAAGCGGTGTCTTTGACACATGATCAATTCATCTAGTTGCCTCTTCTGTGAAGAAATACCGAAAGAACAATCTGATATATATTCATCCTTTTTTCTAAGTCTAGAAATTAGACAAAATTTTGGCGTTGTCAGGGGCGACATCTAATATGTGTTCTACTCGATCGGCCTAGTGGTGATTGTCTCTATTTTATTTTTTTTATCTCATAACAGTTCTTCACAAGACGTATATATATATATATATATATATATATATATATATATATATATATATATATATATATATATATATATATATATATATATATATATATATATATATATATATATATATTCACGATCACATGTTCGACTCATTTTGATTCGCAATGCTCAGAGAACAATATTTGGTATCAATTGGGAATGTAAAGCGAGTCGGCGAAAATCGAAAGAATTCTCTTTATGATGTTCTTTCCCAATTTTGGTGAGGTGGGAAGGCTAAAAAAGGAATCGATCGGAAAGAAGAATCTCTTGACGATGTTTTCCCCGATTCGTGGTGAAAATGGAAGGATTCTGAAAAGTCGATGTTAGAATGAAGAAGAATTCACTCTTGATGATGTTCTTCCCGATTGCAAGCGAAGTGGGATGGGCAAAGCGAGTCGACAAAAAAAAGAAGAATTTATGATATTCTTTGTGATTCGAAAGTGAAAAGTGGAGGGTTTGCAGGCTGCCAGAAGCGGGCTGGGCGGTTTGGTGGGCTGTAGGAAGGCAGCAGGTCATGGGAAGTCGCGGGCTGGCGGGCTGGTTTCGGGCTGGCTGGCTGCTTTCGTGGACTGGCGGAACGGTGCGGGTCTCTGCGCAGGACACGCGGGTCAGTTTCTGGCTGGCTGGCCATGGGAGCGCGGGTCGATTTCGCGTGTGTCAGCGAGAGCAGAGGCGAGACGGGCGCAATGAGATGCACTGCAGAAACGGGATGGGCGGCGGGTTGTGCGGAACTGGACGACGGAATGGAACAGTGGCGGGCCGGATTTGAATGATTGCGCCGGCGGAATGGATAGTGGCGAGATGTGCGGGTTTTTGGCGGACGCGGGCCGGCGACAGAGATTGCGCATGGTTTTGCAGCTGGTCACGAAGGCGGGATGGCCGAAAATTGAGAGTGGGAAGGAAAAGAAATACCTGTGCTTTTCATTTTCAGCCAGAGAGAATGGGATGGGAGAGCCTGAGAAACTACTGAAAAATGAGGGGTAATAGGGATTTCTAAATAATTTTTAAATTAATTAAATGGTTTTAATATGGATTTCATGTCAGTAAATGCACATGATCAATATATATCAATTTAAGGTAATTATGTTGTTCTGAATGGAATGTATGACGGAGGCCGTTTGGTTTCGATGTGAAATTGAATTAATTTCATCTCAAAATCGCCATCGCACTTTCGACTCAACTTTTCGCAGGAATTGAGTGTGAACTATCTTATAAATTTCCATTTAAAACGATCAATTTCGAGCGAGGTCATTTGATCCCGTCGGTCCTCGATCTCGATATGCATGCGGGCGTTGGTTCGCGATTGATCATCAGTTGTAATATTTATATCCTAACCAATTTTAATGTTCCGAATGTGATGGCAAAGTTCGTTTGTCAATAGGAGATCATTTGAGTTAATTTTGGTGACATCTTATTTGCTCGATTACGTCTTCGCCATTTCGATTATTTGCATATCTTCTTGAGCGGATAGTCTCAGTTGATAGATTTTAATATTTTGAAGCTAACGACGTAATCATTTTTGTGAGCGGTTTGCTCGTCTCTCAACTTTGATATCGTGACTTTGGTGACTTCGATCTCGGATGATCATCAATTCTGATATATATCGACCAATTTTAACATTTTAAATGCAACGATGAAGTCCGTTCATCAATCGAGTCGTTTCGACCATTTTGGTGGCAGGTCATTTTGAGCCCCGTTGCATTGTTCCGTCGAATTAACTTGGCTGACTCGACTTATAAGCGTATGTAGAGGTCAACAGTGACATGATTTTTTTTTGTTTTTCAAATAAAAACTTCAATTTTTTGAATTTTTGTGCAAAATTAGAACTTGAAATTATATATCTCTTTACCATCCAGAGTTTTTTTAAAGGCGTAATAATATTATTAAATATTTTCTGATCATATCATGAAAATTTATTAAAACAAATAAGATGAACTTCAAACCTCTAAATAAATTAATTTTAAATTTGTTAGTATTCCATCAACATAGCCACTCTTTGGTCTTTTCAAGATTGTTTCTTGTACCGTTATTACTCTTCTATTAAGATGGCGAAGTTTATTTAAAAAAAAAAAAGACAATAAAAAGTATAAAATAATTGTGTTCATTTTTTGAACATGAATGAAAAATGTAGACAATAAATTTTTACTAAGCAGAGGATCATTTCTCAAGATTTGGTTACAACAGGATGACAAATAAAAATATATAAAGGTAGATATTATTTGTATATGATTATCCAAGAACAAAATAGAGCTAGGGTTTTCGCTTCCTCTCTAACGATTTTGAAGTGGCTTCCTCTTTGGGCTCTCGTCGAAGGTTTGTTCTTCCCTTTCCCTTTGGCTTGCGGTGCTCCTTCGTTGCTCTTTAGCCTCTAATCCATGCTAGAGGCGCTGATTCTCTATTAGCTTTCTTTTCCCTCTCATCTTCTTCTGTTCTTGTTCTTTCTTCCAATCGGTTTCCTTGAATATGGATTTTGCGTCCACCTCCTCCTTCCCCCTATGTTCTTCTGATCCCACGACCATCTCTATCGTAGGTGCTGCCCCTCCTCCTAGCACGCACCTCTTCCCGCAAACGTTGACTCCCTCCGCTTGCAATTGGTAAGCCCTCCTGAACTTGCATAATAAATATTGCAAATCCCTTTCTTTATCCTATATCCCCTCTTTGGATTCTAAAGTTTATTTTTCTGAGGCTGATCTTGTTGCTGGTTAGAATGAGTGGAAGCTTTCGTTAGTCGATCATGTTATTGGCAAGCGCCCCTTTTACAGTTCTCTATTAGAAGCAATCAAAAAGAAACAATCCTTTAAAGGGCATCTTGACTTACTCTTGAGGGAGATTTCTTTCTGTTCAAATTCTCATGCAAGGAGGATTTCAACATAGTATGGGACAACGAACCCTTGCTTCTTTGATGGAAGGCCTTTTATCTTCAAGAAATAGTCATGGGACTTTAGACCAGTTAAAGAAAACTTTTCAGAAATTCCCCTTTGGATCAAACTCCCTAACTTTCCATTGTGTTGCTGGAATGAAGAGGGCTTCTCTAAGGTTGCTAGCAAAGGTGGTATCCCACTCGCGGTTGATAATCTTATGGTACCTAGAGCTTAAATTACATACGCTCGAATTTGTGTATAGGTTAGCCCATCATCTCCCCTACAAAACACAATTTTGATTAATCTCAATGGACTGAAATTCGAGCAAGCTATACTCTACGATTGAAAGCCCAATGCCTAAAAAAAGTGTAATACATTCTCTCATGAATCAGTAAATTGCCCTCAAAATCTAGACTTGTGCCTTTGTAGAAGCGACTAGTTACGAACCACTCGACCATCAATCAGGATTGCTACTAATACTACCAATGAGACTATCCTCCCCTCCTCTCTTGCCCCTAAAGATTCTCAGATTCTCCCTACTCATCCTCATATGGCTGATCAATCGGCCTCGGAGGATATCCCCCCACCACATAGCTCTACCACTCTTAATGATCTAAATCAACTACTTACTTAGTCCCCTTCCTCCCCAAATTTAGAAGAAAATGACCCTCCTTCGAATGAGGATACGGTCGATACTTTCAATACCTCCAACTCTAACTCCACTTACAATATCAATACTCGTTCGGCTACCATTTCTGCATCCAAGGCTACTTCCCTTAAAACTCAGGAACCCCTCCTTAAGACTTCTGAGAAGAATATCCAGAATAAGGATATATCCAAATCCCTTTCCAATCTTTCCTTCTTGGCCCATAAGGCCAAGAAAAAAAGGAAAAAATTATTAATTGTGTTTGATGGCTCTCCCCAAACTTGGCTGTTGGAATGTGAGAGGAATTTTGGTCGAGGGTCGGACTCATGACTATATAAAGATCATTAAGGATTTCTGCCTTGATAAATTTTGCCTCTTGGAAACTAAACTCAACAGAGACTCAATCTACAATCCCATCACAAATAAGAAGCTTCTTCTGCTCCCTTCTAAGGAAAGTTGTAATAATTTTGACCATAGCTCTAGGGGTCGTATTTGGCTGAAATATAACTCAAATGTTATTTCATTTCTTCTAGTTATCACTACTCATCCAGGGGTTGTCTCCCCACTAATTTCAGTTTTTTGTTACTTGGGTGTACTCTCATAATGCTATTGCTGAAAGACAGGATCTCTGGAACACTATTCGACATATCTCATCTTCTATGGATTCACCTAGGTTGATTTTAGGGGCTTCAACTGTATGCTTGACTCTCATAAGAAGGATGGTGGTAATTTGATACCCTCTAATTGCTTACATGATTTTAAAGAATGTGTGAATGCAGCCGGCTTAATCGAACTCCCTAGCTTAGGGCTATTTTTCACTTGGTCTAACCAAAGGGTTGATAATCCCATTAAAACTAAGATATACAGAGCCATGTGCAACTCCTTTCGGCATGATGCTTTTCCCTCTTCTTCCTACAAGGTTCCCCCTCCTCTATCCTTGGATCATTCTTTGTTGATTATGTCTTTTCATGATCACATTCAGAGGAAACACAGATTTATTTTTTGTAATTACTGGGTACTTTACCCAAAATTTTAATGTTTGGTCAAAGAGGCTTGGTCTTTGTTTGTGAAAGGCGACCCTTCTATGGTGTTATTCAAGAAACTAAAATTGGTTAAAGAGACTCTTAAGAAACACAGATGGGAGTCTTCTCCTCTTGATCAATAGCTTTCAAGCATGAGAGAGGATAAGGAGCACTTCTTGAAGCTTTTGGAAAGTCAACCAACGAACTCTTATTACCTTCAAAACATCGATGATATTAATGCTAGAAACTTAGAGGCCACCAAAAAGGAGATAACATAGAGCAAAGATCTCTTGGCTATCTCAAGTTGATGATGACCTTAAATTTCTCTAATATTCGATTAAGAGAAGACGTAATTCTAATATGATAAAAGAACTCTTGTTGAAAGGGGAGTTATTACTAATCCCACTGAGATTGGGACTGAGATCTATAAATATTATTCCTCTCTCTTTAACAAGTATTATTCTGATGTGGACCTTAGCTTGGATATCTCGGTGGGCAGTATCATCTCTCCCTCTCAGTTTGCTGATCTGGGTGCCCCCATTTTAGATCAAGAAATCATTGCGGCTCTCCATGTTATAAATGAGGATAAAACTCTGGGTCCTGATGGTTTTACCTCCAAGTTCTTTATCCATTGTTGGGATATTATAGGAAAGTAATTCCTATTAGCTACTCATCATTTCTTCAGAACTTAGAAGCTCCCTGAATTCTTCAAGCATAGTATCATTTTCTTGATTCTAAAAGTCAAGCATTCCAATACCTTAGTATACTATAGGCTTATCTCCCTCTGTAATACCTTCTATAAAGTTATCACCAAAGTACTTACGAATAGACTCAAATATGTCATTCCCTTTATATTCCACCCTACTCAGTTTGCATTTATTAATAATAGAGACATAGCTGATAACATTGCTTTGGCCCACGAGATTTGCTCAGAGTTTAAGAACCGGGGTTCTTCCAATGCTTTTTGTGCGAAGATTGATGTCAAAAAAGCATTTAATTGTGTTAATCGTAAAGCTTTAATTTTGAGGTTTCTACAGAAAGGCTTTCTAAAGGTTTTTATCAGCTGGGTGGAAGCTTTCATATCTAATATCCCCTTCTCTATAATTTTGAATTGCCAAATTGAAGGATACTTTATCTCTTTCAATAGGCTCAGATAAGGGTGCCCTTTATCCCTCTTCCTCTTCACTATTATCATGAACATTTTCTCTTATCTCCTGGAAAGCTGCATATTCAAACTATAGACCGATTGTCTCAAGTAACTATTCTATTTCTCACATTCTCTTTGCTGATGACATTACTGTTGTAGGGGAAGTCGGCTCTCCCTCTGCCTTTGCTTATAATGAGGTCCTGAGCACCATCTCTTCTCTTACGAGTCTAATAGTGAATCATAGCAAATCTCAAATCTATTTCTCCATGGATTGTGCGGAGGCTACCCAAATTTGTAACATCTTAAATATTGAGAAAGGAGAATTCCCATTTAAATATCTTGGTCTTCCCTTGGTTGTTGGATCTCTCAAATCATCTCATTTCTCGGCTCTCCTGGATAAAATGTCCACCTAGTTAGCATGATGGAAGTCTAAATGGCTCTCTTATAGTGGCAGATTGCAGCTCATTCGATCATCCATCAACAATTATCTGTCCTACTGGTTGCAAGCATTAGCTATTCCTAAGTGCATCCTTAGGAAAATTAATTCCATTATTGCTAAATTCTTCTACTACGAGGAAGTGGTCAAGAAGATGCATCCTATCTCTTGGTCTAAGACTACTCTACCTAGAGACAAAGGTGGAACCGATTTGATATCCATTACTTATTTCTTAGCTCTCCTGGATAAAATGTCCTCCTGGCTGGCAGGGTGGAAGTCTAAATGGCTCTCTTATGGTGGCAGATTGTAGCTCATTCAATTATCAATCAATAGCTACCTATCCTACTGTTTGTGTCATTAGCTATTCCTAAGTGTATCCTTAAGAAAATTACTTCCATTACTGCAAAATTCTTCTACCTCGGGGATGTGGTCAAAAAGATGCATCCTATTTCTTGGTTTAAGACTACTCTACCTAGAGACAAAGGTGGAAACAGTTTGATATTAATTAATACACTTAATGACATTTGTAAAATCAAGCTTCTTTGGAAGGTGATTAACCACACTTCCTCACTAGCTTCTTGGTGTTACAATAAATAAGGCTCTATTTGGCTGAGGCCCCTCTGATCCTCTGCTCTGTGGAGGGAACTCCAATTATGTGCATCTCGATTCAGAGGGAATTTATTCTATTATGTTGGTGATGGTACATTGATCTTTCTTTTCTTTGATCCCTGGTGCTAAGGAAAATTCGTTTTTGAGATTCACAGTGCTGAATGTTTTTCTTTGTTTGATTTTCCAAAGAATTCTCCTCTCAGTTTATTTATAAGAAACAATGTATGGTCTGTACCTGATTCATTTGTTCAGAGATATCTACCTTGTATGCAATCCATATTTCTTGTCCCTATCTCTTCTAGGCAGGACTCTATCATTTAGAACGGTGAGAATCTTATCACAAATAAAAGGATTTTGGGAGTCCTGTTTGATCAGGCGCCCTCTGTGGATTGGTCGAGAGATATTTGGTTCAAAGGATTCGCCATTAAATATGTAGTCTTTTGTTGGATGGCTAATTTGGGTGGGCTCAAAGCGTCAGATGTACTCAATCATAGAGGTATTGGTCCTATAATTGATTACAGGCTTTGTCACAATAAGAAGGAATCTCATTCTCGCTTATTCTTTGGTTGCCCATTTTCCTTGAATCTTATAAGGTCTCTCTTGCCTAACGGTAATTATTTCTAGTTTCAACCCACTCTTCAAATAGTGCTCGCGGCCTCCTCTCTTATTGAGCACAAAACTTTGAAGAGACTTTATATGTTTATTGTAGCAGTGATTGTTTACATTATATCGTGTGAACGGAATTATAGACTATTCCAGAATCTTGAAAGCCCTTGTACTATCAAATCCCTTAAAATCAAATCTAGAGTTACTTCTAAGCTTAGATGCTGGTCCTACAAATCAACCTGTCCTTAATCTATTCTGGCTACTTTGAATATTTGGAGAAATTTTGGTGATACTGATCTTATGGAGAGATCTCTTTTGCTGGGCTAAAGTTTTTATGCAGTCTGTTCACTGGTTTTTGATTATTGCTAGTCCATCTGGATTTGGATGTTGTACTACTTTCTATTGAATTTTTGCTTGGGGTCTTCGTTCTTAATACATCCCATTTGGGCTATGCATTTTCTGTGCCTCGGGTGTGGTTGCATTGGTGCTAGACAAGCTAGCGCCTTTTCCATTAATGTGAGATTCCTTTTGGGATGGCTTATACTTTCTCCTCAGCTAAGTTTTCACTTTTGGATTGGATCAGGGACTCACACTAACTCCACTCTTCAGTTTATAGTGTTCACTTATGATTTGACATCTCATCACTTTCTTGTTGCTCTTTTTGCCTGGACGATGAAGAGACATCTGGCTCCAATAGGCCACAATTCCTACATCAATTTCTGCAGCATTTTGTCTGCTCCTTCCTAGATGACTCTCCTCTCCAACCTAAAACTGGGCTAGTCTTTTACTTGGTTTCTTATTGTCTATTTTAATCCCCTTCGGTTTTCGATTTTGTGGTTCTACTGGAAGGCAAGAGCTGTCAACCGTTGGTATGCCAGCTTTTGATCATTGGATGACCGATCTATTCTTACCCTTGTTGTCTCTGTCCTTTTAGGACATTTGTGTCTCTGAGTCCAGAAGGCTTTGCTCTAGCCTTTACATACAATAATTTTATCACTATCTTACTTTTCTTATGATTTTCTTAAGTTCCACAAGTTTTTATTTTGACTCCTTGAGGTTTTCCCCTTTGTAATTTCTTGTAACTACTTGGAATGAAATTAGGCTATGCCCTCAATTATATATATATATATATAAATTTTTAATTGAATTTGTATTTTTAATTTACATAATTTTTTTATGTTAAGCTTAAAATTTCGAGAAGATACTAAACTTAAATTTTCAAAAATATGATCTTCGATAAAAAAAAAAAAATCAACGTTGACTATTTATTTTAAATACACGTGTATTATTATTAGTAATATGATGATTCATTATTATGTTAACCTCAACAAAATTAAGAAATGAATATAGGATTATAAGCATTTTTTATATTATTAAGAGTATTTTTTTACCACAAATAGGGTCTAAATAATCTAAATTTAAATGAGTTCAACTGTATTTATCTTTATTTGTTAAGGGAATGTTTAAGATCACTTAATTTATTTTATTTATATATTTTTTAAAAAATAAAATATATATGACGATAATTATTATTTTTTAAAATACTTAAAATATTTAACAATTATTTTAAAATACTTAAATAATATTATTTATTTATGAAATAAAAAATAAAAATATATAAAAATTCATCAACTAAATATATTTTGATAAATAATATAAAAATAAAAAATAAAAAATAAAATTAATCTCAAACAGTCTCTAAATAAATATGTCAAAAAAAATTTATTTGTGATAAAATTGATTATTTGCTGAATTAAAAAAACTGTTCATGAAGAGGGCTTAAATATAAAAATAAATAAAATATAAACTAAAAATTTAATAAAATCTAATCAATGCGACCAATAAATATATATATTTTAATAGCCCTAGCATCAAGTGGATCCCCGCCTAAAAAACATGATAGCAAATCAAAAGCAGGTAGAAGTTTAGTAAAACCCTATCTTCGCTTTTAGGGAAAACATAAATTTGTGGATGCGAAATATACCACATACTTGTACGAACTTTTTTCCAATTTTTTCGAACTTTTTTTCAATTTTAACTTTGTAAAGTTATAACTGTTTTCTATTCCTGCTGTCGTCCACTTTTAATGGCATTCCATGCGACGTTGCGCCACAATTTACACCATATACTACAAATCAATCTTTGCCACCTGGCAACTGATATATTAATTGCATTTTAAGTAATTAATATAATAATAACAATAAAATACTGTCAATGTCATCATATCCATCATTTTCGATTTTTTATATCATTTTTATATTTAATCACAAAAAAAATAATTTTGCTTACAATAATATCCATCATATTATTTATAAGTAAAAAATATTTTTTTTTGAATCATTATTACGATAAATTTATATACTTATACATTCTCCAAAATTTAAATCTAGGATCTTCATAAATGAAACAAAGCCAATCATTAGGCTGAGTCAAAAAAACGAAAAATAATAAAACATCATTTGAGCCATTCGAGCTAGATGTTTTTTCTTAGAATATTGAGCGCTTCGCCCCACGGTGAGAGCTTGAGCTTCGATTTCTGGATTACTGAATTTTTTATCGTAATATGTCTTTCAGGTGAGAAATTTCTAATACTAAAAACAAAATATTAAAAAATTTTCACCCAACAGATATCTTGATAAAAAAACAGTAATTCAGAAATCGAGGCTCAAGCTCTCACCGCGTGGTGAAGCGCTCAACATTCTAAAAAAACATCTTGATAAGGGTTTTAAATCATGAAGTAATTTGTAAGATGAATGAAAGAATCAAATTGATGGCTTACGCACGGCTCAAACAGGAGGAGGATATTTAAAAACTTAAGGCATATTTAGGATTAATTTTGCATTATATATATATATATATATATAATTATAAATCAATTTTAAGTGTTTAAAAAAATAAATATCACTATAAAATATGTTTTATTTTGAATATAAATATAAAAAATTAAATTAAATTAAAAATGTTGCGTGGTAGAAAATCAGTTATGGTAGAATAAAAGTTTACGTCTTTACTTTATTCAGAATCCACATACGTGTTTGAATAAGAAAATTTAATTTTTTACGCAAAAAAATCTCAACAAGAGGAAAAAATCAGGGACTGAACAAAATTTTCCTATATATCTATTTCAGTACAAATTTTTCCTGAGATTAGAATTGTATGAAAGCCTCACAACCCCTCGAGTAACAATAAATATATGGTTAGTTAAATTATGCTTGATTCTTAGTGGTAGATGATGATGAGCGAGTCAGCGGCAAACAGCAGTGATATGACCGAGATGATGGATAAGCGGTGGCCGGCGGCAGTGGTATGTCAGCGATGATGATGCAGTTTAGTTAATAACAATGATGGATGGTTGGCAGTCGACAGCGGTAGCGCGCAACCGTGATGAATTCAAGTGGTGGCGCGTCATAATCGGCGAGATAGCCGGCAGCAACGGTAATGATGACCGGTAGTAATGATGGCAGTGGAACAAGACCGGCAGTGGCCGACAGCAACAGCGATGGTTGGAGGTCGACGGTGCGTGGCGGTGGCATGGCGGTCAGCGATTAACAACCGGCAGCGGTAATTGCGATGAGCGGCGTATCGGCCGGATGAATGATGATGGTTGACGGCGTCAAGGATCGGCGGTGGTGGCGGCAACGGCGCCCGGCATGGTGGTCGGCGGCAAGCGATGGTGGTTGGCGGCCAATTGATGGCCGTCGATTAAGTGGCGATTATGCTTTGGAGGATTTTCAAGCTTTAGAGCTCTCTCTTCTAGTTTTTCTCCTCATGTGAAGAATGGAGCTATTTATAGATTTCAGAAAATACATGCAAAATTCAAACCACTCCATAAGATGGCTCATGATGGTTCTCTTGATCATCTGATGTATTTTGTGTATTTGAATGCTCAAATGAAGTCAGAATTATGAAATCTTGGGCTTGCTAGATCCGGCTCGTCAAGACGCTCGATTTGACAATAAACACTCCATATTTAGGAGTTGATTGATATCACAAAGTTTTCAATTATACTTGATTTGGGTTAGTCTTGATTGATCAGTTGCTTTATCAAGATTCATGCTTGTAGAATTTTTAATGTCATATCGTTCTCTATTTTGGATGACATTATCTCAATCATCCAAAAATATATATGCCAAACTTGAAAATAGCAAATTCTTCAATGAAATTTAGTTCATTAACCATATATTTTGAGAAGCGGATCTTCATGAGCATAAGATTATGATTCGGAAGCGGGTCAGAGCAGCGGATGTGTCGAATGCCACAGATTTCGGGGTTATAGACCCATCTGGGCACTTACAAGCGTTCAGGCTCAGGCGTGCCCAGCGCACGAGGCGAACCGCAGCTCAATGAGCAGCGGGCGGCGTCTGGCGAATGAGCGGGCGTCTGGGCGGCGACGCCTACGAAGCGGCTATGCCAGCCTGCAGGCGCTATGGCCAAAGCGCATGAAGCGGGCGGCGTCTTGTGGCGTCTTGGCGGCGTGCCGCGGCCAGCGTATCATGGCCTGAGCGTGCATGGTATAAACCAATAAGGGTTTTTCCGTTTGATCCATTTTGATCCGTTTTCACCCATTTTTAGCAGTTTTTACCCATTTTTTTTCCATTTTTCTTTGATTTTTTACCTTTTTGCCCCTATAGGGGGTCTATAAAAATCCTCATAGGGCCAAGGGAGAAATCACAAATCTCATATGCTCTAGTGTTCCCTTTTTCTTAAGAGAAGGTCGTTCGGAGGCTATCAAGGCCCGTAGTTCATACAGCGAGGATCCGATTTTCCCTCGAAAGAGGCGTCAACTATCCTCGTCGGACCGGAGGTTGGGCGAGCTGTAGTTCATATGGTGAGGGTCATTTTTTCGAGACTGGTTGGATGGGTTTAGAGGCGATCAAGGCCCGTAGTTCATACGACGAGACTCTAGTTTTCCCTCGAAATAGGTGTCATCTGTCCTCGTCGGACCGACCGGGTTTGGAGGCGATCAAGGCCCGTAGTTCATACAATGAGGCTCCGGTTTTCCCTCGAAAGAGGTGTTAACTATCCTCATCGGACCAACCGGGTTCAGAGGCGATCAAAACCAGTAGTTCATTCGGCGAGGCTCCGGTTTTTCCTTGAAAGAGGCGTCAACTATTTTCGTCGAACCGATCAGGTTTGGAGGTGATCAAGGCCCGTAGTTCATACTTCTTCTTATGAAAAATTAGATTTCTTGAAACTCCAATTGATGGTTTAGCAATTAGCAACTACCAAGATAGTGGAGAAATGTCAATTAGGAACCATCATTCGAGCAACTCAGAAAGTCTGTATGAAAGAGGTTGAATCGAATCTGCTGAGGATTTTTGACCATGTGAGGTTGTTTGTCAAAGTATTACTTGATGACATTAACCTATATTGAAGAGTTTGAATCGAATCCGCCAAGGATTTTTGACCCATCCGAGGTTATTTGTCAAAGTGTTACTTGATGACGTTAACCTGAATGGAAGAGGTCGAGTCGAATCCACTGAGGATTTTTGAGCTATCCGAGGTTGTTTGTTAGAGTGTTACCCGATGACATTAACTTGTATGGAAGAGATCGAATTGAATCCGCTGAGGATTTTTGACCTATCTGAGGTTGTTTGTCAGAGTGTTACCCAATTACGTTAACCTGTATAGAGGAGATCGAATTGAATGGCCGAGGATTTTGACCTATCCGAGGTTGTTTGTGTGTTACCCGGATGGCGTTAATGGAGAAGGTCGAATTGAATCCACTAAGGATTTTTGACCCATCTGAGGTTGTTTTTCAGAGTGTTACTCGATAACGCAACTATGGAAGAGGTTGAATTCCGTAAAATTTTGATCCAGGGTTGTTTGTCAAAGTATTACTTGATGATGTTAACCTATATGGAAGTGGTTGAATCGAATCCTCCAAGGATTTTTGACCCATCTGAGGTTGTTTGTCAAAGTATTACTTGATGACGTTAACCTGTATGGAAGAGGTTGAATCGAAACTGCTGAGAATTTTTGACTTATTTTAGGTTGTTTGTCTGAGTGTTACCCAATGACGTTAACCTGTATGGAAGAGGTCGAATTGAATCCGCTGAGGATTTTTGACCTATCCGAGGTTATTTATCATAGTGTTATTCGATGACGTTAACCTGTATGGAAGAGGTTGAATTGAATCCGCTGAGGATTTTTGACCCATCTGAGGTTGTTTGTCAAAGTGTTACTTGATGACGTTAACCTGTATGGAAGAGGTTGAATTGAATCCGCTCAGGATTTTTGACTCATCCAAGGTTATTTGTCATCCAAAAATATGGGGGCAACTGATATGACCCTGAAAATTCTACTAGTCGAATCACGAATCCTAATGAAATGTCGATTCGAATCAAGACTAACCGGAGCTTATCAAATAGACTCTTAAACATGGAGTGTTTATAATCAAATCGAGTGTGAGGATCTAACAAAGATCTCATAATTCTGACTTCATTTGAGCATTCAAATACACAAAATACATCAGATGATCAAGGAAATCATTTTGAGCCATCCGATGGAGGAGTGGTTCGGATTTTGCATGTATTTACAGGAACGCTACCCCTCTAATCTATAAATAGCCTCTCATTTTTCACATAAGGGGGGCCCCAAGCAAAAGAGAGGAGAGAGCTCTAAAACTTGAAAATCTTTCAAGCATAATGTCGTTCTTCAACCAGAACGGCCGTAGGCGGCCCCCCATCGATCATTACCATCATCACCTTCGTTGGTCGCGCGCCCATTACGGCGGTCTCGCCGACCATTGCGGTCATCTCCACTGGTCACCTTATCCACCGGTCATCACTACCGCCCGATCACGCATCGGCTGCGCGATTGCCCAACCCCTTTCGCCAACCACCCGCAGCGTGTTGCAATATCATTCGCGCCGGTTATGCCGTGCGGTCGCGCCGACCGTAATCGGTCTCGCGGTCGACCCATTCACCGCTATTCCGCGTCATCGTAATTGTTCGCGGACCACAGCCGCCTTCATTGTACCATTAATCGCCGTCGCATCTCATATCTCGCCAATCTGGCACCAGGTCGTTCATCGCCGCCATTCTACTCCGGTCACGCCTCCGACCATCTTCCATCTCTGTAGGTCCATCGGCGACCATCATTGATCCATCATTATTAATCATTCTACTACTTATTTGCTCCATAGTTATCATTTGTTGTTCGATTCTTGGATTCTCATTGTGAGCCCTTCTCATATACAATTATGTAATCCTGTTATCAGGAAAATTTTGTACTCTAAAACAGATACATATTGGAAGATTTTTATTGGGCTAGGCCCCCGTGATTTTTTCCCTCTTTTCGAGATTTTTTCACGTAAAAATTCTGAAGTTTTTTTATTAATTCTTCAAACATCTGTGTGTGTTGGAACAATATTTATATAATCTATATTAATGCCTTTTAATTTCTTTCACCATTACCAAAGGGGGGCAATTTCACCATAATTTAAATATTTTATGTCTTGGTTGCCTTATTTAATTTCAATGAAGGTCGATCACTTATAATTTAAAATTATAACTAGTGAAACTTATTTCAACTTGGTTTACTAGTCCTTAGTTATTTTATTTCTTTTTAAATTTTCATACAAAAAATTCCGTCTCTTATGTATTTAGTTATATTTTTTTAATATTGTGCAAAACATCATTCAAATTTACGATGATAAAATCTTAATCTTTCCCTTCTTGGTATTTAATCACACAAAATTTGTTAAATAAAATATTATAAATATGTTAATATATTAATATTATTATTACATGCAATAAATTCACTACTATGGTTTTAAATTAAATCATAGTCAGCAAGATATTTTAAGTGGAAAACTTCAAAGTGAAAAAAATTATGAGGTATATCCAAATCAAAATAATTCATTATATATTTGAAGTTACAAAATAATTCACTATATATTTGAAGTTACAAAATTTTGCTCTTCTTCCTGACTAGAGAAAATGATGTTATAAACTTTGAAATGTTTTTACTTTTTTTTTCTATTGTATTTAACTTATTTCATAATAGGCTAAGAATAAGCACATATCAGTCATATAATGGTATTCAGGCTATAACAATCATTGGTAGTTGTCATTAGCGACTGTTGTTTGCAATCAGGATAATTGCCAATTATGGTTGACCATTGTTGTTACTAATTGCTAGTTTAATGATCTTATATTTGCTCCCTTCGCTCTCCCCCTCTATAAAGAGAATGTGATCATATTTATAAACTTATGAGATGAGTACTTTAGTAAATTTAGTTAAAATTTAAAGCACTCTGTTAGAGGATCCATGTTGATTCTCATGATTATAGATTGTTCTTTCTATTTTTTAGGAGACATTAGTATGTAATTTAAATAAATTTTAATATATAAGTAGTATAATAGAATAATCCAATGATGTAAGATGGGGGCTTAAGGAAGGGATATATAACATTGTTTAGTGAGCATTTCTTATTTTTTTTTTTTCATGTTTTTAAAATGGGTTTATAAATTTTAAATTTTGAATTCTTGCACTTTTTTGTAAAATGTCGTTTCTCTTTATAAAAAAGTTGTTTAGGTATGACGTTTTAAAATAGCGTTTCTAAAAACTACTTTAAAATAAACTTTTTTAAAAGTAAAAGCTTATCCAAATGAAACCTTAGATGCTGATAATCACAAAATAATTGCAAGAGCTACTATTTTTTTTTTAATCCGATGTTTTATCTAGCAACTATACTTACTTAATTTAATAAAAAAATTTATCTTATAAATGAATGAGTTTCTTTCAAACTTGATTCACTTTTAAAAATAAAAATTAAATTAAATTATTTATAAACTTTTTTCCGGGCGTGCAACGATACAAAAAGTGATTACCTGACAGTGCCCAAGTCTCCTAGATTGCGTTAGCGGAAAATAATTTTTAATCTCGACGAGCCATGAAAGAGACTGGCTCACAAACGAAGCAACAGTTCACACGCTCCAACCACGTGAGCCATCCGCTATAATGAATACAACTCGAAACACTATAAGTGCAGGAGTTATAAACGCAACATGTGTCCCAACACCTTTCGAGCAGCCATTGGTCGGTTATACTGTTTTCTGTTTCATGCAGTGGATTAGATAGGACGGTTATTCCTGTAAGTATCGTCAGCGTAATCAGCGTGTGTTAAAGACTCAAGAAAACCTTTGTATATTCCTTGTGTTATCCACAATCAATTTATCAATGTACCTTTATTGATGAGTATTATCCCATCTTTTCTTTATAAAGAATACTTTACTCAACAAATAAAAGTTACGATTAAAAATAGCTTCTCATTAATTATTAAAATTAATCAATCATATTTTTTTTTTAATTTCATCAACTTTCATAAGCAATTTTTTGTTTGAAACTAATTTTTTACATTTTAAACTAAATAAAATATTATATCATATAACTGAGTGAATTTTATATGGCAAAGAATAGATCAAGTATACTATCTAAATCTTTTACTAAAATGAGATTTTATTTTTTTATTTTTTTTAAATGAATGTAATATTAAATATAGCCAATTATTTATTTATCATATTATTTTAAAATCAATCTAATAATTTTGTTGTTTTAAATTTTTTTTGTTTTACTTATGATGATAAAATTATAAATTTAGTTGAAATAGTTATATCTTAAGAAACTCTAGTTTCTTGTTAAAAGATATCGTATATGATGATAATATATTTTATTTAAACAAAATATATTATATTCTGATTTAATTCATTTAAAAAGTAAATTAAATTACATAATTAACATAGCATTAATTACAAAGAGTCCATGTCGCCTGAGTTTGTAAAACTTTTTGGCGAAATAATATCCTTCTGCTCGTTCTTTTCTTATCTTTTTTTTTTAAATTGCAATTTAGGGCTATTCACTAATATCTGTAAACATGAAATCGGATGTTTTTTTTTTAATTTTTTTTTTTTTTTTTTGAGAAAGTTTATTATCGTCTTCAGAATCGCTAAATAATGCTAATCGTGGTTTCCAGACGTTAACAGCACACATTCACCTTCGAGTCCGTTATCCCTCGGAGCAATCTAAGTAATCGTATGCACCGACGCCGTACCTCTACATTCTACATCAAACGGCTAAGACGGCACACCGCCACAGCCGCGGAAAGTGGCCCCGACTGGCGATACGCGTGCCAATAGCCACGTGTCGCGAACATTGTAGATGCCTTCAAAGAATAGCCCTCCATAAACATTCCACCAGTACGAGGGAGCGAATGACGATAACCATGAATGAACATGGACAGTTTAATGACAATTCAGTACTCAAACAATTCTACAACTGCCGTCTATATCCCGTGTCTTCACCTCTAGCAACTATAAAACGGACAGTTCCGCTCTCTGAACGAAAAAAATTTAAACTTTCCTCGTATTCTCCTCAGCTCCTTTCTTTCGAAGCGTGTAAAGCCATGTCGAACGGCTCCCCTTGTTTGCCGCCGGGCTTCCGGTTCCACCCGACTGACGAAGAGCTCATCCTTCATTATCTCCGCAAGCGAATGGTGGCGGCGCCATGCCCTGCTTCGATCATCGCTGATGTCGATATATACAAGTATAACCCATGGGACCTTCCAGGTGAGCTCAGTTCTCTAAAAAAAAAAATTTCATTTCATTAACTCTCGTAGGCCTCTCACTGATTCTGTTGTACAGAGAAAGCCATGTTCGGGGATAGAGAATGGTACTTCTTCAGCCCCAGGGATCGAAAGTATCCGAATGGAATCAGGCCCAACCGGGCGGCCGCTTCGGGGTACTGGAAAGCGACTGGAACAGACAAGCCGATAACGACGAGCAAGGGAAATGAGAACATTGGAGTTAAGAAGGCTTTGGTCTTCTACAAGGGCAAGCCGCCCAAGGGAGTGAAGACTAATTGGATCATGCATGAGTACAGACTTGTTGAGTCTCAGAACAAAAGTAAAAGCAGACCTGTGAAGCATAGGGAGGACTCCATGAGGGTGAGAAAGTAGAGCTTTGACGGCTTCTACCTCTGTTTTAGCGTTTGGCTTATTACTGACTCTGTAATAATTGAAATTGCAGTTGGATGATTGGGTTCTCTGTCGAATCTATCAGAAGACCAACTACCACACTTTGGTGGATGTAGAGCAAGAAGACTCTGCTGGGGAAGAAGCAAGCGTGCAGAACTCAACAATCAATAACAAGATGCACAAATCTTTCTCTGTGTCTGAGCTATTAGTTGAGGAGGCTGATTTCTCTTTATTTTCTCGTCTACTGGAAACGCCATCGAGCACCCCAGTAATAGATCAGGCTCCATTTTCGAACACGAATTTAATCCTGCCATTAACAGAGAACATCAACAACACAGGTAGCAGCTACTTAACATCGCAAGCCGTAGTATCAGAAGCCACTGGTTTTATTCCTGAGAACAGTTCGAAACGACAAAGAATGGCGGGAAACTGCTATTTTGATGAGTTTGGAGGCTATCTGAATCCTTCAAAGAAGATGAACACTTGTTCGCAAATTTATGACAAAATTGCCAACCAATTTGACATCTCTCAGCCTTTCTTCTACCAGCAGCTGATGCTGAATTCTTATTTAGGAAAGCCCTGAGCTATAAGAACAAAATAAAATCTGCATGAGGAAAACCAAATTAAGTGCAAACATAAAGTACAAGCGGAGGAACAAAATTAGAAGCCCTTGATTGAAATTTGCGAGGTTAGGTTAGCTCGAGTGATTGAAGTTGGCTAATTAGAATTTTGGAAGAGCGAACTTGTAAATACTTTATGTTGATCATTTGAATTGAAGTTTGTTTTTGCTTCATTAATTCCTCTTTTCAAGGACTCAAGAATGCTTCATGATATTAAAGAGTTCAAAATGGTATTTTTAATGCATGAAATTATGAATTCGGTCTCATTTCCGTGTCTCATCTTAATCTGCGGAAGGTTTGCGTTTGTGGTCCAAAAATAAAACATTAGAGTACAGAAAAGAGTGCATCCAATCCTTATCTATTTGAAAACTCAATCAAGAAGCTATATCTCCCATTGGAATCATTAATGGATGTAGATGGGTAAGTAAGCACATATCGCTAGAAGACCCGAAGAAAATATTATACATAAATAATAAAAAACTAAAGAAAATATTATATTGACGGAGCAACTTAATTCCAAGGAATCGGGAATATACTACCAGCCGATCTTTATTTTAGGGCTGCCAACGAATTGAGCCAGGTCGAGCATGTATGCATTCAAACTTCAGCTTATTTAATGTTATCCAGTTTGAGCTCGTTTCGAGCTTTTTTGAATGGTGTTCAAGCTTGAGCTTGGTTATTATTATCGAGCTCGAGTTGAGTCTGTTTGTGAGCTCAATTCAAATTGGATTATCAAGTTTGTTAATAGTAGCTTATTTAATGAAATAAATGAGCTTTAATTACGCTTTAATCGAGCTAGTTTACAAGCAGCTTGTTGAGAAATATACATGAGTTGTATCAATTAAAGCTTCTTAAGCCTAAAGAAATAATATTTGAATAATACTACTCACAAATAAGCTTTAATCGAGCCTTAATTAAGCTCTTTAGCGAGATTGTTTACCAGCTTTAAAAGATAATGTTCATGGACACAAATAAAATGAACGACAAGCTGTTCGAACTTGTTCATTTAGCAATTGAATATTTATAAAAGTATTTAATTTCATTCAATTATTTAATCTAATAATCATGAACGAGCTCTAATAGAGCTGAGCCAAAGTTGTTTGTCGAACCGCTCGGCTCATTTGCAGTCCTACTTTATTGCTTATCCCATACTTAAACCTATGGTATTGAAGCAAAAATGAAATTCTCCTCTTCAGAAAAATACGTACTTGAACGGTTGAAACAATTAATATTTTCTTACCTAAATGAAATAACTAATTTTTATCATCGCTCATTAGCTTGCACTTGCAGTCTCTCTTGCCAATTCCTTCGATCGAACCACCCACTCCCACCATGCGCCACATGGCATGTCATCTCGAGTTCAATACGTCACGTGCAGTGGGACTGCAAGTTCTTAAACGGCAATTTTTTTAAACTAAGCATCATCAAAACGTTAATTAGCGAAATAAGCAGATTTTCTAAAATTTAAAATAGCGATGCCGGAAGCGGTGAGCGGCTATCTGACAGTGATCGCTTTAAAGCGTAATGTCAGGCCTCTTTTAAGCGGCTGATCGAATTTTTTTAAAAAAACCGTTCAGAGATCGATCTCGCGATCTCATCAGCTCGAACCGCTTCGTCGCGGCTTCATCATAACGCCGACCGTGCGGATCCGCCACGCCGCCGCCAGATCTCGCCGCCGGTGGATCCGTGAAGTTTGGCGGAAAAGGTTTTTTTTTGTTTTTTGTTTTTCAAAATAAACGAGTGATATAATATACATTTGTGATGTATTTTTAGTATATTTAGGTATATATATTGTAGATCTAACTAATTTTATGTATCTCGTTTAGGGTAATGGGTGTTTGTTCTTGTTTCAGTTGTTAATTTTTATTTTTTGTTATTGTTTAGGTTATGACTGTCATTTAATTTTATTGTCCAATTTGTTTATATTACTTTTCCTTTTCGATTTTTTTTTACTGATTGTATGGTGATAACTCTCCTTAAAATCTGTTTCTTTCACATTCTGTATAACCATTACTCATGCCTTGGGCGTGAAAGCCAAAAGAGAACTTAGAGCTCGGAGACGGTGGAAATATTCAGAGATGGCCAAGAAGTACTTTGCACTTTGGCGTGCTGTTAATATTTCACAGAGACGGTGAAGTGTTTCCAGCCTTAGGTTGTCAGCCTGAAATCACCACACATTGAAGTTATCATATCCAGGCATACATTCTCCCAAAATTTCATATTTTATTATAAAGCAATATATATATATATATATATTACAAAATAAAATCTTGTACTGCATAAGCATATGTAAAAGAAAATTAATGCATGAATGGTCTCTCAAATATTTGCATGTGATCAATTTAGTCCTAGACTATGACACTACTCTATTTTAACTCTAATTATATAAAATTGATCCAATATAGTCCCTCAAAGACTAAACTAGGATCAATTTTATATAGTTGAGAGGCCAAATTAGATCAATTTTGCATCGTTATTTCTAAACGAGGAATCATTTTGGATCAATTTATTAAGTAAACCTTAAACATGGCAGCACTAGGCTCTAACACAAGAACTTTTAATAAAGCAAGTGAAATACTTCAAAGAGAAAGAACTTTTCAGTAAACAAAGATAAGCCTACAAGGCTTGTGATGCACTTGAGTTTCTAGGAGTGGGACTACAAATGTGGGAAAGCACTTATTTATAATCATCCCTTGCTTTGAATCACACTCTAGATTATATATATACACATAAGCGTCTCCATGTCGAAATTTTAGGAAATGCGTGTAGATTTGTGACAAATGAACGAATTGTGTTATGTATGTAAATTTTATTTTTTTGTGCAATTTTTTGATCCATTCAACTAAATTGTGTATCAAAATAGTCGTTGATGAAGAGATATATCCATTCTCCTTTTTCATTTATAGTTTCTTCATGTAATTCACCGTAATAGAGAACATGGAGTTGGTACAATTAAGCATTTGGGTTCGATGGCATCTTAATTATTTGGGTTCGATGTCATTTGTATTTTACAAGATAACCATTAATTTAGCTAACTAGAACAAGTCTATTCAGATTTCCACTTACAAATATTTGATTCGAAATGAGTTCAAAGCACAAGTGTGTATTATGGCGAACTTAGCGTCGGTGATGATTTTTTCCCTACAATGAGGGAAAATCGTCCCATATTAATTTCTCGCCGCTAATTTTAACAATGTTCAAGATCAATCATGGTCATTGAACATTGATTCGACGTTCGGATCAATCTCATTATGCGGTTTTCCGTGGTGATTTCATTGCTACATTATGACGAAGTCTGAAAGATCATCAATCGAGCACTCGTATGTGTTGAAAGTGAAATCAAACAAATTATCGATCGAAGCGCATGATTATCGTAGATGAATTTCGAGCAATTGAAACTTCGAACACCGGAGGACCACATCATAGGTAATTTGTTTGAACTGCTTGTTTATCTTCAAACATTCACATTAACCTAGAACGCTATATTTATACGTGCAGCCGTGAAGATGTAGACATACCACCTCCTATCCGGGCTACTCATATTGCTTCAACTTCAGTAAACATGGATGAGTACCATTCTGATGAGGTGGCTCCTCAAAGGGATGAGGGATAAAAACAAGTACGAGTTGGACAAAGATGATAGTGAGGGTGAGATAGGTGAAGAAAATTTTCCAAATGCTGCAACCAGTCAGATATTAAGAGAATATTCTAACAAAACAGCGGCCTGCGAGGAACACATGTTTACTAACAACGAATACGTCCAAGCTTGTCAATCAACTCAACAATGGGATGAAGAACTAAACTTTGATGGTCTCCAATCAAATTCTATTTTCCTGGAAGATAACTTTATTCCAAAGACTTGAGGGAATGTGTTTCCATGACAAAGGACACCTCAAATTCTGACAGGATGGTCAATCATAAATAGCGTGGAATATGTGACATATGATTCTAATAAGTCGAGGTTCGGTGTTGCATTCAGAATAATCTAACGCATGTTTGTGGCGTGCATGCTGGGCAAGCAAGAGGCTGGTGCTGGTAATTTCAACCGTGGCCACACACATTTTGTGATCGGAAACCTGCAATGCACCTCCCAATTTATTAGTTATATCCACTGTTATCGATGTCGGTTGGACTTGAAACCTCGAAATCATTTGGTGAATAGAATCAAAGTTTGAGATTAGAGTTTCATATATGAAAGCATGCATGATAGCCATACAAGTATATTTGGTAGTTGGGAAGAGTCATATCGCTTTTGCTGAATGGGTTTATGATTGTATGTTCGATTATCCCGGGTATCGAATTGATCAGCCAGACCCATGAAGATGATGTCGTCGCATCACTGCGACCGCCCGCGCACATTACACACTGAAGTGGCGACTTCCATAACGCCGTCATTAGATGTACTCTCATACTACGTAGTTGTAGATTATATGTTACCTTAATGTACATTGTTAGTCACATTTCTTTATTTAATAAATTTATGGGATCAATAGTATCTTATATGTGATTTTAATTTTTTTTTTTATTTTTTAAAAATAGTCCAAATATTTAAATATCATTAAGATAAACACTCAAAATTCTCCAATATGCAACAGCTAAACATTCAAAATTCAATAATTCACTCTATAAAAAATGCAAAAAAAAAAAAAATTAAAAATAAGCATTCAACATATTTATTTTTTTTTTTTTTGATCAAATCAATCAAACAAATAATTTATAGGTCGACATCAAAAGAAAAAAATACTCATATTAAAATTAATATAATTATGTAAAAATTCGGTGAGAGAATCATAAATTATCCTTTAAGTTGAGTTTTCTTTTATTTTACAAATATAGCTTATATATAAAGGCTCCTTTTGTGTCATATATGTATATAAATTTAAATCATAAATATAAATTGACATCAAAATTTTTTTATGTAAGGTCACAATCTCAATTCGGGTTAACATGAAAGTGGACAATTTCATGCCGATTCAAACGATACTAAGTTTGCTGAATTCCGATAACAAATGATTGCGATATGATCAAAACAGTGCAGTGTGTCAAAATTTTTTTTTTATTTAATAAATTCAGTATGAGTTTAAAAGGCTGGCCTAAATTCTCGCCGTTTAAACTATCTTTATTTAAATTTTTGTAAAAATCTGCTTATTTCGCTAATTAACGTTTTAATTATGCTTAGTTTAAAAATTTTGCCGTTCTTAAACTAAGGAAATCTATTGAATTATGATGACAGCGATGGAACTTCATTTGCTACTATTAGAGATGGAAATTTTAATTTCTCGTCATAACGAAGAAATTATGCCGCGGTCTTTACTCATATTCTTGTAAGTTTGAAATATATATCACATTTTTCTTGAAGTCAATTTAATAAGATCGAAAACAATTCATTCGAACAAGATATTAGAAAATAACAAGCAGAATTAAGATTGTGGAGTGCTAGAAACCATGTGGTAGAGTGAAAGTTCTTTGTTGTGAAGTCAAATGGGTAATTAAAGAGCAAACAAGACCTCAGGAACGCATGGAAAAACCTCGAAGAGGAGGGGCTGGCCGAAAAGTTTTCACTATATTGTTTGAGTACAAAGTCTTCGATATGCAATTACGGATCGCGTATGAGAGAGGAATAACAACTGTATGATGATCGGTTGTAATTATGTGATGGTGGAGATGTGGGGTAACTTGGTGAGATCTGATGATTAGTGACAACGTGGCGGTGGCGGTGGTTGATGGCCGGTGAGTCGATCTTGCAGTGCGATCTTGCTTGGAGGATCTTGAGCTCTCTCTCTCTCTTCTTTTCCTCCCTCTTTCCTTCCCTCTTCTTCTTGACTCTTCCTCTTCTTCCTTGCTGCTCTTCCTCTTCTTCCTTGGACTCTTCCTCTTCTTCCTTGCTTGGACTCTTCCTCTTCTTGCTTCTTCTTTCTTCTTCCTTGGACTCTTCTTCTTCTTCCTTCCTGTGGATTGTGACAGCGGATCGGCGCATGGCGTGTGTGGGGTCGGCCGGCGTGCTTCTCTTCTTCACTTCACTTCACTTCACTAGCTTCTTAGCGCCTGTCATGAGGAATGAAGGTCTATTTATAGATGGGAGGAGGTTCTTGTAAATTCATGTAAAGCTCACTCCCCTCGACGCTCAGATGATTCTTTCAATCATTTGATGTATTTTGAGCATTTGGATGTCCAAATGAAGTCGAATTATGAGATCTTAGGCTCGTTAGATCGAGCCTTCGATTTGACTATAAACACTCTATATTTGAGAGCTGTTTTGAGATTTAATTAATGTCCCAAATATTCGATGATATTTGATGCTTGATTTGATCGGTTTTGACTCAAAATCATATTGCTTTCGACATCATTTGTGCTTTATAGTGGTATTTTGAGAGTATATCGTTTACTATTTTTGGATGACATTGCTTAATCATCCAAAATATATATGTCAAATGCTTCGAAAATAATGAATTCTTCAACGAAATAATGCGGACGTGAATCATACATTTTGAGAGAATAAACCATCATAAAAATACAAAATTATGATTATGGAAGAAGATGTGTAGCCGTTGAGATTTTGAGGTTATGGAGCTATTTGGATACTCACAGAAGTTTTCAGGCGTTTTGGGACCGCCAGCTCGTGCCAGCCATCAACTGCGAGGCCTGGCGCCTTGTGAGCTAATAGCACGGCGGTGGCGGCCGTGAATTGAAGCGAACCGATTAGCGCGAGCGGCGCTGGCGGGTGCAGCCGCGCTGATGGGTCAGCGGCAGCTGGAATACGTCATGAGCGGTTCAGGCCATTCCCGCGTGGCGGTTGGCCATTCAGCGTAACAGTTGTCGGGCCATTCAGCGTATTCAGACCATTCAGCATCGCATTTGGTCGTGACCATCAGGTGACGATCCGGGTCGAATGGCAGGCGAAGCAATGCGCGTCCGCGCCTTACTATGGCGCCTAAGCCGGCGCCCGCCGCCACGCGCACCCAGAAAGAAATTGCGGTTTTGAGCGTTTGAACCGTTTTGAGGGATTTTACCGTTTGCCCTTGTGGGGTTATAAATAGGATGAGAGAGGCACACATTTTCTCTCTCTTCTTGAGTGAGGTTCTTTGGAGGTGATCAAGAGGGTGATCAAGGCGTCGAGAGGCGATCAAGGAAGCGATCAAGGCCGGTGCATCGTCGTGGTTCGGTTTACACGCGTCGTGAGGAGCGATCAAGGAGGCGATCAAGGCCACGCATCGTCGTGGTTCCGGTTTACCGTCGGCCGTCACAGGGGATCAGCCAGTGCATACGTGGTTCGGTTCTGACGCGTCGGACCGCCCGGAGTTAGGTGATCAAGGCCCATTGTCACCCGGTCCGCGTCCGGTTAGAGCGATCAAGGCCGTGCATCGTCGTGGTTCCGGTTTCGACGTCGACCGTCCGGTTAGCGTCAGGCCCGATGCATCGTCGTGGTTCGTTCACCGACCGCGTCGGGCCGCCGTTAGGAGGTGATCAGCCCGCGTACGTCGTGGTTCCGGTTCGACACCGGTCATCCGTTAGGAGGCGATCAAGGACGTCGTGGTTCTGTTCCGACCGTCGGGACCGTCCGGTAAGCGCGATCAAATTGTCGTTCGTTTCCGACTTCTCGGTTCGCCGTCGGATCGTCGGGTTAGGGCGATCAGGCCACGTCGTGGTTCCGATTTCCGACCTCGTCGGTTCAGTCGGATCGTCACGGGTTAGGCGATCAAGGCCGCGTCGTGGTTCCGTTTCCGACCTCGTCCGGTTCGCAGCCCCGTCGGATCGTCGTTAGAAGCGTCAGGCCGCGATGCGTCGTGTTCCGGTTTCCCGTCCGGTTCTTGTCCCGTTGGATCGTTCAGGTTAGAGCTATCAGGCCGGTGCGTCGTGGTTCCGATTTCCGGCCGTCCGGTTTCATCCGTCGGATCGTCAGGTTAGGGAGGTGATCGGCCCAGTCACGTCGTGATTCCGATTCACAGCGTCGGACCGTCGTCGAGCGAGCCCTGATCGTCGTGGTTCCGGTTCCATTGACCGTCCGGTTAAGGCGATCAAGGCGCTATCGTCGTGGTTCGGTTCGACGTGTGTCCGTTGATCAAGGCCGATCGTCGTGGATTCCGGTTCTGAAGCCGTCAGGTTAAGGCGATCAAAGGCCACGTCGTGGGTTCATCGTCGACCGTCCGGGTTAGAGTTAGGAAGCGATCACCGGAGGCGGGTTGATGCTCAGCGATGAGAATGCAATTACCGCGATGATGGGCGGTGGTCGGCGAGATAACCACACGATGGTGGTGGTGACCGCGAGATTGCCGCGATGGTCGGCGCGGGTCCCGACGATACGGTGTGACCGATCGCGGGTCGGGCGCGACGGGTGGTCACGACGAATCGCCGACGGAGATCTTTGACCATCGAGGTTGTTTGTCGAAGCACCACGACGCAACTCGGCGAGAAAGTTTTGACCTATCCGAGGTTTGTTTGTCGGTGATACCCGGCGACATTAACCTGCGGTGAGTGGGTACAAAGTTTTGACCTTTCCTTGGTTGGTCTAATATTATTCGCCGACGCTAACGATGGAAGAGGCCGGAAAGTCCAAAGGACCTTTTGACCTTTCCGGTTGTTTGTCGAAGCTTTGCTCGATGACATTATGGAAGAGGCCGCGAAGTCCACCAAGGACCTTTGACCTTTGTTAGTCGAAGTTTTTGCTCGATGACATTAACCCGTATGGAAGAGGCCGCGGGAAGTCCACCAAGGACCTTTTGACCTTTCCCTCGTTAGTCGAAGTTTTACCGACGCAACCCGTGCATGGAAGAGGTCGGAAGTCCACCATGACGCTGACCTATCCCGGGTTGTTAGTCGAAGTTTTACCGAGCGACGCTAACCCATATGGAAGAGGTCAAATTGAATCCGCTGGTGTAGTCGACGACGGCAACGCCGATTAGTCACGGATGACCGGCGACAATGGCGATGACCGAAGATTGTCGCGATGGTCGGCGGCAAGACCGACGGTAGCACGGATGACCGCATTAATAGTGATGACCGCTAAGATTGCCGACATAAGCGGCAAAGGACCGGCGAGGTAAGAGGGCGGACCGGCTGGCATATTGGCTACCGGCTGTGGGTGGCCGCAATGCGAATCGGTAATGGTTGTCGACGGTATGACGACGACGGTAACGTGCGATGACCGCCGAATGGTGATGACCGCTAAGATTGCCGGCGATGGTCGGGCGCGGACCGACGATGGTACGAGCGGGCGACCGGCGACGATGAGGATTTTGACCCATCCGGTTGTTTGTCGAGTGTTATCCGGCGACATTAACCCGGCGAGTGGGTACAAAGTTTTGATCTTTCAGGTTATTGGTCGAATATTATTCATCGATGCTAACCCGTATGGAAGAGGCCGCGGGAAGTCCTGGGACGCTTTGACCTTTTTGTTTGTCGAGCTTTTGCTCGCGACATTAACCCCGGAAGAGGCCGGGATGTCCACCAAGGACGCTTTGACCTTTCCTCGGGTTGTTGTCGAAGCTTCGATGACATTAACCCGGGAAGAGCAGATGTCCACCGGACGCTTTGACCTTTCCGGTTGTTGTCGAAGTTTTGCTGGCGACATTAACCCGTATGGAAGAGTCAATGAATCACCGGTACGACGGGATGACCGGGCGCAGGTCGACGTCGCATAAATGGTGATGACCGGTGAAGATTGTCGCTGGCGGCTACGCGACGACCGGTATGGCGCGCGGACCGGCCATATGGTCGACGGGTCGGCGGCAAGCGGCAATAGTCGACGCGGTGATTGGTGATGGTAGTACGGCGGACCGGCTATATTGGTTGGGCGTCGATGGGTCCAGACCGGTAATGGTTGTCGACGCGGGCCGACGACGTCGGTAATCGGCTGACGCAATGGTGATGACCGGCGAAGATTGCCGGCGATGGTCGGCAAGGACCGATGATGGTAGTCGACGATGACGATGAGATTTTGACCCATCCAAGGTTGTTTGTCGAGTGTTATCCGGCGACATTAACCTCGCGAGTGTACAAAGTTTGACCTTTCCTGGGTTGTTTGTCGAGCTTTTGCTCGGCGACATTAACCCGTATGGAAGAGATCCACCAAGGACGTTTTGACCTTTCCTGGGTTGTTTGTCAGAGCTTTTGCTCGATGACATTAACCCGTATGGAAGAGATCGCAGGAAGTCCACCAAGGACATTTTGACCTTTCCTGGGTTGTTTGTCAGAGCGTTTACTCGATGACGTTAACCCGTATGGAAGAGGTCGCGGGAAGTCCACCAAGGACGTTTTGACCTATCCTGGGTTGTTAGTCGAGTTTATTTCGCTAACCCGCATATGGAAGAGGTCGAATAGTTGTGAGCTTGTAGCCGAGTTGACTATTGATCTTTGCCTTTTCATTGGTGTTGCTGACTTGCTTATCTTTTGAGATTAAGAGTTGCCCCCCAGTTCCCGGCAGTAATCAAGGAACAAAGTTTGATGAATCTTCATTCTTCGCTTGCGTTCTTTAAAAGCTTGAATGCTCCACCTCGATGGTGGTTTTGATCTTGTTGGAAAACTTGATTGCCATACAAGATGAAATAATGGGAATCAACTTCCCACAGACGGCGCCAAACACATGCTAAAAAACCGGTAGAGTGAAAGTTTACTTTATTGTTGTGAAGTCCAACACACATGTAATTAAAGAGCAACAAGAGACACCAATTTTAACGCGTGGAAAACCTCAAAAGAGGGAAAAAATCACGGCCTAGCCCAAGAAAAGTTTTCCACTATGTATCTCAAGTACAAAGTCTTCCGATAATTACAGGATCGCATATGAGAGAGGAATAATAACCGTAACAATGATCGTAAGATGGTGGAGATGTAACTTCCGGTGAATACAGGTAAATTAGGTAACAGCCTATGATTGGTTGATGGTCACGGCGAGTGCGATCTTGCTTGGGTGCGATCTTGCTTGAGGATCTTGAGCTCTCCTCTCTTGGCTTTTCCTCTTCCTCGCTCGGACTCTTCCTTTTCTTCCTTGCTTGACTCTTCCTCTTCTTTTTGGACTCTTCCTCTTCTTCCTTGGACTCTTCCTCTTCTTCCTGTTTGCTCTTCCTCTTCCTTGCTTGACTCTTCCTCTTCTTCCTTGCTTGGACTCTTCCTCTTCTTCCTTGCTTGACTCTTCCTCTTCTTCCTTTCTCAGATTGATCTGTCGGATCTGACGGCCGGTGGGTATGACGACCGTTTCTCTTCTTCACTTCACTTCACTTCACTTGGCTTATTTTGCCTCCCCTTCAGGAATGAAGGCCTATTTATAGATGGGAGGAGGGGCACTTGTAAATTCATGTAAAGCCCGTACCACTCCCCTCGATCGGACTTTTTTAGGATGATTCCTTCAATCATTTGCTGTATTTTGAGCATTTGGATGTCCAAATGAAGTCGGAATTATGAGATCTTAAGCTCGTTAGATCCGCTCCGAGACGCCGATTTGACTATAAACACTCTATATTTGAGAGCTGTTTTGAGATTTAATTGATGTCCCAAATATTCCAATGATATTTCAACTGCTTGATCTCGATCGGTTTTGACTCAAAATCATATCGCTTTCGACATCAAGATTTGTGCTTTGACT
The DNA here is from genome assembly GCA_021442155.1 of Cymbidium sinense. Taxonomy (NCBI): domain Eukaryota; kingdom Viridiplantae; phylum Streptophyta; class Magnoliopsida; order Asparagales; family Orchidaceae; genus Cymbidium; species Cymbidium sinense. The sequence goes on from CM038216.1 coordinate 136,169,364, forward strand.
AGTGGTATTTTGAGAGCCATATCAAAGATCATAAATAATATTTTTTAATATTAATAAGAACAGATACATTAAAAAAAGTACGAACACAAACAAAATATACACACCAAATTTTACATGAAAAATTCCTTAGGAATGATAGAACTATGGACAAAGTCACAGAAAAAAAAAATACATTAATGAATGAATAATAATAAAATAAAGAAGTAATAGCTCGAGAACGAACCAAAAATATTTTTTCAAAGATCAAAAATAAATTTTTTACTCTCTCTACAAAATCTCATAAAGAAGGGGTTAAGGCCCTTAAAAAGTGACAGATGTTTATAGATTTCTGTGAGATCATTTATAAGAAAATACTTAAAATGAATTATTAAAATAAGAACACATGGATAGTAATTTAAAGGCTGTAATAAAATCAATCCGATTATAAATGGCCTTGATTTATGTGCTTTATAGTTATACTTTTATGTTAACACTATCATTGTCAGTCCCAAGTCCGGATGTGAAAAGTGAAGGTTGCTAGTAGTACAAAGATAAATTTTGTCTAAAATAATCATGACATGAATCCTTTAAATCATTGTGTTAATGTCGAGGCAAAGCCAGCCAGTATGGCTTTGAATACAAATGAAAATGTAGAGCCGCATCGGCCTCTGCGTGTTAAATAAGCAAGGGTTCCCACATTATGGCGGATGCCAGCAAATAAGTTAGTCCATGAAACAATAATTAGGATAGGATCTTGGAATATAGGTACTCTTACAGGTAAATTAATGGAATTAATAGATATTATGGTTCATAGAAAGATAAATATTTTATGTGTTCAAGAAACTAAATGGGTTGGGGAGAAAGCCAAGGAGATTGATAGTTTAGGTTTTAAACTTTGGTATTCAGGTAAAAGTCGAACTAGAAATGATGTAGGATTATAGGTAAAAGTTTGAAGGATAATATTATAAATATTAATAGATGTGGAGATAGAATTATAGCTTTAAAGATTATTGTTGATACTAAGTGTATCAATGTTATAAGTGTCTATGCTCCTCAAGTAGGTTTGGAGGTAAGCACAAAAGAAAAAATTTAGAATGAATTTGAGGGATTAATACAAAAGATACCTCTTGAAGAAAAAGTATTTATTGGAGGAGATTTAAATAGACATGTTGGTAGAGTGGTAGAAGTTTTGAAAAGTATTCATGATGGTTATGAATTTGGAGTGACTAATGAAGAATGTAGGATTATATTAGATTTTGTTTTAGCTTATGATTTTGTAGTTGCTAACACTTTATTTAAGTAAAGAGATGAACATATTATTACTTATAAAAATGGATCTAGTAAACACGATTGATTATTTTCGATAAGAAAAATAGATCGCTTTAGATTGTAAAGATTGTAAGGTCATTCCAAGTGAAAATCTAAGTACCCAACATCGATTGTTAGTTTTAGAATTTAAGATGAAAGGTTGTAAGAGAAAAAATAAACCAATTATTGTCTTAGAATTAGATGGAGACACTTAAAGAACACAAATAAAAATATTTTTAAGAGCAAGCTATAAGAGATTAGAATTTGGGATGTTCATGAGGAAGCTAACATTATGTGGGAAAAAAAATAGCAATGAAATTAAGCAAGACACAGAATCAAGAAAAGCTTTTTCTTAATAAGAATAGTTGGTGGAGTCGAAGAAGAAAAGTATTGTTATAAAATTTGGTTTAGATGTAAAAACTCGGAGAATTGAGAAATATATAAAGTGGCATGTAGAGATTCTAAGAAAGTCATATATGATGCAAAAAATTTAGCTTTTAGTAATTTATACAATAGATTAAATACTAAAGAAGGTGAAAGATGTATGTATAAGTTAGCCAACCAAAGAGATAGGAGAAGTAAAGACATAGTTCAAGTGAGGTGTATTAAAGATGAAAATAATAAAATGCTTTTTTTAGAATAAGGATATTGAAAATAGGTGGATGAGGTATTTTGATAAACTTTTCAATGAAGAATCTGAAAGTACGATTGATTTTAGCAAGCTTAATACCCTAAACAAAAATAGAGAATTTCATTTTTATCGTCGTATTAGTAAATCTGAAGTTAGTGAAGCTTTAAAGAAAATGAAATGTGGAAAAGTAGTAGGACTGGATAAAATTCAATAGAAGTGTAAAATGTTTAGGAGATCAAGGAATTTCTTGGCTTACAAATCTTTTAATGTCATTTTAAAGACTAAAAGATGAGATGAGTGGAGAAAGAGTTTGTTAGTTCCTATATTTAAGAATAAAGGTGATGCATAAGAGTGTGCAAATTATAGAGGAATTAAGTTAATGTGCCATACATTAAAATTATGGGAGAGAGTAAGAAAGAGCATGTTACGATGTGATATAGAAGTTTCTCAATCAGTTTGGTTTCATGCCAGGTAGATCTACTATGGATGCTATACATTTGTTAAGGGGTTGATGGAGAAGCATAGAGAAAGTAAGGAGGATCTACATATGATATTTATTGATTTAGAGAAAGCTTATGATAAAGTTTCAAGAGATGTTCTTTGGAGAGTTCTAGAACAGAAAGGAGTTAATATTGGTTATATTCGAGTCATTAAGGATATGTATACTAGCGCTATTACTTGTGTCCAAAGAAAAGGAGGATTGACAAAATATTTTCCTATTTCAGTCGGATTACATCAAGGATCAGCTTTAAGCCCTTATCTTTTTTACTTTAGTTATGGATGTTCTTACTTGGCATTTACAAGAAGATGTATTTTGGTGTATGCTTTTTGCTGATGACATTCTTCTTGTTGATAAGACTAGAGAGGGAGTCCAACATAAACTTGAATTATGGAGGTCAACTCTAGAGTCTAAAGATTTTCGTTTAAGTAGATCTAAACCAATATATGGAGTGTAATTTTAGTTCTAGAAGTTCTAGTAGTGTTGTGACATTAGGTGATCAAGTCATTAATAAGAGTGAGCGTTTATATTTAGGCTTTATTGTTCAAAATGATGGTGAAATAGATGGAGATGTTATTAGTAGAATTCAAGTTGGATGGTTGAAGTGGAGGAATGCATCTGACCTATTATGTGATAGAAAAATTCCACTTAAACTTAAGGAAAAATTTTATAAGATGGTGGTAAGACCTGCAATGACTTATGGTGCAGAATGTTGGCCAATAAAAGAGAAGCATAAGACTAAGTTTAGTGTTATAGAGATGAGGATGCTTAGGTGGATGAGTGGCTTTACTCTTAGAGATAGAATGCAAAATGAGTATATTCAGGAAAAGTTGAGTAGCTCCTAGATAAGATTAGGAAGAGTCGCCTTAGATGGTTTGACCACATAAAGCGTAGTCCATGACCGATTAGAGAGTAGATGCATTAGATTTGCCTTATGTTAAAATAGGTAGAGGTAGACCTAAAAAGACTTGGTTAAGATGTTTAAAAATGATCTTAGTATACTTGATTTAAATGAGAATTTGACACATAATAGGACACAATGGAGATGAAGGATTCATGTAGCCGACCCCACCTAGTGGGATTAAGGCTTGTTGTTGTTGTTGTTGTTGTAGTTATACTTTTATGCTAAAGCAAGAGCATACGAATTACCATTAAAGGCTATAATAAAAATAATCTGATAGTAAAAACTTTTTACCCTCCTGCTCATAATTTTTCACTAAGATGAATGGGATCTATAGAAATTTAGATTACAAATTAACACAAGAGGTGATCTAGTTAATTGGGGATTGCTTGATCCCTTGAGTAGCTATCAAGGATCTCCATACACGCAACAAAGATAAATTATAATTTGCTGATAGTTTGTACTCATATGAAGTATTAGGTTAAAGTTTCTGCTAATAAGATCGATCTTCATTTTATCGAGCACAACTTGATAAAATTTTGCTCAGACTACCTGCTTTGCATAGTAGGCCACAGAAAGATAATTATTCTTTCCCTTCTAAGCAAACTATAGAATAACCTATGTTTGGACATAGATGTTAACTTTCTCTTATAGGTAGGATGTCGAAGGTATAATGAGAGACTTCTTTATCTCTCTTTTTTATTTTTAGTCCAAGGACTCTCTGAATAATCAATTTCTAAATCCTTCTCCTATACTAAATGAAGAAATGTTTCTCTTCTCTGAATACCTAATTGAGGCTCTCATATTGGTTCCATCAAGAGTCAATATATGTTATTTCACTTTTCACTCTTTGGCCTACTTAGATTTTGCTAATTTTTCATTTAATAATTTAGGATTCAATATGTTAATAATAATTAGTGATGATCAATTTATTTGCATGATTCATATTTGTTAAGATGGGAGTCTAAAATGGACTAATGTTGAACCAGCCATTTATATCAAAAGTGAAATATATTTGTTGACCTCCATATATGTGTCATAAGTCGAGTCAAGCCTACAAGTCGAATTCGACGGACTTCTAAGCGACAAATGCAAATCGGCTCAAAATGCACTGAATCAAAAATAGTCAACCTCCAAATGAACATACTTCATCATTGCGTTCAGAACGTCAAAATTGATCGGAATATAAATATTGCACAATGTAATGATCAACCGATCAAGCAATCGAGCAATCAATGTGTCGACGCGCATACCGGAGTTGGGAAGCTGTGACGATATCCGAACAACCTCCGTTCATGAAATTGATCATGTCGTTAGCTTAAAAATGTCGAAAACTATCCAATGATACTGTCCACGCTCAATTCGGACTAGTTTGTGCAAATGTCGAATAATTGGAAGTGACAGCGTGCAAATCGAGATTGAAATGCACTGGGCGTCACCAAAATCGACTTAAATGACATCCGATCGACGAACGGACTTCGTCATCGTGTTTAGAACGTCAAAACTGGTCAGAATATAAATATAGCACAACTTGATGATTAGATCGATCGAGTCGCCAACGCTGTCGCAAAATTGAGGTCGGAGGCGCCAAAGTTTCAACAACCTCCGTCAAATTGATTGCCTGGCCAAATGCTGAAATCTACCACATAAAAATATTCACACTCAATTAATAAGTGCGAAAATTAAGCGAAATTATAGCGTATTTTGAAATAAATTGACTCTGACGCCGACTAAACCAAACTCCCGAAACGTATTTATGTTGTTGCATCCGAAATATCAGAATAACCTTAAATCAACATATATATTAATTCTATATCAATGTCGGCATAAAGTTTATATTAAAGAGGATTAAATAATAAAAAATATTATAAAACGAGCTAATAACCTAAAATCAGCTCAACCGAGCCGTGCTTCACGCGATCAAACGTCACGGGTCCGATCTCCCCTCTTCGCGCACGCTCCACGCAAAATCGAAGGCTCCATTTTCGATCTCTTCAACCGTTCTCTCCCCCATTCGAACTCATCCTCAACCGCTCCCTCTCGTTTTACTTGCCTCCGATCGATCCGCAAGCCAAAAATTCTTTTTTTTTTTTTTTTTTTTTCTCTAGTTCACCCGATCTCTTCAAGCCGTAAGTTCACTTTCTTCCCCCTCTCAAAAAGGAGTTTCCATGCTTCTGCCATTCTCATGACCTCGCCAACTTTTTCCTCTCACCGAAATCTTCTTCCTAAAAAATCTCCACTACCCCAGCCACGCCAAGTTGCCATCAGGTCTCAATATTTCTCGTTTTTCATTACAAAAGAGGGAGCTTGGTGATGCCCATGATTCGAACTTCACAGAAACGGAGGAAAAATCCAATCTTTATAACGGCGGCAATGCCACTACCGATGAATCAGAATGGAGCCCTGACGAGCTCGAAGTCATTGCTGTCCTGTTTCAAAGAAGAATGCCTGAAAAACCTAGAAAGCGTACGAGAGAAAGGCTTCTTCCCCTTCCTTCACCTTATCGAAAATGCTTACAACAAATTCCCACTCCAAAGTGCTACATTCGCTTGGCTACCCGTGAAATGCTCTCTCCACGGTCATCCTTCACTGGTCAAGTGTTCAAGAACCCTGATGCGCTCATTCTTATATCTCGAGAGATTGCTGCTCTTCAACCAGAAGTATATGCCTCCGAGGTGCTCGAAGAATGGTCTCCATTCCTGAGAAAAGGTTCTTTATCTCTGACAATTTAAGAATTAGGCCATATGGGTCTACCAAAATGAGCCTTGGAGACCTTTTGCTGGTTTCAGAAGCAACGACCATTTCTATTTCCTGATGACTGCACTCTTTCTTCCACCATAGAGGTCTTGGCTCGGAATGGAGAACTAAAGATGAAGTCTGAACTTGAGAAGTTTCTCAACTCTGCAAGCCGTTGCGTGGTAGAAGCCATGGTGAGGGGATTCATAAAAGGAGGGAATTTGAGCCGTGCTCGCCACATTCTCGTGCTTGCCAGAGACAGTAAGTGGACACTGGATCCAAGTCTTCATGCCAAGCTTATTCTTGAAGCAGGAAGGACACCTAATGGTTACAAGCTTGCATTGGCATTTCTGGATGAACTTGGTGAAAGGGAAACTTTGGATCTGAAACCACAAGACACTATCTATTATGAAGGTTTGTATTAAGCTTGGGATATTTGAAATAGTGGAGAGTCTCTTTAATCGGTTCAAAGATTCAGGAAGGAATCCTAGCATTGTTATGTGAACAACAGTGATATATAGTAGGTATTGCAGAAAGAAGTATGGGGAAGGATTAGTCTGGGAGATGGAAAGATTAGATTTTCTTTTGGACCTTCCTGCTTATCGAGTCGTTTTTAGGTTGTGTGTTGCTTTGAATGATATTGAGAGGGCTGTGCGATATTTTTTAAGATTAAAGGAGGATGGTTTTGCTCCTACTTATGATATATATAAAGACATGATCAAGGCCTATGCGTCTTCAGGAAGGTTGGCTAAGTGCAGGAGGATATGCATGGAGGTGAAAATGGCTGGTTTGAAGTTTTTGATCAGAGCAGGTGTGGGAGGAAGGGATAGTCAATCTCCAGATTTTTAAGAGTTGCTGAAGAAAAAATAGAAAAAAGAAAGAGAGGTCTTAAGGTTTCAAGATCCTGCTAATGCTCAATAGAGCAATGGAGAAGAGCATTGTCAGAAAAACCATTTCTCAATAATAATAAGTCAAAAAAATTATTAGATGTCGCTGCCCTAACCGAAATGTTGTCGAAATTTTAACTGATTTTAGGACTTAGAAAAAAAAGAAATGAATATATATATTATATTGCATTTCTCTTTTTGCAGGTTTCAATATCTCGCTAGTTCCATGGGTGTAGCCGTGTGACAAATATCATTAAAGATAACATTCAAGCACTATAGATGTCGAGAAGGTCAAAATACTCCCCATGTTTACGCGATGACGCCGACGTCACGAAATTTACTCAAATTTTTGAGACTTAACAAAAAAAAAAAAAAGAGATTTAACGTTAAGTTAAATATAAAATATAAAGTTTTAAATAAATAAATAAATTGAAAATTAAATGTAAAAGAGCTTGAAATGAATTTGACATAAAATTGAAATGTTATGCTCTAAATAAAATTTGAACTCAAAATAAATCGATTTGATTGTAACTTCTAAGCTCAAACTTATAAATAAAGATGATATAAAATTAAATTATGAATTGTAAGGCTTGGAGGAAAATAACTTTTATAAGATTCAAATCTAAACTTAGAAGATTGACTGAGTGAAGATGAACGATACTTTACAAACATAAATCCATTTGAATGTATAATTGGATTATTGAAAGCTTGTAATATGATTAAAGTATAGCTTTCAAATGTAAAATTCAAAAGAGACTGATATGTGATCTCAATAGAAATCAATTGAATCTGAAAACTCAATTTCATCCAAGGAATAAATGGAAATAATTTGCAAATAAATTTGCATTAAGTTCTACAAATTGGTTTGCAAATGAGTGCTTGATTATATGGCTAACTAGCAAATGTGAATTTTGATATTTCAGTAGCTAATACGAACAAGGATTTTGGTAAACCCAAATAGCTTATTAAGAAGAGTGTTTCAATGAATTTGAAGTGAACTTGATATTTTGGTAATAAATATAAATTTAGCACTTCAATATCTAGTTTCAATCGATTTAGAAGATGATTTGATCGACTATCCAATGAGGGTACATAAGATATTCTTGGAATTGGAAAGTAGTTTTCAAATCACAATTCACTCCAAATTAATTAAAGAAAATCAAAGAATTCATAGAAAATTTCTAATGAAATTGAAAGATTGAACGAGTTGGGGATTGTCAATAGATATAGATGAAAGTCTATTGAAGATTCAATGACTATACAACTATGAATAGAAGAAAGAAATTAAATATTATTTCCAAGGGATCTAACAAGCTATTAGATCAATTTAAAATACCTTCAATGCCACCGAACTCGCAATACTCAAATGCAAGCGGACATAAAGCACCATTTAAAAATTCAAAGTTACGAATTCTAGCATCTGAATAGAAGGCGTTAATTAAGGCATTCTTAAATACACCCGTATGGGCCCTGACACTGCGCTGAATGCTTAAGTTCAAGTGTCTGAGGATGTTGCGCGAGTTGCTACCCGGTCTAAGACTACGTCCGGATTAACAAAATCTAAAAATTTATCACAAAATTTTAACTTAGTAAAATATCTGAGAAGCTAATTCTATTATGTGGCAAGAGATCAACCGTAGAGCTAAATAGATGATAGATCTAAGCTCAAATAATGATTCACTGTTGAATGGTGACTTCAACCAAAGGGGATACTTTCATCGAAATGTGATTCTAATTTCAAATCAAATTAACTTAAATCAAATATCAATCTAAAAACTATGTAAATGAAATTCAATCATTAAAAGCTTAAAGCAAAACTCAATCTATCCACCTTCCACAACTGTTTGTCAGAGATGAAAAATTAAGAAAACTCTAACTCACAAAGGAGCCAATATCAAATCAAGTGTTCTGTTATGTTCACTCTCAATCACTCTCATGCTAGTAAAGACGCATGGCCCCGGTGTGGTTGTCGATAGCTCTACAGATGATGTGTGTAGTCCTCCTCGACGGTCCGGTTAAGGCTCCATTATATTACGATCACAATCGTAGTATGCTTTCCAATGGCTTTGAGGAATCATCGGGTATACTTGATAAGACAAAAGCCTGCGCTAAGCTTGACTTTTTTGTCTCCTTAGACAAATACCACTCCAAGTATACAAGGATTTCTTGGATAACATAACCCATGAGTTGATGATAAGAATCATTTGGTCAGGTTGGGTCGACTACCTCTTCTGAATAAGTAGACTAGGGACCACGACAGCTCAGGATGATGCAACCATGGGATCTGGATCGGGCACGTCATCATTTCCCCAACCATTTGGTTTAAGTTGAAATGATGAATTTCATAATAAAAATTCTGAAACTCCACATGCTGCTACTATACGCTACGCATTAAGACCTTATGACTAGCCTTAATCGAAAGTTCTCTCTAACTTATTGAGAGGGGTAATTAACTATAGGGGCTTGTGCCTATAGGAAACTTGGAACCAGATCTAAAGTCATCATAAAATGAGGGAGAAATCTCTAGGTAGTATCTTATCTACTATCTCATCTGCCTTCTGAAAATTACACTAACACACCTTAAACCATACTCTCTTCATTTTAATTCAATATTTTTGAGAGATCGGTGGTGAATTTTTGGAGCCCATAATATTTTTAATCCAAAAATTTAAAGGGCTATTTGGAATTTTTATACTTTTTTTAAATTTGTTATCATGAAATAAAATGTGTTTAATATATTTGTGGGCTCTGAAAATTTGCCACCGACCTCTCGATAAATGAAGAGAGTATGATTTAAAGTGTCAGTGTAATTTTCAGAAGGCAGATGAAATAGTAGATAAGATACTATCCAAAGATTTCGTCCTCATTCGGTGAGGACTTTAGATCTGATTTCAAGTTTCCTATAGGCGCAAGCACCTATAGTTAATTAGCTCTCCCAATAAGTGAGAGAAAACTTTCGATTAAGAGTAGTCGTTAGATCGCAAAATGTATAGCGTATAATAGCAGCATGTAGAGTTTTAAAATTTCATTTAGAATTTATGAAATTCACCTTTTTAGCTTAAAGCGGATAGTTGGTGGGGAATGATGATGTGCCTGATCTAGATCACATGGTTCCGTCATCTTAAGCTATCATGATCCCTAGTCTACTTAGTCAGAGGAGGTAGTCGACCCAACCTGACCAAAGGATTCTTATCATCAACACATGGGTTATGTCATCCAAGAAATCCTTATATACTTGGAGTGGTGTTTGTCTAAAGAGACAAGTCTAAGTCTACCTTAGCTGATAGACCTATCAAGTATACTCTATGATTCACAACTCAAAGGATAGATCCATTAGGGATGATACGGGCTACAGTCGTGATCATAATATAATGAAACCTTATTGGCCAAACCATCCGATCAGAGGACTCTCATCATAACTGCATCATATGTGGAGCCTACTGGTCAAGCTAGTCAAAGGACACGGGCCACGTGATTACTGACATGAGATTGATTGAGAGTGAACATTGTAGAACACTTGATTTGACATTAGGTCCTTTGTGAGCTAGAGTTTTCTTTATTTGTTACCTTAAACAAACAGTTGTGGAAGGTGAATAGATTAAGTTTTTCTTTATGATTTTAATGATTGAATTTAATTTAAGCAATTTTTTTAGATTGATACTTAATCTGAGTTAATTTGATTTGAATTTAGAATCACATTTTGATGGAAGTATCCCCTCCGGTTGAAATCATCATTCAACACAGCCATCATTAGGGTAGTTACTTGATTAATTCGAATATATTTGAGAACTTTAGATCTTGTCAACTCTATTTAGCTCATAATAGAGGATCAGATCTATTATTACGTGACAAAATTCACTTCTTAGATATTTTTCTAAGTTGAAACTCTTATACTAGATTTTTAGGTTTTGTTAACCCGGACCCAGTCCTAAGACTAAATCAGGAAGCAACCCGCGTAGCATCCTCAGACACTTGAATTTAAACATTTAACATAGTGTCAGGGCCCATGCGGGTAATTTAAGAATTTCTTAATTAATGCCTTATGTTCGCTTGTATGATGTGTTGCGAATCCCATGGTATTTTGTATCACATAATTAGATTTATAATTGCACTCAAAATATTATATATTTTCTTGATTTATTAACAAACATTTAACTCTACATTAATCATCACATTCAATTTTTGTTCACCCCAAGCAAACTTATTTGAATTCAAGCTTCTTTTGAACACAATCCAACTATTCAATAAAAAGCCTTGCTTATACTTGCTAATAGGTCATTCAGTAATAATGAAAACCTCTTATGAATTTCATCTAGATTCTATTAGTTTTGAAAGTAAACACTTAGATAAATCACAAATCTCATTGTGTTTCAAATTCAATTTTAAATGCAAGACCCAAATGATTCTTTTAAAGGATACATTCATGAATGATCATGAGTTGTCTAACTGAATTTGTGCTTAGAAGAAAGCCATCAAATTTCTTACACACTTTATTCTCAATTTGGAATTGAACATTTAAATTTACCACCAATCATTTATCCTTTGATATTTAGTTGAGATATTTACTTCATTTGAGATTAAATATGATTTGTTCACATAAAAAAGACTTCAAATCTAATATGAATTTATCTTCAACTCCAGATCAAGTTTCGTATTTATTTGAAAACTAGACTTTAAATTTATTGTAAGTCTCTTATGAGTTTGGCATTTGGTCCCCAAGTTTCAATTAAAGCTTGTTTAATTTTGAGAAGTTTGAATAAAAGAGAACTCACTTTACTGTTTTAATTTAAGCCATAGAGAATTACAATTAAAGCTTGTGAGTTTGGTGTCATTCCTCAAACTCGTCATCACACTTGATTATCAAGTTTATATAAAGATGGGTTCCACATGATTTCCTCTAATTCCTATAAATAAGGTTAAGAGGGGGGGACTTCTATTTCATTCCATTTTTTTGAGGAGTTGGAGTGCTTGAAATAGAAGGGTTAAATTTTTAGTTGGCTTTCAACTCTGCTTAGATAAATCTTATAACTGCTTTTTACCTCTTTTCTCTTAGATTTAATATTTTACTTTTGTATTCATTGTATGTTCTTTTATTTTCCCTCTTTTTTCTTGTTTGATTCTTTTAATCGGAAGTTAGCTTTAGGTTTCTTTATTTAGCTCTCTTAAGCTAGTTTTTTCTATTCTCCCATATTTTTTTCTAAGGCAAAAGATTTGATGAAATTTCGGCAGCATTTCAGCTAGGGGAACGACATCTAACAGATGTTGGCTTACTCAGTATGCCTTAATGAGCGTAGCAAGTGGTGTCTTGCGACACCGGAGCTGATTTTTCATCTCATCACGCCCTAATGAGCGTGACGATGCCTTCAAACCTGTAAAAAGATAAGCATTCGTATATACAAGTTCGCTCATTTGTTTGCACATTCACTTCCAACCACATGATAAACTTGCATTTTAACATTTGAATCTAATCTTTCTCTTAGCCTAAAATGAGGGGAAGAAAAAAATTAAATGGGGAATTGTCGTCGACCAAGAGGAACTTGCCTAATGATGGAGTTGCCTCTTGGCTACGGAAAAAAGAAATGTCGGAAGGAGACGGAGAGGGAGATGCTGTAATCTAAGAGAAGAACCCGCCTAATAATAGTGTTCCTTTCCAGTTGCAGCAAAGGAAATTGGAAAGGGAGGAATTTTTTGTTTAGATAAGAGGAGGGAAGAGGAAAATGGAAGGGATTTTCAATTTTGAAGAACTGAGATTTTTGGTTTTGTGAGGAAATGAAGGAAAAATAGGGATTTCGGATTAGTGAGGGTGAGGGAAAGAGAGAAATTGAGAAGATGAAGAAGAGAAGAAGAATAGGGAAGAAGAAGTAGAGAAAGAAACCTACCCTTGCTTGTAGTTTGAACGAGAGAGGGAAGTGATAAATGAAAGAGAGGAAGAATGGAAGAACAAACCCTTTGTCTTGCATGATTTGGAGGGAATGGTTGAAGGGAGGGTGTATTTTTGCGTTGAATGAAGAGAGTGGTTGTGAGGAAATCAGTGGGAGGAGGAGTTTGATCAAGAGGAGGCAGCCCGCATGAAAGAGGAGACAAGTGGTTCAATGAGGGAGAGTTTGGTGAGCTTGAAGAAGGAGGGTTCGGGTTGGGTCATGCATGAAGAAGGAGGGCATGTCCGATCGGGTTTTAGGGATTTAGGGCATTCGGATTAGATTTGGGCTTTTTATTAATTTTTAAAATGTCTAATAAATCTTAATGTAAATTTCATGCCGATAAAATCACATATATATATATATATATATATATATATATATATATATATATATATATATATATATATATATATATATATATATATATATATATATATATATATATATATATATATATATATATATATATATATCAATCTTAAGTTATTCGAGACGAATGCAGCATCCATTTCACAATTGAAGACCATTTAGTTCAAGTCTGCGTAAAATTGGGACGATTTCAGCACAAAATACGCATTATCATTTTTGACCGCTTGATTTTGATGCAGACTTGTCCGAATTAAGTGTGAATAGTCTTACTTGATATATTTTGACATTTTAAAACTAATGGCATAATCAATTTTACGAACAGAGATCATTTGATTTACGTCGGTGCCTCCTAACCTCGATATGTATGTAAGCACGTTGATGACTCGATCATTTGATCGGTTCATCATTAGGTTGTGTAATATTTATATTCTAACCAGTTTCGACATTTTGAACATGATGGAAAAATCTGTTCATCGATCAAAAGTCATTTGGGCTAATTTTGGCGACGTCCAGTATATTTCAGCCTCTTTGCATGCTATCACTTTCGATCATTCTACATTTGCACAGACTCGTCCAAATTAAGCATCGACGGTCTCATTTGATAGTTTTTGATGTCTCAAAGCTAACATCATAGTCAATTTCATGAACGAAGATCATTTGGACATTATCACAGCTTCTCAACATTGATATGCGTGTAAGCACATTGATAGCTCGATCGCTTGATCTTTAGATTATGCAATATTTATATTTTGACCATTTTTAATGTTCTGAAAGCGATGGCAAAGTCTGTTCATTGATCGGAGTCATTTGGACTAGTTTCGGTGATGTTTGGCGCATCTCAGCTCTGATTTGTGCTCTAAAGCAACTAAAGTCGATCTAATTCACTTTATAAGCTCGATCTGGCTTGTGTAGCATATGTGAAGGTCAACAAATGCCCCCAATAAATGTGTTTCATGCATGGAGTGAGTCGCATTTGTTGAAAACTAGTTGACCCTTTGGGCTGGCCACAGCACTTGGATCACTTCAACTTCAATTGCAATAGCTTATGAAGCTTTGATATGATTTATCATTAGTATGATGCCTTATTTAGGACATGTTAAATGACGGGATTGATCAATTTGTCAAAATCGACTTGTCAGATAGATAAGAGTTCTTACATTATCTACTCTCTGCTTCAATGGCTTTGTTGAAGATCTCTTTCTTTTATGTCATTATAGATTTGAGTTTCCTCCAACCCTAGCTTCATGCTTGGTTAGGTTTAATGGAGGAATTGGTCTACTTCTTTTGAGATTTGGAATTCCTTCTGTCCTAGCTTTAAGTTTGACGGACTTGATGAAGGATTGACCTAATTTGTCCACATTGACTTATCAGGAAGTGTATGTACACCCTAAGTCCAGTGCTTGCTGCCTTTTAGACTCGTTAAAGGGTACATACATACGACCTAGTCTTATGGCTTATATTAGGTCTATAATGTTGACTTATCAGCCTGACAATGTGTGTTTTAATAGACTGAATAACTACAAAATTCTTTTACTTTGGCGATTGGCTTTGTATGAACTATGGAATTGTTTCTTCAGTCCCGTGCTTTCTCCTTTAACCGACTTGATGAGGAGATTGGCTTTGATCTGTGCTTTGAACTTGATCAGATCATTTGAGAATAAATTGAAATATAACCCAACAAGCAATATAAAGATTGACTTGAGGTAGCTCTAAATTGAGAGTTTTCTCAGATTATCATGGTCTATCGATCAAGTAGAAAGATCTCTTAGATTCTAGTTGCTTGTAATCACTAAGCTAGATTCGACTTGAGATTGAACAGTTGTCATCATTAGACTAACAAGCAAGAGCTATTTCACTACGACCATTTCTTATGTCTTGTTGAGTGAGGAGAGCATCAGCAACTCGGCCATATTTGGGCTTGTTGAGTTCGACCTTTAAAACCTACTCGAGTCTTTGACTTAAGTTGTAATGGGTTGGTAATGTCATCGAATGAATCTCTTTCACCTTCCTTTCTTCTTATTAAGTGAGAAGAGCGTCGCCATTATTTGTAGTTGTTGAGTTTGACCTTTAGAACCTATCCGTGTCCAAGACTTCAGGATGTAGAAGTTGATGTTTTTCAAACTCAGTTGATTGAAGGTTCCAAGATTGGGAGTTCTTTTGACTTGATCTTTGACATTTGACAAATAAGGGAGAAAATTTTTCTTGACATTTATTGTTATCTTCACATGCGTAGAAATAAATTCTTTTTGTTCTATAAGAACATGCAATTTAACAATAAAAATTATGGGTATATTCAGGAATTTTGGCGTAAAGCTCGATGTCATCTTGAATCAGAATATATTCGAGGATCTCATCTTATAGCACGACGTCAAGTCAAATAAACTTGACATAAACTAAAAATGTCATTTGTCTTGCAGGGGAAATTCTAAAACACATTTAGAAGAATTTTCAAGATAAAAATACACAAATACATCAATATTTGAGTTGATATGCTCTTAAGAGGGTTCTAATACGCAACATTGATTTCATATGTATATAGAAATCTAAAATGTCTCCTGTGTAACAGGGAAATTTCACAGAAAAGTTTTTTATTTATTTTGAGTAAATATATTTATTTAGGGATCTCGACATGAAGCACGATGTCGACTTAAATAGATATACTAAAAACATATCCCCTTATCATGTAGGGGGATTTCTATTGTACTTCAAGAATTTAACCATCGTGTATAATACTTTTTCAGGTATCGACCATTAATTTATGGCATTGGTCTTTCACCCTTTATATCAATGAGTTGGTATGCCCCTCCTTGATACACTTTCTCAATGGCAAAAGGGCCTTGCCAATTAGGCTCAAATTTTTCACCAAATTTTTGATTAGGAATAATTGGTCTTCTTAGCACCAAGATTAGTTTTCCTTTTTGGAAGGTTTGAGGCTGCACTATATGGTCAAAAGCCCTCGACATCTTTGCTCGATAAACTTCTAGATTTTGATGAGCCTGCAATCTAATTTCATCAAGTGTGCCGAGTTCCTTCATCCTCATACGAGCATTTTGATCTTCGGTAGATTGTATTGGTGGCTACTCGAAGTGAAGGCAACTTAACTTCGTGCAGAAGAACTGCTTCAGTTCCAAATACTAATGAATAGGGAGTGGCTTTAGTCAGTGTCTTGTAGGTGGTTCGATATGCCCATAGTGCCTACACTAGTTTAGTATGTCATTCTCTCTTATTTTTAGAAAGGATCTTTTTGAGCAGCTTGACTAATATCTTGTTGAAGGCCTCCACCAAATCATTTGCTATTAGATTGTATATTGAAGAGTATTGCCAATCAATTTTGCATCGATCGAAAAATTTATAAATCTTTGTAGCCATTATCAGAAATTATTTGATGCGACACTCCAAATCTATAGATCATATTATGCATAAAGAAGTTAATCACTCGCTTAGTAGTAACTTCATTAAATGGGGTAGCCACTTAGAGAAATAATCGATTAGGATGTGATGACTAGGCGATGGTGGATCAATTGCTCCAATTACATCTATACCCCAGCATTCGAATGGCCAGGATGTTATTGTTGGGTGTAGTGGATTTAGAGGTTGGTGGATTATATTCCCATGTACTTGACATTTATGACACTTTTTGGCATGATTGATATAGTCTCTCACCATAGATGGCCAATAATAACCCATGCATTTTATTTTTACTACCATCTTGAGACCTGACTGATGTGCCCCACAATGCCCTTCATGAACTTCAACCATCACTTTGCTAGCTTCATCTGCATTTAGGCATCGTAGCCACATTTGTTCAAAGGATCTACGATATAAAGTGTAGTTGACGAAAGCATAGTGCAACATTCTCTTCTCAATTTGAGCTGTTAGTGATTTATTATTTGGTAATTTACCTTCTTTAAAGTAGTCAATGAAGGTTTACCTCCAATCATGTGGCTCTTCTACAATAAGAGCTTCACACTACTTTTTTGAAGTAATGTCATTCTTAGCTCTTCTGGATATAACTTTTTACTAATTTTGGAGAGTATGAGGAGCAACCTAAGTCACATCCTACTTGGTCAAATTTGATAACCCATCTACCTAAGGGGATTGATACTTTGGTGGCTCTAGGACTCATCGAATAAATGTCCCGATCATGATATAATCACCATTCATACTTGTCATTTTCTTAGCTAATTTTGCTAAGCAATTGGCTTTACTATTCTTGGATTGAGAGACTCGAGTTAGTGTGACATTTGGTATCTGCTTCATAAGCTCGAGAACTTGCTTGTGATAGAAAGCTAACTTAATCTTGTTGATTTTATAGATGCCAAGTACTTAATTTATAATAAGCTAAGAATCGCCAAAAATATGCAAATTTTGAATGCCTGGAAAAATAGGTTCTTCAAAACCTTCCACTAATGCTTTATACTCGGCTTCATTATTAGTTCTTAGCTCAATCAGCTCATATGATTATCTCATTATTGCTCCTTCTAGTGTTGTGAAGACGATGCTGATTCCTGCTCTTGCCCTTAGAAAATTTAGAGGTTGGACTTATTTGATCGATAAGGCTCCATCAAAGTATATTTCCCAAATTTATGATTTTTCTCTTTCATGAATGAGCATAATTTGCTCATCAGGTAAATCGTTATTAAGAGAAGAGTCTGCAGGGATGAGATGTGCTGCAAGAAAATTTGCTAAGACTTGTCCCTTCACTGCTTTCTGCGGAATGTATATGATATCAAATTGTAGAAGCAATACTATCCATCTTGCTAAGTGACATATCAACGTTGGTCTTGTCATTATGTACTTCAGCGGATTGATCCTTGAGATGAGGGTAATCTTGTGAGATAGCATATAATGATGGAGCTTTTGTACTGCAAAGATCAATGCCAAACAGTGCTTCTCTATCAGAGAGTATCTTATTTCTGCCCCTATTAACCTTCGGCTGATATAATAAAGAGCATTCTCTTTGCTTTCTTTATTGTGTTGTGCCAATAATACTCTAAGAAACTCTTCTAATGTAGTTGTGTATAGATTGAGGGGCTTCCCAAGAGTAGGAGCTACAAGGATTGGTGGATTTAATAGGTAGCTTTTAATTCTATTGAAAGCTTCTTGGCACTCCTTGTCCCATTTGAATGGAGCATCCTTCTTCATCAACTTTATAAATGGTTGACAACATCCTGATAGGTTTGATATAAATTGACGGATGAATGCAAGCTATCCTTGTAAAGAACGACGCTGACATAAACTCTTCGGTGGAGGCATCTCCACAATTGTCTTGATTTTAGCAGGATCAATTTTAATTCCTCTATGACGTACAATATACCCAAAGAATTTTTTGGAGGATACCTCGAATGCACATTTTAGAGGATTCATCTTGAGATCATATTTTTTTTATTATCTCTAATACAATTCTCAAGTCTTCAAAGTAATTTTCATGATTTAAGCTCTTTACCACCAAATTGTCAACATAATATTCCACCTTATAGTGAAACAACTCATCAAAAATATGTGTCATGACTCTTTGGTATATAGCTCCAGTATTTTTCAAACTGAAAGGCATGACTGTGTAGCAATAGATGCCAATTGACGTCCTAAATGATGTGTGTTTCTCATGTTCAAGGTCCATCTTGATTTGATTATATCCCAATGATCCATCCATGAATGAGAACATATCATAATTGAAAGTATTGTCCACTAGCAGTTCTGATATTGGAAATAGAAAGTCCTCTTTTGGGCACGCCTTATTTAGATCCCGGAAGTCAATGTAGAGACGAATTTGACCATTCTTCTTCCTAACGGGGATAATGTTGGCTATCCAATCTGCATACTTCTCCCGGATGTTAACCTCATTTTTAGAATGAGCTCTCAACTCCTTCATCTTAGACATAGGACTCCTCTTAGACTTTAAGAGTTCCTTAGTCATAAGACACATCTAGTGATTAGGTGGACACTCAACCTAGCCCTAGAAGACTTAGAAGAGTTAGCCATGCCTCAAGGGTATTAGGAAAACTTCTTACCCTTAGCTTAAAAAATTCCTCGCGTTCCTTCTTTCAAGTCAAACTCTAAATCAATTCTATTTGATTTTCTCCAAATTCAAATCAACTCCATATGATTGAAATCCATGATTGAAATCTATAATTGAAACCCATGATCAAATTCATCAAAAATTCTTAAGTCCAAATTTTTCCTAAGCCCTTAATCTTCCCTTAAGGACTTAACCAAAATCATGATTCAAACTTATTCAAACTTTTGAGATTTTCTCATAATCCATTTATATTCTCATTTATATTCACATATATGAATGAAATATAAATTCAAATCAATCCAACTAAGCTCAAAATTTCAAATCAATTCATGAAAATTCCTTAAGTTCCTTTAATTTCAAATCTAAATCACTTCAAACTCATGCGATTTTCTCAAAACTTATTTATATTCATTCTCATTTATAATCACATATATAAATGAAATATAAATCTAAATTAATCCAATCAAATCCAAAAATTAAATTCCAAATTTAAAATCCTTGAAATTTTCCCTATGTCCCTTAATTTTATATTAAAGGACTTATCCAAAATCTTGATCAAGCATATTCAAACTCATGAGATTTTCTCAATACTCTTTTATATTCTCATTTATATTCACATATATAAATGAAATATAAATAAATCAAATCAAATGAAAAAATTAAATTCCTAATTTAAAATTTCCTTAAATCCCTTAATTTTTCATGACATTTTCTCATAATTCATTTATATCCTCATTTATATTCACATATATAAATAAAATATAAATGTAAATCAATCATACCAAATTCAAAAAATTCAAACTCTAAACTCCAAAATTTTCCTAAGTCCCTTAAATCCTTCTTAATGGACTTAGCCTAAATCATGATTAAATCATTTCAAATTCTTGAAATTTTCTCATGATCAATTTATATTCTCATTTATATTCATATATAAAAATTAAATATAAATTCAAACAATCAAAGCTAATTTCAAAAATCAAACTCAAATCAACTCAAAATCCAATCTAAGCCTTTCAATCAAAATCTTGAACTTAGCCAAATCAATTTCAAATCAAGCCAAACTCTTGATTTTCTCTCATGATTCAATCAACCCTACAATCATGAGCTCATATATAAATCTAAACTTCAATCAGTCAATCAAAACCCAAGTCCAAAATCAAACCCAAAATCCTTTCATATTCTTCCTTTGAATATGAAATTATCGAATGGATCTAAATCCATTTGACTTCAAACCACTTGTAAATAGATTTATATTTCAATAATAAGTCCATATGCAAGATCAATCAACTTCAAATCAAGCTTTGACTAAGCCATTTGAACCACTTAGGCTCACTTGACCCATGGTGACCTAAAGTACAATTATGAGCCAAATTTTGATTCTAACCAAATTGGATTGAACCAAACTCATATATCCCTCTCATCATCATCAACAATCATCATGGGATGATCAATCAATCAAATTGGGTCAAACCAAGTCAAACCTAAGGGTTGAGCAAGTCAACACTTAACCCAAAATGAAATCTTACATTGCCAAATTCCACCATAGGTCAAATTATTAAAACCAGTGATCTAAGTTCACTCATGACTTATGTTTGAACTTGACCAAGCCAACATTTGAGCCAAAGCTAGCCCAATTGGCTCACTTGACCCAAGTTGACCTATTTTGACCCAAAGGTCAAAATGTGTCAAAACTTAATCTAAGCCAAATTGATTGAAACCAATGGGTCAAGTCCATTCCAAATCACTTGTGAAACTTGACCAGCCTCAATTGGCCAACTAGACCCAACCTGGCCCAATTAACCTTAAAGCCAACATGACCTAAAGGGGTCATGTTGAGCTAAAATTGAACTTAACCCAAATTGATTGGAAACAAAGATACCAATCCACTCCATATGACTAACCTAACCTAAATCTACCCTTGACCTAACTCAAATAGGTCAAATGAGTTAAATAGGTCAACTTGACCCATTTAACCTAAAAGAAGTCATATGAGCCAAATTCATAACTAATCCAAATTGAGCCAAACCAAAGCGACCAAACTATTTCAAAAGATCATATGAACTTGATCCAACCCTTAGTTTGACCCAATTTGACCAAGTGGTCAACTTGACCCAAGTTAACCTATTTTGACCTAAATGGGTCAACATGAGCCAAACCCTATCAAATGAATTTCAAATCACATGAAACTTGGCCAAACCTAGTTTCCCCACATACCCAATATGTCCAAAGTGAAAATAATAGCAAAATGAACATCCTACCCCTAAGCCATAGAATAAATTTTGGCTTAACCCATGGGTAATTTAGTGATACCCTCTTCACATTCACTTTAGACTTTCCTAAAATCTCAAAGGGACCTAGAGGAGAGTGGTGCACCAAACCCAATGGGTTTGGGTTAGCCTATTTGGTCCCTAGACCAAACCCGACCCTATGGTCAAAAATTGAAATTTCAAACTCCCTCTCAAGATCAAATTCAAGCACATGGGAGGTTGGAAATTCACTCATTGGCTCAAATCGACTATGTGCACACTGCTAACTAATCACTGATCAATTGGATCGTCCACCCATCCTTCAAGGAGGAGATATACTCCCCCTAATTCAATTCAATTCTCACTTCCCCTCTATCGATTGAAGCTAATGAACTCAGAGCAATCATCAAAGAGTGCTCCTAAGCTTCTTAGAGAGGATTAGAAAAAGTCATTTCTCAATTTTGCACAGTGCAAAAATAGGGGAGCTCAATCTATTAGCCAATTTCTTGTTCACTCAATTTCCTTCTCATTGCTCTTGCACACTTCATCTTGGAGCTAAGTCGAGTGTTACTAAGCTTCTATTGAAGTTTCCACAGCAAGGAAGAGTCTAATTCAATCAAAGCCGCAAGCTACCTAAGGAGGAGTTGGTCCATACATTTATCCACTCAACCTCAAGTGCTCATACTCTCAAAGAAGGCTCTCAACCGCACGAATCTTCCGGGAATCAGCACCCACAGGTATGGGATTTTCTTACCATTAAACAATGTAGTGTGGAGCTTCGTGAAAGAAATTTTCACCCCATTGATTTTTGACCATTGGATTTGTCGCTCTCTATCTTTAGATGGTGTGGGATGAATTTAGTTTGATTTCATGCTAGATCGAGCTTGGATCTTCCCCTTGATCATGGACGGTCTCTATTGATCAAGGGAAAGAACTTGGATGATCTCAGCTGTCCATCCACACATTTTAGATGGACAGTTGAGATAATGCAACACATTTAGATTTCTCATTACTCGTTTTAAAATGCGGGGGGATCCCCTAGATGTCCGATCTTTGATCGAACGATAGAGGATTAAAGTGCGTGCGCTACCAGCCACCCCCGTGATTGGACAACTTAAGTAATCCCCTCACAACACGATGCATGTAAAGTGTGTTGACCGCCGCCGCCACGCGTCATGCCGTGAGCCAAGGATTAGTTATGGATTATTTAAAATGCTTAAGTAATTCCTAATTCACTTAGAGATCTTCCAAAATTTATAACTCTTGCTAGAAAATTCAGAAAAATATGAAATAAAATTTTATGGATAGATAATTAAACCTAAATCATTTGAAAATTAAATTTGATGAGTTTTGAATTATGCTTTTCTATGAATTTACGTTCTATTTGAAAGTTTATTTTTCTAATTACTTTCTAATTAAGCTCTGATTAGTCTCAAATTTCTGGGGTAAGTTTTAGGGGATGACTTCTGCCTCTCCTAATTTTCTTGGGATTTATTGAAGGCTTGTTTAGAATAATTGCATATGATTTTCTTTATTACCCACTTTATATAATTAAGCATAATTAGGGTATGATTAATGATTTTAACCTATGATTATGGTTGATTAAATCCAGATCCAGTGAGTAGGAGGTTTATGGAATATTTTTGGGGCATTTCCCCTAAGCTATTCCCTAAACCCCTCTCCACTTTTTAATCTCCTTTAATTAAGGGTTAATTCATTAATTATCCACTTAATCAATTTTTAAAAATTCTAAATAGTTCCAAAACTTAATTAATCTACTTTGGATAGATGCTTAGGTGTTTAATAGCCTAAGTTCAATTAAGGAAATCAAAACCCAATTCACATGTGTGAAAGGGTGTTTTGAAATTACCTAAGCTAAACCCCTGAGCTTAATTAACTTTTAATTGTGATCCAAATTGCATTAGACCTTTTCATTATTAGGTGCATTACAAATTTAAATTCCTTGTGGATTTTATGTCATCTCATTGGCTCATAATTATTTAGTTAATTCTTCTAAGGTGATGTAGGTAAGGGTTAATTAAGCTACTTAATTGATACCTTAACCTAATCAATGCATAAAAAAGGATCTAATTATCTAAAAATTAAACAAAAATATTAAAGACATGTGGGAATGGGTTAGGAATAGCAAACTCATCTCACCTTTTCAAAATTAAATCAAAATTAAAACTAAAAAAAAATCACTTTGAAATTCACTTTGATTTATTTTAAACTTTCTTATTCCATAAGAATGCCTTTAGGATTTAAGTGAAGCGAGTTTGTTTACATGATTTCATTACTTTGAATCTTTCCCCAATATGTTAAGTTGTATGTCATGTGATGTCATGCATTCATACTTTTAAAATTCAAATTCTAAAATGAAATTATTTATTTCATGTCAAATTTGCATGTGTTGGCTAAAGCAAAAATATGAGTGACTATTATCACTACTAATTCCAAATTATTTTCAGAACATATAAATCAAATACAAAATCTGAAAGTATACTACTTATATTTTAATTATAAGCTTGCATGCGATAGATTATAAAGGTATGCTTAACATAGGTTTCATTTCTTTCTTATGTTAATATAGTTTTGAATAGGAGTTGGTAAGATGTAGGTTTCATTTGAAAAGAACCCAACACTTACTTAATTATATACCCTATTCATCCCTGTGCTATCATCTTAGAAAGGTTGCCTATATTTGCATACATAAATTGCATAAATAAAAATGAATCCATTAAATAATTTTTTGCATTCTCCTTTTTCATTTCATTTCTTTTATACATATGTTTGTATTTAAGAAAAGTGGTATATTAGTTTGGAAAACTCCGAGGTTGCGAGACTTTAAGTAGTTCTAAGTAGGTCTTGTACCTTACACCTCTGGTTAACAATGACGCTGTACTCACTTATGTCATTCTTACTTTCATGTGTGTATGTGAAAATTTGGATAAGGAAAACCCTTTCTACTTAAGAAAAATCATGCATATTCAACTTTCAAATTTTCTTAAATGGATTACTTAGCATGCATCATAAAGTGTGTTAAATACTCTCATTTGCATGTATAGATATGCTAATGCATGTTATATATGTTGGGAAAGAAATGAAGTAATGTGTGTTATGTGAATTTTGATTCATTTTATTTAATCTTAAAATGCCATTTTTTTAATAAATTTGTTTAGAGTTTCTCTAAACTTAGGATTGATTAAAAGATATAATCAAAACAGTCACCTAAATGAAACTAAAATGTGAATCTACTTTAGAAATTACTTAGGTTAGAGAAGGGAAGAGAAGTTCTCTTCTCTTTCCCTCTCTTCATAACTTAATAATTAATTGTATGATCAACTTAAACCAAATCAAAATATGAAATAAAATCAACCCAAAATAACTAAATAACTTAAATTAAACCCTCATCTAAGTTGAACATGCTCTTTACACTTAGAAAATTTGAACATAAAGCCATAGCTAATCATACCACACAATCCTTCAAAGCACACAAATTAGCCTAAGTCACCACTTCTAGCTTTAAGTTAGGTCGGTACATGATCTAATATTCATTTTATTTTGTGATATATGTTTTAGACTGAATATTATGGTGTATGCTCGTAGAATGAATGGTAGGATGCTCTTAGCCTAACTATTCTTTTCTGCAGAGAATTGTGCTTAAAGGGCGCTATCATAAATAAAAATAAAAATGCTTTTGCTTACAGGTGCTTTATACCCCTAAGCATAATCCATAGGCCAGGTGGACTTAGTCACCCATGTGTGGGGTGATAAGTCCAATATACATACTTGAGATTTATGTGGTGTATTTTAGCTAACCTTTATTTTGCAGGTGTTAGTTTAGATTTCCACTTTTCCTTTTCATGTAAAAATTTGAATAATTAGGATTTTGGAATAATTGTTACAGGGATTAGGATGAGCATTGGTTATAAGATCTTATCTTATGCACCACATGAAGCCTTGAAACATCCACCATCCAACCATCCAAAAGTAGAAAAGAAGAAAAACAAAAGAAGAAGAAAGAAGAATAAAGCTTGAAGACCCCCATGATAATGAATTCTTTGCTTAATTATAATTTAGTTAATTTGTAATCCATGTTATATAAGCGTAGAGCTCGGTTACCCATATTTGATATTTTTGGATTTGTGCAGTGGTTCCCGACCACAACGACCTATTATTCATTTTGCGATTAACTTTATAAATTGGTTGATGATTTATTTAGCTTTTGCATTAAGTGGCATGCTTTTTCTAGTTTCTTCCTTGCTTTATGTATGGCCTGGATGTGGATTAGGCTCTTTAAGGAAAAATAAATCTTTTACCCAACCTAACAACTAAAATGAAAATTAAATAACTCATAACCTCACCTAAAGCTTAGGTTCAAAATCAAGATAAAAGAATTAACAATCCCTTAGCTGGAAGAGCAATTCGTTTGTAATATCATGCACAAATGTATTTTATTTTACTCTTGATTGGAGGGCTTCCACCTTTGCCAAAGAAACTTAGCTTGACCTTTACAAACCATGGTGGAAACTCACCTCCTCCCTTCTCACTGATTTTGGCCAATAATCTTCTTTCTCATGCATTAGTCATATAAATCTTATTAGCCTGAGTAAAAATAATTATTCAAAATAAAAATAAAATAAAAATTGAATTGCATTAGATTTAGGTCATTTGGAGCATGTCCCTTTACATGATCTTGTCTCTTTAGGGAGTGAGTTTAAGGATAGTCTCTTTCTAAATGAATAACAGCCTAGCTATCTTGAATAAGCATAATGACTTGCCTACATGTAGTTAAAATCATAGGAGGAGTTATTGGCCACCCAGTCGGTGTCAAATGAAAGTGGTTTGTCCTTTCTTATGAAGGTAAACCAATTACCCATTTTTTTCTTAGATTTAGGTTGTGCTTCGGACCCTCGTTGAAGCTTCTTAGATTTAGGTTCTGAGGTTGCTTCTCCCCTTTGTGGGCCATAAGCTTAATTCTTTAACTCTAAGGCATTTTCTTAGTCTTGTGTTAAAGAATCTTAAGTCCTAAATTTCTAATGAAAAATGTAAATCAAACAAACTAAATCAATTTCAAAAATGTAAAGCCCAATTATAGGATAGTTTTGAGATGCTCACTAGGTTTTCTAAAATCATGGGATCTCCTACTTATCTTCCATTTTGGCTTCAATAATAACTCACTTTTTTTTATCAATCCCATTTGATCTTCAAACATAAATTAATTGATTGATAATCCTTTCCTATTGAAATCTTCAAAGACAATGATCATTTACCTTAACGATAGTTTTCTTAAGGGATTTCATCCCTTAGGATATAATTAACTATGGGGGCTTGCCCTTGTAGGAAACTTAACAAACCTGGTTTAAAATAAACCCGACTTTACTTTTTCATGTAAAGTAGAAGAAGAATCTCTGGTACATATGCAGACCCATCATCCTTAGGAGTCCTTATTTAGGTGATTAGGTCCATTAAAGGGTAGTGACTTCTGTCTTTCGAGATAGTACACTACTTCCTTGATGACATACCGAATCACTTGAATAAGTATATCTGTGGATATATGTAGTGTCATAAAAAGATGAATTTTTATAAGGGTCTTGTCCTCTTTCATTTCTCACCAACATATTTGAAAGGTGACTCCCTACCCTTATCAAGAATTTTTCTCCACACTGGATGAAGCCTACTTCGATCAGCTTTTTAGTTTCTACAATTGCCTGTTCTTAAATCTCCAATTTTATTCACCTAGGAGCTTGCTTGATAAGCACCGCATCTAGTTTAATAGCTAGTTTATGAACTACTACATCAGGGGATAAGCCTTTCATTTCAGAATATGTCCAGGCAAAGCAATCCCTGAATTCACAAGTAGCATTTTGGCTCTTCAACTTTCTTATCAGGTAAAAGGGCACTGACAAAAGTTTGACGAGGATCACCCTCAGCTCCTAGGTTGGTTTATTTGAGTTCATCCATAGTAGCTATTTGTCCACTATCTTTGAGTTCTTCTAGTGCAGGCTTGGCTTCTACTTCTTCATCATTTGTAAAAAAGAATTTCATGGAGATCATCTTCTTCGTCACTATTAGTTTCAATCTTAGCTTTTATTATATTATAACAAACTTTATTTTGATGATATTTGTGAATGAACACAAGACCTTTAGTGATAAACTTATCACTTATTTGTGATGCTTGAGGACTTTTTGGCTCCACATCTTGTTAAAGATTTGAGTTCTATATTTAGTAGTTCTAATATGAATCTCAAGCTTATGCCTCATTCTTCACAATTTCTATGGATAGTATATTGGTATTGTTATTGGCACTATCTCATCAAAATTTTCATAATGAGTAGGCTAATCAAAATTATGAGGCTGAGACTCTTCAGATTTGTAAAATAGAGTTCCTATTCTGCCACTCTCACTCAACGGCGGCACATAGAATGTTATCAACTCTTCAATATTATGAACCTCTAGTGGAGTGATTTCTTTGAAGTACTACTGAGGGATGGGTATAATTTTAAAGGAGTCCTCTGACACTGTCAAATGAGCTATCCTTCTTAATGCAACCTTCTGAACTCTATTTCCATAAGTAGATTCAAAGTCATTGTCTGAATCAAAATCATTTATTTCATATTCTGCCTTTCTTAAAAGCTTATAAGTTCCCTTAGGTTTGAGAGGAGTATCTTCTTCTTCTTGTGTGTCACTTCCCAAATGAGGAACTAATTTTTTTGATTTAAGTGTAGAATCATGTGCTTTAGGGAAAGTCGGCATGACCTTCTTTCTTCCTCTTTGCTTCTGCTCTTTCACCTTGTAAAAGTATCTTTTAGTTCCTGAAGTGGATGTTACCGCTTCAAGAGGCTTTGTTGTCTTAGGCTCTTTAGAGATTAAATATTTTGCATCTTCATAGATCTTTGCTTCATCGATGAAGAATGGTTGTAAGTTATCAGGAATTCTGAATTCTTCTCTATTTTTCAGGTACTTCATACACTGATGCATAGTTGATGGGACCATGCCATACTCATGCAACCACGACTGACCCAAGAGAGCTCTAAATGATGTATCGACATCGATTACATGAAACTTGGCTTTTGTATATAAATCCTGATACTTGAGTGGGAGAATAAAAGAACTCAGAGTTTTCTGCCCTTTTTTATTGAAATCATGAACCATCAACTTATCTCTCCCAAGATGTTGGATATCAAGTGATAATCCTCTTAATACTTTTAGACTCATAAGATTAATAGAAGAACATGGATCAATCAATATTCGACTGATCGATATGTCATCACTCTCTATAGTAACATATAGAAAGCGGTTGTAATCCACTATTCTTAACATATGATCTTCTTCAAAAAATGTAATTACTGGGAGATCTTTAGTTTGCAATGATTTGATTATGCATTTTTCAGCTAAGTAAGCTTCATAACTTTCCAGATCTTTGAGAGCCTGTATCAAAGTTTCTTGGAGGTCTTTTGACATTAAGAGAACCTCGTACACACTCAATTATGCAGGGATCTTCCTCAGATGTGATAGAATATTATAATTTATCTTTTCGATTTATTTAGGCTTTATCCTAGGATTTTGGGAATGATATCTTCGTTGACTTCAATTTATTTGCATTTGTCTTTATTTGCATTTTCCTTCTTTGATGAAGGTGGTAAGACTTTACCATTTTTTAACTGAACTTGAATCACTTATCTTGCTCAGATTCCTCTGAAGAGGTAGTTTCTTCAAATTCATTTCTTATTTTGGAGGATTAACCAAAAGGGCTATACTCATTTTTTAACTTCATATATTTCATATATGAAGATATCAATGAGTCTAACTCTTCTCCATCTGGAAAACATAAATCTTCATCTGAAATATTATTTTCTTGTTGAGTCATTAAACAAAATTCCGATGCTAACTCCTTAGGCTCTTCTTGCTTTCTTGATAAAAATTTTGATGAGTTGGTTAAGTCTGTCTGACTACCCTTATCATTTTGGAGTAACTGATGCTGAAGAACATCTAATATCACATAAATGATTCAGCATGTCTCTGCTGGACAAGATTCACCATTATTTTCTTCATTTGATTCAACAATGTGAAGTTTATGCATAAAGTCTGCAAGCCTAAATGGTTATCTTATCGGCTGGTGATACTCTTCCAAATTGTTAATAACCTTTTGAGTTGTAATTCTCTTCTTGATATTCTTTTTCTTAGCTGGCTTCTTTGATTTATGAGGCCTGCGTTTAGTAGGCTGCTCCTCGTGCTATGAAGAAGTAGCCTTATCAAAATGCCTTTGACAAGAATAAATACTTGATTTAGGCATCTCTTTTAAGTCCAAAATAGGTTCAAGTGGTGGTTTCTACTTAACACTAAGGACACCCTTTAGCTGTTTCAGCATTTTTACGGTCTTCTTAGATACTAATATTTCTCATTCTTCAGTCTGAACTTATTTCTCCTTCTTCTTGTCTTTGATGGATGATACGGAAGAGGATGTAATCATTCTTGTAGACTCTCTTTTTGGGTTGACTAGAACACTATCAGATAATGTAAATTCACCCCGTCGATACTTTCATTTTAGCCAATCTTTAAAGACATAACAATCTTCAATAGGATTACTAATCATTCGATGATAGGGATAGTAATTTGGATTATCGACTTGATCAGCTTCTTCAAGCTTTTTAATTTCTAGTAATTATAGACCAGCTTTGACTGCTTGCCGAAATAATTTAGCCGCAATGTCCATTCTAAAGGAATATTCTTTATTCATCTTTTCCTTAAGAGATGACCGCATTCGCTCATTATCTCTTATTGCTTATTTTGGATGCTCCCCACCACTTGGAAAAGTCTGAGATTTATCATTGTCTCCTAATACTAATTTTGGCTATGGATTAGAGTAGACAGGCTTCTTTCCCTTATCATCATTATACATTGCTTATTTTCCTTTATCCACATTATATATCACCCATTTTCATCATTTGAGCAATAGGAAGCGACATGAGTTTCATTTCTTCTAGAGTCTGAAGGTGTGTTTCTCTTAGCTTTATTTGCATAGACTTCAGACTTAAGGCAATTCAGCTTTTTAAATTTGGTCACCCTTTCAAGCAAGTCCTAGAATGTTATAATTGACTTCATACATAAAAATGGTGCCATTTTATCATCCATATTATCCATTAGCAATTAGATCGCATATTTTTCTTCTAATTATTGCTCACATTTCATACTTAAGTTACGCCAACGACTTATGAATTTTGTCACTGACTCATCTTTTCTCCTTTTCAGTAAGGCAAGGTCAGCAATTATTATTTTCTCGATTGCACTGAAAAACCTCTTCACAAATATTATCTCTAACTCAGCAAAGGTTTTAACCTAATCATTCAGTAATTCTATATACCACTCGAAAGCAACTGAGATCAGGCTACTAACAAACTGATAGAAAAATAGCGCATCATTCCCTCCTATGTTATCATAAGTAGCCTTAAATTGGGCTAGATGTTGATTTAGGTTACCAAGCTCACTGAAAGTATTAAATTTCATCACAGAGTAACTTTTCGGGTATGATACTTGATCATATTTAGTCGGGTAAGGATGACACTTACTCACCAATATTTTAGCTTGCTCTAAAGCTATAACTTCCTTTATCTTTTCATTGATTATTATTTCTAGTTGAGCAGCTGATACCGTTCCCAGCGCGCTAGCCATATTTTGAATTATCGGTTGAAGAGGTAGTTGGTTAACTTCATCCCTCACTTCAAATGTAGCATATATTGTAGGAGCCTGAGGTATTAGAGCAATTGGTGGTATAGAAGTTTCATTATTAGCTACCTGTTGATTAGTAGACAAAATAGGTGCTACAGTTGATGTGATATTTTTCTACAACATGTTCATCATGATATTTATTTGTACCATCATATCATTCACCTTGGTACCAAGATGTGCGATTTCCTTATCTTTGACTTCCATTTGATGCTGCATTTTTCTTTGCTCTCTAGTTCGTGCCACGACGTCAATCAATACAGGCTCTTCTTCTTCCTCTATTTCTTGTTGTTATTCTGCTCCTAGCTCATTCTTGGGGGAAGAACTTGATTGTTCTTCTCCTCGTGCGTTTGTATAGGCTGTTGTTGCTAGGGCTGAATGATGACGCTGATTATAAAAGCGTGTATCAGGCTGATCATTTCCTGGTTTAACTATATAAACAGCTTCAACACCTATGATCTCTTTCTCATTTTGATCTTCTTCTCCTTCCTATATAGTAGAGATTAAAGATCCTCTTCTACTTGCTTCTGTGAAGACTCTTCTTTATAAACATTGAATTGTGTTCAAGCTGATTCTATCTGATGATATGAAAAGTTCATCTATATCTCTGACCATATAGACCACTTCTATTTCCATAATGTCCTCTTCATCACCTTCTTTTTGCACATGAATTTCTGATCGATGTTTCCACTGGATCTCTGGTTCAATGTGCAGAACAAAAACTTCTTCCATTAAAGGACTGCGATCAAAGTCAACCTTCTCTTGTGGGCGTGAATCTGATGGTGATGGGATCCCCTAGAGAATTCTCCAGGGTGTCGATAGTCTTGTCTTTCATCAATGATATCCCATCTTCTAGGTATCCACTTATAATGAGTTATTTTTTAGGTGAATTTTTGAATATGTGTATCAGATATTACACATCTTCTATTCTAAAGGATTTCACCACGGAGCCTTGGCCTCCATATCTGCTTATTATTTCATCGGGACCTTTCGGCAACCAATTCTTGGACACGCGGTCCAAGTGTCACGCTCCAATGCTCACTAAGCGAAGCATACTTGGTTCGATGACTGGTTACCATAAGAGATGGCAACCTCTTTGGTGGAGCTTTAGTATTTTCTATCACTACAAGCCTCTAAAATTTTCTTTTCATTAAGCCTCTGTCCTTAGCTACTTTAAGAACTTTATGTATTCTAGAGGATAGTGTTTCAGGTTGTCTCCTCTGTGATTGTGGAGCTT
The DNA here is from genome assembly GCA_021442155.1 of Cymbidium sinense. Lineage (NCBI taxonomy): Eukaryota > Viridiplantae > Streptophyta > Magnoliopsida > Asparagales > Orchidaceae > Cymbidium > Cymbidium sinense. The sequence goes on from CM038216.1 coordinate 136,201,823, forward strand.
GACATCGTTGGGTCTAGAAAGACTGCTTTACTTCACTAGTAGAGCTATTCATTTTTACCCACTTTAGATTATCAAAGTTATTATGGGTAGGACTACTCACTTCTGGTGGCAGTATTGCTTGTTCACTAGGTCATTTGAATGGGATCTACTGAACCCTTTGCTCAGCATTTCTTCTTCTTCTCCGCCTTCTAGTTAATCTGCTTCCTAATTAGGAAGCTTCATGATCATACTTTCAAGGTATGAAAGGTTCAATTGATAAAGCAATTGTACCATGAGGCATTGAAGACACAGTTTACCCACTTACAGTTCTTTTCATCATGGGGGCTTTAGATTGAACAAGTCTTTTAAAGATTGAAGTTCTCTATCAGGAGAACTCCTTAATAGTGGTTGGTTGCTGGACTGGTTGGTGAGCATGACTAGTAATGAGCTTAGAACTGAGTCCTTCCAAAGATGGCCTCTGACAGTGCCACTGGGTACTTCAAGAGTTACAGCTATGATAGCTGAGAAATTCAAGCTTCCAAATTGAATAGTCACCCCAACATCTCTTGTGTTGATGATGGCATTGGCTAGGCAGATGTTTGCACCATGCCCTAGCTGGACAATGAAAGGAGTGCTCTGTAGATCCATTCTGGAAAAGTGAAAGATCGAGATTAGTAATTATTATTTCACCCAATACTTTCAAAATGCGGAGGTACTACAGAATAAAATAATAGTTTAATAAAAATGTACTATATAGAATAATTAATTCGATATAAAGTCTCATACATTAGTAATTTAAATTGATTACATATTTAAATCACCATTTTTGTTTTAAAATTTTAAATATTTTGCTGCTACTATAGCATGCATATGATTAGCCAAAGATGGAAAAAGAATCTTGTCCCCAGCAAAGTCGCCAGAAATCTATGGGCTCCGAAAATTTGCCACCAACCTCTCGACAAATGAAGAGAGTATGATTTTAAAGTGTTGGTGTAATTTTCAGAAGGCAGATGAAATAGTAAATAAGACACTACCCAAAGATTTCTTCCTCATTTGGTGAGGACTTTAGATCTGGTTCCAGGTTTTCTATAGGCACAAGCACCTATAGTTAATTACCCCTCCCAATAAGTGAGAGAGAACTTTTGACTAAGGCTAGTCGTTAGATCACTAAATGCATAGTGTATAATAGCAGCATGTGGATTTTTAAATTTTCATTTAAAATTTATGAAATTCACCATTTTAGCTTAAAGCAGATGGTTGGGGGAATGATGATGTGCCAGATCTAGATCCCATGGTTCCATTATCTCAGGCTGTCGCGATCCGTAGTCTACTTAGTCAGAGGAGGTAGTCGACCCAACATGACCGAAGGATCCATATCAGCAACACATGGGTTACGTCATCCAAGAAATTCTTGTAGACCTGAGGTGGTTTTTGTCTAAGGAGACAATCCTAAGTCTACCTTAGCTAACGGATGACTTTTTATCCTATGAAGTATACCTTATGATGCACAACTTAAAGTGCAGAGTCATTAGAGAGCATACGGGCTACAGTCATGATCGTAATATAATGGAGTCCTACTAGCCAAACCATCCGATTAGAGGACTATAATAGTAATCGCATCATATCTGGAGCCTACCAGCCAAATCACACAGTCAGAGGACACTTGCCACGTCCTTACTGGCAAGAGATTGATTAAGAGTAAACATAGTAGAATACTTGATTTGACATTGGCTCATTTGTGAGCTAGAATTTTCTTAATTTGTCACCTTGAACAAACAATTGTCGAAGGTGAATAGACTGAGTTTTGCTTTAAACTTTTAATGATTGACTTTCATTTAAGCAATTTTTTTAGATTGATACTTAATCCGAGTTAGTTTGATTTGAAATTAGAATCACATTTTTAATGGAAGTATCGCCTACGATTGAAATCATCATTCAACACAGCCATCATCGGGGTATTTACTTGATTAATTTGAATATATTTGAGAAATTTACATCTTGTCAACTCTGTTTAGCTCTTAACACGGGGTCAGATCTACTATCACATGACAGAATTAGTTTCTTAGATATTTTACTAAGTTGAAACTCTTATAATAGATTTTTTTTGATAACAACCACCCCAAAGACTAAAGCGGAAAGCAACTGTAGATCCTCACCACTTGAATCTAAACATTCTGCGTAGTGTCGGTGCCCATGCGGGTAATTTAAGAATGCCTTAATTAACTCATTCTGTTCACTTGTACGATGTGTTGCGAATCTGGTGGCAATTTGTATCACATAATTAGTTTTATAGTAGCACTCAAAATATTATATCTTTGTTTGATTTGTTAATAAACATTTTACTCTCCATTAATCATCACATTCAATTTTTTGTTCTCCCCAAGAAAACTTATTTGAATTAAAGCATCTTTTGAATACAAGCCAACTATTCAATAAGAATCCTTGCCTATACTTACTAATAGGTCATTCAGTTATAGTGAAAACCTCTTATGAATTTCACCTAGATCCTATTAGTTTTGAAGATAAACACTTAGATATATAACAAATCTCATTGTGTTTCAAATTCAATTTTAAATGCTAGACCCAAATGATTCTTTTAAAGGCTACATTCATAAATGATCATGAGTTGCATAATTGAGTTTATGCTTATAAGAAAGCTACCAAATTTCTTGCACACTTTATTCTCAATTTGGAATTGGACATCTAGACTTGCCACCAATCATTTGTCCTTTAATATTCAATTGAGATTTTTACTTCATTTGAGATTACATATGATTTGTTTACATAAAAGGGACTTCAAATCCAATATGAATTTATCTTCAACTCTAGATTAAGTTTCATATTTATCTAAAAACTAGACTTCAAATTTATTGTAAGTCTCTTATGAGTTTGGCATTTGTCTCCTCAAGTTTCAATTAAGGCTTGTTTAATTTTGAGGAATTTGAATAAAAGAGAACTCACTTTATCGTGTTTAATTTAAGTCATAGAGATTACAATTAAAACTTGTGAGTTTGATGTCATCCCACAAACCCACCGTCACACTTGATTATTAAGTTTAGATAGAGATGAGTTCCACATTGTTTCCAATTCCTATAAATAAGGCTAGGGGACTTTTAATGGGTTCTCAACTCCGCTTAGATAAATCTTATAAGTGCTTTTTACCTCTTTTCTCTTTGATTTAATGTTTTACATTTGTATTTATTGTATGTTCTTTTCTTTCCCCTCTTTTTTTTCATTCTTTTAATTTGAATTTAGCTTTAAGTTTCTTTGTTTAGCGCTCTTAAGCTAGTTCTTTTTATTCTATCATTTTTTTCTAAGTCAAAAGATTTGACGAAATTTCGCGCAGCATTTCAGCTAGGGGAGCGACATCTAACAGATGTTGGCTTACTTGGTACGCCCTAATGAGTGTAGCGAGCGGTGTCTTGCGACACTGATTTTTCATCTCATCACGCCTTAATGAGCATGATAAGACCTTCAAACCTGCAAAAAGATAAGTATTCGCATATACAAGTTCACACATTTGTTTACACATTCACTTTCAACCACAACAATAAACTTGCATTTTAACATTCGAATCCAATCTTTCTCTTAGCCTAGAATGAGGGGAAGAGAACAAAGTAAATGGGGAATTATCAGCGACCAAGAGGAACTCGCCTAATGACGGAGTTGCCTCTCGGCTGCGGCAAAAAGAAAGGTCGGAAGGAGACAGAGAGGGACATGTCGTAAACCAAGAGAAGAACCCGCCTAATTGCAGTGTTCCTCTCCGGCTGCGGTGAAGGGAATTGGAAGGGGAGAAATTTTCTATTTAAAAGAGAGGAGGGAAGACAAAAATGGAAGGGATTTTTGGTTTTGAAGAAGTAAGGGAAAATGGGATTTTCGATTTTGTGAGGAAATGAAGAAAAATTGGAGATTTCGGATTGGTGAGGGTGAGGGAAAGAGAGAAATTGAGAAGATGAAGAAGAGAAGAAGAAGAGGGAAGAAGAAGGAGAGAAAGAAACATACCCTTGCTTGTGATTTGAACGAGAGAAGGAAGTGAAAAATGAGAGGGAGGAAGAATGGAAGAAGAATGAGAGTCCTTTGTCAGGTTTACGCTTCCTTGGAGGAACCAAGGGGGAGGGTGGGGGTTCATGGTCTGAACGAAGAGAGGGAGTGGTTGTGGGAGGTAATTGAGCGGGAGGGAGGAGTTTCCGTGTGATTGAAGAGGAGGCGGGCTCATGCGATCGAAGAGGAGGCCAAGTGGTTCGATCGCGTGAGGGAGAGTTCGGTCGAGGGCTTCATGCATGAAGAAGGAGGGCCAGTCCAAATGGGCTTTAGGGATTTAGGGCATTAGGATTAGATTATGGATTTTTATTAAATTTTTTAAATGTCTAATCAATCTTAATGTAAATTTCATGTCGAAAAAATCACATAGTTAATATATATATATGTATATATATATATATATATATACATATATATATATATCAATCTTAGGTTATTCCAATCTTTCAGACGCAACGGCGTAGTCCGTTTCGCAATCGGAGGCCGTTTAGTTCAAGTCAGCGTCAAATTGGGTCGATTTCTGCTCAAAATGAGCGTTATCATTTTTGACCGCTCGATTTTCGCATAGACTTATCCGAATTGAGTGCGAACAGTTTTGCTTGATATATTTTAATATTTTGAAACTAATGGCGCAATCAATTTCACGAACGGAGGTTATTTGGTTTACGTCAGTGTCTCCTGACCTCGATATACATGTAGACGTGTTGACGACTCGATCGGTTGATCATCAAGTTGTGCAATATTTATATTTTGATCGCCGATATTCTCGAATGCGAGCATTTCATCGAGGTCATTTGGGCGATTTTGACCCAGGTATTTCATTTCAATTCATTTCCATTATTCGACATTTGACAATTTAAATTAAGCGTTGATAGTCTCATTTGGTAGTTTTCGATGTCTCGAAGTTAACGTCGTAATCAATTTCGGTCGTCGACATCGCCGCAGCCTTCCCAACTTCGATATACGCCAGCGCATTGATGTTTCGATCGCTGACGGTTGATCTTTAGATTATGCAATATTTATATTTTGACCAATTTCGATGTTCAACGCGATGGTATATCCGCTCATCATTCTAGTCATGGATTAATTTTTGCAATGTTTGACACATCTCAGCTCCGATTTGTGCTCTAAAGTATTCGTAGTCGATCACCTTATTAGCTCGTTTTGGCTTGTGTAGCATATGTGAAGGTCAACAATATTTTATTTTATTTTATTTTTTAGTTTTTTAAAATTTTGGCTATTTTGATATAATTGAATATCAAGCAAATCATTGATAGTGACTAAAGATTATGGTTGTTAGTCATCAAAGGTGGTCCTTGATTGTGGTTGGAGAAAGTGTTTGATAATGGTTGATTAAGATATCACCTTGTGGTGGTATGTGGTAAGTGATAGTCACTGACGGGTGATAACAAGTAGTGGTTATTAGTAGTGGTCATTGATGGTGGCTATAGATGATCATTGATTGTTACTGATAGTCTTCACCAAAGTATTCTTAAAACCCACTTGATTTATTTTAAAAAAATATAAAATTGACTAAAAATACTATTAGAAGTATGTTTAAATTAAAAAAGAAAACAAAGTTGATTCCAAATAACTCCTAAGCTAAAGGCTATAGTCCAACTACTTAGGAGGTTTGGCACCAACATATTTTTAAGTTATCTAAAGTGAAATTAAACATAAAGAATAATGTACCTTGATAATCTCCCACTTAAATGAGAACACACAATGTTATTAGACATTGTTTAATTATGATAACAAAAACTCATAAGAGTCAATAACCACATAAGTCAATTGATCACAACCAAAATATTGAGTCTAAGTAATGTTGTAAGTGAGTCAAGTCTATTCATGAGCTGACTTGAGTTTAGCTTGATAAATGTCTCAATTAATAAATATTAATATAAATATATTTAAAATATATTAAAATTTAATAATCTTAGCAGTTAATTATTAAAATTATTTAAAATTTATATTTCATTCCTTAAATCAAGTATTTTTTTATTATTTCTCTTATAATTTTTAAATTTTTATAATTATAAATTAGAATTGTTTTATATATTTCATGCTAAATGAGTTGGCTATTATGCTATCTTGAACTCATAGAATAAAATTAGAGTTTGAAGTTGATTAATTAATCAAGCTCAAGCTTTCGCTCATGATGAATCAAATTCTGCTCGACTCGTTTACACCACTAATTATAATCTTATTTATTTGATAATTAATAAAAATGAAGTATTAATTAATATTGTTAAATTTGTGACCTGAATATTTGTTGGTCCAACTCGCTTAAAAAATAATAAAACCGGGATTGAAGGTCGATATGGTTGGATTGTTTTTATTTTAATCTTTAGATTGCAATCTGTGTGAACTTTTTTTTTTGGAAAAATTTTGAGGGCCTAAGCCCAATTGTATTCCAAAATGAGTTTACAGAAGGACTAACATAATCCCTTACAGATGAAAACCAAAAACAAAACTAAAAACAGACCATGGAACATGATCAGGACACAAGCAGAAAAGAGAATTCCTGTCAAAAAGAAAAGAAAATAAAACAAGAGAATCATATGGACTCAGAGATACAAAATACATCAAAGATGATCAAAATGACAACAAAGAGTAACATCTCAGGCCACAGAAGGGGAGTGTCCTCTCACGGTTATCAAGCCGCCAGCCAGACGATCCCCAAATATCAAACCATGATCAGAATCTGTGTGAACTTATCTTATTACTTCTTTTGAGTATTTCTTTATAATATCGGACATGATTTTTACTTCGATAATATGGATAAAATAAAGAAATAAAAAAATAGCTGTAGCAGCATTTTCTTTTATCAGATGTGAATTAAAATAATACTTCTATGATTAATAAAGGATATGGAATTCTAATCAATTATTTATTTCCCCAATTCGAAGCATAAAAGTCTTGTGCTCCTGTCTGACGTCATATGAACTATGATAATATTTCTGTGATTTTAAATGCGAATAATGATTTTAAATAACTAAGAATTATTCTTTGAATGATGTTTCCTGAAAACAGAACCTAACTATGCTTACAAGCTGATGTTATATGTTATCCATCGAATTTTTTTTTTTTTTATAAAAAAAGTTATCATATTAGTGTTCTCGTTTGTGTGCGTATATATACAAAGGAAATTAATGATCAAAATTAGTGTCAAAATTATATTGAAATTTGGGAGGTTAGGTTAGCTTGAGTGATTGAAGTTGGCTAATTATAATTTTGGAAGAGTGAAGTTGTAAATAATTTATGTTGAGCATTTGAATCTAAGTTTTTTTTTGCTTCTTTAGCTCCACTGTTTTCAGAAATGCTTAATGGTATTAATCTTGAATTTTAATACATGAAATAATGAATTAGTTCTCGTTTTTGTGTTTTTAGGATGCCTTTATAATAATTATAGCTGTCTAAAAAATAATTATCGAATGACTAAAAAATTACGATATATATTACTAAATTTTTTTTTAAAAAAAAGTTAGGTCATAGCTGTTTGACGGGCACCACATTTTATGAGGCCAAATTTGAAAACATAATTTTTAAATAATACTGTTGTACATATTCGCATGGCACTATACAATCTTCGCTATCCCAAACGTCCCTTTAATTAATCTGCTGAAGGTTTGCGTTTGTGGTCCAAATACAAAACATTCGATTACAGAAAAGAATGCATCCAATCCTTATCTATATGAAAATTCAATCAAGAAGCTACAACTCCCGTTTGAATCATTAATGGATGTTGATAGGTAAGTACACACATATCGCTAGAAGAACCGAAGAAAATATTATAAAAATAAAAAAAGAAATCGGAGCAAATTAAGAAGAAATTTTTAAAATAAGTATAGTTTAAAATATAATTAGTAATTTAAGTATCTTAAAAATAAAATTTAAATATAGGTATAGTCGCCCATTTAACGGACGACTTATCTGCCACTTACATAGAAATCACCCGTTAAACGGACGACTTACATGTAACTTATGTACAACTTACATATAAAATAATTTAAAATAATAGTTATATATATGTAGTTTAATGACGACTATTGCAGAAAATAGTCCGATAAATATATATCTATATTTAAATTTTATTTTTAAAAGACTTAAATTACTAATTATGTTTTAAATTATAATTATTTTAAAAATTTCTTCGCAAATTAATTCCAAACAATCGGGAATATACTACCAGTCATTACTGCGAGATCCTTGTTGCTTATCGCGTACTTAGACTTGTAATACTGAAGCAAAAATTGAATTATCCTCTTCAGAAAGACGTATACGAACGGTTGAGCCAATCTTCCGATGAAATAAGTCATGGTCTCTTCACTAAGATTCCGTTTGGGAGGATTTTTTTAGTACATTTTATTTTTGAGAGTGTGAATTTTTAATTTTGATACCTGTTTAAATAGTATATTTTTTGAAATTGTATTTTAGCTCTATCTCACTGAAAGCTTCATTTTAACCCCTTTTGAAAAAACAAAAGATAAATAATTTTTCAGAAAATACTTTTAAATTGATTTTTCGGAAATCCAAAAAACTAAGCCAAATAAAGCCTAAATGAAATATAACTGTTTTTTACCATGGCTCATGAGCTTGCAGTCTCTCTTGCTATTTCATTTGCTGAAGAAAATCTAATAAATTCTTTCTATGGAACCACCCACTCCCACCATGCGCCACATGGCATGTCATGTCGATTTCAAAACGTGGCGTGCGGTGGCAGTGCAAGATCTTAAACTACGGAAATCTACTGAACTATGATGATAGCGATGGAATTTAATTTGGTACTATCAGAGATGGAAAGTTTAATTTCTCATCATAATGAAGAAATTATGTCACGGTCTGTACTCATAATCTTGTAAGTTTGAACTATATATGATATGACATTCAAAATTTTCCTAGTCGAAACATGAATCTTAAAGGCAAAGGCAAGCTAATCTCAAATCTAAATCAATCAAGATCGAGCGCGAAATATCGTAACTTTGGACGTGAATTAAAATTACGATCATCAAATATGAGATATAATAAATCGGTCGATGAGCGAATCTAACAGTTTTAAGATCTCACATTACTCATTGAGCATCCAAATGTTGAAATACATCAAATGATCAAAATCGTCGAGCCGGAGTGGGGAGTGGTTTGGGATGTTTACAAGAGCTACTCCTCCAATTATAAATAGTCTCATTCTCCATATGAGGACACTGGGCCAAGTGAAGAGTGAGCAGCGAAGGGAGGAGAGAGCTCTTTCGAAGATCCCAGATCAAGAGACACCCGACGGTGCCAACCACCACGGCCACCGCCACCGACCTCGCCGTCCAATCACCTAATCGTCTGCATTTCGCGAAGTTGTTCATATTTTAGAAATTGTTCTCGATTTCCACCAAGTTCCTACACGCACCCACGTCACCTGCCATCAAGAACTATTATAACCTAACTGGGTACGTTCCTTTCTTGTATACCATCTTGTAATCCCGCTCGGAAGATTCGAGGTATATACATAGTGGAACATTTTTCTGGTCAGTCGTAGTTTTTTCCTCTTTCGAGGTTTTCCACGTTAAAATTTGAGTTCTTTCACTTTAAATACCCGTGTGCTTTGGACTAATCAACAAAGCTAAGGTGTAAACTTTCACTCTACAGCTGGTCTTAAGACGCAAGCTTTAGCTCTGGGAAGGCGATTCATTATTTCATTCATGACAACCAAGTTTTCCAACAAGATCAAAACCACCATCGAGGTGGATCATTTTAAGCTTTAAAGAGCGCGAAGAATGAAGATTCATCAAACTTTGTTCCTTGATGCCGGGCCTAATCTCAAAAGATAAGCAAGAACACCAATGAAAAGGCAAAGATCAATAGTAACTCTACAAGCTCATACAAATATTCGACTTTTCATACGGGTTAACGCCATCGTAAACACTACAAACAACCCAGGGATAGGTCAAAACGCCCTTGGTGGACTTCGCGATCTCTTCCATACGGGTTAATGTCCGAGCAAAGCTCGACAAATAACCCGAAAGGTCAAACGCCTTGGTGGACTTCCGCGACCTCTTCCATACGGGTTAACGCGTCAGTAAACACTCGACAAACAACCCGGATGGTCAAAATGTCCTTGTGGACTTTCTCTCTTCCATACGCAATGTCATCGAGCAAAAGCGACAAATAACCGAGAAAGGTCAAAACGTCCTTGGTGGACTTCCCGCGACCTCTTCCATACGGGTTAACGTCATCGAGTAAACACTCTGACAAATAACCCAGGAAAGGTCAAAATGTCCTTGGTGGACTTCCTGCGATCTCTTCCATACGGGTTAATGCCATTGAGCAAAAGCTCTGACAAATAACCCAGGAAAGGTCAAAACGTCCTTGGTGGACTTCCTGCGATCTCTTCCATACGGGTTAATGTCATCGAAAGCTTCGACAAATAACCCGGAAAGGTCAAACGCCCCTTGGTGGACTTCGTGATCTCTTCCATACGGGTTAATGTCATCGAGCAAAAGCACAAACAACCCAGAAAGGTCAAACGCGTCCTGGACATCCCACGGCCTCTTCCATATGGGTTAATGTCATCGAGCAAAACTTCGACAAACAACTCGGAAAGGTCAAAGCCCTTGGTGGACATCCGGCCTCTTCCATGCGGTCATGAGCAAAACTTCGACAAACAACCCGAAAGGTCAAAGGTCCTTGGTGGACTTTCCATGACCTCTTCCATACGTCGCCACCGTAACACCTCGACAAACAACCTTGATAGTCAAAATCCTCGGATTCAATTGACCTCTTCCATACGTTAATGTCATCGTGAACACTCGACAAACAACCTCGGATGGGTCAAAATCTCGCGGATTAATTATATCTCTAACATGCAAGTTGAGAACACTATCAAGCGTTGAACCATCTATTGAAGTTTCAAGAAATCTTATTTCCTACAAGAAGTAGGGACTCGCCGCCATACCGCTGCGACCACATTTCTGGCTGAATAATATCGCCGCCGGTCCGCCGACGATCGCGGCCGATTACCGCCGCCAACTATCATCGCCGGTACCGCTGGCCACATCGCCGCGGCAATCACGGTCATCACCATTGTCGCGCCATCCGCGACACCGACGCGGCCGATCGATTACCTCAGCAGATTCAATTCGACCTCTTCCATACAGGTTAAGCGTCGTCGAATAATATTCCGACCAACAACCTCGGATAGGTCAAAACGTCTTTGGTGGACTTCTCACGACCTCTTCCATACGGGTTAACGTCGTCAAGCAAAAACTCTGACAAAAAACCCAGGATAGGTCAAAAGGTCCTTCGTGGACTTCCCGTGACCTCTTCCATACGGGTTAATGTCATCGAGTAAAAGCTCTGACAAACAACCCAGGATAGGTCAAAACGTTCTTGGTGGACTTCCCACGACCTCTTCCATACGGGTTAACGCCATCGGTAAAACTCGAAACAACCCGATAAGTCAAAACGCCTTGGTGGACTTCGCTAATCTTTATAATGTTAACGCCATCGAAAAGCTCGACAAACAACCATAGATCAAAACGTCCTTGGTGGACTTCTCTTCCATACGGGTTAATGTCATCGAGCAAAACTTCGACAAATAACCGGAAAGGTCAAAAGGTCCTGGTGGACTTTCCTTTCCATACGAGGCCGACGAATAATATTCCAATAATAACCAAGAAAGGTCAAAACTTTGCACCCACTACACAGTTAATGCCATCGGTAACACTCGACAAACAACCTCGGATGGGTCAAAATCCTCGGATTCAATTATATCTCTAACATGCAAGTTGACAACATCATTATCAATTGTACCATCTATCAGTTTCAAGAAATCCTATTTCTACAAAGTAGGGACTACAATTATCGCCGGTCATTCGCCACCGACTACCGACGCCGTGGCTTCACGCTTCACTACCGCCACCCAGCGTTAATCATAATCACGGCCACGCCGCCGACTATCGCGCCGACGCCGCGGGCCGCCGCATTAGCGCTGGTTACCGCATCACTATCGCCACGGCCATCGCCACTACCGGCCGCTCAATGCCGCCACTATCATCGGCCATCTCCGTTGGTCACCATCGGACGTCGCCGTCAACCTCTAACCGACGGTCCGACGTGAGGCGAACCGGACGAGGCGGTAAACCCGGAACCACGACGATGTATGCGCTTGAACCCACGGTCCGACCAGGCCGCGAACGGACGAAGCGGAAACAACCCCAACGTATATCGTGGGGCCTTGATCGCCTCTAACCCGACAACCGGTCGACGGAAACAATCCACGTATGTAGAAGCTCGATCGCCTCCTAACCCGGAGGGTCGACGCCAAGAACCGGACGAAGGTAACCGAACCATGACGTATGTATGGCTTTGATCGCCTCAACCCGTGACGGCCGACGAGAGACTAGTAACCGGACGAGGTCGCGAACCGAACCACGACGTATGTGGGCCTGACGCCTAACCTGACGGTCCGACGAGGCCGAAATCGACGGTCGGTAAACCTGAACCACGACGTATGTGCGGGCCTTGATCGCCTCAACCTGACGGACGGTCCGCGAACCGACGAGGCGAACCGGAACCACGATGTATGTGCGGTGCCTGATCGCCAACGACGGTCCGACGAGGCCGAAAACCGACGAGCCGATAAACCGGGAACCACGACGTATGTACGCGGGCTGATCGCCTAACCCGACGGCCCGACGAGGCGAAATGGACGGGCCGATAAACCGGAACCACGCATGTATGCGGGCTTGGATCGCCCTAACCCGTGACGGTCGACGAGGCGAACCGACGGTGTGCCGGAACCACGGTATGTACCGTGGGCCTTGATCGCCTCTAACCCGTGACGGCCCGACGAGGCTGCGAACCGACGAAGCCAACCGAACTACAACGATGTAGTGGGCCTTGACGCTTCCTAACTCGACGACCAGATGAGGCCGAAGAACCGGACGAGCGGTAACCGGAACACGATGGCAGGGGCCTTGATCGCCTCCTAACCCAGATGGTCCGACGAGGCCAGAAAACCGGAATCACGACGTATGTACCCTGGGCCTTGATCGCCTCCTAACCCGGACGGTCCGACGAGGCGAAACTGCGAGGCGTGAAACCGAACCAATGACGATGTAGTGGGCCTTGATCGCCTCTAACCAGACGGTCGACGAGGCTGAAACCGGAACAACCACGACGTATGTACCGTGGGCCTTGATCGCTTCCTTGATCGCCTCCTTGATCGCCTCCCCGAACGCCTCTTGATCGCCTTCTTGATCGCCTCCAAACTAACCTCACTCAAGAAGATGAGAAAAGTGTGCCTTTTCTTCTTACCTTAGGGGGGTTTTTATAGACCCCCATAGGGATAAAAGGGTAAAACCCCAAAATTCAAAACCAAAACCAAAAGACTCTCGGTCGGAGGCAGCACACGCCAGCGCCATCCGCTTGCTCGCTCGCCGCCCGACCAGCCGTCGTCCTCGCGCCGTGGCGCAACGTAGCCATGCTGAACGCTTCGCTGACGGCTGACGCGGGCGGCGAACCGCCCGCCGTCGTCTCATGGCCGCGTTGCTGATTACGTGCCTCACACGACCACATTGTTTCGCTGACCCGGTGGCCAAATTGCTATGGTATTACACAGAAGCGCTCGCTTCATAGCACATAGTATGCCAGTAGGGAGCGCCTATGGGTCAACGCTGAAAACTTCAGTAAGTGTCAACAGTGCATAACCTCAAAATATCACGCTTCTGACCTTACATCTACTTTCATAATCATAATATTGTACTTTTATGAAGATTTATTCTCCCAAAATGTATAATTCATGGACTGCAAGTTTCATTAAAGTATTTGTTATTTTCAAGTATTTGACGTATATATTTTTGAATGATCAAGATGATGCCATCCAAAAATAGTAAATGATATGACATTCAAAATTCCCACAAGACATGAATCTTAAGGGCAAAGGCGTAATCCCAAGTCGAAATCAATCAAGATCAAGCACCTGAAACATCATCGGAAACTTTGGAACATGAATTAAAATTCTGAATGATCATCAAATATAAAGTATTTATAGTCAAATCGAGCGTCTCGACGAGCCAAATCTAACAAGCCTAAGATCTCACAATTCACCATTTGAGCATGAAATGTTGAAATACATCAAATGATCAAAAGGAATCGCCCGTGAGTCAGATGGGAGGAGTGGTTTGGGTTTTCCATGTATTTACAAGACTGCCACTCCTCCAATCTATAAATAGCCCCTCATTCTCCATATGAGGGGACACTTTGGGAGGCCAAGTGAAGAAGGAGAGGAGCCCAAGCAAGAAGGAGGAGAGAGCTCTTCGAAGATCCCAGAAGATCGCGAAGACGCCAACGGCCAACCACCACCGTCGGCCGTCATTGACCTCGCCGTCAATCACCTAATCGTTCTTTGCATTTACGCGAAGTTGTTCCTATATTTAAATTGTTCTACACTGAAGTTCACGCACTACATCACCGCCACCACTAAGAACTATTACAACTGACGGTTATATAACTGCTTGTTCCTTTCTTGTATACCATCTTGTAATCCCGTTATCGGAAGATTCTGCCGAGGCATATACATAGTGGAACATTTTCTTTGGGCCGGGCCAGTGGTTTTCCCTCTTTTTTGAGATTTTCCACGTTAAAATTTACAGTTCTCGCTCACTCTTTAAATACACATGTGTGTCTTTGGACTAATCAACAAAGCTAAAGTAAACTTTCACTCTACATGGCTGGTCTTAGACGCATAACAATATATATCATATTTTTTTTTCCAGAAGTTAATTTAATAAGAGCTGTAACAAACCATTCGAACAAGAGCTGATCTAATTAACTAGGGATTGCTTGATCTCTTGAGTAACTATAAAGGACCTCCATAAGAGCATCAGAGATGAATTACTACTAATTGATGGTTTGTACTCATTTGAAGTACTATGTTAAAGTTTAAGCTAATAAGATCGATCTTCAATTTAACGAGCATAACTTGGTAAAAATTTGCTCACAATGCCCTCTTTGTATTATAGGCCACAAAAAATATTTATTTGGTCCCTTCCAAGAAAATCATAGAATTCCCTTCTAAGCAAACTATAGAATAACCTACTCTGCCATATAGATCTTAAACATTTTCTTTTAAGTATGATGTTGAAGGTATAATGAGTGGTTTATTATTTTATTTATTTTTTATAGTCTAAGAACTCTGAAGAGAATCATTTTCTAAATATTTTTCTCATACTGAATCAAGAACATTTTCTCGCAACTCTAAATACCTAACTTAACATGTCATATTGATTTAATTAAGAGTTAATATATATATTTTTTTTCACATTTCACTATCTAACCTAATTGTCTGGTTTATTTCAAAGTCTATAATTAGATTTCACTAAGCCCTCATTTGGGGCCGCATCACAACTCCATCGCGTCACGTACCGTTTGGGGACTGCGGCAATGCCACTTTCAGCTCCGCTTCCCATTCAAAAATGGGGTTTTCTAACCAAGGAATGTCAACTGTGTTCGGTCTTATCTCACGGGATTGCTCTCACCGCCTCACTTTGAAGGAGAGAATCATCGTGCTCGACATAGTTCAATCTCGGTTCTCCGCCATGGAAACCGTCGATGATCTTTGCCACGGAGAAATCCTCCATTTACCCTGGTGAAAACTCTGAGAGGAAGGAAGCGGATGTGTTGGTAATTTCTTTCTCTCTTCTTCTCTATGTTGGCATTCTATTTTTAGCTGATTGAGATGTGGATCGGGTTGTTGAAGATGCAGGTGTCCTCGACTAGGAGCGAGGAGTACAGGCTATTGTTCCATCTTCCCCAGGATGAGGTGGGTTCATGTCTGCGTGTTGTGGTTGGCTGAATGCTGTTTGTGTTGAGGTTTAAAGAGTGGTTTCATGGTGTTGATCTTCTTGTTTCAATGGTTTTATTATTCTGGCATTCAATCCTAGATTCTATAGAAAGTGTTGGAGTTGCCAGCTTTTTCTTATTTAGAACTTGGAATTAGTATTGTTTATGTCAATGTATTCTAGAAGAGATAAATTTGGTAATTTTGTGATATAGTTTTGAATTTTAAAAATACTGACTAAGTTCTTGACTTCTTGGTTTAGAAGTTAATGTTAGTCATGAAGGAATGGTGGATTAGATCACATTGATATGTTAGGTTCTAGAGATTAATTGTATTGTAGTGGCTTTTTAAAATTTGTATAATTTCTTAAGGTAATTTTGTATCATATTTTTCTTCATTCTATCTCATATTATTCAGCTCATATGCTCATAGGGATATTTTAGTCTTTTTTGCATAAACAACTGCGACACAACAGATTCTGAATTGAGTTTTTTAAACAGAATCATAGTTTTAGTAACAGTAACTTCTTGCCACTAGTTTCTTCTGCAGCAACTTCATAGTTGCTTCTGAAATACCTACAACTGTCCCAAACAGGCCCTAAGTTTTCATCTAATAATTTTGTATTCAATATGTTAATGATAATTAGTGATGGTCTATTCATTTGTATGATTCATATTTGACAGCAAGATTGTAAAAAAAGGATTGAAGCTAGGTCAGTCATATATATCAAAAGTAAAATATATTTTCAATCCTAAAATTTAAGGAGATATTTGAAATTATTTTCTATTTTTTTAATATTTTAATATGAAATAAAATGTATTTGATGTATTTTTTTATTTTATTTATAATTTTTAAATTATTGATTATTTTTATTAATTAAATATAAAACAACTCATTGATGATGGCTAGAGGTTATGACTATTGGTGGTCAAAGATGGTCATTGGTGGTGGTTGGAGATAGCATTTGACAATGGTAATTAAACTTGGTCTCTAGAGTGATAGTCAAGATAGTAACTAATGATGTCTTGTAGCGGGGTTGGTGGTGGCTATCGATTATGGCAATGGATGATAATTGATTGTTAGCAGTAGTCATCAGCAGAGTACTTTTAAAAACAACTTGATTTATTTTTTAAAAATTTAAAATGCTTAAAAAAATACTAATTTTAAATATTTTTAGTGATTATGAAAATTTTTGAAATTTATATTTCATTCTTTTATATCAAATAATTTATTTTTTATTTGTTAAATCAATTTTATTATAAAAATTACATGAATGAAAATTATTTTATATATTTCATATTAAATGAGCTACTTATAAGTTGACTCAAACTCATAAAATAAAGTTGGATCTCAAGCTTGAACTTGATTAATTAATCAAGCTCAAGCTAAGGATTACTTGAGCTTAGCTCAAGTCATTTGTTAGATAATTAGAATAGAAAAGGATTAAAGCATGGCCAATTATTGTTTAATATTGTAAAATTTATGACTCAAACTTTTTGTAAGTCTCACTCGCCTTTATAGGAAAATATAAGGACACAAATTAAAGATTTCTATCATTGGATTGATTTTATTACATCCTTTAGATTGCAATCTTTTGGCTCTTCTTCTATTGGCCTTTCTTTAGTATTTTCTCATAAAGGAACTTGTATAAATCTATAAATACTTTCTCTCAATGTACAAGAGATTCAATTCTTTCTTTGATAAAAATTTATAAGTGTCAATACTCTTCATTTGTAATTCTTTTCTTTTTAATATAGTGAATTCTTCTCTTCTACTCGGGGTTTTTCTTTCTAGATCTTTTCATATTAAATATGTGTGTTATTTATTTATTTATTTTTTAATATTGTTCACCACTCTTATTTCATAACTATGATTTCTATGCCAATATATTTCAAATAATATGATATTGGTTAAATAAAAAATTTCATGCTATTATCACATAAAGATTCTTCGTCTACTAATGATAGCCCTTCTTCTTCTTCGATTTGGAGGAACATTGCTCCTAATAGCTAGCAAAGGGAGCGGACTCACAGGATTTTAACTTCGATGATATGGGCAAAATAATAATTAAAATTATAACTGTAGCAGCATTTTCTTTTATCAGATGTGAATTAAGATAATATTTCAGTGATTAATAAAGCATATGGAATTCAGACCAATTATTAGTTTCCCCACTGAAAGCATGAAAGCCTCGTGCTCTGATGTAATGTGAATTGTGATAATATTTCTGTGACTCTAAACGCGAATGATGATTTTATATGACTAGGAATTATTCTTTGAATGATGTCACCTGGAATCAGAGCTTAGGTATGATTGGAAGCTGATGTTATAGATTATCCAATGTTAACATATCCATTTATATAAATTAAATTATATCCTAACTTTCTATCAACAAATTCTTCAGCTGCATCAGCATGCCTTTAAAACTCCTAGTCTTTTTTTAAATAAAAGATGAGTTCTCAACTGTGATGCACGGCACTCTAAAAAAATTAGGCAATCGTCCGACACGATCGACATCGACACTCCTCATACGCTCCCATACGGACACGGAAAAGTGTCTGATTTAAATAATATTATAAAATTAAAGGGGCATGCGTGTCTAAAATAATTGAATTAAAATTATATAAAAAATATTTTAAATATAGTTTATTATATTTTAAATTTTTGTAGAGAGTTTTAGAAATTTAGAGAATAATATTTGAGCTAAAAATAGGGAATAATAAGATACATTTATTATAAATAATTAAACTTATTAAAAATTATAATTAAATTTATAAATTTAGAATTGATAATAAATTTTATTTGTTAAAATTATTAAAGTATAATAAAATAAATTACTTAAATTATATATATATATATATATATATATATATATATATATAGCTTGTCAGCTTTCTTTTTTTTTTTTTTTTTTTTTTGGAATGGGTATCCACCCAACACCCATCTTGTGGGTGGGGATGTCGTAATCACGGCCTGGGCCACATTCATCACCCACACGTGTCGTCCCCACTGATTTCCCACCTAAGTAGGCTCTAACTGGTCGAGGCTCTAAGGCCGTGCCCCAACAGCTGAGACGATGGGTACTTATCAGCTTTCTATTACTTTAGATGCTTTATGCAGGCAGATATATAAAATACTCGAGAGTTATCATTTCAGAGGATCACAATTCACAACAGTCCAAAACCAACAAATCATCTAAAAATAAAAATGAAGCCAGGAAGCAGCACGCGAAGCACACTTGGATCTGATTAATTGTCTCTTAAACTCTTCTTAGTTTGATTGGCTCTTGCTTTTAATAGATAATCATAACGACGAAAGCTGGCAAGAATGATACAGAGAATTCTCATTCATTGAACTGAAGATTAATTTGAAGATCAAGATAGATCATGCTGGAATCAAAATGATAAAAATAAATAATAATAATAATAATAATATGTTAAACAGCCAGTAAATCACAACTATTGTGCTTATCTTGATTTTAATTAAACAATAATCAGGCTTAATTGATAAGATTGTGTCTGGATAATCTCTTGCTTATCTTTATATATATGTATCTCTTTCTGACTCTGAGTGCCTTATTTGTATGGGTGAGAAAGAATTTATAGAGAAAACAAAGCATCCTCTCTGTAATGAAAATAAGCAAGAATTAATCATAAAAAATTAACAGTTAACTAATCTTGATTGCATGTCAGCTGGACGATTTAAAGGGCAAAAAATTTAAAATAATCAAGGGTTTAAACGAAATTAAAGAATTAAATAGTTTTTTAAAAAAATTAAAATATTTAGACTGCCACGTAGGCATTCAGTCGAGAGGACTAACATGGCGCAATTTTTTTTAAAAAAAATGCAAGCGAGGCTGGCAGATTTACGGTATTTACCTAATTAGTTCAGGATAGAATGAATTAAAAAATAAATTTGCCTAATTTAATTTATTGATTTGATTTTATGACGCATTAGGAAGGTTAAGATGTTCCAAATCTGTGGCGTGTCATAAGGAAGGTTGCGATACTACGTGGATTTTATTTCTTTCTTTCTGTATCTTCTCTTAAAAATACTGTACGCCATTCCCACAAAGCTCGAATCTTGTCGGAGAAACTCCTAAAGGAAATCTTCTAAGTTTATCAATATGATGCTCCGAATGGGACTGCATATAAGAAGATGAAAATATTAAGAAATACTAAATATGGGACAGCCAAATTATAAGTAATATTCAGTTAAATGAATCATAGCTGAGATATATGTTCCATTAAACCCCAAAATTTGAATATTAATTTGTGGATAAAATAAGTGTTGCATTTAATGCTAGATAAACATCTAATATTCAACAGTTTAAATGCTAATTTATTTTAGAAGTATATTTATTTTTATTATAATTTAAGCATGAAATAATTTATTTATTGGCTTAATTGGTGAAAATATCTTTAATACCTTTTTTCTTCTTCTGAATTTTCGTATAATTCAGGGCATCCAGGGGTCCATTTTGTGAAGCCCATTCCACTAGCAGGCCGAGGCGTCTATTCCATGTGATATTTCATGATCAAGCACCTAGGAATTCTATTAATTTGAATTCTAGCAAACAAGACGGCCCAATTGTTCTAAGCCTCAGTATGAGGGCAAGAAACTGAACCAAACTCGAAAAATTGGGCCAGATTTTATTAAATTTTATCCCGCTCAAGTACGCTGATTGTCAGTAGTATTTAGGTGTCGATCCATAGACTAAATTTAGGATATAATCAAAGTAGACCAACCACAAATAGATATGATTGAAAATCATCATGTTTATTAAATAGGTAAAAAATTTTAACCTAAATTTAATCCATTTTCGATATATATATATATATATATATTAAGTTAAATTGAAATCAAAATTAGGTCAAATTCAAATTTCTTAGTCAAATTCGAATTGATGGGTTAAAATCATGTAAAACTGAAGACTTCTTTTATAACTTTTTTGAATTAGTATTTAATTTTGTGAGAATGATGCACGACATTTTAACTAATGAATATATAAAAAAAAAATTCAAATATACCATATTCAAATCTTCCTTAACACACATCAAAGATTTAAAATAGAACATGCTTTAATAGTTTTTGCATTATTAAAAATGAGTTAAAGTTGACCACTCACTTATCCATCTTAAATGATTGTACTTCTAAGGTAGATTCCATGGACATTAAAAATCATTCTAATTACTTTAAAAATTTTGCTAAAATCAAAATTGATACATGTTTTTGAGCTCCGATTTATATTTAGAATGTATTAAAAATTTTGAGGTCATACCAACTCATAAATCACCCAAGACTCACGTTCCAAATGTAACTATCATATTCATGAAGTTGGCTTCTAAAACTTATTTCATTGACTTACTGTGCTACTGAATAAACTTTTTCTATAAATTATGATGAATTTAATGACGGTAGTTAAGCCTTGACGCCGATAGGAACACGCGGCTTAATTAGGACCGAGTTTTTGCGCCGACGTAGACGTGAGGATCGGCCACGCAGCCATGTGAGTGCACAGTGATGGTGCCTGCCTTGACTCGTTTGGCTGCATTCATAGCCCTTCGATGCATCCGACTTGTCATCACTGGACGGCTGTGATTTTCCGGTCGGCTAGCGTTGGTTCCTGCTTGGGCCGCAATGCTTGAACCGTAATTGTGTCCATCAACGCGTTGAAGCCCAGCGAAAGACGCCCAGAAAAAAAAAAAAAAAAAAAAAATGAAGGAAGAAGAACAATGGAAGAAGGAAGGGTGAGGTGAAGCTGAGAATAATTAATACAAGGTAATCATAAAAGACTAATAAGTAGAAGGCACTTCTGGGGGAAGAAGCACGTTTTGTTATTTGTGAAGCTACTGATGTTTATTAAAGTATTTGTAAAATCCATAAAAAAATTTGAATTGTTTGGCTTCTACATTTAACTTTTAGTTCTTAATAGTGCTTGAATTAAACTTATATATCTATTAACTTAATTATATTTAGATTTTAATTTACTTGCAATGTCTAGTACTTCAATTATATTGAAGTGTTTATATTAGAGAATATATCATACGTGAAATTAATAATATGTATTATTAAAAATAATATTATCCTAATGTAAAATATATCAGAATATCTTAAAATACCTTTTATTTTTTAGGCTCCAAATTTAGGCAGCAAATAACTTTTTATTTATAATAACACATAAAAGATTCCAAGGCATTATTGATTTGAGTATTACAAGCTTTTTTTTTTTTTTTTTAGAAAGTGCAGTTTAAAATGGGATAATATAAATAATTATATCACCATTGAATGATAATTAAGGGCTAACTATATGTGCTTATCAGCTGAGCTAAACAAGAAAATGACTTTACTATATATGTCTATCATTTGAGCTCAACAAGCAAATGACTTTTTGATCGTGACTAATAGAGGAGCTGGGTGGGTGTGATAAGTTGTTATCAGGTAGAAAATGATTTAATATTTTTGTTTTATCTAAAATAGATTCATTTATCTACCTGAAATGAGATTCATTTTAAGATAGATCCAATGCTTAATAAAATTATTCTAAATAATCTTTAATTTTTTCCCAAAATAAAAATTTATATTTTTGAAATCAATTTCAAATTTATTTCCTGTTTTTTTTATTAAGTTTGGATATCATTCTTGAAACTATTTAAAATGAATATCTATAAAGTTAAAATTAATTAAAAATTAAATTTTAACTCAACTTAAAATAGATTTTAATTTGAGTCGGATTTAAATGATTTTGAGGTGGGAGGATATGATTTTGAATTAATTTTAATTTTGAATAGTGTTGAATTTAAAAATAATCAATATTTTATGTAGAATCGAGCAATCTAGTTTATGTGGTTGGTCTTTGGAGGAGTTGGTAGAGTATTTTATCTTCAACTAATGAGAGGTATTAGATTGTTATTATTTTTTATTTTTTTTGAAGTTGAGTGCTAATGATAATTAAATTAAAAATTAGTTTGATTAATGATAAGAATATAGTTTGAATCTAAATCTCTTATAGTTGGAAATATAATACTCTTTCAACTCTTTCAAAGATCAATCACATCTAATTTACTCTTAATTAGTGTTATTATTATTTTTACTTTTTTTTAGTGTGGGGGACCATGGCTTCATTCATTTGCTGAAGCTTTCTATCCACCCATGTCCCAATTCAGTCCTTATCCCACCAATGCCAATTCTATTAAGGGGCTGTTTGGTTCCGAATAATTACGGTGTAAAGTAATCTAAATACGCGCATTTCTTCTTTTTTAGTTTGCAGACGGTAATGTAATTCGTGTAAAATTTCTGGTATTTCGTTTTCTATATTTTGTGTAAATGAAATACGCTCGAAAACGAGCGTATTTCGTTTACACCGCGGAGCGGAGCGGGAAAACACGCGGAGCGGGAAAACTTTTTTTTTTTTCATTTTGGGAGGGCGGAGCGGAGCCTGGGAAATTTTTTTATTTATTTATTTATTTATTTTTTTGAATACGCTGAATTGGTAATATTAATTTTAACTTTAATTAAGATAAATATTATTATAGCTTAATTAAGATGTAATAAATATAATTATATTTATTCAAATTGAAGATAAATAATTCACGATAAAGAAAATAAAATAAAATAATAATTAAATTTTTATTTATTTAGTAAAAAAATAATTAAAGCATAAATTATTTATTAAAGAAAAATTATTTAATAAATAAATATTAAATCTTGATGATTAATTTATTTAATAAAAATTCTTATTAATTAATTAATGTTTAATATAGTAATAAAATTATATATATATATATATATATATATATATATATATATATATATATATATATATATATATATATATATATATATATATTAAATTTGGAAAATTTGTAAATTAATATAAAATGATAATATTCAAATTTTATTTATTTATAACACTAATAATTAATATCTTAGAAAATTTGTAAATTAATTACTAATAATTAAATATTAGAAATAAATTTTATTTGTATTTGATTTTATTTTAATATTTTAGAAAATTTGTAAATTAATTACTAATAATTAAATATTCGAAATAAATTTTATTTGTATTTGATTTTATTTATTTTTTTAGTCAAGAAAAAAATTTTTATTTATAATTTATCTATATTTTATTTGATAATATTTATTTTTAATTGAATACTTTAATTAGTGAATAAATTCTATAATTAATTTACATATAAAAAGGTATTCAGAATACAAATATTTACTTTACATTCATCCAACCAAATATTTACAATATAAGTATTTACTTTACTTTACATATCCGAGAAAATATTATGTATTTATTTTACATAACCAAACAATGTAAAGTATTCGTAATTCATTCTATTCACTTTTCATTAATTTTACACTGATTCTAAATGCGAACCAAACAAACTCTTAAAACAAATTCCGAGACAATTGGTAGGTTCCTAAACAAGCGAGAAATGAGACTTCCCATCGTTTCCAAAGCAACACTTTTGCATATAATTTTAACTTTAATTTTATTTGTGCATGATAACTTATCTTAGTGATCCAGAATTTTGACTATCAATCAAAAAATTTTAACTTAAAACTCTTATAAATATATTTTTTATGCCAGTTTGTGATTAAATTAACTCAAAATTTAGTTTAATTTATAATAAGATAATAAGTAAGTCATCATCTAAAATTTTATATTTATTTGTACATGAAAAACTCTATTAGAGGAAACCACAAGATCTACAACTACAAATAAAATAATTCTAATAGTGCAAATCATCAATTATAAATCATGTTCTTTTCCATCATTAGGGAAGGCGTTAGTAGAATATAATAGGCATAGATTGTATAGAATAGATTTTATGGTAAAAGTTGAAAGAGCTTTGAGGCTTGGTCAAAAAGTTCGTTAAAAAAAGCGTTTCAAGATGTAATTGTTCTACTGTTAAGTAATAACACGAACAAACATTTCGCTCGATATAAAAGAATTTAACAATTATTTGTTCGATCTTTGCCGATTTAGCTCAAAATAAAATTATATTATATTATATTATTATTATTATTATTATTATTATTATTATTATTATTATTATTATTATTATTATTATTATTATTATTATTATTATTATTATTATTATTATTATTATTATTATTATTATATACATATGAACATAATTATTTATTACAAATACAAGCATATAGAACTTTTATACAAAGATTGAATCCTCCTTCATACGATTTTTCGGTTATTTTTTAATTTGAACATGAACAAAGTGATTTTCAAACGAGCAGAAGACGAACAATGAAATTTTGAGCTATTTTGAACACGAGCCGAACACGAACAGAATAAATTTCAAACGAGCTGAACACGAAACAAGAGTTCTATTCACTCAAGCTCGGCTCGTTTACACCCCTATTTGAGGCATTATACTTATTTTCAAGAGATAATGCTAGAGTCAATTCAATTATATTCTTTTGAGAAGATATGTTCTAATAGCAAAAAATTTAATTTATTCAAGGGTTGATGTTAGAAATAAGAATTAATATTAACAATGCACATTAATCTCATTAGTAATAGCGCGCATAAATATTGTGAGTGATGATAGGTGACAAAGTTAGTAGATGCCAACCTTTGCGCTAAATGGGTCTAGCAATGACGATCCAAAGACGAAAGTTTAATAGTGAGAGATTGTGCTCTGATGGCGGTAATTAAGTAGCAATATTTTGATGGCATTGATTGGGCGATTGTTCTTCAATGGTGAGGTTAGGTGAAAGCAATGTGATGCTGGCAATTGGATGGCGATGATCAAGCAATGATTTTCCAATAACTATGGGATAATCTAGTTGGTAATTTTGTGTTTCCTCGTAGTGTCACCCATAATCATCTAATGGGTCAATATGATCTATTACAAGTCAATGCACTTTAAGAGAATACCTAAATTTTTTTTTGTCCTCTCTAATTTTCTTAAGCTTAATTATATTAAAATACAATCTTGCCATCTTTCTTTCACGGACAACATTGGATCAAAAATATTTGAGAGGTCAAATATTCTCTAAATTTTGCATATATGCACCTTGATAAGATAAATTTGAAGAGTTTATGCTTACGTGATTTTGAGTTCATTAGAACAAAAATTATAAAAGAAATGAAAAAAAATGATCAAAGTGACCTAATTGGATCATCCAATAAAATTTTCTCTATTTTTGTATTGTTCCTAACGATCCTTTCTTAAATCAATTCTTTGAAGTTAAAAATCTAAAGTAGCATATCAATTTTTATATTAAAATTTACTCATTTTGAAGAGCAATTCTTTACTGCAAATTGAGATTTATTCATATATTTAATTTTTTTTAAAATTGGTCGACATAAGTAGAAATCTACAGTACAAATTTATGAAAATGTTTTATAAAAATATATTCATATTTTATTTTATGCAGGATTACATCTAAAATAAATTATTTCTATTGAAAATAAAAATCCTTTTTTGTATTAATTTTGTCCAAAGGAGCAGTTGCTATCTTTGAAATTTTTTGTAAGCATCTACTTCTATTTGCCTAGTATGTAAAGGAATACGCATGCAATTTTTGGTAAACAACATGACTTCAATTCTGCATGAAAAAGTCTAATTCAAGCACAAGATTAAAACTAATTAAGATGTTACATGTAGAAGCCAAACCAAAGTCACCCTTTTCATAAATTTCATAGATATTATAAATACTTTAATAAACACCAGTAGCTTCACAAATAACAAAACGTGCTTCTTCCTTGAGAAGTGCCTTCTACAGCACGGGTCTCATTAGCCTCTTATGAATACCTTGTGTTCCCTTCCTTCTTCCATTCTTCTTTGTTCCTTCATTCTTTTTGTCCTAAGAGGATTTTCTTTCAGTTCTTCACAGTGTTGCAGCCATGGATGAGTCTCTGTACTTGCCTCCTGGTTTCAGGTTCCACCCAACTGACGAAGAAATCATAACTCACTACCTCTTGAAGAAAATCACCGATCGAAACTTCAGCCCGGTCGCCATCGCCGAGGCAAATTTCAATGATTGTGAGCCATGGGATCTTCCGAGTAATCATACCTTTCCTACCCCTCCTCTTATATTCTTTCACATATATCATCATAATTATTTCTACTTTTATCTCTATTATCTATGATTAATTTGCTTTATGAACTCATATTCCTTTCAGTATTCTTTCATGCACGTAAATTCACAGAGAGTTTTTTTTTATATAAATTTATGTTACAGGCAAGGCTAAGATGGGAGAGAAAGAATGGTTCTTCTTCTGCCAAAAGGATAGAAAATATCCTACAGGAATGAGAACGAATAGGGCTACTGAATCTGGATATTGGAAAGCCACAGGTAAAGATAAAGAGATCTATAAGGGGAAGGGACTTCTTGTTGGGATGAAGAAGACTCTAGTTTTCTACATAGGGAGAGCTCCAAGAGGGCAGAAGAGCAACTGGGTCATGCACGAGTACAGACTTGATGGAAAACACAACCAGCACTTCAACCTCTATAAATCTCGACAGGTAAATTTTTTATTTCTTTTTTGTTCATCTTCTTACGAATTATTGAGTTCAGTTTCGATCGTTTTATATGTGAAAATAAAATTATTATATTTGAAGGAGTTCAATAAGAAGATAGAAGTTTTTTTTAATCGTTTTATAATTACGTCTAAGTAAATAATACCAAGAGACGGACAAATTTTCACGTTTTTAAAATCAAGTTGACTATTTACAAGCAACCCATTGGGACATTGAAATATGCCAATAAAAAATATGCTTAGGATACAAGTCACATCATCATAAGATATATAATACAGTTGAGTGTTTGGTGAGACAATATCTTTTTTTTTTTAATCTTAAAAAAAAAAACAATTGTTTCCAACTGTTTTCAATGTTGTCTAGAATTGCATTGCAAATCTCTTAGGTCCGTTTGGGATCCTTTTTATTTATTTTCTATTTTTTATTTTTATTTTATTTTATTTTATTTATATTTTAGTTCAAAATAAAATATATTTGATGATAACAATTATTTTTAAAAATATTCAAGACATCTTAAATTTATTTTTAGTCTTTTTAAAAATAATATGATTTTTTAAAATAAGAAATAGAAATGCTTACATATAAACTAAATAACATATTTTTTAAAACAACATAAAAAAAAAATGATTACAAAAAGGTCCTTAACGTGTTGTCTTCTGCCATGAGTAAATTTTTTTAAGAATTCTTTGAGTGATTTATTTTTCATCAAGTCATCATAATTTAGTAGATATTCAGTGATTAATAAATACTTTATTGTTCCAAAGAATATTCAAAAATGCCTTACGTATTTCCAAAAAGATTTTTTTGGCTTTAAGTGAAATTTTTTCCTAATAATTGTCTAAGTTGGATTCCATATATTTTATATGAATTAAATCCCATTTAATCATTAATGTGATATATGTAGGACGAATGGGTTGTTTACAAGGTCTACAACAAGACTAAGGACACGAAGATGGTCCCAAGACAAGATTCAGCAACCCGTATGAACTCATATGCGGATGATTTCTTAGTAGAAACTCCTACCTTACCATCTCTTATGGATTCTTCTTTCTTCTACTCAAGCTATGACAAAGAAATCGAGGAACCAAAGATCAAAGAAGAAATAATGAGAGCTCCATTGACTTCAGATCAAAATTTATATGCCTTAAGCGGCCGTGTTAAGATAGAACAATCATCAAACTCAATGGCTTCTGCTGAGGACTGTTCGGCTTTTTCTGGGCATCAGATTGGTAGTCTGGAAATGCAAGA
Source organism: Cymbidium sinense (assembly GCA_021442155.1). Taxonomy (NCBI): domain Eukaryota; kingdom Viridiplantae; phylum Streptophyta; class Magnoliopsida; order Asparagales; family Orchidaceae; genus Cymbidium; species Cymbidium sinense. Next base: position 136,230,440 of record CM038216.1, read on the forward strand.
TTACATTGACGATCCTTATTCTTTGGGTCTGCAGGCTCTGGACTTTGATAGTGTATTAAATTATGGATTTGTGTAAAATATATACTTTTAATCAACTGTTAAATTATTTATTTATTTATTTATTTTGTTCTTTAGGCCATTAAGATCACAGATGTGTCTTTTAACAGCATATAGAAGCTTTCAAGCATCTTTATGTTGACAACTGAAAAGGATATATGAACTTTTAAATTTCTTAGGAACTTGAAATTTTGCTAGTGCAATATTACATGTAGATGTCCATTATAATGGCAAGAATTAATAGTGAATGTACTAAGAGATACATGCATGTGACGAAATTACAAATAAGATTGGAATATTTTCTAGGTTTGTAGGGTGATTTACTAGAGTGGGGATTGTTTAGTTCCAAGTAAAGATGCAATGTAAATCAAAACCTCTCAAAATAATGTAGGACAAATTATATTTATTATTTTTTTATTTTTTGAAAAAAAAGTCTAATAAAGATTTAATGAATGTATTGATTGACTTTATATCAATTAAAATGGTCTAGATTACTTTTTATTTTGCACCTACTTTATAATCAACCAAATCACTCATATTTAAAGCGAATTTACGTGCAATTTACATTTTGAGTTTTCTTAAGAGTGCATTTAATTAAAACCTAAAATACATTAAAATTTTATTACTTAGTCTAAGTAGGAGATAATGTACTATGAGATTTTTCATTCATTCTTATTCAAGGGATCAGCCCATCTTAGTTCAAAAAGAAAATATTTTTTAAAAAGAAACAAAATTTGATTTCATTATTGCTCTTTTATTATATTCTTTGCTTTTTTTTTTCTTTCAAACCTTGTGTAATTTTCTTCAATAATTTTTCTTTTTCTTTTTGTTTTTAGAAGATTCACCAATGCTTACAAAGTTTTGATCATGATTTACATTTCTAACTTTCACACCTATTCATTTTGGATCATTTATTTAAAAAAATTCTAAATTGAGATTGAAAATTGAATATTACAAACTATTACTATTTATATAGCATGTTCATAGACTCTATATAGATTCAACTTCCAAACATAGGGTCTATATGGGCCAGCTACAGTGATATGAAAATGCAGTGGTGGGATTGTTGCAGAAGTTATTATCTAACAAGCTGCATTGGGTATTATAATTTTTTTTTTATATTTTAAAAAAGTCAGACTATAGCCTTTTATCAATCATTGCACTCTATCATGTCAAATTAGAAAATGTAGCCAAAATATAGTTTTTTAAATGTCATTCATGGTGTAGTTTAGACTGCAACGCAAACAGGAATTTACCTTAAAAATGGTCTTAGCCATATCTTCTTACCATTAGATTCAATTCTATTTTTCTCTTTCTTAAAAATAATGCATACACAAATTACTATTATGTTCAATATTAATAATATCGAGAGAATCAAGCACTACAAGAAAAAAACACTTTTAGTAGTGGTATTTATGACCTATAACGACGGTTAAAACCACCATAAAACTAATTGCAGCGGTTTTCGAACCACCACAAAACCATTTTTTTTTTGCTTTCAACCGCAAAGTCATTCCGCAACGGTTCGATAGCCGATGGGAAAAATTACTGGCAGCGATTTTTACGGTGATTTTAATCGCCACTATTATTATTCTAGTAAGGGTTAAAACTTCCACAAAGGTTGCAGATTAGTGGTTGTCTTAACATCCGTAAAGGTCCCAGATTTGTGGCGGTTAAAATCGTCACAAATCGCCCATAATTATGGCGATAATAATCGCCACAAATGGTCCAAATTTAAAAATAAATAAATAATTCAAACCACATGTTTCTTTATGTCCATTTGAGTCATTTAACTTAACAATTACACAAATAAGCATATAATTTAGATAACTATGTACTGAATATATATATATATATATATATATATATATATATATATATATATATATATATATATATATATATATATATATATATATATATATATATATATATATATATATATAATAAAACTTTAAAGTTATATTTGTATATTAAAAAATTAAATCATACCGGCAATATTAGAAGCGTGATTTAAAATATCGGTGTAATTTTCAGAATGTAGATGGAATAGTAGATAAAACACTTCCACACAACTTTTAAAGTTATATTTGTATATTAATGTGGTCTCCAAAAATTCGCCACCGATCTCTCGACAATATTGAAGAGAGTGTGATTTAAAATATCGGTGTAATTTTCAGAAGGTAGATGGAATAGTAGATAAAACACTTCCTAGAGATTTCACCCTCATTTTGCGAGAAGTTTAGATATGGTTCCAGGTTTACTATCGGAGAGAGAACTTTCGATTAAGGCTATTCGTTAGATCCCTAAATGCGTAGCTTATAGTAACAGCATGTGGAGTTTTGAAATTTAGGGTTTAGAATTTATGAAATTCATCATCATTAGCTTAAAGAGGATGGTTGGGGGAATGATGACATGCCCGATCTAGATCCCATGGTTCCATCATCCTGGGCTATCGTGGTCCCTAGTCTACTTAGTTAGAAGAGATAGTCGATCCAACCTGAGCGAAGAATCTTTATCAGCAACACATGAGTTACGTCGTCCAAAAAATCCTTGTAGACCTGGGGTGGTGTTTGTCTAAGGAGATATGCTTAAGTTTACCTTAGCTGACATATGGCTTTTTGTCATATTAGGTGTACCCTATGATTCACAACTCAGAAGGCATAGCCATTGGGGAGCATACGGGCTACGGTCATGATCGTAATATAATGGAGCCATTTGGTGCCAATATCGGAAGGACTCTGTAAATGCATCATATGTGGAGCATTGCATGATCGAGAAGACACGAGTCATGTCTTCTTGGCAGATTGATTGAGAGTGAACATAGTAGAATACTTGATTTGACTTTGGCTCCTTTGTGAGCTAGAGTTTTCTTAATTTATCACCTCCGACAAACTGTTGCGGAAGGTGGATTGGGTTTTAACTTTAAGTATTGAATATTGAATTTCACTTTGACATTTAGAGCTTAGTGATTTGCATGATTTCATGCTCGTATTGATGTTTGAATTTTATTAATTTGATTTGAGCTTATGAGCATACTTTGATGGTAATTATCCCCTCCAATTGAAATCACCCCATCATCGGGATAGTTACTTGATTAATTCGAATATATTTAATAACTTTAGATCTTGTCAACTCTGTTTAGCTCCTAACAGAGGATCAGATCTATTATCATTTGATAGAATTAACTTCTTAGATATTTTAATAAGTTAGAATTTTTGTAGTAATTAAATTTTTAGGTTTTGTTAACCTAGACCCGGTCCTAAGACCAAGCCGGGAAGCAACTTGCGCAGCATCCTCAGACACTTGAATCTAAACATTCAGCATAGTATCGGGGCCTATGCGAGTGTATTTAAGAATGCCTTAATTAATGTCTTATGTTTGTTTGTACGATGTGTTGCGAATTCGGTGGCATGGAAGGCATTATAAATTGATCTAATATCTTATTAGATCTGTTGGATTAATATTTAATTGATTCCAAGTTGATTAGTCTTTGAATATTCAATAGACTCTCGCTTATGATAATTCTCAAATTCATCACCAATTATACTCAATTTCTCCTTGATCTAATTCAACTATTTAATAAGGTGACGAATATACTTCACACATTTTCCAAATATTCATTGCTTATGCTTATTAGCAATCATTCAATCTCATGGAAAATCTTTGATGAATTCTTTAATTCCCTTCAATTTATTTGAGTATATTTGAAGAGTATATCTTAAATCCAAGAGGTTTTCTTATGCTTTAATGTTCAATCAAGATTCCTACTTCATTTGATATCAGGCTTAATTTTTAATTATTCAATTATTTTTATGATTACTTGTTTGTGAGTTTAACACTTTGAGTATTCAATAAAAGGCTCTATTCACATAAACAAACATCAACTTTAATATACTTAACTCCTTATTAGATTTCATATTTAGTGAATGACTGGACTTTGAGTTTTGTTATAATTCCTTTATGATTTAACATTTAACTCCCCCCCCCCCATCTCAGTTAAAACTTGTTTAGTTCTCCCTCCCTTTTTTTGTTTGAGAAATTTGCGAGAACATAGACTCACTTTATTAAGGCATTATTTAATTTTTTTATTGTAAGAATGGGTCCATCATTACTCCCTCCAATCTCTATAAATAAGGCCAAGAGGGAGTCTTTCATTTCATTCCACTTGTTTGAGAAGTTTTGTTGCCTTGGAGTCTGAAAGGGGAGAGAATCTAATTCCATTTTAAGTAAGTGTTTTATTTCTTTCAAACTTTTTTTAAGTATTCCCAGTCTATTTCTTTTTTGATTTAAGGCTTATCATTGTATTTACTATGCAATTTTTATTTAGTTTTAAGTTTAGATGATTTCCATTTTAATTTGCTTAACTCTAGAATTTCAGTCAAAATTTTGATAACATTTCGGCATAGGGGGTTGCATCTAACAGATTTGGAGGCCTTCCCGTCATGCCCTGATGAGCATGATGGATGGTATTTTGCAACACCTCAACCGATTTTCATCTTGTCACACCTTGATGAGCATGACAAGGCCTTCAAACCTGCAAAGAAACACATAGCATACAATCCATGCACATAATATTTACTCTTTTACACATTCAAACTCAAATCTATTGCACATTCACCAAAGCTGAGGGAGACGGGGAGGGAGATGCTAAAAACTAAGATAAGAACTCGCTTGATGATGGTGTTCATCTTCGACTACAACAAAAGGAATTGGAAGGGCAATTCAACGACTATCCGCTTTATTAGAGGAGGAAGCGAGGAGGTATACCGAGAGAAACTCGGTTGATGACGGAGTTGCCTCTCGGCTACCCTTGCTTGCAAAAAGAAAGGAGGTCGGCTAGGTGATGTAGAACATCATGAGGATCAACAAATTAGAGTTCAAGGCCCATTTACAAGATCTCAAGCTAAAGCCCAAGAAAATTCAAGAAAGAAGAAGACTTAGCCCATTAGCCTACTAAGGCCCATTTTATGATTTTATCTTTTTTATTTATGTAATTTTTAATTTTCTTCTAGAAACTCCATGTTTGAAATTTTGCATTTAAAATTTCAAAGCATGACATGTGAGGTGGTTGAATCCACATAAAATAATAGCATGTGAAATGGGTGGATGGCATAAAATAATGAGGTAATTTAATGCTTCACATTAATGTGGCCACCCACCTTTCCCTCCATATTTTAAATTATTTTCTTTTGAAAGATGCTCGTAATGGCTATAAATAGCCCCTCTTATTAGAATGAAGGAGATCTTTTGGCAATTACAAATTTTTGAGTTATTCTTGTGGTTTTAGAGCTTAGTGGCCAAACCTTGGCAATCTTTGGTGGGAGCGCTAGTTATTCAACATATCTTCTTCCTTCACCTCCAATACCCATGTTCTCTCAATCTCATCAAAAGAAAGAACACCCATCTCCATCAAATTTGGTATCAGAATGAAACCTGGAAGGAGCAAATTTAGTCAAAAGTTTGCTTCAACAAAGGGAGCAACTCAAGTGTTGGACTTGTCTTCAAACTTGTGAGTTTTTCTTGGACTTGTGAGGTTAATTAATTTTCTTTTATGTGATAGTTTAAAAGCATATTAGCAGCTTGGAAAGATATATATTGCTTGCAAGTTTATGGTGATAGCATAAAATTTCAATTAGTAAGCTCTATTATATATTTTAGCCATTTTTCAATTGTGTGAACGTGCGCACCCCTCCCCCTCCCCTCCAAAAAAAAAAAGAGAAAAAGAATTAAGAGAGTACCTTGGTGAGGTAGTTCATCACCTAAAGCAACCTAGCCATTTGTGCAAATCAAAATCTAATTACTTGCTTTATTATTTTTGTTATTGTTTATGATTATTTTTAGAAGTTTCTTTGATTAACTTATGATAACTTACTTTTTTAAAAAGAAAAAAAGAGGCTTGATAAATTTGAGCATTTTTATTTTATTGTATTAAAATATATATATATATGCATGCGTAATAATATAAGTGTGTTAAATTTGGTGATTTTGGAAGCTAAATAGAACTTTGTCAAAAAGACCTAAACTGTCTAAGGAGAGCTTGGGATTTAAGTGGTCTTGTACCCCCTCCTCGGAAGTTCTCTTAGCTTAAAATTTTGCTTTGATTGCACAATTATATTATACTTATTTATTATTTTTTTCATTTTTTTCATTGGTCCCTTTTCATATATCTTTTTTTTCTTCCTTTAAAAAAAAAAATCTCATGGCACCAAAATCTATCTTTCAAGATTAAGTTGAAAATTTGACTAGATTAGTTGATGCCTTAGAACTTAGGATCCAAGATAATGAAGTAAAAACTCAACAAATATTAAAAGAAAGTAAGAATCAAATACAAGAACTTAAAAAACAAATGCAAACTCTTTTAGTGCATCTACAAAATAATAGAGTACCAACTCCTCCTCCAATACTTACTCAAACTGTGCCAATAGGGATAGATGAAGAAGATTCATATCCAAACCATAGAGAAAATCAACCACTTAGAAGACAATCAATTGCTAGAAATGGTGGAAGGGGAGAAATAATTTTAAGACTATAGAAGACTCTAATGATCCATCTTGAACAGTTAAAGTAGAAGCCCTAACTTATGATGGTATACATGATCCAAATAAATTTCTCGATTGGTTAGTTCAAATGGATGACTTCTTTGATTGGTATAAAATAGATGATTACGAAAGGGTTACTTTTGCTAAAATAAAATTGATAGGGAATGCTAAAATTTATTGGACAAATACTTTAGTTAAAGAATAAAGATTAGGAAGGACAAACCTCACTTGGATAGAAATGAAAGAAATGTTAAGAGCAAAGTACTATCCTAGGCATCATGATAAGAAGCTACATAGTCAATTATTAACTTTGAGATAAGGTAATTATCTTGTAACTGAATACTTGAACACTTTTGAAGATCTAGTTTCTAAAACTGATTTTGCTGATAATGATTGGTAATTAGCCAATAAATTTGTTATTGGACTTAGGGCTGACATTAGAAATGAAATTGAATTACATGACCCACAATCTTTAGAGAAAGCATTTCATTATGTATTATTGGTTGAACAACAAAAGAAATCTGCCTCCCTCTCTAAAATTAAAAGTCAAGTACCTTTCATTTCATCCCATAGATCTACTGTTAGACCAGCCCATCCAAATGGCTCATCCCCTTTGCCTAAAACTTCAATTGAAGGGAGCTCTAAGAACATTAGAGAAATAATATGTTTTAAATGTCATAAAAAAGGTCATATGCAAAATCAATATAAAGCTCAAATCTTATTTTTAGAAGAAGTTAAAAATCCAATAGATGATAATCTAAAAGAAGTTTATGATGACACCCCGTTATCTGATGAAGAATTGGAATTAATTGATAACCCTCATGTTAATGTGATGAGATGTCTTACTGTAATAAAAAATTAGGCAGAAGATTAGAGGAGAAAGAACATTTTTAGCATGTATATTTTGTGTAATGAAAAGAGATGTAGGTTAGCTATAGATGGAGGAAATGCTATAAATGTCATTTCAACATATACCTTAACTCGAGCCAACCTAAAATCAACTCACCACCGAACCATTTCATGTTAGTTGGGTAAATCATACATCTCTTCCCATCACCAATCGGTGTTTAGTTCCTATTAAAATAGGAAGCTATGAGGATCAAATTTGGTGTGATGTTCTTTTTATGGATATTGCTCATATTCTCTTAGGACGTTCTTGGCTATATGATATGAATGTTATTCACTATGATAGGGAAAATACTTATGTGTTTAAACATAATAATAAGACTATTAAACTCCTACCAAGAAAGCCAGTAGAAAAAACACCCTCCATAACACCACACAAAATAACTTCTGACTTGCAACCTAATCCTCTATTTAAGAAAAATGCCAAACTTCAATTAATTATCATAGAAAATCCTCTTGTTAGCTACGTCACTTGATCCTTACTTAAAACACCTACTCTTTCTCCTGACCCCAAAGATAGAAATAATAGGTTTTGGCTTCTGAAAGAATTTTTTGATCCATTTCTTCTTCACATATTACATGTAAAAGAAGTCATACCAGACTCTAATGAGACTCACATACCTACTGTAGTCTCTTCTCTTCTTTCTGATTTTAATGATATTGCACCTAATGAGCTTCCTGATGAGCTACCTCCTCTAAGAGACATTCAACATACTATTGAGTTCTTACCCGGTTCTTAACTTCCTAATCTTCCACATTATAGGATGAACCCTATCGAGCATGTTGAGATTAAAAGATAAGTTGAGGAATTATTAAGAAAGGGTTTTATTCAAGAGAGTCTTAGCCCTTGTGCAGTCCTATCATTATTAACTCCAAAGAAAGATGGAACATGGCGAATGTGTGTTGATAGTTGAGCAATAAATAAAATTACTATCAAATATAGGTTTCATATACCCCGATTAGATGATATGTTAGATTTAATCTCAGGAGAAAATTTGTTTTTCAAAGATTGATCTAAAAAATGGATATCATCAAATTCAGATTAGATCAAGAGATGAGTGGAAGATGACTTTTAAGACCCATGATGGACTTTATGAATGGCTTGTCATGCCCTTTGGACTTTCAAATGCTCCTAGCACATTTATGAGATTAATGAATACTATTCTTAAACCATATATAGGTAAATTTTTGGTGGTGTATTTTGATGATATTCTGATTTTTAGTCCAAGTGAAAATGAACATCTACAACACCTATAAAAAGTCTTTGAACTACTTAGAAAAGAGAAATTATACATTAATTTAACAAAGTGTTTCTTTTTGCAAGCCGAGGTAATCTTTTTAGGCTTTATTATATCCACTCTTGGGCTTAAAATCCTTCTAAAGTGAAAGCAATCTTAGATTATACCTAAAAGTTTTACTAAGTTAGAAGCTTTCATGGTTTAGCCACTTTTTATCAGAGATTTATTAAGAATTTTAGTGCCATTGTTGCTCCAATAACTGATATACTAAAATTAGATAAATTTTGTTGGACCTCTAATGCACAAAAGGCCTTAGAGCAAATTAAAGTTCTTATCACTTCTGCACCAATCCTTAGGCTTCTTGATTTTTCTAAAGCCTTTGAAGTGACATGTGATGCTTTAGGAATTGGGATAGGTAAAATTTTAAGTCAAGAGAATCATCCTATAGCATTCTTTAGTGAAAAGTTAAATGAAGCTAAACAACGATATTCCACTTATGATAGAGAGTTTTTTGCAGTAATTCAATCCTTAAGGCATTGGCGACACTATCTCTTACATAGAGAATTTATACTTAATTCTGATCACCATGCCATAAAATTCATTAATACTCAACAAAAATTAAGTCATAGGCATGCAAAATGGGTTGAATTTTTACAAGACTACTCTTTTGTTCTAAAGCATAAGCTGAATTGAGAATACTATGCTTTATCCGTAAACCTAATAATTTCCTCTTTAGAATTGAGAATCTCGAGTTTGATAGAATTAAAGATGATTATATTATTACGACTTTCACCTAATTTATCTTGAACACCTAGATAAACCAATAACTTTACAAGGGACATTCTTGATAATAAATGGATATTTATATAAAGGAAAACAATTGTGCATTCCTCGATCTTCTCTTAAAGAATTCCTTATCCTATCTTTGGGTGTATGGTCATTTTGGAAAGGATAAGACCATATGTTTATTAGAAAATAGATTTTATTGGCATTCATTAAAATGAGATGTTCAAAAATTAGAGGCTTAATGTTTAATTTATAAACAGGCTAAAATTATCAAACAAATGTCTGGACAATACAATGCCTTACATGTTCCTTATAGGCCTTGGGAAGACCTATCAATGGATTTTATTCTAGGATTACCTAGGACAGCTCGAGGACATGATAGTATTTTTGTTGTAGTGGATAGGTTCTCAAAAATGGCTCATTTCTTACCTTGTTCAAAAATGATGTATATAGCCAAGAAATAGTGTGACTCCATGGTCTTTCTTTAACCATTGTTTAAATAGAGATGTTAAGTTTGTATATTTTGAAAAATATTATGGAATTATTATAGTACCAAAATGAATGAGGAGAAGAGGATTCAGTTTAGGAGGAAATAAATAAAAGGATTTTGGTTTGGGAGGAATAAGGAAAAATAAAAAATTTGGATTGAGGAAAAATAAGGAAATGGAAAAATTCAGTTGGGAGGAATAAGAAATGGAAAGATTATTAGGAATAAGAAATAGAGGTTGAATAAGAAATGAAATTATTAGGAAAGATAAACAAGAAGGAAAGGATAAGGAAGAAAAAAGGATTCTACTGCTCTTATAAATCAGATGAATGATGGAAAAAAATAATTTGGAAAAAAATCATGAAAGAGAGATGGTTAAGGAAGAGAATCAGCAAACGGTTAAAGAGGAGAATGATTGAGAGCTTAGTGCGTGTAAAGGGAGATCAAAGCAAAAATCAAGAGCTTGCATGATGGGGAGATCAACAAAGGGAGGTCGAGCAATTGAAGGAGCATGAATGCTCATATGAAGAGGAGATTATGTGTATTATTTTAGGATTTAGGTTAGTTGATTAATTGGGCTTTTTTATTAATTTTTTAAATGTCTAATTAGTCTTAATGTAAATTTCATACCCACAAGATCACATAGTTAATATATGTATCAATCTTAGGTTATTATGATATTCAGCAGCGTATCTGTTCATCGAGGTTTTGGTTCAAATCGTCAAATTGGATTAATTTTAGCGTGAAATGCGCATTATCACTTCAGACCCCTCAAATTTAGCTCAAACTTGTTTGAATTGAGTGCGAGCAATCTTACTTGATAGATCTCAATATTCTAAAACTAATGACATAATCAATTTCATGAATGGAGATCATTTAGTTTAAGTCGGTACCTCCTGACCTTGATATGCATATAGACACGTTGACGACTCGATCACTTGATCAATTGATCATCAGGATGTGCAATATTTATATTCTAACTAGTTTCAATATTCTGAACACAATGGTAAAGTTTGTTCATCAATCAAAGATTATTTTGACTGATTTTGGTGATGTCTACTATATTTTAACCTCGATTTGCGTGCTATCACTTCTGATCATTCAACATTTGCACAGATTTGTCTGAATTGAGTGTGAATAGTCTTATTTGATAGATTTTAATATTTTAAATCTAACATTATAATCAATTTCATGAACGAAGGTTGTTCGAATATCGTAGCAGCTTCCCAACTCTAATATATGTATTAGCACATTGATAGCTCGATCGCTTGATCGATTGATCTTTAGATTATTCAATATTTATATTTTAACCAATTTTAATATTTTAAATGTGATGGAAAAGTTTGTTCATCGATCAGAGGTCATTTGAATTGATTTCGGTGATGTTTGGTGCATCTTAGTTCTGATTTATCCTCTAAAGCATCCAAAGTCGATCGAATTCACATTATAAGCATTCAACTTGTGAAGAATGTGAAACAAAAGCCCCCAACAAATGTGATTCGTGCATGGGTGAGTCACATTTATTGAAAGTTGACCCTTTGGGGAGATCGAACAAAGGTGAGGTCATTAAGAGGAGGAGAATTGGTTGAGGAGCTTAGATGTAAAGAGATCAAAAAATGAACGAATTGAAGAGGGCTTGCATGATGGGGTAGATCAAAGGGAAATTGGCTTGAAGGGAGCATGTCAGCTCGTGTCATGCATGAAGAGGAGATTATGATTGTTTGGATTTAGTTAGTTAGGATTAAATTAGGGCTTTTTTATTAATTTTTTAAATGTCTAATCAGTCTTAATGTAAATTTCATACCCAAAAGATCACATAGTTAATATATGTATCAATCTTAGGTTATTCTGATATTCCAGATGCAATGATGCAGTCTGTTTCATGATCAGAGGTTGTTTGGTTCAAATCGACGTCAAATTGGATTAATTTTAGCGTGAAATGCGCATTATCACTTCAGACCCCTCAAATTTAGCTCAAACTTGTTTGAATTGAGTGCGAGTAGTCTTACTTGATAGATCTCAATATTTTAAAACTAATGATATAATCAATTTCACGAATGGAGATCGTTTAGTTTAAGCTCCAGACCTTGATATATAGACGTTGGCGGCTGATCTCAATTGATCATCAGGATGTGCAATATTTATATTCTGACCAGTTTCAATATTCTGAACATAATGGCAAAGTTCGTTCATCAATCAAAGATTATTTTGACTAATTTTGGTGATGTCCACTGTATTTCAACCTCGATTTACGTGCTATCACTTCTGATCATTCAACATTTGCACAAACTTGTCTGAATTGAGTGTGAATAGTCTCATTTGATAGATTTTAATATTTTAAATCTAACATTATAATCAATTTGACGGAGATTGTTCAATATAAACTCAACTCTAATATATGTATTAGCGTGATATTTCGATGCGATCGATTGATCTTTAGATTATTCAATATTTATATTTTAACTAATTTTAATATGTTGAATGCGATGGAAAAGTTTGTTCATCGATCAGAGGTCATTTGAATTGATTTCGGTGATGTTTGGTGCATGTTAGTTCTGATTTATCCTTTAAAGCATCCAAAGTCGATCGAATTCACATTATAAGCTTGATTCAACTTGTGTAGCATATGTGAAGGTCAACAAAAGCCCCCCAACAAATGTGATTCGTGCATGGAGTGAGTCACATTTATTGAAAACTGGTTGACCCTTTGGGTTGGCCATAGAACTTGGATCATTTCAGCTTTGATTATAATAGCTTACGGAGCTTTGATAGAATTTGCCATTAGTATGTTGCCTTATTTTAGACATGCTAAGTGACGAGATTGACTAATTTGTCAGAATCAACTTGTCGGATAGATAAGAGTTATTACACCGTATACTCTCTACTTCAATGGCTTTGCTAAATATCTCTTTCTTTTATATCATTGTAAATTTGAGTTTCCTCTAACCCTAGCTTTATGCTTAGTCAGATCTGATGGAGGAACGAGTTTGCTTATTTTGAGATTTGGAATTCCTTCTATCCTAGCTTTAAGCTTAACAAACTTAATGAAGGATTGACCTAATTTATCCATACTGACTTGTCAGGAAGTGTATGTATGCCATGGATCCTGTACTTGTTGCTTTGACAGATTTATTGAAGGGTGCGTACAGATGACCCAGCCTTCCGGCTTATACTAGGTCTATGTTGAGTTATTAGCATAGCAATGTATGCTTTAACAGACTGAATAACTATAAAATTTCTTTAGTTTGGCCATCGGCTTTGTATGAAGTATAGAAATGCTCCCTCGATTCTATGATTTCTGCTTTGACAGACTTGATGAAGAGATTGTCTTTGATCTGTGCATTATGCTTGATCAGATCATTTGAGAACATATTGAAATATCACTCTATGGGCAATATAAAGATTTACTTGAGGCAACTTTGAGTTGGGAGTTATTTCCTCAGATTTTCTTGGTCTATCGATCAAGTAGAAAGATCTCTTGGATTCTGGTTGCGTGTAATCACTAAGCTGTATTTAGTTTGAGATTGAATAGCTATCATCATTGGACTGATGAGCAGGGGCTCTTTCATTGTAACCTTTTCTTACGGCTTATTGAGTGAGGGGAGCGTGGGTGACTCAACCATTTATGGGCTTGTTGAGTTTGACCTTTAGAACCTACTCGAGTCTCCGGCTTAAGCTGTGAGGGGTTAGTGATTTGGTCATCGGACTAATGAAAGGGGGCTCTTTCACTGCAGCCTTTTCTTATGGCTTGTTGAGTGAGGAGAGCATCTACAACTCGGCCATTTATGGGCTTATTGAGTTTGACTTTTAGAACCCATTCATGTATTAGACTTGAGGATATAGAGATTGATGTTTTTTTCCAACTTTTTGATTGAAGCTTCTGTAATTAGGAGTTCTTCTGACTTGATCTCCAAAATTTGGCAAATTTTGGAGATAAATTTTTTAAATTTAGGGCTATCTTTTTATGGGTAGAAATATATATTTTTTATTCCTATAAAAACATGGAACTTAACAATAACAATTATGGATATATTCAGGGATTGTGACATAAAGCTCGATGTCAACCTAAATCATAATATGTCTGAGGATTTCATCTTATAGCATAATTTCAACTTACCTAAATATATAAAAATACCCCCTGTCTTATAGGGGAAATTCTAAAGCACTTTGAAAAAGCTCTAAAATAATTTAAGAAAATATATCAATGTATGAGTTGATATATTTGATCTTAAGAGAGTTTGTGGTGTTTTCTTTTTAGTTGAATGTGAAAATGTTGTTGGGACACCACGCAGATCCACAGATGTACTCATTATGGTGATCTGGTGCAACATTGAAGAGTGATGTACTATCTCGAGAGACAGAAGTCACCATCCTATAATGGACTTAATCACCTAATAAGGACTCCTAAGAATAATAGGTCTTTGAATGTACCAGAGATCTTTCCCCTGCTTTACATGGAAAAGTAAAGTAGGGCTTATTTAAACCAAGTTCATTAAGTTTCTTTTGAAGACAAGCCCCTATAGTAAATTACATCTTAAGGAATGATATTCCTTAAGAATACTCTCAATTAAGGTAAATGATCATTGTCTCCAAAGATTTCAAAGATAGGACTATCAACAAATTGGTTATTTTTTAAAAAATCAAGTGGGATTGATCAAGAGGAGAGAGTTATTATTGAAACCAAACGGAGATGAGTAGGAGATACTTACGATGCTAGAAAATCTAGCGAGCATCTCAAACTATCCTATGGTTGGGCTTTATATTTTTGAAATTGAGGAGAATTATATGTTTGAGTTTTATTTTTATTAGAGATCTAGGGCTTACAATTCCACAACATAAGATTATAGAAATGCCTAAAAGGTGATGATTTATGCTTATAGCCTGCAAAGGGAAAAGTCAATCTCAGATCCTAAATCTAGGGAACTTTGGTGAGGGCTAAAGTACGACCTAAATCTAAGATAAAAATGGGCATATGGTTAACCTCCACAAGAGAGAATAAACCACCAAACTGTTAGACTTACAACCGCTTGGGGGTGGCTGCCAACTAACTCCTCATATGATTTTAAATACTTGTAGGCAAGTCTTATACTTTGCAAGATGGCTAAGCTATTTTTTATTTAGAAAGGAGATTAAGTCCTTAAACACACTCACAAAGAGACTAGATCATGATGGGCATGAATAATGACTTAAATCTAATGTAAATTTTGGTAAGTTTTATTTTAATTTTTGGACATTTTTATTTGACACAAGCTATAGGATTTAATATGTCTGATGTATGAGAAATTGGTTACGGGCCAAAATCAGAAAGAAGGAGGTGTGTTTCCACCATGGCTCTCAAAGGTCAAGCTATTTTCTTTGGCAAAGGTGGAAGCCCTCCATTAACAAGAGTGAGATAATATGATTTATGCATGATGTGACACATACAACATTTAGCTAAGGGGTTGCTAAAACTTTTCTTATCTTGATTTATGTCCTAGGCTTTAAGTGAGGTTATGAATTATTTAATTTAATTTTGAGTTAATAAATTAGATAGAAAATTTATTTTTTCCTAAAAGTCTAATCGCATCCAGGCCATTCAACAACCATCAAGAAATTAAGAAACTAGGAAATTCATGTCATCCTAATTGCACAATCATAAATAAAATATCAATCAATTTATAAAATTAGTGTAAAAGGAATAAGAGGCTAGTGTGGTCAGGTACCACTGTAAAATTCGAAAAGAAATATGGGTAACTGAGCTCTACCCTTATACAACCCAGATTAAAAATGAATAATTACAATTAAAAGGAGTTCATGTTATGAGGGTCTTCATTCTTCATTCTTCATTTCTTCATTTCTTCCTTTCTTCATTTCTTTCTTTCTACATTTCTTTCTTTCTTTTGGCTTGGCTTGGGATGTAGGTTGCTCCAAGGCTTCACATGGTATATAATACATGGTCTTATAACCAATATTCATCCCAATCTCCCATAACATTAATTTCAAATCTTAATTATAAAATTTACATTAAAATGCGAAAGATAAATCTAGCTAAACCTGTAAAACAGAGATTAGCTAAACATACCACCCAACCCAAGCAGTTATATGAATGATTTGGACTTATCACCATACACATGGGTAACCAATTCCACCTATCTTAATTTTGGGTTATGCTTAGGGGTATAAGTAACCTACACAATAAAAGTATTTATATTTTTATTACAGTGCCCCTTAAGCACAACCCCTTGCAAAAAATATGATTAGGCTAAGATTGGACTAACATCTAAGCTACGCACATATACCCTAACATCCAATCTAAAGTATTACATCATAAATTAAAATCAGGCATCAAACCATACAACACCCTAACCTAAAGATAGAAATTGTGACTTAGTATAATGTGTGTGCCATTTAAGGCTTATGTGGCATGTCTTAGCTAGGCTTTAAGATTGGAATTTTCTAAGTGTGAAAGATTCAATTAAGAGGGTGGTTTCATTTCAAGTGATTTAGTTAATTTGTCAATTTAGTTGTTGATTTGATTTGGTTTGAATGAACCTACACTTAATTACTAAATATTATGAAGAGAATAAAAGAAAAGAAAACTTCTCTTTCATCCCTATCTTAAAGAATTTTTAAGGTAGATTCATTAATGATTTTTCTTTAGTGAATGTTTTATTATGTATTTTAATTAACTCTAAGTTTAGATTTACTCTAAATAGCCCTATTCAATAATAAAGGCATCTTAGGATTAGTTAGGGTGGATTACTACCACATGACACACACTCATTTATTTCTTTCCACCATGTATACCATGCATATGAATAATCCTAAGCATACCTATACATGCAATACAAATTTTAGCACACTTTGATGATGAATGCTAAGAGATATGATTTGAAAATTTGGATATTCTATTGATGCATATTTTTATTATGTAGAAAAGGGGGATTTTCATCAATTAACTAAATGCACATCCACATGTATGAAAGACATAAGTGAGTACGGTACCATTATTTTCTATACCAGGGGCATAAGATATAAGACCTACTTAGGGCTACTTAAAGTCTCGTGGCCCCGGGATGTCCAGACTAATATACCATTTTTCTTAAATACATGTAGATGTACAAAAAAAAGAGATAAATGGATGAAGAATCATGCAGAAGATTATGTTTGATTTGGTTGTACAATTTACATGTGTAAATGTGAAGATCCTTCTTAAGTCATAACATAGAAATGCATAGGAATATATTTAAGCAAGTGTTGTGTTCTTTTAAAATGAACTATACACTTTGCAAATTCTATTCAAATCAATGTTAAGAGAAGAAAAGAAAATAACATAATACACATCCTATGTTATAATCACTTGCAAGCTTATAAGTACTTATAAGTAACATCACTTCATTCATAATCTTTGATTTATAGGTTTCGAAAATAATTTTTGGTTTAATAGTGATAATAGCCACTCAAATTCTTAACTTTAGCCAAAATATGTAATTTGACATAAAGGAAACATTTTATTTAATTGATTTTTCAAAAGAAATGAATGCTTGATTTTATATGATAAATAATATTTAGCATGCTTGGAAAGAAATAAAGGGATATAAGCATATGACTTCATCTACCCTAATTAATTCCTAAGGACAATCATACAAAATAGGATTATTTAAAATGATTCAAAATTCTTTACGGAGATTCTTATTTTGAATTTGATTTGACTTAGGAAATGTGAAAAGAGTTTGCTGGTCCTAACCCATTTCCCCCATGTGTAAATTAGTTTAATTTAATTTTAGAACAATTAGGTTGATTTTATATTTTTTTAGGTTAATGTGTGAATTAAATTCATTAATTACCCCTTACTTATACCACTTTAACATAATTATCCAAATAATTATGTGCTAACATATGATATGAAATTACATAGAATTTAAATCAATACTGCACCTAACAGATAAAGGGTCCTAATGCAATTGTCTCACAATTATTGATTAATCAAGCTAAAGGGTTTAATTAAGTACTTTTATAACCATCCTACACATGCAGTTTGATTATAGTTTCCTTTAAAATTCTCTTAGGTTATTGAACACCTAAGAATCTACCCAAGAATTAAGTGATTAAGTTATGGAAGGATTTAGTTTTGAGTTTGGTTAATTAAATTAATTAATGAAGTGATTAAGTCATTAATTAATTTATAAATTAATTAAGTGTTTATCCAAATGGAATAGACTTAGGGGAAAATATTGGAAAAGAAATCATAATCTCATTTCCTAAATTTATTCACTGTTTCATGATTATTAGCAAGCTTAATTAATGAATTTATCACTATTTAATAGGTTAATTAATCATTTAATTAATTAAGGAAGTGATTAGGGATGAAACAAGTAATTTCCCTAATTAATCCAACAATAAATTCCAAGAAAATCATGAGAGGTAGAGGTCATCTCACTAATCAACCTTAGGAAATTTAGAATTAATTGCTGAAGTAATTAAAGAGTAATTATCTTAATTACATTTCTAATAAAAATTAAATTGAGTTAAAATTACTATTCAAAATTAATTAATTTTAATATTCTATTATTATTCTCTAAATTATCTTTAAAATGAGCTTAAGTTTGTATTTTTTTTTTGGTTTTTTCTATAATTAGTTATGATTTTAGAAAGTTTTAACATTAAAATTGAATTAATTATGCATAATCAACCCCTAATCCCATCGGGCACGTGGAAGCTGACACGACGTGCTTTCCACATGGTGCGATGAGATAGGTTATTTAAGTTGTCACATCCGTCTGCTTAGTCAGCTGGCAACAGATGTGCTTTCTCTATGGGCCGTCTGATCTAAGATCAGATGGTTGAGATTGATCCTATGATTTAGGCTTAAATTAGATGGGATCTAGCCTGATATAATCACAGTCGTTCATCCCAATCACTTGGAATAGACAGCGTGTGATCCTTCCCCTTCATGAGCGATGAGAGATGAACACCGTTCGTCTCTCTCAGTTGAATTCGAGCTCACTCGAGCTCGGATTGGGATCAAAGTGATCCCACACCTTCGATAGAAGGGGGTATGCACATCGAATGATCAAGATCTCAAGGGATGACACTTTCTTTCAAAAAGGACCAAGCTATATTTTCTATGGCTATAATTTTGAGCACTTACCTCGCCTGAGGCTATCACTGGCACTTCCAACGGATGTTTAGTAGAGATGAAGCCCTGTTAAAGGTATTAGGTCTTGATTTGAAGTGGATGGTTGGGTTGAACAAGCTCCCCTTCAATGGAGATCTAGCTTGATCGAAGTAGTGCTTCCTGTGGCTTGGAGGCTTGGGAAATGACTTGGTTGAGCTCGACGAAGTCCACTGATGGTGCTTGCAAGGTTAATTTGGTTTTGATGGAGAATTAGATGAGTTTATCATTGATCTCTCTTATTTTGGCTTTAAGTGAAATCGAGAATGAGAAATCAATGGAGCTTGGGAATGGGTTGGAAAAGCTTGGGGAGGCTTCAATTGAATATCCTTAGCTTTATGGAAATGAGTTCTTGTGGTTTGAGTGGGAATGAGGGGGTGTATATCTCCCCCTCCTTGGATTGGATGGTGAAGAGTAGTTTTTCCATTTTTGATCAATGGAAAGGATTGGGTTCAGAGTTTGGGCTGCCAAACATCTCATGTGAGTCATTTTGGGTAGTGGAGAGAAAGAGAGTGGATGCCCATGTGCTAGGTGAGTGCATTGGGTGATCCAAGTGCTCAATTTCTATTAGAGGGGTCGGTTTGGCCTTGGCTTGAGTCATGGCTGACCCAAGTTCATTGGGTCATGTTCACCACCCTCCTTGGTGTCCATGTAGACCACTAGGAGGATGCCAAGTGGCCTTGAGAAATAAATGACCAAATTCTAAGTGAATTTAGTCTAGGATACCCTTTGACCTATGGGAAAAGTGGTCATTTGACCATGATTTTGATTTGGGTATATTTGAAATGATTTCAAAATGGGTTGGGCCAAATTTTAGGTGATTTGGAGTTCAATTGGTTTAAATTGGTTTAATTTGACACATTTAGGTCAAGTTGGGTCAATTTAGGTTAGGTTGACCAATTGACAAACCATGGGTTAAGTCAAGTTCAAATGATCATTTGGAGCCTATGGGTATCATTGGTTTGGTTTAATTTAGTTTAGATTAAGATTTAGTTCATTTAGGGTCATTTGGGTCAATGGGTCAAGTTGACCAATTTGACTTATTTGACCCCATTGGGTTAGGTCATGGGTTGGTTTAGGCTTGGTTGAACATTTGAAATGTATTACAAGCTTTAGTTTCAATCAATTTTGGTTTGGTTTGATTTCAAGTTGATTTGACCTTTTAGGTCAAGTTGGGTTCATGGTCAATTAGGCTAGGTTGAGTCTAGTTGGTCAATTAAAGCTTTGGTCAAGCTCAATAAGTGATTTGGAATGGATTTAATCCATTGGTTACAATCAATTTGGCATAGATCATGATTTGACCCATTTTGACTTTTTAGATTAATTTGGGTCAACTTGGGTCAAGTGGTCAATTAGGCTTGGTTTGGCTCAATTGATGGCTTGGTCAAGTTCAACCATTGATTATGAATAGGTTTAGATCAATGATTTCAATCAATTTGGCTTATAGTGAATTTTGGCAAGTGTGAGTTTCATTTGGGTAAAATGTTGACTTCATCAAAGGCTAGGTTTGACTTGGTTTGACCCAATTTGAGTGATTGATCATCCTAAGATGATTGTTGCTCATAATGTGAGGCTTAGATGGGATTAGTTCAATCCAATTTAAGTTTGATTAGAATTTGGCTCAAAAAGATCCTTTAGGTCACTTTGGGTCAGGTGAACTTAAGTGAGTCAATTGGCATGATCAAGGCTTCATCACATATGGACTTATGGTTGAAATATAAATCCAAATTGCAAGTGATTTGGAGTCAAATGGATTTTTGATTCATTTGACAATTTCAAGTCAAAAGGATAAACATGGGTTTGACTTGGGTTAGTTTGATTTTGGTTTGATGATTGTAGTTTATGTTTATATTTGGGCATGTGATCGAAGAAGTGATTATTTGAAGAGAAAATCCAAGGGTTTGGATTGATTTGAGAATGATTTGGCAAAGTCCAAGAAATTGGCTTAAAGGATATAAGTTGGATTTTGATTTGAGTTTTGAATTTAGTTTGATTTGATTTTGGTTATTTGAATTTATATTTCATTTATATTTGTGAATATAAATGAGAATATAAATGGGTTATGAGAAAATCTTTTGAGTTTGGAGTGATTTGGAATTGATTTAAGCTAAGTCCATAAGATAAAATCAAAGGGCTTAGGAAAGATTTTGGGATTTGAATTCAATCATGGGTTTCAATCATTTGATATGGAATTGATTTATGATTTGAGAAAATCAATTGAGTTGTAATTGATTTAAAATTTGGGGTTTGGAAATGATTTATGATTTGAGAAAATCAATTGAGTTACAATTGATTTAAGATTTGATTTTATGATTTGAGAAAATCAATTGAGTTAGAATTGATTTAAGATTTAAGAAAATAAATTGAGTTGGAATTGATTTAAGATTTGAATTTTAAGTTTGGTTTGAAAGAGAGAAACCAGGATTGGGTTAAAGCTATAGGATAGGCAAGCCCACCTAATACCCCTAAAGCATAACCTATTCATATGACTAACTCCTCTAAATCTTTAGGGTTAGGTTATGTGTCCACTTAATCACTAGAAGTGTCTTAAGACTTAGGAACTCTTAGCATTTAGAGGAGTCCTATGTCTAAGATGGAGAAGTTGAAAGCTCACTCCAAAAGTAAGGTCAACAAAGGGCACCCAATAGATGTGGTGTGACTAACAAGGCACACCACACGTATTGGTGTTGACCGAGATGATCACACGCACTAACAAAAATGATCTACTCCTAAACTCAAGGTACAGAAAGAATCAAGAGCTTAGTACAATGCGATGTCAAATACATAAGAGAGTAAGGGAGAAATCCACTAGGGATTGAGTATGTGTGCCTTCCACTAAGGGAAAAGACTCAAGTCATCCATCGGGGGATGAGAGGTTGTGAAATCCATAGGGGATGAGAATTTGGAATCCACTGGGGATAAAAGATGTGAACCTTCCACTAGGGGAACATGTTTGGGTTGAATTGAATTGACTCCACTAGGGAGATTGGAAAGATTTGCATCTCACTGAGGAGAAGCTGATTGATTTGATTATTTAATTTGACTACCTGGGAGGAGGTTAATTTTGTAAATTTTGAATTTTGAGATGGACCCTATTGGTTTGTGATGGATTGCACTGGGTAAGGGCCATGTCGGCCTTGACCTACTTTAGATTTACCAATCCAAAGGGGTAGTCTACTAACCACATAGTAGGACTATCCAACCAGAGGGGTTGCTTTTCGGTGTACAATGGTTGTACAAGGAAGAAAGCATAGTAGAATTACATCCTCCAAAGTGGGGATCAGTCGCTGGGGTGATCCGTTGGCAAGGCAATGGATTGAACCCAACCTTAGGCTGACTACTAAGTGAATGCCTCTGGGGGACTTAAATCAGCTCAAAGATAGTCAAAGTTAATTTTATTTTTTTAGTTATATTTGATGGATCCAATCGGTTTGCGATGGACTGCACTAAGTAAGGGCCATGTCAGCCTTGACCTACTTCCGATTTATCGATCCAAAGGGAGTAGTTTTCCGATCAATGGGAGAACTATCCAGCCAAAGGGGTGTCTTTCGGTTTGCGATAGTTAATTCAGGGAAGAAAGCATGGGGACTCATATCTTTCTTGAATAAGAGACCACTGGGGCAACACATTAGCAAGGTAACATGTCAACCTGACCTAGGGCTACTCGCCGGTTTGTAACAGTCATGCTAGAAAGAATGCGTAGTAGACTTACATCTTCCAAAGCGAAATGACTGCCAAGGTAACCTGTTTGTGGCAAAACAGATTGAACCTGACCTAAAGGTGACTATAGAGAGAGTGCCGACATGGGGAATTATCTCAACTCAAGTGTAGTCAGGCAATTCTTATAGGGAGTTTTGTTGACACTGCCCTGAAGATAGAAAGCCTACTTGGGAAAGGGGTCGTTGGGGGCTTAAATTCCTAATCTATAAGTGAATAAATTAGTTAGTTAGTTAGTTAGTTTATTTATTTATTTATTATGGACCCTGTTAGTTTGTTAGGGATCATACTGAGAAGGAGCTTATATCAGACTGGACCTATCTCAGATTTACTAGTCCAAGGGAGAATCTGTGTATCCGTTAAATAAATTCTCCAACCACAGGGGTGGTTACTAGGAAAGGGGGACTGTCCAATCCAAAAATAATTTGAGTAGTGTCTAAATGGGGTCACTAAGAACATGATCCAAATAGAGTGCCCGCAGAGGAGGTGTTGCTAAGGGCTTTATCCAAGAACCCTAAAGAAGATAATGACTGTAGGTATTCAGTGGTCAACTCAAGGAGAAAGTGCAGGGCTCACATCTGTCGAGAGTGGTGTATCCACCGGGTGAGTCACTGTCAGCATAGAAAATATCGACCAACCTAAGAAGATAATGCCTATCGGTTTGCAACAATCAACCTAGGAAGAAAGCATCAGGGACTCACATCCTTCTATAATGGAACTGATTATCGGGATAGTCTATCTTCGGCTTGATAGGTGCTATCTGACCTAGGGTGACTACTAAGTGAATGCCACTAAGGAACTTATATCAACTCAAAAGTAGTTGAGAGGAAAGGAGACACAAGGGTACTTATCTTAAACCTCAAATATACTTGACCTAGCTAGTGCATGATGTTAAGTTCAAGAAAAAAGCGTGTTGACTTACATCGTCTTAAACAAAGTCAACATGAGGTAGCTTACTGGCTGCGCAGTGAAGCCTACCAAACTAACAAGGCGCTCATTGATTTGCAGTGGTCAAGTTAGGAAGAAAGTACGAGGACTCACTTCGGCCAGACAAATGACCACTAGGGTGACACACTAGCGAGATAGTACGTCAGCCCGACCTAGAGAAGCTAATGAGTGAGTACCACAGGGGGCTTGCTCCCACATCAAAATAACATGAGATAAAAGATATGTGTTTATGTTTGTATTTTTGTTAAAGGAAGATAGGATGCCGCTTGGGTTCTCTCATACCTATCCTAAAATACGCTTAAAAGTTGATGAAATGGTGCCACGGATGAAAGTTGTGATCCCGTTAAGAAATAATGTTGCTTGGGTTCTCTTACACCTAACTTAGTTGTGCTAGCTGAAATAGGATGCCTCTTGGGTTCTCTTACACCTACTCTAGTAGTGTTGGGGAATCATGTTTAATTTGTGTTCGTGTTGTGAAAGAAGGACAAGATGCAGGTCAAGTTTTTTTACACCTACCCTAAACACATTATGACATATTTGTAAACAAGCAAACAACACTTCAAATGAAGAGAATACTTTGATAAATTGGAATGGAATTTTTGAGGATAATTATTTTCAAATATGATTTTATGGGTAATATTTCTTTTAATAGAGCCCATTGATTGGAATCATCGGGTGTTCCCCTTTATAGTCAATAAGTTGATAAGATCCTCCTTGGTAGGCCTTCTATATGATAAAAGGGTCTTCCCAAGTGGGTTCAAACTTGCCTCCCATCTTTCAACGGGTAATAATTGGTCTCCATAGAACTAAAACAAGCTCTCCTACTTGAAAAGTTCTAGGACATACCAACTTGTTGTGAGCTTGAATCATTTTGGCTTTATACAACTCGAGGTTCTAGCATGCTCGTAGGCGTCTCTCCTCCAAACCTTTGAGCTCTTCTAACCATAACCTGCCATTCTGCTCTGTAGTGATTTTACTACCCATTGCTATCCTTAGTGGTAGGAGCTGGACTTCTAATGGTAGAATGGCTTCAAACCCATACACTAAAGAGAATGAGGTAGATTGTGTTGGAGCTCTATATGTGGTGCGATATGCCCATAAGGCTTCAACTAGCTACTCATGCCACTGTCACTTATTATCGTTGAGTGTCTTCTTTAGTATATGGATGAGAGTTTTGTTGAATGCTTTTGCTAGGCCATTTTTCCTGGGATAAAAGATGGTGGAGTATCTCCAATCTATACTATGCCTCCTAGAGAAGCTGTTGATCTTGGTGCTTTTGAATGTAATACCATTATCAGATATAATTCGTTGAGACACCCCGAATCTATATACGATATGGTTCTTGAAAAACTGGAGCACATGCTAATTTGTGACCTCTCAAAGTGGGATTGCCTCTGCCCACTTGGAAAAGTAGTTGGTGGCTACTAAGATGAACCGGTGACCTTTAGAAGATAGAGGATCAATTAGACCCACTATGTTAGTACCCCAACACTCGAATGACCATGAGGTCAATGTAAGGTGTAGAATGTTGGGTGGTAGGTGTAAGACCACACCATCTACTTGACATTGGTGGCATCTCGTAGCTACATCCATGCAGTCTGTAATCATCAAAGGTCGGTGGTTTCTTAGTCTTTTGATCTTGGCTTTTATCTGTAGGCTAGATTGATGCGCTCCGCATAGACCTGATTGTACCTCGATCACGATCTTACAGGCTTCATGTTTGTCTAAATAGTGTAACCATATTTGATCAAAAGACCATTGGTACAAGGTGCTATCCATGTGAGCATAGGAGAGGGCTCTCTACTTCATCTAATGGACTTGTGATTTCTCTTGAGGTAGTTTTCCTGTGTTCAAGTAATCTATGAATGGTTGCCTCAAATCCAGCTCCTCGTCTTTATTGTCAATGATAACCTCCCCTTCAAGAGAGAATCTCTCGATGAGTTCAACATCAATAAGGGATAAGACTTGTCTATTTTGGACCCTTATTGGAATGGTCTCATCTTCCACACATGCTAATTCCTTGGTTAGTTTGGCCAAAGCATCTGCTACTGCATTCTCTCCTTGAGGAACCTTGTAGATGGTTACCTCATGGATTTGGGTCAACAGCTTCATGGTGTACTCATGGTAGTGATGAAGCTTAGGCTTTAGGACCTTATAGGACCCAACAATCTGGTTGATGACCAGTTGAGAATCCCCAAAGATGTTGATGCTTTTGGCACACACTATAATAGCTAACTCTAGACCGATAATCAAAGTCTCATACTTGGCTTTGTTATTGGTGCATGGATTGGAGAGATATTATGAGAATCTCATCACATCATTGAGTTAAGGATGATTCTACCTACCTTTCCTGGAAGAGTAGATCGTGGTTCTTCTCCTTTTTGAAAGGAAGCTGGAATATCAAAATACATCTCCCAATGGAGAATGCTAGTGTCCCCTAAATTCATGCTTTGTTCATCAGGGAGGTCATCACTAAGCAGAGAATCATCAGGAAGTGGGTGTGCTGCTAAGAAATCTACTAGTGTCTGTCCTTTCATAGCATGGAGGCGTATGATTGTGATGTCAAACTATGACAAAGTCATAGACCAATGCGCCAACCATCTGGATAACGTCAGTCATGTCATGAGATATTATAGTGGATTGATTCTTGAAATCAAGTCCACCTTATGAGAATGCATATAGTACCTTTTGGGATGCAAAGATGAGAGCTAGGCAATGTTTCTTAATAGGTCGGTAGTTTTCTTTAGCAAGGATCATATGGCAGTTGAAGTAGTACAAAGCATTCTCCTTCCCTTCATCATTGTTTTGGGCCAACAAAGCACCAAAGGAGTTATCCAATGCAACAGTGTAGAGGATAAGTGGCTTGCCCGGGATAGGGGATGCTGGAACTGGCAGCTTCACCAAATACTATTTAATGTCTTCAAAAGCATGCTGGCACTTGTCATCTCACTTGAACTTAGCATCCTTTTTGATAAGTGCTAAAAATGGCTTGCATCTCCCTGATAGATTGGAGATAAAGCATCTCAGATACACCAACCGCCTTTGGAATGATCTGAGTTGAGTTAAACTTTTAGGGGGTGGCATTTCTAAGATAGCTTTGATCTTTTCTGGATCTATCTTT
Organism: Cymbidium sinense; assembly: GCA_021442155.1. Taxonomy (NCBI): domain Eukaryota; kingdom Viridiplantae; phylum Streptophyta; class Magnoliopsida; order Asparagales; family Orchidaceae; genus Cymbidium; species Cymbidium sinense. The sequence continues at coordinate 136,257,396 of CM038216.1, forward strand.
GTTCCTCGGTATCGAACAACAAACCTAAGAAAATTTCCTGAAGCTACTCCGAATGCACACTTCAGGGGGTTCATTTTGAGGTTAAATTATCTTAACCGTTCGAAAATTACTCTCAAGTCAAAGAGATGGTCTTCCTTTTCTTCGCTTTTAATTACTAGATCATCAACATAACATTCAACTTGATGATGAATGAGTTTGTTGAAGATCTGAGTCATGGACCGATGGTATGCAGCATCAATATTTTTAAGGCTGAAAGGCATGACCTTATAACAATAGATTATGATCGAGATTTGCAAGGTAGTGCTTCTTTCATTCTCGGGGGCCATCTTGATTTAGTTGTAGCCAGATGACCCATCCATAATAGAGAAAACTACATTTGATGAAGTGATGTCCACCATTAATTCTGGTATAGGAAGTGAAAATTCATTTTTAGGACATGCTTTATTTAAGTCCCTGAAATCGACACATATGTGAATTTGGCCATTCTTTTTCTTAACTAGCATGACACTGGCTAACCAGGTAGGGTATTTTTCTTCCATGATAAAATCGGCATCGATCGATTTCTTGACTTCAGAAATGACATGTTATTCAATTTCTAATCGCATGTGTCTAGGAGCTTACTTGATAGGGTTTGCATTAGGGTCTATTGCTAGTATGTGGACTGTTATGTTAGGAGATAATCTGAGCATCTCATCATAGCTCAATGTAAAATAGTCCTTAAACTCAGTCAATAGCCTAACTAAGTCATTGGTTTCTTCTTCGTCAATAAAGAACTGATATATTTGGAGTGTGGATCTTTTTCTGTCCCGAGGTTGATTTCATTGAGCTTGCAATGGTTGAATGGATTTTCTCTTCAAATTCTTGAGGTGAATCTTTGATTTGAAGATTATCTTGATCATTTGAAGTTTTTAAACATACCTCCTCATAAGAGTTAGTGTGGTTTGAAAAGAACCTATCAAACTCAAGATGATTGGTGATAACTAAGCAGTAATCATCATCATCGACTGGACCCACTGTATCGAATCCTAGCCCTGGTCTTGAGCATGCATCCTTGCCTTTATTATCCCATAGCTTCTCAAAATATTCTGACCTTTGCTTGGACCATGTGTAAGGAATTAAACCTTTCTTTATAAGATTATAAACATAAGGCGAGTACCAATCAAAAGATAATTCCATTAAATCTTTATATGAATCATCATTAAGTTTTACATCTGCTTCTGGACTTGAGGATGATGATCCCAATAAAAATCTCTTTGGCTTGGCATCCATAGAAGGTCTAGAGGCTTCTTTAACTACTAAACCCTCAACTTTTTGAGAAGAAAGTAGGGTTAGAGCTAAGGTTCCCAACTACTGCCTAATGATTTTACAAAATTTTGATTCAAATACATTCATGCTTTGCTTGGAGGCCTAGTCTTCATCACTGTCTGGCTCGAGTGCACCTCTAATGAGACCCACTGAGAGGGGTTGGCTGGTATGCTAATCACATGAGACTTATCCTTCGAGCAGGATTCTAAGTCTATGTGAATAACCGGACTACTCCTATGAACTAGAACATAGCCACTATTGCCAACCAACCGTGGGTCTTCCACCTCGAACTACCTATCTACCTCTACCTGGAGGTCAAGTCATTCTATCCATATGTCCATATGGTGGAATGAAATGTGGCTGAATATAACATGTGGCTCAACCTCTTCCTCGGTGTCCCTTTCTCGCACCCTTGTACTTTCTTTCTTCTTTTCCTTTTCTTTTTCTTTTCTTCCTTTTCTTTTTCTTTTGTATTTGAATTTTGGCCAAGTTCGAGAGAATAGGTGTTTTTATTTTGAGGAAGATAGTAGGTTGCAACTTCATATATCTCGATCTCTGTAACTGAGAATGGCTTTTCATCTCCATTGATAGAGTATTTGAGTCTATCTTTTTGAAACTTGATGCACTGATGAAGAGAAGATGGAACCATCTTGTTTTAGTGTATCCAAGGCCTATCGAGAAAAATAGTGAACAATGTATTCAAATCAATTATATAGAACTTCGCTTCAGTCTTCTAGTCGCCTATTTCCAAAGGTAACACTATGGAGCCTAAACCCTTATCGCCTTGATCATTGAATCCTCTCAACATCGTCTGATCTCCTCAGAGCTTAGAGATGTTAATCCTCAAATAGGCAAGAGTTTTCAGGCTCATAATGTTCACCGATGCACCTGGATCAACCAACACCCTAGAAAGTCTAAATCTTCCCATATCCATTGTAATGTAGAGGGGAAGGTTGTTCTCTATCTCCCCTAGAAGAAGGTCTTCATTAGTGAATGTGACTCCTTAGGCTTCTCTTGAATAATGTGCCTCCTCTCCAACAGTGATCAGTAGAGCTAAGCATATTTTTGGATCAAGAAGGGCCTTGATTAATGATTCCCTCATCTCTTTGGATAAGACAAGGGTATCATATATACTTAATTTAGCTGGCAACTTTCTTAGGTGAGTGAGGATATTGTAATCAACTCTGGGCTGGTCCTCCACAAGTATATCCATGGGTGGAGCATCCTATGGAGGGGCTTCTTGATCGCTAGAATGAATGACTTGCTTACCCTTATCTTGAAGTGCTACCCTAGGAGGTAGAACTTTGCCATTATGAAGGTTGACTTCGGAGACTTTGTGAAATGGTTTAGTGGAAAGTTCCACCTGCTCATCGGGTATACCTACAGCTTCTCCTATAGGACCCTTAGAATCAGATGATTCCAAGTCTATCTCAAGAGGTGAACCAAGATATTCGAGAAGGAAAGTCCATCTCAATGAAAAGAGTATGATCGAGTTGTTATAATTATTAAGACTTGAAGAGTTTTCTAAAAGAGTAGAAATCTAACCCATCGTGTAGATGTAATTCAAACTAGCTTTATTCTTTGATTTCTTAGATTTAAAAGGAGGTACATAGTAAAATCTAGTAAAGTAAGTGGGGTAAGGGATTTGATGCAAGATGTCTACTAGAAGAAGAACTAGTTGAAGTAGGAGTGCCAATTGAAGTAGTAAATGTAATCTGGGAATGGAGGTCTCGACGTGGTTACACTACTATCCCGCAAGTATATGCTGCATTCGAGCTTCTACTTTCCCCAAGTTATTTTTAGCAACTTGCGAACCTTCCTTGATGTTGGAGGTTCGAGCTTCCTCAGGCACCTGTAAGGAAAGTTTCTTGATTTTAGAAATAATCTTTTTAGAGATTCGGGATAAAGAGATATCCCAACCTTCTTTCATTTTAAGAGGATCACATGTATCCCCAAGGATTACCCTAACAGAACTGGATGGTTGTTATACTGGATATTCCTTAGGGATAATTATAGTGTCTAACTTGTAGTTATGTTCAATCTAGTCCTTAAATGTAAAGCAATCCTCCAAAATATAGCCTAGCATGCAGTGATAGTGGAAAAAATTAGGATCATTGCTTCTGCCCACTTCCTCTGACTTCCGAGGCTCGGGTAGCTAAAATTAAATTTCTTTAAGTGGTTCTTAAAGATTTTCTTGACTACCTCCATCTTAAATAGATAAGTTTCATTTAATTTATCCAAAAGAGTTGGTGGATGATACTAGGGGTATGTGTACCCAGAGTATTGAGGAGGCTACCAAGGTGGAGGCTACTATGGCATCTAATAGGATGACCGAGGTGGTGGTAAAGGAGACATAAGTGAAGGTTATGGAGTTCGAGGTCTCTCATGCTGATCTCTGGCTAGTTGCTTCCCCTTGTCCACTATTACTACTGCCCTTGGCTTCTTTTCATAGGCTTTCTGCAGCTTTGGCTTTAATGACTAATCTTGAAAAGGCAACTATTTGGTCTCTCCTTATAAGCTAGCTGCCTTGTTGATTAGCCTCTCAAATGTCTTAATGGTGAAACCTTTAAGTATGAAGGCAACCGAGCCATGAATATTCTTTAATAGAATTTCAATAACATGCTGTCTAGATAGCTGTGGTTTGCATTTCATGCTTAAATTATGCCATCTAAGAATATAATCAATGAGGGACTCACTAGGGTGTTGTTGAGCCACAACAAGATCGCCCACAATTACCCTTTGCTGAGCTCCAGCAAACCTCTTAATAAAGAGTTACTCCAACTCAGCAAAAGTCTTCACTGAATCATTGGGGAGTTCAGCATACCAATCAAAAGCTATACCGGCTAGGCTGCTGACAAAGAGATGGAACAATAGTGCATCGCTGCCACTAGCATTGCAATAGCTGGCCCTGAAGTGCACTATGTGTTGGCAAGGGTTTCCACTGCCATCAAAGCTTTTGAAAGAAGGAGGCACAAAACTCTTAGGATATTGGGTAACATCAAATTCCTCTGGGTAGGGTCTACCCTTTAGAACTGATGAACCACCTCGGACTTACGCCATCGCTTCCCTCACTTGTTGTTCAACTATGAGTTTGATATCTTTTTCTTGTATGAAGGTACTGTCCACTACCTTCCTATACAAGCTGATACTGCGCCGTTATACCGGAGGTGAACTCTTGGGTTGATCTATGACATGCACTAACTCAAGCTGACCTGTCTCCCCAATAGTAGGATGTGCTGCTCGAGCTTGATTCTGAAGTGCCAAAACTGCCGTTAGCAAATCTTCAAGTCTCTTTCCTATCTTGTCAATCTGCTCATCCTTCTGTTTGAGTTGTTGAAGGAGGTGTTGGGTCGAATAGGCTGTATCATTCTATTCGACCGCAACACCTTCTGAACTTTGATGATACCGAAGGAGAGAACCTTTGGTATCAACCATATGTACCTCTACTGAGTCTTCTAACAAATCATATTCATTGGGATCAAAGTTAACCTTTTCCTCTTCAAGGTTAGACCAGTCATACCCTAGGATTTCCTTCTTCTCAGTAAGATACTGTGCTACGATATCATCCAAGGAGAGGTCTAACTATGTAGACATAAATGCTTGTGGCTGACCGGTGGTGGGAGCATGCTCATGAATGGAGATACATCTGACCTCCTTTTCTGCTGGAGAGCTAGCCCTGTGAGGGATAGGCTCACTAGAGGACATGTGCTCATAGCTGTCAACTGCTATGGATGGAATACTGCCCCTGGGGGGATCTATCGCCATAGGGACAATAGAACTGTCTCCTTCTCCTTCATCTACTGCTATATCCATGATCTGCTAAGGTGGTGGTGGTGATGGCATGACTACGATTCTATGAGGTCACCACTCCCTCTTCACCATAATCGAAGTAGAGGTCGGCAGAGAGCTCACCTCGCCCGGCATAGATGAAATTGGATCCCTAGTCCATAGCCGGATCACCAGTAGGGCTTTCTTTTCCCCTGATGTTTTCTTCATGGATTTAGATAGAATTATGAAAGATGGAACCTGCACTGGTGATGGAGGACATGAATAGAGCGGTGTGATGGAGACAACACTGACTCCCTCTATGTGGGGACTCTCTTCCCATGATGGGTAGTACTAGTCAATAGAATACTATCAGTGTGACCGGTGCGAGTAGCACACCGATCAGGGAAATCTATGAGGGTGAAGGCTGCTAACTTCCTAGCATACATTTACCTCTCTCTGTAAGTAACATGAACTGATACACGGGCCTCTCTGGCCCTCTCCTAATGGATATGTTCGCCTACATTGTGAGGGATAACTGATTGTCTTGATCTCACTTTTGGAGTGAACTCTCAACCTCCTCCTCTTAAATTTAAGACTCTTCTAGACACTAAGAGTTCATTAGTCATAAGACACTTCTAGTGATTAGGTGAACACTTAACCTAAGCCTAGAGACTTAGAAGGGTTAATCATAGGATTAGGTCATGCCTTAGGACTTCAGGAAATCACCTATCCTATACCCTAAACCCAATCTAGATACACTTTCTCAAATCAAACCCAGATTCAAATCTCAAACCAAACCTCAAATTCAAATCCAAATTCCAAATCCATATCCCAAATTTGACCCCAAATAATTGAAACCCAAAATCAAGTTCAAATCCCAAGACCCTTCCTAAGCCATATGAACCACATCATAAGCTTAGCCAAAACTCCCTTTAGATCAAATCAAACTCAATTGATTTCTTTATAAATTAATTGTTCCTTCATTTATATTCACAAAAATAAATAAAATCCATATCCGAATGATCAAAACTATATCCAAAATCAAATCCAAACCCAATCTAAGCCATTTGAGCCAATTCTTTAGGCTTAGCCAAATTCCATCTAAATCAAGTCAAAACCAAGGGATTTTCTCTTGAATCAATCATTCATTCAGTTGTCTACCCAAATATAAATATAACCTACAATCATCAAATCAAATTGAATCCAACCCAAGTCAAACCAAACTTAGCCTTTTTGACTTGAAAATTTCAAATGAGCCAAAAAAATCTCTTAGACTCCAATTGATTGCCAATGAATATATATATTTCAATCTAGGGCTCATATATAAGTTCAACTAAACTCGAATCAAACTAAAACCAAACCAATTGACCCACTTAGGTCCACTTGACCCAAAGTGATCTAAAGGACCCATTTTAGCCAACTTCCAATCTAACCCAAATTGGACTGAACTAAGCTGGCCAAAACCTTTCACCATGATTATTGATCACCCTAGGATGATCAATTGCAATCAAATGAGTCAAACCAAGTCAACTTAGTCATTTAACAAAGTCAACCCTTAGCCCAAATAAACCAAAAATAGCCAAAACTCATCCTACATCAAATTGATTGAAACCAATGATTTGAATCAACCCAAAGTCAATATTTAAATATGACTTGACTACCAATTGTGCCAAACCAATCCCAATTGTCCATTCGATCCGAGTTGACCCAAATTATCCCAAAGGATCAAATTAAGTCAAATCATGATCTAACCAAAATTAATTATAGCCAATGGCTCAAGTTCATTCGAAATTGATTATTGAACTTGACCAAAGCCATAATTGAGCCTAATTTGACCAATTGTTAAACTTGACCCAACCTAGCCGAAATTGACCTAAAGGATCAAATTAGCCAAAATTTAAATTAAATCCAAATTGATTCGAACCAAAGACCACATTCATCTTCAATTAGTCAATTGAACTTTGGCCAATTTTGGTCAAATTAGTTAACTTTACCCATTTGACCCATTTGATTTCAAATGAGCCAAAATCAATCCTAAGATAAATTAAATCAAATTAATCATACCAAACCTCTTAAAATTATTATTTGAACCTAACCTAAGCCTTGGTTTGACTTAGTTTGACCAATTGGTCAACCTAACCCGATATGACCCAATGTGACCCATATGACCCAAATTGAGCCAAATCCTTGAAATGATGACCCATTGGGAGGATCAAACATCCAAACCCATTTGAGATTAGAAATCAAACCTATTAAATCCTCAAGAGTCCTCCCTCACATAGGATTCCACCCAACTTCATTTAATTCTCCCCATCACATGCATTCAACTCTCCCCAACATGGAATTCAATGGAGCTGATCATATGGAAGTAAGAGAGGAGTTTGGAGAAAAAAATCCAAAGTCCTCAATCAATCCATCATTCATCCCAACCACCCCAAGCAAAATGATAACACTTTGGAGCCAAAAAATTTAAGAAAAGGTGAATTTTTAGCCACTATTAAAGGAGGAGGAAATGAGGCTTCATTCCTCTTCCTACTACCACTATTCAGCCCCCAAGAGTTCCCTAAAGCAACCAACCACCACTTCCCCACCTCTCTTGAGCCAAAAACATCAAAATCAGGTGGATTTCGGTGAGAAAATGATAAACTCCAGAAAATACATCATTCTAACATGAAGGTGAAGATCCATGCTCATTCTAAGGCCTCTTTCCCCACTCAACAGCGTGCTCGGGTCATCACCATAGCCAAAAATCATCCCCGGTGAGGTAACATTCAAAACCCATAGTCGGCCTTAGGATCCTTCATTTGTGATGATTGTTTGTGTGATTTTAGAAATTTATCCTAGATAATCCTGCATTTTATATTTTACATCATCCCAGTTAGAAAATAGAAGTTCTACAGGTGAATTGATGTGAAAATGAGTCCATTTGGACAAGTTTCCACTTAGAATTTCTCATTTTTCTCCCTAATCTCTTTGTTTTACTATTCACATCGGACAAGAATGCCATTCATGTGGTTGAGGATTGAGACATTTTGATCACACGATCAGACTTTAATCCTGATGATTCTGGACCATCATCCCATGGTTTGGTAAATTGGATGGCTCGAGTGATGCGATTGCCTGGATCGCATGATCTAATCTGGACCATCCGATTGATGGAGGCCGGATCAAATTGTGCGTTATGATGACGCAACATGATCGGCCGCGGGCGATGTGTGACGCGTATCACGCATCTAATTGTGTGGTGCCATGTGGAAGATATCCATGTCACGCATAGGTCGACTATGCTAAATAGGAATATGAGATTTCCTGATTTTAAAAATTACTTAAATCATGTGAAACTTCAAAAATTTATAGAAAATAAAATATCTAACCAAAAATTTCAAGTAAGTGCTCATTGGATTCATCTTTTTGAGGGAAATTCAACTAACCCAAAATCCCCAAAATTTAGTGAATGGTTTGAGCTAAATTTAGGTTTTAGTAAAACTAAAGTTTCATTAATTACTCTAAAAATTTAAGTCGGATTGAGTTGAAATTTTCAGGGATTGAAATCTAAGTTAAAGCACACCTATGATAAAAAGCTCAAGTAAAAAAGACTTGTAGATTGGGAGAAATTAAATTTTGAAATTTGGATTGTCTATTTTAATAAAATAAATCAAATAAAAAATCCAAAAAATTACAAAAATCTTCAAAATGGCTTAAATAATTTCAGTTAACAGTTAAGATCCTAAAATAATAATAATAATAATAATAATAAGAATAATAATAATAATAATAATAATAATAATAATAATAATAATGATAATATGTGTACTTCGTTCAGTTACGTATTGCTATAATAATATGTCATAATTAATGATAATCTTAATAATCTTTATAGCTTATATGTAATAATAATAATAATAATAATAATAATAATATGTAATGATCTTTTGAAGCTTAATGAACCTACAATAATTATTTAGGGTTAAAATTTAACAAATTAAAGAATTAATTAAAATGAAATTCAAAATAATCTAAATAATTAATTAAAATCAAAAATGAAATAACAGTTAAGCAATCATTAATCAAACCTCAAATCAGAAAAATTTCATATAATGCTCAGAGAAAATTAAATTAAATATGATTAAACTTATTTAAATTAATAAAACTCAATTAAATGATTAAATCTTAAATCAAACTTAAAATTAAACAAATCTAAAAATCTTTAACATGGGTCGAACTAGTATAACTAAACCTACACTAAGCATGGAATCTTAATCATAGGAAATTCCTTAATGAATATAAATAAACTAAAATTAATTAATCATTAAGTAAACTAAAAAGTTAGATTAATTATAAATCCAATACATCATAATCGCTTATTATTGATCAAACCAAACTAAACAAAATAAAGTTAAAGTACACTTAATTAACATATGATTAAATCAAATCCATTTGGAATAAGATAATTAATTATCCATGAATACATAAACCTAACAACTAAATCAAACATGAATGAAATCTAATGAACATAATAAATGAAGAATATCAAACCTAACTATGATTATGAATAATCAAGTTTAATTAAAATAAAAATAAATAATTAAATCACTTAATCTAATTATTGACCTCATTTTTAGGATGAGCTCTCAACCCCACCATCTTAAACATAGGGCTTCTCTTAGACTTTAGGAGTTCCTTAGTCTTAAGACACATCTAGTGATTAGGTAGACACTCAACCTATCCCTAGAGACTTAGAAGAGTTATCTATATAAATAGGTCATGCCTTAGGGGTGCTTGGAAAATTCCCCTACCATATAGCTTGAACCACATTCCTCACTTCCTTCCTTCAAGTCAAACTCCAAATCAAATCAACATCAAACTTAAATCAATTCCTGCCTAATTGATTTTCTTCAAACTTAAATCAATACAAAATGATTAAAGACCATGATTGAAACCCCATGATTGAAAGCCTTGATTGAAATTCCAAGTTCAATAAGTCCTTTGATTCCCTTCTTATGGACTTAGCCTAAATCAAATCAAATCAATTCAAACTAATGGAATTTTCTCACAACTCATTTATATTCTCATTTATATTCACATATATAAATGAAATATAAATTCAAATCAATCAAACTAAACCCAAAAATCAAATCCAAAATCTGAGGTCAAACTCCAAATCTTTCCTAAGTCACTTTGATTTCCCTCTTATGGACTAAGCCAAAATCAATTCAAATTCATGAAATTTTATCATAATTCATTTATATTCTCATTTCTATTCACATATATAAATGAAATATAAATTCAAACAACCAAAACCAACTCCAAAAATCAAACTCAAATTCATTCAAAATCCAACCTAAGCCTTTCAAGTCAAAATCTTGAACTTAGCCTAATCAATTTCAAATCAAGCCAAACCCTTAATTTTTCTTCATGATTCAATCAATCCTTCAATCATGAATCCAAATATAAATACAAACTTCAATCAGTTAACCAAAATGCAATCAAAAATCAAACCCAAATCAAACTCATGTTCACCCTTTGAATTTGAAATTGTTAAATGAATCAAAACCCATTTGACTTCAAACCACTTGCAAATGGGTTTATATTTCAATCATAAGTCCATATGTGAGTTCAATCAAACTCAAATCAAGATTTGACCAAGCCATTTGACCTACTTAGGCTCACTTGACCTAAAGTGACCTAAAGTACCCTTATGAGCCAAATTTTAATCCTAACCAAATTGGATTGAACTAAGCCCATCTATGCCTCATCATGATCAACAATCATCATGAGATGATCATCATCATCAAATTGGGTCAAACCTAAGGGTTGACCAAATCAACACTTAGCCAAAATGAAACCTAACAAAGCCAAAATCCACCATAGGCCAAATTATTTGAAACCATTGATCAAAACTCATTCATGACAGATGTTTGAATTTGACCAAGTCAACATTTGAGCCTAGCCTAGCCAATTGGCCACTTGACCCAAGTTGACCTAAAAAGTCAAAATGTGTCAAAACTTGATCTAAGCCAAATTGATTGAAACCAATGGGTCAAGTTCATTCCAAATCACTTGTTGAACTTGACCAAAATCTCAATTGGCCAATTAAATATAACCTAGCCCAATTGACCATGAAATCAACTTGACCTAAAGGGTCAAATTGAGCCAAATTTAAATAAAAACCAAATTGATTGGAAAACAGATACTAATCCCTTTCATATGACCAACCAAACCTAAACCTACCCATGACCTAGCTCAAATAGGTCAAATGGGTCAAATTGGTCCACTTTATCCATTTGACCTAAATGAATCAAATGAATTCAAACCAAATTGAACCAAAAGCCACCAAAATATTTCAAATGGTCATATGAACGTGACCCAACCCTTGGTTTGACCCAATTTGACCCAAGTTGACCCATTTTGACCTAAATGGGTCAACATGAGCCAAAGCACATCAAACTAACTCAAAATTCAATGAAACTTGGCCAAACCTATTTTCTCATCATATCAAACATGCTTAAACTGAAATCAAGGTAAAATGACCATTTTACCACTAGGACATAGGATAAATTTTGGCCAATTCCACTTGGAATTTGGTCAAATCCTCTTCATAATCACTTAACACTCTCTTAGTGGATCAAGTGAACACTATGGAGTGTGGTGCACCCAATGGGTTGGGTTCAGCCAGCAAACCTACCACATGCCTTGAAATGGAGCACATGAAATCCTCCTTCCACTCAATTCAAGCACATGGAAAGTTCACCATTCCACTCCTCTGGCCAAACCAAACTCAAGGACACCCTAAATGGCTTAACAAACTCATGACATGTGTTCAATTGGATCAAAATGACATAATCCTTCCCAACCATCTGATTGCTCAAGGGGGAGATATACTCCCCCTAATTCAATTCAATCTTCACTCTCCCTCAATAGATTGAAGCATAGGAACTCAGAGCAAGCCCTAGCTACTCTTCCCAAGCTTCTTAGAGAGAGTTTGGACTTCCCATTTCTCGATTTCTCAAGCTAAAAATAAAGGAAGAAAATAAAAAATCCAATCTCACTCCACACTTTAAACTAGCCTAATTCCCTTTGCAAGCTCCCTCAAGGACTCCAATCTAACTTGTCCAAGCTCTTTCCCAAGCTCCAAAGGCAAGAGGGGTGCTAGTTCGATCAAGGCCGCAAGGAGATTAAGGTGGAGTCAACCTCTAGAAGCAACCACTCAATCTCAAGACCTCAAACTCTCAAAAAAGCTTCATCTCCACTAGACAAGGCTTCTCCAAGGGAATCGAGCACCGATGATCACCTCTAGCGAGGTAAACCATTTTTTCGTGCTTAATCTAGCCATAGTGTGGAGCATTGTGAAAGAAAGTTTAATCCCATGTGATTTTAGCCATTAGATGTGATCTAGGTTGCATGTTGATGGTGTGGGTTGAGTTTGGATCCAATCTGAGCTTAATCGAGCTCGGATCATGTCCTTAAAGATGGATGGATCGCCTCTCCTATAGGGAATTACAAGGATGAATATATGTCCGTTCATCTGTGCATTTTGGATTGACGACCGAGATTAAAACACTTAGCACTCATGGATTCCCCGCGATGCAATAAGCCATCTAATTGTTGATCGGACGATTGAGCTTCATATCGGCCTTGATTCTATGATGTAATAAGTTAAAGAACCAATCCCGTCATGCCACATGGAAAGTGCATGTCACGTCAGCATCCCACGTGGCGCCGATGGGATGAAACATTTAATTAGGCTTATTTAATTACTAATTAATCAAGAAAACTTCAAATATTTATATCTAAGCTTAGAAAATTCAAAAAATATGAAATAAATTACACTAGAAAGATTATTGAACATAAAATATTCTAAAATTAATTTTAATTAATTTTGAATAGTTCTTTTCTCTAAATTTTAGTTTTATTGGGAATGTTAATTTGCTAATTATCCTCTTACCATTAATTCCAAACTTGAGTGCATTAGTGGGATGACTTCTGGCTCCCCTAATTTTCTTAAGATTTATTAGTGGTTTAATTAGAGGAATTGTTTGATTAATTCCTAATTACCCCTTAATGTAATTAAGCTTAATTAAGAACATAATTAGTAGTTTAGCCCTATAATTGAGTCAATTAAGTATTGATTAAGTGAATATGAGGTTCAGGGAATAATTTTGGGATACTTTCCTAAAGATATTCCCTAAACCCCCTTTTCTTCCTTAATCCATCCTTAATTAAAGGTTAATTCACTAATTACCCTCTTAATTAATTTCATAAAATTCTAAAACTTTTTAGAACTCAATTAATCTATCTTGGGTAGATGCTTAGGTGTTTAGGAGCCTAAGTACAATTAAGGAAATTAAAATTGAACTAAGGGGCAATTATGAAAGTACTTAAGCTAAATCCCTTAGTTTAATTAATCATTAATCATAAGCCAAATGCATTAGACCCTTTTCTTACTAGGTGCATTGCTGATTTAAATTTATTGTACAATTTTATGTCATCTCATTGGATCATAATTATTTGATTAGTTATACTAAGGTGGTATAGGTAAGGGATAATTAACATGCTTAATTCATACCTTAACCTAACCAAAGCATAAAATTGATATAATCATCTAAAAATTAAATTAAAACAACAAACATATGTGAGAATGAGTTAGAAATCACAAAATTACCTCACATTTCTCAAATTAAATCAAACTCGAAACAAAATCAAACCTTCCATAAAAATAATTTGATTTGCTTTAAGCTTTCTTATTTCATAAGATTGTCTTTAGGAATTAATTAGGGTGAATGTGTTTACTTGCTTTCATCACTTGATTTCTTTCCTAGCATGCTAAATTTATATGTCATATGGATTTCATGCATTCATGCTTTTCTAAAATCAAAATTAAAATGAAATATTTCTTTATGTCAAATTGCATGTTTTGGCTAAAATAGAAATATGAGTGGCTATTATCACTATTAAATCTAAATTATTTTCAAAATAAATGAATCAATTACCAAAACTGAAAGTGTACTACTTATAGTTTATTCATAAAGCTTTCATGTGAATATAAAAATGTATTTTATGTTTGCTTCCTTTCTTTCCTCTTAACATGGACTTGGATAAGATTTGCAAAGTGTACAGTTCTTTTAAAAGAACATAACACTTGCATAAATCTACTCTTATCCCCTTCCATGTTATAAATTAAGAAGGATCTTTACATTTACACATATAAATTGCATAAACAAATCCAAAAGTACAAATACAAACTTTTTGCATCCTTTCTTTTCCATTCATTTCTTTTGTACATATGCTTGTATTTAAGGAAAGTGGATATTAGTTTGGACAACTCTAGGGTTGCGAGGCTTTAAGTAGCCCTAAGCAAGTCTTGTACCTTACACCCCTAGTGCTAGCAATGATGATGTACTCTCTTATGCCTTTCATACATTCATGTGTGCATGTGAAAATTGGATAAGAAACTCCTTTTCTACTTAATGAAAATCATACATCAAAAGCATTCAAATTTTCGTAAGTAACTCACTTAACATTCATCATAAAGTGTGCTAAACATTCCCATTTTGTGTGTATAAATATGCTTAGGATTCATTCATATGCATGTTATATATGTTGGGCAAAAAATGCAGTGATGTGTGTTTTATGAATTTAATTCACTTTACTTAATCTTAAAATACCTTTCTTTTGAATAAGTTTGTTTAGAGTTCATCTAAACTTAGGATTAATTAAAACATATAATAAGACATTCACTAAACAAAACTAAAACATGAGTCCACTTTAGAAATTACTTAAGGTAGGGAAGGAAAGAGAAGTTTTCTTTCCTTTCTCTCTCTTTACAACTTAGTAATTAATTGTAGGATTCACTTGGACCTAATCAAAATGCAAAATAAAATCAACCCAAAATAACTAAACAACTTAAATGAAACCCTCCTCAAAGTTGAACACTCTTCACACGTAGAAAATTCTAACTTAAATCCATAGCTAAGCATACCACACAAACCTCTAAAGCACACACATTAGATTAAGTCACCACTTTTAGCTTTAGGTTAGGGCGGTGCATGGTTTGATATTTACTTTTATTTTGTGATGTAATATTTTAGACTGGATGTTAGGGTGTATGTGCATAGACTGAATGGTAGGGAAATCTTAGTCTAAGCAACATCTTCTGTAAGGGATTATGCTTAAGGGGCGCTGTAATAAATAAAAATATAAATACCCTTTTTGTGCGGGTATACCCCCCTAAGCATAATCAATAGGCCAAGTGGACTTAGTCACCCGTGTGTGGGGTGTTAAGTCCAATATACATGCTTAGGATTTGTATGATTTATTTTATCTAATCTCTATTTTGCAGGTGTTAGTTAGATTTTCTTTATTTTTTCTTTTCATGTAATTTTTGTGATTAGGATTTTGGAATGATTGTTATGGGGATTAGGATGAGCATTGGTTATAATACCTTGCCTTATATACCATGTGAAGCCTTTGGAGCATCCACCTTCCAACTATCCAAAAGAAGAAACCAAAGAAGAAAGAAGAAAAGAAGAAGAAAGAAGAAAAGAAGAATGAAGAAATGAGGCTTGAAGACCCCCATAACAATGAATTCCTTGTTTAATTGTATTTAATTCATTTGTAATCCAGGTTGTATAATGGTAGAGCTCGACTACCCAATTTTTTTTCAGGTTTGTGCGGTGGCCTCTTATTTTTTTGCGTTAGCTTTATAAATTGATTGATGATTTTCTTAGCTTGTGCATTAAGATGACATCCTTTTTCTAGTTTCTTCCTTTCTTGATGTATGTCCTAGATGACGATTAGACTCTTAGGGAAAAATAAATCTTTTACCAAATTAATCAACTAAAAACAAAAATAAATAACTCATAACCTCACTTAAAGCCTAAGTTAAAAATCAAGATAAAAGAATTAGCAACCCCTTAGCTGGATGAGTATTTCTTTTATAACATCATGCATAAATGCATCTTGTTTCACTCTTGATTGGAGGGCTTTCACCTTTACCAGAGAAACTTGGCTTGACCTTTGAGAGCCATGGTGGAAACACACCTCCTCCCTTCTCGCTGATTTTGGCCAATAATCTTACTTCTTATAGATTAAGCATATGAATCCTATAAGCCTAAGTCAAAATGATTGTCCAAAAATGAAAACAAAATGTAATATGATTTGCATTAGATCTAGGTAATTTTTCATGCCCTTACATGATCTAATCTCTTAGGGAGTGAGTTTAAGGACTTAGTCTCTTTCTAAACAAATAATAACCTAGCTATCTTACATAAAGCATAAGACTTGCCTACATGAATTTAAAATTGTAGGAGGAGTTAGTTGGTGGCCAACCCCAGGCGATTGTAAGTCTAAGCAGTTAGGTGGTTTGTTCTCTTTTGTGAAGACAAACCAAATACCCATTTTCACCTTCAATTTAGGTTATGCTTTTGGCCCTTGCCAAAGCTCCCTAGATTTAGGTTCTGAGGTGGCTTCTCCCTTCTATAGGCCATAAGTGTAAATCCTCACCTCCTAGGTATTTCCACAATCTTGTGTTGTGGAATCATAAGCCCTAAATTTCTAATGAAAAATTCAACTCAAATAAATTAAATCAATTTCAAAAATGTAAGGCCCAACCATAGGATAGTTTGAGATGCTCATTAGGTTTCCTAGTATCATGAGCATCTCCTACTTATCTTCATTTGGTTTTGATAATAACTCCCTCTCTTTGATCAATCCCATTTGATCTTCCAAAATAAACTAATCGATTGATAGTCCTATCCTATTGAAATCTTTAGAGACAATGATCATTTACCTTAATCGAGAGTATTCCTAAGGAATCCCCTTCCTTAGGATATAATTAACTATAGGAGCTTGCCCCTATAGGGAACTTAACAAACCCGATTTAAAATAAACTCTACTTTGTTTTTCCATGTAAAGTAGGAGAAGAATGTCTGGTACATATGCAGACCCATTATCCTTAGGAGTCCTTATTCGGGTGATTAGGTCCATTGTAGGGTGGTGACTTCTATCTCTCGAGATAGTACACCTCTCCTCAATGTTGTACCCGATCACCTTAATAAAAACATATGTGAATCTACGTGGTGTTCAAATGCATAAAAAAAGGAGAAAGTATATTTCTATCTTCATTTTATCCCGCATAGAGTGAAGATGGAAGTATACCCTTTTTCATTTTAGAAGAAATTGAATAAAATATTTCACCACACTAATCAAATGATAATAATAATGATAACCCTTTAATCAATACAATTTAGGTAAATGCTTAATTAAAACTATCAAATCAAATAAGTCATATATGGGTAATTAAGTCATTAATCTCTAATTAAATAAATCTTTAATTAATCTAATGATTTAAAATTTTAATTACCCTTAATCAGACTTAATTAATCAAACATCTAATTAATGAAAACTTAATGAATTAATCCATCATCTTAATGAACCAAATTAACTTTTTATATAAAATTCAAATCAAACACTTAATTAATCTACTAATTAATTTGATCACACATCTTAAATAAGCTAATTAAGTCAATCAAATTAATCATTTTAAACTTAAACTTAATTAAACATAAATGCAATTAAATACTAACAAAAACCTAAATTAAACCTAAATTATTAAGTCATTAATTACATCATTAATCTAAAAATATAAAATCAAATTAAAAATTAAATAAATCTTTATAATTAAAATAAATACACTTTTAATTAAAAAACTAATTACATAACCACGAATTTAAGCAAACCCATAGACTAATAAAGCTAATCAAATCAAATTAAATTAAGAAACACTCTCATCAATTTAATATGTAATCAAATCAAATCTTATTCACTATTTAAATAAGATAAACTAATTATCCAATGTATTCAAAATACAAACCAAACTTTGATAAACATGACAAATGGATGAGATTAAAATAAAAAATCATAATTACAAAGAATCAAACTCAATTAAAATAAAAATAAAATCTCAATTAATTTAATCCGATCAAACTACAAATAAATGAACCATAATCAAATCAAATAAACATAAAATTAAGTCACATAACCATAATCAAAGAAAAGAATTAAATATTAATTTAAAAAGATATAGAATTATCAAGATTTAATTAAACCAAAACATCTAATCTAAAATTAATCAATCAAAAACACATGGACTTAAACAAACTTAAACTTCATTAGATATTAAGGATATTGAATTATGAAGATTTAATCAAACCAAAACATATAATCTAAAATTAATCAATAAAAAATATGGATTTAAACAAACTTAAACTTCATTAGATATTAAGGGTATTGAATTATCAAGATTTAATTAAACCAAAACATCTAATCCAGAATCAATCAATCAAATACTTAAACAAACTCAAATTTTAAATGCTAAATCAAATCAAATAAATCAAATCAAATGAATGGCACAAATTCAAATGGGTTAATTATGATACTTAAGGATCTTAGTTAGACTCTTTAGGAGTTAGGATGTAGAATATGATGAGTTAAATGAATGGAATTCATTCTACTCTTCATTCTTGAAAACCTAAACATCATTTTAACCAAATAAAAGTGAAATAAAAATAAAAAATAAATCATTAAATCATTTAAAATAAAATCACCCAAAGGTAAAATTTAAACAAATTCAAACTCCAAATTGAAACTTAAACTAAAGAAGCCTAGTAAAGTCTTGCCACACAAGCCTTAAGCACACACATTAGAATACTAAGTCACCACTTCTAGTGCTTAATTAGGGCGTTGTATGTATGATGTTGTATTTTATTTTATAATGTAATATTTTAGACTGGATGTTAGGGTGTATGCCTTAGGAGATGGTAGGCATGATTAGCTAATCATATTTTAGGGGTTGTTCTTAGGGGAGTGGCTTGATTTTATGTGTGTGTTAAGTCTAAATTATTCATATAACTGCTTGGGTTGTATGGTGTGTTTAGCTAACTTTTATTTTGCAAGTGTAGCTAAATTTACTTTTCCTATTTTTAATGTAATTTTGCATTACAAATTAGGATTAATGTTATAGGGGATTAGGATGAGCAGTGGCCATAAGGCTTAGTCCCTAGGGTGCCCTATGATGCCTTTGGAGCAAATCAAATGTAAAAGAAAAGAAGGAAGAAATGAAGAAAAGAAGACCCCCATAGCATGTATTATTATTATAATCGAGGTTGTATAAGAGTAGAGCTCGGCTACCCATCTTTTTTTCTCTTTTTGGGGTGTACGACGGAAACCTATCGCACTAGCCTTTTATTCTTTTATGGTAGTCTATAAAATTATTTGATGTTTTGTTTAGATTGTACACTAGAATTGCATGCTTTTCTCAATTTCTTCATGTTTGATGTTTGAATGTGTGGCATGGATACGGTAGGCTCTTAGGATAAAATTAATTTTCCTACCCCAATTAACAACCCATAATTAAAATTTTAAAACAACTCATAACCTCACATAAAAGCCTATGAATTAAATAATAAAATTTTTAGCAACCCCTTAGCTGGATGATTGTATGTATAACATCATGCATGTCATATTCTTCCACTCTTGTTAAGAGGGGCTTCCATCTATGCTAGAGAATGAAGGCTTAACCTGTGAGAGCCAACACTCTTTTATCTCTTGATTTGGCCCATAATCAAGTTATCATGCATTTAGGCATACAAAATACCATAGCCTATGTCAAAATAAAGTGTCCAAAAGAATCAAATAAATTTGATAGAGTTTGCATTAGATTAAGTCATGAATTCATACCACTCATGCTCTAGTTTCTTTGGGAGTGAGTTTAAGGACTTAGACTCCTTTCTAAATAAATAATAGCCTAGCCATCTTACAAAGCATAAGACCTACCTACATAGATTTACAGCATAGGAGGAGTTAGTTGGCTACCATTCCAGGCGATTATAAGTCTAACAATCAGATGGTTTATTCTCTCTTGTGGAGGTAAACCATATACTCATTTTTTCCTTAGATTTAGGACATGCTTATGGTTTGTACCAAAGCTCCCTAGCTTAGGATCTGAGGTAGCTATTTCCTTTGGGCTACAAGCATAAATCCTCATGTTTTATGTATTTTGATAATCTTATGTTGTGGGATTATAAGTCCTAGTATTCTAGTAAAATGTTAACTCAAATAATTAACTCTCTTCAATTTCAAAAATATAAAGCCAAACCATAGAATAGATTGGAATGCTTACTAGGCTTCCTAGTATCATGAGCATTCCCTACCCATCTCCCTTTGACTTTTAATAATAAGTCTTCTCCCTGATCTATCCCATTTGATTTTCTAAAACAACCAATCCATTGATAGTCTTAACTTTGAAATCTTTGGATACCTTAATTATTTACTTTAATCGAGAGTATTCTTAAGAAATTCTCATTACTTAGGATGTAATTAACTATGGGGGCTTGCCTCCATAGGGAACTTAATGAACCCATCTTAAAATAAACCATACTTTACTTTTCCATGTAAAGTAAGGGAAAGATCTCTGGTATATTCGAAGACCCATTATGCCTTAGGAGTCCTTATTAGGTGATTAGGTCCATTATAGGGTGGTGATTTTTATCTTTTGAGATAGTACATTATTCCTTAATATCATACTTGATTACATTAATAAGTACCCCCTAAGATCTACGTGGTGTCTCACATCTTAAAAATAAATACCACAGACCGTAAATCAAACTGGGGACCAGACTCTGACAGTCCGTAAGCCCCACCAACTTGGCGTAGAACTATCTTGAGGCTAGCATACAACCTCCTCATTTCTCTAGTAGGTGCTTCATAATGAACGGGAGGTGGGGGTGATACTGTGATCCTCCTGACATCTTTCTCCCCTTCTGAACTGGAAAGAGGATGGAACTTATTTTGAGTGAACAAAGGAGAAACTACCCTGGGTGACTCCTCTACTACAATGTAAGTGACTTCTTCGATCTCCTTAGTAATGTGCACATGATGCCGCTTGATCTTGTGGCTCTTATAGCAGTGCTGAGTTCTACTAGGTGGAGAAGTATGGGAACTAGACCCTATCTCAAAGGTAGGGGAGACTATCCCTAAAGTCAGGGTTGCCTTCCCCAGAGGAAGGGAGTGGGTACTAACACACCGGGCGATGATCTCGAATGTAGGCACTAGAGCTATGGCTATAGCAGGAACCTCTATCACCTTCCTCTTCAGTGAGGGAAATTCAGAATCTAAAAGTATCTCAATATGGATGATTGGCTTCTACCCAGTCACCAAATTTCTGTGGGTGGTGAGGTTGCCCATCACAGTGATCTAGCCCCTCAATCATAGAAAAGTGTGAAAGCATCTGTTGGCCTCGTTAATCAATCTTTCTTGATATTCTCGACTTTTAAATTTGATTTATAATTTGAACCCACACTCAACAATTTGAATATGTTAAGTGGAGCTCATTGAATTTAGGAGAGAGATTTTGAATGAATTGGAGAAGAGACTTTAAGTTTAGAATCCACTTTCAACAAATTTGTGTATGTTGAAAATGGGTTCAAATATTTTGAAGAGATTTTTATGCTTCCAATGGTTCATATTTGAATTTGATTTTTATGTTTGGGGACCCTTTACTTAACAAATTTGAGTATGGTAAATAATTTTCTTTAGCAAATTTGAGTATGGTCAATTGGTTTTATTTGGGATTATTCATTTAGCAAATTTGGGTATGCTAAATGAGATGTTTGAAAATAAATTTCTTCTTTTGCATGTTTGCCCATGATGTGAATCATGTGTGAATTTAGAAATGAAATCTTTACTTAGCAAATTTATGTCTGCTAAATAAAGTCCAAATGTATTTGATTTTTATTTTAATTTTTTGAAAATGAGATCTTTACTTAGCAAATTTGTGTATGCTAAATAAAGATCCAAATGTGTTTGATTTTTGTGTTTTGATTTTGTGATATTGAGATCTTTACTTAGCAAATTTGGGTATGCTAAATAAAGACAAAAATGTGTTTAATTTTTGTGTTTGGATTTTTTGAAAATGAGATATTTACTTAGTAAATTTGGATATGCTAAATAAAGTTCAAATGTGTTTGATTTTTATGTTTAGATTCATGTTATTTTTGAAAAAGGGGCTTTCTATTTAACAAAATGTGGTATGTTAAATAGACTCCAATTTATTTTCAATTTTTTTTTTGAAAAATGAAACTCTCATTTAACAAACTTGGGTATGTCAAATGGAATTCCAATGTATTTTGATTTTTATGATTTTTATGAAGGAGATTTCCATTTAACAAATTTGGGTATGTAAAAATGGAAGTCAATCATGTTTTATTTTTCAAAGATGAATTTTTTTTTTTGTGTGATTATTGCTTTTTTTTAAAGAGGGGAATTCCAACTTAACACATGTGGAATGTGTTAAGTGGAATTTCAAATGGTGTGAGTTTGTTTGAAAATGAAACCTCCATCCAACACATTTGGATATATTGAATGAAGAGGCTTATCTTCAAATTTGCATTTTTTTGAAAAAGACAAATTCCAACTTGAACATATGTGAGATATATTGAAATGGAGTTTCAATTTTATGATATGATTTTATTTATAAATGAGACCTACATTCAATAAATTTGGGTATGTTGAATGAAGATGTTCATTTTCAAATATGTGCTTTGTGAAAGATGATTTTGATTTTATTTGGAAATGAAATCTTCATTCAATAAATTTGGGTATATTGAATGAGGATGTTCATTTTTAAATTTGTGCTATTTAAAAGATGATTTTTTATTTTAGTTTTGGAAATGAAGTCTTCAATCAATAAATTTGGGTATATTGAATGAGGATGTTCATTTTTAAATTTGTGCTTTTTGAAAGATAATTTTTTATTTTTATTTTGGAAATGAAATCTTCATTCAATAAATTTGGGTATATTGAATGAAGATGTTCATATGTGCTTATTTAAAAGATGATTTTGATTTTATTTTTGAAAAGAAACTACATATAACAATCATGAGGATTGTTAGATGGGGTTGAGTTATGTATATTTTGTGAAAATTTGTGTGCAAATATTTTATTATGCGAATTTTGGAAAAATGCTTTTGAAAAGTGGTATTTTTATGAAGGATTTATTTTTCTTATTTGTAAAATGAACCTTACCTTACCATAGAAATAGTGAGGAGATTCAACAAGATTTTTAGTCATCTTTTTTGGTTAAATTTTTGTTTTCACATATTGGGGGACCCAAGAGGGGTTTTAAGACCTACATGAAGTGAGGTCCTAAAACCTAAAGGATGTTGGTTAGCTTAGCTTAAGAAAGAAATGAGTTAAGTGCCAACAAAAAAGAAAGATAGTCTCAGACTCATATGAAATACAAATCCACTATCGACACTTGGAGACAACGATCATTTACCAAAGATGGAGAGAGGAATCATCCCCAACGAAGTAACTTGAAAAATCTATGATGTTTTATTTTCAGTTGGAATATAAAAATGTTGTTAGGACACCACATAGATTCCCAGATGTACTCATTAGGGTGATCAGGTGTGACATTGAGGAATGATGTACTATCTCGAGAGACAGAAGTCACTATTCTACAATGGTCCTAATCACCTAATAAGCACTCCTAAGGACAATGGGTCTTTGAATATTCTAGAGATCTTTCCCCTACTTTACATGGAAAAGTAAAGTAGGGTTTATTTAAATTAGGTTCGTTAAGTTTTCTATGGAGGCAAGCCCTAATAGTTAATTACATCTTAAGGATTGAGATTCCTTGAGAATACTCTCGATTAAGGTAAATGATCATTGTCTCCAAAGATTTTAAAGATATGACTATCAACAAATTAGTTATTTTTAGAAAATCAAGTGAGATTGATCAAGAGGAGAGAGTTATTATTAAAACTAAAGGGAGATGAGTAGGGGATGCTTACGATATTTGGAAATATAGTGAGCATCCCAAACTATCATATGGTTGGGCATTATATTTTTGAAATTGAGCAGAATTATATGTTTGAGTTGAATTTTCATTAAAGATCTAAAGCTTACAATTCCATAACATAAGATTGTAGAAATGCCTAAGAGGTGAGGATTTATACTTGTAGCCCGCAAAAGAAAACATCAACCTCAGATCCTAAATTTAGGGAAATTTGGTGAGGGCCAAAGCAAGACCTAAATTTAAGGTGAAAATGGGAATATGGTTTACCTCCACAAGAGAGAATAAATCACCCGACTGTTGGACTTACAACCACCTGGGGTGGTTGCCAACTAACTCCTCCTATAATTTTAAATACATGTAGGCATGTCTTATGCTTTGCAAGATGGCTAAGCTATTATTTAGTTAGAAAGAAGACTAAGTCCTTAAACATACTCACAAAGAGACTCGATCATGACGGGCATGAATAATGACTTAAATCTAAAGCAAATTTTGTTAAGTTTTATTTTAATTTTTGGGCATTTTTATTTGACACGGGCTATGAGATTTCATATGCCTAATATATGAGAAATTGGTTATGGACCAAAATCAGAAAGTAGGAGGTGTGTTTCCACCATAGCTCTCAAAGGTCAAGCCATTTTCTCTAGCAAAAGTGGAAGCCCTCCATTAACAAAAGTGAGACAATATGATTTATGCATGATGTGAGACATACAACATCCAGCTAAAGGGTTGTTAATTCTTTTATTATCTTGATTTATTTCTTAGGCTTTAAGTGAGGTAATGAATTATTTAATTTAATTTTGAGTTGATTAATTTGATAAAACATTTATTTTTTCGTAAGAGTCTAATCACATCCAGGCCATTCAACAACCATCAAGCAATTAAGAAACTAGGAAAATTATGCCATCCTAATTATGCAATCATAAACAAAACATCAACCAATTTATAAAAGTAGTGAAAAAAGAATAAGAGGCCGGCAGTCGGGTACCCCCTCACAACCCAAAAAGAAATGTTGGTAGCCGTGCTCCACCCTTATACAACCCGAATTATAAATGAATAATTATAATTAAAAGTAATTCATGTTATTGGGGTCTTCATTCTTCATTCTTCATTTCTTCATTTCTTCCTTTCTTCATTTTTTCTTTCTTTTTGCTTGACTTGGGATGTAGTTTGCTCTAAGGCTTCACATGGTATATAAGGCATGGTCTGATAACCAATGTTCATCTTAATCCCCCATAATATTCATTCCAAATCTTAATTACAAAATTTACATCAAAATGGAAAAGGTAAATCTAACTAAACTTGTAAAATAAAGATTAGCTAAACATACCACAAAACTCAAGCAGTTATATGAATGATTTGGACTTAGCACCCCACACATGGGTAACCAAGTCCACCTATTCTAATTTTGGGTTATATTTATAAGTATATGCAACCTGCATAACAAAAGTATTTATATTTTTATTACAGTGACCCTTAAGCACAACCCTCTACAAAAAATATGATTAGGCTAAGATTGGACTAACATCTAAACTATGCATATATAACCTAACATCCAGTTTAAAATATTACATCATAAGCAAAAATCAGGCATAAAACCAGGCACCACCCTAACTTAAAGCTAGAAATGGTGACTTAGTCTAATGTGTGTACTATTTAAGGCTTGTGTGGCATGTCTTAGCTAGGCTTTAACGTTGAAATTTTTTAAGTATGAAAGATTCAATTTATAGGGTGGTTTCATTTCAAGTGATTTAGTTGCTTTGTCAATTTTTATTGATGATTTGATTTGGTTTGAATGAACCTACACTTAATTACTAAATATTATGAAGTGAAGAAAAGAGAAGATAACTTCTCTTTCATCCCTACCTTAAAGCATTTCTAAGGTATATTTATTAATGATTTTTCTTTAGTGGATATTTTATTGTGTGTTTTAATTATCTCTAAGTTTAGATTTACTCTAAATATCCCTAATCAATAAGAGAGGCATCTTAGAATTAGTTAGGATGGATTACTACCACATGACACGCACTCACTCATTTCTTTCCACCATGTATACCATGCATATGAATAATCCTAAGCATACCTATACATGCAATGCATATTTTAGCACACTTTGATGATGAATGCTATAAAATATGATTTGAAAATTTGGATATTCCATTGATGCATATTTTTATTATGTAGAAAAGGGGGATTTTTATACATTAACTAAATGCACATCCACATGTATGAAAGACATAAGTGAGTACGACGCCATTATTTTCTACACTAGGGGCATAAGGCACAAGGCATACTTTGGGCTACTTAAAGCCTAGCAGCCTAGGATGTCCAGACTAATATACCACTTTTCTTAAATACATATAGATGTGCAAAAAAAAGAGAGAGATAAATGGATGAAGAATCATGCAAAAGATTATGTTTTATTTGGTTGTACAATTTTCATGTGTAAATGTGAAGATCCTTCTTAAGTCATAACATAGAAATGCATAGAAATAGACTTAAACAAGTGTTGTGTCCTTTTCAAATGAACTATACACTTTGCAAATCCTATTCAAATCCATGTTAAGAGAAGAAAAGAAAATAACATAATACACATCTTATGTTATAATCACATGCAAGCTTATAAGTACTTATAAGTAGCATCACTTCATTCATAATCTTTGATTTATAGATTTTGAAAATAATTTTTGGTTAAATAGTGATAATAGCCACTCATATTCTTAACTTTAGCCAAAACATGCAATTTGATTAAAGAAAAAATTTTATTTAATTGATTTTTCAAAATAAATGAATGCATGATTTCATATGGCAAATAATATTTAGCATGCTTGGAAAGAAATAAAGGGATATAAGCATATGACTTCATCTACCCTAATTAATTCCTAAGGATAATCATACAAAATAGGATAATTTAAAATGAATCAAAACTCTTTAAGGAGATTTTTAATTTTTAATTTGATTTCACTTAAGAAATGTTAACCCATTTCCCCCATATGTGAATTAGTTTAATTTAATTTTAAAACAATTAGATTGCTTTTTTTTGTTTAAGTTAAGGTATA
The DNA here is from genome assembly GCA_021442155.1 of Cymbidium sinense. Classification (NCBI taxonomy): domain Eukaryota; kingdom Viridiplantae; phylum Streptophyta; class Magnoliopsida; order Asparagales; family Orchidaceae; genus Cymbidium; species Cymbidium sinense. Next base: position 136,284,381 of record CM038216.1, read on the forward strand.
AATGAAATCCATTAATTACCCCTTACATATACCACTTTAACGTAATTATCCAAATAATTATGAGCCAACATATGATATGCAACCACATGGAATTTAAATCAACAATGCACCTAAGAAATAAAGGGGCCTAATACAATTGGCTCATAATTATTGATTAATTAAGCTAAAGTATTTAATTAAATACTTTTATAATCATCCTACACATGTAGTTTGATTATAATTTTCTTTGAAATCCTCTTAAGTTATTGAACACCTAAGAATACACCCAAGAATTAAGTGATTAAGTTCTGGAAGGATTTAGTTTTGAGTTTGGTTAATTAAACTAATTATTGAAGTGATTAAGTCATTAATTAATTTGAAAATTAATAAAGTGTTTAACCAAATGGAATAAACTTGGGGGAAAAGATTGGTAAAGAAATCTTAATCTCATTCCCTAAGTCCATTCACTATTTCATGATTATTAGCAAGCTTAATTAATGAATTTATCATTGTTTAATAGTTTAATTAATCATTTAATTAATTAAGGAAGTGATTAGGGATGAAACAAGTAATTCCCCTAATTAATCCAATAATAAATTCCAAGAAAATCATGGGAGGCAGAGGTCATCCCACTAATCAACCTTATGAAGTTTGGAATAATTGCTAAAGTAAGTATAAAGTAATTAGCCTAATTAAATTTCCAATAAATTCCAAATTGAGTTAAAATCACTTTTCAAAATTAATTAATTTTAATTTTCTTTAATTCTCCTCTAAATCATCTTTGAAATGAGCCTGAGTTTGTATTTTTTTTTGAATTTTTCTATAATTAGTTATGATTTTAGGAAGTTTTAATATTAAAATCACATTAATTAGGCCTAATCAACCCCCTAATCCTGTCGGGTCATGTGGCAGCTGACGCGGCGCACTTTCCACCTGATGTGATGGGATAGGTTATTTAAGTTATCACATCCGTCTGCTAAGTCAGCCAATGGCGGACACGCTTTCTCTACGGGGTTAATCCCATGGTTTAGACTTAAATCAGTTGGGATCTAGTATTATCTAATCATAGTCGTCCATTCCAATCACGTGACGATGTGATCATTTTCCTTCTGGCGATGAGAGACTATCATTCGCCTCTTCTCAATTCGAGCTCACCCGAATTCATTAGTCAAAATGACTGCACACCTTCAGAAGGAGGTGGGATGCACATCCAATAGTCAAGATCTCAAGGGATGACACTTTCTTTCAAAAAGGACCAAGCAAAATTTCTTATGGCTATGATTTTGAGCAAATACCTTACCGAAGGCTATCACTAGCACTTTCAACAGAGGAGGTAGCTTCGTCTAGTAGAGATGAAGCCTTGTTGAAGGTATTAGGTCTTGATTTGAAGTGGATGGTTCGGTTGACCAAGGTCCCCTTCAATGACAATTGGGCTTGATCAAAGTAGTGCTTCTCATGGCTTGGAGGCTTGCGAAATGACTTTGTTGAGCTCAACGAGGTCCACTGATGGTGCTTGCAAGGTTAATTTGGTTTTGATGGAGAATTGGATGAGTTTAGCTCAGGATTGATTTCCCCTATTTTGGCTTTGAGTGAAACCGAGAATGGGAAATCAATGGAGCTTGGGAATGGCTTGGAAAAGCTTGGGGAGGCATCAATTGAATTTCCTTAGCTTTGTGGAAATGAGTGCTTATGGTTTGAGTGGGAATGAGGGGGAGTATATCTCCCCCTCCTTAGATAGGATGGCGAAGAGTAGTTTTACCATTTTTGATCAATGACAAGGATTGGGTTGCCAAACATCCCATGTGAGTTATTTTCGGTAGTGGAGGGAAGGAAAGTGAATGCCCATGTGCTAGGTGAGTACATTGGGCGATCCAAGTGCTCAATTTCTATTGGAGGGGTCAGTTTTCCTTGGCTTGAGTCATGGCCGACCCAAGCTCATTGGGTCATGTTCACCACCCTCCTTGGTGTCCATGTGGACCACTAGGAGGATGTCAAGTAGCCTTGAGAAAGAAATGACCAAATTCTAAGTGAATTTGGTCATAGGATACCTTTTGACCTAAGGGAAAAGTAGTCATTTAGCAATGATTTTGATGTGGGCAGATTTTAAATGATTTAAAAATGGGTTGGGCCAAATTTCAAGTGATTTGGAGTTCATTTGGTTTGAATTGGTTTAATTTGACCCATTTAGGTCAAGTTGGGTCAATTTGGGTTAGGTTGACCAATTGGTCAAATTTGGTGAAACCATGGATTAAGTCAAGCTCAAATGATCATTTGGAGCCTATTGGGTATCATTGGTTTGGCTCAATTTGGTTTAGATTAAGATTTGGTTTATTTAGGTTCATTTGGGTTAAATGGGTCAAATTGACCAATTTGACCCATTTGACCCAATTAGGTTAGGTCATGGGTTGGTTTAGGCTTGGTTGATCATTTGAAATGTATTTCAAGCTTTGGTTTAAATCAATTTTTATTTGGTTTGATTTCAAGTTGACTTAACATTTTAGGTTAAGTTGGGTTCATGGTCAATTGGGCTAGGTTGGGTTTGGTTGGTCAATTGAAGCTTTGTTCAAGCTCAACAAGTGATTTGGAATGGATTTGATCTATTGGTTGCAATCAATTTGGCTTAGATCAAGTTTTGACCTATTTTGATTTTTTAGGTCAATTTGGGTCAACTTGGGGTCAAGTTGCCAATTAGGCTTGATTTGGCTCAATTGTTGTGAAAAATTTCATATGGGAGTCACCTTTCAAAATCTGTTGGAAGAAAGAGAAAGATAAGTCTATAGAAGTTCATCTTTTTGGGATGCCACACAGATCTGCAGATGTACTTATTAGGGTGATCGAGTACGAAATTAAGGAGAGGTGTACTATCTAGAAAGATAGAAGTCACCACCCTACAAGGGACCGAATCACCAAAATAAGGACTCCTAAGGACGTTGGGTCTTCGAAGTGTACTAGAGATTCTTCCCCTACTTTACATGAAAAAGTAAAGCAGGTCTTACTTTAAATCAGGTTCGTTAAGTTCCCTACAGGGGCAAGCCCCTATAGTTAATTGCATCCTAACAAATACGGATTCCTTAAAAAAACTCTCGATTAAGATAAATGATCATTGTCTCTAAAAATTTCAATAGGAAAGGACTATTAATCGATTAGTTTATTTTTGAAGATCAAAAGGGATTGATAAAAGAGAGATTTATTGTCGAAGCCAAATGGGAATAAGTAGAAGATGTTCACGATGCTAGGAAACCTAGTGAGCATCTCAAACTCTCCCATGATTGGGCTTTATATTTTTGAAATTGATTTAATTTATTTGAGTTGGATTTTTTATTAGAAGGCTGGTACTTATAATTCCATAATACAAGGTTATGGAAATGCCTAAGAGGTGAGGAATTATGTTTATGACCCACAAAAGGGAGAAGCAACCTCAGAACCTAAATCTAGGGAGCTTTGGTGAGGGCCAAAAGTACAACCTAAATCTAAGGTGAGAAATAGGTATTTGGTTTGCCTCCACAAGAGAGGACAAACCACTCAACAGTTTGGACTTACAACCAGCTGGAGATGGCCGCCAACTAACTCCTCTTATGATTTTAAACACATATAGGTAAGTCATATGCTTAATGCAAGATAGCTAGGCTATTATTATTTTGAAAGAGACTAAGTCCTTAAACTCACTCCCTAAAGAGACTAGATCATGTAAAGGGCATGCTTCAAATGACCTAAATCTAATGCATTTCAAATTTCATTTTATTTTCATTTTAGACAACTATTTTGACTCAGGCTAATAGGATTCATATGCATAATGCATGAGAAATAAAGTTATTGGCCGAAATCAGTGAGAAGGGAGGAGGTGTGATTCCACCATGGCTCTCACAGGTCAAGCCAAGTTTCTCTAGCAAAGGTGGAAGCCCTCCAATCAAGAGTGAAATAAGATGCTATTGTGCATGATATTGCCAAAGAAATGCTCATCCAGTTAAGGGGTTGCTAATTCTTTTATCTTGATTTTAAACCTAACCTTTTAGTGAGGTTATGAGTTCTTTAATTTTTAGTTTGAGTTATTAAGTCGGGTAAAAGATATATTTTTTTAAGAGCCTAATCCACATCTAGGCCATACATTAAGCAAGCAAGAAACTAGGAAAAGCATGCAACTTAATGTGAAAGCTAAACAAATCATCAATCAATTTATAAAGCTAATCGTAAAAAGAATAAAAGGTCATTGTGGTCGGGCACCACTTCACAAATCTGAAAAGACAAATTGGGTAGCCTAGCTCTACCCTTATATAACCTGGATTATAAAAGAATTGCATTACAATTAAGCAAGGAACTCATTGTTATGGGGGTCTTCAAGCTTTCTTTCTTCTTTTCTTCTTGCTTCTTCTTTTCTTCTTTCTTCTTTAGTTCTTTTTTTGGATGGTTGGAATGTAGATGCTCCAAGGCTTCACATGGTGCATAAGATAGGATCTTATGACCAATGCTCTTCCTAATCCCCATAATAATCATTCCAAAATCCTAATTATAAAAATTTACATAAAAAGGAAACGAATAGAAATCTAACTAACACCTGCAAAATAGATATTAGCTAAAATAATCCACACAAATCCCAAGCATGTATATTAGACTTATCACCCCACACATGGGTGACTAAGTCCACCTGACCTATGGATTATGCTTAGGGGTATAAGCACCTGCAAACAAAAGCACTTTTATATTTTTATTTATGATTGCGCCCCTTAAGCGTAATCCCCTGCAGAAAAGAATAGTTAGACTAAGAGATTCCTACCATTCATTCTATGAGCATACACCCTAACATTCAGTCCAAAATATATATCACAAAATAAAACAAAATATTAAACCATGCACTGACCTAACCTAAAGGTAGAAGTGGTGACTTAGGCTAATGTGTGTGCTTTGAAGGTTTATATGGTATGCTTAGCTATGGATTTAGGTTCAAATTTTCTAAGTGTGAAAACATGTTCAACTTAGAGAAGGATTTCATTTAAGTTGTTTAATTATTTTGGGTTGATTTTATTTCATGTTTTAATTTGGTTCAAGTGAATCCTATAATTATTTACTTAGTTATGAAGAGAAGAAAAGAGAAGAGAACTTCTCTTTCTTTCCCTAATCAAAGTAATTTCTAAAGTAGATTCACTTTTTTAGTTTTGTTTAAATCTTTTAATTAATCTTAAGTTTAGATAAACTCTAAACAAACCTATTCAAAAAGAAAGACATTTTAAGATTAAATAAAATGAATCAAAATTCTCGTAATACACATTACTTCATTTCTTTCCCAACATATATAACATGCATATGAATGAATCCTAAGCATATCTATACACATAAATGAGAATATTTAACACACTTTATGATGCATGCTAAGTAATCCATTTAGGGAAATTTGGAAGTTGAATATGCATGATTTTTCTTAAGTAGAAAAGGGTTTCTTTATCCAATTTTTCACATACACACATGAAAGTAAGAAAGATATAAGTGAGTACAGTGCCATTGTTAACCAGAGGTATAAGGTATAAAATCTACGTTGGGCTATTTAAAGCCTCATAATCTCGGGGTTGTCCAGACTAATATACCGCTTTCCTTAAATTACAAACATGTATATAAAAGAAATGAAATGGAAAAGAAGAATGCAAAAGTTGTATTAATGGATTCATTTTATTTATGCAACTTATGTATACAAGTATAGGTAAACCTTCTTAAGTGGTAGCATAGAGATGAATAGGATATGAAATTAGGTGAGTATTAGGTCATTTTCAAATGAACCATATATCTCACCAAATTCTTATTCAAAGCTATACCAACATAAGAGAGAAAGGAAACCTATGCTAAGCATACCTTTATAATCTTTCACATGCAAGCTTATAATTAAAGTATAAGTAGCATACTTTTAGATTTTATATTTGATTTATATGTTTTGAAAATAATTTGAGTTTAATAGTGATAATAGCCACTCATATTTTCACTTTAGCCAACACATGCAAATTTGACATAAAGTAAACAATTTCATTTTTAAATTTGAATTTGAAAAATATGAATGCATAAAACCACATGACATGCAAATTTAACATGTTGGGAAAAGATTCAAAGTAATGAAAGCATGTAAACAAACTCACTTTAATTAAATCCTAAAAACATTCTTATGGAATAAGAAAGTTTAAAATAAATCAAAGTGTATTCAATGTGATTTTTGTTTAGTTTGAAGTTTGATTTAATTTTAAAAGGGTGAGATGAGTTTGTTGTTCCTAATCCATTCTCACATGTGTTTGAATATTTTTTTTTTAGTTTTTAGATGATCAGATTCAATTTTATGTATTAATTAGGTTAGGGTATGCATTAAGTAACTTAATTAACCCTTACCTACACCACCTTAGAATAATTAACCAAATAGTTATGAGCCAATGAGATGACATAAAAACTCACAAGGAATTTAAATTTGCAATACGCCTAATAAGAAAAAGGCTTAATGCAATTTAGCTCACAATCAATAGTTAATTAAGCTAAGGGGTTTAGCTTAAGTAATTTCAAAACACCCTTTCCTACATATGAATTGGGTTTTGATTTTCTTAATTGAACTTAGGTTATTAAACACCTAAGCATCTACCCAAAGTAGATTAATTAAGTTCTAGAAGTTTTTAGAATTTTTAGAAATTAATTAAGAGGATAATTAATGAATTAACCCTTAATTAAGAGAGGATTAAGGAGAGAAGAGGGGGATTTAGGGAATAGCCTATGGGAGATACTAAAAATTATTCCATAAACCTCCTATCTACTAGATCTGACCTTAATCAATCCTAATCATAGATTAAAACTACTAGTCACACCTTAATTATCTTAAATTATATAAGGACAATAATTAAGAAATCCATATGCAATTCTTCTAATCAGGCCCTCAATAAATCCCAAGAAAATTAGGGGAGGCAGAAGTCATCCCCTAAAACATACCCAAGAAGTTTGGGATCAATCAAAGGCTTAATTAAAAGGTAATTAGCAAAATGAAGTTTCTAATAAAACCCAAAATTAGAGAAAATTATAGTTCAAAACCCATTAAAATTAATTTTAAAATATTCTAGATTAAATTATCTTTCCATAAGATTTTATTTCATATTTCTCTAAATTTTATTGAGGAAGATATGAATTTTAGAATATCTTTAGATTAATTAGAATTAATTAAAATATTCTAACTAATCCTCCTGCTCACGGTGCGATGTGTGGCAACGGCAGTCAGCGTGCTTTACATGCATCGCGCAGTGAGCTGCTCACTTAAGTTGTCAAATCCAAAAGGTGACTGACGACGGACGCACTTTGATCTAGGCTGTTCGATCAAAGATCGAACAATAGAGATCTCCCCATAGTTTTAAAATGGATAAAGAATTTTTTAAATGTGTGTTTAATCTCTGTCGTCCATTCAAAACATGCGGATGGACGGCCGAAGATCTATCCCTACCAATCTTTACAAAAAATGGAGACCGTCCACCTTTGCAGCCATGATCCGAGCTCAATTGAGCTCGAATTGAATTGGAAATCAACCCACACCATCTAAGCATGGGTAAAAACACATCTAATGGTCAAAAATCCATGGAATTAAAATTTGTTTCACAAAGCTCCACACCACATTGAATTTAATGATCCAAAAATGGCATACCTCGCTGGAGGTGATCACCGATGCTCGACTCACTTGGAGAAGCTTCATCTGGTTAAGACGAAGCTCTTTTGAGAGTTTGAGCTCTTGAAGTTGAGTGTAGAGCTCTATGGACCAACTCCTCCTCAGCATGCTTGTGGCCTTAATCGAGCTAGGCTTCCTCTTGTCTTGGGAACTTGAAAGAGAGCTTAGGTGCACTCGACTTGCCTATCTGATGGAGTGTGCAAAGGGAACTTGGTGGAAATTGAGTATGGAGAAAGTTAGATCTTTGATTTTCCTCTCCTATTTTCTCTGTTCAAAAACTGAGGATAGGAAAATGGCTAGAGCTCTAGGAAGGTAGGGATCACTCTTTGGTGGCTCCTTACTCTCTCTAGTACTCAATCGAATGTGAGATTACCTAATTCAGATTGAATTAGGGGGAGTATATCTTCCCTTTGAAGGATCGGATGGCCGTAAGCCATTGTGCCATTTTGATCCAATTGATCATAATGGGAAGGCTGTTTGAGCTATTAGATGGTTGCACATGGTCAGTTTTAGGCAAGGAATGGATTGATAACCTCCTATATGCATTCAAATGAGTGGAAGAGGGATTTTGATTTAGCCATTTTGAACCATGGGGTCGAGTTTGGTCTTGGGGCCAATTAGGCTGACCCAAACTCATTTGGTTTGGTGCACCACTCTTCATTAGGTCCCTTCGATCTATTTCAAAAGTGTCAAGTGGATATGAAGAGGGTATGACCAAATTACCCATGGATTAAGCCAAAATTTGTTTTATAGCCTAGGGTAAAATGGTCATTTATTGATTTTTCAATTTGGATATGTTGGGTATGTAGAGAAACTAGGTTTGGCCAAGTTTCAATGGATTTGGAATCCATTTGATGAGACTTGGCTCATGTTGACCCATTTAGGTCATGGTCAAGTTGACCCATTGGTCAAATTGGGTCAAATCAAGGGTTTGGTCAAGTTCATATGACCATTTGAAATGTTTTGGTGATTTTGGTTTGATTCAATTTGGTATAGTTTTGAATATGGTTCATATGACTTCATTTAGGTCAAATGGGTCAAGTTGACCTATTTGGCCCATTTGACCTATTTGAGGTAGGTCAAGGGTAGGTTTAGGTTTGGTTAGTCATATAGAGTGGATTGGTATCTTGTTTCCAATCAATTTTGGTTAAGTTCAAATTTGGCTCAACATGGCTCCTTTAGGTCAAGTTGGGTCTAAGGTCATTTGGACTAGGTTGGGTCTAGTTGGCCAATTGAGGCTTTGGTCAAGTTCAACAAGTGATGTAGAATGAACATGGCCCATTAGTTTGAGTCAATTTGGCTTAGATCAAGTTTTGACCCATTTTGACTTTTTAAATCAAAATGGGTCAACTTGGGTCAAGTCGCCAATTGGGCTAGGTTAAGCTCAAATGTTGTCTTGATCAAGTTCAAACATAGGTCATGAGTGAACTTAGATCAATAGTTTCAATCAATTTGGCCTATGGTATAATTTGGCTATGTTAGGCTTCATTTTGGGCTATGTTGACTTGGTCAACCCTTAGGCTTGACTTGGTTTGACCCAATTTGATTGATTGATCATCCCATGATGATTGTTGATCATGATGAGAGGCATGAATGAGTTTGGTTCAATCCAATTTGGTTAAGATTAGAATTTGGCTCATAAGGGTACTTTAGGTCACTTTGAGTCCAATGAGCCTATGTGGGTCAAATGGCTTGGTCAAAGCTTGATTTTAGCTAGATTAATCTTGTATATGGACTTATGATTGAAATATAAATTCATTTACAAGTGGTTTGAAGTCAAATGAGTTTTGATCCATTTGACAATTTCATATTCCAAAGAAGAATATGAAGGGGTTTTGGCTTTGATTTTTGACTTGGGGTTTGATTGAGTGACTAAAGTTTGTATTTATATATGAACTCATGATTGTAGGTTTGATTGAATCATGAGAGAAAATCAAGGGTTTGGCTTGATTTGAAGTTGATTTGGCTAAGTTCAAGATTTTGACTTGAAAGGCTTATGTTGGATTTTGAGTAGATTTGAGTTTGATTTTTGCAATAGGTTTTGATTGTTTGAATTTATATTTTATTTATATTTGTGAAGATAAATGAGAATATAAATGGATCATGAGAAAATTTCAAGGATTTGAAGTGGTTTAATCATGATTTGGGCTAAGTCCATTAAGAAGGATTTAAAGGACTTCAGAAAATTTGGATTTTGGAGTTTGAATTTTTTTTATTTGGTTTAATTGATTTATATTTATATTTCATTTATATATGTGAATATAAATGAGAATATAAATGAATTATGAAAAAAATCTAATGAATTTGAATTGATTTGATTGAATTTTGGATAAGCCCTTAAGAAGGAAATCTTAAAAGGACTTAGGAAAATTTAGAATTGATTTTGAATTTTTAGTTTAGTTTGATTGGTTTGAATATATATTTTATTTATATATGTGAATATAAATAAGAATATAAATGAATTATGAGAAAATCTCAAACATTTGAAGTGGTTTAGATCATAATTTTAAATAAGTCCTTTAATTGAAAATTAAAGGACTTAGGAAAATTTGAACTTAGGAATTTTTGATGGATTTTGATCATGAGTTTCAATCATAAATTTCAATCATGGAATTGATTTGATTTTGGAGAAAATCAAATAGAATTGATTTGGAGTTTGACTTGAAAGAGGAAAGTGAGAAATGGTTTAAGCTAAGGGTAGGCAAATTTCCTAACACCCCTAAGGCATGACCTATTCCTATGGCTAACTCTTCTAAGTCTCTAGGGCTAGGTTGAGTGTCCACCTAATCAATAGATGTGTCTTAAGACTAAGAAACTCTTATAGTATAAGAGGAATCCTATGTCTAAGATGGAGGTGTTAAGAGCTCATCTTAAAAATGAGGTCAGTCAAGCTCAACAAGTGATCTGATCCATTGGTTGCAATCAATTTGGCTTAGATCAAGATTTGACCCATTTTAACTTTTTAGGTTACTTTGGGTCAACTTGGGTCAAGTGGGCAATTAGGCTTGGTTTGGCTCAATTGATGGCTTGGTTAAGTTCAATCATTGATTATGAGTTGGTTTAAATCAATGATTTCAATCAATTTGGCTTATAGTAAATTTTGGCTAGTTTGGGTTAAATGTTGACTTGGCTTGACCCAATTTGAGTGATTGATCATCCTAGGATGATTGTTGCTCACAATGTGAGCCTTAGATGGGCTTAATTAATTCCAATTTGGGTTGGATTAAAATTTGGCTCAAAAAGGTCCTTTAGGTCACTTTGGGTCAAGTAAACCTAAGTGGGTCAATTGGCTTGATCAAGGCTTGATTCAAGTTTGGTTGAACTCACATATCGACTTATGGTTGAAATATAAATCCAATTTGCAGTGATTTGGAGTCAAATGGGTTTTGGTTCATTTGACAATTTCAACTCAAAAGGATGAACATGGGTTTGACTTGGGTTAATTTCATTTTTGTTTGATGATTGTAGTTTATGTTTATATTTGGGGATGTGATTGAAGAAGTGATTGTTTAAAGATAAAATCTAAGGGTTTGGATTTATTTGAGAATGATTTGGCTAAGTCCAAGAAATTAGCTTAAAAGATATAAGTTGGATTTTGATTTGAGTTTGAATTTAGTTTGATTTTATTTTGGTTATTTGAATTTATATTTCATTTATATTTATGAATATAAATGAGAATATAAATGGGTTATGAGAAAATATTTTGAGTTTGGAGTGATTTTGATTTTATTTGAGCTAAGTCCATAAGATGAAATCAAAGGGCTTAGGAAAGATTTTGGGATTTGAATTCAATCATGGGTTTCAATCATTTGATTTGGAATTGATTTATGATTTGGATTTTGGAATTGATTTATGACTTAAAAAAATCAATTGAGTTAGAATTGATTTAAGATTTGGGTTATGGAAATGATTTACGATTTGAGAAAATCAATTGAGTTGGAATTGATTTAAGATTTGATTTTATGGTTTGAGAAAATCAATTGAGTTGGAATTGATTTAAGATTTAAGAAAGTCAATTGAGTTGTAATTGATTTAAGATTTGAATTTGAAGTTTGGTTTGAAAGAGGGAAATCAGGATTGAGTTCAAGCTATAGGGTAGACAAGTCCTCGTAATACCCCTAAGGCATAACCTATTCTTATGGCTAACTCCTCTAAATATTTAGGGTTAGGTTATGTGCCCACATAATCACTAGAAGTATTTTAAGATTAAGAAACTCTTAGTGTTTAGAGGATTCCTATGTCTAAGATGGAGAAGTTGAAAGCTCTCTTCAAAAGTGAGGTCAACAAAGTTTTAACATATAACATTGAATTCATCTATGTATAGAAATCTAACATGCCCCTATGTAACAGGAAAATTTTCATAGAAAAGCCTTTTTTTATCTTGAGTAAGTATATTTATTTAGGGATCTCAGCCTGAAGCACGATGTCAACCTAAACAGATATACTAAAAAATGTGTCTCCTATCTTGTAGAGGGATTTTTATTATACCTCAAGAATGTATTTGTCATGTATAATATTTTTTCAAGTATCGACCATTAATTGGCGGCATTAGTCTTTCACCCTTAAAGTTAATGAGTTGGTATGCCCCTCCTTGGTACACTGTTTCAAAGACAAAAGGGCCCTTCCAATGCAGCTCAAATTTGCCACCAAATTTTTGATTATGAATAATTGGTCTTCTCAGCACCAAAACCAATTTCCCTTTTTGGAATGTTTGAGGCCGCACTGTATGGTTAAAAGCCCTGGACATCTTTACTCGATAAACTTCTAGATTTTGATGGGCTTGCAATCTAACTTCATCAAGCGTGTCAAGTTTCTCCATTCTCTAATGAGCATTTTGATCTTCAATTAGATTGTATTGGATGGCAACTCGAAGTGAAGGAAACTCAACTTCAAGCGGAAGAACTATTTTGATTCCAAATACTAATGAATAGGGAGTGGCTTTAATCAACATCTTGTAGGTAGTTCGATATGCCCATGGTGCCTCTATTAGTTTAGTATGCCATTCTCTCTTATTTTTAGTGAGAATCTTCCTGAGAACCTTGACTAATGTCTTGTTGAAGGCCTCTACTAAACCATTTGCTCTAAGATTGTATATTAAAGAGTATTGCCAATCAATTTTGTGTTAATCGATGAATCTATAAATCTTTGTATTTTTGAAAGCTATGCTATTATTAAAAATTATTCAATGTGGAACTCCAAATCTATAAACCACAATATGTGTAAAGAAGTTAATCACTCGATTAGCAGTAACTTCTTTAAATGGGATAACTTCAGCCCACTTAGAGAAATAATCAGTTGTTGCTGGGATGAAGTGGAGACCAGCTGATGATGGTGGATCAATCGATCCAATTACATCTGTACCATAACATTTAAAAGGCCCAGCTGCTATTGTTGGGTGTAGTGGATTTGGAGGTTGGTGGATTATGTTCCCATGTACTTGACATTCATGGCACCTCTTAGCATGATTGATATAGTCTCTTATAATAGATGGCTAGTAATATCTCATCCTTTTGATCTTTATTGTCATCTTAGGACCTGACTGATGTGCACCACAGAGTCCTTCATGAACTTCAACCATCTCTTTGCTAGCTCCATCTGGACCTAGGCATCATAGCAACATTTATTCAAAAGATCTTCAATACAAAGTGTTGTTGACGAAAGAATAGCATAATATTCTTTTCTCGATTTGAGCTACCAGTGATTTATTATTTGATAATTTACCTTCTTTAAAGTAGTCGATGAAGGGTTGCCTCCAATCATATGGATCTTTCTATAATAAATGCTTCACATTACTTTTCTGAAGTAATGTCATTCTTAGCTCTTATAGGTATAACTTCTTGTTGATTTTTGGGAGGATGAATAGCACCCTGAGTCGCATCCTGTTGGGCCAAATTTGATTACCCGTCTACCTGCGAGATTGGTACTTTGCTGGTTCTAGAACTCATTGAGTAAATATACCGATCATCACATAATCACCATTCATACTTGTCATTTCCTTAGCTAATTTTGCTAAATAATCAGCTTTGCTATTCTCGGATCGAGAGACTCGAGTAAATGCAATATTTGGTATTTGCTTCATAAGCTTGAGAACTCACTTGTGATAGAAAGGTAACTCAAGCTTGTTGATTTTATAGATGCCAAATACTTGATTTATAATAAGCTGAGAATCGTCAAAAATATGCAAGTTTTGAGTGCCTATGAAAATAGCATCTTCAAGACCTGCCACTAATGCTTCATACTCGACTTTATTATTAGTAATTAGCTCGGTCAACCCATATGATCATCTCATTATCTCTCCTTCTGGTGTTATGAAGATGATGCTGATTCCAGCTCTTGCCCTTGGAAAATTTAGAGGTTGGACTTGTTTGATCGATGAGGCTCCATCAAAGTACATTTTCCAAATTTGTGATTTTTCTCTTTCATGAATGACCATAATTTGCTCATTGGGCAAATCATCATTAAGAGAAGAGTCCACGGAGATGGGATGTGCAGCAAGAAAATCTGTTAAGACTTTTCCCTTCATTGCTTTTTATGGAATGTATGTGATATCAAATTGTAAAAGCAATACTGCCCATCTTGCCAAGTGACCTATCAATGCTAGTCTTGTCCTCAAGTACTTCAACTGATTGATCTTTTAGATGAGGGTAATCTTGTGAGATAACATATAATGATGGAGCTTTTAAACTGCAAAGATCAATGCCAAATAATGCTTCTCTATTGGAGAATATCTCATTTCTGCTCCTATCAACCTCCAACTGATATAATAAAGAGCATTCTATTTGCTTTCTTTATTGTGTTGTGCCAATAATTCTCTAAGGGACTCTTCTAATGTAGCTGTGTATAGAATGAGGGGCTTCCCAGGAGTAGGCGCTGCGAGGATTTATGAATTTAATATGTAGCTTTAATACTATTGAAGGCTTCTTGGCACTCCTTGTCCCATTTGAATGAAGCATCCTTCTTCATTAACTTTGTAAATGGTAGACAGTGTCCTGATAGGTTTGATATAAATCGACAGATGAATGCGAGTTGTCCTTGTAATGAATGAAGTTGACACAAACTCTTCGATAGAGGCATCTCCATAATTCCCTTAATTTTAGCAGGATCAATTTCAATTCCTTTATGATGTACAATATACATAACAAATTTTTTGGAGGATATCCTGAATGCTCATTTTAGAGGATTCATCTTGAGATTATATTTTTTGATTCTCTCTAATACAATTCTCAAGTCTTCAAAGTAGTTTTCATGATTTAAGCTCTTCACCATCAAATCATCAACATAACATTCCACCTTTTGGTGAATTAACTCATCAAAAATATGCGTCATACCTCTTTGGTATGTAGCTCCAATATTTTTCAATCCGAAGGGCATGACTTGTAGCAATAGATGCCAATAGGTATTCTGAATGATGTATGTCTTTCATCTTCAGGTGTCATCTTGATTTGATTATATCCTGATGATCCATCCATGAATGAGAATATATCATAGTTGGAAGTATTGTCCACTAGTAGTTCTGATATTGGAAGCAGAAAATCGTCTTTTGGACATTCCTTATTTAGGTCTCGGAAGTCAATATAGACACGAATTTAACCATTCTTTTTTCTAATTGGGATAATGTTGGCTATCCAATCTCCACACTTCTCCTCCCGGATGAAGCCTGCTTCGATCAGCTTCTTAATTTCTACAATTACCTATTCTTTAATCTCTAATCTCATTTGCCTATGAGCTTACTCAACAGGCATCGCATCTGGTTTAATGGCCAGTTTATGAACTGCTACATCAGGGAATAAGCTTGGCATTTCAGAATATGTCCAGGCAAAGCAATCCTTGAATTCAAAAAGTAGCATTTTTAGCTATTCAACTTTCTCATCAGGTAGAAGGGCACTGACGAAAGTTGGACGGGGATCATCCTCAGCTCCCATGTTAATTTCTTTAAGTTCATCCATAGTAGCTGTTTGTCCACCATCTTTGAGTTCTTCAGGCACAGGCTTGGCTTCTACTTCTTCATCATTTATAAGAAGAATTTCATGGAGATCTTCTTCTTCGGCACTATTAGTTTCGATCTTAGCTTCTATTATATTATAATAAACTTTATTTTGATGAGATTTATGGATGAACCCAATACCTTTAATGCTAAACTTATTCTTCTTCGTGATGCTTGAGGACTTCTTTGGCTTCACATCTTGTTAAAGTTTTCAGATCTATTTTTAGTAGTTCTAATATAAATTCTAAGCTAATGCATCATTCTTCATAATTTTTATGGATAGTATATTGGTATTCTTGTTGGCACTATCTCATCAGAATTTTTATGTTGAGTAGGCTAATCAAAATTGTGAGGCTGAGACTCTTCAAATTTGTAAAATAAAGTTTCTGTTATGCCACTCCACTCAATGGTGGCACATATAATATTATCAATTCTTCAATATTATGAACCTCTATTGGAGTGAGTTCTTTGAAGTGTTGTTGAGGGATGGGTATAACTTTGACGGAGTTATTTGACACTTCCAAGTGAGCTATACTTCTTGATGTGATCATCTAAACTCTATTTTCATAAGTAGATTCAAAATCGTAGTCTGAATCATAATCACTTATGGCATACTTTATCTTTCTTGAAAGCTTATAAGTTCTTTTAAATTTGACAGAAATATCTTCTTCTTCTTGTGTGTCACTTCCTAACTAAGGAATTCATCTACTTGATTTAGATGTAGAATCAAGTGCTTTAGGGAGAGTTGGCATTGCCTTTTTTTTCTTCCTCTTTGCTTCTGCTCTTTCACCTTGTGAAATTGCTTTTTAGTTCCTGAAGTGGATGCCACCACTTCAAGAGGCTCTGTTAGCTTAGGCTCTTTATGGATGAAATATTTTGTATCTTCATAGAACTTTGCTTCATGGACGGAGAATGGTTGTAGGTTACCAAGAATTCTGAACTCTTCCCCCTCTTTTAGGTACTTCATACACTGCTGAATAGTTGATGAGACCATGCCATACTCATACAGCCATGGCTGACCCAAGAGAGCTCTAAATGATGTATTGATGTCGATTACATAAAACTTGGCTTCTGTATATAAATATCACAACTTGAGCGGGAGAATAAAAGAACCCAAGATGTTTTGCCCTTTCTCATTGAAATCATGAACCATCAATTTATCTCTCCCAAGATGTTGGATATCAAGTGATAATCCCCTTAATACTTTTAGACTCATAAGATTGATAGAAGAACCTAGATCAATCAATATTTGACTGATTGAGATGCCATCACTCTCTGCGATAACATATAGAGAACGATTGTGATCTGCTATTCTCAACATAAGGTTTTCTTCAAAAAATGTGATTACTGGGAGATCTTGAGTTTGCAATGATTCAGTCATGCATTTTTTAGCAAAGTAAGCTTCATAACATTCTGGATCTTTAAGAGCCTATATCAAAGTTTCTTGAAGATCTTTTGACATCAAGAGAGCCTCGTACACACTCAGTTATGCAGGGATCATTCTTAGATGTCATAGAATATTATAATTTATCTTTTCTCTTGATTTAGACTTTATTTTAGGAATTTTGAGAATGATATCTTCGTTAACTTCAATTTGTTTGCCATTACCTTTATTTGTATTTTCCCTCTTTGATGAAGGTGGTAAGACTTTCCACTTCTCAACTGAACTTGAATCACCTTAACTTGCTTAGATTTCTCTGAAGAGATAGTTTCTTCAATTCACTTCTTATTCTAAAGGATTGACCAAAAGGGGTAGACTCATTTTTCAACTTTATGCATTTCATACGTGATGATATTGATGAGTTTGACTCTTCTCAATCGGGGAAACATAAATCTTCATCTGAACTATTATCTTTTTATTGAGTCATTAAACCAAAATTGAGATGTTAACTCCTTAAGCTCTTCTTGTTTTCCTGATAAGAATTTTGATGGGTTGGTCGAGTTTGTCTGACTACCCTTATCATTTTGGAGTAAGTGATGTTGAAGAACATCTAATATCACATAGATGATTCGGCATATCTCTACTGAACAAGATTCACCATTATCTTCTTCTTCTGATTCAATAATACAAAGTTTAGGCATAAAGTCTGCAAGCCTAAATGATTGTCTTGCTTGCTAGTGATACTCCTCTAAATTATTAATAATATTTTGAGTTGTAGTTCTCTTCTTGATCTTTTTTTTCTTAGTCAACTTCTTTAATTTATGAGGCCTGCTTTTAGTAGACTGCTCCTCGTACTGTGATGAAGTAGCCTTATCAAAATGCCGCTGAGAAGCCCAAATACTTGGTTTAGGTATTTTATTTAAGTCCAATATAGGTACAAGTGGTGATTTTCACTTGACACTAAGAGCATCTTTTAGCTGCTTCAGCATTTTCATGGTCTTCTTAGAGACTACTACTTTCCATTCTTCAATCTGAATCAATTTTTCTTTCTTTTAATCTTTAATGGATGATACGGAAGAGGAAGTACCCATCCTTGTAGACTCTCTTTTTGGGTTGACTAGAATATTATTAGATAACATAAATTCACTTAATCGATAATTTTTTTTTAGCCAATCTTTAAATACATAACAATCTTCAATAGGATGACTAATCATTCGATGATAGAGATAGTAATTTGGATTATTGACTTAATTAGCTTCTTCAGGCCTTTTAATTTCTGGTAATTACATACCAGCTTTGACTGCTTGCTGAAATAATTTAGTCATACTGTTCCTTCTAAAGAAATAATCTTTGTTCATCTTTTTCTTAAAAGATGGCCGCATTCGTTCATCATCTCTTATTATTTATTTTTGACAAGTCAATCACTTAGAAAAGTCTGAGGTATATCGTTTCCTCTTAATACCAATTTTAGCTATGGATTAGAATAGATAGGCATTTTTCCCTTATCATCATTGTACATTGGTTGTTTTCCTTTATCCACATTATAGATTACTCATTTTTCATCACTTGAACTATAGGAAGTGGCATGAGTTTTATTTCTACTTTAGTTTGAAGGTTTGTTTCTTTTTTGTTTTATCTGTATAGATTTCAGACTTAGGGCGATTCAGCTTTTCAAATTTGACCACCCTATCAAGCAAGTCTTAGAATATTGTAATCAATGTCATACATAAAATTGGTGTAATTTTATCATCCATATTTTCCATTAGCAATTAGATGGCATATTTTTCTTCCAATTATTGCTCACATTTCATACTTAAGTTACGCCAACGACTTATAAATTTTATCACTGACTCATCTTTTCTCCTTTTCAGCAAGGCCATGTTAGTGATTGTTATTTTCTTGGTTACATTGGTGAACCTCTTCATGAATATTATCTCTAACTTAGCAAAGGTTTTAACCGAATCATTTGATAATTCTTCATACCACTCGAAAGTGGCTGAGGTCAGGCTGTTGATGAACTGACATAAAAGCAGTGCATCATTCCCTCCTGTGTTACCACAAGTAGCCTTAAATTGGGCTAGATGTTGCTTTGGTTTACCAAGTCCACTGAAAGTATTAAATTTTGACACTGAGTAATCTTTCGGGTACGACACTTGATCATATTTAGCTGGGTAAGGGTGACCCTTACTCACCAACTTTTTAACTTGCTCTGAAGCTATAATTACCTTTATCTTTTCATTAATTATTATTTCTAATTGAGTGGTTATTACCGTTCTAGGTGTGCTAGCCATATTTTGAATTGTTAGCTGAAGAGGCAGTTGGTTAGCTTCATTCCTCGCTTCATGTGTAGCATGTACTATAAGAGCTTGAGGTACTAGAGCGACTTGTGGTATAAAAGTTGTATTATTAGTCATTGATTAGCGACTAAACATGTGCTCTGATTAATGTGATATTCTTACAATATATCCATCATGATATTCATTTGTACCATCGTATCATTCATCTTGGTACCAAGCTGTGCAATTTCCTTATCTTTGACTTCCATTTGACACTGCATTTATCTTTGCTCTCTAGTTAGCTCCATGATGTCAACAAGTACAGGCTCTTCTTCTTCCTCTATTTCTTATTATTGTTCTGCTCCTTGCTCATCTTTAGGGGAAGAACATGATTGTCCTTCTCCTTGTGCATTTGTAGGGATAGTTGTTGCTTGGGCTAAACGATGATGCTGATTATAAAAGTGTGTACCAGACTGATCATTTTCTGGTTCAACCATATAAATAGCTTCAACACCCATGATTTCTTTTTCATTTCGATCTTGTTCTTCTTCCTCTTCAGTAGAGATTGAAGATCTATCTTCTACTTGCTTCTATGAAGCTCTTCTTCATAAACATCAAAAGTTCAAGTTCCACGATTCATGTTTTGATGATCTTGGCGAAAGTTCATCTATATCTCTGACCATATAGACGACTTCCACTTCCATAGTATCCTCTTTATTATCTTCTTCTTTCACATGAATTTTTGAACAATGTTTTCAGTGGATCTCTAATTCAATGTGTGGAACAAACACTTCTTCCATTAAAGGACTGTGATCAAAGTCAACCTTCTCTTGTGGAGGTGAATCTGATCGATGATGAGATCCCCTAGAGGATTCTCTAGGGTGTCAACCATCATGTCTTCCATCAATAATATCCCTTCTTTTAGGCATCCACTTCTGATGAGTTGCTTTTTAGGAGGATTTCTAAATATGTGTATCAGATGTCACACCTCTTTCTTTATTTAGAGTTTCATTACGAGGCCTTAACCTGCATATCTGCTTATCCTTTCATCGAGACCTTTCGACAGCAAATTCTTGGACACGTGGTCCGAGTGTCATGCTCTAATGCTCACCGCACGAAGCATACTTGGCTCGATGACTAGTTACCATAAGAGATGACAACCTTCTTGGTGGAGCTTCAGTATTTTCAGTCACCATAGGCCTCTAAAATTTTCTTTTCATTAAGCCTCTGTCCTTGGTTACTTTAAGAATGTTGTGTATTCTGGTAGACAGTATTTCAGGTTGACTCCTTTGAGGTGGTGGAGCTTAATGTTGTTGAGTACAAAAAGACTTCTTTACTTCACCAGTAGAGCTATTCCTTTTTATCAATTTTAGATTATCAAAGTTGTTATGGGTAGGAATACTCGCTTCTAGCTGTAATATTATTTGTTCACTAGGTCGTTTGAATGGGATCTGCTAAGCCCTTAGCTCAGTATTTCTTCTTCTTCTCTATCTTCTAGTTAATTTGCTTATTGATGAGGAAGCTTCATGATCATGCTTTCTAGGTACAAAAGGTTCAATCGATGAAGAAAGATAGTTTGCCCATTGATAGTTCTTTTCATCACGGGGGCTTCAGATTGACCTAGTCTTTTAAAAGCGAAGCTCATGTCGAGAACCCTCTTAACTGGTTACGAACTGGCATGAAGAGTACGATCTCCAATACCCTGAGGCCTTCTAGCATGGCCTTGGACGAGTGTACCACAGGTGGGTACTTCAGGAGTTGCAGTTATAATAGTTAGAAAATTTAAGGTACCAAATTGAATGGTAGCTTCAATATCTCCTGTGTTGATGATAATGTCAGCTAGGTAGATGTTTGCACCACGCCCTTGCTAAACAGTGAAAGGAGTGCTTTATAGATCCATTTTGCAAAAGTGAAAGATGGGGATTAGTAATTAGTAATTATTATTTCACCCCATACTTTTAAAATGTAGATACTATAGAACAAAATAATAGTGTAATAAAAATATACTCTATAGAATATTTCATTTGACATAGAGCCTCATACATTATTAATTTAAATTTATTATACATTTAAATCACCATTTTTTGTTTTGAATTTTCAAATATTTTGTTGCTACTATAGCACATATATGACTAGCCAAAGATGGAAAGAGAATCTTGTCCCCAGCGGAATCGCTAGAAATCTGCTGGCTCTGAAAATTTTCCACCAACCTTTCGACAATATTGAAGAGAGTGTGATTTGAAAGGTCAGTGTAATTTTTAGAAGGCTGATGGAATAGTAGATAAGACACTTCCCAGAGATTTTTCCCTTATTTTACGAGGACTTTAGATCTGGTTCTAGGTTTCCTATAGGTGCAAGCACCTATAGTTAATTACCCCTCTCAATGATGAGAGAGAACTTTCGATTAAGGCTAGTCGTTAAATCACTGAATGTCTATGTTGGTGTTTTCTCTAGAATAGAGAAAAGAAATGACACCACATAGAGTTTAGGAATATTTTATTTAGATGACCAAATACGGCATTAAGAAATAAACATATTATCTTGAAAAATAAGCATTCTCTCATGTAATGGATTCGATCACTTTAATAAAAGACTCCTAAGGATAATGGGTCTTTTGTGTACCAGAGTATTTTTCCCTGAACTACATGGAAAAGTAGAACAGGGTTTATTTTATCTTGGGATCATGGTTCCCTATAAAGGCAAGCCTCTATAGTTAATTACATCTTAGGAAGGGTCTCTTCCTAAGAATACCCTCGATTAAAGAAATAAGTGGTTATTCCTAAAGACTACTAGCTTTCAAAGGATTGATTTTGGAAAATTCAATTGGGAGAGGTCCAAATTGGAGAGAGTTATTTTCAAGAGTCAAATGAGAAAAAGTAGGAAATGTCTATTGATACTGGGATACCCAGTAGACATTTCAACTATCCTATGATTGGGCTTCAAATTTGGGATTTAATTTTAGATTTTGAGTTATCATTTTCTTAGAAATCTAGGGCTTAGATTCTAGCATAATACAAATGCCTAGGGTTGAAGACTTATTCCTAAAGGATGCTTAGAACCTAGTCTACTGCCGACACATGGATGCTCGACCTAGTTCTATTTTGGGAATCATTGGCCATTCTCCTCACTTGAGAACTAACCTATCCCGACTCTTCTTGGACTTACAACCTAGAGAAGGTCTACTAACCACCTAAGCGCATTTTATAACCATGAGGCTAAGTCATATAAATGTAAGATGGATGAGCTGTTGTATTATTAGGAAAAAAAATCTTTGAACCTATACTCACTCCCTAATCCCCAAGATTATGTAGGGGCATGTGAATGCATCTAACTAATGCATATTTTTTTCAGATTTTATGAATTTTATTTCAAGATTCATTTAGGTCATAGGAATGCAATTTATGATTAATGCATGCAATTAGAAAATGGTTATGGGCCAAATTAGAATAGAAGAAGGTGTTCTTCCATCATAGGCTCTCAAAGGTCAAGCCCGTGTTCTTAAAGATGGAAGTCCTTCCTTAATCAAGAGTGAAATAATATGATTTATGCATGATGTTAAAACATCCTAAGGGTTGCTACATATTTTGTCTTGCTTTAATGCCAAGGCTTTTATATGAAGATTATGAGTTGTATTTATTTTTATGTTTCGATTGATTTATTTGGGTAACAAATTTAGTTTATCCTATGAGCCTACATCCAGACAGTCATCATAGCACAAACATAGCACAGAAAGAAACTTAGAAAAGCATGTTATTTCTATTGCACACCTAAAATAAATCAAGCCAAATTAAATTAATGAAAATATGCCAATGCTGTATTGTAGACACCTCGGAAGAAAAAAAATACCAAGTTCGCTTATACAACCCGCCTAGAACTACAAGTTTAGATCTATGGGTCTTCTTTCTAGAAAGTCTCCTTCAGGGACATCCATCTGCTCCACAGGACCACACCATCTCCTTGGCCCTACTAATCCTAGACCCCATAGATCTAACCTAATTCTAAGCTCAAATTTACATTTAAAATTCAAAAGAAATCCTAAGCCCCAAAATAGATGTTAGAAATACACAAATACACAATTTATATTTCACAAAACATACGGCTTAGCATTAGTTGCTTACCCACCTCCTCTATGGACTATGTTAAGGGATTTTTAGCACCTGCAAGCAAATAACAATTTTATGATTTATTTATTACAGCAATCCCTTTAACGCAGTCCCCTGTAGAAAGCAGTGTTAAATCTAAAAAGAATGCCCTAACATCCAGTGAAACAAGCAAACAAGCCTAGGCATCCAGTCTAAAGCAATACACCACACAGACATGTGAAGCACAACACAGAAGATTAAAGAAAATCACAGAATGATCTAACCTAGATCTAGAGTCCATGACCTAAATGATCTAGTGTGCGCAAAGGAGGCGTTTATGTGGTAAGGCCTTGCTAGGCTCCTTAAGTTCAAGTTTAAGTTTGAAGTTTGAATTTATTTAATTTTTACCATTAGTTGGTTTCAATTCAAATGGTTTAGTGGTTTAATTTCCCCTTTTAATGTTCATTTTATTTAGTTAAAGTAATATTTAAGTTTTCAAGAATGAGAAATAGAATGAATTTCATTTTTAGGTGAAACTCACTTTATTCTACATCCAAAATCCTAATGAGGTTTCCAAAAGTCTAACTAAGATCCCTAAGTATCTTAATTAATCCTTTTGATGTTATTTATGTTTGGATTGAGTTTTATTTGGTTCATGTTAATTTAAAGAGTTTAGATTAAATTTTTATTTCATTCAATTTAATTTAAGTTATTAAATCATGGATTTGTAAGCTTTAAGGTTTAAGTTCATTAATATCAATTAGTACCTTAAGTTTGTTCATGGATTAGGCTTAATTTAAAGTACTTATGTTAATTATTTGATCTAATTTAATTGATTTATGTTTAAGATTCATTCTTAAATTCATTAGAGATGAGTATTTTCATTAAATTTCATTAATTCAAATTTAAATTTTAAGTAAATTAATAGTTTTATTAGCCTAAGCTTTTATTTCATTATCCTAAGATTGAATTTGACCACTTTAATTGACTCAGGATATTTAGAGAAGTTCCTTAATAGTTTTCTGATGTTTAATTGAAATTGATTTGAATTACCATTCTATTTAATAGATTAATTAATTTTCTTAACTTAATATTTTATTAACATTGACCTAAGGATTTAAAAAATTAACAACTCCTAATCCAGAAATCAATTAGGATTGAAAATTTTTTGACAAGTGGGGTTACATGCTAGTTTCAAGTGTTCGAACTTTCATCTTGATTAGATTTATAATTAGGGAGTAATTAGGGTTTTAATTATTTCATTAAAACCTAAATTAGGCCTAATTTATTGAGATTTAGTTAAGGGTTTTATTTTTCATAAATTCTTCACTGAAATATCTTTCCAATGAGGGTTTATTGATAATTTTTGGTTAACTGGTTGATTTATTATGATTTAATTAAGTTTAGGTTATTTAATTCATTTAATTGCCTAATTAGGTCAATTTAAGGATTTGAGGTTTAATTGAGTTTAAGTGATGTTTTAATGTCCATTGAAGTTCATTAGGGTGATTTAAGGTTGTTAGATTAAAATTTCCTAATTATTTCATTAAGGATTAATTAATTTGATTAATTTAGAAGTTAAGCATATGATTTCAATTTCCTTTGAATTCAGAAAATTAAATCCCACAAAATTTACCTAAGGAGTGTTTCATGTTTAATTTCACTTCCCTGATTATTAATTTAAGAGAAATTAGGGTTTAATGTTTTTCAATTAAACCCTAATTAAGAAACAAAATACCCAATAAAAATTAGGGATTTTAATTTCCATGGATTGCTCTCATCAAGATAAATCCATAGAGCTTTTATTTATATTTTTCTAATTTTTCTTTGATTTTCTATGATTTTTATAATTTTTCTACATTTTTTAAAAATTTAAACCATTAAATAACGATATTTAAGTGGCGGGGTCCACACGGCATGGCAAGCCGGCAGCCTACATGGTTGTCTCAATGGCCACCGGATCACACATGGTGTCGTGTCAACCCGCGGGTTACGCAGGATGATCTTGATCCCGACGAGATCCGACTATCCAATTGATTTCAAAGAGGATTTAATCATCCTACTAGATCGACCATCGATCCAAATAGATGGATCGATGTCGATTTCGCTTCTTTTCTAAACGGGGAATGTCGATCACCGTTGATGGTTTTTCCTTAATTGACGATGATCAACGGGGAATTATGCCTCGATTCTGATCCCAAAATGATCAGTGATCGAATTGGGATCAATCTATATGGTTGGATCCATTTGGCATTCTAACTTCTTTCAAAAAGGACCGAATCAAAAAGCTCTAAAAGAAATTGAAGGTACGTTAATGGCGAACCTTGATTTAGGTTATCTCTAGTGGAGAGGTTTGTTCTATTAGCTTTGGATCAATGCAACGAGCTCATGGCCAGAGTTTAGTGGCTTATTTCCACATGGTTTGCCCTCTTGACCAAGATCCCTAGCCTAGATCTCGACCTTGGTGGTTCTCAGCCTTCCCGACACTAAATGAATTGAATGAAGTTCAATTTGGATCACCACGAACCCTAGAACGTGTGTGTGACTTCAATTTGAGGTGAAATCCACTCCCTTGAATTTCACCATTAAAAGGTGCTCAATTTTGGCATGAACAGTGCTTTGTCAGTGACGACGTGGTCGGGGAAAGGAATTGAACTTACTCTCTATCCCTCAAGAGTGTTTTGGGGTCAATTGGGAGAAGAGTTGATTTTCCTTCCTTTTTCCATTGGTCTCCTCTTCTCTTTCTCTTCTTCTATTTTCTTTCTTTCCTTAGTTGGCAGATCGGTAAACTCTGAGGTTTCTTCCTTCCTTAATTGTTGTTTCTTCACTTGGCCCATCCTCTTGGGAGGTGGTTTTATTTTCTTTCTGAGAAGAGAGGAGTGGTGAGTTGCATGAGAAGAAAGTTTTGATTTTTTCTCTTTTGGATTTTGATTGTAGCATCATCACATAGCCCTAGACTAATGTATGCCACCCATTTTAAGTTTATGTTAGAGTACATTTGATTTGGATTGGAATTTGAGTCCAAATCAAGTGCTTTGATTTTAGTTTGACCCAATTCAAAATCAACTCAAGGGCATTTTAAAAATTAAATGTAATTTGACTTTTAATCATCTTGGATTAATGATTATTAATTATTTATTTGATTAATTAATTTTGAATTTGGATGCTTGAGTTGATCCTACCTAAGCCAAATAGGTTAGATCTAACCCAAGGTGAATTTCCTAGGTCACTAGGCATAGTGCCCTAAGCATTGAATTAAGAAAATCCTATTTAAGATTATGATCTCCTAATTGCCAAATTAACCTTATCCAAAAATGAGGTCAACTAATGGACCCCTAATATGTGTAGTTGATCAGCCAGAATACACTGCACATATTTGTGTTGACCAGATTGATCAACATACAAGCATAAACTTGGGGTTCCAATTCAGAATTTTGATTTTTGATTTAAAATTTTATTTTGATTTTGATTATGGAAGATAGGTATAAGTATACCTATCTTTACTTTGAAGGTATGATTCATTCCTAAAAACTTAGCTTCATTAAGTTCTAGGATGAAGAGGAATACTATTAGGAGTGGACCCAAAGAATGGTCTAACCCTAATGCATTCACTATGCTCAAGGAAGATGCCTTCAAGGGATTTACTCTTACTTGAGAATAGTCGTGATCCATGTGATTAGCTAATAAGATGGGGTCATTAAGGGAATGATTCATCCTAATTAGTTAAAGAGAGGAGAGGGGTCTTTAAAGACATGATCTGATCCTAATCCGCAGTAGTTCGACTACTAAATAGGGGTCACATGGACTTAATCCTATTTGAGTAGTCTGAAGAATGGGGCCTTCAATGGCTTGATTCCATTTTTTAGTTCATTGAATAGTAAGCCAACTGTGGGACTTACTCCTATATAAGATGCCAACTAGGGGACTTACTCTTATGTGATTAGAAAAAATGCCGACTAAGAGACTTACATCTTTCTAGCTATTAGGAAGGGGTCATAAGGACTTGATCCAACCTAAATTGCATGTGTAACATGAAAGGGGTCACAATGACTTGATCCAATAATGTACACAAAAGTAGGATGCCAACTGAGGTTTTACTCCTAAATGATTAGAAAGAATGTCGACTGGAGACTTATATCTTTCTGGCTATTAGAAAGGGGTCATAAAGATTTGATCCAATCTAAATCATCTGTGTAACATGAAAGGGGCCTTGATGGCTTTATCCAATAATGTACACAAAAGTAGGATGTTGATTGGGGACTTAATCCTATATGATTAGAAAGAATGTCGGCTGGGGACTTATATCTTTCTGGCTATTAGAAAGGGGTCATAAAGACTTGATTCAATCTAAATCACCTATGTAACATGAATGGGGCCTTGATGTATTTATCCAATCATGTACACAAAAGTAGGATGCCGATTGGGGACTTACTCTTAGATGATTAGAAAGAATGCCGACTAGGGACTTATGTCTTTCTGGCTATTAGAAAGGGATCATAAGGACTTGATCCAATCTAAATCACATGTGTAACATGAAAGGGGTCTTGATGGCTTTATCTAATCATGTACACAAAAGTGGGATGCCGACTAGGGGCTCACTCCTAGATGTTTAGAAAGAATGCTGACTAAGGGACTTACATCTCTCTGGCTATTAGAAAAGGGTCATAAAGACTTGATCCAATCTAACTCGTCTAACATGAAAGGGGCTTTGATGGCTTTATCCAATCATGTGCATAAAAGTAGGATGCCGAATGGGGACTTACTCCTAGATGATTATAAAGAATGTTGACTGGGGACTTATATCTTTTTGGCTATTAGAAAGGGGTCATAAAGACTTGATCCAATCTAAATCACCTGTGTAACATGAAAGGGGCCTTGATGGCTTTATCTAATCATTTACACAAAGTAGGATGCCGACTGGGGACTTACTACTAGATGATTAGAAAGAATGATGACTAGGGACTTATATCTTTTTGGCTATTAGAAAATGGTCATAAAGACTTGATCCAATCTAACTCGCCTGTGTAACATGAATGGGGCATTGATGGCTTGATCCAATCATGTACACAAAAGTAGGATTGGTGCCACGAAGGGCTTGATCCAAACTTGCAAAGATAATTTTTTATGGGAATGGTGCATGAAGGCTTACTCCAAACCCAGAAGGACATGAGAAAGGTGTTATAGAGGGCTTGTTCCCAACTTAAGTCATGTATAGGAAAGGTGCCATAAAGAGCTTGCTCCCAACCTATGGAAAGTAGGAATGGTGCCACGAAGGGCTTACTCTAAACATACAAAGATAGTTTTTCATGAGAATAGTGCACAAAGGCTTACTCCAAACCTAAAAGGATATGAGAAAGGTGCCACAGAGAGCATGCTCCCATCTCAAGTCATGTATAAGAAAGGTGCCATAAAGGGCTTGCTCCCAACCTATATGTGATATGGGTGAGGAAAAGGGATCAAAGTGACTTATTCCTAATCCCCAAAAGTTTTTACTAATAAGAAAGAGTCTCATGGACTTAATCCTTACTTGATTAGTCTAACTTGATGAATAGGTAATGGAAGGTTTGCTTCCATTTCTTAATTTCTCTAATACTTCTTACACATGAAGAAGTTTAGTGATGGAGATTTCAAAGAGTTGGAATTTATTTTTGAAGGAATACTTGGGTGTATTTTGGACCCAATGCTTTACTATACCATGAGCATAGAAGTTCATCATTTTTCTTTCTTTCTTCTTTTTATCTCAAAGTTACAATACACCATACTAGAAGTTTATTTCACTGAAGGAAAGACATCATAGGGTACTAACCTGAGAATTTTACCTCTTTGAGCTTGCATGTGACTGTGTAGTTCTTTAGGCTCTAAGAATCAAAGTCAACCAGTGCTTCCCAAATAGAGTTTAACATGAATCAACTGCTTACAAGGCCTTCTTTTGGATTCAATAAAAATCAAGAGATTCCCTTAAATCTTTCTAAAGTAAATGAGAATCAAGATAATCTTTTGGATTTTCATGGAGACACCAAAAATTTGTGTATCCCTAATCAATAAGGGAATTGAAAGGATTAACTAATTTGAGAAATTAAGATTCTCCTGATAAGTTTGAAATTGAATTTCTTCAGTTGATTTATTATTCTTTTAAAGGATATATGAAATGAAATTTCATAACTGTCTTTGATTAATTTCTTATTTTTGCATTTTTGACCCTTCTACATTTTACTACAAGTCCTTTGAAATTTCTTCAAAAGGAAATTTCTACTTATCTTAGTAACAATATTGTTCTTCAAATCATATTAAAGTTTCTTATATATATACATATATATATATATATATATATATATATATATATATATATATATATATATATATATATATATATCTATATATATATATATATATATATATATATATTATATATATATATATATATATGGCAAGATTGTTGATATAACCCTCAACCTAATTGAAAGTGGGATTATAAGAAATCTTGATCATGACCCATTTTTCTAAGTTGCCCCAATATTTTGAGATTGAATGATATGACTCTATAACAGAACATTCTTGTAAGGATTCTTAATGTCATATCATATGCTTTCAATTTTTCTTTTCTAGAATTATTTTAATTTGACAATTTTCAGATAAGTTATCCTTAAGAAGTATAATCTTATTTGTGAAAGCCTTTTTATTTTGAAAATAAATATGGGTAATATGAACCCATTTTCAAGGTAAATATTCTACCTTAGTCCCAAGATGTGGGTAATATAATGATCTTAGCTAACCAAGAAGAATGTTTTCTTCTCATGTATAGCCATCATTTTCTAATCTTTTGATTTAGCAAAATTTGCTTTTCTTTTGGAATTTGACCACAGTCATCAAGGGAATTAGTTTATGGAAATGACATCAAGCTTAAGTTTATAAATTGCTATATCTGGAGATCATTTCTATTTATTTCCAGATAAAGTAGTCTTTAAACCCAAAATATAGCTTGATCAAATCATCGATAGCTAACTCATTAAAGAGTTAGATCCTTGATACCAACTTGTCAATTGTGAATTGGATTTTTCTTCAAATTCTATGGGTGCATCCCGAACTTGAAGACTATATAAATCTCCAGGCACATCTAAACAACATTGATGCAATGTGCTAGAGTGCCTTTTGAAAAGAAAGTTAGAACCCAAATTACTTAAGCTTTTTAACTTCCAATGGCTCTTCGACTCCATAACTTTTCTTGTTTATGATTATAGGCACTTGCAATGGAATCAAAGTATACTCAATGAGATCTTTGCCATACAAAGGATATGGACTCCAAAAAAGGGAGATCCATTATATGTTCTTTTAACCTACCAATCGAGCTCACTCAATGAAGGCAAAGGATAAAATGACAAAGTATGAGATATGTGCTTATTTTTGTTCAGCTAAGGACAATTTTTTTGACTTCTAACCTTACCACTCTATTTTTATGTAGAGAAGTTTAAAGTAAAAAATGTCCATTTACATTTGGTATTTTTGCTTCATTTGAAATGGAATCAAAGTATAGTCAATAGAATCTTTGCCATTCAAAAGATATGGACTCCTGAAAAAGAAGATCCACTATCTTTTTATTTAACCTGCCAAATGAGCTCACCCAATCATGGCAAAGGCTAAAATGACAAAGCATGAGATATCTGATTATTCTTGTTTAGCTATGGACAATTTTATGACTTCTAACCCTACCACTTTATTTTGATGTGGAGAAGTTTAAAGTTAAAATGTCCATTTACATTGGGTATTTTCTCTTCATTTGAAATGGAATCAGAGTATACTCAATAGAATCTTTGCCATTCAAAAGATATGGACACCTAAAAAAAAAGATCCACTATCTTTTTATTTAACTTGCCAAATGATCTCACCCAATCATGAAAGAGGCTAAAATGACAAAGCATAAGATATCTGATTATTCTTGGTTAGCTAGGGACAATTTTTTGACTTCTAACCCTACGACTTTATTTTTATGTGGAGAAGTTTGAAGTTAAAATGTCAACTTGCTTAGAAATTTTAGACTTCATCCTTTTGCTCTTGGATATAGTCCTTCCATCCCTTTACTTTTCTTTCTTTTTCTTTCTTTTGGTGATATTCTGATTTCATTTCTTTATAAAAGGTTACATTCAGTAATTTTCCTAGTTACAAGATTCACTAAGAAGATAGATGTATTTGACTCATTTCCATAACATTTCACTCTTTATTAAATGACTCCACTAAATGATTTACTAGAAAATTTGATGTATTTGACTTTTCATCCAAATACAATATTTTATTAATTGACTTTTTGGTATGATTCAATTATTTTCTTGATTGATCATATAATATGATCCTACATTTCTTTTTTTTTTCATCTTTTCATGGAACAACAAACCTAGTAAAACCATTTAAGATTGGCATAATGACTTCCTTGAAAACTATACGCTTCTGAAATCATAATTTTCTATTGGAATAAATTTTTTAGTGAGGTCAGTTAGGAGTAGCTGAATGATATTCCTAAAGACTCAACACTTTAGGATGAATATGAACATCCTTCTATAATCAATATTTTTCTTCTTTTTCTTTTTATTTGATTCCTTTTTTTTTATTTGGGGCTGGATAGGACCATCCAAGAGCATTTAAAGATGATTCATGAATTCTTAAGTTGCTCTTTTCATGTTTGAAATTTTGTTTTCAATCAACAATGTGATTGAGACTAAGTTCTTTTTCTAGGTTGAGTTTTCAAGATTGAATTTTCATGAAATTGAAAACTACTTTTTTTTATTTGATTGAATTTATATTGCACCATCTTATCAAATCTTGATTAGAATTGGGCCTATATAAATTTACTTTTGTGTTTAAAATTAATGTTGACCGATGCACCCGGTTCAACATATATTTTAGAGATTTTCTTCTTTTGAATTTTCCACATCGACTAAGATGTTGATAAGTTCTTAGCAATCTATCTTCATCATAGAAGATAACCCTAGAACTTCTTTATAGTGGAATGCCACATCAGGAAGTTGCTTATAGTTAAGTAAGGCAAATTACATGATTATGTAATGTCTTGCTTTACTTTCATTTCTTTTTTTCATTTTTTATTTTATTTCATTTTGTTTTTTTTACAAAGCATTTTGATGCTTGATTTTGTAATCAACTTCTCTAAAATGGGCAAAATATCACATTTTGAAGATGACTTATTTGTCATTTCTTTTCAATGCCATTTGAGGTGGTTTGACTCTACCATTTTGAATTTGATTTCAAGAATTTCCTTTTGATATGGAGGGAAGGTAGGTCTAACTCTATCCTTAATAGATTAATAGAACTCATGATCTATTTGTTTAGAGGATCATAAATTAAAAGAGGACCTTCTAGGGTAGATGTTGTGCTAATAGAAAGTCAAGTTTGATTTGCATTCTTTTATAGAACATATAAGATTAAAGGTAATCTCAGCATGCAATGGAATCTTTGACCACCATACTTTACATTAAGACAATGTCAAATAGGTCATAAGACATTGCAAAGGATTCTTGTTAGGTTCACTTTGTATTGAAAGAATATAATGCCTTAGTCTTTGAACAAAGAAAACTAGGGTTTTCTTCATTCATTTGAATTGACAAAGTCCTAAGTGATTTATCTATCAATTTACTAGAGATAAGAATTTTCATACTTTCATTCTGAGAGATAGAAACATCACCCTTAGGACCCAATCCTAAGGTCATGATTTCTTTAGAAGGACTAAACTCTTCGTTTATTTTCTTTTCATGATTTGGCCTTAAAATTAATTAAAGCTATTCATGAAATATCATGTCATTTAATGAGAGGAAACTCTCATTAAGGAAGTTGATTTAAATTGATTGGTTTAAATTTCATTCATTTCAACTTTATCAAGAGAATCAAAATTCTCTTTTGCTTCCCCCTCTTTTCTTCTATTGATTAGAAGCAAAAGTGAATCTTATCACTTTATCTTCATTTATGTTATGTCATCTTCCTCTTTTGATTCTCTCCTAAACTCTTAAGAATTTAAGGTTTTGAAAAGATTTTAAAGAGGGTTACCTCCAAGTCACTCCTTAGATTTGGCTAATCAGCTTAAACAACTGATTTTTTTAATATTCTAGTGGACATGTGAAAATGAATTAAAATTAAAGCTGATTTGAATTTATGTAAAGTTTTCTTCTATAAGAATAGAAGATTTACATTGAGTTCCTTAATCAACCTCTACCTAAGGTCAATAAGGCATTCTCTTTTTGAGATGAATTTTGTTTTTAAATGCAATTCAAACTTCAATCATGGTGGTAAAGGGACAATAGGCACAACTATGCCTCCTTTTGATTTGGATTTTCTCAGGTTTTGAATAATCTACATCCTTAGGTATTTACCACCTTTGAATGTAGTACAACAAAGGGTATCCATTCAAGGACCCTATCCTGATTCTCTTTAGCTTTAGTACAAAGCTAAAGTAAGATCAAGGATAAGTTTAACTTTGAGACTTTATTTTTTGGAGATTTTCTTTTCAAAATTTGAAGTACTTTTCATTATTGTTTAAATTTAACATCTCTTTTTTATATTAGAAAGGTTTGAAATCCGTCTTGACTAGATCTAGGTCATAATAGAAATGACTTGATTTTTATTTATTTCTCTCACCTCTCATTTTATTTTAGGATTTGATTCTAGAACCCAATCATTTAACTATTACAAACGAAGAGTTCTAGAACCTCTATTCATAATGTTGGATAGGCCAACCAAGAATGAAATGGAGAGGTATCCAATGGAAAGAAAGTCCACCGTGAGTGGAACTAGTACAAGATATATAAATAACCCTTTATTTCTAAAGATGGAGAGAGGACCATTCCCATGGAGTTTAAAAATATGTTAGTGTTTTCTCTGAAATAGAGAAAAGAAATGACATGATATAGAGTTTAAGAATATTTTATTTAGATGACCAAATATGGCATTAAGGAATAAACATATTATCTCAAAAGATAAACATGCTCTCCTGTAATGGATTTGATTGCTTCAATAAAAGACTCCAAAAGCTAATGGGTCTTTCATGTACAAGAGTATTTTCCCCTAAACTATATGGAAAAGTATAGCATAGTTTATTTTATCTTGGGATCATGGTTTCCTATAAAGGCAAGCCTTTATAGTTAATTACATCTTAGGAAGGGTCTCTTCCTAATAATACTCTCAATTAAAGAAATAAGTGGTTATTTCCTAAAGATTACTAAGGTAGCTTTCAAAGAATCAATTTTTGAAAAATTCAATTGGGAGAGGTCCAAATTAGAGAGAGTTATTTTCAAGAGTCAAATGAAAAAAGTAGGAAATGTCTATTGATACTGGGATACCCAGTAAACATTTCAACTATCCTATGATTGGGCTTCAAATTTGGGATTTAATTTTAGATTTTGAGTTGTCATTTTCTTAGAATTCTAGCACTTAGATTTTAACAGCACAAGAATGTAGAAATTCCTAAGGTTGAAGACTTATTCCTAAAAAGGTTACTTCAGAACCTAGTCTACATATGCTTCTGACACATGTCAGAAGCTCAACCTAGTTCTATTTTGGGAATTATCGGTTGTTCATCTCACTTGAGAGAACTAACCTATCCCTGACTCTTCTGGACTTACAACCTGCCTGGAGAAGGCTTCCAGCTAACATCAACTAAGCGCATTTTAAAATCATGAGGCTAAGTCATATGAATGCAAGATGGCTGGGCTGTTGTATTCTTAGGTAAAAAATCCATGAACCTAGACTCACTCCCTAATCCCTAAGATTATGTAGGGCATGAGGATGCATCTAACTAATGCATATTTTTTTTAGATTTTATGAATTTTAACTCAAGACTCATTTAGGTCATATGAATGCAATTTATGCCTAATGCATGCAATTAGAAAAAGGTTATGGGCCAAATCAAAATAGAAGAAGGTGTTCTTCCATCATAGGCTCTCAATGGTCAAGCTCGGGTTTCTAGAAAAGATGGAAGCCCTTCCTTAATCAAGAGTGAAATAATATGATTTATGCATGATGTTAAAGCATCCAGCTAAGGGGTTGTTATATATTTTATCTTGCTTTAATGCCTAGGCTTTTATATGAAGATTATGAGTTGTATTTATTTTTATGTTTCGATTGATTTAGTTGGGTAAAAAATTTAGTTTATCCTATGAGCCTACGTCTAGGCAGTCATCACAGCACAAACATAGCACAGAATGAAACTTAGAAAAAGCAATCTATTTCTATTGCACCCAAAATTATTCAAGCCAAATTAAAATAATAAAAAAAGGCTAATCGCACGGGTATCACCAGATACCCCAAAAGAAAGAAAAATGGGTAGCTGAGTTCTGCCTTTATACAACCCGGCCTAGAACTACAAGTTTAGATCTATGGGTCTTCTCTCCAGGAAAGTCTTCTTCTTTAGAGACATTCATCGGGCTCCACAGGGGACCATCGCACCATCTCCTAGTTGGGTTAGCTCTTGCTAATCCTAGACCCCCTAGATCCTAACCTAATTCTAAGCTCAAATTTACATTTAAAATTCAAAAATAAATCCTAAGCCTTACAAAATAGATGTTAGGAAATACACACAGCATACAAAGTAGTTAATTTTTTTACAAACATACGAGTGTAACATTAGTTGCTTGCCAAGCCCACCTGTCCTATGGACTATGTTAAGAGATTTTCAGCACCGGCAAGCAAACATCAATTTTATGATTTATTTATTATAGTGATTCCTTTAACATAGTCCCCTACAGAAAATAGTGTTAAATCTAGAAAGAATGCCCTGACATCTAATCTAACAAGCAAACAAGCCTAGGTATCCAGTCTAGAGTAATACACCACACAAACATGTGAAGCACAGCACAGAAGATTAAAGAAAATCATAGAATGATCTAACCTAGATCTAGAGTTTGTGACCTAAATGATCTAGTGTGTGCAAAAGAGGGGTTTGTGTGTAAGGTGTTGCTAGGCTCCTTTAAGTTTAGGTTTAAGTATGAAGTTTGAATTTGTTTAATTTTTACCATTAGTTGGTTTCAATTCAAATGGTTTAGTAGTTTAGTTTTCCTTTTTTATGTTCATTTTATTTGGTTAAAGTAATATTTAAGTTTTCAAGAATGAGAAATAGAATGAATTTCATTTTTAGGTGAAACTTACTTTATTCCACATCCAAAATCCTAATAAGGTTTTCAAAAGTCTAACTAAGATCCCTAAGTATCTTAATTAATCCTTTTGATGTTATTTATGTTTTGATTGAGTTTTATTTGATTCATGTTAATTTAAAGAGTTTAGATTAAAGTTTGATTTCATTCAATTTAATTTAAGTTGTTATATCATGGATTTGTAAGCTTTAAGGTTTAAGTTCATTAATATCAATTAGAACCTTAAGTTTGTTCATGGATTAGGCTTAAGCTAAAGTACTTAAGTTAATTATTTGATCTAATTTAATTGACTTAAGTTTTAGATTCATTCTTAAATTCATTAGAGATGAGTGTTTTCATTAAATTTCATTAATTTAAATTTTAAGGTTTAAGTTAATTAATAGTTTTATTAGCCTAAGTTTTTATTTCATTATCATAAGATTGAATTTGATCACTTTAATTGACTTAGGATATTTAGAGAAGTTCCTTAATTATTTTTTGATGTTTAACTAAAATTGATTTAAATTACCATTTTATTTAATAGATTAATTAATTTTTAACCTAATATTTGATTAACATTGGCCTAAGGATTTATAAATTTAACAACGGCTAATCCAGAAATTAATTGGGATTGAAATTTTTTTGGCAAGTGGGGTTACAAACTCTAATTACTCCTTTAAGTGTTCAAAGTTTCATCTTGATTAAGTTTTTAATTAGGGAGTAATTAAAGTTTTAATTATTTCATTAAAACCTAAATTAGGCCTAATTTATTGAGATTCAGTTAAGGGTTTTATTTTTCATAAATTTCTCATTGAAATATCTTTACAATGAGGGTTTATTCATAATTTTTAGTTAACTGGTTGATTTATTATGATTTAATTAAGTTCAAGTTATTTAATTGCTTAATTAGGCCAATTTAAAAATTTTTAGGTTTAATTGAGTTTAAGTGATGTTTTAATGTTCATTGAAGTTCATTAGGGTGAATTAAGATTGTTAGATTAAAATTCCCCAATTATTTCATTAAGGATTAATTAATTTGATTAATTCAGACGTTAAGCATATGAAATTTCAATTTTTTTTTGAATTCTGAGAATTAAATCCCCAAAAATTTACCTAAGGTGTGCTTCATGTTTAATTTCACTTCCCTAAAGTTTCAAATTAATTGGATTCTTAATTTGAGAGTAATTAGGTTTTAATTTTTTTCAATTAAACACTAAGGAAAAAATACCCTATAAAATTGGAAATTTTAATTTCCATGGAATCCTCTCATCAAGATGAATCCATAGAGCATTCATTTGTATTTTTCTGATTTTTCTTTGATTTTCTATGATTTTTAGAATTTTTGTATCTGTTAATTATTTAAACCTTTAAATAACAGTATTTAATTGGCGGGGTCCAAGTGGTGTGGTAAGCCGCGTGGCACCGCCTATGTGGCACGTCTGTCCATGTGGCACCACTTTAGTGGTCCACACTGATTCCACGTGGTGCCATGTCAACCCGCGGGATGATCCTAGATCGTTCGATCGGAGATCAGATGGTTTGGATCAATTTCACTATTCCTAAAGAGTTTAATCATCCGATCCTCCTAGATATGGACCGTCCGATCCAATTAGAAGGATCGAATGATCTAGAGACCATCTACTTCCCTAAACGATGAATGGTGATCACCGTTGATGGTTTTCCCTCAACTAGCGGTGATCGACGGTGAATTATGCCTCGATTTCATCCAAAAATGATCAATGATCAAATTGAGATCAATCTATACGGTTGGATCCATTTGGCATCCCAACTTCTTTCAAAAAGGACCAAACTGAAAAGCTCTAAAGGAAATTAAAGGTACGTTAATGGAGAACCTTGATTCCAATGATCTTCGGTGATGAGGTCGGTTCCATTAGCCTTGGATCAATGCAACGAGCTCATGGCCAGAGTTTGGTGGCTTGTTTCCACATGGTTTGCCCCCTTGACCGAGTTCCCTACCCAAGATCTCGATGTTGGTGGTTCTCAGCCTTCCCAGTGCCAAATGAATTGAATGAGAGCTCGACTTGAATCGCCTCGAGCCCTAGAACATGTGTGTGACTTCAATTTGAGGTGAAATCCTCTCCCTTGGATTTCACCATTAAAGGGTGCTCAATTTTGGCATGGCCAGTGCTTTGCCAGTGACGAGGTGGTCAGGGAAAGGTATTGAACTTCCTCTCTAACCCTCAGGAGTGTTTTAAGGTCAATTGGGAGAAGAGTTGAGCTTTCCTTCCTTATTTTCCACCCTTGGCCAAAAACTCCTCTTCTCTTCCTCTTCTTCTCTTTTCTTTCTTCCCTTGGTTGGCTAGGATCATGGCAAACTCTTGGAGGTTTCTTCCTTGCCTTAATTTTCTACCTTCACTTGAGGGCAACCATCCTCTTGGGAGGTGGCTTTTATTTTCTTTCTCATGGGAAGAGAGAAAGTGGGTGAGGTTGCATGGGAAGAGAAAAGTTTTGATTTTTTTCTTCCTTGGATTTTTTTTTTTGGATTATGGTATCATCACATAGCCCTAGACTAATATATGTTGCCCATTTTAAGTTTATGTTGGAGTACATTTAATTTGGGTTTGAGTTTGAGTCCAAATCAAGTGCATTGATTTTAGTTTGATCTAATTCAAAATCAACTAAAGGGTATCTTTAAAATTAAATGTAATTTGACTTTTAATCATCTTAGATTGATGATTATTGATTGTTGATTTGATTAATGGATTTTGAAATTGGATGCTTAAGTTCATCCTACCTAAGCCAAATAGGTTAGATCTAACCCAAGGTGAATTCCCTAGGTCACTAGGCATAGTGCCCTAAGCATTGAATTGAGAATATCCTATTTAATATTAGGATCTCCTAATTGCCAATTTAACCTCATCCAAAATGAGGTCAACAGCATAGCTTATAGTAGTAGCATATGGAGTTTTGAAATTTGGGATTTAGAATTTATGAAATTCATCATCATTAGCTTAAAATGGATAGTTGGGGGAATGATGATGTGCCCGATCTAGATCCCATGGTTTCTTCATCTCTGGTTGTCGTGGTCCCTAGTCTACTTAGTCAAAGGATGTAGTCGACCTAACTTGACTAAAAGATCTTTACCAGCAACACATGGGTTACGTCATCCAAGAAATCCGTGTAGACCTGGGATGGTGTTTGTTTAAAGAGATATGCTTAAGTCTACCTTAGCTAATAGAGGGATTTTTGCCCTATCATGTGTACCTTATGAGTCACAACTCAAAGGGTGGAGCCATTGGAGAGCATACAGGCTATGGTCGTGATCATAATATAATGGAACCATTTGACGGCAACTACCTGATCAGAGAACTATGGTCATAACTATATCATATGTGGAGCCTACTGCCCAAGCCACGTAGTCAGAAGACACGGACCACGTCTTTACTAGCATGAGATTGATTGAGAGTGGATATAGTAGAACACTTGATTTGACTTTAGCTCATTTGTCAGCTAGAATTTTCTTAATTTGTCGCCTCCAATAAACTATTGCAGAAGGTGGATTGGGTTTTATCTTTAAGTATTGAATATTGAATTTCTCTTTGACATTTAAAACTTAGTGATTTGCATGATTTCATGCTCATATTGATGTTTGAATTTGATTAATTTGATTTGAGCTTATAAGCATACTTTGATGGTAATTTTTCCCTCCGGTTGAAATCACTATTGAACATAGCCATCATAGGGGTAGTTACTTGATTAATTCGAATATATTTGATAACTTTAAATTTTGTCAACTCTATTTAGCTCCTAATAGAGTATCATATCTAAAGTCATTTGACAGAATTAGCTTCTCATATATTTTAATAAGTTGGAATTCTTATAGTAATTGGATTTTTAGATTTTGTTAACCCGAACACAGTCCTAAGACTAAACCGGGAAGCAACCCGCACAGCATCCTCAGACACTTGAATTTAAACATTCAACATAATATCGGGGCCCATGGGGGTGTATTTAATAATGCATTAATTAATGCATTATGTTCGCTTGTATGATGTGTTACGAATCTGGTGGCATTGAAGGCATTGTAAATTGATTTAATATCTTATTAGATCTTTTAGATTAATATTTAATTGATTCCAAGTTGATTAGCCTTTGAATATTCAATAGACTCTCACTTATGATAATTCTCAAATTCATCACCAACTATACTCAATTTCTCCTCTAATTGGTATTTAAAGGCAAATACACTTCACACATTTTCTAAGGATTCATTACTTATGCTTATTAGTAATCATTCGATCTCATGGAAAATCTCTAATGAATTCTTTAATTTCCTTCAATTTATTTAAGTATATTTGAAGAGTATATCTTAATTTCAAGAGTCTCTCTTATGCTTTGATGTTCAATCAAGATTCCTACTTCATTTGATATCATGCCTAATTTTTAATTATTAAATTATTTTTATGATTACTTGTTTGTGAATTTAACACTTTGAGTATTCAATAAAAGGCTCTATTCACATAAACAAACATAAACTCCAATATCTCTAACTTCTCATTAGGTTTCATATTTAATGAATGACTGACTTCAAGTTTTGTTATAATTCCTTAATGAATTTAACATTTAACTCCCCCCCCCACCCTCATCGGTTAAAACTTGGTTCTCCTCCCTTTTTTTGTTTGAGAAATTTGTGAGAACATAGACTCACTTTTATTTGTAAGAATAGGTCCTTCATTACTCCCACCAATCTCTATAAATAAGGCCCAGAGGGGGTCTTT
This sequence comes from Cymbidium sinense, assembly GCA_021442155.1. NCBI lineage: Eukaryota > Viridiplantae > Streptophyta > Magnoliopsida > Asparagales > Orchidaceae > Cymbidium > Cymbidium sinense. Next base: position 136,325,612 of record CM038216.1, read on the forward strand.
CATTTCATTCCATTTGTTTGAGAAGTTGTGTTGCCATAGAGTCTGAGAGGAGATAGAATCTAATTCTATTTTGAGTAAGTGTTTTATTTCTTTCAAACTTTCTTTAAGTATTCTCCGTCTATTTATTTTTGATTTAAGGCTTATCATTGTATTTACTATGCATTTCTTATTTAGTTTTAAGTTTAGATAATTTCCATTTTAATTTGCTTAAGTCCAAAATTTTAGTCAAAATTTCAGTAGTATTTCGGCATAGGGGTACACATCTAAGAGATTTTGAGGCATTCCCATCATGCCCTGATGAGCATGATGGTTGGTGTTTTGCAACACCTCGGTCGATTTTCATCTCGTCATGCCCTGATAAGAATGACGAGGCATTCAAACCTACAAAGAAACACATAGCATGCAATCCATACACATAATATTTCCTCTTTTACACATTCAAACTCAAATCTATTGCACATTCACCAAAGCTAAGGGAGATGGGGAGGGAGATGCCGGAAACCAATAGAAGAACCCACCTGATGGCGGTGTTCCTCTCTGGCTGCAACAAAGGGAATTTGAAGGATAATTTAGTGATTATGTGCTTGATTAGAGGAGAAAGAAAGGAGGTATACCTAGAGGAACCCGCCAGATGACGGGCTTGCCTCTCGACTACCCTCACTTGTAATAGAAAGGAGGTCGGCTAGGGGTGGATTCGACAAAGGGGAATGAGGGAAAGGGGAGAAGAGGGATTTTCAATTTGGGAGGAAATAAGGGAAATAGAAAGAGATTTTTGATTTGGGAGGAATAATGGAAATAAAAAAAGATTTTTGGATTGGAAGGAATAAGGGAAATGGAAAGGGATTTTTAGTTTGGGAGGAATAAGGGAAATGGAAAGGGATTTTTGGTTTGGGAGGAATAAGGGAAACGGAGAAGGATTTTCAGTTTGGGAGGAATAAGGGAAATGGAAAGGGATTCTCAATTTGGGAGGAATAAGAAAATAAAGAGGAAAATGAATAAGAAAAAAAAGAAGTGAAGGAAGAATAGGATGCTCTATGTTCAAAAGATGTCTTTGTGGACAAGAAAATGGAAACTCATTGAGAAAAATAGTCATGAAAGTTGAGGAGAATAGCAAACAGTTGAAGAAAGGAGGTTAATGCTATAGGAAACTTCTGTGAAGAGATCAACCAACAAAAAAGAGAACTTTATTGAGATCAAACAAAAGTCCAATGAAAGTGAAATTGTCATCAGTGAAGAGGAGATTGGAATTTAGAGATTTAGGTTAGTTAGGATTACATTAGGGATTTTTTTATTAATTTTTTAAACACCTAATCATTCTTAATGTAAGTTTTGCACTGAGAAGATCACATAGTTAATATATATATATATATATATATATATATATATATTAATTTTAGGTTATTCTGATATTTTGGATGCAACGATATAGTCCATTTCGTGATCGGAGGTTGTTTGGTTCAAATTAGCATCGAATTGGATCAATTTTAGCTCGAAATGCATGCTATCACTTTTGACTGCTCAATTTTGGTGCATACTTATGCGAATTGAGTGCGAACAATCTTACTTGATAGATCTCGATATTTTGAAACTAATAGTGCAATCAATTTTGTGAACGGCGCCCCCTGACCTTGATATGTGTGTAGGTGCATTAATGACTCGATCAGTTGATTATTAGGTTATGCAATATTTATATTCGGACCAATTTTTATGTTCTAAGCACAATGGCGAAGTCCATTAATCAATCAGAGGCTATTTCGACTAATTTTGGTGACTTCCAGTATATTTCAGTCTCAATTTGCATACTGTCACTTCTGATTATTCAACATTTGCACAGACTCATTTGAATTGAGTGTGAATAGTCTCATTTGATAGATTTCAACATTTTAAAGCTAATGACGCAATTAATTTCACAACGAAGGTCTTTTGGACATTGTAGCAGCTTTCAATTCTGATATATGCATTAGCACATTGATAGCTTAATCGTTTGATCGTTTGATCTTTAGATTATGTAATATTTATATTTTGATCAATTTCGATGTTCTAAATGTGATGGAGAAGTCCGTTCATCGATCGGAGGTCATTTGGACTGATTTCAATGATGTTTGGTGCATCTCAGCTCTGATTTGTGCTCTAAAGTATCTGAAGTTGATCGAATTCATCATATAAGCTCGATGTGGCTTGTGTAGCATATATGAAGGTCAACAATTAATGAATAAGAGCAGTATTACTTCATATTAGAAAGTTGTTCCTCTGTCAATGAGATAATATAAATAAACTTTCTCGACTAATGTGATAAGGAATTATGCTTCATACATAAATATCATCCCAAGCATGTCAACCAAATAAATATATAATACTCCAAACATATATAACAAGAATAAACAACTATGTCAACCAAATCAATAGATAATACTCCATACACAAAATATCACCCAAACTAATGATTATATGATGCTGATATAAATGATCAGATAAATAACTACAACGAACAATTAATTAGAGAATAATTTAACACATGTAACAATTAACATAAACATAAAATATGAAATAAGAAATAGCAGCTGCATCATAGTTCTTCTACATGACCAGTGTTCATCAGATGGTTCAATGCTTCCCTGTCAATATAAATTTAAATTGTATTAATGAAATTCTATTAGTGATAATTCCAAAAAATATTATAAATTGAGAATTTATGTACCATGTGTGAACTACCAAGAGGAGCATTGTGCATTTGAAATTGTTGCATCAGTTGTCATATCTCATCTCCTAAAGAATTGAAATTTTTTAATTTGATTTTATTAACCTCATCTCTTTTTTGAGCCTAGAAAACCGAGCAATGCTGCCACCTCCGCTACTCTCTCCTATGGTGGTAGTGCTATGAGGAAAGTATCGAGTTGTGGTGACACCAAATCCTTATGTTCGTACTCTTCCAGGATGTTCTGGACCAATTACCATCATAAATATTCTTTCATTAGCCTTGATATTCCCATCCTCTGGTGTCAACCCTTCCTATACTAGAAGTTCACATGCTTGCTCCTAGGTTAAGAAAAATAAATGTAATTAGTTTTAATTCAAATAATTATACACATGAAAATATTAATTAATATTTTTAATAATGCCCATCTAAGTCTAGCATTCTATGAAGACCAGGAGCGATCCTTATGCATTCTACTAACTCTCCACAACTGAAGTCTCTTGAATAACCTGTATAAGTATAAAAAATAATAATAAAAGTTACAAACTATTTGTAATAAGTAATAGAGTAACTTCTTATATCATCTCCTTTTGTCTATGAATAGAGCTCACACGACCCATTATGTGAGGACGTGTCTATTTTTTTACATTCTCAATATTCTTGGCCACCCTCTCCTATAATAAATTTATGTCAGTTATTTAGATATACAACAACAACAACAACAACAAGCCTTAATCCCACTAGGTGGGGTTGGCTACATGAATCCTTCATCTCCATTATGTCTTATTATGTGTCAAATTCTCATTTAATTCAAGTATACTAAAATCATTTTTTATACATCTTAACCAAGTCTTTTTAGGTCTACCTCTACCTTCTTAACATAAGGCAAATCTAATGCATCTACTCTTCTAATCTGTCATCTGGCGCTTTATGTGGCAAAACCATCTAAGGCTCTCCTAATCTTATCTACCACTTTGTAGCTACTCAACTTTTCCAACATACTCATTTTGCATTCTATCTCTAAGAGTAAAGACACTCATCCACCTGAGCATCCTCATCTCTGTAACACTTAACTTAGTCTTATGCTTCTCTTTTATTGGCCAACATTCTACATTATATGTCATTGCAGGTCTTACCACCATCTTATAAAATCTTCCCTTAAGTTTAAGTGAAACTTTTCTATCACATAATAGGCCAGATGCATTCCTCCACTTCAACCATCCAACTTGAATTCTACTAATAACATCTCCATCTATTTCACCATCATTTTAAATAATAGAGCCTAAATATCTGAATTGCTCACTCTTATTAATGACTTGATCACCTAAAGTCACAACACTATCACTAAAACTTCTACTAAAATTACCGCATATATTCGCTTTTTGATCTACTTAAATGAAAACCTTTGACTCTAAAGTTGACCTCCATAATTCAAGTTTCGTTGGACTCCTCTCTAGTCTTATCAACAAGAAGAATGTCATCGAAAAGCATACACCAAGGTACATCTTCTTGTAAATGCCTCATAATAACATCCATAACTAAAGTAAAAAAGATAAGGGCTTAATGTTGATCCTTGATGTAATCCAACTAAAATAGGAAAATATTTTGTCAATCCTCCTTGTGTTTGGACACAAGTAATAGCTCTAGTATACATATCCTTAATGACTTGAATATAACCAATATTAACTCCTTTCTATTCTAGAACTCTCCAAAGAACATCTCTTAAGACTTTATCATAAGCTTTCTCTAAATCAATAAATATCATAAGTAGATCCTTCTTACTTTCTCTATGCTTCTCCATCAAACCTCTTAACAAATGTATAGCATCCATAGTAGATCTATGGCATGAACTAATTGTGAGAAACTTAGTATCACATCGTAACTATGCTCAATTACTTTCTCCCATAATTTTAATGTATGGCACATTAACTTAATTCCTCTATAATTTGCACTCTTATGCATCACCTTTATTCTTAAATATAGGAACCAACAAACTCTTTCTCCACTCATTTGGCATCTTTTTAGTCTTTAAAATAACATTAAAAAGATTTGTAAGCCAAGAAATTCCTTGATCTCCTAAACATTTCCACACATCTATTGGAATATTATCGGGTCCTACTGCTTTTCCACATTTCATTTTATTTAGAGCACTGTGGAGAAAAATTCTCACACGGATTATAGAGTCGCCTTCAAATTTATTGGTAGAAAGAGAGGTAAAACTGTATGTGTGGAAATTCATCTTGGTAAGATGCCACGCAGATCCGCAGATATACTTTTTCAGGTGATCAGATATGTAATCAATAAAATAGTGTATTATCTCAAAATACAGAAGTCACTACCCTTTAATGGAACCAATCACCTCAATAAGGACTCCTAAGGATGATGGGTCTGCATATGTACCAGAGATTCTTCCCCTACTTTATATGGAAAAGTAAAGTAAGGTTTATTTTAAACTAGGTTCGTTAAGTTCCCTACAGGGGCAAGCCCCCATAGTTAATTACATCCTAAGGGATAGGATCCCTTAGGAAAACTCTCGATTAAGGTAAATGATCGTTGTCTCTGAAGATTTTAATAGGAAGGACTATCAATCGATTGGTTTGTTTTTGAAGATCAAATCAGATTGATCAAAAGAGGGAGTTATTATCGAAGCCAGAATAAAAAATAAGTAGGACATGCTCACGATACTAGGAAACCTAGCGGGCATCCTAAACTATCCTAAAATTAGGCTTTATATTTTAGAAATTGATTTAGTTTGTTTGAGTTACAATTTTCATTAGAAATTTAGGACTTATGATTCCTTAACACAGGATTAAGGAAATGCCTAAGAGGTGAGGAATTATACTTACAGCCCACAAAAAGAAAAAGCAACCTCAGAACCTAAATCTAGGGAGCTTCAGTGAGGGCCGGAAGCACAACCTAAATCTAAAGCGAAAAATGGGTAATTAGTTTGCCTCCACAAGAGAGGGTAAATCACCCGATAGCCTAGACTTACAACCTCCTAGGGGTGGCCGCCAACTAACTTCTCCTACGATTTTAAATTCATGTAGGCAAGTCTTTATGCTTAATGCAAGATAGTTAGGCTATTTTTATTTAGAAAGAGAAAGTCCATAAACTCATTCCTAAAGAGATTAGATCACGTAAAGCGATGCGCTTCAAATGTCCTAAATCTAATGCATTTCAAATTTCATTTTATTTTTCATTTTGGACAATTATTTTAACTCAGGCTAATAGGATATTTTTATGACTAATGCATAAGAAATCAAATTATTGGCCAAAATCAGCGAGAAGTTTAGGAGGTGAGTTTCCACCACGGCCCTCAAAGGTCAAGCCAGATTCTCTAGCAAAGGTGGAAGCCCCAATGAAGAGTGAACTAAGATGCATTTGTGCATGATATTATAAAGAAAAGTTCATCCAGCTAAGGGATTGCTAAATCTTTTATCTTGATTTTAATCCTAAGCTTTAAGTGAGGTTATGAGTTATTTAATTTTATTTCAAGTTTTTAAGTTGGGTAAAAGATTTATTTTTTCCTAAAGAGCCTAATCCTCATCCAGGCCATACATAAAGCAAGAAAGAAACCAAGAAAAGCATGCCACTTAATGTGCAAGTTAAACAAACATCAACCAATTTATAAAACTAGCGCAAAAAGAATAAGTGGCCATTTATGTTTGGGCACCACCACACAAACCCAAAAAAATATCAAATTGGGTAGCCGAGCTCTATGCTTATACAACCCTGATTACAAATGAATTGAATTACAATTAAGTAAAAGGAATTCATTATTATGAGAGTCTTCAAGCTTTATTATTCTTTCTTTTTTCTTCTTTCTTCTTTCTTCTTTTGGTTCTTCCTTTGGATGGTTAAAAGATGGATGCTCCAAGCCTTCACATGGCGCATAAGATAGGATCTTATGACCAATGCTCATCCTAATCCCCCAAATCATTCTAAAATCCTATTTATACAAATTTTTACAAGAAAAGGAAAAGGGAAATCTAACTAACACCTGCAAAATAAAGGGTTAGCTAAATCACACCACACAAATCCCAAGCATGTATATTGGACCCACCTGACCTATGGATTATGCTAAGGGGTATAAGCATATGCAAGTAATAAGCATTTATATTTTTATTTATAATAGCACCCCTTAAGCACAATCCCCTACAAAAAAGAATAGTTAGACTAAGCACGTCCTACCATTCATTCTACAAGTATACACCCTAACATCTAGTCTAAAACATTCATCACAAAATAAAACATAACACCAAATCATGCACCGGCCTAACCTAAGGCTAGAAGTGATGACTTAGGCTAATTTGTGTGCTTTGAAGGTTTATGTGGTATGCTTAGCTTAGGGCTTTGGGTTAAAATTTTCTATGTGTGAAAGCATGTTCAACTTAGAGGAGGGTTTCATTTAAGTTGTTTAAATGTTTGGGTTTGTTTTCTTTCATGTTTTAATTTAGTTTAGGTGAAACCTATAATTAATTACTAAGTTATAAAGAGAGGGAAAGAGAAGAGAACTTCTCTTCCTTTCGTAATTTCTAAGGTAATCACAATTTAATTTCATTTAGGTGAATGTTTTAATTATATATTTTAATCAATCCTAAGTTTAGACAAACTCTAAATAAACATATTCAAAAAGAAAGGCATTTTAAGATTAAATAAAATGAATCAACATTCACATAACACACATTACTTCAATTCTTTCCCAATATATATAACATGCATATGGATGGATCGTAAGCATATCTATACATGTAAATGAGAGTAATTAACACACTTTATGAGGCATGCTAAGTAATCCATTTAAGAAAATTTAAAAGTTAAGCATGTATGATTTTCTTAAGTAGAAAAGGCTTTCCTTATCCAAAATTTCACATACATACATGAAAGTAAGAAATGCATAAGTGAGTACAGCGTCATTGTTAACAAGAGGTTTAAGGTGTAAAATCTACTTAGGGCTACTTAAAGCCTCGCAACCTCGGGGTTGTCAGACTAATATACCACTTTCCTTAAGTACAAACATAAACCTTCTTTGATGAGAGCATAGAGATGAGAGCATAGAGATGTAATGTATTCATATGCTAATATACCACTTTCCTTAAGTATACCACTTTTGCATATTCCTTTTCCACTAATCATGCAAAAGTTGTTTAATAGTTTTATTTTTATTTATGTAATGTATTCATGCAAGCATAAGCAATCCTTCTTAGATGAGAGCATAGAGATGAATAGGGTTTATAATTAAGTAAGTGTTGGGTTCTTTTCAAATGAACCCTACATCTTTCTAACTCCTATTCAAACCTATACTAACATAAGGAAGAAAGAGAAGCCTACACTAAACATGACTTTATAATTCATCACATGCAAGCTAATAATTAAGATATGAATAACACACTTTCAGATTTGATATTTAATTTATGAGTTTTGAAAATATTTTGGATTTAGTAGTGATAATATCCACTCATATTTTACTTTAGCCAACACATGCACATTTGACATAAAGTAAACAATTTCATTTTTTAAAATTTTGAAACATGAAATTATGAATACATGAATCACTTGACATAGAACTTAGCATGTTGGGAAAGATCTAAAGCAATGTAATCATGTAAACAAACTCACTTTAGTTAAATCCTAAAGACATTCTTAAAGAATAAGATAATTTAGAATTAATCAAAGTGAATTTCAAAATGATTTTTGTTTAGTTTGAAGTTTGATTTAATTTTGAAAAGGTGAGATGAGTTTGCTATTCTAACCCATTCACACTTGTGTTTTATATTTTTTTTTAATTTTTAGATAATTAAATCCATTTTTAAGTATTGATTAGGTTAGAGTATGAATTAAGTAGCTTAATTAACCCTTATCTACAACACCTTAGAAAAATTAACTAAGTAATTATGAGCCAATGAGATGACATAAAACCCACAAGGTATTTAAATTTGTAATGCAGCTAGTAATGAAAAGGCCTAATGCAATTTGGCTCATAATTAAAAGTTAATTAATCTAAGGGGTTTAGCTTAAGTACTTTAAAACACCATTTCACACTTATGAAAGGGGTTTTAATTTTCTTAATTAGACAGGCTATTAAACCAAGGTAAATTAATTAAGTTCTAGAAACTTTTTAGAAGTTTTCAAAATTATCTAAAGGGATAATTAATGAATTAACCCTTAATTACGAAGGGATTAAGGAAAGAAATGGAGGTTTAGAGAATAGCTTAGGGGAAATGCCCTAAAATTATTCCATAAAACCCCTACTCATTGGATCTGACCTTAATCAAACTTAATCAAAGGGTAAATTCACTAATCACACCTTAATTACCCTTAATTACATGAAAAGGGTAATTAGGGAATGAGCTAATAATTTCCCTAATAAAGGACTCAATAAATCTCGAGAAAATTAGAGGAGGCAGAGGTCATCACCTAAAATGAACCCTAGAAATTTGAGATCAAATGGTGACTTAATTAGAGAATAATTAACTAATTAACATTTCCAAAGAAACTTAAATTTAGAGAAAAATAAAATTTAAAATTCATTAAAACCACTTTAAAAATATTCTAAATGAAATTATCTATCCATGACATTTTTCCTTATATTTTTTTGATTTTTCTTGAAGGAGTTATGATTTTTTGAAGTTATCTAAATTAATTAAGAATTAAAAATAATTCCTAATTAATCCCTGGCTAATACCCACTCAGGGTGCGACACGTGGTGGCGGCAGTCAGCGCACTTTACACACATCGTGCCATGAATCCCTTACTTAAGTTGTCAAATCAAGGGGACGGCGGTGGCGCACGCGCTTTTATCTTTAGCCGTCCAATCAAAGATTGGACGGTTGAGGATACACCCGGGATTTTAAATCGTATAATGGATATATAAATGTGCCTAATAATCTCAACCGTCCATCTAAAATGTGCGGATGGATGGCTGAGATGGGCTGAGTTCTTCCCTGAGGATGAATGTGAATCGTTCACGGTCCAAGGGGAGATCCGAGCCCAATCTTTCATAGATTCATTCAAAACTCAACCCACACCATCTAAAGGACCAGAGTAGCCAATCCAACGGTGGATTTCACATGCAATGAAAATTTCTTTCACAAAGGACAAACACCTCTTAGCCTAAGTGGTCAAAAAATCACTAACATCACCGGAGGCAATCACTGACGCTTGGGATCGATGAGGTAGCTTCATTTAGTGGAGATGAAGCCCTGTTGAAGTTCCTAACTCTTGAGGTTGAGTGGATGAATGGGTAGACTAACTCCTATTCACTCCCTTTACGGCTTTGATTGAATTGAGTTCTTCCTTGCTCTGGGAATTCAAGTGGAAGCTTAGGCAGGCTCGACTTAGCTCCTAGATCAAGTGTGCAAGAGGAATTGAAAGGAGATTGAGTATAGATGAAGTTGAGAATTCAATGGACCTCCCATATTTTGCACTGTGCAAAATCGAAGAATGAAGAATTGAAATCCTCTCTAGGGGCCTTGGGAAAGCTCTCTGATGTTTGATAAGAGTTCCTAGGCTCCAATCGATCAAGTGATAATTAAAATTTTAGTGGATTATGGGGAGCATATCTCTCTCCTATGGCAATCGGACGGTCGACAATGAGCTTGTTGTTTTGACCCAATTGACACTATGAGATGGGTTGTTTGGGCTATTAGAGCAATGCACATGGTCAGTTTGGCCAAAGGAGTGGAATGCTAACTCCCATGTGCATCAAATTGAGCTTAGGGGGAGTTTGAAATTTCAATTTTATGTTATGGGGTCGGGTTTGGTCCATGGGCAAAATGGGTTGACCCAAACCTATTGGGTTGGGTGCACCACTCATCACTAGGCCCCCTTGAGCTTTTAGGAGAGTCTCAAGTGGTTGTGAGGAGTGTATGACCAAACCACCCATGGGCTAGGCCAAAATTTGTTCTATGTCCTAGGGGTAAAATGGTATTTTTGCATTTTTTTTTTTTTTTATTTGGGTATGTTTGGTATGTTTTTTAAATGTGTTTGGCCACGTTTCAATAGATTTGGAATCCATTTGATATGGTTTGGCTCATGTTCACCCATTTAGGTCAAAATGGGTCAACTTGGGTCAAGTTGACCAATAGGTCAAATTAGGTCAAACCAAGGGTTGGGTCAAGTTCATATGACCATTTGAAATGTTTTGGTGCCATTGGTTTGATTCAATTTAGTAGGGTTTTGATTTTGGCTCATATGACTCATTTAGGTCAAATGGGTCAAGTTGACCCATTTGACCCATTTGGCCTATTTGGGTTAGTTCAAGGGTAGGTCTAGGTTTGGTTAATCATATGGAGTGGATTGATATTTTTGTTTCCAATCAATTTGGTTTAAGTTCAATTTTGGCTCAACATGACCCCTTTAGGTCATGTTGGGTCTAAGGTCAATTGGGTTAAGTTGGGTCTAGTTGGCCAATTGAGGCTTTGGTCAAGTTCCACAAGTAATTTGGAATGAACTTGACTCAATGGTTTGAGTTAATTTGGCTTAGATCAAGTTTTGACACATTTTGGCCTTTTAGGTCAAAATGGCTCAACTTGGGTCAAGTGGGCCAATTGGGCTAGGTTAGGCTAAAATGTTGGCTTGGTCAAGTTCAAACATAGGTCATGAGTGAACTTAGATCAATGGTTTCAATCAATTTGGCCTATGATGAATTTTGGCTATGTTAGGTTTCATTTTTAGTTAAGTGTTGACTTGGTCAACCCTTAGGTTTGACTTGATTTGACCCAATTTGATTGATTGATCATCCCATGATGATTGTTGATCATGATGAGAAGGATATATGAGTTTGGTTCAATCCAATTTGATTATGATCAAAAGTTGGCTCATAAGGGTACTTTAGCTCACTTTGGGTCAAGTGAGCCTAAGTGGGTCAAATGGCTTGGTCAAAGCTTGATTTGAAGTTGATTGATCTTGTATATGGACTTATGATTGAAATATAAATCCATTTACAAGTGGTTTGAATTCAAATGGATTTTGATCCATTTGAAAATTTTATATTTAAAGGAAGAATATGAAGGAGTTTTGAGTTTGATTTTTGATTTGGGTTTTGATTGTTTGATTGGAGTTTGGATTTATATATGAGCTCATGATTGTAGGATTGATTGAACCATTAGAGAAAATCAAAAGTTTGGTTTGATTTGAAAGTGTTTTGGCTAAGCTCAAGATTTTGACTTGAAAGGCTTAGATTTGATTTTGAATGGATTTGAGTTTGATTTTTGGATTTGATTTTGATTGTTTGAATTTATATTTCATTTATATATGTGAATATAAATTAGAATATAAATTGATCATGAGAAAATTTCAAGAATTTGAAAGAGTTTAGTCATGATTTAGGCTAAATCCATTAAAAGGGAATTTAAAGGATTTAAGGAAATTTGTAAATTGGAATTTAATTTTTGCCTTTGATTTGATTGATTTGTATTTATATTTTATTTATATATGAGAACACAAATGAGAATAAATTATGTTTTGAGAAAATCCCATGAGTTTGAATAGGTTTGATCAAAGTTTAGGATTGATTTTGGCTAAGGTCTTTAATGGAAAATTAAAGGGACTTAAGAAAATTTCATGAATTGATTTTGAATTTTGAGTTTGATTTGATGGGTTTGAATTTATATTTCATTTATATATGTGAAAATAAATGAAAATATAAATGAATCATGAAAGGATCTCAAAGATTTGAATACGTTTGAATTATGATTTTGGTTAAGTCCTTACGGGAAAATTAAGGACTTAGGCAAAATTTGAACTTAGGAATTTTTGATGGATTTTTTATCATGGGTTTCAATCAAAAGTTTCAATCACAGATTTGATTTAGATGGGGTTGATTTGACTTGGAGAAAATCAATTAGGATTGATTTGGAGTTTTGACTTGAAAGAAGGAAAGGTGAGGAATGGTGCAAGCTAAGGGTAGATAAATTTCCTAACACCCCTAAGACATGACCTAGTCCTATGGCTAGCCCTTCTAAGTCTTCTAGGGCTAGGGGAGTGTGCACCTAATTACTAGATGTGTCTTAAAACTAAGGAACTCTTAAAATCTAAGAGAAATCCTATGTCTAAGATGGAGGTGTTGAGAGCTCATTCTAAAAATGAGGTCAACAACCACTTACTTGATCTTTTGGTTGTGACCATTGTGTCACTAGTTGACACCATTGTGCTTTATCAACTCCTGGAGGGACATATTCTATAATATCTTCAACTGGACGACTATCCCAGTACTCCGCCTTTAGACTAGTCTTGTGATTTCGTCATTTAACTCCAAGTGATTGAAGAATCCATGGTCAAATGTGTCTAGGAAATTCAAATTTAGACTGAAATAAAATTTTATTAGCAAACTAAAATTTAAAATTACAATTTAATGGTGTATTGAATATACCTTCACTTCTGCCAACATCATTTTTTAAGGGCTCCATACCCTTATTGCACCAATTTTGAAAAGATATGGGTGCCAATATTGGATCTTGTGCAATAACACCTAAATAGGAGCCCAATAGTATCGATTCTAGAATATTGCAAGGCACGCCATTTTCATTGACTTCAATGTGGACTCTTGTGCCTGGTGATAAATTTTGAATAACTGCACAGGTTGTACGACCTCTACGCTTCATCGGAGTTCCTTGATTATCTGAAAAAGAAAGTTACCTACTGTCATTCTTGTTAAAACAAAAATAAGAAATATCAGGTATGAAAATATATGAATCACTAAGGTGCGATAATAAAAATTAAAAAGAGTACTATATTGAAAGCTTATATTTACCTTTGATATAAGAGTATTAAATTAGACCATTTCCTCTCTAATCAAAGTAATACTTGAGTCAAATACATCCCTAGGTTTGGCTTTCACAACATAGTTCTAGTTTACTGATTTGGGATCTTCAATGTAGAAAACAAGCTCCACTTGTGAGAAAAAAACAAATGAATCATGTTCCAATTTTTCACCACTATGTATTAAATGTGAAAAGTTTACTAAGGTACAACCAAATTGATCACGCTTCTTCTCTGTAGCATTTGTATTTACCGAATCACATTTGATCAACACAACCTTAAATAAATTAGAGTAATTGATATCAATGATATCATCACTCTACCATAGTAATAAAAATTTCCAACTTTTGTACTATTTACTACACCTTGATTTTGAGTTTTCTTATTTTTGTCATATTCTTTAATTTGAAATTTATATTCATTAATATAAAATCTTTTAAATCTTCGTGCAATTCGATTAGGTCCATATGCTAGAACTTTTACTTCTTCCACTAACAGATCATTTGTAATCATAACCTGTATAAAGAAATTACCTTTTATTAGTATGTACGTATGTTGATTACTAATATTATAAAAGTTTAAAACTCACATATTATCTAAACCATTGATGAAAATTTTTATTTAGAAGCTTCTGAATGTCAAAAAAGGTAAGATGTGTATGGCCATATCTTTTTCTTTTCTTACATTCTTCTAAAAATTTTTTAAATGAAATAAATATTACCACAATGCGGAGAACATATCTATGAGCTTGTACCAATGTTTTCTTATCTAAGACACATAGGGTCATCTTGCCTAAAGGAATTCCTCCACTTTAGAAGTGATAAACTAGTTTCTCTTCATCTAACAAACACTTGGTACTTGTGGTGTTTTGTGATAACTCAGTTTGTTCTAAATATTTAGAACAAAAATTAATTCCTTCTTCAGCAATATAACCCTCTGCTATTGAACCTTCAGGTTGTGCCTTATTTTCAACATAGTCCTTGAGAATTGAGAAGAACCTATGCAATAAAAAAATCATTTATTTGATATGTATAATAAAAAAATGAGAAAGACTAAAATTGTAATATTACCTCTCAAATGGGTGCATTCATCGATAATGCATAGAGCCACCGAGTTTGATTTCTCCAACCAAATGAACAAGAAAATGTATCATTATAGTGAAAAATGATAGGCGAAAGTAAAATTTTTTTTCATTTGACATAAAGTTATTACAATATTACTTTGGAGCACATCTAGTTCATTTGGAATGATGATCTTGTTGCATATTGATTTCAAAAATCCTGAAACTTTGACAACAATGCTTAGAACTTCATCTGATGGAGCACAAGACTTAAGTGCAATGGGTAAGATCTCTTCCATAAAAATATATCTGTCATGAATTTTTAAGCCTGTGATTTTATAATCAGTGATAATAATAGACCTGGAGATATTTGATGCATAGCTTTTAGGAATTTTCAATTTTTTCTTAGCACTTAACATAGCATCAACTTCTCTTTCTTAGACATTGTGAAATAAGCAGGTGGTAGAACATAACTTCCATTATCTTGAAGTTGAGAATGTAGATCATTCTTCGCTCCAATTTGTACTAAATCTTGTCATGCTTGTAAATTATCTTTTGATTTTTCAAGGTCAAGAAAAGTAGACAAAAAATTGTCACAAATATTCATTTCTATATGCATGACATCTAAATTATGTCTTAACAAATTATACCCCCAGTAAGGTAGATCAAAGAAGATACTTTTTTTTCTTCCAAATTAGCATTTCACTAGATTGTTCGGTCATCAAATCAGCATGCTTTCTTTTATAACTCTTATGTTTATTTTTATTTGATTTACCCAAATCAAAGTGCAACCTTTCAACTTGTGATAGTATTTGATTTCCACTAAGCCTTGTGGTGCAAATCTAATCTTTTCTGTATTATCAAAAAAATATTATTGTCGACATAGAATGTGAGTGGCTGGTAGCCAGTGTTGATGACCCATAAAACAAAACTTTTTATTGTTATATAGCCCCAACGATTCTGTATGTCAGCATAGCATGGACAAGCAAATATCCCTTTCATACTCCACCCAATTAGCATGTCATATGCTAGAAAATCATTGACAGTCCACATTAGTGCTACACGTAAATTAAAATTTTGTTCAGTCACAGTATCATAACATTGTAGTCCTTGCCATAGATAATGTAATTCTTGGATAAGAGGTTGTAGGTAAACATCAATATGATTTCATGGACTCTTCTCCCCAAGTATAATTGTCGATAATATGAACGAATTTTGTTTCATTCCATTCCAATGAGGCAAATTATGTGGTACCAAAATCACAGGCCAAATATTATATGTGCTACTCATAGTTTTGAAAGGATTAAATCCATCAGCAGCTAGACTAAGATGAACATTACGTGGATCTAAGGTAAAATCAGGACACTGTAAGTCAAATGATTTTCACGCAACCCCATCAACAGGGTGTCTTATCAAGCCTTTTTTGTGTTTATCATGCCAAATCATCTCTTCAATAGTTTTCTTTGTTTTGAATAATCGTTGTAATCTAGGAGTGAGTGGAAAATATTGTACAATCTTAGCTGCCTTTAAATGTTTTTTTTCATATATCAACTTTCTTCTTTTGATTAGCATCCCATCTAGATGAGCCACAAATATGGCATATTTCTGCATCGGATTTATCTTTCCAAAAGAGCATACAATCATTTGGGCATGCATGTATTTTTTTGGTATCCCAAATCGAATGTTTTCATTAATTTTTTTTACCTCGTAGGTATTTTTAGGTAGTGAAACCCCTTTAGGAAATGCATTAGACAGTAGCTCAAGTAACATATCAAAGGAACGTGCAGTGTAGGAGTTTAGACACTTGATGCGAAACAAGTGTAGTAAATGATAATTTTGAGAATGACTTGCAACTAGGATATAACTCTGCCCCTGCATCTTCCATTAACTTTGAAAATTTCAGATCAACATTCGATGGATCTATATTATGATTTTCACAATCATCTCCTGAATTAATGTTCTCTTGTTGTAAATTGAACATATTTTTTAATAATCATTATATCATCTGTGTTTGACTGGTCCACTTATATGGGTATAATTGCTAAGTAGTGATGTGGTACATGGTGCTTTTTATTCTGTACCTTTAGCATGAGATGTATGATCTCTCTATGTCAATTCTAAATAATATATCCAGGAAAAAACCATTCGATATCAAATGACTCTGGACATCTTTTGTGGTATGAAAATACCTATTAATACAAACCTTGCAAGAGCATAATATTTTTTCTGATATATTTCGCCTCTGACTTGCAAATTCTAGAAAAATATCAATTCCTTTTTTATAATCAGGGCTCCATTTAGGTTTGGTTATCCAACTCTTGTCCATTTCAAATGAAAGTAGAACTCTTAAATCACTATTAAAAAGTGAAAGTTTTAGTTAATATGATTATGATAATATAAAGAAGAGATTATCGAGATTAGTAAATGCATAAATCTATATTGTGATGCAATTGAATATTCCTAAATGATGAAGATATATAGGCTGATCAGATCACTATTTATTTTACACCAATATATTAAGAATTGTCCTGTGTAGGTTAATATAATTTCATATTTTAATTTCAATCAACACACTCTAACTCAAGTAAGAACGATAGTTTGTAATCTTAGTTTTAGTGATAATAATAAGCCCAGCTTCAACTAATTGTGATAAAATCAAAGCTCAAGAAAAAAATCATGTATATTTCACGCTTGAATTGTATTATCAATCGACTACAACTAATTGAAAACTACTATTTAAAATAATCTACTTTTAGTGGGTGTAGAAATTACTAAATAAAGACTCAAAGAAGAATCACATATAAAATTCAATATATAAATATTTTTTTCATATGATGGCATTATATTTTGCTTGTGTATTTATTTATCATAATAAAAAATAAAAAATAATTAATTATGTGTGTTATAAAGGTTTTACTCTAAAGAGATATTTTAAGTATCCAAGATAACATAGTTAATTATGCCACATATAACTCAAATATATTATTTTGCACAAGTAATTATTTATTTTTAATCTTAATACTTTACAATTGTTCATAAGTAAACAACCATATTATTCTAACACAAATTATAAAATACAACAAAACTTCTCACAATTTTTGTTCCCATTCCCTCTCCTAATGAATAATCAAAAATAAATGTTTCAACAGCAAACTACAAGTAAATTGATTCAAGAAACATATGTATAATGCATCAAATGCAAAAAAAAAAAAAAAAAAAAAAAAAAAAATAAGATCAATAATAACTATAAAAAACAGCAAACTACATTGACTACCTAGGAGTACAATGAAGACTCCTAAAAATATCTATGCTAGTTAGAATAAATACAAATCCAAAGCAAAACATATAAATCTTAAGCAAAACTTATTGGGATAACATATCAATTTAAAGAAGAATATATAAATCCATAGAAATTAAAAGTTATCAAGAAAAATCAATAATACATACCAAAAACCGATCGACGAAGTATATGGCCCAAAATTCCTTGTGAGATCCACAAAAATTGATTGGCCTTTGATGAAAACAGTATATATGAATAGATAGAGCAATAATCTTGGTTAAAAACAAGAAATAAAACATAAAATATAAAATATAAAAACCTGAAAACAAAGAGGGAGCAGCCGGCGCCGAGAGCTTCGCCAGAGATCATCATTTTTGAATTAGGTATTTATGGTCGAGTAATGACCAGCCGATTATAATCGAAGGTTTACAGCGATTTTAACCGCTACTAGTTATGGCGGTTTAAACCGTCATTTACAGTGGCAGTTTTTACTGCTGCTGTATGAAAAAAAAAAAAAAAGGCAGCGGTTTATTAACCGCTAGTATAAACTGCAGCCTTTGTATAATAGTTTTAATAGTGAAGCAAAGATTCCTAATTATCCCTGAAATAAGTGATTCATTTGTGTAAAAAAATATATCATCTAAATATCATTCTTTCTACATGCTCATAATTTACATCAATAATCTTTTCTTAGGTTAAATATAATAGACAGTTTCTAAAACAAGAAAATAGGAAAAAAAAAATTCAGACTGTTTTTAAATTAAGATAAGAACTTATTCATCAACCGCCATATATCAACACATGTATTAACACTCACGTTATATCTTGATTTTCTTTTAAATTATTTTGGCAGTTGGATGCAAACATAGGACAGACAATTAACAAATCATCATTATAAGTTGATTTTGAACATTCTGAACAAAAAATTAATTCGTTGTAGATATCCTTTCCAACATTCGGCTCAAAATATAATACAACCACACTCAAATTGCATGATCATTATTATTTATTTTATTTATTATTTATTGAATAACTGGATGCCAACTTGCTTGTCTGAAGTCTCTGAAAATCTTCGCTATAATATTCTGATTATCTCTGACTTAGGCTTAAATGATATATATTACCCGCACTTAATAAGCTTGAGGTGAGCCTTTATTGAAAGTTCTCAATTCCGATTGGTTCAAGTCAGTAATGTATATGTAAGCATTGACATCATCCATTGTGCAGCAAATAATGAAATAATATTATTAATAGCACTAATAAACTCTATATCAAGCAATCTTATTCCCGGAAATAGAATCTCTCCTTCGCTTCTAATCTATTCAATATTCTGCTGATGCTATATATATATATAACATCAGCAGAATATTGAATAGATTAGAAGCGAAGAGGAGATTTTACTTCCGGGAATAAGATTGCTTGCACAATCATTTTCTTCTTTGTAAGCACAGAACGGGAAATCAGTGGGCCACGAGAACATCCGCTCTCGTTGCTGAGGTTATCCCATTACCTTAACATTCTTATTTATAATTTTTTTAACATCATTTATTGTAAAGTCATATTTGTATTTAATTAAATATATTTCAGCTGAGGCTGTTATACATATAATATGCATA
This sequence comes from Cymbidium sinense, assembly GCA_021442155.1. Lineage (NCBI taxonomy): Eukaryota > Viridiplantae > Streptophyta > Magnoliopsida > Asparagales > Orchidaceae > Cymbidium > Cymbidium sinense. The sequence continues at coordinate 136,345,024 of CM038216.1, forward strand.
TTTTATAATTTATATAAATTTTATTTTCATAAATAACTCATTATGTTTAATAGTTTAATGGTAAAAAAATTTGTTTATATACTTCATAGAGTCAATAGTTGAACATACTGAAACTTATTTAAACCCCAAAAACTTAGCACATATCTTAATCTAAATTAAGGATATGATAAAAAAAAGCATGATAGAATATCTCCGAGAAACTTCTTATTGTACGCTGGAATATTGAGGTGGAATAAAGGAAATTATTTGTTATCTTAGCTTTAAACAATTATCCACACATGATAGATATGAAGTAATAATTTCTTGTAAAGTATAGGATACATAGTTTTTTAAATAAATAAAAAATAAAAAAAGTGATCTAATCTGAGTCTAGATAAGCTCAAATCAAATACTTAAAGTATAATTGAGAAAATTTGGATAACCAAATGGTCTCTTAAATTAGCATGTTTATAATCAAATTGAGTATTTTGACAAAGCAAATCTAATGAGCCTAAGATCACTAAATTTTAATATCATTTAGGACTCCAATGCTTAGAAAATACCTCATGTTAGAAGAGATAATCTACATATTTATAGGAAATGTTACTCTCAATATATACAAATCCCTCATTTCTCATATAAAAGAATCATATGTCATGAGCTTAAGATTCAAGAGAGATTTGAAGATAGAAGAATCCTTGAGCGCCACTACCGATCATTGCTATCGCCTGAACTAGTGCCTAATCGTTGTCGTTGGATTGTCGCTAGACCGTTTTTGTTGAATCGTAAATAGATTGATATTTTTAGGCCACCACTCAACTACCGTCACTGAATTGTTGCCAGTTAGTTGTCTTCTACCATTACATTAAACCACTTTTTTTGGCTAATGTTTTAACTCAGCATCACCATCCAACCACTATTGTTGGATTGTCACCTACTATAGCCATCATTTTGTCAGACCTTTGCAACCTAGAACAATTATCATGCTACTACCACCCAACCTTCATTGTTGGACTACCATTCTTGTCCAATCACTATCTTCAATTTACTATCACCTAGCTACTATCATCAAATCATTTCACCCCTCCTTCTCAATTATAGTGACCTAATCTCCATGCCACACTATAGTAGCACAACCATTGACAATGAACTAGAGTTGCTTGACCTTCTATGACTGATTATGGTCGCTTGACTACTAACACATGACCATAATTCCTAATCACAATTGCCTACTCATCAATGACCAACTAAATTTTTACTATTTTGAATAATGTTTAACTAAGCATTTTTTTAACATTTTAAATAACTTAAAATGCCACATAACTTTATATCATTTTCATTAGACTTGATCACAATCCTATTTCTTTTTCTAATTTATGTTATATGTAATAAATCAATATGAACTGCACCATTTTGTTTTATATATTGCATTCAAATGAGTTAAAACTTCAAACAACTAAAATTATTACTTTGAACTATAGATGACTTGAGTGTTGAATGAAAATAGAAGTGAGTTTTTACTAAATTGATTGTATCAAAATGATGGGGTAGTGTTGACGAGTAGTAGGCTACATAATTAATAGTAGTGGGTGGACAATCTAACATAAAAGTTGATAAATTACAGGCTTGAGGGGGCATTATCTTAGTATTTTTTTTTCAAACAAAATGATGGGATTAGAGAAGCATCAAAATAGGATATTAAGAGTACAAAACCAGTACTTACAATAGCGATTGCTAACATCCACCACAACTAATATCATTAGCATTGATTTTAATTATTAATGATTGACATTTGTATTAATTATAATTATAAGATAAATTTAATGGTTATTTTCAAATTTTGGATAAGTAATTCTATATTTGATAATAAAATTCGACAATGAACATATCCAAAACAAATAGAAAAATACACTAATGATATATACTTCACTAGAAAGTATTCAACACTCAAAATAGCAATCTAAGCCAAATGAGTTACATCTTTGAAGCCAAACTAATAGGGAATTATTAAGGCAAACTCCCCTCAATCGTTACATCCCCGCTATTCTAGTTTAATATTTGAAAGTTGAAAGTGCATATATACAATAAAATTGGAAAAAAAATGTAAAAAAAAAAAAGTTCTATTTATATAATCACTAAAGAATGATTTATGCACTGAAAAAAAAAATGTTGTTCATGATGACGATAAATAAAAGCAACCAACGCTTTGACAACCCAATTAAAGTTGGTTTCTTGGAGCCGAGAGAGTCCTAATAGGGTCAATTGCCCCTCTAAGGTAGCACACCGGATGCTAATAATTATTAATATTTCTATTATATGGAGACGGAATGTGGCAATAATAGCAAATAATGATAAAGACGAATAGAGGAGGAGGCAAATAGTGGCAACCTAATTAAGGATAAAGGCGAGGTACTTTTGCACAAAAATGCTTTTCTTTGTGATATTTTCAACTTGGAAAAGTAGCCGTCTCTGTCAAGTTGCTTCGAGGATTGAGATGTCTTTGCCGTAGGTGTGAATTTTTCAGTTTACATTTAAATTTAAAAAAAAAAAAAAAAAAAAAACTTGTTAAATTTAAGTGAAATAATAATAATGATAATAAATTAATTCCAAGCATAAACTCAAAGCCTATAGTTCGTGCTAAATGTTATTTTGATCTTAAATAATTCAAATTTATAACCAACAGTGCAGAAACTTGATCCTTTTCAATAAATCAGATTTAATGGAATAATAAAATCTGATTTATTATATTTTAAATTTATGAAAATAGTGTACCAGGAAGAAGAGAGATCGTCAATGGGATTTCAAAACCCTAGCTCCAGATCTCCCCATGCTTTTATCTTAAAGAGGTCAAAGTGGTGGTTGTCATCTTGAACTCTATTTCCCTCAATCTTAGACATGTGCAAATATGGGAAGAATTGATCAATAATTTGGCGACCTAATAGACATGTATAGTCCAATGTTAAATAAGATGTTTATATACATAGAGAAATTTATATATTACACTCTATAATTTGTTATATGATGGAGCCTAATTTTATCTTTGAGAGGCAACGCCTCGACGAGAGTAGCGCCACAGCTCATGGTCATGACACCTTGGCCTTTAGGATAGTGTTGTGGCATTGGGATCAGTGCACCCAGCACCCAAAAGCAAAATGACAGAGGGGCTAGCAGTGCCGAGGCGCTCGAGCCAGAGTGAAAAAGACTAGAGGACAACGGTGCCCATGGCGCTACGAATCGAGAGACTTTGAATTTAGACAGTTTTTTTTTTTCTATAGTTTTGTAATATTATGTCATTTTCTCTTCTTGTGTGAGAGTGAAGTGTGTGCCCTACAACGACTGAAGTATGAAGAGACTCCAAATAAGTGTAATCTATATTATTCTCTTAATTTTTTTTCTTTCATAGTGGATTTCTTAGTTGTGTGGCTCCATGGTTTTTCTTTGTTTACAGATTTTTTCACATTAAATCTGAGGTCTTTTACGTGAATCTTTTACTTTAGCTTTTCATTTGTTCCCTGTATATGCTCTAAAATACTCAAACTATTTTTTCAGGTGTGTTTTGTGATTTACCTTCTTCCCCACTATAGTTTAGTTTATTTATTAAATGGATAAATATTAGATAAAAAGGTTTCCATATTTTTGTCAAACAATGAGACCTAAAAATGTTAATAACTAATTAATTTTAATTAACTTTACACAACTAATTACTCGATATTGGTGTTAAACCGAACAAGCCCCGGAATGCTAGTATGATTTTAATATATATATATATATATATATATATATATATATATACTATTTTATTTAATTTCATTTCTGTTTTCATCGTCTATACCTTATCAGTCGAATCCCCAACCGAAATACAGGTCAAATATCAGGCTGTAGACCAAGAAAACAAGGGGTATAATGTAATAAACCAAGGTCAAAATATGATTCTTTTGTACGAATTCCAATTTTATTATCGATAAGAGCTAAATATCTTAAAATAATTATTATAACGTAAATTTAAATCTCATTTACATTAAATTTATATTTTGACTTTCATATTTTATAATGAATTATTTTTAGAGGAATTGCATGATAAATTATATGGCATGTGACTTAAATTTGCAATTTTAAGCTATAATATTCTTTAGAAAAAATATTTTATCAAGATATATATAAGAAAATGCTTATATCATAATAATACTAATTCTACTGCCTGTAATTTTAATTCAAGCTTTATATTTATCTCTTAACATAATTAAATTAATAGATAATATAATTAACTTTTTAGATAATATAATTAAATTAATAAATATTTATAAAATATAATATATATAAATTATTAATTTGATACTTTTACTATATTATCTACTAAATAATAATTAACTTATATTTATCTTTCAAATCGGATTGTATTGATGAATATATATAGATATAGATAAATTTCATCTCGAGTCTTTTAACAATTTGTTTTCATTCTTTAACAACTTGGGCTCTGCCTCGCTTGTCTTTCGATTCCGGGTCAGACACAAATGATAAAGATTATTTTTAGAGACTGTATGATCAAGACTTTGATTCGGCTAGTGTTTTCTATCTTTTTTTAATAGAAAAAAAAAGCAATAAAAATAAAAATTAGTTGGATGAAAATAATATACATTTATTGAATTTCATTAAAATTAGCATTTCATGAAAAAAAAAAGCATTTAGGGACATCACATAAATTTCATGTATTTTTATACCTAATATTTAAAATTTAATATTACTATTATTATCTTAGAAGATTTATATACATTACACACAATTCTTATGAATTTACATATCTACTTTACCAGCATAATACTTTTTCTATATACAAAAAAGTACATTAGACTTTAAAAAATAATGATGATTATATTTTTAATATAATATTAAAATTTAAATATTATTTATGTAAATATTAGATATGCCATATATACATATACATATATATTTAAATCCCCCTATTATCTTCTTAAGAGTCAATACATCCTTTGTGATAAAATATTTAAAATATAAATATTAAATTTTAAGTATTAGATACATAAATATATATAAATTGTTGAGCTTATGTAAATATTTCAAAAAAAAAAAAACAAAAAAACAAAAGAATTGATTTTACTGAGAGAATATCAGGAAATATAAATTTTAAATTGAATCAAAAGTTCAGAAATATTCTATTCAGGTAATCTTAGAAAGTCAACTTGTTAATATTCAACGGCTTTTGTCAAAAACTAATAGTGTGGGCTTTGAAATGTGTAGTGAAACTAAGACTATCCTTATGGCATAAGGAGAGAAGGCAGCAGCAAGATTTAGATATAATACCACTCCGAAGACTAGATTTAATAGTTAGGGAAATGAAGCTATATATATATATATATATATATATATATATATATATATATATATTAATATATATATGTTTTGTTTTGCTTTTTTTTTTCCCTTAAAGTATGGTCTAATATTCATTTTTTCACTAAAATCAATGTCACGAGCACCCCTAAATGTCTTAAAAAATGACAAATAGTTATCCTTAAAGTGAGATAAGAAGTAAGACTAAGCTAATATCTCCATTCAGATGTTGTACAATCTTAATATTCATCAAGGGTATCACATTTCGGAGAACTTTGGTCTTCACAGGATTGATTCAATTCCTTAATAAGTGACTAACTACTTAATGTGACTCAAAAGTTTGCATAAATAAGTTAAGTCATATATTATGACATGAAAAATGATAGAAGAGTTGCACTAAGTTCACAAACAAAAAAAAGTGAAAGAAAATAATGATCTATATACACTATACACCAATATATCATCAACACATACATTCATAATAAGTTATCGATAAATAGTACCGATGTACTTTAATCCAAATAGTGTGACCTAATAATAATATAACAATTTTTCAATTTAGAAAGAAGTGACTTCTTCAATCATGTGATCATCGTTATCTAATTATAGTAAGAGTAAACACTTATAAAATTGAGTATTTAATGCCTAAAATTGGCATTGATTAGCCAACGTGTATAGAGGAGATGAAGATTATCCTTTTAGCAAGCTCTGTTAAAGTTATTGTAGTTTAAACAGATTCTCATATTGTTAGCCAAGGAATATGGAGTGGAACATAATATCAATAAAGCACATATTTTCAATTTGGGTCCTCTTAACATTATAGGATTGGTCTCTTATCCCAACAACAGCAACAACCAAGGATTGATGAAAAATCTAAAATCTTAACAAGTTGATACCATCAAATATAATAAAGAAATTGATATGAGAATTTTTTTTTCAACATTGGCTCTTTAATGGTGTGATTAGAACTTCATTAGATAACAATAGTGCTCTAATGATTATCTCAATTTTACTAATTTTATTATTATTTCTTTTGTAATTATAGTTCATAAATATGATTAGTACTATGACAAGAAAGCTGGCCTTACATAAATCAACCAAGATTGCCTTATTAAATCAATTTTTTTTTTAATTTCCTCAAATTGTTAGCATACATCAATGATTGTCCATGGCCTTGATGAAAATGATAATATCTTAGTAGATTTGAATCTCATCATTTGAACATTCACATGAAATCTATAAAAGGATATATAATCCCTTTGTTTAGGCACGTACTACTATTAAATTAGCCAAAGTAAGAGATCATTAATGACCATCAAAACATTAACTTGATATATTATTTGTGTTTTATACATTTAGATAACTAGTTAAAACCTTGCTAAGCATTTCAGGACTTACCCAAATGTTGCTTGAACTATTTTTAATGATCATAATGGCCTCATAAGCTAATTAATTGTGTAGATAAATGGTGAAAAAGGACTCATAGTAATGAATTATATCCTACAATAGTGGTGAATAGAAACCTTCAAGGTAATGATCTCCATGAAAAATCTCTTGTAGTAGCTAAAAATTCACCATTAAGATTTGATGAGCATTAGAGAGTAATCATTGAAAGCACTCATTAAGTAGCTCTCCATAATTTTGGTGAATTATATAGAGGTTGAAAAAGCAATGGATAATCATTTGATTTATAGTAAGCTATTCAATATAAATATGGAAAATTGTTCTACGGTATGGATAGCTCTACTTGGGAGAAGGTAGAAAGTAAAATCATATTTGGGTCAAATACTTACGGATGCTACGAAAGACTCAATTTAGATGTCATAGTTCATCACATGGGTGTCAAATAGATGAGGCTAAGCCAAATCAATAATGAGCTGGATATGAAGAAGTGACAATATTAAATATGTTAATGTTAAGTTACAATGAAAGATGCATTCCAAGTTGATAGCGAGACGGTCAGGCTAACTAGTCATAGAGTGCAATTGACCCTAAGGCAGGCATGCTATATTTCCAACTATGATAATTGTCAAGGCTCACATAGAAGTTAAAAGATTTCATTTTGAGAAAATAATCATCATCAATAAGGTTGCATCCATCAAAGAAGAAAAGAGCAGAGTTTAGGGCCTATGGATGAAGGATTGTTTCTTAGATTAAAAATCGATTAGGTGAGAGACTTCATTATTGTAGAAGTTACACTTGCTTGTCTTTGAGTGGGTGTTCAAAAATCCCCAATAGCAGGATGTTTGAAAATTATTATGACATCAAATTAGTATGTGCATGAATAATTGCAATAACAAAATATGAACTTATTTTATATGCATGGCATGTAACGAGTAAATTACAGCTATTAAGAGAGATAATATTTATAAGAAAAAAAAAAAAAAAAAATCATGTGATTCAATTAAAAAAGCATCACCAATCATTTACAAAATACTTCGCATGGTTGTCCAACAAACTTGAGGTTTCCTCAGGAACTGCTTTACGCTCTTTCAACATGTTATTGATATATCTTAACATTTTTTTTTTATTCTACTAAAATTTTCAAAAATACTTTTTATAAAACTTCATTTCCATCTCATGCTAAACCATCATTTTTATATACTTCTGAACACAGTTTTCTTAAAATCAATTTTTAAATAAATTTCTGCAAAAAAATTATAAAAAAAAAGTTTAACCAAATGAGCCGTAAATCATCAAATCCTAACGCATTTTAGGAGTCAAGATTTGGTGATGGAAAAATTACAAATTAGACTAGCCAATATGAAAATGGGCTTCAGGAAAATATGGCATGTAATATGCATAAAAAATGATTAAATTTAATTTGTAAATAAACTATGCTGGCCCACTGCATAATAGATTAGCTTTGAGGAAAAAAAAAACCAAATAACCTACGCCATAATATAAAAAAATAATTTAAAACTAAGTAAGGAGGTGTAGTATTGTTGTTTAATTTAATAGACTACAAAGCTTGATTTCTAATCCTTGGATCATGGCGTACAAGCAACCAAAAATTTCATGAGTCTAATATTGTGAAGCGTTAAAAAAATCTTAGGAAGCGTTAAAAAAATCACAAAATTGTGAGTTCTTATGTAAGGATCTCGAAATTTGTTACTAACTTCTTGACTTCAAATCTCTGTCTATATCATAATAAAATCACACTTCATATGCTTGAATGAAAAAGAAAATCACAAGATCAAATATAAAAAAAACAAAAAGATGACATGAACAAAAACTATTAAGAAACTTCCAATGCATTGCAGGCACCAACACTCCACGCAAAACACGCATAAATGACTTAAAACCATAGCTTACTCTTCCCCTCGTTTATTCCTCAACACGGACCCAAACATAGAGCTCGCCAAACAACGCGTAGAAAGAAAACAACATATTATTTATCATCAATCAATCAAAGCCCTTACGAGAAAACAATTAAAAAAAAAAGAGCGAAAAACAGCAGAATATTAAGCAAGCCCTTAAAAAAAATTGCAACCGACGAGGCCACAAATAAAGACCAAAAAGCTAAAGAGTACCATTAGCCTTCTGAAACCAGCAAGGCCAACAACAGACTTCATCTCTGAGAAGGCTCCAAAGTCCTCACATTTGCGCCTGAATTCCCTTCTAGCCTGTCCTTCGTTATCTCCACAAAGTGACCAATCATTTCGTGGAACAGCTTCAGACCAGACAAGGGTAAGATGATAGATGAACGATCTGGGCCAGCCACCTGCATTGAAATCGTTCTCTCTAAGTACTGTTTTCAGTTCATGTCACCTATTTGTTATTGAATATAAAGTTGGTTGAGAGAAATATTCATTAACGTGAGGAGGCCACCATTAGAATGGAACAAAACAACGTGAATATTTGGTATATGATAATGATAAGAATAGTAAATGAAGAAAGCTATTACAGGTAGTAGTGTACCTCTGATATCTTCAAGAAATGACCCCTGTTGTTGTTTCCCAAATCAAAAAAGAACCTTTTTTGGTCTGCACGAATGACTTTGGAGAGTCCCATGCTCGCAACATCATCATGCGGAGGCAGATGATCAGCTAGTCTATCGAGACTTATGTCGGGTCCTGGAACTGGATGACTGCCTTGACCTGAACCTGATATGAATCCGGCACCCACATCATCCGAAAGTCCTGGCAGACGCTCGGAAGGTTCGATGTTTTGCTGTTTGGGTTTTAAGAATTCATGAAAAATGACAGATATTTTAGAAGAAAAAAAATGTTAAACTGATTTATTTCATATAACTTAACAAAACCTGATTAGGTATGAAGAATCGAGATGCTTCTTCATTGATCTCCAGTAAAATATTCCTGAAGGCTGCCCATCCCTCCTCACCGGAATTTCCAGCTGGTACAATAATGGTACTACGATTTCGATTAACTGATGCTTCTGAAACCTATGGAACGAGCAACGCTATCAAATTTTCATTAATATATGGTAAAATCCACACCATATTGATAATAACATTGCAATAAAATAGAACAATCGCTTGATATTACTGCTAGAATTGTACAATATACAATTTATTAATAATTTTAAAACCCTAAACCCTAAACTAAAAAACAACACATTTTTCTCAACTCATTCACTCACTTATTTTAGATGTATCACCATCAAAACTAAATGAACTCCAAATACAATCTTTTCACCTTTGGCTTGGGTTGGACTAGGAATAATTGTTGAATGGTTCTATATGCATGTTTTTTATTCAAACCTTAACCTTACTGTTCATACAACTTAAAATAAATTTATAGCACAAAAATGATCCAAATATCAAGTTTAGGTATCAAACTCCCTGTTAGACTCTACCAAAAGGTCTACCTCCAACAGACGCCAGTGGGTTCCAAAACTCGGGTATTGCTACAGTGCGGTTAGCAGAGATCTATTCTCAGCCATTTTCCAGTAGCATTATACTTATGGTGCCTTCAGTTACAGGGGATTTGTGCAGTCCTCCACGTGCTGGCTTCAAGGGGCGATTTTTGATAATGTTTAAGTGTGAACTTGATAATTTGGAATCGTACTAGCATATCTTGCGCCAACTAATATCAACTTAGAAATGAGAAGCCAATATATAGATGATCTGAGACCAGTAATTTAATAAATTTTGATTGAACAAAAAATTATTCTCAATTTTTAATATCATGCATACAAATTAAATGAGTGATTCATTTGAATGTGGCCACAAATGTGACTGCTTAATTCTAAATTAAAAAAAAAAAAACTTTCCGTACAACCATAAGGCCTAAATTTATTACTTTTGTGCAACTTTTTTTGTTGATCTAATTTTTTTTCCTATATAACTTGCTATTGCCTTGCTAGTATTCATGATTTTGCTTAAATTTAACACAATTGGTATGCTTATAGTGATTAAATTACAATTAATGTTGATTTTGAGTTGTTTAAGCTTCACGTTAATTTCTTTTAATTTATTCAATCCTTATATTAGTACTCGAGTGATAATTCTCATGTTAATTATTTGCATTTAAAGAAAAGAAATTATTTATTGGATTGTAAATTCCTTTGTGTGATATTCATATATTACATCATTCAAATTGCATTAGAAAACATTAACCTTAATGTTATATCAAATTGATATTAGAGCTTATAGTTATACTACCATATCAAAGATTAAAACATAAAACTAAATAAATAAATAAAATTAAGGGCTTGTATAGAATTATCTTTTATTTTTATTCTTTGTTTTTTTAAAACATGTTTGTTTGGTGTTTTTAGGTATTTTTTGTTCTTGAAAAAAATCAATATGTTTTTAAAATAAGCAAAAAAAATTTTTAATTATTTTAAGATATTTTTACTTTCTTCAAAATAAAAACGCCTAGACCACCTTGATTACCGCCAATCATCGCCTATCAATCATAAGCTACATAATTTATCAAAACTCATATTTAATTACTTAGATTTTTTTTTTTAAAACAGTTGTGCATCCATAGAGGCATATCATAATTGTGTGATTTATTTGCTTTTAGTTTCTTTATCATATATTCTAGAAATTAGTTATAAGTCAATATTAGTTTTCTATTTTTTTTCTATTTTTTAAAGGTTAAGTCCAATCAAATTTGAAAAGGCATCCATTAAGAATATTCTTTAAAAATACAAATAAAAAAGGTTACTGCCACGTAAAATTTTGTAGTGCATTATAATAATGCCTAAGATTAAAATCCATGAAATTCTGATATTAATCTACGTTTCAATGCGTCTGAATTGAACTTATTTCAACAATCTGCTCTCAATTAATTCTCTAAATTATTCTACTTGCATCTCTTTCTTGTGAATTTGCATCTAACACTCTCCTAAACAATTATATGCACCTTACACTGAAGATATTATGTATGAAGAGATTGTTTCCGCAGCTAAAGGGTGGATTCCAAGTAAGTTATTCATTTGCAAGGCAAACTAATTTGTGATAACACATGAATTACTTATAGGAAAAAAAATGTCCACATTAACTTAATAAGTATTAAATGTCAAATGCCAAATTAATGAGAACCAAATTTTTCAAGCTAGGCATACTGATGCAAGTGGATTACCGGCAGGTAACAGCTTCTTTGAGTATTGTTACTCCAATATCCTACAAGTATTGTTATTGTTACCTGATATCTATTCAATACTACTTTCCTGACATTGTTGTCATATTTTAGTGTATTGTTATGTTCAATCCCAATGATGTTATTGTTTGGGTTACTATTGTGACAATCGTATTTAATAAGAAATAAGAAACCTATAAATAGATCAGTTTGCGAGTAATTTGATATGTCTTGATTAAATGAGAGTTTTTTCTTTCAGCTTTCAAATTTGTATGCGCAAGTTGACTACTGAGTAAACCAGTTTAGTGCAATAAAGATGAGACTATCTAATTTAGTAAAAATCATCTCCTTGTACCAACAGGAAGTCTAAAGTTCTTGGTCTAGCAATCTATTTGACTCAATTTCTTCTATAAAACTTGTTATTTACGGGCTCATTCTTCAGTTTATACAAATTTCACATGATTTTAATCATAATTATGATAATTAAATTATAATTGGTAGTTCATTTTCAGTGGTTTGAATTTCTCCTTAATTCTTTAAAATTTATTCAATCATTACATTATTAGTTGGGTTCTAATAATTGCATTTACTATTTGCTTAAAGAAAAAAAAATTTTATTTTATTTGATAGTTTGCCATCTATATGCATTGTATCATTTAAATTGCACGAATAAACATTATCGCTAAACTATTCTACATTGCCAACCAACTTTTGCATGATGGCTACAAAAATAAAAGAACGATCGATTTTGATGTGCTTAGTAATGGGCTTACCCTATCACCAAGTTTAGGAAGTTCCTAATATTATATGCTACACCACTTCAATGCATAATAATTCTCTAGAATGAAAATCTGCACTTAATTTTGGTGGCAAAGGATATCTCACATTTTTATCATTATGGTATTAAAAAAAAAGACTAGGTATTATCATCTTATTCTAAATCAAAGAAGATAAACTATGGAAAAATTACACAACTGCTTAGTGCCTGGGCCAATAAATTCCAGAGTTACCTTGTTGGTTTTTTATTCCAGATTTAATTAAATGCTTAGACGATTAAGAACAAACACGTAAGCAACTCAATCAAACCATATCAAAACTTCTCCAAATTTGTTTATCATGGACTCTAACATGGCCAGCATGTATCCCTCAAGTTTAATTCCCAGGCATGACATTATATTTTCACGTATCGACCATTCTTCCAAGAAAAAGACAGCAAACATAACAACTAATTAATTCCATTATTTTTTCTTCAAATATATAAAAAATGCAATATAAAGAACTCTAGAAAAGGTGGACAAATAGCATATTGAAGTCAAACTCAGCCTAAACTAATTTTCCAAGGTCAATAACGAATATATAAGAATATATGTGTGTGTTTATATGACAGCACACACATTCTGGTATACATCAGGGAGAGACCCACGCTTTTATACGCAAATAATTTTCTTTATATCCATGACAGACTGAAAGCAAAGGTGCTGGAACTAAAGCTGAGAAATTAGCTTGAAGATCATTGATTGCTTGAAAATCGGCTCAAATTTTGACTCGGATCAAAATCGCATTTTTTTCAAGCCGAGCTATGAGCTGAAATCTTGGCTCGCATTTTTTTCAAGCCAATTTCGATCCACATGTGAATCGGCTCGTCCAGTATGCGATTGGATCGAATAATTTCTTTAATAAGCAATATCAATGATGTCGCAAATGGCTTATGCCCATCAAATCAACGGCTTTGTCTCATTAATGGTGGAGAAGAATGGAAAAAATAAGATTTATAACCAATTTTTTTCTCTCCCGAGTCCCGACAATCAACAACCACTCCACCTCCACTAAGTCCTATTTCTATTCCTCTCGTGCCCTAGTTTTTCGAAAGTCCATAACGCATTTGCATGCACGCTCACAAGTCACGGCTCAAGATCTCGTCGATTTGAGACACCGTCGCTCTTTGCCACTGTCTCTGAGGTGTTTCTTTGTCGTCATTCCCTTCACTCAACCTAGCTTGCTCAACCCTCAATTTGCTTCTTTGCCCTAGACTCATTCCCGCAGCACACATTGCACCACCTGCCCATGATCTATTATTTTTAAAGATTTTTTTTTCTTTTTTGCATTTATACGAGATGATGATGGTATAAGAGTGGGTTTATGTGAGTGAAATATTATTGTTGATCATGGCCTTGTTACTTGGGGTGATTCCATGGTGGTAGTTTGGCGCCACTCTAACCTTTTAAACTGATGTTTGCAATCTTATTATTATGATGTTTCTTACTTCTATTTATGTAGCATCGCCTATTAATCTGCAAAATTGGTGAAATTTCTTAGTTAGTTTACAGTGGAGATGAATATTGGTCAATTTTCTTGATTTTTTAGTGTCAAATTTGGATTATTCTCGATGGCACAATTGTCGGCTTTCGGTTTCTTGATAGCAACAATTTTAGGGTTTGTTTGTTTCGGGTTTTGCTTTCTTGAAAATTTGTCAAAATCTATTTATATTTAAATGCTAAATAGTGGAGATGATCAGATGAATGCTAAATGCAATCTCTTTTTAGGTATGTTGTACACTTGTGATTTTGCTCAAAATATATTTTTCATGTTTGAATGCTAAACTGTGAATGCAGAAACGAGCCAACTCGTTTTACTTTTGAGCCAGATCGAGCTCAATTTAGTTTTGATCCGTGCCAGCTCGAAATTTATTTCATAGAGTCATGAGTCAATTTTGAGTCAACAAAATCTATTCAAGCCGATTTCAAGTCGGCCATAATTCGACTCGAAATCGGAACGTTCTCAGCCTTAAAACCCACAGAATGTGGGTCCTTATTTAAAATTATGCAATAAAAATCCACATTAAAACCCATCTTAGAACTTTTTTGAAAAATTTCAACGAAGCTTGTGCCTCACATGATGTGAAGCTAGCCTCAAGGCATGCCTCTCCTTAGTTTTTGTGAGGCATGCACTTTTAGATTTAGGTTTAAAAAAATCAAGTACAAATTTTAATTGTTGAAATAACACACATGCAGTCGATCTTGAAATAGACATTACTTAAGCACAACATTTCTCATGCCCTCTTCACTCATGCATGGTGTTGGCCATGTTTTTACTTTGATATTTGATAATTAGAATGAGAAATAAAATTATACTATTTTAAACTTCTTTTAAATTGTTATTTCATTAGTTTTTACTTTGATATCTTATGTTACTTTCATGTTAATATAACACTTCTTACTTTATAATTTAATGTCAAGTTATTAATATGTTATTTGATACTTTGCATAACTTATTACTTTCTACTACATTGGGATGTTATCATGTTATATTTTAATATGTTAATAAGTTAGGATACTTCTTGCTTTCTACTTCGATGTGAGTATAACATTTCTTACTTTGTGCAATTTTAAACTTTGATACAAGGAGCAAAGATGCAATGCAAAAATTACTATCCATGGCTTAAGGACAGCAGAGATGTTTAATTACCATCCCGAGCAAATGGATGGCAAGGATTTGTAAAAGAGTTATCATTCATGGTTGACAGATGGTGAGGCGTTGGATATCAGGAATTACCATCTTCAGCACGAAATGCCAACTCACAACATACCAACTAAAATCTAAAGTTATTCACATCATGGTCCTCTATCCCAATTTTTCTTTCTTATTCTGAAGCTGGAGTATATGCATCCAGCAAAACCAGCTTCTTAATCGATTTTTTCAAATAGAAGTCTATAAAATCCTTTGATTAAGGTGATTGTACTTTGTTCATAAGAAGGTATATAATTAATACATAATATAATTATCAGTTTTCTCCCTTAATAAAATATCAATCCATCTCCACATATTTGATATGATCATGATGGACTAGATCATAAGCTAATACTAATAGTAGCCTTATTATCACAATATACCTTCAAAGGAGTGTTGATGTTAACCAAAAAATCTTCTAAAAGTAACTTAAGCCGAATAGATTCATTGATCTCATTTGGATAAGAGGTAAGTTCAACTTTTGCACAACTTTTAGTAGCTACTTTTTTTTTTGCCTTCCTCGTGTCACTAGTTTACCCCATGCATACGAACAATACTAAGAGGTAGATCTTATATCAACCAACATCAATAAAAGCTTCAACATCCCAAAACTTCCCCTTTTTAGGCTTCCATTATCTAAGGATTCGTTCAACAACACTAAGGTGTTAATCATAAAATGCATGTATAAATTGACTTATTAGACCATAGCAAAAACAATGACCGACCACTTGTGAAATTAGTAGATGAATTTTTAAATAAAATGCCAATATATTTCTTTAACAATGGGAGTGTCAGTGTTTTGATTAATGTTTGGATCTGCTAGGCTATTAATTTATTCACATCCAAGTAGACACATTTTTTTTAAGATTAAAAAACGTATTTTCCTTGGGACAAGATAATGCGAGATTTATTTCTAACCATTTGCATTACAAGAAAGCAATTGAGAGGAATATGATTTTTGATTTCAAATTTCTCGATTCAATGAGCTTATCTCTAAATCATGTAACCAATTAGGATGATATTATCAAAATATACAATTAATAACATTGGGTTTTCATATTTATATTTTTTTTTAAAAAGAAGTGTGGTGTGAAAAAGCTTAGTCTAATCCTCATTGAAATACAAAATTTGTGAATCTTTCAAACCATATGCTCTCATAGACTATTTAAAGCCATAATTTTTTTAAAAAAAATTGTCACACTTGCCATGTATTCTTAGTCATAATTCTTGCTAGGAAGTCCATGTACTCCAATTAAGTCTCCATTCAAAAAAGAATTCTTAATACCTAGTTGATGTAAAATCCAATCAAGATATACAATAATAAAGAGATGTATCTAAATTGTATTTAGCTTTGGATAGAATGTAAATGTATCCAAGTAGTTGATTCCATAGGTTTGGGTGAAACGATTCACAATACCCATGTCGTGTACTTTTTAATGGAGCCATCAGACAAGTATTTAAAAGTAAATACTCATTCCAACCCAACAGAATTGCATCATAGGGTTTTTGGATACTTCTGTTAGTTTAAAAACCAAAGTATTCATAAAAATCCATCTCACAATAATTTCTTGAAGTGTTGAATGCAAAAGCGGGCACCTTTTCTTACTGCAATTGGCAATTCAGATGTATTATTAAAAAAAAAAAGATATATATGAATTACTTGACTCATGGTAAGATTCATAACAAATTTTTAGAGGTCGACTAGTTTCTAATCTTTCAAGATTCTTCTATCAAAAGTACACACAAAATTTAGAGGGATGCTAACGTCATTGTTTTTGGCGTCTCTGTTAAGTAAGTCAAGCTCATATTATTTATTTATGGGCATATTAATTATTTCTAAGATGACTGATCTAGAATGCTCAATGGTCACTTAGAAAAGGAAGAATGAATTGAAGCTAAAGTGGTAACGTAAGTTGAGCAAGTCACAATGGATGTGCTCCATAGAGAAGACTCCTAAATATAACAAAGAAGATTGAAAGATGGACATTAAATGTATTTTAAGGTATTTAGGAGCTAATCGGATAAATATTAATTAAATTTTAATTTATTAAATCTCTTTAATATCTTAATTCTTAAACCAGAGATAACTGAATCTTATAAAACAACTTGGTAGTTAGTATTTTCTATATGAGTTACTCTTTAATAAATGTTTGACGTGTTGTTGGAGGGTTAATGAATTAATTAGTCATGAAATACTCATGAAATGATTAGAATAATAAATAGCATTAATTAATCTAATGATTTAATCAACCTATTTCAATTAGTGTTTTAACACAAATTCTTTCTTATTGGTGTTTGATAATTCTAGGTAATTGATAATTAATTAATGAATCGGAAGTTAACTTAAACTAAATAGACATTCAACACTATCAACTTTATAATTAAATTTATAAAAGTTATTCTATCTCAGATTATACTTTATAGTATGTGCAAGTATATTTCCTCTACTAAGTTATATCATTCATACAAATGATCACTCATGGAATTGATTATGTTAATCTACAAACAATGCATGAATATTATTCAATCAAATTTTTATGGTAATATACCAACTACTACTTAACCATATTTTGCATTTCCAAGATAATAATCCACATTGATCAAAATGGTGTTCTAAGTCAACCACTATATGTATTTGTAAGACCATAAGAGTATTTTTTGTCCTTACGCATACACTTCAATCATTACCGGCTAAGTAAAAATTAATCAGCTATAATTATGATAATATTTACGTATTTTGGCTAAATAACATTCAATTAAAATTTGATTATTAATTAAAAAATAGTTTACTAGGAATTAATTGATCTATTGAACCAACTATGAATTGTTTAGTTATGAATTGAACTAGTTTGAGATAAAATAGACTTTTTGACTAACTAATTAATTAGATTATTAAGGTTTAGCAAAACTATTGAATTTTCAAAGAGAAAAATAATTAGGAGATCAACATTAGTTGCTATAACCTAATTTTATGGGATGGTCAGGTAATTATATATTTTAAATATTAAATTTATGATTAATTATTTATATATTTTAAGATAATTATACTAACTAATTTTTTGTGCTATTCATCTGTAAATAAGCCCAATAATAGAACCTTGAAATTTTAAAACACTTATGGCAACATAAGAGAAAAAAAAAACATAAGACGAAAATAAAGGAGAACAAAAATCAATAAGATCCAAATTTGAGAAAAATCTAAAAGTATAAGATAGTGAATATTTTATGAAAGATCTGTTGTCACTCAAAAATTTGATCTTCGAAATCCTAATTTTACATCATAAAACTTGTTAAGGTTTATAAGGGAAAGGTAAATATTGGAAGGCTATAACTTTAAATCTAGTTTGTTAATTCTAGTTAGAAGTATTATAGAAACCTTCGTCAATGATTGATTGTATAATAATCAATTTATGATGATTTAGCGTGGAATGAATAGCTAAGGACCAGTAAAATTTTGTTGCAAATACCATGTGTCATCTGATTACTAAGCTGTGAGTATGGTCATGATGCCTTATATGATTATGTTTGTTCTGTGCATCATGGGGATGAAATTGAAATGATAACTTATGTTAGACAGATCAATTGGATATTCATGAATATTATAATCATGAATAATGTAGGGTGTTTATGCTTGATCTCCCAAAATGCATTGAGATTATGATAATATATGGTATACTTTGGTGTACAAAAACATCCCTCGATTAGTGTGAGTGTGGAATATGTGAGAGATCAACTCTATGCGTGCTGAAAGTTCATAAACTAATGGTAATGCCATGTTTCTTATAACACAATCCTCAGTGGCAAGTTGAGTTTATCAATGTGGTGGTTATTGAATTATGTTAATGTTTGACTAATAATTGTTGAAGTAAATATTGAAAGTAGTATTTACAAGCTATTCCTCTGGGGTTAAGCAAGTCATCACAACAATAAATTATCTTCAAAATAGTGTCTCGTGGTTCTTCTAGTTATGGAAGCAAAACCCTAGTGATGGGAGTGTGTAAAGAATTGTGTTTATGCAAACCCTTTTACCCATTAGGTGGCATGATGTTATCACGCTAATACTTGACACCCCTAACTTAATGAATGTCAATGTTGTTGGGGAACAACAAACATGACACTAACTTCGAGGGTTGGTGAATATGTAATTTTTTACATAATTATTAAGTAGTTTAACCTAGAGATGCATGATATATATTATTAATAGATGTGCTATCCATGATTGATGTTTGATGAGCATGACCTTGTATCTTTCATGCATATAAATAATGAAAATGAACATCATTAACAAAAGCTTTTCCTTAACCTCGATAGTTTGATGAGAATAATTTTTTGAAGTTGTGAGTTAATAACCCCTTTACATATCCAAGGTTGGATTTAGCAAATCCAAATTAGGTGCTTGATGATTTACACGATCTCCTATCAATAAACCCATTAAGAATGCTCTACTAAAATTCAGGAATTAACGTTTAATTTCTAAAATTTGAACATCATGTTTAATCTCAAATTTGAAAGTAACAATAAAAAAAACCTCTATTTGCATAATTTTTTTGGAGATTTTGAGATACATAAACATACAATTGTAAATTGTGACATATATGGAATATCGCAGTATACTACGATGACCGAAGTGTAATTATCCCTTCATAAAAGATAGCATGAAAGCTGTACAAGCCCAACACAAAAACTGACCATAACTAATAGATGAGAACTGCATATCATCCCTTATTACTGATGAAAAGCCCAAAACAAAAGTTACACAGAACTAGCATATACATGCCCTAACCAGCTAAAATGTCACAATCAACAAGAGCAAAGATAGAAAACATTTGTTCCATGTAGCTACTCATTTAACAACAATGGCAAAGCAGGAATAATTTAACGGCAGGATCAAAATCTAGCGAGACAAATAAATCAACAAAAAATACATACAAAAAAGAGTAAAGAAAAACCAGTACCTTCAAAAAGCGTCCCCTCTTATTTTCACCAACGTCAAAGTAAAACACCTAATTAATCAAAACCAGTGAACGCAAATCAGATACCCCAGCAACAGAAACCAAAGGTTAAATAAATAAATAAATAAGAATCTTGAGCAGGGCGGAAACTTTAAACCTTGGTGTCGAGCTTGAGCTCCTTACTGAATATGTCGCGCTCATCCGTATTGACGTAGTAGTTGAAGAGATCGAGGAACCATACAATACCGTTAACAGGGACAATGATCGTGGATCTCGTCGCAGAGGTTTTCTCTGAGATCTTGAGGTACCGGCCCCGGGGATTCTCCTTCAGATCGAAATAGAAGAGCTTGTGCTCGAACTGCAGCGTCTTGCACATCAGCTCCATGTCTCCACCTCCTGTCGGTCCATCCATCTTCCCCTTTACTCCCACCCACCAGAACGGTAACAGAACAAACGAAGGAAAAAAGCCCTAACTCTAATTCAGCGGGAACACCACAGGACAGACGCTGGGACGTTAATTGGCGAACGAGGCGGCCAAGTGGCGGAGAAGTGAGAGAATTGGGGGCGAATTAGGGTTAGGATTTGGAGCAAGGGAGGAAGGCGGCTTGAGAGTTGGCGCCATGAGATTTGACCGGAGGCCATTGTTCGTGCTCGTCTCGGCCCCCTTTTAACTATCTCGCTCGCTCTCATTCGTTCCTCTACTCTTCTCTCTCTTCCGAACAAATCGGGAGGAATATTTTTACACCGCGAGATGGCGATTTCTTTTGTTTTTCACCGCCTTCCGCTGCCGCTTCCGTTGGTAAAACTACTTAAACGATGCGGTCGGGGCTAACGAGCTCGGCGACTTGGGCTTTCAGGAAATTACATTTTTCCGAGCCAATATTATAAGAAAAAAAATTGAATCGTGATAGATATTAAAAGTAATAGAATTATGAAAATTTAATTAAAATTTACGCTGCTCCGATTCTAAAATAATTTCAATTAGTTAGCGATTCATTTTAATTGCTTTTTAAGAATTTTTACAAATTAACTATTCAATATATATATATATATATATATATATATATATATATATATATATATATATATATATATATATATAATTTAATTATTTTTTTATTTTCTTAATTATCAGATTCATATATTTAGATATGTCACAATTAAATTATTAAAAATTTTACAAACTTTAAAAAATATGAGTTCAATTTTTATTATAAAATTTAATTTTTAATTATCAAACTAAAAATAAATAACTTATAAATATAAAAGCATAAAATGATTATGTTCTCATCAAATATTTATATTATATATGAACCTATATAATGAATGCATAAATTCAAAATTATTTTGTTATATTAAATCACACATTTACGTGTCTTTTGACTTTTGGTAGTGTCGGTTTTTCAAATCCATTAATTTCTGTCGACGTTTTGACATATCATAGATTTGATTAATGTGTCAATAGTTAAACATTTTATAAGACATTATGAAAAAGACTAATATAAATATCATATCTTTTTGATATATTTATATATTTAATATTTAAGTTTTATATTTATTTCTGTAAAAAAAATTCAAAAACATTCAATATTCGTAAGAAAATTTTATTCTAAGCATTTATTAAAACTTTTAGTGCATTTTACTTTGAGGCGTGAATTTTAATTTTGATAGTTTAAATATTGTCTTTTGAAGCCATTTTAGCTTTCGAAAACTCCGTTTTCCTTTTAAATCAAAAGAAAAATAAATCTTTTTGAAATCTTTAAAAAGTTTTGATCAGAAAACTTAATGAAACGGAGGGCTTTTAAGTCTTTGAGTTTGAAAACGTGAATTTTTTGATTTTGATACTCGTTTGAATAATATCTTTTGAAATGCGTTTTAGTGCCATTTGAAGCTCGTTTAGCTTTTAAAAGCAAAATCTGAATAGTTTTTTTGAAATCTTTAAAGCAACTTTTAGGAAATCGAAAAATTTAGCCAAACGAAGCCTAAATCTTCTCCTTTCAAACATAATAACTCCCTAAGAGGGAGGGAACATCTCATGCTAGTACTTACAATTCCCACAATGGTGTTCCGATATTCTCTTAAAAAAAAGTTAATTGTATCTATTTGAATGGATTAATATTGTGGTAGCCTTGATTTTCAATCTCTATAGAAGAACTCCTATCTTTTCTTGAAAAGAAGTTATGTATCTTCATTGGAGGAATTGATTTTAAGTTGAGAGAGTTTCATAGCCTCTATGATTGAGTTGTACTCATCTCTAAATAAAATGTAACTATTTTCGTTTAGACATATTGATTTCAAAGTGAGATAGGTCATTAATTCCTATGATGAAGATCCAATTTTTCTTTTAAAAGAGGTTAACTATCTGTATTTTGATGAATTGAATCAACAATAAAATAGCTTTAATTCTATTTTGAAGCTTCAATTTTTATCTCTCAAATAAATATTTGTCTTAAAATTTAATCATGAGTGATCATTCTTAATTTTGTGATACTAAAATGCTAAAGAAGAGAGCTCTCCTAAAAAACAATCATTTATATGGTACCTTGATTTTAGACATTTTTGAATGATTTTCATGTTTGTTTATGCACTCTTTTAAGATTTTTTATTTTTATTTTTGTTTTTTTTGTTTTATTTTGTTTTGTTTTTTTACTTTTTTTATTTTTTTATTTTTTTGATTGATCATACATATTTGCATATTTCTGTTAAAAGTTTTTAAAGAGAAAATCTATCATTTTGATTAAATTTAATTTTTGAATATTATAATGCTAAAATTATGATATAATTTATCTTTGATAAATTTTGCAATCACACTTGTCATCAAAGAGTTTAAAATTTTTCTTGATGTTGATATTGACATTTGTACCATTATGAATATTTTATATAAAATTATTATAATTTGATAGGATAGAAAAATCAGATTTCAATATTTTTAATGATTTATCCACTTATTTAAATGAGATGAATTTTTTTCATAGGCTTTAGCTCTTGTGCTAATCTTGCAAAATAATATTTATATTTATAATCTCTCTCCGCACACTAGTTCTTAAGCTTCTATCAATAATGATTATAAAAGAAAATATTCATGTAAATCATAAGTTATAGATGAAGTCATTTTGACAAAATCTTAGATTTTAATATATTTACAGATATATTGGTGGTCATAATTCATCCAACATGCTAATATATCAACATTTATTAGCTCAAAAGCATGATGTAATATGTAGAACCACTACTAATATATTAAAATGTGAACTCTATTTTTACAATTAAAATGGGATTATTCTCAACTCTTATATGCATCACAATAATTTTAAGCATGAGAGCACAAATCACCAAAGAAAAATAGACCTGAAGATGCTAAAAGGCACATCAAATAGCAAATCAAATAGACCACAAGAAGCAAAGAAGCTCATATAATTGTGAGTTGATCATAGAATGGCAAAGCTGAATTTCAGTGCTTATCATTAATAAGCTTCGAATACGATGTAATTTCAAACATCACCGGCTGCTTTAGTTGATGTTGTCCAGCATTTCTTCACCTCTTCCAAACTCCCTAATCGCGTGAAACACTCGGCCATTACTTTTATTCCGAAGAATCCACATGTTGGATGCATCAGTGACTTTATACCTCTCTCTCTCTACAACTTACTTTACAAGATTATTGCAAAGCTTCTTGTGGATCGGATCAAGAGTATTCTTCCATCTATTATACATCCGGCTCAAGGTGCTTTTTTAATGGGGAGATATATTGCGGATAATATTATTCTTGCAAATGAAACCTTTCACGGTTTCAATACTAAGAATTGTCCTAAAAGTTCTTGTGCTAAAATCGATCTTAAGAAGGCATTTGATAAAGTCAATAGGCAGTTTCTACTACATAGATTGCTCATTTTGTAATTTCTTCCTCTCTTTATATCTTGGATTGAAGCTTGTATCGACCATGTGTCATTTTCTATCATTCTTAGTAGGGAACTCAGAGGCCATTTTTCTTTCCAATTCGGACCTAAGGCAGGGCTGTCCCTCTCCCCTTACCTCTTTACTATCACTTGTTGACCTCTATGTATGCGTCATAAGTCAAGTCGAGCTCACAAGGTGAATTTGACGAGCTTCGGCGCGCACATCGGAGCTGAAATGCCCTCGACGGTGCTGAAAATTAGTCTAAAAGACCTCCGATCGACGAGCGAACTCAGCCATCGTGTTCAGAACGTCAAAATTGATCAGAATAGGCATCTTGCATAATTCGATGGTCAACGATCAAGAAGGAGGGTCGTCGATGCGCCGACACGTATATCGAGGTCAGGAACGATGATGCCCGAACAACATCCATTTGCAAAATTAATCACGTTGTTAGTATCAAATTATCAAAACCTATCAAATGAGACTGGTCGCGCTTAATTCAGACGAGTATGCGTGAATATCGAGCAAGTAGATACAACAGCACACAAATCGAAGTGTAAATACACTCGATGGCACCAAAAATCAATCTAAACGACCTCCGATCGACGAACGGAATCCGTCATCGCATTCAGAACATTGAAATTGATCAGAATATGCATCTTGCATAATTCGATAGTCAACCGATCAAGGAGGGCAACCGATCTGCTGACATGCATATCGAGATCGAAAAGACACGACAATGCCCAAATGACCTATGTTCATGAAATTGATCACGACATTAGTGTCAAAATGCCAAAACCATTTAAATAAGATTTTCAGCGCTCAATTCGGATGAGTTTGTGCGGATATCGAGTGGGCGGAAGCGACGATGCGTAAATTTGAACTAAAATTAACCACGATTCGATGCCGACTTGAATCAAATAGCATCTGATCGTGAAACATATTGCGTCATGCGCCGGAACATCAGAGTAACCTAAAATCAACATATATTGTCTATGTGACGATATCAGAGTGAAAATCTAAATTATGGCGAATAAAAAAATAAAAAATATAAATCCTATAAATACCTCTCTTAAAATTCTAAACTGAACTTTTTGATTCTCCTCCTTCTCCAACAGCTGAAGCTCTCACATCTCCCTTTTCACAGTCTCTCCCTCTCCCAAATGAACTATGTTCATGAAATTGATCACGACATTAGTGTCAAAATGCCAAAATCATTTAAATAAGATTGTATTTCAATTGGAGTTTGTCGGATATCGAGGCGGGCGACGATTAAATTTGAACTAAAATTCGATTGATCACTTGAATCAAATAGCATCGATCTGAAACAGTCATTGTCGACATCGAGTAACCTAAAATCAACATATATTGTCTATGTGACGATATCAGCGTGAAAATCTAAATTATGGCGAATAAAATAATAAAAAATATAAATCCTATAAATACCTCTCTTAAAATTCTAAACTGAACTTTTTGATTCTCCTCCTTCTCCAACAACTGAAACATATTGCGTCATTGCGCCGGAACATCAGAGTAACCTAAAATCAACATATATTGTCTATGTGACGATATCAACGTGAAAATCTAAATTATGACGAATAAAATAATAAAAAATATAAATCTTATAAATACCTCTCTCAAAATTCTAAACTGAACTTTTTGATTCTCCTCCTTCTCCAACAGCTGAAGCTCTCACATCTCCCTTTTCACAGTCTCTCCCTCTCCCTCTCCCTCTCTCTCTCTCTCTCTCTGCCCTACATACACTACCGATGCAGCTAGTGGGAAGCCAACCAACTACAAAATTCGCATAAAAAAGATTTAGGTTAAATCCTACTTAAAAATCCTGCTACCATACAGCCCCTTAGGGTAACAACAACTGAACAATATCAATTGCATTTCGTATGGGTGGTGTCGGTCAGCGTCGCTCATCTACGTATCCCATTTTGGTATCTTAATCATAAACGGGGGACGACAAGTGGACTTTTCCTCTCGTAATGGCGCAGATCACTAACCTCGATAACTCTTTTATCAATGTATTCGAAGTTTGGAGATATGGAAACCGCTCAGAAGGTATTTGATGTAATGCACATTACAGACGTAATTTCTTGGAATACAGTTATTTCAAGTTATGCGTATGATGGCCATCCAGAAAAGAGTTTATCAATTTTCGCAGCTCGAGCAAAAAGGCTACTTGAAATGATGAATATGAGCGACAATGTTTCATGGAACACCATGATCTTTGGCTGTGCCAGTACTAGGAGCTTGTGGTCAGCTTACAGCTTTGCACTTGGGAAAGAATTTGCACGCCCAGCTTAGTGAGCTAGGACTTGATCACGAGGTTTCCATTGGAACTGCTCTTATAGACATGTATGCTAAGTGTGCCAGTTTAACTCACTCTTGTCAAATTTTTGATGAGATGCTTACAAAGAATCTCTTCTCTTGGAGGGCAATGGTTTCTGCCTATGGACTTCATGGAAGGGGTGAGCAAGCGTTCACTTTTTTTAATCAAATGAAGGAGGAAGGAAAAAACCAGACAAAGTCACCTTCACCTCAACTCTATCATCATGTAGTCATACAGGATTAGTTGATAATGGGAAGGAAATGTTTCTCCAAATGAAACATACGCATGCAATTACTCCTTCTGTTGAGCATTATTCCTACATGGTTGCTCTTCTTGGAAGAGCTGGGCATCTAGATGAAGCATACAAACTAATACTTGATATGGAAGTGTTACCTAATGTTGACGTCTAGGCTGCACTTCTTGCTACTTGCTAGATCCATCACAATGTCGAACTTGCAGAAATTGCTACTCGCCATGATTTCAAACTTAGGCCTCGAGGCTTAGGTGTCTACATCTCTCTCTCCAATATTTATGCCAAAGAGAAAAGGTGGGATGATTTGAACAGGGTGCAAGCCTTGGCAA
Source organism: Cymbidium sinense (assembly GCA_021442155.1). Lineage (NCBI taxonomy): Eukaryota > Viridiplantae > Streptophyta > Magnoliopsida > Asparagales > Orchidaceae > Cymbidium > Cymbidium sinense. Next base: position 136,372,182 of record CM038216.1, read on the forward strand.
GACAAAATGGACTGAGAAAACCACCTGGTTGCAGTTATTTTGAGTTGGATTTGGACATTCATAGGTTTCTTGTAGGAGATAAGTCTCATCCACAATCAAAGGCCATACAAGCTAAGTTGGAAGAGTTAAAACAAAAGCTCAAGGAAGCTGGATATATTCCAGATACTAGTTCAGTGTTTTATGAGGTCGAGATTAAGTTGAAGGAAAACATTCTTTGGGATCACAGTGAGAGGCTTGTCATTGCCTTTTGCTCTTTTAAACACATGCTCCGGAACAAGTATTCTAATCACCAAAAATCTCAGGGTGTGTGGTGATTGTCATACAACAACAAAATTCATTTCTAAGCTTGTCAATCGAGAAATTATTGTGAGGGATGCTCATAGGTTCCATCACTTCAAGAATGGAACCTGCTCTTGTAATGATTATTGGTGTTTGAAGATCCTGTTAAGCTCAGTAAAGTTAACGGAGAAGATCAGAGTGTCACACGACCATTATGCGGTAAAATGTCGAATAGCCCCCGATGCAACCCCCTACACGAGAACGATGTGGGAGGCTACTGAATTTTGGATTGACAGGAGACCTAAACAAGAACAAATAAAAGTATTGATAAGCTTAAATTAAACTTATTTAAAAATGATAAATTAAAGGATAAACCTACATATATGTTCTTTTTATGTAGGTGTTTGAAGACTCCATTATGCTCAGTAGAGTTAACAAATAGAAGGTCACGACCGTAGTGTCGCAAGACACTGTCTGTTATGCTCAGTAGAGCTGACAGGAAGGTTGAATAGACACCCAATGCATCCCCCTATGTGGGGAAAATGTCGGGAGGCTACTGAAATTCAGAGTGACAAAGAATTTAATTAAGTTAATGCAAAATGAACTCTACACTCAAAATTAAAATATGAATTAAAACTGTAGGTGTTTGAAGACCTCATTATGCTCAGTAGAGCTTATGAGTTTGAAGACCCCTCTGCGCTCAGAAGAGCGTGGCGGGTTTGAAGACTACGACCGCAGTGTCGTAAGACATCGACCGCTGCGCTTAGAAGAGCGTGGCGGGTAGGTCAAAGCAGTTCCTGATGCAGCCCCTATGTAGGGACGATGCTGGGAGGCTGCCAAAATTTGGATTGACACAGAGCTTAAATATGATTAAATAAGAGTATTAATAAGCTTAAATTAAACTTAAATAAAAATTGATGAATCGAAGCCAAACCTACTCACAAAATTTTTTTTTCTAAAGGTCTTTAAATAACAATGAGTCTATAAGCTTCTTAGCGATCACGAGCTAAGTTTCATTGAAACTTAAAGAACTCAATCAGCTATGAACTAAATGCAAACAAATGAATATTAATATAAATAATTGAATAAGATTTAAAAAAATCTTACGTCATCGGATTCACAACACATCGTACAAGTGAACAAAATGCGTTAATAAACCTCATATGCTTCAAAAGATATTTATTAAATTCAATTTTGATATTTTTTTATATATAAAAAACAAATTTCATATAAATATCCAAATGGATTTAATTTGATATGCATGTATCATAAGATAAAATCCTAATTGAATTCAAGTCCTCCAGAATTCTTATCAAATCATTAATATCAAAATATATTAAATTATTCAAAAGTTCATATGAGCACTTGAATTGAAAGAAAAATCCGCATGGGCCCCTGACACTACGCTGAATACTTAAACTTAGTGTATGAAGATGCTGTGTAGGTTGATTCCCAGTTTAGTCTTAGGACTGGGTCCGGGTTAACAAAATCTAAAAATCTATTATAATAATTTCAACTTAGTAAAATATATGTGAAGCTAATTCTGTCATATGATAGTAGATCTGATCCTCTGTTAGGATCTAAACAGAGTTGACAAGATCTAAAGTTCTCAAATATATTTGATTCAATCAATTAACTACCCTGATGATGGCTGTATTGAATGAAAATTTCAACCGGAGGGGATACTTCCATCAATATATGATTGTAGTTTCAAATCAAATTAACTCAAATTTAATATCAATCCAAACACATAATCTAAAGTATCATTAAGCTATAAATGATTAAATGAAATTCAATCTCTAAAAAAAAACTTAAAGCTAAAATTCAATCCACCTTCCACAATTGTTTGTTAAATGAAACAAGTTAAGAAAACTCTAGCTTACAAAGGAGTCAAAGTCAAATCAAATATACAACTATATTTACTCTCAAATAATCTCATGCTAGTAAGGATGTGGCCCGTGTCCTTTGACTACGTGGTTTGGCCAGTAGGCTCCACACATGATGCAGTTACGATCAGAGTCCTCTGACCGGGTGGTTGTCGCCAAATGACACTATTATATTATGGTCACGACTATAGCCCGTATGCTCCCCAATGTCTCTATACTTTGAGTTGTGAACGATAGGGTATACTTGATTGGGCAAAAAACCATCTGTTAGCTAAGGTAGACTTAAGCTTGTCTCCTTAGACAAACACCACCCTAGGTCTGCAAGGATTTCTTGGATGTCATAACTCATGTGTTGCTGACAAGGATTATTCGATCAGGTTAGGTCGATTACCTCCTCTAACTAAGTAGACTAGGGACCACGACTGTCCGGGATGACAGAACTATGAGATCTAGATCGGGCATGTCATCGTTCCCCCAACCATCCACTTTAAGTTAAATAATGATGAATTTCATAAATTCTAAATCCTAAATTTTAAACTCCACTCACTGTTATTATACACTCGTTATTTAACGATTCATCGACTAGCCTTAATCAAAAGTGCTCTCTTAGTATTGGGAGGGATAATTAACTATAGGTGCTTGCGCCTATAGGAAACCTGAACCAGATTTAAAGTCCTCACAAAATGACGATGAAATCTCTGGGGTAGTGTCTTATCTACTATCTCATCTGCCTTCTGAAAATTACACCGACATTTAATCATACTCTCTTCATCAAGAGATCGGTGGTGAATTTTTGGAGCCCACAGATTTCTAGTGACTCTATTGGGAATAGGTTTCTCTTTCCATCTTTGGCTAGTCAAATTTGAGCTATAGTAGTTGTGGAGCGTGATAAAAATTGAAATTTAAAATCAATTATCAATGTAATTAAATTTAAATTAACCATATTCTTATGACTAACTTGTTTGCTCTCTATATCAGTTCGGTCTATTATATATCTGCATTATGAAAGTATGGGGTGTTACATCAACTATTGATTATTAATCCCCATCTTTCATTTACAAAGTTGGATCTTTAGAGCACATCGTTCATGTTGACCTCACTTTTGGAGTGAGCTCTTAACCTCCTCTCCTTATGCTTAGGACTCTTCTAGACACTAAGAACTCCTTACTCATAAGACACTTCTAGTAATTAGGTGAACACTTAACCTAAGCCTAGAGACTTAGAAGTATTAATCATAAGATTAGGCTATACTTTAGGGCTTAAGGAAATTACGTATGCCATAGCCTAAACCCAATCTAGATATACTTTCTCAAATCAAATCTAGATTCAATTCTCAAACCAAATCTCAAATTCAAATTCAAATTCAAATTCAAATTCAAATTTCAAATCTAATTTCAAATTTGACTCCAAATGATTGAAACTGAAAATCAAATTCAAATCCTAAGACCCTTCCTAAGCCATATGAACCACATTTATAAGCTTAGCCAAAATCCCCCTTAGATCAAATCAAACTCAATTGATCTCTTTATAAGTCAATTATTACTTCATTTATATTCACAAATATAAATGAAATCCAAATTCAAATGACCAAAATTATATCGAAAATCAAATCAAACTCAATCTAAGCCCTTTAAGCCAATTCTTTGGACTTAGCCAAATTCTATCCAAACCAAGTCAAAACTAATGAATTTCCTCTCGAATCAATCATTCATTTGATCATTTATCCAAATATAAATAAAATCTACAATCATCAAACCAAATTCAAGTCAACCTAAGTCAAGCCTAACTTAGCCCTTCTGACTTAAAACTTTCAATTGAGCCAAAACTTATTGGACTCCAAATTGATTACTGTTGAATTTATATTTCAATCTAGGGCTCATATATAAGTTCAACTAAACTTGAATCAAACCAAAACCTAACTAATTGACCCACAGGTCCACTTGACCCAAAATGACCTAAAGGACCCATTTGAGCCAACTTCCAATCCAACCCAAATTGGATTGAACAAAGCTGACCAAAACCTTCCACCATGATTATTGATCACCCTAGGATGATCAATTGCAATCAATTGAGTCAAACTAAGTCAACTTAGTCATTTGACCAAGTCAACCCTTAGCACAAATGAACCAAAACTAATCAAAACTCATCCTACATCAAATTGATTGAAACTAATGATTTGAATTAACGCAAAATCAATATTTGAATATGACTTGACTACCAATTAAGCCAAACTAAGCCCAATTGGCCATTTGATCCAAGTTGACCCAAATTAGCCTAAAGGACCAAATCGAGTCAAATCATTATCTAACCCCAAATTGATTGCAACCAATGGCTTAAGTTCATTCCAAATTGATTATTGAACTTGACCGAAACCATAATTAAATCCAATTTGATCAATCGAGCCCAATTGATCAATTTTACCCAACCTAGCCCAAATTGGCCTAAAGGGTCACTTTAGCCTAAATCCAAATTAAATACAAATTAATTCAAACTAAAGATCACATTCATCTTCAATTAGGCAATTGAACATGAATCAACCCATGACCCAAGATAATTTGGCCAATTTTGGTCAAATTAGTTAACTTGACCCAATATGGCCCATATGACCCAAATTGGGCCAAATCCCTTAAAACCAAGTCATGAGCCATTGGGGCGAATCAACCTGACCCAAACCCATTTGGGATCAGCCTAAAATCAACCCAACCCATTTAAACCTCTCATGGATCCTCCCCCACATAGGATTCCACCCAACATCATTTAATTCTCCCCCATCACATGCACTTAACTCCTCCCCAACATTTGCATTGAATAGGGATTATCATATGACAACAAAAGAGGACTTTGTAGCAAAAATCCAAAGTTCTCAATTAATTCATCATCCATCCTAACCACCCCAAGCAAGATGACGATCAATTTGGAGCTAAAAAAATTCAAAAAAGAATGAATTTTGGCCATTATAAAAGGAGGGGATGAGGCTTTAAATCTCTTCCTCCCACCACTATTCAAAACTCAAAGAAAAAAAAGGAACCCATCCCTCACCTCTTTGAGCCAGTTTTGAACTCAAAAATACAAATAATTGCTCTTCCGGCAAGACAACGATAAACATCGGAGAAGACAACGTTCCGAAGAGAGGCAAGGGTTAAAGATAATTCCAAAAGCTTCCTCGCATATCTAGGAGTTCGCTCGGATCTTCATCGCCACCGGAAGCCATCCCCGACGAGATAAATTTCACCAAACCGTAGTCGGCCTTAGAATTTCATGCATTTTGTGTTAATTTTCTTGCAATTTTAAGAATTTTCTTTAGATAATCCAGCATTTTTATTTTAAATCATCCCAATTAGAAAATAGAATTTTTTCGGTGTGAATCAATAAAAAAATGAGTCCATTTGGACAAGTTTTGGCTTAGAAATTTCTATTTTTCTCTTTAAAAGCCTGAAAATATTATTCACCCGATAACTATCGTCAATCGTCCATGAGATCGATGGCAATCAATCACCCAGCCATCGATTGCTTGATGCGACCGATCGTACGCGCTGGACGGACGGATCGCGTAATCCGCCATCGGATTGCCGATAATGATCCATCCGATCGCGTTCGCGTGATCTGATCGCGATCCCACGATCATCGCAGATCACGATCCGACCGGACCATCTTATCGATGGTCCGAGAGAGCCGCAGGTCACTTTCCTTGACCTCCAATAGACGCCGCGTATTTCTTTTAAAAATAATAATTTAAATCACCTGAAACTTCAAAAATTTATAGAAAATGAACTATTTAATCAAAAATTACAAACAAGGGCTTGTTCAATTAGACTTTCCAAGAGGAATCCAATAAACCTAAAATTCTCAAATTTTACTAAGTATTTTGAGCTTAATTTGAGTTTTAATGAAAATCAAAATTTATTAATTAAACCAAAAATATATGTCAGATTAAGTTGAAATTTTCAGGGATTGAAATTAATGTTAAAACACACCTACTATAAGCATTTCAGGTAAAAAAGACTTCTAGATTAGGAGAAATTAAATTTTGAAATTCAGATTGCCCATTTTAATAAAATAAATCAAATAAAAATTCAAAAATTTACAAAAATCTTCAAAATGGTTTAAATCACTTCAATTGACATCTAGGACTCTTAAAAAAATAATGTGATTTTTTGAATCCTAATGAATCCCAAACAAATATTTATGATTAAAGTTTAATCAATTAAGGAGTTAATTAAAACATAATCTAAAAATAATTTAAATATCAAATCAAAATCAGAAATAAAATAGCACTTAAGAAATCATTAATCAAACCTCAAATCAGAAAAATATCATTCTTAGAGGAAATTAAATTGAATATGATTAAACCTATTTAAGTTAATAAAACTCAATTAAATGATTAAATCTTAAATCAAACTTAAAATTAAACAAATCTAGAAAACTTTAACATGAGTCAAACTAGATAACTAAACCTACACTAAGCATGTAATCTTAACCATATGAAACTCTTTAATGAGTATAAATAAATTGAAATTAATTAATCATTAAATAAACTAAAAATCAAATTGATTAACAAACCAATTCAACATAATCATTTAATATTAATCGAATTAAACTAAATAAAATTAAAAGTAAACTTAATTAACTATATTAAAAATGTTCACCATCCAGCGGGCCACAACTGTCGTCCATTTGGAATAAGATAATTAATTAATCATTAAATATTTCAACTTAATAACTAAATCAGACATGTTAATGAAATAAAACAAACATAATAAATGAATCAAATCAAATAAAACTCTAATCATAAATAATCAAACTTAATTGAAATGAAATAAAAAATTAATTCACTTAATAATAATGATGGTAATAATAATAATCATTTAATCAAATCAAACTTAAGTAAAACACTTAATTAAATAAAATCACTCACATGTGGGAAATTAAGTCATTAATCTCTAATTAAACAAACCCTTAATTAATCTAATTATTTAAAAATTTAATTACCCTTAGTCAAACATCTAATTAATGCAAACTTAATGAATTAATCCATCAACTTAATTAATCAAATTAATTTAAATAAGTTACATTAAAGCAAACTCTAAAATTAAGCTTAAATCAAACCCCTAATTAAATTTAATAATCAATCACACCCCTCAAGTAAGCTAATTAAGTTAATCAAATTAATCATATTAAACCTAAGCTTAATCGAACATAATCAAAATGCAATTAAATACTAATCAATCCTAAATTAAACATAAATCATTAAGTCATTAATTATATCATTAATCTAAATAAATATAAAACCAAATTAAAAATTAAATAAATTCTCATTTAATTTAATAATTAATTAAACACTAAACTAATTAATTTTATTCCAATTGGATAAACACCTAATTAATATAAACTTAATAAATTAATCCACCATCTAAATAAACCAAATTAACTTTATAAATTAAAATTAATTCAAATAAAACACTTAATTAATCAAATTAATTTGATCACACATCTTAAACAAACTAATTAAGTTAATCAAATTAATCATAAATTTAAACTCAATCAAACATAAATGCAATGATACTAATCAAAACCCAACTTAAACCTAAATTAAGTCAATTACATCGTAACCTAAACAAATATGAAATTAAATTGAAAATTAAACAAATCTTTATAATTAACATAATTACACTTCTTAATTAAACTAATCACATAATCCTATTGAACCTAAACAAACCCATAGACTAATAAAGCTAATCAAATCAAATTAAATTAAATTAAGAAAGACTCTCATTAATTTAATATACAATCAAATTAAATCTGATCAAACTACAAATGAATGAACCATAATCAAATCAAATAAACATAAAGTCAAGTTACATAACCATAATCAAAGAAAAGAATTAAATATTAATTTAAAAGGATATTGAATTATCAAGATTTAATTAAACCAAAATATCTAATCTGAAATTAATCAATCAAAAAAACATGAATTTAAATAAACTTAAACTTCATTAGATATTAAGGATATTGAATTATCAAGATGTAATTAAACCAAAACATCAAAATCAAAATCAATCAATCAAATACTTAAACAAACTCAAATTCTAAGCTCTAAATCAAATCAAATAAATCAAATCAAATAAATTACATAAATTCAAATGGGCTAATTAAGATACTTAAGGACCTTAATTAGATTCTTTAGGAATTAAGGTGTAGAATAGGGTGAGTTCCATCTACAAATGACATTCATTCTACTCTTCATTCTTGAAAACCTAAACATCATTTTAACCAAATAAAAGTGAAATAAAAAATGAAAAATAAATCATTAATCATTTAAATCAAAATCACCCAAAGGTAAAATTTAAACAAATTCAAACTCTAAATTAAAACTTAAACTAAAGAAGTAAGAAGTCTGTCATACAAAGCTTTAAGCATACACATTAGAATCTAAGTCACCACTTCTAGTTCTAAGTTAGTTGTATGTATGATGTTGTGTTTTGTTGATGTAATATTTTGTATGTTAGGGTGTATGTTTCAGACTGAGATTTATTAACCTAATCATATTTTCTACAAGAGTTGTGCTTAAGGGGTCATTGTAATAAAAATATAAGTGCTTTTCTTGTGCAGGTTGCTTACCCTTTAAGTGTAACCCATGTTAGGACAGGTGGGCTTGGTTACTCATGTGTGGGGTGCTAAGTCCAAATTATTCATATAACTACTTAGGTTGTATTGTGTGTTTAGCTAACATTATTTTGCAGGTGTAGCTAGATTTACTTTTTTTCTATTTTTGATGTAATTTTGCATTATGAATTAGGATTAGTGTTATGGGGGATTAGGATGAGCAGTGGCCAGAAGGCTTAATCTCTGGGGTGCCCTGTGATGCTTTTGGAGCAAATCAAATCAAAAGAAAGAGAAGGAAGAAATGAAGAAAAGAAGACCCCCATAGCATGTATTATTATTTTTATAATCCATTGTATAAGGGTAGATCATACCCATCTTTTGTGGTGTACGGAACCGACAGACTGGCCTTTTATTCTTTTATGGTAAAATTATTTGATGTGTTAGATTACATTAGAACATCATATTTTCATAGTTTCTTTATGATTGATGCTTGAATGTGTGGCTGTGGTAGGCTCTTAGATAAAACTAATCTTTCTAATTAACAACTCATAACTAAAATTTTAAAATAACTCATAATCTCATATAAAAAGCTAGAAATTAAATCAAGATAATAAATTTTTTAGCAACCCCTTATGGATGAATGAATGTATAATATCATGCATGTCATATTATTCCACTCTTAAGAGGGGCTTCCATCTTTGTCGAGAATGAAAGCTTAACTGAGAGCCTTTGAAGGAAGAACAACCCTTTCTCTTGATTTGGCCCATAATCAAGTTCTCACATTTAGGCATACAAAATCCCATAGTGTAAAAAATAAAGAGTTCAAAATAAATTTGATAAAATTTGCATTAAAGTCATGAATTCATACCACTCATACTCTAGTCTCTTAGGGAGTGAGTTTAAGGACTTAGTCTCCTTTCTAAATAAACAACAGCTTAGCCATCTTATAAAGCATAAGACTTATCTACATGGACTTAAAGCGTAGAAGGAGTTAGTTGGCAGCCACTCCAGGCAGCTATAAGTCCAACAGTCGGGTGGTTCATCCTCTCTTGTGGAGGTGACTCAAATACCCACCTTTCACTTAGACTTAGGTCGTGCCTTTGTTTTGTACCAAGGCTCTTTAGTTTAGAAATTTGAGGTAGCTGTTTCCTTCGGGCTACAAGCATAAATCCTCATCTCTTAAGCATTTTCATAATCTTATATTATGGAATTATAAGCCTTAGCAATCTAATAAAATTTCAACTCAAATAATTAACTCTCTTCAATTTCAAAAATATAAAACCCAATTATAAGGTAGATTAGAATGTTCACTAGGCTTCCTAGTATCATAAACATTTCCTTCTTTCTCCTTTTGGATTCCAAAAATAAGTCTTCTCCTTGATCTATCCCATTTGATTTTCTAAAATAGTCAATCCTTTAATAGTATTAACTTTGAAATCTTTAGAGACCCTAATTATCTACTTTAATCAAGAGTATTCTTAAGGAATTCACATTATTTAGGATGTAATTAACTATGGGGGCTTGCCTCCATAGGAAACTTAATAAACCCAGCTTAAAATAAACCCTACTTTACTTTTTCATATAAAGTAGGGGAAAGATCTCTAGTATATTCGAAGACCCATCATGCCTTAGGAGTCCTTATTAGGTGATTAGGTCCGTTATAGGGTGGTGATTTCTATCTTTCAAGATAATACATCATTCCTCAATGTTGTACCCGATCACTTCAATAAGTACCCCCTAAGATCTACGTGGTGTCCACATCTTAAAAATAAACACCACAAATTTTTCTGGTGACTCCGCTGGGGATGGTTCCTCTTTTCATCTTTAGTAAACAATCATTATCTCCAAACATCAATAGTGGACTTATATTTTATATAGGCTCGAGACTATCATTCTTTCCATTGGCACTTAGCTTATTTCATCCTTAAGGAAAGCTCGCCAACATCCTTTAGGTTTTAGGACCTCACTCCATATAGGTCTTAAAATCCTCCCCCGATAAAAATTAAAATTAATCAAAAAGATGACCAAAATTAAGAACCTCTTCACCATCCTGATGGTGAGGCAAGGTTCATCCCATGAACAATAAGAAAATAAAACTCTTCTACAAAATAACATGTATTTCCAAAAGCACTTTTTCAAAATCCACATAATAAGAGATCGTTACACACAAAAAATTTTTTTAAGAAACTTTCAAAAAGGCACAAAACACATATGAACATACCTCGTTTAACAAATATTATGATTGTTACAAGGAGATTCCTTTTTAAAATCAAACCAACCATTTTTAATGTCTTTTTCAAAAGCACATTTTCTTTGGAAATAGCTATCCCCATCCCACACACTCAAATTCGTTGGATGGAGATTCTATTTTCAAATAAAATCATGATATAAATAATTGAAACTCCACTTAGCATACTTCACATGTGGTAGAGTTGAAGGTTCTCCTCTTTTCGAAAAGCAATAAACCATACACACATAAAAGAGAAGTCAAGACATATTTGAACCCCCCACTTGACATAACCAAATTTGTCAAATGGGAGTTCCCCTTCCTTGGAGAAGGTAGAGCAAATTGAATTCTATTTGCATTTGTCTGATAAAACTCCTTCTTGCCAAAGTCTTGGACTTTAAAACACATTTGGAGCTCATTTGATATGTTCAAGTATATCAAATGAGAACCCCTTTTTGAAAATCATAAGAACAAATTGAACTCCATTTAGCATACCTAAGTTTGGTAAATAAGTTCTTTTTCTTTCAAAAATCATAAACACATTTAACTTTCACTTAACATACCAAATTTGTTAAGTGAGAGTTTCATTTTCAAAATCATAAACACATTTGACTTTCACTTAACATACCAAATTTGTTAAGTGAGAGTTTCATTTTCAAAAATCATAAATACATTTAGCTTTCACTTAACATACGAAAGTTGTTAAGTGAGAGTTTCATTTTCAAAATCATAAACACACTTTTTTCACTTAACATACCAAATTTGTTAAGTGAGAGTTTCATTTTCAAAATCATAAATACACTTGAATTTCACTTAACATACCAAATTTATTAAGTGAGAGTTTCATTTTCAAAAATCATAAACACATTTGAATTTCACTTAACATACCAAATTTGTTAAGTGAGAGTTTCATTTTCCAAAATCATAAGCACATTTGACTTTCACTTAACATACCAAATTTGTTAAGCGAGAGTTTCATTTTCAAAATCATAAGCACATTTGACTTTCGCTTAACAAACCAAATTTGTTGAGTGAAAGTTTCATTTTCAAAATCATAAACACATTTGACTTTCACTTAACATTCCAAATTTGTTAAGTGAGGGTCTCTTTTCAACACACATTTGATCCTTATTTTAACATAACAAATTTGTTAAATAAGGATCCAATTTTTCATGTCAAACCACACTTGAGCTTCCACTTAATATACCAAATTTGTTAAGTGAGAGTCTCATTCTCAAAGAAAAAAAAACAAACATATCTCAAATATATTTGGGGCTTTCATTTAACATACCAAATTTATTTAGTGGAACTCCCATATTCAAAGAGAAGCAAATTTATCTCACAATCACATTTGACTTTCACTTAACATACCAAATTTGTTAAGTGAAAGTCTCATCATCAAGCACAAATCAAACACATGTGGCCTCTACTTAACATACCAAATTTGTTAAGTAAGAAGCCCCATTTTCAATCAAAATATGCCATAATCAAATCTTAACAAGTAAAAATATTTCAAACACACAATCACAACCTCTTCTTAGCATACCCAAATTTGCTAAGTAGAGGTATTTCAAACTATCAATATTTTCAAACAAGATACACAAAATACAAATATCTTCAAGAAAATCTCTCTTCAAATTTTAGAACCCCACCCAACCTACCTAAATCGGTTGAGTATGGGTTCTAAATCGAAATCAAATGGCAAAGACCCTCCTCAATATCCAAATCTCTCCAACGAACCCCACTTAACACATTTGAATCATTGAGTGTGGGTTCAAAACTCTAAACTTCTATCACTTGTGTGGAACAAATATCAAAGCAAAAATCTAATACAAGTTATATTTCCATAAATATAGATGTACAACCGATCACGGCTTTTTTGATTTCTTGACATCAAGTACATGTTTACTTTTCCTTCGGGATGGATTTGGCCTTGATCAGACTCTCCCACCTCATTCATTTTGGCAGATTTGAGGGGCTAGGATCACTTGAGGGGACCACCCTCAAACCATAGAGAAGGTGGCGCGGTCGCCATCCGTTGAGATGTCATCTAACGAGTATTCCTCACAAGAGGAAGGCGTGGTAGTTCCCGCTTTGAAGTGCTGCAAGTGGTTCCCCTTCGCCAGATGCGGGACCCACTTTGGATCCTTCCAAGGGGAAGGCTACCCTATCTTTAGGGATAGTCTCTCCCACCTATGAGGTTGGGTCTAGTTCTCATGCTACCCCTCCTAGTAGGACTCAATGACGCAATTGATGCCACAAGATCAGCATCATGAGCGGCCAGGAAGAGCCCTATAGAGGAGTTACCTGGATAGTGTCTCCTCTTATCATGAGAATAAGTTTCACCTCATGGAGAGGAAGACATTAGGAGGATCTCAATTTCACCTCCACCATAATTCATTTTGAGGCTCCTCGGGAGAAGGTGATGCCACCTGCTCGAAGTGGAGCTTACTTACACCAGTCCTGCTCAATTTGATTTATCCCCTAGTGTGGGCAAACACATCAGGGAGAGGTTAGGGAGGCTCAGCATTCATTTAGGAGAGAGATGTAGGTATGGCGGAGGTCCTCGTGGACTCTCACGGCTACCCACATCAGCATGATAGCATTCCTCTTGTGGTCACCCACCATAGAAGAAGCTCATGCGGAGAAAGCGGTGTTGCCTCCACCGATCCTCTCCCCACCATCACCTATTCGGGTCCACCATCCAGTGCTAGAAAGGCACAGATCTTGGGAGAAAGTCCATTGGTGATCGGCTACATAAGGGTCCCACTCTAATTCACCGGCGGGGGTGAGGCGATTCCCTACTCACCTCCTACTTTAGTCTTGGTGAAGAAGGAGTGGCGACCCGTGATCATGTGCACCACCACCACCACCATCGGAGGTAGTGGCTGCACGTAAAGGGAAGGGGCGGTTCTGCGGTCCCCATGGCGGTGGATCTCCGGGACACCACTCCACCCATGGCGACCGAGCATGTCTCTTCCGATAGTCATGACCCTCCCAGGCAACACTCGGTGATGGCGGTGTTAAGTGCATCTCCATCGGTGAGCCTCCCAGATCGATAGTGTATTTGTCCCGCATGATTAGAGCTCTTGATGAGATTCTCGGTACTTTCGAAGAGGGAACTCTTTGAGCGATTGCTCTGATGAAGAGGATGCTAGGGTCAATTTTGATCCATATAAGGATGATCTCTTGGAGGACTCAGCGGAAGTCCATATGGTCGACACTAGGGTTCCCTCCTTAGGGATCAGCATAGCTAGGAGGGTGTTGTAGTTGAGGAAGACAGAGCTCATTCAACCCAACACCTTCATGATGGAGGCGAGAGATGAGCATATCGGTAAGATGGAGAAAAGAGTTGAAGACTTGTTAGCGCGTCCCCAGCACTTCAAGGTGCTCCAGATCTCCACTTAGTGACCACCACGGGTTGTGCATGTTGGATCCAGAGCACTTCTCATGGACGATAGTGGTAGCATAAGAAGGTGGTGGATAGCACCTTCATGCAAGAAAAAGATATCAAGTAGTTGGTGGAGTAGCAAGTGAAGGATGTGTTGGCATAAGCCTAAGGTGGCTCATCTGTTCCAAAGGGTAGACCATACCCAGAGGAATTTAATGGTGTCCAATATCTTAAAGGTTTTGTGCCTCATTCCTTCAAAATTTTTGATGGTAGTGGAACCCGGCATAGCATTTTAGGGCGGATGTTATAGTGGTGTGATGATGCACTTTTCATCTCTTCATAGTTTGATAGGATTGCATTTGATTGGATATTTGCCCAATGGTTCATTGATGACTTTTATTGAGTTAGAGCACATATTCATTAAGAGGTTTGCTGGAGTCTAGCAAAGGGTAATTGTGGGTGACCTCGTTGTGGCTCAAAATCCCAAGTCACTTGATTATATTCTCGGTGGCAAAACAGTATGAAATGTGAACCATATCCAGAACAACATGCTATAGAAATTCTTCTCAAGAATATTCATGGCTGCTTTCATGCTCGATTTATAATCAAAACCTTTGAGAAATTAATCAACAAGGCTAGCCTTTAGGGAAACTCAAATTTACCTTTCAAGACCAATCATTCAAGCCACGAAAGCATTGAGAAGAAGCCGGGGTAGTAGTGTCGTAGACAAGGGAAGCAACCGACGAGCTCAATATGAGAGACCTCATGCATGACCTCCATTGTCACCTCCTCACCACCACCCGGCCCGGCCTCACCGCAGTGACCTGCCTCCTCCAATATACTCAACGGTACTCATATCCACGCAGGTACCTACTCTTGATGATTGAATAATCCATATTCATTTAAGAGGGAGGTAGTTAGGAAGATCTTTAAGAATCTCTTAAAGAAACGACTTTCGTTACACGAGCCCAAGAGGTGAAGATGTGGGCAAGCAATGATCTTAACTATTGCCCTACCATGGTTAGTCATGTCTTAGAGGATTATGTCACCTTTAAGGGCGGCTTGAGCTACAAGTCAGGAGCTATTATTATCCCCAAGGAATACTTGTTAGAACAACCCTCCAGTTCTATCAGAGTAATTCTTGGGGATGCTTGTGATCCTCTTAAGGAAAAAGAAGGTTGAGATATTTCCTTATCCCAAACCTCTAAAAAAGTGGTCTTTAAGATCAAGAATTCTTTACATGTGCCTGAAGTAACTCAAACCTCCAACAACAAGGAAGGTTTGCAAGTTGCCAAAGATAACTTGAAGAAGGTGTCGACCCGGCAACGACCTACCTTACTTGCGGGATAGCATAGTAGCCGTCAGTCACTCCATCCACCATTGTACTTCTCTTCCCCTATCCTCTTCTTCGTAGGAGCATTATATCGTGACAAGGGCACTATACCCCTTATCCTTACTTTATTAGATTTTATCATGTACCTCATCTAAGAAATCAATGAAGAAAGCTTTCTTACATCTTGTCCACTTACGATTCTAGATTTTATTCCTCTTGAAAACTCAAGTCTATAATAATGATAACTCTAGTTTGATCATTTTTTTCTTCTAATTTAGAAATGGATTTCCATTTCTAAATCTGAGTTCATCTTGAGATTGATTTGGAGTCATCCAACGATGATCCCATAGGAGAAGTGGTAGGTACACATGAGAAGGTAGAACTTCCTACAAATTCATCATTCAGGTTATTAAGTTAACCTTGTGGCAAAGTTATCTTAGGGTGGAACCTCGGATAAGGTAAGCAAATCATTGGTTCTAAAAGTAGATAGCCCCTCCACAAGATGCTCCTCATGGATATGCTTGTGGAGGATCAAGCCAAGGTTGACAATTCTCCACATCTTAGAAAGGCTAAGTTAAGCATATATGGATGCCTTATCTTATCCAAAGAGATGAGGGAATCTTTAATCAAGGCTCTTCTTGATCAGAGATATGCTTAGGTGGCCACTTGAAGAGGAGGCTCAGTTTAGAGGACACTCTAGGAGTTACATTGATGATGAAGACTTGCTTCTAGAATGACCAAACAACCCTCTTTACATTACATTGGAAGATAGATATCTAGAGTTCTTGTTGACTGGTGCATCGGTGAATATTATGAGTCTAAAACCTCTTACTTGAGGATTTATATCTCCAAACTTTCAAAAGAGAGGATGATGTTGAGAGGATTCAATGAACAAGGTGAGAGGGCTTTAGGTTCTACAGTGCTGCCATTAGAAGTAGATGATTGGAGGACTATCACCAAGTTTCATATTATAGACTCAGATATATCTTTCAATGCTTTTCTTGGGAGATCGTGGATATATGAGAACAATGTGGTTCCATCCTCTCTACACTTGTGTATGAAGTTCATGAGGGGTGGGATTGAATACTATGTCAATGGAGATCTTAAGTCATTCACAGTTCATGGGTCAGAATATATGAGGATGCGGCCTACTATCTCCCACAAAATCAACAAGTCTATTCTTGTGAACTTGGCAAAAGTTCAAAAATAAAAGAAAAAGAAAAGGAAAAAAGAAAAAGAAAAAAAGAAAGAAAAAGAAAATAAAAAAGAATGAGAAAGAAAATAAAAGGAGCGAGAAATAGACTTGGAGGAGAAAGTAGAGCGACATTAGATTCCACCCCAGTTATTACTCCATTCAAACATATGGGTAGGATGACTCGACCTCCACCGGGAGGAAGAGAGATCAAAGGCATACACAGGGGAAGACCTCCTTATTGGCCAAAGAGTTATGTCCTTCTATACACACTTACTATCTAGACTTAGAATCTAGTTGGAGGATGAGTAATGATTAGTATGCTATAGCACTTCAGATAGTAAATCCCCATGCAAGTGATAGTTGAACCAGATAGTGATGAAGACTGGGCTCCTAAGCAAAGCATAAGTGTATTCAAGTCTATATGTAAAGCAGTGAGGCATCAGTTGAGAACTTTAGCGCTAACCCCACTTTTCTCACAAAAAGTTGAGAGTTTGGTAGTTAAGGAAGCCCCTAAGTCTTCCACAAATGTAAATGTGAAGAAGTTTTTTTCTTGGAGCATCATCTTCAAGTCAAGAAGCTGATATAGAACTTGAGGATGATTCATACAAAGATTTAATATAATTATTTTTTTATTGGTACTCGCCTTGTATTCTTAATTTAGCAAAAAAAGGATTAATTCCACATGCTTGGTCTAAACAGTCGGATTACTTTGAAAGGTTATGGGACAACAAATGCATACATTCATCAAGATCGACTAGGATTACATGCGGTGGGTCGGTTGATGATGATGCGACTTGCTAGTCATCACCATTTGGAATCGATAGGTTCTTTTCAAATCATGCTAACTCATATGAGGAGGTGTGCTTAGAAACTTTAGATGATCCAAATGACTTTGAAGTCAAGGATACGCCGAGAGTTTGAAGAGATTAGATCAACTATCGATGAAAGAAATCAACCTAGGCGAAGAAGATCCAGCAACATATATCAGTTCTATTGAATGAAAAAGAAACAATGATTTAGTGAAGCTATTGGAGTTTAAGGATTACTTTGCATGGAGTTATGAAGAGATGCGTCTATCTCATAGTAAATAAACTAGCAATAGAACTAATGTTAACCTATCAAGCGGCTCTAGATGCATGCAATTAGACATTGAACAACAGTCACTTCGAAATCAAAGATTGATGCGCTTTATTAGGAAGAAAAATATCCTACCTGGTTGGCCAATGTCATCCAAGTTAAGAAAAAGAATGGTTAAATTCGCATATGCGTTGATTTTAGGGATCTAAATAAGGCATATTTTAAGGATGAATTTCCACTTCCTATACCAGAATTAATGGTGGACATCGCATCATCTCATGCAGTATTCTCCTTTATGGATGGGTCATCTGGCTACAACCAAATTAAGATGGCCCCAAAGGATGAAAGAAACACTGCCTTTCGAACCATAGTCAGAATCTATTGTTATAAGGTCATCTTGCCCTTAAAATATTGGTGCCACATACCGGTACGAATCTTGATGAACTCATTCATCATCAAGTTGAATGCTATGTTGATGATCTCATTCTCAAAAATAAAGAAAAAGGAAGACCATCTTTTTTATTTGAGAGTAGTTTTTGAGCGCTTAAGATAATACAACCTCAAAATGAACCCCCCTGAAGTATGCATTCGGAGTAGCTTCAAAAAAATTCTTTGGGTTTGTTATCCGACATTGGGGAATTGGAATCGATCTGGAAAATATCAAAGCAATATTAGAAATGCCACTCCATAAAATCCTAACATAACTCAGGTCATTCCAAGGGTGGTTGGCGTACCTAAGATGCTTCATTTCCAACTTATCAGGAAGATGCCAACCATTCTCAACATTTGTCAAAAAGGATGCCAAGTTCAAATGGGATGGCAAGTGCCAACATGCTTTTGAAGATATCAAGTAATATCTAATGACGCTGTCAGTCCTAGCAGCCCCTATCCTGGGCAAGCCGCTCATATTATATACTATTGCATTAGATGATTCCCTTGGCTCTTTGTTGGCTCAAACCAACGACGAAGGGAAGGAGCATGCTCTCTATTATCTCAGTCGTCATCTAATCCCTGCTGATGCAAACTATCCATATATTGAAAAGCACTGCCTAGCTTTAATCTTTGCATCCCAAAAACTATGATACAACATGCTTTCTCATAAGGTGAACTTGATCTCTAGAGTCAATACACTGCAATATCTCATGAAATGGTCGACCTTATCTGGATGGTTGGCGCATTGGTCCATGATTTTATCTCAGTTTGACATAACATTTGTACCCCTCCGTACCGTAAAAGGATAAGAACTTATGAATTTCTTAGCATCACATCCATTCCCTGCTGACTCTCCGCTTAACGATGATCTCCTCGATGAAAGAATCATGAATTTAGGGGATATTAGTGCTCGCCACTGGGAGATGTACTTTGATGGTGCAACTTCCTCTCAAAGAGGAGAAGAACCACAATTTACTATCCCATAGAAGGCAGGGGTAGGAATAGTTTTCCTAACTCCAAATCGTGATGTGATGAGATTCTCATATCATATGTCTAATCCATGCACCAACAACGAAGCTGAATATGAGGCTCTGATTGCCGGTCTAGAGTTAGTCATTACACTATGCGTCCAGAGTATCAACATCTTTGGGAATTCTTAGTTAGTCATCAACCAAATCATTGGGTTTTACAAGGTTCTAAAGCCTAAGCTCCATCATTACCACAAGTACACTATGGAGTTATTAGCCCAAATTCCAGAGGTTACCATTTACAAGATTCCTCGAGGAGAGAATGCAGTAGTAGACGCATTAGCCAAGCTTGCCAAAGAGTTGGCATGTCCAGAAGATGAGTCCATTCCAATAAGGGTCCAAAATAGACAAGTCTTATCCCTTATTGATGCTGAACTCATTGAGAGATTCTCTCTTGAAGGGGAGGTTGCCATTGCCAAAAAGGACAAGGAGTCAGATTGGAGGCAACCATTCATAGATTATTTAAATATAAGCAAACTACCTTAAGAGAAATCATTGGCACACTAGGTAAAGCAGAGAGCCCTTTCCTATACTCTTATAGGCAACACCTTATACCGGAAGTCCTTCAATCATATATGGTTACGTTATTTGGATAAACATGAAGCCCGTAGGATCATGAGCAAGGTACACTCAGGGTTATGTGGAGCACATCAATCTGGTCTGAAGATGAAAGCCAAGATCAAGAGACTAGGATATTACTGGCCTTCGATGATCACAAAATGCATGGACATAGCTAGGAGATGCCACTAATTTCAAGTATATGGTGTGGTCCTACATCAACCACCCAACATTCTACATCCTACATTAGCCTCATGGCCATTTGAGTGTTGGGGTACTGACATTATGGGCCCGATCGATCCTCCTTCTTTTAAAGGTCATCGATTCATTCTAGCTGATACTGACTACTTTTTCAAGTGGGCGGAGGCAATCCACTTAGAGAGGTCACAGCTCAACATATGTTCCAATTTGTCAAGAACCATATCGTATATAAGTTCAGGGTGCCTCAATGAATTATATCTGATAATGGTACTACATTCAAGAGCACTAAAATCAACAGCTTTGCTCAGAGACACAACATAGATTGGAGATATTCTACCATCTAATATCCAAGGGCAAATGGGTTAGCAGAAGCTTTCAACAAAACTCTCATTCAAATATTGAAGAAGACACTAGATGACAACAAATGACGATGGCATAAATAGTTAGTTAAAGCCTTATGGGCCTATCATACCACATACAGAACTCTAACTCAATCTACCCCTGTCTCCTTAGTGTATAGGACCGAAGTCGTTCTACCATTAGAAGTCCAACTCCCATCACTAAGGATAGCCGTGAGTAATAAAATCAGAATGGAACATAATGCCAAGTTGCGATTCGAAGAGCTCAAAGGTTTGAAGGAGAGACACCTACGGGCATGCTAAAATATTGAGTTATACAAAGCTAAGATGATTCAAGCTCAATAACAAGTTAGTCCGTCCTAGAGTTTTTCAAGTCGGAGAGCTTATTTTAGTTCTAAGGAGACCAATTGTTGCCCGTCGAAAGATAAGAGGCAAGTTTGAACCCACTTGGGAAGGTCCTTATGCCATAGAGAAGGCCTATTTGTAAGGGAGAGCGCCTGATGCTTCCAATCAATGGGCTCTACCTAAAAAAAATATTATCCATAAATCTTGTTTGAAAATAATTATCAATAAAACTTCTTTTCATCTCAAATTTCATTTCATCTATGTTAGAAATATCTTTTGCTTGTGAATCTATCATGATGTATTTAGGGTAGGAGTAAGAGAACCCAAGCGGCATCCTATTCCCTCTTTCACAACACATACAAACATATATATTTTGTCTCAGGCTACTTTGTTGTGGGAGCAAGTTCTTGTGACACTCACTCATTAGCTGCTCTAGGTCGAGTCTACATGCTACCTCGTTAGTATGTCACCCCAGTGGTCACTTCTTGGAGGATGTGAGTCCCCGTGCTTTCTTCCTAACTTGGTCATTGCAAACCAACGAGCGCCTTGTTAGTATGGTAGATTTCACTACCCAGCCAGTGGGCTACCTCATGTTGACTTTTCTTAAGGAGATGTGAGTCTCCGTGCTTTCTTCTTGAACTAGCCATCATGTACTAATTAGGTTGAGTATATTTGAGGCTTAGGGTAAGTCCCCTAGAGGCTCCTTTCATCTTGACTTCATTTGAGTCGATGTAAGTCCTTTAGTGGCATTCACTGAGTAGTCGCCCTAGGTCGGATGGCACCTGTCGACCCGAAGATAGATTATCACGGTGATCAGTTCCACTTTAGAGAGATGTAAGCCTACACGCCTTCTTTCTAGACTGATTATCGCAAACTGACGAGCACCTTAGGTTGGTTGGTTATCGCCATGCTGAAGGTGACCCACCTAGTGGATACACCACTCTTGGCAAATGTGAGTCCCCGAGCTTTCTCCTTGAGTTGGACACTGAATACCTATTGGATATATGACTAGCCATGTCATCTCCTCTAGGGTGTTGGATTAAGCCTTTAGTGGCCCCATCCCCTGTGGGCATTCTATTTAGATCACGTCCTTTGCGACCCGATTTATACACTACTTGGATTACTTTTGGATTGGGCAATCCTCCTTTCCTATTAGCCACCCCTGTGGCTAGAGAATTTGTTCAGCGGATGCGCATATTCTCCCTTGGTTCAGTAAATCTGAGATAGGTCTAGGATGATATAAGCTCCTTCTCAGTTTGATCCCTCGCAAACCAATAGGGTCCACGTTAAAATAAACTAAACAAACAAACAAAATTAATTCGCTTGTGGATTAAGAATTCAAGTCCCTAGTGGCCTCTTTCCTAAGCAGACATCCTATCTTTAGGGCAGTGTCAGCAAAACTCCCTGTAGGAATTGCCTGACTACTTTGAGTTGAGATAAGTCTCCGGGTAGGCACTCTCTCTGGGTCGGCGCTTTCTTCCTAACTGGACCATTGCAAATCGAAAGGCACCCCTTTAGTTGGTTAGCTCTACCTAATGGCTACTAGACTATCCCTTTGGATTTGTAAACCTAAGATAGGTCTAGGTTGATATTAGCTCCTTCTTAGTCTATCCATCACACACCGACAGGGTCCATCTAAAATTAAATTAATTCTGACTATTCTTGAGTCGTAATGAGTCCACAGCAGCATTCGCTCAAATAGTCGCCCTAGGTCGGGATTGATCTGTTGTGCCATTGACAGATCACCCCAACGGCTGATCCCTACTTTGGAAGATGTAAGTCTGCTACGCTTTCTTTCTAGTATAGTCGTTGCACACCAAAGGCAATCCTTAGGCTAGATAGTCCTACCTTGTGGTTGGTAGACTGCCCCTTTGGACTTGTAAATCTGAGACAGGTCAAGGCTGACATAGCTCCTTCTCAGTGGGTCCATCACACACCAATACGATCCATAATATAACACATAAAATTAAATTAAATCAAATCAAATCAAATTAATCATCAAGACTACTCTTGAGTTGAGATATGCTCCACAGCGGCACTCACTCAATAGTCATCTTAGGTCGGGCCCGATTTGTTGCGCAAGCGACCGATCACCCCAGTGGTTTCTTATTTAGGAAGATGTGAGTCCCCATGCTTTCTTCTTAACTTGACCATTGCAAACCGAAAGGAACCCCTTAGGTTGGTTAGCTCTACCTAACGGCTGGTAGACTATCCCTTTGGATTTGTAAAGCTAAGATAGGTCTAGGTCGATATTAGTTCCTTCTTAGTAGATCTATCACACATCGATAGGGTACATCCAAAATTAAATTAATTCTAACTATTCTCGAGTCGATATGAGTCCATAGTGGCATTCGCTCAAATAGTCGCCCTAAGTCAAGATTGATCTATTGTGCCATCGACAGATCACCCCAACTGTTGATCCCTACTTTGGAAGATGTAAGTATGCTATGCTTTCTTTCTAGTATAGGCGTTGCGTATCGAAAGGTAACCCTTAGGTCGGATAGTCCTACCTTATGGCTGGTAGACTACCCCTTTGAATTTGTAAATAGAAGTGGGTCGATATAGCTCCTTCAAGTGGGTCCATCGCACGCCAACAGGGTCCATAATATAACACACAAAATTAAATTAAATCAAATTAAATCAAATTAATCATCAGGACTACTCTTGAGTTGAGGTAAGACCCTATCGGCCACTCGAGTAGCCTCGTGTCAGTTCAACTTGTGCCATCAACGAGTTACCCCGACGGTCTTCTTCACTTTGAAAAATATAAGTCTATTACGCATTCTTTCCAGCACGATCATTGCAAACTGATGGGCAGACCTAGGTTGGGCTCGATTTATTGCGCAAGGGACTGATCACCCCAGTGGTTCCTTATTTAGGAAGATGTGAGTCCCCACGCTTTCTTTCTAACTTGACCATTGCAAACTGAAAGGCACCCCTTAGGTTGGTTAGTTCTACCTAACGGCTGGTAGACTATCCCTTTGGATTTGTAAGCCTAAGGTAGGTTTAGGCTGATATTAGCTCCTTCCTGGTAGATCGCAAACTGACAGAGTCCATCTAAAATTAAATTAATTCTGACTATTCTTGAGTTGATATGAGTCCATAGCGACATTCACTCAAATAGTCACCTTAGGTAGGGATTGATCTATTGTGTCATCAACAGATCGCCCTAACGACTGATCCCTACTTTAGAATATGTAAGTCTACTACGCTTTCTTCTGAGAACAGTCGTTGCACACCGAAAGGAAACCCTTAAGCCGGATAGTCTTACCTTACGACTGGTAAACTACCCCTTTGAATTTGTAAATCTGAGATAGGTCAAGACCTATATAGCCCCTTCTCAGTGGGTCCATCGCACGCCAATAGGGTCCACAACATAACAAACCAAATTAAATTAAATTAAATTAATTCAAATCAAATCAATATAAATCAAATTAATCATCGAGACTACTCTTGAGTTGAGGTAAGACCCCCAGTGGCATTCACTCAGTAGTCGCCTTAGGCAGGGTCCAATTTGTTGAACCATCGACAAATATCCTCAACATCTGATCCCTACTTTGAAAGATGTAAGTCTACTATGCCTTCTTCCTTGTACAGTTGTTGCACCCGAAAGGCAACACCTTAGGTCGGATGGTCCTACCTTATGGCAGGTAGACTACTCCTTTGGACTTATAAATCTAAGACAGGCCAAGGCCCTCATGGCTCCTTCTTAGTGTTGCCCATCGCACACCGACAGCGTCCATAATAAAATAAATTCAAAGCTGATCTCCCCAGTGGAGTCAAATTAAACATATTGAACAAACCAAATTTCTCTACAGTGAATCAAATCAGCCTTCCTAGTGGAACCTAGATCTAAATCAAACAAGTTTAACTGAGATATCCGTGATAAATCCAATCTTTAGTGGAGTCTAATCAACCAAAGAAATCCATTTCAGGAAATCCAATCAAGTGAGCCCAGGACCAACCTAGCCCATAGTAAAGGTTCATGTACCAGATCATGATTCTATCCTCTATGCCCTGGTCATAAAGAGATCACTATTTGCTTGTATCACCTTAGGGTGGATCATTTTGAGCTAATGCCAAGAGTGCCTTGTAGTTACACCTATTGGGGGTCCTTTTGTTAACCTCACATTTGGAGTGAGCTCTTAACCTCCTCTCCTTAGGCTTAGGACTCTTCTAGACACTAAGAACTCCTTAGTCATAAGATACTTCTAGTGATTAGGTGAGCACTTAACCTAAGCCTAGAGACATAGAAGTATTAATCATAAGATTAGGCTATACTTTAGGGCTTAAGAAAATTACCTATCTCATATCCTAATCCCCATCTAGATACACTTTCTCAAATCAAATCCAGATTCAATTCTCAAACCAAATCTCAAATTCAAATTCAAATTCAAATTCAAATTCCAAATCTAATTTCAAATTTGACTCCAAATGATTGAAACCAAAAATCAAATTCAAATCCTAAGACCCTTCCTAAGCCATATGAACCACATTCATAAGCTTAGCCAAAACCCCCCTTAGATTAAATCAAACTCAATTGATCTCTTTATAAATCAATTATTCCTTCATTTATGTTAAAATGAAATCCAAATTCAAATGACCAAAACTATATCGAAAATCAAATCCAAACTCAATCTAAGCCATTTAAGCCAATTCTTTGGACTTAGCCAAATTCTATCCAAACCAAGTCAAAACCAATGAATTTTCTCTTGAATCAATCATTCATTCAATCATTTATCCAAATATAAATAAAATCTACAATCATCAAACAAAATTCAAGTCAACCCAAGTCAAGCCTAACTTAACCCTTCTGACTTAAAACTTTAAATTGAGCGAAAACCTATTGGACTCCAAATTGATTGCTGTTGAATTCATATTTCAATATAGGGCTCATTTATAAGTTCAATTAAACTTGAATCAAACTAAACCAAACCAATTGACCCACTTAGGTCCACTTGACCCAAAGTGACCTAAAAGATCCATTTGATCCAACTTCCAATCCAACCCAAATTGAATTGAACCAAGCTGACCAAAATCTTTCACCATGATTGTTGATCACCCTAAGATGATCAAATGTAATCAATTAGGTCAAACTAAGTCAACTTAGTCATTTGACCAAGTCAACCCTTAGCCCAAATGAACCAAAACTAGTCAAAACTCATCCTACATAAAATTGATTAAAACTAATGATTTGAATTAACTCAAAATCAATATTTAAATATGACTTGATCACCAATTAAGCCAAACCAAGCCTAATTGGTCATTTGATCCAAGTTGACCCAAATTGGCCTAAAGGACCAAATCGAGTCAAATCATGATCCCCAAATTGATTACAACCAATGGATCAAGTTCATCCCAAATTGATTATTGAACTTTACCAAAGTCATAATTAAACCCAATTTGATCAATCGAGCCCAATTGGTCAACTTGACCCAACCTAGCCCAAATTGGCCTAAAGGGTCAATTTGGCCTAAATCCAAATTAAATCCAAATTAATTCAAACCAAAGATCATATTCATCTTCAATTAGCCAATTGAACATGAATCAACCCATGACCCCAGCTAATTTGGCCAATTTTGGTCAAATTGGTCAAATTGACCCAATATGGCCCATATGACCCAAATTGGGACAAATCCATTGAAACCAAGCCATGACCCATTGGGGGCTGATCAAACCCGACCCAAACCCATTTGGGATCATCCCAAAATCAATCCAACCCATTTAAACCCCTCATAGTTCCTCCTTCATATAGGATTCCACCCAACCTCATTTAATTCTCCTCATGCATGCCCCAACTTTGCATTGAATAGGACTGATCATATGATAGTAATAGAGGACTTTGGAGCAAAAATCCAAAATCTTCAATCAATCCATCATCCATTCCAACCACCCCAAGTAATATGGCAATCAATTTGGAGCCAAAAAAAAAAAAATTTCAAAAATGAATGAATTTTCGGCCATTATAAAAGGATGGGGAGATGACGCTTTAGATCTCTTCCTCTCACAATAATTCAGCCCCTAAAAGCTCCCAAAAAAAAAGGAACCCATCCCCCACCTCTTTGAGCCATTTTTGAGCTCCAAAACACAAATAAATGCTCTTCCGATGAGGCGACGATAAACATCAGAGAAGACAACATTCTAAAGGGAGGCAAGGGTTAAAGATCATTCCAAAGCTTCCTCACATACCCAGGAGTTCGCTCGGATCTTCACTCCCGCCGGAAACCATCCCCGGCGAGGTAAATTTTGCCAAATCATTGCCGACCTTAGGATTTCACGCATTTTGTGTTAATTTTCTTGCAATTTTAGGAATTTCCCCTAGATAATCCTGCATTTCTATTG
Source organism: Cymbidium sinense (assembly GCA_021442155.1). Taxonomy (NCBI): domain Eukaryota; kingdom Viridiplantae; phylum Streptophyta; class Magnoliopsida; order Asparagales; family Orchidaceae; genus Cymbidium; species Cymbidium sinense. The sequence continues at coordinate 136,399,438 of CM038216.1, forward strand.
TAAATCATCCCAATTAGAAAATAAAATTTTTTCGGTGCAAATTAACGTGAAAATGAGTCTATTTGGATAAGTTTTGGCTTAGAAAATCCTATTTTTCCCTTTAAAAGCCTGAAAACATTGTTCACTGTTCGGCGGGCTACAACCGCCGTCCATCCGGGTTCACGATTGACGGCTCGCGCATGGATCACGCATCAGTCCTTCGCGATGTGATGACCGCCTTAATCACAGCGGCGATCGGATGGCTCGAATCTCGTGGATCGGCGATCCGCCTTTGACGCTTATGCGACCGACGCCGGTTCGGTTCACGACGGACGGCCGATCGCACGCCGATCGCATCGCCTTTGGATTGTATGATCGATTGACCGTCGATCGATCAACGGTCCGGTGAGCAGGTGGTTGACCGGTTCGCCCCAATGGCCGACGCCGTTGTCGGCGTATTTCTTGTTTAAAAAATAATAATAATTTAAATCACTTAAAATTTCAAAAATTAATAAGAAATAAAATACTTAACCAAAAATTATAAACAAGAGCTCGTTGGATTCATATTTTGGAGCGGAATCCAATAAATCCAAAAATCTCTAAATTTCACTAAGTATTTTGAGCTTAATGTGATTTTTAGTGAAAATCAAATTTCATTAATTAAACCAAAAATATATGTCAGATTAAGTTGAAATTTTCAGAAATTGAAACTAAGGTTAAAACATACCTACTATAAAAAGTTCAAGTGAAAAGGATGTTTAGATTGGAAGAAATTAAATTTTAAAGTTCAGATTGCCCATTTTAATAAAATAAATCTAATAAAAATTCAGAAATTTACAAAAATCTTCAAAATGGTTTAAATCACTTCAATTGATATCTAGGACTCTTAAGAAAATAATGTGATTTTCTGAATCCTAATGAACCCAAACAAACACTTAAGATTAAAGTTTAATCAATTAAGAAGTTAATTAAAATATAAGCTAAAAATAATTTAAAGATCAAATCAAAATCAGAAGTAAAATAACAGTTAAGCAATCATTAATTAAACCTAAAATTAGAAAAATATCATCCTTAGAGGAAATTAAATTAAATATGATTAAATAATTTAGGTTAATAAAACTCAATTAAATGATTAAATCTTAAATCAAACTTAAAATTAAACAAATCTGAGAAACTTTAACATGGGTCAAACTAGTATAACTAAACCTACACTAAGCATGGAATCTTAACCATATGAAACTCCTTAATGAGTATAAATAAATTGAAATTAATTAATCATTAAATAAACTAAAAATCAAATTGATTAACAAACCAATTCAACATAATCATTTAATACTAATCGAATTAAAGCTAACAAAGTTAAAGTAAACTTAATTAACATATGATTAAATCACATCCAATTGGAATAAGATAATTAATTAACCATTAAATATTTCAACCTAATAACTAAATCAAACATATTAATGAAATCAAACAAACATAATAAATGAATCAAATCAAATAAAACTCTAATAATAAATAATCAAACTTAATTGAAGTGAAATAAATAAATAATTCACTTAATAATAATGATGGTAATGATAATAATCCTCTAATCAAATCAAACTTAAGTAAAACACTTAACTACATAAAATCACTCACATCTGAGAAATTAAGTCATTAATCTCTAATTAAACAAGCCTTTAATTAATCTAATAATTTAAAAGTTTAATTACCCTTAATCAAACTTAATTACTCAAATTTCTAATTAATGCAAACTTAGTGAATTAATCCATCATCTTAACTAATCAAATTAATTTAAATAAGTTACATTAAAGCTAACTCTAAAATTAAGCTTAAATCAAACCGCTAATTAAATTTAATAATCAATCACACCCCTTAAGTAAGCCAATTAAGTTAATCAAATGAATCATATTGAACCTAAGTTTAATCAAACAAAAATGCAATTAAATACTAATCAATCCTAAATTAAACATAAATCATTAAGTCATTAATTATATCATTAATCTAAATAAATATAAAACCAAATTAAAAATTAAATAAATTCTCATTTAATTTAATAATTGACTTAAACACACTTCTTAATTAAACTAATTACTCATAAGCTATTCCAATTGGATAAACACCTAATTAATATAAACTTAATAAATTAATCCACCATCTAAATAAACCAAATTAACTTTATAAATCAGATTAAAATTAATTCAAATCAAACACTTAATTAATCTACTAATTAATTTGATCACACATCTTAAATAAACTAATTAAGTTAATCAAATTAATCATATTAAATTTAAACTCAATCAAACATAAATGCAATTAGATACTAATCAAAACCTAACTTAAACCTAAATTTTGAAGTCATTAATTACATCATTAACCTAAACAAATATGAAATTAAATTGAAAATTAAACAAATCTTTATAATAAACATAAAATACACTTCTTAATTAAACTAATCACATAATCCCATTGAGCCTAAACAACCTATACACTAATAAAGCTAATTAAATCAAATTAAATCAAATTAAATTAAATTAAGAAAGACTCTCATTAATTTAATATACAATCAAATCAAATCTCATTCAACCTACTTAAATAAGATAAACAAATTAATTATCCAATGTATGAAATCAAAATGCAAACCAAACTTTGTTAAACATGAAAAATGGATGAGATTAAAAGTTAAAATCCTAATTACAAGGAATCAAACTCAATCAAAATCAAAATAAAATCTCAATTAATCTAATCTGATCAAACTACAAATAAATGAACCATAATTAAAATAAATAAACATAAAGTCAAGTCACATAACCACAATCAAAGAAAAGAATTAAATATTAATTTAAAAGGATATTGAATTATCAAGATTTAATTAAACCAAAACATCTAATATGAAATTAATCAATAAAAAAATATGAATTTAAACAAACTTAAACTTCATTAGATAGTAAAGATATTGAATTATCTAGATGTAATTAAACCAAAACATCTAAATTAAAATCAATCAATCAAATACTTAAACCAACTCAAATTCTAAGCTCTAAATCAAATCAAATAAATTACACAAATTCAAATGGGCTAATTAAGATACTTAAGGACCTTAGTTAAATTCTTTAGGAATTAGGATGTAGAATAGGGTGAGTTCCATCTACAAATGGAATTCATTCTACTCTTCATTCTTGAAAACCTAAACATCATTTTAACCAAATAAAAGTGAAATAAAAAATGAAAAATAAATCATTAAATCATTTAAATCAAAATCACCCAAAGGTAAAATTTAAATAAATTCAAACTCCAAATTGAAACTTAAACTAAAGAAGCCTAGTAAAGTCTTATCACAGAAGCCTTAAGCACACATATTAGAATACTAAGTCACTACTTCTAGTACTAAGTTAGGGTGTTGTATGTATGATGCTGTGTTTTATTTTGTGATGTAATATTTTAGACTAGATGTTAGGTTATATGTTTCGTAGACTGGTTGTTAGGCTGTTATTGGCCTAATCATATTTTTTATAGGGGGTTGTGCTTAAGGGGTTGTTGTAATAAAAATATAAATGCTTTTGCTATGCAGGTTGCTTACCCTCTAAGTATAATCCATGTTAGGACAGGTGGGCTTGGTTATCCATGTGTGGGGTGCTTATTCTAAATTATTCATATAACTGCTTGGGCTGTATGGTGTGTTTAGCTAACATTTATTTTGTATGTGTAGCTAAATTTACTTTTCTTATTTTTGATATAATTTTTCTTTAGGAATTAAGATTAGTGTTATGGAGGATTAGGATGAGCAGTGGCCAGAAGACTTAGTCCCTAGGGTGCCCTGTGATGCCTTTGGAGCAAATCAAATCAAAAAAAGGAGAAGGTAGAAATTAAGAAAAGAAGACTCCCATAGTATGTATTATTTTTTTATAATCCGGGTTCTATAAGGGTATAGCTCGGCTACCCATCTTTTTTCTCTTTTTGGGGTGTACGGCGGAACCTGACCACATTGGCCTTTTATTCTTTTACGATAGTCTATAAAATTATTTGATGTCGTGCTTAGATTGCGCATTAAAACATCATGCTTTTCATAGTTTATTTATGATTGATGCTTGAATGTGTGGCCTGAATGCAGTAGGCTCTTCGGATAAAATTAAATTTTCTATCCTACTAACAACTCATAACTAAAATTTTGAAACAACTCTTAACCTCATATAAAAGCCTAGGAATTAAATCAAGATAATAAATTTTTTCTAGCAACCCCTTAGCTAGATGAATGAATGTATAATATCATGCATGTCATATTATTCCACTCATGTTAAGAGGGGGCTTCCATCTTTGCCAGAGAATAAAGGCTTAACCTATGAGAGCCTTTGATGAAAGAACACCCCTTTCTCTTCTAGTTTGGCCCATAATCAAGTTCTCATGCATTTAGGCATGCAAAATTTGAGAGCCTATGTCAAAATAAAGAGTTCAAAATAATCAAATAAATTTGATAAAATTTGCATTAGATTAAGTAATGAATCCATACCACTCATTCTCTAGTCTCTTAGGGAGTGGGTTTTAGGACTTAGCCTCCTTTCTAAATAAACAACAGCCTAGCCATCTTGCAAAGCATAAGACTTGTCTAAATGGATTTAAAGTGTATGAGGAGTTAGTTGGCAGCCACTCCAAGCGACTGTAAGTCCAACAGTCAGGTGGTTCATCCTCTCTTGTGGAGGTGAATCAAATACCCACCTTTCCCTTAGACTTAGGTCGTGCCTTTGTTTTGTACTAAGGCTCTTTAGTTTAGAAATCTGAGGTGGTTATTTCCTTTGGGCTACAAGCATAAATTCTCACCTCTTAAGCATTTCCACAATCTTATGTTGTCGAATTATAATCCCTAGCAATCTAATAAAATGTCAACTCACATAATTAATTCTCTTTAATTTCAAAAATATAAAACCCAATTATAGGATAGATTAGAATGTTCACTAGGCTTCCTAGTATCATGAGCATTTCCTACTTTCTCTATTTGGATTCCAAAAATAAGTCTTCTCCTTGATCTATCCCATTTGATTTTCTAAAATAGCCAATCCTTTGATAGTCTTAACCTTGAAATCTTTGGAGACCCTAATTATCTACTTTAATAGAGAGTATTCTTAAAGAATTCCCATTCCTTAAGATGTAACTAACTGTGGGGGCTTGCCTTTATAGGGAACTTAACGAACCCAGCTTAAAATAAACCATACTTTACTTTTCCATGTAAAGTAGGGGAAAGATCTCTGGTATATTCGAAGACCCATCATGCCTTAGGAGTCCTTATTAGGTGATTAGGTCCATTATAGGGTGATAATTTCTATCTCTCGAGATAGTACATCATTCCTTAATATCATACCCTATCACTTCAATAAGTACCCCCTAAGATATGCATGGTATCCCACATCTCAAAAATAAACACCACGGTTCATCATGCAGCTAGATCGCGGAGCCAACATCCGTTTGGTTGATGGTATATTCAATATTGGGGATGTTGGAGCTACCAGTCAATTTGGTAGTGTAGACTTCCCAGCCATCACTGCTGCAAATAATCCTCTACCTGAAGTACCTGCATATTATACACACCAACTTGTGTAGGGGAGAAGGACAACTAGAATGACCACTACTAGTATTGAGGTTCCTCGAAAGAGATCATTTGTATTCAAAAGATTGGGTCATTTTGAGGCATTAATCATGAAAAGAACAGTCATTGGGTAGAAAGTTTCAACCATACATGTGAGTGCAACTACTCTACCAGTTGAACCTTTGCACTAGGAAGGCATAATCCTGAAGCCTCCTCTTCTAGAGAAAAATTGAGTAGAAGGCGAAGGAGAAGAAATGTTGAACTGCGAGCACAGCAATTGCTGCTTGAATCACTAGCCATACGACTAGACTTGATGCCAGAAGCGAGTGTTCCCACTCACAAAAAGTTTGAAAATCTCAAGTGGGTGAAAAAGAATAGCTCTACTAGTGATATCAAATAATCATTCTAGGGGCAAGAACACCAAGCTATAACCCCACAAAAAAGGCATCCCGAGACTCTATCCTCCAAAGTGCAAAGGGTGATGAAAGTTGTCAAGGAGAAGAGTGTTATGAAGAAAAAGTATCAAAGCCCAATTATCATAGAAAATGATAAAGCTTCATAAAAGAGGCTACTCTCAGTGGGTGATGCTCAAGACTGCCCTAAGTAATTACTACACGGTGAACATCAGGGTGTGACACTTGAACCGCGTGTTCGGGAATCCGCTATCGAAAGGTCCTGGCAAAAAAAATAAATAAATATGGAAGCCGAAGCCTCGAGAAGAAGTAATGACACAGAAGCTTCTTCATTTGGAAGCAAGCTAACCCAGAGGCAACAGAGAAAGAGAAATGTTGAACTACATGCTCAACAGTCATTATTCAAGTAGAAAATTGTACAATCAACTACGGAATTAGAAGCGAGTGTTCCAACCCATAACAGGTTTGACAGCCTAAGATGGGTAAAGCAGAACAGCTCTACTGGTCAAATCAAACAGTCCTTCTAGACCCGACAACGTCAAGTTCTAGGTCCTCCAATGAGGAAACCCAAAACTGTATCTGTAAGAGTGTATTGGGTCCTCAAAGTCGCTAAAGAGAAAAGGCTGATGAAAAGAAAATATCAAAATCGTGTCATCAAGGAGGCTAGAGTTGCTCTTCCAAAGAGACCTCCTACAACCCCAATAGGATGTCAACCAATTCAAGTCCCGCATGGTGAGTATCGAGGTATGAAACTTAGACCACAAGTCCAAGAATCCGCCATCGAAAGATCCCAGCAAAAAGATAAGCAAATTTGAAGGCTAAAACCTCGAAGTAAAACTGCCTTAAAAAAGGATAGCGATGTGACATCCGGACTGTATTTTCATAAAATTCACTCTTGATCGATGGTATTGGAGCTAAAGTAGTCTTGCCACTTTAATTTGAACTACCTTCACTTTGAGTAGTCATTCAACATAATCTTACCCAAGATTAGAATGTTCGTCTACGGATCGAAGAGCTTGATACGCTTGACAAAGCTAGGTTCCAAGCTCAATAAAATTTAGAAGTCTACTAAGTGAGGACGTCCAAAGCATTCGATCATACAGTACATCCTCGAGCTTTTCTAGAAGAGAAATTTGTCATGGTGTTGAGAAGACTAATTATTCTTCATTGTCATTACATGTGTATGTTTTGCTTAGAAATTCTCTTGTAATACAAGAATGTATTTCCGAAATGAAGCAAAAATCTCCCTGTCAGACAAGGGGCATATTTTTTTTTTAAATTTTACAGCAAAATATCAGGCTCTCCTTGTGAAACAGGGGACTTTCTATTGAATTTGGGTTGACATTGCTTTAAGGAGATCCCCATATATATATATATATATATATATATATATATATATATATATATATATATATTCAAATTATATATTCAAAGTTCATAAGTCTCAAAGTCTTACCGACCAAAAGAGAAATTTTCAAGTCTGCAAACTACAATAAATCAAGTTGGAAACACATCTTCCATTCATACATCAAATCTAGGGCTCGAGTGGGTGCATAAGGTTGGACTCGAAATATGGTAGAATTAACAGTCTACTTACTCAACACGCCACAAAGGCCGCAGTAAGAGATCCCCCATTTCATTAGCCTGATGATAAAATCTTCCATCAATTTCTCAAGTATAAGACTCAAGTGGGTGCATAAGGTCGGATTCAACATGCCCAAATATGGTCGAGTCGCTGATAGGTCTGCTTACTCAACATACCACAAAGGCTGTGATAAGAGATCCTCCTACTTCGTTAGTTCAAAGAAAAGAGCATCTAAATCTCCAAATCCCTCCAACTTGGTGAGTTCAAGTGGCCCAGATTGGGAGCTCATCTCTAACGGTCGTAAGGTCATCTCCAAAATTCAATAAAACATCCTTACTCGAGAAGGCACTAAGCCGAGTTTGATATCAATGAAAATTATGAAATTTTAATTCCTTCAATAAGTCTGTCAAGTAGAAAGCGAAGACCGAAGGAAACTTTTCTTCAGCAAGTCTAACCAAGCAAAAATCAAGGGACTGAAGAAGTCATCCCAATGTTCATACAAAGCCAAAGGCTGAACTAAGAGAGTTATGTCATCAATATGTCTGTTACGCGTAAAGAATAGGGCTGATGACTCTTCACCAGTGACTCAACACAAGCTCTGAGGGCTAAGTCATCGACAGACATCCTTCTATAAGCCCACGAAAGCATAAAGTTGGGGTAGAAAGTAATTTCGTATCACCTGACAAGTCTTCAAGACAATTCAGAAAATTCCTTTGCCAAATCCGTTAAGACATAAAGCTAGGATAGAAGGAAATATGAATTACAAAATTTTGAGATTGAATCTTCAATAAGTCCATCAAAGCACAAAGCATAGGATCGAAGATGTTCTCATCTCAACAAAAAATCATCAACTCCATTAAGTCCACCAAGGCACAAAGCCAGGATAGGAGAAAAATACAAATTTCAAACTCTCAGGAGGAAGTCTTCAACAAGTTCGAGAGCACAAAGCATAAGAATAGAGATATTCAAAATTCTTTCAACAGTTATTGCGAAAGCCCCCCTATTAGACAGGGGATATTTTTATATATTTAGCTAAGTTGACATCGTGCTTCAAGCTGAGATCCTTAGATAAATATATATGGTGATCAAATACATTATATTTATTATATTAAAGAAGTTCAAACCCTATAATATATTTTTGAACTAATCTGCAACCCCCCTGTTAGATAGGGGATATTTTTTTAGTTTTTATAAATCAAGACTGTTCAATCCTTCCCTGTGAAATAGGAGAGCTTCTTGTATATGCATTAAGCTTGACATCGAGCTTTATGCCAAGATTCGTGAATATATCTATAACTGTTATGGTCAAAGTTGCACGCTCATGTGAGAATAAAAAGAATCAGCTGAAAGCATGAAAAGAGAGCCCTAAATCTCAAAAGTTTCTCTCCAAGATTCATTAAATTTTGAAGATCAAACTAGAAGAACTCCCAATTTTGAAAGCTTCAATCAACTAAGTTGGAAAAACATCAACCTCTACATATTCAAGTCTAGGACTTGGATTGGTTCTAAAGGTCGAACTCAACAAGCCCATAAATGGCCGAGTTGCTGACGCTCTCCTCACTCAACAAGCTGCAAGAAAATGCTGCAGTGAAAGAGCCCCCATTCATCAGTCTGATGACCAAATCACCAATCCACCACAACTTAAGTCGAAGACTGAAGTAGGTTCTAAAGGTCGGACTCAACAAGCCCACAAATGGCCGAGTTGCTGACACTCTCCTCACTCAACAAGCCATAAAAAAGGCTGCAGTGATAGAGCCCATGCACATCAATACAATGACGGTAGCTGTTCAATCCCAAACCAAATCCAGCTTAGTGGTTACAAGTAACCAGAATCCAAGAGATCTTTCCGCTCGATCGATGAACCAAGACAATCTGAGAAAACTCTCAATTCAGAGTTGCCTCAAATCAACCTATATATTGCTTGCAAGGTGATATTCTAATCTCTTTTCAAATGATCTAATCAAGCATAAAGCACAGATCAAAGCCAATTCTCTTATCAAGTTCACAAAAGTAGAAAGCACAGGACCGAGGAAGCGATTTCATAGTTCATACAAAGGTAATGGCCGAACTAAAGAAATTGTATGGTTATTCAGTCTGTTAAAGCACACAATGCTAGACTGACAACTCAATATTGACCTAATATGAGCTGGAAGGCTGGGTCAACTGTATGCACCCTTCAATGAGTCCATCAAAGCAACAAGCATAGGACTTAGAGCATACATACACTTCCTGACAAGTCAATATAGACAAATCGGGTCAATCCTTCATCAAATTCTGTCAAGCTTAAAGTTGGGATAGAAGGAATTTCAAATCTCAAAGTAAGTAAACCGATTCCTCCATCTAACCCAGTCAAGCATAAAGCCAGGGTCGGAGGAAAGCCAAATTCGTGAAAACATAAAAGAAAGAAACTTTCAGCAAACCCATCGAAGTAGAGAGTAGATGGTGGAAGAATCTCTTTAGTGAAACCATGAAAGTTGAAAGCTGAAGTGATCCAAGACCCATGGCCAGCCCAAAAGGTCAACCAGTTTTCAACAAACATGACTCACTCTATGCGTGAATCATATTTATTGGGGGGGGGGCATTTGTTGACCTCCATGTATGCGCCATAAGTCAAGTCGAGCTCACTAAGTGAATTTGACCAGCTTCAGTGCGCAAATCGGAGCTGAAATGCCCTCAATGGCATTGGAAATCAGTCAAAAAGATCTTCGATCAATGAATGGACTCCTCCATCATGTTCAGAATGTTGAAATTGATCAGAATATGCATCTTGCATAATTTGATGGTCGACTGATCAAAAAGGAGGGTCGCCGATGCACTGACACACATATCGAGGTTGGGAAGCCACGATGAAGCCCGAATGACCTCCGTTTGCAAAATTAATTATGATGTTAGCGTCAAAATATTAAAATCTATCAAATGAGACTATTTACGCACAATTCGGATGAGTATGCGTCAATATCGAGCAATCAGATACAATAACACGAAAATTGGAGAAAAAATACACTCGATGACACCAAAAATCAGTTCAAATGACCTCTGATTGACGAATGAACTTTTCCATTGCATTCAGAATGTTGAAATTGATCAGAATATGTATCTTTCATAATTCGACCATCGATCGATCAAGATGGAGGGCCGCCAATGCGTTGACACGCATATCAAGGTCGAAAAGCCACGACGATGCCCAAATGACCTCCGTTCACAAAATTGATCACACCGTTAGTGTCAAAATGCCAAAAATTATTAAATAAGATTGTCCGTGCTCAATTCGGACGAGCTTGTGTGGATATCGAGTGAGCGAAAGTGACAACGCGTAAATTTGAATTGAAATTAACCCCGATTCGACGTCGACTTGAATCAAATGACCTCCAATCGTGAAACAGACATTGCTGTTGCGTTTGGAATATTAGAGTAACCTAAAATCGATATATATATTGTCTATGTGACGATATCAGCACAAAAATTCAAATTATGAGAAATAAAATAATAAAAAATATAAATCCTACAAATACCTCTCTTAGAACCCTAAACCAAACTTTTTGATTCTCCTCCTTCTCCCGCAGTCGAAGCTCTCGCATCTCCCTTTTCACGGTCTCTCTCTCTCTCTCTCTCTCTCTCTCTCTCTCTCTCTCTCTCTCTCTCTCTTGTCCGTAGCCCTACATACACTACCGATGCAGCTAGCGGGAAGCCAACCAACGACGAAATTCGCATAAAAAGGATTTAGGTTAAATCCTACTTCAAAATCCTAATACCATACAACCCCTTAGGGTAACGACAACTGAACAATATCAATTACATTTTTGTATGGGCGGTGTTGGTCAGCGTCGCTCATCTACGTCTCTCATTTTGGTATCTTAATCATAAACGGGAGACGACAAGTGGACTTTTCCTCTCGTAATGGCGCAGATCCCTAACCTCGATAACTCTCCTCTCAATGTATTCAAAGTTTGGAGATATGGAAACCACTCAAAAGGTGTTTGATGTAATCCACATTAGAGACATAATTTCATGGAATACAGTTATTTCAAGTTATGCGTATGATGGCCATCCAGAAAAGAGTTTATCAATTTTCGTAGCTAGAGCAAAATGGCTACTTGAAATGATGAATATGAGTGACAATGTTTCATGGAACACCATGATCTTTGGTTGTGCCAGTACTAGGAGCTTATGGTCAGCTTGCACCTTTGCACTTGGGAAATTATTTACACGCCCAGCTTAGTAAGCTAGGACTTGATCATGAGGTTTCCATTGGAACTGCTCTTATATACATGTATGCTAAGTGTGCCAGTTTAACTCACTCTTGTCAAAATTTTGATGAGATGCTTACAAAGAATCTCTTCTCTTGGAGTGCAATGGTTTCTGCCTATGGACTTCATGGAAGGGGTGAGCAAGCTGTTACTTTTTTTTTAATCAAATGAAAGAGGAAGGAATAAAACTAGACAAAGTCACCTTCACCTTAGTTCTATCATCATGCAGTCATACAGGATTAGTTGATAATGGGAAGGAATATTTCTCCAAATGCAACATACGCATGCAATTACTACTTCTGTTGAGCACTATTCCCATATGGTTGCTCTTCTTGGAAGAGTTGGGCATCTAGATGAAGCATACAAACTAATACTTGATATGGAAGTGTTACCTAATGTTGACGTCTGGGCTGCACTTCTTGCTTCTTGCCAGATCCATCATAATGTCGAGCTTGTAGAAATTGCTGCTCTCCATGCTTTCAAACTTAAGCCTCAAGGCTTAGGTGTCTACATCTCTCTCTCCAATATTTAGGCCAAAGATAAAAGGTGGAATGATTTGAACAGGGTGCGAGCCTTTGCAAGACAAAATGGACTGAGAAAACCACCTGGTTGCAGTTATTTTGAGTTGGATTTGGAAATTCACAGGTTTCTTGTAGGAGATAAGTCTCATCCACAATTAAAGGTCGTACAAGCCAAGTTGGAAGAGTTAAAACAAAAGCTCAAGGAAGCTGGATATATTCCAGATACTAGTTTAGTGTTTTATGAGGTCGAGATTGAGTTGAAGGAAAACATTCTTTGGGATCACAGTGAGAGGCTTGTCCTCCACATGCTCTCACAATCACCAAAAACTCAAGGTGTGTGGTGATTGTCATACAGCAACAAAATTCATTTCTAAGCTTGTCAATCGAGAAATTATTGTGAGGGATGCTCGTAGGTTCCATCACTTCAAGAATGGAACCTGCTCTTGTAATGATTATTGGTGTTTGACGATCCTATTATGCTCAGTAGAGTTAACAGGTAGAAGATCACGACCGTAGTGTCGCAAGACACTAACCGTTATGCTCTGTAGAGCTGACGGGATGGTCGAATAGCCCTCAATGCAGTCCCCTGCGATGACGCCGGGAGGCTGCCGAATTTTGGATTGATGGGAGACCTAAACAAGAACAAATAACAGTGTTGATGAGCTTAAATTAAACTTATCTAAAAATCATAAATTAAAGAATAAACTTACATATATGCTCTTTTTATGTAGGTGTTTGAAGACCCCGTTATGCTCAGTAGAGTTAATGAATAAAAGGCCATGACCATAATGTCACAAGACACTAGCCGTTATGCTCAGTAGAGCTAACGAGAAGGTCGAATAGACTCTCGATGCAGCCCCCTATGTGGGAAAAATGTCGGGAGGCTACCGAAATTTGGACTGACAAAGAATTTGATTAATTTAATGCAAAATGAACTTTATACTCAAAATTAAAATATGAATTGAAATTGTAGGTGTTTGAAGACCTCATTATGCTCAGTAGAGCTGATGAGTTTAAAGACCCCTCTACGCTCAGAAGAGCATTGCGGGTTTGAAGACTACGACCGCGGTGTCGCAAGACACCGACCGGGCAGAAGAGTGTGTGACGGTAGGTCAAAGCGTCCCAATGCCTCTACGCTAGGACGATCTTTGGAGGCTATCAAAATTTGGATTGACACAAAGCTTAAATATGATTAAATAAGAGTATTAATAAGCTTAAATTAAACTTAAATGAAAAATGATGAAACGAAGCCGAACCTACTCTCAAAAAAAAATTTTAAAGGTCTTTAAATAAGAATGAGTCTATAAGCTTCTTAGCGATCACGAGCTAAGTTTCATTGAAACTTAAAGAACTCAATGAGCTATGAACTAAATGCAAACAAATGAATATTAATATAAATAATTGAATAAGATTTAAAAAAAACCTTATGCCACCAGATTCGCAACACATCGTACAAGCGAACAGAAGACGTTAATTTCAATTCTAAATAAATCTCACATGCTTCAAAAGATATTTATTAAATTCAACTTGGATATTTTTTATATATAAAAAAAATTTCATATAAATATTCAGATGGATTTAATTTGATATACATGTATCATAAGATAAAATCATAATTGAATTCAAGTGCTCCAGAATTCTTATCAAATCATTGATATCAAAATATATTAAATTATTCAAAAGTTCATATGAGCACTTGAATTGAAAGAAAAACCCGCATGAGCCTATCTCAATGCTTCAACTTAAGATCTGGTTGATTCCTAGTTTAGTCTGTGCGTTAACAAAATCTAAAAATCTATTATAGAATTTCAACTTAGTAAAATATATGTGAAGCTAATTCTGTCATGTGATAGTAGATCTGATCCTCTGTGAGGAGCAAAACAGAGTTGACAGGATCTAAAGTTCTCAAATATATTTGATTCGATCAATTAACTACTCCGATGATGGTTGTGTTGAATGAAAATTTCAACCGGAGGGGATACTTCCATCAAAATATGATTGTAGTTTCAAATCAAATTAATTCAAATTGAATATCAATCCAAATGCAAAATCTAAAATATCATTAAGCTATAAATGATTAAATAAAATTCAATCTCTAAAAAAAAAACTTAAAGCTAAAATTCAATCCTCCTTCCTCAATTATTTGTTGAATGAGATAAATTAAGAAAACTCTAGTTCACAAAGGAGCCAAAGTCAAATCAAGTACACAACTATGTTTACTCTCAAATAATCTCATGCTAGTAAGGGCATGACCTGTGTTCTCTGATTGCGTGGTTTGGCCAGTATGCTCCACACATGATGTAGTTACGATCAGAGTCCTCTAGCCGGGTGGTTGTCGCTAAATGACACCATTATATTACGGTCATGACTGTAGATCGTATGCTCCCCAATGACTCTGTACTTTGAGTTGTGAACCATAAGGTATACTTGATTGGGCAAAAAGCCCTCTATTAGCTAAGGTAAACTTAAGCTTGTCTCCTTAGACAAACAACACCCCAGGTCTACAAAGATTTCTTGGACGTCGTAACCCATGTGTTATTGACAAGGATCCTTCGGTCAAGTTGGGTCGACTACCTCCTCTGACTAATTAGACTAGGGTCCACAATAGCCCGGGATGACGGAAACATGGGATCTAGATTGGGTACGTCATCGTTGCCCCCAACCATCCGCTTTAAGTTAAATAATGATGAATTTCATAAATTCTAAATCCTAAATTTTAAACTTCACTCACTACTATTATACACTCGTTATTCATCGACTAGTCTTAATCGAAAGTGCTCTCTCACTATTGGGAGGGGTAATTAACTATAGGTGCTTGCGTCTATAGGAAACCTGGAACCAGATCTAAAGTCCTCAAAAAATGAGGGTGAAATCTCTGGGTAGTGTCTTATCTACTATCTCATCTGCATTCTGAACGTTACACCGACATTTAATCATACTCTCTTTATCGAGAGCTCGGTGGCGAATTTTTGGAGCCCGCATCACTATGGATGCTTTTTCTAGAACCCTGGATAAGGCCATTAATGATAATAGCTACATACCGATCTTCAAGAAAAACTGTTCTATATCTCATCTGATATATGTAGATGATCTCTTGGTTTTTGGGAAAGCAAACTTATCTAATTTGAGATGCCTCTCCTCTATTCTTCTCAATTTTTATAAGACAACTAACCTTTCCACCAATTCTTCAAAGTCTGTTATATTTTTTTCTAAGTCTGTTTTGGATTTAGATAGGGAGACTTTGTGTTCCTTATGTGGGTTTAATTTCAAACCTCTTCCTTGGACTTACCTTGGGCTCCCCATTTCCTTTTCAAAATGCAAACCAGCCGATTGTTTTAAAATCATTGAAAAATTGTATAGCTGGTTCTCTGGATGGAGAAGGAATTTGCTCTCTTTTGCTAGCAGGCTGCAGTTGATCAGATATTCTTGTTGGAGCTATTATCACTACTGGTTTCATTTTGTTCTTGTTCCTGAAGGCATAAGGAAGAAAATCAAAGGTCTGGTTTGTGATTTTCTGCATAATAACGGGAATGGTAATAAGATCACTACCATTTACTAGTATAATATCTCTAAACCTATCCTCTTTAGCGGTTTGGGGCTCCCCAACCTCGACTCTTTAAATATCCTATGCAAATCTAAATTGATTTGGAGAATTTACAATTCCAACTCTCTTTTGTCCAAGTGGTTTTCAGGAAGAATTTCTTATTTTTGTAATGATTTCAACACTTCTCTTTCCCCTTTTCTTAAAGAACTAAAGACTGCAGCTATAAGAGTAAAGGAGTGCTTATATTTTTTGATCTCCCAATACAGCAAGGCTTCCTTTTTCTTTGATCTGTGGCTGGACGGATCTTCTCTATTTCAAACATTTGGTAACGTGATTTTATCTTGGTTTAATTGTTCTCATAACACATTGTTGTGTGAGGTGATTCATAACAATGCTTGGAGTTTGCCTCATAACTCTCATACTCTAAACTATTGCATCAATTTAATTAATAAGACTCCTATCAAGGATATCTCTAAAATCTGCCTTTGATTGGGAAAAGATCACTATTGCCACAAGAGCACTCACCATTTCCTCTTTAAAGATTTTGCTAATCCCGATTGGGTCAATAACATCTGGTTCAAAGGACACTCACTTAAATTTGCTGCCTTAGCTTGGAAAATTGTCATGGGTGGACTTAAAACAAAAGATATTCTAGCACACAAAAATATCAGAACTGATCCAAAATGTGTCTTTTGTTTCTCCGTAAATGAAGCACATTCACATTTATTTTTCGAATGTTCCTACTCTATGGAAATCCTCAAAGCCTGCTTACCATTGGGCAATGAATTTCATTTGGGATGCTCCTTCTTACAATTACTTACACATGCCAACACTATTAGTTGCAAAATTTTAAAAGATTTTATCTTCTAGCTATACCAATTATAGCTCACTATATTTGGTTGGAAAGAAATCAGTGCATTTTTCATGACAAGGCAGCCTCACTAAACTCTATCAAACCAAAAATCACTTTTGCCATTAAACAGAAAAGCTACAAATGGAAGTTGCAGGGTTAGTGCGAAATTGCATTCATAATTTATATTTCAACTGAACTCTGCTATTTTCTCTTCTTTCTCTCTATGCTACCGGCAGGGTTTCGAGCTTAAGATGTTTCCTCTTTCTGAAATGCTCTCTTTCCTGTGTACTTGCTTAATTGGGAATGATTCAACTTGGTATGACTGGTTCGTTTTTGGAGCTATGATGTCAATCCAGCAGATTTTAAGGACTCAACCGGAAGTCTTTTGGCTTTTTGTTTACGGGATCATCTATCTCTTTCATGCCTTAATCAGGGTCATTATTTATCGGAGCTTTCTGCATGAATCTCTTGATGGTTTTGGTCGGATGTGGCTTTCACTTCCCTGGATGGAGTCCTATTAAGGTTTAGGATTGCTGGAATAGTTGAGCTCGGTTCTCCTCGTCCTCTTCTATGCTATGTTTTCTTCTGCTTATTTTTCCTTTGGTGGGTTCAGTGTTGTCTTCTATTGACATGCATTACAGGTGTTTGATCTCTTTTTCTGTGTCTATTTTGATTCATTTTATAGTTTGTTGGCTTGGGTGCTTGCCCGAGGTTTTGCTGATGGTATTTCCATAGTTTTTTCTTTTAACACTATCTTCTCTTTCGTAATTATTCTATTTTAATGAAATGTATTCTGTGCGAGGCCCTCATATTTCCAAAAAAAAAAAAAATAATAATAATTGCGATGAAAGAATCATTGGCTAGCTATATTTTACCTCCCGAAATGATACTAAGAATTGCTATTAAAATAACCTTATTGGGGGGCAGTTTTGATCAAAGAAAAACGGGAACGATGATGTCCTAATTATATTTATATGCTATTTATTTTCCTGCAACTTTGTAAAGAAACCTTTTAAAAGTCGTTGCCATATATAAATGTTTCTAATTTATGCTAAACTAAATATCTAAAATATAAATTTTGATTTTTTTTTTGAAATTTCACTTATTTATTCTGCCCGATGGATGAACAGCCATTTTGAAGTTGTTGTTTGATACCAAACAACTTAGATGGAGAGTAATCAAAAGTGTTAGCTGGCTTAGTTATTGGATATTTTAGTTTCAATCATAAGAATCTGAATTTATGTTTTAATTTGTATAAATTTGTACCGATAATTGTAATTAAATTCATTCGAGCGTTCATTAGTAAAAAAAGAAAAGAAAATTAAATTCGCTCAATATTTAAAGAAAATATGAATAATTAAATGTGTTAAAATTAAATGCTTTAATTTTTATGAATCAAAGCAAATGCAAATTACTGATTTCAATTACATATTTAACAATTTATTACACAATTGATGAAAAAAAAAACATCGAACCGGCTTCTATTGAAAGTGTATTCATTTTCCCATAAAATTTGAAAATCTTGCCATTTGGGTATTATATACTAACAGAATGATGTGCCGGTGGCCGGTGAACCAATGCCAGACATCTTGTTTAATATAATTTTTAAGTATTTTTATATTTCATTTTTCAAAATAAATCACATTATTTTTAAACATATATATGTTTTGATAATTTTTAAAATAAGTAGTATCATCAAATATATTTTTATTTTATCAAAATAAAAAATAAATTTGATCTCAAACATCCCCTTAAGAAAAGAAAACTTGATTTTACCAAGAGTTAAGTTAAGGTTCTGCCTTCAAAGATCTCATATAGAGGACGACATGATGTAGTCCTGTAATTTGATCAATATTGTTATTTCGATAACGACTTAAATAAATATTTATATTCAGATTAAATATCTGAATTAGAACAAATAAATAATACATATAAAATTTTTGATGATCATCAGAATACAGTAGACAATTAACTCTTTCAGAAGAAGAATACATGAAGATTAGAAAATAAAAATTATCTTTAGGTACTAGAGATTGTTTTGATATACCTATGTTAAATTGAAAAAAATTAATTCATTATAATATTAGGCAAGGAGAATATTCTATCGAAATAACAGAATCTCAAGGAAGTACAAAAATTCCTTTATGTAGGATATTGTAGAAAAAAAGCTTGAGTCCATATAATTATACTTTCTAAGGTTATATCTGTAGGATATTATTAAAAAAAAGATTAACTCTATATTATATTATATAATTAGGTAATTTATATAAATATATATCTAGATATTGATTTCATTTATGATAAAGAATATTATAAAAAAATTTCAACGCATCAGACCCTTCAGCATGCGACTCTTCATCTGTCTTCTCAGTTTTGGCCTAGCCTTTTATTATCTAGATAATAAAAATATAATTTGTAAGGATAAGATTGATTGCATTAAACTAAGTTAATAATGGTAATAACTTTAATATCATATGCCCAATTTTAAAATTAAAGAAATTATCTTGCAATTAAAATGATAAAGCTATCTACTTCACATAATTAATTAATTAAGAATATTAAATAAGATATATGAAAATATGGATAGCATTAATTTAATGTAAACATATGAAAAGCCTAAAATAAGCATAAAGTATGACACCAATAATAATAAATGGTATATTTATCCCATAATAAATTAAACTTACCTACTTCAAGTTACAAGACTTGAAATTTAGCTCTCTTAAAATTAAATAGACAACATCAAACCTATAAAATATATTTAAGATAATAATTTGGTACTTCTTCATAGTTCAAATATTCTTAAATCATAGTAACTTTAGTTAAAATATACAATAATTGTTAAGAAAGAGATTGATCCAAGTCATAAGCAAGACAATTTTTTTCACGCACCTTGAGGCATATCATATCATTTTATTGTATTGTATTGTAGTAGAATAAAACTTAAACCCTAATGCCAAAAATTACTATAAATCTAAACTTTATTATTGCTTAAAGAAAATGGTGATAATATAAGTTAAGACTACTTAATTCTTGAGCTTCTAAAAAGTTTGCTTGCAAAAATTAAAATCTCATAAACTTGAAAGATTTTAAACTTATCATAGTCAAAGGTATAACAATACTAGAAAAAACTTTTAATGAATCCCTTGTAATATTTGGCTACATTAATATATATATATATATATATATATATATATATATATATATATATATATATATATATATATATATATATATATATATATATATATATATATATATATATATATATAATTTTACATAAAATTTATTCTCATAAAGAATGTTCAATGCTACTTTAAGATAATAACATTGTCCTCTTCACTCTTGGAGTAAATTATGATAGAGCGATCCAAATAATATTCTAAACTTTTATTTCTAAGATCCATTAATATAAGAGGAGTTCTTGTCAACCATATAACATCATGAGAAATTATTAATGACTACAGCAAAATTGAAATGAATTCTTAAGCATATATAAATCTTGAATTTTAATTGATGTCAAGCACATTGAAAATAGGGGTGTCAAAAAATTGACCGACGACACAACTCGACCAACACATTTAAAAAAATCGGTTGGTTTGACTGAAAATTTTTGGATCGGGTTGAAGAAATTGACTGTTTGTTTTTGAGTTGTCTAACCCAAAATTAACTTCGATTTTGGCCAACTCGAATTTGACTCGAAATTGACCGAACTCACGCGATTTTACACGAACCGGACTCAATTTTGACTTAAAAAAATATATATAAATAGATCATTCAAGTCGTGTCGGGTCAATCGGGTCGGGTTCGGGTTGAACTTTTTGACCCATTTAATAAACGGATCGGGTTCGAGTTAACCCTATTCGGGTCGGGTCAATTTCGTGTTAGACCCGAACTCGACCCGTCGACTCGAATTGACACCCCTAATTGAAAGTCAATCTTAAGAGATGTAGAAGAATCATATAACAAATCAGACAAGACATCAAAATATATTAGAAAATATTTAAGTTTCATAGTCACTTTATGAGACCTATTATTAGAATTAAATGAGAATTGATCTTAATATGACATAATGGAGAAGAAGGATTCATATAGCCTACCTCACATTATGGGATAAATGTTATTGTAGTAACTTTATTTAACTATTTATAATTGATTTACAATCTCATATTTTAATTATTTTTTCTCCAGAAATAAAGTTATTGCTTGCCAAGTTGAAATACTAGGCACAATTAATCTTTTCTCAAGCAATTTCTGTAATTAAATTTTGAGCTATTAGAGTTCAGTAGTTCTCATGTGATGTGGCTCCTTAAATTTAAGGCTCAATTTTTGTTTTCTATTTTCTATTTTTATTTTTAAGAAATAGAAAAAAAAGTTTGTTTATCTGTTTATTATTTTTGTTTTTAAACAAATTTATTTTTTATTTTCAAAAATATCAAAAACATGTAAAACCTATTTTTTTTAAACACCCCGTTATGCTTTTTAGATTTTTAAGATTTGGATTTGATTTTTTTTATTTTTTTAAAAATTATATTATATAATATTATTAATTTTAATTAATTTAATTTAACAAGATTTATCTCGAATGTAGAATAATAATAGATTAATTTTAATATGTTATGTGTGTTTATATATATATATAATATAAATTTGAATTTATATATTAATTTTTGATTGATTCTTATTAAATTTAACTTGATTATATAATAATAATAATAATAATTTAAGTTATTTCATCAATAATTATTATTTAAAATATATTTATATCTTTTCATAAATTTTATCTTTCTCATAGAATTTAAATATGCGTGTAATTATTTTACATTTCATGTTTATACATCAACTCCTATAAATGCATATCTTTTTTTTTGTATTTTCAACATTTCAAATGCAAATATGTAGTTTATCTTGCAAGCAGATATTTTTTAAATAGTATTAGCGATGATCAAAATAATATTGTTTAAATCACGTGATGTTATATTTGTAGCTTGTCGATTTTATTATGTGTAATTGAATCAACTATGAAAATTTTTGTTTGATAGATTTTTATATTTTAAATTTTTTTAAGTGATTCTTTTTTATAAATGAGAACTATTCGGATTGTGTCAACGATGATTCAAATCTAATTTGTGCACATCACTTTCACCGATCATTGATTTTATTGCATTTAATTCGATTCTAATAATATAACAAATATGTAAGTCAACATCCATCATCGTCATTTGTATCCCCAAACATTTTTTTTGATTTATGTCAAAATAAGAAAATATCAAATATATTTTTATTTTATTTTAAAATTTTAAAAACAAAAAACAAAAAGTGATCTCAAGCAGCCCCTCAGAGTAATAATTAATTTAATTTTTATATTTTTTTCATTAAATATTTAAAAATAATAACTAAACATGTTTTTTATTTTTATTTTTTAAAATAAAAAATTCATAAAAATACCAAACATAATTTTGTTTTCACATAAATAAAATAAAATAAAAGCAAAAAAAACTGAAAACAAAAATAAAAAAACAAAAGATAGAAAGTGATCCCAAACAGCCCTTTAAGAGTTGTACCTCAAATTAAAATTATAATTAACATGATATCTTGATTAGATTATAAATTGTGTAGATATCCAAAAAAAAAAAAAAAACACAAATAATTCTTGAATTATAAGCAAATTGTCCTAATTCGTATTAAATTTATTAATATCTATTATACGAGCAAGATAACTAATTGTTTAAGGTGAACCCAAATATTAGAACTAATTAAAATATATAATAAATTATTCGTTAAAGAGAATTGATTAACTAATTTGCTTTATCCACCTCTTCCATTAACTTCATAAAAGAGAGTGATCCTTTCTTTCTTTACTCTTCAGATAATCATGACAGTCGATGCTGCACCACTAATTATGTACATGGCATTTGATGTTATTACTGCAAAATAAAAAGGAAATTATTGATATGGTTGCGGTGATAAAAAAGCATTATTATTGTTGATAAGGCTAATATAATATCATTTAGCTTATTCTTTTACATTATATCTTTGATGTCAACTTGCATTAGATTTCTGCGATCCATTTTTATGTTTATGTAGTCTTAAATTTTCTCTTTTAAAAGAGCAATCCTTGATTTCATTAATTATATTTTAAATGCATTATAGTAATATTTTTTATAGATGATTTACATTCAATCAAATAATAAGTAAGAATAAAAAAAATTATAAGCATTTTTAATTATTCAATCATATAGCTCTTATACTAAAAGAAAATTACTATATATGATTGAGAAAAAAATATTTTAAATATAAATTTA
Source organism: Cymbidium sinense (assembly GCA_021442155.1). Taxonomy (NCBI): domain Eukaryota; kingdom Viridiplantae; phylum Streptophyta; class Magnoliopsida; order Asparagales; family Orchidaceae; genus Cymbidium; species Cymbidium sinense. The sequence goes on from CM038216.1 coordinate 136,422,466, forward strand.
TTGGAGGAGTATAACATTATTCCTCGACTAATAACCTCTCCTTAGAAGATGTGACCTCATTTCACCTCTGGTGTACTTGAACATTCATGTATCACAATAAATAAAGACATAACGCTATCACATGATGCCTCAAGGCATGCCTTCATGCAAAACCTGTCAATGCTTTTTTACACTAATTATATTCAGACTCTCAAATCCTTTTCCCACGCACATGTGAACTATACTAGTTATCCACCTCTTCCATTAACTTCATTCACGTTCTGAAGTAAAATCATCCCCAACCCCCCCCCCCCTCCCCTTCCACTTATACCTCTCCAAACCTTACTTCTCCATCCATCATTTCCTCCACAAACTAATGAAGGATCTCTCCTTCTTCATCCTCAAGAACTCTTTCTCGGCCAAAATGAAGAAAGGAATCCAAAGCTTCTGCAGCAACAACACCTCAACCTCCACTCTTTGCCAAAGCAGCAACAAATGCAGTGAAGAGACCAGAAAGTCGCGAACTTTAGAAGAGATGATAATGCAGCTCGAAATTGAGGAAGAGGAGGCAAGGAGAACCAAGCTCGACGACCATCAAGATCTCCACAGGAGAATGTCATGTGTTGATAGCATCGAAATCATGAATTCTGCAAGAAATGCTCTTAATCAATATCCCAGATTCTCACTGGATGGTAGAGACGCCATGTACCGCTCTTCCTTCAGAAATTTTGTGGATGGAAGGAAGTCATTTTGCAGCGTCGGCGGAATTCGAATGCCGCCGACTTTGGCGGGGGAGAGAGTGGTTTGGTGCAAGCCAGGAGTGGTGGCGAAGCTCATGGGACTGGATGCAGTTCCTGTGCCTGTAGGGAGAGAAGGTAGGAGGTCTAGTGGCGGAGGTTTTGTGAGTAGGAAGCAAAATTTGAGAAGAATGGGGAAGTTGGAGCTGGAGAAGGAGCGGATAACTATGAATTTGAAGAGTGGGAAGGGGTTGAGAAGAGAAGAAATGGATAAGTGCTTGGGTCTGGAATCAGTTCCAGTTGATTCATTTGGGGGTAAAGCTGACTGGCAACTCAGAAGGGATCGATAGGTGCTTGTTAGTTCAAACGAAAATTGTATTAACAGAGTTTCAGAAGCAAACATGAGAAAATATATCCGATCACTGGGTATCAAGATTAATGTTTTGCATTAGAGTACTTGTTTATGTTAATTTCTTCTTGAATTGTAATAGAAAAACTTTTTATATTGGAAGCAGATACATCAAGCGACAAGTTTAATCTGAACTTCTAAGAATATTACAAATTCACTTGTCAACAGCAAAGACAACTTCTAAGAAGCAAGTTTAATTCTTCTGTCTACAAGTTCTCAACCCCAACATTCTTCGGTATTTAATTCATGATTCTAATAAAATTTTTTGATGTAAATCTATTGTTTAATGGAATATATTACTTAATTATATCAGAAAACTTCTAAGCATGGAAAGTTGAAAACTTCTACACACGAAAAGAATTTTTTTTTAACTTTTGACGAGCAATTCATACCTCAAAATTGGCATTTTTCTGCAGTATTGTGGAGTAGTCTCCTTACAGTAAGATATTGCTGCCAAGTCCTCACAGACATAGGAGAGCCCACACACAGAGCTGTGTGGCCCCTTCCTGATGGATCTATGAAAGCAGCATACCATGCCCTTTGATCTCAAATTCTTGTCTTTTCATCACAAATTGAGTTAGATCTGAGATATTATTGATCTAAGCTGTCCTACAAAACTCTCTCTTTGAATGGAAAAACTTCCAAAAATCTTGTTAGATTAGGGGAATTTTTATAAGGTCATTGTTGACCTCACATTTAGAGTGAGTCTTCGACCTTCTCATCATAGATCTAAGACTCTTATAGATACTAAGAACTCCTTAGTCCTAAGACACTTCTAGTGATTAGGTGAACACTTAACCTAAGCATAGAGACTTAGAAGGATTAGCCAAAGGGTAGGTTGTGTCTTAGGGATTTAGGGAGACATGCCCATCCTATGGCCTAATCTCAACCTATGTTTTCCTTCTCAAATCAAACCTCAAATTCAAATTAAAATACAAAATTCAAATCCAAATTCCAAACCAAATGATTAAATTCCATAATCAAATTCAAAATCAAAATCCTTCCTAAGCCCTATGATTTTATTATATGGATTTAGCCTTTGCCAAATTCAAATCAATCCAAATTCAATTAATTTTCTCCAAGATCAAGTAAATCTCTCAATCATTTATCAAATCCAAATCCAAATCCAAATTCCTAACCAAATGATTAAAACTCAAATAAAATCCAAGTTCAAAATTTCTTTCCTAAGCCATATGACTCATTCTCATAAGCTTAACCAAATCTCCACTTAAATCAACCTAAACTCAATTGGTTTTTTTAATAAATCAATTATTTCTTCATTTATATTCACAAATATAAATGAAATTCATACTCAAATAGTCAAAACTAAATCAACTAAATTCAAATCCAACCAAAACCCTTCTTAAGCCATATGGACCTACCACCATGAGCTTAGCCAAATCTCATGCAAATCAACCCAAACCCAATTGATTTATTTATAAATCAATTATTCCTTCATTTATATTCATAAAAATAAATGAAACTCACATTCAAATGATCAAAACTAAATCAAACTAAATCAAATTCTCACTTAAGCCCTTTTGACGTCCTCCATGAGCCTAGTCAAATTTGCTTTCAAATCACTCCAAATTCAAGTGATTTTCTTATAAATCATTTGTATCTTCATTTATATTCACAAAAATAAATGAAATATAAATTTACATGACCATAACCAAGTCAAAAATCAAGTCAAAACCAATTCAAGCCCTTTAAGCCAATTCCTTGAACTTGGCCAAATCCTATCCAAATCAAATAAAAATCAATAGATTTTATCTTGAATCAATCATTCCTTCAATCATCCACCCAAATATAAATGGAGCCTACAATCATCAAATCAAACTCAAGCCAACCCAAGTCAAGAGTTAACCCTTTTAGCTTGAAAACTTCAAATGAGCCAAAATCCATTTGACTCCAAATTGATTACAGTTGAATTTATATCAATCCTAAGCTCATATATAAGTTCAACTAAACTTTAATCAAGCCAAAATCAAGCCAATTGATACATTTAGGTCCACTTGAACCAAAGTGGCCTAAAGGATCTTTTTAAGCGAAGTTCTAATCCAAGCCAAATTGGATTGAATCAAGCCCATCCAAGCCTCATATCATGATAAAAAATCACCCTAGATGATCACTTGCCTTGAATTGGGTCAAACCAAGTCATCTTGGTCATTTGACCAAGTTAACACTTAGCCCAAATGAAACTCAAACTAACCAAAACTTACCATACACCAAATTGATTGAAACCATTGATTCACACCAACCCATAATCATTGTTTGAATATGACTTGACCCTCAATTGAGCCAAACTAAACCCAATTGGTCATTTGGCCTAAAAGGCCAAAATGGGTTAAATCATAATCTAAACCAAATTGATTGCAACCAATAGCTCAAGTTCATTCAAAATTGATTATTGAACTTGACCAAAGTCATAATTGAGCCCAATTTGACCAATTGGTCAACTTGACCCAACCTAGCCCAAATTGACCTAAAGGGTTAAATTGGCTAAAATCCAAATTGATTCAAACCAAAGCCTACAACCATTTTCAATTAACCAATTGAATATGAGCCAACACTTAACCCAACCCAATTTGGTCAATTTGATCAAATTGGTCAACTTAGCCCATTTGACCTACATGAATCCAAATGAGCCAAAATCAAACTTAGGCCTAATTGATTGAAACTAATTGAACCAAAATACTTCAAATCATCATTTGAACCTAACCCAAGTCTTGGTTTGACCCAATTTGACCAATTGGTCAACCCAATCCAACATGACCCAATATTAACCCATTTGACTAAATGAAGCCAAAACCCATGAAACCAACCCATGACCCATAGGAGGCTGACCAAACCTGACCAAAACCCATCTCGGGTCAACCTAAAATCAGCCCAAACCCATTTGGAGCCAAGTCTAATGCAAATCCTCCATGGATCTTCTCCCACATTGGATTCTTTCCTCATATGGCAAAGTCCACTCTTCTTTTCACCTTGGCAGCCCTCACTCATCCAAATGAGGCATCACCGAAGCCACCTAAGCCACCTAAGCCACCTAACCCATGCTAGGTGGCCATGGACCAAAGGGAGGTGAGTTAACTCACCTCACGTACAAATCGAGCACCCTTTGGATAAAGGAAAGACAATCTGGCCAAATCAACCTTTGAGCCTCCTGTCATGGCTTCTCCCAATCCATATGAGCCATGTGGACTTAATGGAGATGACTCCGGTGCTTTGGCGGCAGCTGGCAGGCCAAAAAATGGAAAGCCATCCCGTTTGCCCACCTCAGCAAACCGAGGGGTATACCCTCTCAATTCGCACGAAAATCACACAATTCGAATCGACTAAGCTTCCAGAAATGAATTCGAGCCTCACTGCAATCCCTAAAGTGATTCCAAGCTTCCCTCTCTCGACATTTCTCCTCACCGTGCAAAATCGAAACAGGGCACTCCAATCTCGATTCCAACTTCCTCATTTCTCAACCAAACTTCAATTCCTCTTACACACACCTTCCACGCACGTCGTCGAAGCCACCCAAGTCGTTTCTTAAGCTCCAAGGCCATCGGAGCTAGGACTTTGATCACCATAGAGCTCCATAGTGATGGAAGTTGATCCGCTGAGTGAACCAATGGGAATTGGCTTGCTTTGGGCCTCATCTCAACTAGACGAAGCTACCTCCGTCGATCCCACCACCAGTCTTGAGGTCCGGCGAGGTAATTTCCCAAAACTGTAGAAATAGGACATTTTCCTTGGTCCTTTGTGAAAAAAAATTGTATGTGAGTCGATCTTGATCGTTGGATGTGTGCAGATTCCTTCCCTGATATTGTGGGTTGATTTTAGAGTTCATCCGAGCTCGGGTGAGCTCGGATCGAGCGATCCATGGCGGATGGACCCCGTCGTTTGTAACTCACGGGAAGAAGGATCACGGGCTACCTGTTCCGCATGATTGGAATGGACAGCTCTGATCAAATCATGCTAAATTTCCTCTATTTTCTCCCTTTAGGCCGCGAGCCATCGATCCGATCCAGATTGATGGAAATCACGGCACCGGTTGACTCGATGATGTGACTACTTTAATAACCAATCCCACGGTGCCACATGGAAAGCGCGCCGCGTTAGCATGCCATGTGGCATCGATAAGATTAAGGCTTAATTATGTTATTTAAGTAGTTTTTAAGGCTGAAACTTCCATAATTTATAACTAATTATAGAAAAATCCAAAAGTTATAAATAATGACTCATTTTAAAGGTATTTTATAGGGGGAATCCATTAAAATTATCCTTAATTAATTTTGAATAGTAAAATTAGCTTAATTAAAATTTAATTAAAAATTTAATTAGCTTAATTATTCTTTAATTAAGTAACCAGTCAATTTCAAACTTTTTGAGAATGTTTAGGGGGATGACCTCTGACTCTCCTATTTTTCTTGGAATTTATTGACTGATTAATTGGGAAAATTGATTGCTTAAGCTTTAATTATCTTTTAACTTAATTAAGTGATAATTAGACATATGAACAGTAATTAATCAACAAATCAGACCCCTTAATCACTGTTGAACAGTGGGGAGACATAGGGAATCAGACTGGAACCTCCCTCTTAATCTTTCCCCTAAGTTTCCTTCTCTTTTTCAACCAAAATGCTAATTAAAAATTAATTAACTAATTAATGACTTAATTAGTTTAATTGAAACTCAAATCATGCTAAATCACGTTTAATTGAATGAGAGAGCTTCTGGAATTGAGTTGGGACCTCTTTCCCAACATTTTCCCCCTTAATCCCATTCATTTCAAAGGATAATCAATTAAAATTGGTAATTAAGTGAAGAGGAATGGATAATGTATTAATAACTTGATTAGCCTAATTAAGAGGGTAATTGCATATGATTTCCCTTAATAATTGATTCATGGGTAAAGCTTTAGGTGTTCAATAACTTAAAGAGAGATAATAAAATTATGGTTAGCTCACATGTGTGAGAAAATCATAAAAGTAATTAAGTTAATTATCTGAGCTTAATTAATTAATGATTGTGAGCTAATTGCATTAGGCCCCTTTCATTTCATAAGAGCATGGCTATTTACTTTTCAATCCATTTGCATATTTCATTGGCTCATAATCATTTAATTAATTACTTTAAGGTAACATAGGTAAGAATTTAATTAATTGATTTAATTCATATCTTAACCTAATTAATCCATAAAATCAATCTAATTACCTCTCATTAAATCAAATTAACTCACATATGGGGAATGAGATTAGGATTAGCAAACCTCCTCTCATATTTCTTAAATAAAATCAAACATTAAATTTAAAATGACATTAAGGATTTTTGGTTTATTTTAAATAAGCTTATTTGGTATGATTGTCCTTAGGAATTAATTGGATTGAATGAAATTATGTGCTTATGTCTCCTTATTTCTTTTCAATCATGTCAAATGTTGTATGTCACTTGTAGTTATGCATACATCTCTTTCAAAAATTAATTAAATAAAATGATTTCCTTTATGTCAAGCTTGCATGTGTTGATTTAAATTAAAATGTGTGACTATTATTACTATTAAATTAAAATTATTTTTAAAAGTATATAAATCACTATAACATTTTGAGTGATGACAATTATAAGTATTCATAAGTTTGCATGCGCCTATAACTTAGAACATGTGATATGGAGTTCTCTTTTCTTTAATCTTCATGGAGTTACATAAAATTATGAATATTAATAAGTGTATAGTTCATTTGAAAAGGACACAACACTTTTTTGGATTCATTCTTATGTACACCCATGTTAGAATTTAGATAGAATTTTAGCTCACATGTATAAATAAGTCAAATAAATCAAAACACAATTCTTGCATGATTTCCATTCTCATAGTTATTTGTACATTCATGTGTATCTAAGAATAGTAGGTATATCTAGTCTAGACATTCCGGGGATGCACGGCTTTAAGTAGCCCCAAAGTGGCCTTTACCTCACTCCCCTGGTTAACAATGGCGAAGTACTTACTTAGAAGTTTTATATACTTGTATGTACATGTTGACCTCATTTTTAGGATGATCTCTCACCCCCTCCATCTTAGACATAGGAATTCTCTTAGACTTTAAGGGATCCTTAATCTTAAGACACATCCAGTGATTAGGTGGACACTCAACCAAGCCCTAGAGACTTAGAAGAGTTAACCATAGGGATAGGTCATGCCTTAGGGGTGTTAGGAAAATTTGCCTACCCTATAGCTTGAACCAAATTCCTCACTTCCTTCCTTCAAGTTAAACTTAAATCAATTCTAGCTTAATTGATTTTCTTCAAACTCAAATCAACCCCAAATGATTGAAACCCATGATTGAATTCCATGATTGAAATTCAAATCAAATTCCAAAATCTTTCCTCAGTCACTTTGATTTCCCCCTTATGGATTTAGCCAAAATCAATTCAAACACAAGAAACTTTCTTACAATTCATTTATATTCTCATTTATATTCACATATATAAATGAAATATAAATTCAATCAATCAAAACTAAATGCAAAATCAAATCCAAATTCCAAATATTTTCCTAAGTCCCTTTGATCCTACCTTATGGACTTAGCCTAAATCAAGTTCAAATCACTTCAAATTCATGAAATTTTCCCATAACCCATTTATATTCTCATTTATATTCACAAATATAAATGAAATATAAATTCAAACAACCAAAACTAAATCCAAAAATCAAACTCAAATTCAATCAAAATTCAATCTAAGCCTTTCAAGTCAAAATCTTGAACTTAGCCAAATCAACTTCAAATCAAGCCAAACTCTTGATTTTTCTTCATGATTCAATCAACCCTACAATCATGAATCCAAAATATGAATACAAACTTCAATCACCAAACTCCAAATCAATTCAAAAATCAATCCTAAGTCAAATTCATGTTCATCTAAACTTGAATTTGTCAAATGAGCCAAAACCCATTTGACTTCAAACCTCTTGCAAATGGATTTATATTTAAATTATAAGTCCATATGTGAGTTCAATCAAACTCAAATCAAGCTTTGACCAAGCCATTTGACCCACTTAGGCTCACTTGACCCACTTAGGCTCACTTGACCCAAAGTGACCTAAAGTACCCCTTATGAGCCAAATTCTAATCCTAACCAAATTAGATTGAACTAAGCCCATCTAAGATTCTCATCATGATCAACAATCATCATGAGATGATCAATCACCCAAATTGGGTCAAACCAAGTCAAACCAAGTCAAACCTAAGAGTTGACCAAGTCAACACTTAGCTAAAATGAAACCCAACATAGCCAAAATCCACCATAGGCTAAATTGATTGAAACCATTAACCTAAGTTCATTCATGACCAATGTTTGAACTTGACCAAGTCAACTTTTGAGCCTAACCTAGCCCAATTGGCCACTTGACCCAAGTTGACCCAACTTGACCGAAAAAGTGAAAATATGTCAAAACATGATATAGGCCAAGTTAATTGAAACCAATGAATCAAGTTCATTCCAAATCACTTGTTGAACGTGACCAAAGCCTCAATTGGCCAACTAAACCCAACCTAGCCCAATTGACCATGAACCCAACTTGACCTAAAAGGTTAAATTGAGCCAAATTCAAACATAACCAAAATTGATTTCTACAAAGATACCAATCCATTTCATATGACCAACCAAACATGAACCAACCCATGACCTAACCCAAATAGGTCAAATGCATCAAATTGGTCAACTTGACCCATTTTACCAAAATGAACTAAATTGGACCAAATCCAAACCTAAACCAAATTGAATCAAACCAAAGCCACGAAAACATTTCAAATGGTCATATGAACTTGACCCAACCCTTGGTTTGACCCAATCTGACCATTTGGTCAACTTGACCCAAGTTGACCCATTTTGACCTAAATGGGTCAACATGAGCCAAATTACATCAAACCAACTCTAAATTCAATGAAACTTAGTAGAACCTATTTTCTCATCACACCAAACATACCCAAATTGAAATCAAGGTCAAATGACCATTTTACCCTTAGGTCATAGGGTAACCCAAAATCAAAACCACTTGGACTTTGGTCATTTCCTTTTCATGGACCTTGGCATCCTCTTAGTGGACCAAATGGTCACTAATGGACCTAGTGCACATGAACCAATGGGTTTGGGTCAGCCAAACCCAACCTAAACCCAAAACTGATGATGTGCTTGAAAGTGGCCACATGGAATTCCTCCTCCACTTTATTTAAGCACACGGGGAGTTCACCATTCCACTCCTCTGGCCAAACTAAACTCAAGGACACCCTAAACAGCCTAACAAACCCACTTCTTGTGGTCAATTGGATCAAAATGGCAAGAAGGCTTGTGGCTGTCTGATTGCCAAAGGAGGAGATATACTCCCCCTAATTTGAATTCAATTCAAACTTTCCCTAATTTGATTGAAGCAAATGAACTCAGAGCAAGCCCTAACTACTCTTCCCAAACTTCCTAGAGAGAGTTTGAACTTCACATTTCTCAATTTTTCAAGCTAAAAATAGGGGGAAAAAAAAATTAAAATTTGATCTCACTCCACACTTAAAACCAGGCCAATTCCCTTTGCAAGCTCCCTCAAGGACCCCAATCTAACTTGTCCAAGCCCTATCCCAAGCTCCAAAGGTAAGAGGGGTGCTAGTTTGATCAAAGCCACAAGGAGTTCAAGGTGGAGTTATCCTATAGAAGCAACCACCCAATATCAAGACCTCAAACTCTCAGTAAATCTTTGTCTCCACTAGATGAAGCTTCTCCAAGGAAATTGAGTGCCAGTGATCACCTCCGACAACATAAACCATTTTTCTGAGCTTAATCTAGCCATAGTGCAGAGCTTTGTGAAAGAAATTTTTATTGCATAATAAACTCACTGTTGGATATGATCTACATTGCATGATGATGGTGTGGGCTAAATTTTAGCTCGATCTGAGCTCAATCGAGCTCAAATATTGCCCTAGAATATGGATGGCCTCCATTGCTCACATGGAATTACAGGGATGAATCTCTGGCTGTCCATCCGCACATTTTGGATGGACGGTCGAGATTAAAACACGTAGCACTCATGGATTTACCCTTGAATCGATGTCTCACCCATTCGATCCTTGATCGACGAGGAGAGATAGCACACCAATCGAGCGCGACGCTATGATGTGACAACTTTAATATCCAATCCCACTATTCCATGTGGAAAGCGCATGCCGCATTAGCAGCCCACTTGGCGCCGACGGAATTAAATACTTAGTTAGGCTTATTTAATGTTCTAATTAATAACCAAACCTTCCTAAATTCATATCTAAGCCTACAAATATCAAATAAAATATGAAATAAATTGCATTGGATAGATAATTGAACATATAATATTGTAAAAATAATTTTAATTGATTTGAATAGTTCTTTCTTTGAATTTGGATTTATTGGGAATGTTAATTTGCTAATTATCCTCTAATTACCCCACTGATTAATTCTAATATTCTTGAGTATGATTAGTGGGATGACTTCTGCCTCCCCTAATTTTCTTGAGATTTATTGGTGATTTAATTAGAGGAATTGCTTGATTAATTCCTAATTACCCCCTTAATTTATTTCATAAAATCTTAAAATTTTCTAGAACTCAATTAATCTATCTTGGGTAGATGCTTAGGTGTTCAAGAGCATAAGTACGACTAAGGAAATCAAAATCCAACTCACATGTGTGAGAGGGGTTATGAAATTACTTAAGTTAAACCCCTTAGTTTAATTAATCATTAATCATGGGCCAAATTGCATTAGGCCCTTTTCTTCCTAGGTGCATTGAAAATTTAAATTCCTTGTGAGATTTTATGTCATCTCATTGGCTCATAATTATTTGGTTAGTTATGCTAAGGTGGTATAGGTAAGGGATAATTAACATGCTTAATTCATATCTTAACCTAACTAAAGCATAAAATTGACCTAATCATCTAAAAATTAAACTAAAACAATTAACATATGTGGGAATGGGTTAGGATAATCAAACACACTTCATATTTCTCAAATTAAATCAAACTCAAAACAAAATGAAACCTTAAAAATAATTTGATTTATTTTAAGCTTTCTTATTTCATAAGATTGTATTTAGGAATTAATTAGGGTGAATGTGTTTACATGCTTTCATCATTTTAGTTCCTTCCCAACATGCTAAATGTGTATGCCATATGAATTTCATGCATTCATGCTTTTCAAAAATCAAATTAAAAATGAAATGTTTCTTTTATGTCAAATTGCATGTTTTGGCTAAAATAGAAATATGAGTGGCTATTATCACTATTAAATCCAAATTATTTTCAAAATATATGAATCAATTAACAAAATTGAAAGTGTGCTACTTATATTTTATTTATAAGCTTGCATGTGAGTAAAATATAAGGATGTTCTTAGTGTAGTTTTCCTTCTCCGCTCTTTTAGTATAGTTTTGAATAGGATTTGGTAAAGTGCTTAGTTCATTTGAAAAGAATCTAACACTTGCCTAATTCTATTTCCTATTCATTCCTATACTATTACTTAAGAAGGACACTTACATTTACACATATAAAATACATAAACAAATCAAACAATCAAGTACAAACTTTTGCATTTTTCTTTTTCATTCCTTTCTTTTGTATATATGCTTGTATTTAAGGAAAGTGGTATATTAGTCTAGACAACCCCGGGATTGCTAGGCTTTAAGTAGCCCTAAGTAGGTCTTGTACCTTACACCCTTGGTTAACAATGGTGCCGTACTCACTTATGCCTTTCATACATATATGTGTGCATGTGAAAATGGATAAGAAAACCTCTTTTTTGTTTAATGAAAATCAAGCATCATAAAGCATTCAAATTTTCTTAAGTAACTCATTTAGAATTCTTCATAAAGTGTGCTAAACATTCCCATTTGTATGTATAGATATGCTTAGGATTTATTCATATGCATGTTATACATGTTGGGAAAGAAATGAAGTGATGTGTGTTCTATGATTTTATTTCACTTTACTTAATCTTAAAATGCCTTTGTTTTTGGATAGGTTTGTTTAGAGTTGGTCTAAACTTAGGATTAATTAAAACACATAATAAAATATTCACTAAATGAAACAAACTTGAACCTACTTTAGATATTACTTAAGGTAAGGAAGGAAAGGGAAGTCATCTTCTCTTTTCCCTCTCTTTACAACACATAGTAATTAATTATTGGATTCACTTTAACCAAATCAAAAATACAAAATAAAATAAAAAAAATTTGTAAAATAACTTAAATAAAACCATCCTCTAAGTTGAACACTTTCACACTTAGAAAATACAAACCTTAAAGTCATAGTTAAGCATACCACACAAACCTTTTAAAGCACACACATCAGACTAAGTCACCACTTCTAGCTTTAGGTTAGGGCGATGCATGGTTTGATGTTTGATTTTGTTTTGTGATATATGTTTTAGTCTGGATGTTAGGGTGAATGTGCATAGAATGAATGGTAGGATGATTTAGTCTAATCATTGCAGGGGATTGTGCTTAAAGGGCACTGTAATAAAAATATAACTACTTTTGTTGTGCAAGTGCTTATACCCCTAAGCATAATCCTATAGGCTAGGTGGACTTGGTTACCCATGTGTGGGGTGCTAAGTCCAAAATACATGCTTGAGATTTGTATGATTTGTTTAGCTAATTTTTATTTTGTAGGTGTTAATTAGACATTACTTTTCCTTTTCATGTAATTTTTGCAAATTAGAATTTTTGGAATGATTGTTATGGGAGATTAGGATGAGCATTTATCATAAGATCTCATCTTATGTACCATGTCAAGCCTTTGGAACAACCACCTTCGAACCATCCAAAAGAAGGAAACCAAAGAAGAAAAGAAGAAGAAGGAAGAAAGAAGAAAGAAGAAGAAGAAAGAAGAAAGAAGAAAAGAAGAAATGAAGACCCCCATAACATGAATTTCCTCAATTGATTGTAAATTAATTCATTTGTAATCCAGGTTATAAGGGTAGAGCTTGGCTACCTAATTTATTTTCGGGTTTGTGTAGTGGTGCCCGACCACACTTAGCCTTTTATTTTTTTGCGTTAGCTTTATAAATTGATTGATGATTTGTTTAGCTTGTGCATTAAGATGACATATTTTCCTAGTTTCTTCCTTGCTTTATGTATGGCCTAGATGACGATTAGGCTCTTAGGAAAAAATAAATCTTCAACCAAAGTAATTAACTCAAAATAAAAAAAATAAAGAACTCATAACCTCATTTAAAGACTATGTTAAAAATCAAGATAAAAGAATTAGCAAACCCTTAGCTGGATAAGTATTTATTTTATAACATCATGCATAAAAGCATATTATTTCACTCTTGATTGAAGGGCTTCCACCTTCGCTAGAGAAACTTGGCTTGACCTTTGAGATCCATAGTGAAAACACACCTCCTTCCTTCTCGCTGATTTTGGCCAATAATCTTACTTCTCATGCATTAGGCATATGAATCCTATAAGCCTAAGTCAAATGATTCCTGAAATAAAAATAAAAATATAATATGATTTGCATTAGATTTAGGTCATTAAAGTATACCCTTACATGATCTAGTCTCTTAGGGAGTGAGTTTAAGGACTCAGTCTCTTTTTAATTAAATAATAACCCTACTATCTTGCATAAAGTATATGACTTGCCTACATGAATTTAAAATCATAGGAGTTAGTTGGCAGCCACCCCCATGCGGTTGTAATTCCAAGCAGTAGGGTGGTTTGTTTTCTCTTGCAGAGGCAAACCAAATACCCATTTTTTTTCCTTAGATTTAGGTCATGCTTTTGGCACTCGCCAAAGCTCCCTAGATTTAGGTTTTGAGGTTGCTTCTCCTTTCTACGGGCCCTAAGCATAAATTATCACCTCTTAGGCATTTCTATAACCTTATATTATGGAATCATAATCCCTAAAATTCTAATAAAATGATAACTCAAACAAATTAAATCAATTTTAAAAATATAAAGCCCAACCATAAGATAGTTTGAGATGCTCGCTAGGTTTCCTAGCATCATGAGCATCTCCTACTTATCTTCCTTCAGTTTCAATAATAACTCTCTCTCTTTGATCAATCTCATTTGATCTTCTAAAAATAAACTAACCGATTGATAGTCCTACCTATTGAAATCTTTAGAGAAAATGATCATTTATCTTAATCGAGAGTATTCCTAAGGAATCTCATTCCTTAGGATGTAATTAACTATGAGGGCTTGCCTCCATAAGAAACTTAACAAATCCAGAAAAAACCCTGCTTTACTTTTTTATGTAAAGTAGGGGAAGAATCTCTAGCACATCATCCCGCAGACCCATAAGTCCTTAGGAGTCCTTATTTAGGTGATTAGGTCCATTGTAGGGTGGTGAGTTCTATCTTTCGAGATAGTACACCTTTCCCTCGATGTCGTACCTAATCACCCTAATAAGTACACTTTTGATTCTATGTGGTGTCCATTTAAAGAAAGAAGCAATCATCATCATATTGAATTTTCTCTCTTTTCTTTCCTTTCTCTCTCTTATCTTCATCTTTATTTTTGGGAAGGATGAAGATAAGAAGAAGAGAACCAAGGAGGAAGAAGGGAGGAGATTGATTGATGATGGTGAATGCTTAAAATTTTTCACCCATAGTGCATTTAGTTAATGAATGAAAATCTCCTTTCAATTAAAAAAGAAATACAACTTTTGCATGATTTCCATTCTTGTAGTTATTGGTACATTCATGTGTATTTAAGAGTAGTGGGTATATCTAGTCTGGACATTCTAGGGATGCATAGCTTTAAGTAGCCCCAAGGAGGTTTTTACCTCACTCCCTGGTTAACAATGGTAAAGTATCTTCTTAAAACTTTTATACACTTGTATATGCATTTAGCTAATGAATGAAAATACCCTTTTCTATTAAGAAAAACATGCATTCATATTTATTCAATTAATTTAATTGATTGATTATATGGTTTAAATTTTTCTTCCTTATGTTCATGTGTATAAACTTACATATGTTTGAATGTAATGGGTATATAGTTTGGACATCCCGAGAACACGAGGCTTTAGTTTGCCCCAAAGAGCTCATTTGATTATCTCACTTCTCTGGTTAACAATGACATGTACCTATTTAATTTAATTTCTATGTACTTTTATATAAGAATTTAGATAGAGCTTTAAACTAATATGATAAAATAATTTAATCAAATGAAACATCCAAATTCCAAATGTACATGCTTACATCCATCATTTAAGTGTGCTAAGACATATTGTATGTGTAGGTATACTTAGGATTTGATATCATATGCATGCTACATGTGATGGAAAGAAATGAATGCACATGTGTCATGTGATAGTAATTCATTCCAATTAAACTTAAGATGCCTCTCTTATTGAATATGATTATTTAAAGTGAACCTAAACCTAGGATTAATTTAAAACATATGATTAGCCATTCACTAAAGATAAGTAATTAATTAATATGCTTTAGAAATGACTTAAGGTAGGGATGAAAGAGAGTAATCCTTTTTTTCTTCTCTTTATAACACTTAGTTGCTAAGTGTTAATCAAATAAAATAAAATAAAACACTACGTAAAATTCTTAAATCATTTAAACCACTTAAAGTGAACTCAATCTCTTATGATTAAATTCATTTTCACACATAGAAAATACAACTCTAATGCTTAATTAGGACATACCACACAAACTTTAATACACACACTTTAGACTAAGTCACTACTTTTAGCTTTATGTTAGGGAGGTGTTTGGTTTGACGTATGTTTGATTTTATGATGCACTATTTTAGACTAGATGTTAGGGTGTATGCTTCGTAGACTGGATGGTAGGCCATGATTATCCTAATCATATTGTTTTGTAGAGATTGTGCTTAAGGGGATGCTTAAAAATAAATATAAATGCTCTCTTTTGCAGGCTGCTTAACCCCTACGCATGATCTAAATTAGGACAGGTGGGCTTGGTTACCCATGTGCAGGGTGCTAAGTACAAATTATACATATAACTGCTTGGGTTGTATGGTGTGTTTAGTCTACATTTATTTTGCAGGTGTAGTTAGATTTACTTTTCCTATTTTTAATGTAATTTTGTATTAGGAATTAGGATTAGTGTTATGAGGGAATTGGGATTAGCAGTGGCTAGAAGGATTTATCCTGGGAGGCCCTGTGATGCCTTTGAAGCAGATCAAACCAAATAAAGAAATGTAGGAGATAAGAAGACCCCTGTAACACTTATTAATTAATAACTTGTAATGATTCTTTCATATTTTGGGTGTATAAGGGTATGGCTCGGCTACCCATTTTTTTTTTGAGTTGTATAGAAGCACCCAACCGCACCGGCCTATTAATCTTTTGTGCTAGATTTATAAATTGTTTGATGTTATATTTAAATTGTGTAATAGAAATGAGATGTCTCTTCATAGTTTCCTTATGAATGATGATTTAATAAGTGGCCTGGATTCAATTAGGCTCTTAGGGAAAATTAAATTTTCTACAACAACTATAACTCATAACTAAAATTTTAACCTCACATAAAGCCTAGGAATTAAATCAAGATAATTAAAAGATTTAGCAACCCCTTAGCTGAATGTTGTATACTTAACATCATGCATGCATATTGCCTCACTCTTGCGAAAAGAGGGTTTCCATCCTTGCGCGATAGGGGAAGACTTGACTTTTGAGGGTCTCCTCTGTGATGGAAAATACATCTTTCTCTCTAATTTAGCCCATAATCTCATTTCATCACGTATTTAGACATATGAAAATCTTATAGCCTTTGTCAAAATGAAGTGTCAAAAATCAAATAAAAATTGAAATGATTTACATTTTACTAAGTCATTTCTCACACCATTCATGCTCTAGTCTCTTAGGGATGGGTTTAAGGATCTTAGTTAACCCAACTATCTTGCAAAATCATAAGACTTGCCTACATGATTTTATAGTGTAGGAGGAGTTAACTGGCTATCACTCTATGCAGTTATAAGTCCAACAGTCGGGTGATTTACTCTCTCTTGGTACCCACTTTCGCTTAGATTTAGGTCGTGCTTTGGCTCTTGCCAAAGCGCCCTAGATTTAGGATATGAGGTTACTATTTTCTTCGGGCTACAAGCATAAATCCTCACCTCTTAGGCATTTCCCTAACCTTGTATTAGTGGATTATAAGCCCTAGTAATCTAATAAAATTCAACTCAAACAAATAACTCTCTTCAATTTTAAACATATAAAGCCCAACCATATGATAGGTTAGAATGTTCACTAGGCTTCCTAGTATCACAAGCATTCTCTACTTATTTCCTTTGGCTCTGATAATAAGTCTCTCCTTTTGACCCTTCCCACTTGATTTTTCAAACATAATCAATTTGTTCATAGTCCTTGAAATCTTTGGAGAAAATAATTGCCTACTTTAATTGAGAGTATTCTTAAGGAACTCACCTTCCTTAGGATATAATTAACTATGGGGGCTTGCCCCCATAGGAAACTTTAGAACCCATTTTAATATAAACCCTACTTTACTCATCCATGTAAAGTAAGGGAAAAATCTCTGGTATATTCAAAGACCCATCATGCCTTAAGAGTCCTTATTCGGTGATTAGGTCCATTATAGGGTGGTGATTTCTATCATTCGAGATAGTGCACCATTTCTTAATATTGTACCTGATCACTTCAATAAGTACACCCTCAGATCTGCGTGGTATCCTCCATATACATACTAAAAAATTAAACACCACGGAATTTTCTGGCGACTCCGCTGGGGATAGTTTTCTCTCTCCATCTCTAATAGACAATTGTTATCTCCAAGCATCGATAATGAACTTGTATTTCTTATGAGTCTGAGACTATCTCTCCTTCCATTGGCACTTAGCTTATTTCATTCTTAAGAAAAGTTAGCCACATGCTCTAGTTTTAAGACCTCACTCCTTGTAGGTCTTGAAACCTCTATTTGGTCCCCTAATAGGTAAAAGATAAAATTAACTAATGAAAGGAGATGACTAGAATTTAGAACCTCTTTACCACTATCTTTGTGAGGCAAGGTTCATCATATATTTGAAAAAATAAACTCTTTTATAAAATGCCACTTTCCAAAAAGTACTTTTTTCAAAATTCACATAACAAGAGATTTTTGCACAAAATTAACAAGAATTTTTTTTAAATAATCACAAAATTCATATAACCAAATCTCAATTAACAATTCCTATAATTATTACATGGAGATTCTTTTCAAAATCAAAATTAAAAATTTTGAAATCCCTTTTTCAAAAAAGCACATTTTTGAAAATAGCTATCCCTATTCAATATACCCAAATTTGCTGAATGAAAATTTTATTTTAAAATCATGGCATAAAAATTGAAACTACACTTAGCATATTCCATATATGCTAAAGTTGGAGTTTCCCTTTTTTTTCAAAAGCACATTTTTGAAAATAGCTATCACTATTTCAACATACTTAGGTTTGTTGAATGATGATTCTATTTTCAAATAAAACCATGATATAAAATTGAAACTACACTTAGCATATTCCATATGTGCTAAAGTTGGAGTTTTCCCTTTTTTCAAAAAATATTTTTTTTTGATAATAACTATCTCCATTTCAACATACCTAGGTTTGTTGAGTGAAGGTTCTATTTCCAAACAAAATCATGACATAAAATTGAAACTCCACTTAGCATATTTCACATGTGCTAGTGTTGGAGTTCCCTCTTTTCAAAAGCAAAAATCACACACAAAAATCAAAACATATTTGAACTCTATTTGACATACCCAAATTTGTCAAATGAGAGTTTCATTTTCAAAAATCCAAAAATAAATTGAACTTTATTTAACATACCTAAATTTGTTAAATAGATTTCCCTCTTTCAAAATCAAAATACATTTGAACTACATTTGACATACCCAAATTTGTCAAATGAGAGTTCCATTTTCAAATCATGAAATAATTAAACTTTATTTAACATACCCACATTTGTTAAATAAGAGTTACCCTCTTTTCAAATCATAATAAAACAAGCATATGAAACACAATTGGATCCTACTTAACATAGTTAAATTTGTTAAGTAAGGATCCCATTTTTCAAAACCAAACACATCAAACATATTTGGCTCCCATTTAACATACTAAATTTGTTTAGTAAGAGCCTCATTTTCAAATCAACAAATACACATCAAATCACATTTTTCTCTCACTTAACATACCAAATTTGTTAAGTAAGAGCCTCATTTTCAATTCAAAACAAAGACAAATCAAATCACATTTGGCTCCTACTTAACATATCAAATTTGTTAAGTAAGAGCCTCATTTTCAAATCAAAATAACACGTACCAAACACATTTGGCCTCCACTTAACATACAAAATTTGTTAAGTGAGGGCCCCATTTTTAAATCAAATCAACATATATCACACACATAATAAACAAGCATCATAAGCAAAGATGTTTTGACAAAAAATTTCAAACATATAATCAAAACCTTTCTAGCACACCTAAACTTGCTAAGTAAAGGTTTTCCAAATCAAATTTTCAAGCAAAGCATACAACAAAAATATGTCCAAAGTCACTCCAAAAATTTGAACCCCGCTCAACCTACTTAAATTGGTTGAGTATGGGTTCTAAATCAAAATCATCTGGAAAAGTCTCTCCTCTAGTTATCAAAAATCTCTCCAAAATTCAATGAACCCCACTTAGCATTCCTAAATTTGTTAAGTGTGGGTTAAAATTCCAAATCAAATATAGAAGTCAATGATTGAAGGAAAATATCAAGGCAAAGGTCTGACTCAATTATGTTTCAACAAATGCAGTGATTTCAGTGCAATCAGTCCTTTCAACCATCAGTCAGTGTAGTTATCATGGCCTCCAACAAGTTTATTTCTCCTTCCCCTTTGGTGTAGATCTAGCCTTGATCAAGACATTCTCACCTCTACTGTCGCCATGCATATGATTTACTTTGGCCATAGTTTTGAGGGAGTTTGAGTTACTTATGAGGGGATAACCCTCACAATGGTCAGCAAGGAGGAGGTGGCAGGACAGACGCCACCTATCCACTTTAACATTCCATCTGACTTTGAGTTCCCCTCATTATAGAGGAAGGCTGCCATGGTTTGCACACCCCGATCAATGTTAGTATCAGTGCCAGCTACTTCAGGACGGGTTCAGTCAGTTGCTCCTACCACAGTTCTAGCGAGATCTACTACGTCCTCTTTGGTCACCCCAAAGGGGAAGGTTATCTTGGCCTCCAAGATAGTCTCCCCTACCTTCGAGGAAGGCTTCAATTCTCGCTCCACTTTTCTCACCCGTACTCACACTGCAATAAAAATAAGAAGGTCAAGCGGGACCATGAGCGAGTAGCCAGTGAGCTCGATGCTGCCTCCCACATAGTTGAGGAGGGTTTTCCCCGTGAGACCTCTCCACTTTTTAGTGGCAGTAAGTTTCACCCCTCTCAGCCTCAGATGGAGAGGAGAATTATAGGAGGATCACAACATCACCTCCACCACCAACACACTTTGAGACACCGGCTAGGGAGCATATGAGGCCCTATGCCGGTCTTAGGATTATTTTATGCCAGGTCGACAGAGCTTACAAACACTCAGAGTCTGGTACTTTGTTTGATCTGAGATCTATGATCCCTAGGAGAGTTAGGGGTCAGATCCACAGGGAGAGAGCTATGGAGGCTCGAGTATCATCCTAGGCAATCAAGAGGGAGTGACAGAGGTATGCTAGGTAGTTGACAGCCTCTGCACTGATGGATTTTCCTGATTGTCGCCTTGTCAGGGCCGTTCATTCAAATAGTATTGTTCTTACTGGCATAGTCTGACACAGGAGGAGATCTCCAATTGAGAGGCGGTCAGTGTTGCCATGACACCACTCCACTTACTGTCCACCATCACCCATTCAGCTTACAACATCTACCACCCCAACTAAGATTCAGATGCTCCCATCCAGGGAAAGACCATTTCCACTGTTGATTTGGTTACAACCCAAGGATCCCATTCCATTCACTCCACCTATTGAGGTGAGGTCAAGCTCCCCTGCTCGACCCTCTACCTCAGCTGTGGTTAAGAAGGAGTGGCGACCCAAGAGCGCCATCATCACACCACCACCGCAGACAGAGGGAGAGAGGGGAGGGGACATAAAAATAGTCCTCATGATAGTTGATCCTCCTATTGAGGAATTCTTATCAGTAGGAAACATCTAGTGCATAGAGACAAATGAGTACATTCCTACGGTTAGCCATCAGTGGGTGTTCGTACCGGTCCAACCATGCATAGTAGATCGATCGATAGATGACATATTTGCGGATGACATTGCTGAGAAAAGATGAATTCTTGGGAGTGACCAATTAAATCAGGAGGAGGATAGAGTCAGCTTTGATTCTGATGAGGATGACATGTTGGACGATATAGCTGAAGTCCACATGGTTGACACATGGGGATCCTTACAATGGGATCAGCATAGTCAGGAAGGTGTCATGCTCAAGGAAGGTGACACTTCTCACTCAACTCAGCACCTCCTTCACCAACTTAGGAAAAAAGATGATCACATTGACAGGATGGAGAAGAAAGTAGAGGATTTGATGGTAGCAGTCCTAGCATTGTAGAACTCAGCCCTAGTTTCACAGCCTTCTCCTATGATAGCTGACCAGCCAGAGTTAATACATACCTTAGATCATCTTAGGTGCATTCCTACAGATGATGATGCTGGTAGCTTGCATAGGAAGGTCACAGATGGCACCTCCATGCATGAAAAGGATATCAAGTATATGGTAGAGCAACAAGTGAGAGAAGCGATGGCGCAAGATAGGGGGAGCTCATCTATTCCAAATGGTAGATCATACCCAAAAGAATGCAATGCAGTTCAATACCCCAAGGGTTTTGTGCCACCTTCCTTCAAGATCTTTAATGGTAGTGGGAACCTGCGTTAGCATATTGCACATTTTAGAGCCAATTGTTGCAATGTCGGTGGCAGTGATGCACTCATGTTCAGACTCTTTGTCAGTAGCCTAGTAGGGGTAACATTTGATTGGTATGCTGAACTACCCAACAGTTTGGTTAAGACTTTTGCTAAGTTGGATACCACTTCATCAAGAGATTTGATGGAGCTCAACAAAGAGTGACTGTAGGCGACCTCGTTGTAGCGAAGCAAGTTCCCAATGAGTCCCTTATTAATTATAATCTCAGGTGGCACAACTTAAGAATGAAATGCGAGACGTAACTATCCGAACAATATGCCATTGAGATTCTTCTCAAGAATATTCATGTCTCGATCACCTTTATG
Source organism: Cymbidium sinense (assembly GCA_021442155.1). NCBI lineage: Eukaryota > Viridiplantae > Streptophyta > Magnoliopsida > Asparagales > Orchidaceae > Cymbidium > Cymbidium sinense. The sequence continues at coordinate 136,444,837 of CM038216.1, forward strand.
TTTAAGGGATTTACCATCAAGACATTTGAGAAACTAATCAACAAGGTGGCTAGCCTGCAAGAGAAAGCCAAATAGTTTCCATTTTCAGACAAAGCATCTCAGCCCAAGCTGCAGAAGGTGTTCGAGAAGAAGCCAGGGACAGTTGTGTCAGTGGATAGAGGGAAGCAGCTAGCTAGAGTCCAGTATGAGAGACCTTGAGCTCAACAGCCTTCTTTGCCACCTCCACTACCAACACCTCGGCCATCATATCAACTGCCACAACCTCCATAATGGTCATTCCCACCACATCAGTAGCCTACTCAGCAGCGACACTCCTACCCACTGCTAGGTAGCTATTACCCACCTACTCTTGTCGATAGATTGAATAAGCTATATTCATTCAAGAGGGAGGTAGTTAGAAAAATCTGTAAGAATCTCTTAAAGAAACCTGAATTTCAGTTACCAGAGCCCAAGAGGCCGGAGGAAGTGGAAAAGAGTAATGATCCTAACTATTGCCTCTATAATCGCATGATTAGTCATGTCTTAGAGGGTTGTATTACTTTTAAGGACTGGCTTGAGCATAGCTACAAGTCAGGCATTGTAGTTTTCCCCAAGGAATACTTATTAGAACAACCATCTAGTTATATTAAGGTAATTCTTGAGGATACTTACGATCCGCTTAAGATAGAAGAAGGTTGAGATATTGCCTTATCCCGAACCTCTAAAAAAGTGGTTTGTAAGATAAAAAAACTCTCTTTATAGGTGCCTGAGGCTTCCCAAACCTCAAACATCAAGGAAGGTTTGCAGGTTGCCAAAGATAACTTGAAAAAGGTGATAGCTAGTAGCAACAACATCTCACCTTACTTGCTCGAGATAATTCAATAGCACAACCACCGTCCGAGTCCAGTACTCCATCTACCATTGTAGCTACTACTACTTCCTCTACTAGCTCCTCTTCTATCGGCAGGAGCATTGTATCAGTGGACAAGGGAATTAAATCCCTTACCTTACTTGCTTTGTTAGATTTCTATCATGTACCTCTACCCAAAAAGAAATCAATGAAGAAAGCTTTTACTTACATCTTGTCCACTTTTGATACTCTAGATTTTATTCCTCTTGAAAACTCTCCAAGTTTAGAAAATAATAATAGCTATAGTCATTCTGATCCCCTCTCTTCTGATTCAGAATTGGACTTTCCTTTTTTGAATTAGTCGGGTTCACCACTTGAGATTGACTTGGAGTCAACTGACTCCAAGGATCCCATAGGAGAAACTATAGGTGTACCTTATGAGAAGGCATAACTTTTCACAAGTTTATCATTCCATGAAGTCACTGAAGTCAACTTGCATAGTGGCAAAGTTCTACCTCATAGGGTATCACCTCAGGATAAGGGTAAATATGTCATTGGTTCTAGTGAGCAGATAGCCTCTCCACAGGATGCTCCACCTATAGATATGCTTGTGGAGGACCAAGTCAAAATTGATTATAACATCCTAACTCATCTTAGAAAGTTTCCAGCTAAGTTAAGCATATATGATTCTCTTATCTTATCCAAAGAGATGAAGGAATCTCTAATAAAGACTCTTCTTGATCTAGAGATATGCTTAACTCAACTGATCGCTACTGAAGAGGAGACACAAATATCAAATTACATCTTAAGAGTTACATTCAGTGATGAAAACTTTCTTCTAAGGATGACCAAGTACAACCACCCTCTTTACATTACAGTGGATGTTGGAAGATATAGGCTATCAAGAGCTCTGGTTGACTAGGGTGCATTAGTCAATATTATGAGTCTAAGAACCCTTGCATACTTGAGGATTGACATCTCCAAACTCCAAAAGGAAAGGATGATGTTGAGAGGATTCAATGAGCAAAGTGAGAGGGCCTTAGGCTCCATAGTGTTTCCATTAGAGATAGATGATTGAAAGAATGAAGCCAAGTTTTATATCTTAGACTCGGATACATCTTTCAATGCTTTTCTTGGGAGACTGTGGATACATGAAAATAACACAGTTCCATCCTCTCTACATCAGTGCATGAAGTTCATGAGAGGTGGGATTGAGTATTGTGTCAAAGGAGATCTCAAACCATTCATAGTTCATGAGGTCTGGATATATGAGGATGCGACCTATTTCCTCCCCTACAATCAACAAGTCCATTCTCGCAATACTAGTCAAGATCCCCATGAGGGAAAAAAAGAAAAGAAAGAAAAAGAAAAAGAAAATAAAAATAAAGAAAGAAAAAGAAAATAAAAGAGAGCGAGACATAAACTCAGGGGAAGATATAGTGCCTGACATTAGATTCCACCCACAGTTCGTTACTCCATTCAAACATATGGGTAGGATGACCCGACCTCCACTAGGCAGAGGCAAGGATAGTTCAGAGGCAACCCCCGAGGTGGAAAGCCTCCCTATTAGCCACCCAATAGGAGGTATGTTCCAGCCACCAGAAGTACTCTTGCTATCCACATAGACTTAGAATCTAGTTTAGAGGATGAGTCTTATGTGGTTAGCACACTAGCTAGTTCTTCTCAGCAGTAGATCCCTTTCATGGTGACACTTGATCCATATAGTGATGAAGAACGAGCTCTAAAGCAAAGCATAAATGTATCCAAGTATGCATATGAAACATTCAGGCATCAGTTCGAAACCTTAACTTTAACCCCACTTTTCTCACAAAAAGTTGAGGGTTTGGTAGTTAAGGAAGCCCCTAAGTCATCCACAGATGGGAAGACTCAGAGGTTCTTTTTGGGAGCATCATTGTCAAGTCAAGAGGATGATGTAGAACTTGAGGATGATTCATATAAAGATTTAATACAATTACCTTTTGATTGGTACTTGCCTTGTATTTTTAATCATGCAAAGATGGGATTAATCACACATACTTGGTCTAAACACAGGTCAGACTACTTGTTGACCTCACTTTTGGAGTGAGTTCTCAACTTCTCCATCTTAAACATAGGACTCCTTTAAACACTAAGAGTTTCTTAGTCTTAAGACACTTCTAGTGATTAAGTGAACAGTTGACCTAACCCTAGAGACTTAGAAGAGTTAGTCATAGGAATAGGTTATGCTTTAGGGGTGTTAGGAAAACTTGTATACCCTATAGCTTAAACCCAATCATTACTTCCTTTTTTCAAAACAACTTCAAATTCAAATCAAATTTAAATTCAAACCAAATTCAAATCAAATCCAAATTCAAATCAATTTCAACTCAATTAATTTTCTCAAATCATGAATCAATTCCAAATGATCAAAATCCATGATCAATTCTAAATCCAAAATCTTTCGTAAGCCCTTTTGATTTCATCTGATGGACTTAGCTCAAATCAATTCTAAATGACACCAAACTCAAAATATTTTCTCATAACCCATTTATATTCTCATTTATATTCATAAATATAAATGAAATATAAATTCAAATAACCAAAATCAATTCAAAACTCAAATCCACATCCAACATAAATCCAACTTATACCCTTTCAAGCCAAATTCTTGAACTTAACCAAATAAAACCCAAATCAATCCAAACCCTTGGATTTTTTATTCAAACAATCAATCCTTCAATCATGAATCCAAATATAAACACAAACTTTAATCACCAATCCAAAATTAAACTAGCCCAAATAAAACCCATGTTTACCCTTTGAATTTGAAATTGTCAAATGAATCAAAACCCATTTGACTCCAAATCACTTGCAAATGGATTTATATTTCAATCATAAGTCCATATGTGAGTTCAACCAAACTTGAATCAAGCCTTGATCAAGCCAATTGACTCACTTAGGCTCACTTGACCCAAAGTGACCAAAGGCACCTTTTTGAGCCAAATTCTAATCCAACCCAAATTGGATTGAACTAAGCCTACTTAAGCCTCACATTGTGAGCAACAATCATCCGAGGATGATCAATCACTCAAGTTGTGTCAAACCAAGTCAAACCTAGCATTTGACTAAGTCAACACTTAGCCCAAACCAAACATAAACTAGCCAAAATCCACCACAGGCCAAATTGATTGAAACAATTGAACTAAACTAATTCATCATCAATGATTGAACTTGATCAAGAAATCAATTGAGCCAAACCTAGCCAAATTGGCCACTTGACCCAAGTTGACCTAACTTGACCTAAATTCAAAATGGGTCAAATCTTGATCTAAACCAAATTGATTGCAACCAATGGGTCAAATTCATTCTAAAGTGATTGTTGAACTTGACCAAAGCTCAAATTGGCCAACTAGACTCAACCTAGCCCAATTGACCATGAACCCAACTTGACCTAAAAGGTCAAATCAGCTTGAAATTGAACCAAATAAAAATTGATTGAAACCAAAGCTTGCAATACATTTCAAATAATCAACCAAGCCTAAACTAACCCATGACCTAACCCAATTGGGCCAAATTGGTCAACTTGACCCATTTGACCTAAATGAACTCAAATGAACCAAAACCAAATATAAACCAAATTGAACCAAACCAATGATACACATAGGCTCCAAATGACCATTTAAACTTGACCTGACCCATGGTTTAACCCAATTTGACCAATTGGTTAACTTGACCCAAGTTGACCCATTTTGACCTAATTGGGTCAACTTGAGCAAAATCATATCAAATAAACTCCAAATTAATTGAAAATTGGCACAACCCATTTTTCAATCATATCAAATTTGCCCAAATCAAAATCCAAGCCAAATGACCATTTTACCCTAGGTCAAAGGGTAACCTATGGACAAATTCACTTAAAATTTGGCCAATTCCTTTTCATGGCCACTTGGCATCTTCCTAATGGACCATTTGGACACCAAGGGAGGTGGTGCACATGACCCAATGGGTTTGGGTCAGCTAAACCCAACCCAAGGCCAAAACTGACCACTCTACTCAAAATTCTCCACATGGATCACCTCCCACACTCATTTAACACATGTGCGCCTCCACACTTTCACTCCTCTGACAAAATTGAAGCAGATTACAGTCCTAACAACCAAAACAACCCATTCAATCTCCTCAATTTGATCAAAATGACAAGGCAAGCTTCAGCTGTATGATCTAAGTAGGGGGAGATATACTCCCCCTCATTTCCACTCAAACCAAAACTCTTGCATTGAGTTGAGCTCAGAGGATCAAAGGTAAGCATCCACAAGCTTCCCTAAGCATTCCTAAGCTCATTCCAATTTCCCTTTCTCGGATTTCATCAAAGTCGAAATAGGGGAGGCGAGGGAGAGTTCCACTTTGCTTAATTCTCAATCAAACTTCAATTGCTCTTGCAAGCACCGTCAAGGGACTAAGTCAAGCTCACCCAAAGCAAATCCCAAGCATCTAAGCCACGAGAAGGTGGACTTAGACCAAAGATGCAAGCCATTAGAGGGGAGCTTGGTCAATTGGAAGATCCACTTCATCTCAAGGCTTAAAACTTTCAATAGGGCTTCATCTCCACTAGACGAAGCTCCCTGTACCATTGAAAGCACTGGTGATAGCCTCCGATGAGGTATGCTTCAAAATCGAGCTTAGGTTTAAAAATCCTTGGTCCTTTGTGAAGGGAATTATAATCCTGCTAGAATTTCACCGTTGGATCTTCTTCTTTATGTGGTGTGGGTTGAATCCTAGCCTAATCCGAGCTTAAGTGAGCTCGGATCAAGCCAAGGAGGATGGACAGTCTCCGTCTCCCACAGGCAAAGGTAGAGATGAATCATGGACTGTCCATCCCGCATATTTTAGATGGATGGTATTGATTAAATGCATTAGATCCATTAATTAATCCCTTTGAAATGGTTTAATCTTCAATCTCGATGACGACCGCGTAAAGCGAATAAACCGACGACACCATCGATTTGATAACAATAACCAATCCCATCGCACAACGCGTGGAAAGTCACGCGCGTAAGAGCTCACGGTAAGGGATTAGTTATATAATTAGATTTTTTTAATGAAGTAATAATCACAAAAATTTCTTAAAATCATAACTAAATGTAGAAAAATCTAAAAAATGCAAACTCAACTTTATTTTAAAAATAATTTAAAGGAGAATAATATAAAATTAAAATCAATGAATTTTGAACCATGAATTTTCCTTAATTTGGATTTTATTGAGTATGTAATTATGTTAATTACTCCTTAATTACTTCAGTAATTAATTCTAAACTCCCTAGGGTTAATTAGTGGGATGACCTCTACCTCCCATGAGTTTCTTGAAATTTATTATTAGATTAATTTAGGTAATTGCTTGATTAATCTCTAATTACTCCCTTAATCAATTAAATGTTTAATTAACCTATTAAATGGTGATAAATTAGTTAATTGAGCTTGTTAATTATCTTGAAATATGGAATGGACTTAGAGAATGAGATTAAGATTTCTTTTCCAAATCTTTTCCCCTAAGTTTATTTCATTTGGATAAAGACAATTAATTTGTAAATTGATTAATGATTTAATGACTTCATTAAATAGCTTAATTAACCTAACTCAAAACCAAAAATTAATCCAGAAACTTAATCTATCTCTTATTGGGTAGATCTTTAGGTGTTCAAGAGCCTAAGGTGGATCAAAGAAAATCATATCTAACCCACATGTGTGGGATGGTTATTAAAGTACTTAATTAAACCCTTTAGCTTAATTAATCAATAATTATGAGCCAATTGCATTAGACCCCTTTCTTTCTTAGGTGCATAGCTGATTTACATTCCATGTGGTTCCATATCAAATGTTGGCTCATAATTGTTTGGTTAATTATGTTAATGTGTTATAGGTAAGGGATAATTAATGGATTTAATTTACACCTTAACCTAAACAAAACATAAAATCAATCTAATTGTTCTAAAATTAAACCAAATCAATTCACACATGTGGAAAATAGGTTAGGACCATCAAACTCTTTTCACATTTCCTAAATCAAAAATCAAATTCAAACAAATAAAAATCTCTTTAAGCAATTTTGATTCACTTTGAATAATATTATCTTATAAGGCTGTCTTTAGAAATTAATTAAGGTGAATGAAATCATATGCTTACATCACTTTTTCTCTTTCCAAGCATGCTAAATGTTGTTTGCCATATGAAAGCATGCATTCATATCTTTTGAAAAATCAAATTAAATAAAATGTTTTCTTTATGTCAAATTGTATGTTTTGGCTAAAGTTATGAATATGACTGAGTATTATCACTATTAAATCAAAAATTATTTTCAAAACCTACAAATCAAACATTATAAATGAAGGTATGCTACTTATAAATGCTTATAAGCTTGCATGTGATTATAGCATAAGATGTGTTATGTGATTTCCTTCAGTTCTCTTAACATGGATTTGAATAGGATTTGCAAAGTGTATAGTTCATTTGAAAAGAATATAACACTTGCTTAAATCTATTCCTATGCACTTTCATGTTATGACTTAAGAAGGGTCTTCACATTTACACATATAAATTGCATAACCAAATCAAAAATAAAAATATTTTGCATGACTCTTCTTCCATTCATTTCTTTTTATACATGTACATGTATTTAAGAAAAGTGGTATATCAATCTGGACATCCCAGGATTGTGAGGCTTTAAGTCTCCTCAAGTAGGCCTTGTACGTTACACCCCTAGTGTAGAAAATAATGGCGTTGTACTCACTTATGTCTTTCATACATGTAAATGTGCATTTGATTAATAGATAAAAGAGTCCCTCTTTTCTACTTAATAAAATCATGCATTCATGAAACATCTAAATTTTCTTAAACAACATCTCTTTGCATTCATCATTAAGGTGTGCTGAGATTTTGCATTATATGTAAAGATATGCTTAGGATCATTCATATGCATGGTATACATGTTGGAAAGAAATAAATGGTTGTGTGTTATGTGATAGTAATTCACCTTAATTAATCATAAGATTCCTTTCTTATTGAATAGGTTTATTTAGAGTAAATATAAACTTTGGGTTAATTAAAACACATAATAAAATATTCACCAAAGAAAAATCATTAATGAATCTACCTTAGAAATTACTTAAGGTAGGGATGAAAGAGAAGTTCTCTTCCCTTTTTTTCTCTTTACAATACTTAGTAACTAAGTGTAGGTTCATTCAAACCAAATCAAATCATCAAATAAAAATTGACAAATCAACTAAATCACTTAAAGTGAAACCACCCTCTAAGTTGAACCCTTCACACTTACAAAATTCCAGCTTTAAAGCTTAGCTAAGACATGTCACACAAGCCTTAAATGACACACACATTAGGCTAATTCACCATTTCTAGCTCTATGTTAGGGCGGTGCATGGTTTGATGCCTGATTTTATTTTATGATGTATTATATTTAGACTGGATGTTACGGTGTATGTGCATAGATTGAATGGTAGGGTGAACTTAGTCTAATCATATCTTTTACAGGAGATTGTACTTAAGGGGCGCTATAATGAAAATATAAATACTTTTGCTGTTCAGGTTACTTATACCCCTAAGCATAATCCAATCTAGGACACGTGAACTTGGTTACCAATGTGTGGGGTGATAAGTCCAAATTATTCATATACATGCTTGGGTTGTGTGATATATTTAGCTAATCTTTGTTTTGTAGGTTTAGTTAGATTTACTTTTTTCATTTTCTTGTAATTTTGCAATTAAGATTTGGAATGAATGTTATGGGGGATTAATGAATATTGGTCGTAAGACCAAGTCTTATGCACCATGTGAAGCCTTGGAGCAACCACATTCCAAGCAAGCCGAAAGAAGAAGAAAAATAAGCAAATCAAAATGAAGAATGATGAAATGAAGAATGAAGACTCCCATAACATAAATTTATTCTAAATTGTAATTATTTATTTGTAATCTGGGTTGTATAATGGTAGAGCTCAGCTACCCACATTTTTTTTTGGTTTATTCAGTGGAGCCCAACCACATCAGCCTTTTATTTTTTTGTGCTAGCTTTATAAATTGTTTGATGTTTGTTTAGCTTATGCATTAAGATGGCATGATTTTCTTAGTTTATTCATTATTTGATGAATGGCCTGGATGCGATTAGGCTCTTAAGGAAAAATAAATTTTCTATATAATTAATCAACTCAAAATTAAAATTAAATAACTCATAACCTCACCTAAAGCCTAGGACATAAATCAAGATAAAAGATTTAGCAACCCCTTAGCTGGATGTTGTATGTCTCACATCATGCATAAAATTATCTTGCTTCACTCTTGCTTATGGAGGGCTTCCACCTTTGCTAAAGAAAATGGCTTGACCTTGTAGAGCCATGGTGGAAACACACCTCCTTCTTGTTGATTTTGGCATATAACCAATTTTTTATGCATTAGGCATATGAATCCTATAGCCCGTGTCAAATAAATTATCCAAAAATGAAAATGAAACTTAACAAAATTTGCATTATATTAGGTCATTACTCATGCCCTACATGATCTAGTCTCTTAGGGAGTGTGTTTAAGGACTTAGTCTCCTTTCTAAATAAATAACAGCTTAACTATCTTGCAAAAGTATAAGACTTGCCTACATATATTTTAGGAGGAGTTAGTTGGCGGCCATCTCCAAGCAGTTGTAAGCCCAACAGTCGGGGGGTTTATCCTCTCTTGTTGAGATAAACCATATACCCATTTTCATCTTATATTTAGTTCGTGCTTTGGCCCTCATCAAAACTTTCTAGATTTAAGATCTGAGCTTGATGTTTTCCTTTGCGAGCTACAAGCATAGATCCTCACCTCTTAGGCATTTTCATGACCTTGTATTGTGGAATTATAAGTCCTAGATTTCTAATAAAAATTTAACTCAAACAAATAAATCTCTTCAACTTCAAAAATATAAATGCTAGCCATAGGATAGTTTAGGTTGCTCACCAGGCTTCCTAGTAACATGGGCTATGGTTGGCTCAATTGATGGCTTGATCATGTTCAATCATTGGTGATGGATTAGTTTAGATCAATAATTTCAATGAATTTGGCTTATGGTGGATTTTGGCTAATTTGGATTTCATTTGGGCTAAGTGTTGACTTGGTTAAAAGCTAGGTTTGACTTAGTTTGTCCTAATTTGAGTGATTGATCATCCTAGGATGATTGTTGCTCACAATGTGAGGCTTAGATGGGCTTAGTTCAATCCAATTTGGGTTGGATTAGAATTTGGTTCAAAAAGGTGCTTTAGGTTACTCTAGGTCAAGTGAGCCTAAATGAGTTAATCGACTTGATCAAGGCTTGATTCAAATTTGGTTGAACTCACATATGGACTTATGATTGAAATATAAATCCAAATGTAAGTGATTTGGAGTCAAATGGGTATTGATTCATTTGACAATTTCAAGTCAAAAGGGTGAACATTGGTTTGACTTGGTTTATTTTGATTTTGGTTTGATGATTAAAGTTTATGTTTATATTTGGATTCATGATTGAAGGATTGATTATTTTGAGAGAAAATCCAAAGGTTTAGATTGATTTAAGAATGATTTGACCAAGTTTAAGAATTTGACTTGAAATGGCATAAGTTGGATTTAAGTTGGATTTGGATTTGAGTTTTTAATTTGGTTTTGGTTATTTGAATTTAAATTTCATTTATATTTGTGAATATAAATGAGAATATAAATGGGTTATGAGAAAATCTCTTGAGTTGGGAATGATTTGTATTTGATTTGAGCTAAGTCCATAAGATGGAATCAAAAGGGCTTAGGAAAGATTTTGGATTTGAACTCAATCATGAGTTTCAATCATTTGGAATTGATTCGTGATTGGAATTTTGGATTTGATTTGAATGATTTGAGAAAAATCATTTGAGTTGAAGTGATTTAAGATTTGATTTGGAATTGATTTGAATTTTGGACTTAGTTTTAGATTTGAGGTTGATTTGAATTTGAAGTTGATTTGAATTTGAAGTTGATTTGAATTTGAATTTTGACTTGAAAGAAGGAAGTAAGGATAGGCTTAAGCTATAGTGTAGGCAAGTTTTTCTAATACCCCTAAGCCATAACCTATTCCTCTGGCTAACTCTTCTAAGTCTCTAAGGTTAGGTTAAGTGTTCACCTAATCACTTGAAGTGCCTTAAGACTAAAGAACTCTTAGTGTTTATAAGAGTCCTGTGTCTAAGATAGAGAGGTTGATAGCTCACTCCAAAAGTGAGGTCAACAATATATCTAACAGTAACATGTGCTTGCATAAATCAATGTAGGGAGATTAATGGGAAATCTAAGAGATGGTGGAGCAGGTGCTACATGGGAGAAAGAAGTTATATTAGTTTTTTATGATTTTTGTTTAAAGGAAATAGAGTTAGGCAATAGGCTGACAATCTATTTCAATAATGAGGGTTGAGAGAATTTGACAAAAAATTGTAAGGAAAGGGCAAGAAAGGATTATGATAGGACACAACTTAAAAATAAATGGGATCAACTAAAAAAAGATTGGAAATTATAGAAAGAGTTGAAACATGGATCAACTGGATTGGGATGGGATCCAAGAAAGAGAACTATTGACGTATCAGAAGATTGGTGGCGTGAAAAGCTACAGGTGAAGTTCTTATATGCACTTGCATTAGTTCACTTACTTTACAAAGAATTCTTGTAGACATAATATGTGACTCTTATTGCTAAACTACAGGTGATGTCAAATGTGAAAAAAATGTAGGCACTATGGCATAGAACCTGAGCTTGAAGAGAAATTAGATCTTATGTTTGGGGGTGTGGTTGCTACAGGAGTCCATTCGTGGACTCCAAACCAAGAAGTTGGCGATAATGTTCATGAACAAAGCAACTCTGAGCAGCGAGTTGATTCAAGTGACTCAAATCATGAATCATTACATGCCATAGATTCTCAAACTGAATCAAGTCATTCTAGTTGCCCATCATCTCTAGGACCTAGGAGTTTGAAGAAAAAAAGGAGGTGTTATTTTTCTCCAAAACTAGATATCACAGCTAGTTACTACTTGCACCAGCAGTGTGTCATCTATAGTGAATAAGCCAATAACACCACCTTCGTTATTTGAGGCTATAATTAAGTTAGAGTAGATAACAAAAGTTTTTCAGGGTATTCCACTTTATCTGCAGTCAATGAATTTGTTTGAAGATGTCAACAAGCGAGAGATCTTCATGGCAATAGCACCTGAATGAAGAGTTCATTTTCTTCGCTACTATTATGAAAAACATGATGTTTAGCATTTCCTATAAAATGTATTAGTATTTGTTGACTGCTTATAGTAATGTGTTGCTGTTCATTAGAAAGTAATGGCAACTGGATTGCTTTTGTTTTGTACTATTATTTATGTTCATATACGATGCTTTGCTTGGGAGGTTTTTGTGATATATTATTGGGTGAGTTTTTATTAAAGATTAATGTGAAGAATTGCTTATTTGTTTAGGTTGCAATTATGGAAAGTAATGATGATGATCTACCTATGACTACTATCGTAACTGTTGTATGCTTAAGAAATGAGTACTATGAGCCTTATGTTTTCAAGACGCCATATATGACTTCTAAATTTATTAGAGAGAAATGGATCACTAAGATTCTTAGAGTGCACCTAGGGAGATTTTATAACATGTTTCAAATGTCACAAATAATTTTCCTTGATTTATTACAAGAGTTAGAAATTTTTCATGGGCTCTATGGATCTTCTAGAACTACAACTAGAGAAGTGTTGGCCCTAACATTATATATATTATCATATAATGAATCTATCAAGGTGACTAGCGAGCGATTTCAACACTCATATGAAACCATAAAGAGATACTTCTCTATTTGCCTTGATGCTTTGATAAGTTTATTAACTGAAGTTATAAAATTGATAGACTCAACTTTTTAGAATATACCAATTGAGATTTTGTAGGATTCTTGATACATGCCATATTTCAAGGTGAAATTCATTTTTAACTCTATGTCTCGATAATCATTTCTGATTACCTTCCAATCATGTATGAAACTCTAATGTAGGATTGCATTGGAGTAATTGATTATACACATGTCGATGCCCTTATGCTTGCAATTGATAAGGTTGCTTATATTGGTTGATGCAGGTCACCTACTGAGAATGTAATGAAAGTATGCAATTTTAATGTGCTTCACCTTTTTAATGGCTAGAAGGGAAGGAAGTGCACATGATAGTCGCATATTCAAGAATGCAGTGCATCGTAGATAAATAACTTCCCATTGCCTCCTCCAAGTATTTTGTATTGAATCTTTTATTCATTACAAATAACTTATAATTGGTACCTATAATTACAAATTCAAATTAGAAAATATTACCTTGTGGATACTGGTTATCCAATGCAATGAGGGTTCTTGAAGCCTTTTGTAGATACAAAATATCATATCCCTGATTTTGAAAGGAGTAGCCATGTCATTAGGGGCATAAAAGAATTATTTAATAAATGAAACTCCTCATTGCATGGTGTAATTGAGCGATCTTTTGGAGTATGGAAGAAGAAATGGGTGATTCTGTGCGATATGTCAACATACTCTTTCAAGAAACATGTTAAAATAGTTGTTGCAATAATGGCTCTACATAATTACATACATCATCACCCATCGCACAATGACATTGAGTTCAACCTCGTTGACAATGATCAATCATTTGTTCCCCCTAAAGTATTGGAATATCAGATGGGCCACTCAATAGTGGAAATAAGCCAACACACAGTAGAAGTTTAGACTAAAGAAGGAGAAAGAGCTGAAGAGATGAAAGAGTTATGCGAGTAGATTGCAGATGCATTAGATTATGATTAGTTTTGGGATCAAAGTTTGTTCAGAGTATTGATGGTGAATATGGTGTGTAGTTTTTAGGACAACAGTAAGTCCATTCTTTTATTCTTCCCAGTTTCATTGTTAAGACATTGCATTGTGCTTTGCTTATTATAACTATGTGGTTTCATACCATGTTCATTTCATTAAGACATTGCATTATTCTTTGGTTATGAATTCAAGTGATTCCCTAAACCATTTTATATTCTTGGCCTTGGTATATGGAAGGCTTGATTCTTTTTTGTGCTGCTATTTTAGGTGGGTTGGCTGGCTTGTTGGCTTGTTTCCTTGTGCTGTTATCCATGGTGGCTGAAGTTTCTTGTGCTGGGTTATTTTTTTAGTTGTGTATGGGCTATTCTTGTTGGTTTTAGCTTCTTGGCCTGGTTCCTTGTGCTGTTATCTGTGGTGGCTGGATGGTTGTCACATTGTAAGTTTTGGAATAATTGGCCTGCCCTTCCTTGCTGCTATCTAGGTTGTTCTTGCTGGTTTGGGTGGGTTAGTTGTCTTGTTGGCCTATCTCCTTGTGCTGTTAGCCATGGTGGCTCTGCTTCCTACTACTGGGTTATTTTTTTAACAATGTGGATGAGTTTTTTTTACTGGTTTGGGTGGGTTGGTTGGCTTGTTGGCCTATCTCCTTGTGCTGTTAGCCATGGTGGCTCGTTCTACCGGGTTATTTTTTTAACATTTTATGGTTTTTCTGGTTTGGGTGGGTTGGTTGGCTTGTTGGCCCGTCTCCTTGTGCTATTATCCATGGTGGCTCTACTTCCTGCTGCTGGTTTGTTTTTCTTTTCACCTCATGGCTGGGTTGTTCTTACTAGTTTTGGGTGGTTGGCCTAGTGCCTTGTGCAGTTATTTGTGGTGACTGGATGGTTGTCACATTATAAGTTTTGGAATAATTGGCTCTTCCTTGCTGCTATCTGGGTTTTTCTTACTGGTTTGGGTGGTTTGGTTGGCTTGTTGGTCTATCTCCATGTACTGTTATCCATGGTGGCAAAAGTTTCTTGTGCTGGGTTATTTTTTTTAACCTTATGGCTGGGTTGTTTGTGCTGTTGGTTTGGGTGGTTAGGTTGGCTTGTGGGCCTGTCTCCTTCTGCTGTTAGTCGTGGTGGCTCCAGTTTCTTATGCAGGGTTATTTTTTTAACCTTGTGGCTGGGTTGTTTGTCTTCGGTTTTGGTTTGGTTGTTTGTTGAATGTCTCCTTCATCGTTAGCCATGGTGGCTCCAGTTCCTTGTGCTGGGTTATTTTTTTAACCTTTGGATGGGTTGTTTGTACAACTAGTTTGGGTGATTTTGTTGGCTTGTTGGGTTGTTTCCTTATGCTGCTATCCATTATGGCTTCATTTCCTTATGCTGGGTTTTTTTGTACCTATGGCTGGGTTATTCTTACTAGTTTTGGCTTGTTGGCCTACTGCCTTGTGCTGTTATATGTGGTGGCTGGGTGGTTCTTACAATGCAAATTTTGGAATAAGTGGGCCACTCTTCCTTGCTGCTATCTGTATTTGTGGTGGTTGTTGGTTGTTACATTGCAGGTTGGCCTTCCTTTTAATCTATTGGTGGCAAGCTTATCTTTTTGTTTGTGATGTTGGTGTGGTGAAAAAAAATTTTATATCTAGATATCTCTGCCTTCATCTATCCTTCCTTTTTCGAAAAAGGAGGATAAATAAAAATAGAAATAGAATTAGAATATATATTTTTGAGTTGATTAACTTGGTAGAAGATTTATTTTTTTCCTTAAGAGCCTAATCATCATCTAGGCCACACATCATGCAAGGAAGAAACTAGGAAAAGGATGCCATCTTAATGCACAAGCTAAACAAAACATCAAATATTTTATAAAGCTAACGCAAAAGAATTAAAGGCCTTTTATGTTCGGGCACCACTGCATAAGCTCAAAAAGAAATTGGGGTCTTCATTTCTATACATTTCTTTTGGACATGTATAGTTCTCAAAGGCTTCACATGATATATAAGATGAGATCTTATGACCAATGCTCATCCTAATCCCCCATAATATTCATTCCAAAATTCTAATTGCAAAATTACATGAAAAGAAAAAGTAAATCTAACTAACATCTGTAAAATAGAGATTAGCTAAACAAATCATACAAATTCCAAGCATGTATATTGGACTTAGCACCCCACACATGGGTAACCAAGTCCACCTGGCCTATAGGATTATGCTTAGGGGTATAAGCACCTGCACAATAAAAATAGTTATATTTTTATTACAGCACCCCTTAAGCACAATCCCCTACAAAAAATAATGATTAGACTAAATCGTCCTATCATTCATTGTACGCACATTAATCCTAACATCCATACTAAAACAAAATATCACAAAATAAAAGAAAACATCAAACCATGCACCACCCTAACCTATAGCTGGAAGTTGTGACTTAATCTAATGTGTGTGCTTTAAAAGATTTGTGGGTATACTTAGCTATGGCTTTAAGGTTTAGATTTTCTAAGTGTGAAAAATGTTCAACTTAGATGGATAGTTTCATTTAAGTGTTGAGTTGATTTGGGTTGATTTTATTTTGTATTTTGGTTTAGTTTAAGTGAATCCTATAATTAATTACTAAGTTATAAAGAGAGAGAAAAGAAAAGATAACTTCTCTTTCCTTCCCTACCTTAAGTAATTTCTAAAGTAGATTCATGTTTAATTTTGTTTAATTAATGTTTTATAATATGTTTTAATTAATCCTATGCTTAGAATAACTCTAAACAAATCTATTAAAAAATAAAGGCATCTTAAGATTAAGTAAAGTGAATTAATATCACAACACACAATCACTTCATTTCTTTCCCAACATATATAACATGCAAATGGATGAATCATAAGCATATCTATGCATGCAAATGAGAATGTTTAGCACACCTTAATGATGAATGTTAAGTAGTATTACTTATGAAAATTTGGATGCTTTATGATGCATGATTTTCATTAAGTAGAAAAAGGGGGTATTCTTTTATCCTTTATTCATATGCACATGTGTATGTATGAAAGGCATAAGTGAGTACGACACCATTGTTAGCACCAGGGGTGCAAGATACAAGACCTACTTAGGGCTACTTAAAGTCTCGTAACCCCGGGGTTGTCCATACTAATATACAAATGCATGTGCATGTACAAAAGAAGTAAATGGAAAAAGAAAGATGAAAAATTTATATTTATTTGTTTGTCTTGTTTATGCAATTTATATGTACAAGTGTGGATGCCCTTCTTAAGTAATAGCATAGGAATGAATAGGAATGGGGTTAGGCAAGTGTTGTGCTCTTTTCAAATGAACTATACACTTTGCCAAATCCTATTCAAAACTATGCTAAAAGAAAAGAGAAGGAAAGCCACGCTATGCACATCTTCATATTTATATCCACATGCAGGCTTATAAATAATTATTAGTAGCACAGTTTCAGTTTTAGGTGTTTGATTTATAGATTTTGAAAATTATTTTGGATTTAGTAGTGATAATATCCATTCATATTTTTACTTTAGCCAAAACATGCAATTTGACATAAAGAAAATATTTCATTTTTAATTTGATTTTTAAAAGAGATGGATGCATGAATTTCATATGGCATACACATTTAGCATGCTTGGAAAGAAATAAAGTGATGAAGCAATGTAAATTCATTCACCCTAATTAATTCCTAAAGACAATCCTATGAAATAAGAAAGTTCAAAGTGAATCAAAGTTTATTTAATGTGATTTTTGTTTTGAATTTGCTTTATGTTTGATTTAGGAAATGTGAAAGAATGTTTGCTAGTCCTAACCCATTTCCCCATATGTGAGTTAATTTAGTTTGTTCTTAGGAGCATTAGGTGATTTTTATATTTTGTGTAGGTAAAGGTGTGAATTAAGTGTGTTAATTACCCCTAGCTATGCCACCTTAGCATATTTAATCAAATAATTATGAGCCAATGATATGACATAAAACCACACAAGGAATTTAAATCAACAATGCTCCTAGGAAGAAAAGAGCCTAATGCAATTGGCTCATGATTAATGATTAATTAAGCTAAAGGATTTAAGTTAAGTACTTTCATAATCCCTCTCACACATGTGAGTTGGATTTTGATTTCCTTAATGCACTTAAGTTATTGAACACCTAAGCATCTACCCAAGATGGATTAGTTAAGTTCTGGAAGGTTTTAGAATTTTATTAAATTAATTAGGTAGGTAATTAGTGAATTTAATCTTTAATTAAGTTTGGATTAAGAAAGAAAAAGGCATTTAGGGAATGGCTTAGGGAAAATTCTCTAAATCCATTCCATAAACCTCTTCCATACTTAAGCAAGGCTTAATTAGCTTAATAAAGGGATTAAACCACTAATTACACACTTAATTTGACTTAATTACATTAAGAGGGTAATTAGGAATTAATCTAGCAATTCTTCTAATTAAACCATCAATAAATCCCAAGAAAATTAGGGAAGGCAGAAGTCATCCCACTAATCATACACAAGAAGTTTGGAATTAATCAATGGGATAATTAGAGAGTAATCAGAAAAATAAAATTCCTAATAAAACCCAAATCCAAAAAATAACACTATTCAAAATCCATTAAAATAAATTTTATAATATTTTAGATTTAAATACCTTTCATATGCAATATATTTCACATTTTTCTAATTTTTCTACACTTAGATATTAATTTTTTGAAGTTTCTAAGCTTAATTAGGTAATTTAAATACCTAATTATTATATAGTTAATTGCCCGGGCCATAGAGGTCTAACCGCACGCCACGGATGATGTGGGATGGGATATTTAACTTGTCAAGTAGAGCCTCGTCAGCAGTGATGCTACACGCTTTCTCCCTATCCTTCTGATCAAGGATTGGACGGCTGAGATTAAATTCGTAGTTCTAAAGGATTAAAATGTCCGGTCTATGTGTTTTAATCATGGCCATACATCCAAAATGCGCGGATGGATGACCCATGATTCTCCTCTGATCTTCCCTGCGGGAGATGGTCACCGTCCATCTTCCAAGGGAAGATCTAAGCTTGATTGAGCTCAGATTGAAATAAAATTCAACCCACACCATCACCATGCAAGGGAGATCACATCAAATGGCTAGATATTGATCAAGTAGAAATTCCTTTCACAAAGGACCACACCACATCTAATATAAGCTTGGTTTAATGGCTTACCTTGCCGGAGGCTATCACCAGCGCTTGATTCCTTAGAGAAGCTTCATCTAGTGGAGATGAAGCTTTGTTGAAGTTATGAGGTGTTGAAATTGAGTAGATCCTTCTATGGGCCAAGTCCACCTTCAACTCCTTGTGGCTTTGATCGAAGTGGTACCTCCCTTTCCTTTAGAGCTTGGAAAAAGGTTTGGGTGAACTCGATTGAGTTCCCTGATGAAGCTTGCAAAGCGAATTGGCTTGGTATTGAGTGTGGAGTGAGATTGAATTTGGGTTGAGCTCTCCTATTTTTAATTTTTAGAAAATCCAAAAATGGAGAAGTTTATATCACTTGAGAGAGCTTGGGGAGACTTGGAAAAGGTTACTCTAGCTTCCTTTTGCTCAATAGAATTGGAGAGTGATGGAATGAAATGAAATTATTGGGAGTATATCTCCCCCTAGAGCAATCAGATGACTATGACGGAGCTTTCCATTTTGATCCAATTAACCACCTTGACTAGGTTTGTTAGGCTGTTAGAGGTGTCTTTGCATTCAATTTTGAGTGTGGAGTGGAGTAGTGGAGCCCCCATGTACCTTAATTTAGTGGAGGAGGGATTCCATGTGCTTAATTTCAAGTGAGGTGGTCAATTTTAACCTTAGGTTGGGTGGCTGACCCAAACCCACAGTTAGGTGCACCACACTGTTAGTGCCCACTTGGTCCACTAAGAGGGTGCCAAGTGGTTATGAAGAGGATTTGACCAAATTCCAAGTGAATTTTGACCAAAAGTTACCCTATGGACTAGGGGTAAAATAGTCATTTGTCTTTGGTTTCAATTTTAATATGTTTGGTATGATTAAAAAATGGGTTAGGCCAAGTTTTATTGAATTTGGAGTTGGTTTGATATGATTTGGCTCATGTTGACCTATTTAGGTCCAAATGGGTCAACTTGGGTCAAGTTGACTAATTGGTCAAATTGGGACAAACCAAGGGTTGGGTCAAGTTCATATGACCATTTGAAATGTTTTGGAAACTTTGGTTTGGTTTGATTTGGTTTAGATTTGGTTTTGGTTCATTTGATTTCATTTAGGTCAAATGTGTCAAGTTGACCAATTTGACCCATTTGACCTATTTGGGTTAGGTCATGGGTTGGTTTAGGTTTCATTGATCATTTGAAATGGATTGGTATCTTTATTTCCAATCAATTTGGTTTATATTTTGGTTTGTCTCAATTTGACCTTTTAAGTCAAGTTGGGTTCAAGGTCAATGAGCTAGGTTGGGTCTAGTTAATTGAGGCTTTGGTGAAGTTCAATAATCATTTTAGAATGAATTTGACCCATTGATTTCAATTAATTTGGCTTAGATCAAGTTTTGACACATTTTGTCTTTTTAGGTCAAGTTGGGTCAACTTGGGTCAAGTGGCCAATCAGGCTAGGTTAGGCTCAAATGATGACTTGGTCAAGTTCAAACATTGATCATGAATGAGTTTTAATCAATAGTTTTAATAAATTTGTCCTATGGTGGATTTTGGCTATGTTGGGTTTCATTTTGGCTAAGTGTTGACTTGGTATGACCAAATGTGAGTGATTGATCATCTCATGGTGATTATTGATCATGATGAGAGGCTTAGATAGGCTTAGTTCAATCTAATTTAGTTAGGATTAGAATTTGGCTCATAAGGGGTACTTTAGGTTACTTTGGGTCAAGTGAGCCTAAGTGAGTCAAATGGCTTGGTCAAAGCTTGATTTGAGTTTGATTGAACTCACATATGGACTTATGATTGAAATATAAATCCATTTGCAAGTGGTTTGAAGTCAAATGGGTTTTGATTCATTTGACAATTTCAAGTTTAAAGGGTGAACATGAGTTTAACTTAGGTTTGATTTTTGAATTTAGTCTTTGTTTGATGATTGAGGTTTGCATTTATATTTGGATTCATGATTGTCGGATTGATTGAATCATGAAGAAAAATCAAGAGTTTGGCTTGATTTGAATTAGATTTGGCCAAATTCAAGAGTCTGACTTGAAAGGCTTAGGTTGAATTTTGAGTGAATTTGACTTTTATTTTTGGATTTGGTTTTGGATATTTGAATTTATAATTTATTTATATATGTGAATATAAATGATAATATAAATTGGTTATGAGAAAATTTCTTGAATTTGGTTTGAGCTAAGTCCATAAGAGGGAATCAAAGAACTTACGAAAGATTTGGATTTGGCCATGGATTTTGTATTTGATTTTGGGTTTAGTTTGATTGATTTGAATTTATATTTTATTTATAAGTGTAAATATAAATGAGAATATAAATGAGTTGTGAGAAAATTTCATGAGTTTGAATTGATTTTGGCTAAGTCCATAAGAGGAAAATCAAAGTGACTTAGGGAAGATTTTGGAATTTGATTTGGTTTTCAATCATAGGTTTCAATCATGGGCTTCAATCAGGAATTGATTCATGATTTGAGAAAATCCATTGAATTGATTCAAGGTTTGATTGAGAGTTGAAGTTGATATGAATTTGGAGTTTGACTTAAAGGAAGGAAGTGGGGATTTGGTCCAAGCTATAGGGTAGGCAAATTTTCCTAACACCCCTAGGGCATGACATATTCTTATAGCCAACTCTTCTAAGTCTCTAGAGTTAGGTTGAGTGTGCACCTAATTACTAGATGTGTCTTAAGACTAAGGAACTCTTAAAGTCTAAGAGAAGTCTTATGTTTAAGATGGAGGGGTTGAGAGCGCATCCTAAAAATGAGGTCAATAAAGGGTGCCCAATAGGTGTGGTGTGACTAACATGGTACACTGCACGTATTGGTGTTGATCAAAATGATCAACAACACCAAACGATCATAAGAACTAAAAAAAATAATCTACTCCTAACCCAAGCTGTAGAAGGAATCCAAAGCTTAGTGCAATGTGACTCTACTCATGTCAAAGACTTAAGAGTGGGTAGAAGGTATCCACTATGGATAGAGTAAGTGAACCTTCCACTAGGGAAGTAGGTTCACGTCATCCACAAAGGGGATGAGAGGTTTGATTTGAGTCTCACTGGGGAGAGAAATTAGTTTGATTTATTTAATTGTTTGTTTCACCCAGGGATAGAGTGAACTCACTGGGATGCAAGTTCAAGTCATCCACTAGGGAGGAAGGGTTGTGAAATCCGCTGAGGGATTAAAATTTGAGATCCATTAGGGAGCTAGAAAGATTTGCATCTTACTGAGGAGAAGCAAAAGATTCTGAATTAGTTTGATTGATTGATTATTTTGTTTATTTCATTGGATTTGTTTCAGATTTTTTGATTTTGAGGTGGGTCCTATTGGTTTGCAATGGACCGCACTAAGTAGGGGCCATGGAGGCCTAGACCTAACTCATACTTACCAATCCAAAGGGGTAGTCCAAAGTAGGGTTATCCAACCAAAGGAATGCCTTTCGGTATGCAACAGCTGTACTAGGAAGAAAGCATAGTAGACTTACATCCTCTAAAGTAGGGACCAGTTACTGGGGTGTTCTATTGGCGAGGCATCAGATCGAATCCAACCTAGGGCTGACTATTGAGTGAATGCCACTTGGGGACTTATATCAACTCAAAGATAGTCAAAGATTAATTTTATTTTTAGTTTATTTTGATTATGATGGATCCCGTTGGTCTGCGATGGGCTGCACTGAGTAGAGGCCATGGAGGCCAAGACCTAACTTAGATTTATAAATCCAAAGGGAGTAGTCTACCAACCACAAGGTAGGACTATCCAACCAAAGGGGTGCCTTTAGGTATGCAATGGTTAAGTTAGGAAGAATGTGCGGAGACTCACATCTTCGAAAATAAGGAACCACTAGGGTGATCAGTTGGCAAGGCTACGAATCGAACCCAACCTAGGGCTGATTATTGAGTGAATGCTGCTGGGGGACTTAAATTAGCTCAAAGATAGTCAAAGATTTATTTTATTTTTTAGTTTGTTTTGATGGATTCCATTGGTTTGTGATGGATCACACTAAGAAGGAGTTTATATCAGCTTAGACTTAACTTAGATTTACTGAACTAAAAGGAATATATTCCCCGTCGATAGGAGAACTATCTGACCAAAGGAGTGCCTTTTGGTTTGCAATGATCAATTCAGGGGAAGAAAGCTCAGGGACTCACATCTTTCACTACAAAAGATCACTGGAGTGACCGGTTACTTTAGGTAACAAATCGAACCTGACCTAGGGCTGCCCGTCGGTTTGTGATAGTCATGCTAGAAAGAATGCGTCATCATCTTACATCTTCCAAAGCAGAATGATTACCGGGGCAACCTGCTTGTGGCAAAATAGATTGAACCCGACCTAAGGGCAATTACTGAGTGAGTACCGACCTGGGGATTTATCTCAACTCAGGTAGTTTGACAATTCCTATAGGGAGTTCTGCTGACAGTGTCCTAAAGATAGGATGTCTGCTTGGGAAAAGGGGCCCTTTGGGGGCTTGAATTCTTGATCCACAAACGAATTAATTTTGTTTATTTTAATGTGGACCCTACTTGTTTGTGAGGGATCAAACTGAGAAGGAGCTTATATCAGACTAGACTTAACTCAGATTTACTGAACCAAGGGAGAATCTGCACATCCGCTGAATAAATTCTAGAACCATAGGGGTGACTACTAGGAAAGAGGTACTGTCTAATCCAAGAGTAACCCAGGTAGTGTCTAAATGAGGTCGCAAAGGACGTGATCCAAATAGAATTCCTGCAGGGAGAGGGGCCGCTAAGGGCTTAATCCAAAACCTTAGAGAAAATGACATGGCTAGTCATATATCAAATAGGTATTCAGTGTCCAACTCAAGAAAAAAATATGGGGACTCACATCTGCCAAAAGTGGTGTACTCATCGGGTGAGTTGCTGATAGCGAACATCAACCAACCTAAGGTGCCCATTGGTTTACAACAATCAGCCTAGGAGGAAAGCTTGGGAACTCACATCCTCCTATAACAGAACTATTTGCTGGGATAGTCTATCTTCAGCTCGACAAGTGCCATCCGACCTAGGGTGACTACTGAGTCAATGCCACTGGGGGACTTATGCCAACATAAAAGTAGTCAAGAGGAAAGGAGCCTCTGGGGGACTTATCCTAACCCTCAAATATATTCGACCGACTTATCCTCAAGAAGAAAGCTCAGAGACTCACATCTTCTTAAACAAAGTCAACATGAGGTAGCTTACTAGCTAGGCAGTGAAGTCTACCAAACTAACAAGGTGCTCGTTGATTTGCAATGGTCAAATTAGAAAGATAGTGTGGGGACTCACATCCTCCAACAAATGGGGTGACATACTTGTGAGGTAGCATGTAGACCTGACCTAGAGCAGCTAATGAGTGAGTGCTACAGGGGCTTGTTCCCACATAAAAATAGCTGAAAAAAAATTATGTGTTTGTTTTTGTGTTAAAGGGAATCGGATGCCTCTTGGGTTCTCTCATACCTACCCTAAACACTCTTAGGGAATTGGGTGAAATGGTGCTATGGATGGCAACCAAAAATTCCCACTAAGAAATGATGTCGTTAGGGTTCTCTTACACCTAACTTAGTTGTGCTAGTCGAAATAGGATGCCTCTTGGGTTCTCTCACACCTATTCTAATAGCACTGGGAGATTGTGTTTTATTATGTTTGTGTTGTGAAAGAGGGATATGATGCTGCTGGGAGACTCTTACACCCACCCTAGACACGTCATGATGGATTCGTAAGACAAGCAAAAAATGCTTCAAAAGAAGAGAAGATTTGGATGAAAGGAAATGTTTTGATTGATAATTATTTCAAACATGTATTTTATATATTTCTTCAAATAGAGTCCATTAATTGGAATCATTGTGTTCCCTTTACAATCAATTAGATATGATCCTCTTGGTAGGCCTTCTCTATAACATAGGGCCTTCATGTGGGTTCAAACTTACCCATCTTTGACGGCAACAATTGGTCTCCTTAGACTAACACAAGTTCTCCTACTTAGAAAGACCTAGGGTGGACCAGCTTGTTGTGAGCTTGAATCATTTGGCCTTGTACAACTAGAGGTTCTCACATGCCCGTAGGAGACTCTCCTCCAAACCTTCGAGCTCTTCTAACCGCAACTTTTGCATTCTACTCTATAGAGATCTTGCTACCCAATGCTATCCTTAGTTATGAGAGTTGGACTTCTAAAGGTAGAATGGCTTTGAACCCATACACTAAGAAAAATAGGGTAGATTGTGTTGGAGTTCAATATGTGATGTGGTAGGCCCACAAGGCTTCAACTAACTGCTCATTCCATTCCCGCTTGTTGTCATCCATTATTTTCTTCAGGATCTGGATGAGAGTTTTGTTGAATTCTTATGCTAAACCATTTGCTCTGGGGTTGTAGATGATGGAGTATCTCCAATCTAGACCATGTCTTCTAGCAAAGCTATTGATCTTGGTGCTTTTCAATGTAGTACCATTATCGAATATAGTTCATCGAGGCACCCCGAACCTATATACGATATGGTTCCTAAAAAATTGAAGCACATGCTGAGCTGTGACCTCTCTGAGTGGGATCGCCTCCACCCACATGGAAATGTAGTCGGTGGTAGCTAAGATTAATCGATGCCCCTTGGAAGAAGGAGGATAAATTGGACCCACAATATCGGTACCCCAACACTGAAATGTCCATGAAGCCAATGTAGGGTGGTTGATGTAAGACCACACCGTGTACTTGACACTGATGGCATCTCCTAGCTACATCCATGCAGTCTGTAATCATCAAAGGCCAATAGTATCGAAGTCTCTTGATCTTCATCTTCATCTTCATAACAGATTGTTATGCTCTGCATAAACTTGAATGTACCTCGGTTATAATGCCATGGGCTTCGCGTTTATCTAAACAACATAACCATATTTGATCAAAGGACCGCTATTGCAGAAAGAGCATAAGAGATTTTTTTCACCCGATGGGCTTGTAACTTTTCTTGAGGTAGTTTGTTGTTAAATAGTCTATAAATAGGCCTCCAATCAGCTCCTTGTCCTTATAGGCAACAACCTCCCCTTCAAGAGGAGTCTCTGATGAGTTCAAAGATCAAGGGATAAGACTTGTCTATTTTGGACCCTTATTGGAATGGACTCATCTTTCAAACATGCCAATTCATTAGCAAGTTTAGCCAAAGCATCTGCTACTGCATTCTCTGCTCGGGGAACCTTGTAGATGGTGACTTTAGAGATTTAGGCCAACAACTTCAAGGTATACTCATGGTAATGATGAAGGGTTTGAGAACCTTATAGGGCCCGACAATCTGATTGATGACCAACTAGGAATCCCCAAAGATGTTGATGCTCTTAACACAAACTATAATAGCTAACTCCAGACTGGCAATGAAAGCCTCATACTCCGCTTCTTGTTGGTACAGGGGTTAGAAAGATAGTATGATAATCTCATCAAATCGCGGCCTGGAGTTAGAAGAACTCTTCCAACCCCTGCATTTCCTGGAAGAGTAGATCATGGTGCTTTCCCTTTATAAAAAGAAGCTGCACCATTAAAATACATCTCCCATCAGTGGTTGTCAACCTCCCCTAAGTTCATGATTTGTTCATCGTGAGATCTACTGAGAATCAACAGAAGTGGGTGTGCTACTAAGAAATCCGCTAGTTTGTCCTTTACCACACGTAGGGTGCATTGTGATATCAAACTATGAGAATCATGGACCATCATGCCAAATGTCCTTGTAGTGTCATGAGAATGCAGATTGGTTCTGTACTTCGTTCAGTTACGTATTGCTATATAGTAGTAGCTTTTGGGAGGCAAAGATTAAAGCTAGGTAATATTTCTCAATAGGTGGATAGTTCCCTTCAGCATAAATTAGACGATGGCTGAGGTAGTAGAGAGCACTTTCCTTCCCTTCATCATTGGCATGGGCCACAAAGCACTGAGGGAGTTATCTAATGCAGTAGTGTAGAGGATGAGTGGCCTGGCCGAGATAGGGGCTACTAGAACTGACGGCTTCACCAAATACCACTTGATATCTTCAAAGGCATGCTGACACTTGTCATCCCACTTAAACTTGACATCCTTTTTGATAAGTGCTGAGAATGGCTTGCATCTCCCCGATAGATTGGAAATAAAATGTCTTAGATACGCCAACCATCCTTGGAAAGATATGAGTTGAGTTAAACTCTTACGAGGTGGCATTTTTAAGATAGCTTTAATCTTTTCAGAATCTATTTCTATTCCCCAGTGTCGAATAACAAAACCAAGGAACTTCCCTAAAGCTATTCTAAATGCACACTTCATGGGGTTCATTTTGAGATTATATTATCTTAACCGTTAGAAAACTACTCTCAAGTCAAAGAGGTGGTCTTTCTTTTCTCTGTTCTCGATTATAGATCATCGACATGGCACTCAACTTAATGATAGATGAGTTCATTGAAGATCTGAGTCATGACCCGTTGGTATATAGCACCAGCATTTTTAAGGCCGAAAGGCATGGCCCTAAAATAATATATTTTGATCGGGGTTTGAAAAGTGGTGTTTCTATCATCTTCAGGAGACATCTTGATTTGGTTATAGCCAGATGACCCATCCATGAAAGAGAACACTGCATGAGATAAGACGATGTCCACCATTAATTCTGGTATAGGAAGAGGAAACTCATCCTTAGGACATACCTTGTTTAATCCCTGAAATTGACACATATGCGAATTTGGCCATTCTTTTTCTTACCTTGGACAACACTGGCTAACCAGGTAGGGTATTTTTCTTCCCTGATGAAACTAACATCGATTAGTTTTTTGACTTCAGAAATGACCTATTGTTCGATTTCTGATCACATGCGTCTAGGAGCTTGCTTGATAGGGTTAGCGTTAGGGTTTATTAATAGTTTATGGACTACTACGTCAGGAGATAACCCATGCATCTCTTCATAACTCCATACAAAGCAATCCTTAAACTCACTCAACAGCTTAACTAAGTCATTGGTTTCTTCTTCATTCAGTAATGAACTGATGTACGTCGGGCATGGATTTTCTTCTGTCTCGAGATTGATTTCTTTAAGTTTATCGATTGTTGAATGGATTTCCTCTTCAAATTTTAGAGGTGCATCCTTGATTTGAAGATCATCTGAATCATCTGAGGTTTCTAAACACATATCCTCATAAGAGTTGGTGTTGTGTGAGAAGAACCTATTAGACTCCAGATAGTTGGTGACAACTAAGCAGTAATCTTCATCGTTGATTGGACCCACTGTACTGAATCCTAGTCTTGATCTTGATTATGTTTCCCTACCTGAATTGTTCCAAAGCTTTTCAAAATACTTTGACCTGTGCCTGGACCATGTATGAGGAACCAAGCCTTTCTGTATAGGATTATGAACACATGGCGAGTAAAAGTCAAATGATAATTCCATAAATTCTTTAAATGAATCCTTCTCAAGTTTTACATCAACTTCAGAACTTGAGTATGATGATCCCAAAAAGAATCTCTTCAGCTTCATATCTTTGGAAGACTTAGGGGCTTTTTTAACTACTAAACCTTCAACTTTTTGAGATGAAAGTGAGGTTAG
This sequence comes from Cymbidium sinense, assembly GCA_021442155.1. Lineage (NCBI taxonomy): Eukaryota > Viridiplantae > Streptophyta > Magnoliopsida > Asparagales > Orchidaceae > Cymbidium > Cymbidium sinense. Next base: position 136,473,156 of record CM038216.1, read on the forward strand.
AGCAAAGGTTCCCAGCTGCTGTCTAATCGTCTCACATAAACCTGATTCGAATACTTTGCTTTTTGAGGCTGGTCTTTGTGATCTATGCGGATCGAGTCACCTCAATGGAACCCGAGAGGGGTTGGTATATACTTCACATTAGACTCATCCTCCAAGCTAGATTCCAAATCTATGTGAATAATAGGGGTACTCGTGTGAATTGAAACATAACCCCTGTTGGCTGAAGGCCTACCAGGGGGTTTTCCACCTCTGGAACTTCCTCTGTTTCTGCCTCTACCTCTGCCTAGTAGAGGTTGAGTCATCCTACCGACATGCTCATATGATGGTATGAACTGTGGGTGGAATGTGATATGCGGCTCCATATCTTCATCAATTTCCCTTTCTTGTTCACTTGGATTTTCATTTTTTTTTCATTTTTTTTGCCTTTTCTTTTTCTTCATTTTCTTTTTCTTTTGAATTTGAATTTTGTCCAAGTTCATGATAAAGGGTGTTTTGAAGAAGATAGTAGGTCGCATCCTCATAAATCTCAACTTCTTTAATTGAAAATGGCTTTTCATCTCCTTTGACACAATATTCAATCCCATTCTTTCTCAACTTGATGCACTGATGGAGGAAAAATTGAATCATCTTGTTCTAATGTATCCAACTCTTATCGAGCAAAGCCATTATGGTGAAAAATTCTTATAGAGGAGTCACCTTTCAAAATCTATGGCGAGAAATAAAAGAGTATAAGCCTATAAAAATTCAGCTTTTTAGGATGCCACACAGATTTGTAGATATACTTATTAGATGATCGAGTACGTCATCAAGAAAATAGTGTACTATCTTGAAAGATAGAAGTCACTACCCTTTAATGGACCTAATCACCTCAATAAGGACTCCTAAGTACGATGTGTCTGCATATATTCCAGAGATTCTTCCCCTACTTTACATGAAATAGTAAAGCAGGGTTTATTTTAAACCGGGTTCATGAAGTTCACATAGGGGCAAGCTCCCACGGGATCCCTTAGGAAAACTCTCGATTAAGGTAAATGATCATTGTCTTTGAAGATTTAATAGGAAGGGACTATCAATCGATTGGTTCATGTTTGAAAATCAAAAATGGGATTGATCAAAAGAGGGAGTTATTATAGAAGCAAAATGGAAGATTAGTAGGAAATGCCCATGATGCTAGGAAACCTAGCGAGCATCTCAAACTATCTTATAGTTGGGCTTTACATTTTAGAAATTGATTTAGTTTGTTTGAGTTGCATTTTTTTATTAGAAATTTAGGACTTAAGATTCCTTAACACAAGATTAAGAATACCTAAGAGGTGAGGAATTATGCTTATGGCACAAAGGGGAGAAGCAACCTGAACCTAAATCTAGGGAGCTTGGCAGGGTGAAGAACAACCTAAATCTAAGGAAAAAAATGGGTAATTGGTTTGCCTCCACAAGAGAGGACAAACCACCCGATAGTTTGGACTTACAACCACCTCAGGGTGGCTGCCAATTAACTCTTCCTACGATATTAAATACATGTAGGCAAGTCTTTATGCTTATGCAAGATAGCTAGGCTATTATTTATTTAGAAAGAGACTAAGTCCTTAAACTCACTCCCTAAAGAGACTAGATCATGTAAAGGGACATGCTTCAAATGACCTAAATCTAATGTAATTCAAATTCATTTTATTTTTATTTTTGGATAATTATTTTGACTCAGGCTAATAGGATTTTTTTATGACTAATGCATGAGGAATAAGGTTATTGGTCAAAATTAGCGAGAAGGGAGGAGGTGAGTTTCCACCATGGCTCTCACAGATCAAGCCAAGATTCTCTGGAAAAGATTGAAGCCCTCCAATCAAGAGTGAAATAAGATGCATTTGTGCATGATATTAAAAAGAAATGCTCATCCAGCTAAGGGGTCACTAATTCTTTTATCTTGATTTTAATCCTAAGCTTTAAATGAGGTTATGAGTTGCTTAATTTTTTATTTGAGTTGTTAAGTTGGGTAAAGATTTATTTTTTTAAAGAGCCTAATCCATCGAGCCATACATAAAAGAAAGAAACTAGGAAAATCATGCCACTTAATGCAAAAGCTAAACAAATCATCAATCAATTTATAAAGCTAATCATAAAGAGTAAAAAATGTTGTGGTGCACCACAAACCAAAAATATCAAATATGGGTAGCCGAGCTCTACCCTTATACAACCCGGATTACAAATGAATATTACAATTAAGCAAGAAATTCATTATTATGAGGGTATTCAAGCTTTATTCTTCTTTCTTCTTCTTTTCTTTTTTCTTCTTTTGGTTCCTTCTTTTGGATGGTTGGAAGGTGGATGCTTCAAGGCTTCACATAGTACATAAGATGGAATCTTATGACCAATGCTCATCCTAATCCCCATAACAAATCATTCTAAAATCCTAATTATACAAATTTTTACATGAAAAGGAAAAGTGGAAATCTAAATAACACATGCAAAACAAAGGTTAACTAAAACAAACCACACAAATCCCAAGCACGTATATTGGACTTATCACCCCACACATGGGTGACTAAGTCCACATGGCCTATGGATTATGCTTAGGGATATAAAGCACCTGCAAGCAAAGAATTAATATTTTATTTATGATAGCGCCTCTTAAGCACAATCCCACAGAGAAAGAATAGTTAGACTAAGAACATCCTATCATTCATTCTATGAGCATACACCCTAACATCGAGTCTAAAATATATATCTAAACTAAAATATAACATCAAACCATGCACCGACCTAACCTAAGGCTAGGAGTGGTGACTTAGGCTAATGTCTGTGCTTTGAAGGCTTGTGTGATATGCTTAGATATGGCTTTAGGTTCAAATTTTCTAAGTGTGGAGAACATGTTCAACCTAGAGGAGGGTTTCATTTAAGTTGTTTAAGTATTTTGGGTTAATTTTATTTCATGTTTTAATTTGGTTTAAATGTATCCTACAATTAATTACTAAGTTATGAAGAGAGGGAAAGAGAAGAGAACTTCTCTTTCCTTCCCTAACTATAAGTAATTTTCTAAAGTAGGTTCACATTTTAGTTTCATTTAGGTGAATGTTTTGATTACATCTTTTAATTAATCCTAAGTTTAGATAAACTCTAAACAAACCTATTCAAAAGAAAGGCATTTTAAGATTAAATAAAATGAATCAAAATTCACATAACACACATTACTTCATTCTTTCCCAACATATATAACATGCATATGGATGGACCTTAAGCATATCTATACATGCAAATGAGAGTAGTTAACACACTTTATGATGCATGCTAAGTAATCCATTTAAGAAAATTTAGAAGTTGAATATGCATGATTTTTCTTAAGTAGAAAAGGTTTTCCTTATCCAAAATTTCACATACATTCATGAAAGTAAGAAAGGCATAAGTGAGTACAACGCCATTGTTAACCAGAGGTGTAAGGTAGAAGACCTACTTAGGGCTACTTAAAGCCTCACAACCTCAAGGTTGTCAAGACTAATATACCACTTTCCTTAAGTACAAACATGTATATAAAAGAAATGAAATAGAAAGGTAAAATGCAAAAGTTGTTTAATGGATTCATTTTGTTTATGCAATTTATGCAAGTATAGAAATCCTTCTTAGGTGAGCATAGGATGAATAGAATATGGGATTAAGTAAGTGTTGGGTTCTTTTCAAATGAACCCTACATCTTACTAACTCCTACTCCAAGCTATACAAACATAAGAAAGAAAGGAAAACCCAAGCTAAACATACTTCTATAATCCATCACATGCATGCTTATAATTAAAGATATAAGTAGCACACTTTCAAATTTGATATTTGATTTATGTATTTTTGAAAATAATTTGGATTTAAGTGATAGCCACTCATACTTCTTCTTTAGCCAACACATGCAAGTTTGACATAAAGTAAACCATTTTATTTTAAAATTTGAAAAATGAAATTATGAATGTATAAATTCACATGGCATATAACTTAACATGTTGTGAAAGATCCAAAATAATGAAAGCATGTAAACAAACTCACTTTACTTAAATCTTAAAGACATTCTTATAGAATAAGAAAATTTAGAATAAATCAAAGTGAATTTCAAAGTATTTTTTGTTTAGTTTGAGATTTGGTTTAATTTTAAATAGGTGAGATGAGTTTGCTATTCCTAACCAATTCCTATATGCGTTTGATATTTTTGTTTAATTTTTAGGTAATTAGATCCATTTTTATGTTTTCATTAGGTTAAGGTATGAATTAAGTGACTTAATTAACCCTTACCTACACCACCTTAGAAGAATTAACTAAATAATTATGAGAGATTGAGATGAAATAAAACCCACAAGGAATTTAAATTTGTAATGCACCTAATAATGAAAAGGCCTAATACAACTTGGCTCACAATTAAAAGTTAATTAAGCAAAGAGGTTTAGCTTAAGTAATTTCAAAATACCCTTTCACACATGTGAATGGGATTTTAATTTTCTTAGGCTATTAAACACCTAAGCATCTACCCAAGATAGATTAATTAAGTTATGGAACTTTTTAGAATTTTTAGAAAATTGATCAAGGGGATAATTATTAACCCTTAATTAAGAAGAGATTAAGGAGAGAAGATGGGGGCTTAGGGAATAGCTTAGGAAAAATGCACCAAAATTATTCCATAAACCTCCTACTTACTGGATCTGACCTTAATCAACTCTAATCATAGGGTAAATCTACTAAGCAAACCCTAATTATGCACAATTACATGAGAAGGGAAATTAAGGGAACCATATGCAATTACTCTAATAAAGCCTTCAATAAATCCCAAGAAAAATTAGGAGAGGCAGAGATCATCCCCTAAAAGTTATATAAGAGATTAAAAACTAATCAAAGAGTAGTAAAATACACTTTCTAAAACATTTGAGAGAATATCATTCAAAACTCATCAAAATTAATTTTAAAATGTTCTAGATTTAATTATCTATCTATAGGTCTTTTTTAATATTTTTTTGAATTGTCTATGAAGAGTTATAAATTTTTGAAGATCCATGGATTTATTAGGAATTAATTAATGCATTTAACTAATCCTGCTCACATGACGTGGCGGTGAGTCAGCTTTACATGCATCCGTGTGAGGACAACAAGTTGTCTCCTCATGGCATGGTGGGGCGCTTTTCTCTATCGGCAGATCGATCTAGGATCTCATAGTTTTAGGATAATTTATTGTTAAATAATCTCGAGTCCATCTAAAATGCGGATGGATGGGTGAGATGAGCCAAGTTCTTCCCTTGATCAATAGAGACCTTCCATGATCAAGGGAAGATCAAGCTTCGATCAGCATGGAATCACACCAAATCACCATCTATAGATGAGAGCGCAAATCCAATGGTGAAAATTCGATGAGGTGAAAATTTCTTTCACAAAGCTCCACACCACATTGAGTTTAGTGATCAAAAAATTCCATACGTCGTCGGAGGTTATCACTGGCACTCGATTTCTTGGAGAAGCTTTGTCTGGTTGAGACTAAACTTTGCTGAAGTTCGGAGCACTTGAGGTTGAGTGGATCAATGGATGGACCAACTCCTCCTTTCTTGAGCTTTGACTTTGATCCAATTGAGCTCTTCCTTGCTGTGGGAACTCCAATAGAAGCTTAGGTACTGACTTGTCTAGATGAAGTGTGCAAGTGCACTTGGAAGGAATTGAGTGTGGAAGAATTGGCAATTCACTCCTCCCCCTTTTCACTATTCAAAAGCTGAGAAGAAGAAAATGGGAAGAGCTCTAGGAGGCTTAGGATCAATCCCCAATGGCTCCTCTGGCTTCCTATTCTTCAATCGACATTGAGTGTGTGAAAAGAGAAGAGAATTAGGGGGAGTATATCTCCCCCTTGAAAGATCGGACAGCCGGCAATGGTCTTACCATTTTGATCCAATTAATGAGATTGGAAGTTTGTTTTGTCTTTCTTGAGTGTGCACATGGTCGGTTTGATCCAAGGAGTGGATTGCCAACCTCCCATGTGCCTTAATTTGAGCTTAAGAGGGAGTTTGAAAACTCAATTTTGAGCTAGGTGGTTGAGTTTGGTCTAGGGACCAAATGGGATGACGCAAACCCATTGGGTTGGATGCACCACTCATCACTAAGTCCCCTTGAGCTTTTAGGAAAGCCTCAAGTGATTGTGAAGAGGGTATGACCAAAATACCCATGGGTTAGGCCAAAATTTGTTCTATGGCCTAGGGGTAGGATGGTCATTTTGCTATTTTTTTCACTTTGGACATGTTGGGTATGTGGAGAAACTAGGTTTGGCCAAGTTTCATTGGATTTGGAATCCATTTGATAGGTTTGGCTCATGTTGACCCATTTAGGTCAAAATGGGTCAACTTGGGTCAAGTTGACCAATTGGTCAAATTGGTCAAACCAAGGGTTGGGTCAAGTTCATATGACCATTTGAAATATTTTGGTGGCTTTGATTCAATTTGGTATATATTTGGTTTTGGCTCATATGACTTCATTTAGGTCAAATGGGTCAAGTTGACCTATTTGACCCATTTGACCTATTTGGGGTAGGTCAAGGGTAGGTTTAGGTTAGATTAGTCATATGGAGTGGATTGGTATCTTTGTTCCCAATTAATTTGTGTTAAGTTCAATTTTTGCTCAACATGACCCCTTTAGGTCAATTGGGCTATGTTGGATCTAGTTGGCCAATTGAGGCTTTGGTCAAGTTCCACAAGTGATTTGGAATGGACTTGACCCATTGGTTTCAGTCAATTTGGCTTAGATCAAGTTTTGACACATTTTGACCCTTTAGGTCAAAATGGGTCAACTTGGGTCAAGTGGGCCAATTGGCTAGGTTAGGCTCAAATGTTGGCTTGGTCAAGTTCAAACATAGGTCATGAGTGAACTTAGATCAATGGTTTCAATCAATTTGGCCTATGGTGGAATTTGGCTATGTTAGGTTTCATTTTGGGTTAAGTGTTGACTTGGTCAACCCTTAGGTTTGACTTGGTTTGACCCAATTTGATTGATTGATCATCCCATGATGATTGTTGATCATGATGAGAGGGATATATGAGTTTGGTTCAATCCAATTTGGTTAGGATCAAAAGTTGGCTCATAACTTTAGGTCACTTTGGGTCAAGTGAGCCTAAATCAAATGGTCAAAAGCTTGATTTGAAGTTGGTTGATCTTGTATATGGACGTATGATTGAAATATAAATCCATTTACAAGTGGTTTGAAGTCAAATGGGTTTTGATCCATTTGAAAATTTCATATTCAAAGGAAGAATGTGAAAGGGGTTGGGTTTGATTTTTGACTTAGGTTTTGATTGAGTGATTGAAATTTAGATTTATTTATGAGCTCATGATTGTAGGGTTGATTGAACCATGAGAGAAAATCAAGAGTTTGACTTGATTTGAAAGTGATTTGGCTAAGTTCAAGATTTTGACTTGAAAGGCTTAGATTGGATTTTGAATGGATTTGAGTTTGATTTTTGGTATTGGATTTGATTGTTTAAATTTATATTTCATTTGTATATGTGAATATAAATGAGACTATAAATGGATCATGAGAAATTTCAAGGATTTGAAGTTTAATCATGATTTTAAATCCATTAAAGGGAATTTAAAGGATTTAAGAAATTTTAAATTGAAATTTAATTTTGAATTGATTTGATTGATTTATATTTATATTTCATTTATATATGAGAATATAAATGAGGATATAAATAAGTTTTGAGAAAATCCCATGAATTTGAATAGGTTTGATTATGTTTTAGGTTAAATCCATTAAAGGGAATTTAAATGATTTAAGGGAATTTTAAATTGCAATTTAATTCTTGGATTAGATTTGATTGATTTTTATTTATATTTTGTTTATATATGAGAATATAAATTAGAATATAAATAAGTTTTGAGAAAATCACATAAATTTGAATAGGTTTGATCAAGATTTAGGATTGATTTTGGCTAAGTCCTTTAATGGAAAATTAAAGGGACTTAAGAAAATTATCATGAATTGATTTGAATTTTGAATTTAGTTGATTGATTTTGAATTTATATTTCATATATATATATATATATATAAATGAGAATATAAATGGATTATGAGAAAATCTCAAAGGTTTGAATAGGTTTGAATCATGATTTTGGTCCTTAAGGAGTTAAGGACTGAAAAAATTTGGACTTAAAAATTTTTGATGGATTTTTTATCATGGGTTTCAATCATAGATTTCAATCATGGATTTCAATCATATAGAGTTGATTTGAGTTTGGAAAAAATCAATTAAGATTGATTTGGAGTTTGTTTTGAAAGAAGGAAAGTGAGGAATGGTTTAAGCTAAAGGGTACGAAAGTTTTCCTAACACCCCTAAGGCATGACCTATTCCTATGGCTAACTCTTCTAAGTCTCTAGGGCTAGGTTGAAATGTCCACCTAATCACTAGATGTGTCTTAAGACTAAGGAACTCTTAAATTCTAAGAGGAGTCAAGATGGAGGGGTTGAGAGCTCATTCTAAAATGAGGTCAACAAAGGCACCCATAAGTGTGGTGTGACACGGAACATCAAGATATTGTGATTGATGATCAACAACATCAAAGATCACAAGCACTAAGACAATCTATCCCAACCCAAGGAAAAGAGAATCGAGCTTAGTGCAATGTGGCTCTACTTATGTCCAAGATATAAGATAGAGGGAAGAATCCACTAAGGGATAGATTGTGAACCTTCCACTAGGGAAACAGTTTCAAGTCTTCTACAAGGGGATGAAAAGTTTGATTTGATTCTCACCGTGGAGAAGAAGATTTGATAAAGTTTTGTTGGGGAAGAGGGTTGAATTTGTTTCAATTTTTTTTTAGGTTTGAATTTTTAGATGAACCATGTTGGTTTGCAAAATTGCACTAGAGCCATAGGCTAAACCTAACTCCAATCGGGGTAGTCTACTAAACACATAGTAGACTAGCCAACCAAAGGGATGCCTTTATGTACAAATGCATTAGAAGAAAGTAGTAGACTTACATCCTCCAAAGTAGAGATCAGCTGATGGAGTAATCTATTGGCAAGGTAACAGATTGTACCCAACCTAGGGCTGACTATTATGAATGCCCCTAGGGGACTTAAATCAGCTCAAGGATAGTCAAAGATTGTTTCATTTTTAGATTTGTTTATTTTGATTAAGATGGATCCAGGGGATGATTGAAGGGACCATGGTGGCCTGATCTAACCTATTTACCAATAAAGGAGTAGTCTACCAACCAAAGGTAGGACTATCCAACCAAAGGGAGTGCCTTTTACAATGGTCAAGTCTAAGAAGAAAGCATGGGACTCACATCTTCAATAGAGAAACCATTAGGGTGATCTTTTGGGCAACAAATCAAACCGACCTAACTAGATAAGTGAATGCCGGGGACTTAAATCAAGGATAGTCAAATATTTGTTTCATTTTTTTAAAAATTTGTTTTAATGGATTCCTTTGGTTTGTGATGGATCAAACTGAGAAGGAGTTTATAGAAGCCTAGACCATTTATTTACCAACCAAAGGGAGTAGCCACGATGGGAGAACTATCCAACCAAAGGAGTGCCTTTCTTTGTAATGATCAATTGAAGGGAAGAAAGCTTTGGGACTCATCTTCCACTAGAAAGATCATTGATTTGCTTTGGGTAAAATAAAATCAAACCTACCTAGGTCGCTTTCATGACAATCATGCTAGAAAGAATGCATCAATCTTACATCTTTCAAAGTGGAATGATTGTCGGGTAACTGGGAAAAATAGATTGAACCCACCTAAGGTGACTATGAGTGAGTATCGAACGGATTTACTCAACTCGTAGTTAGGCAATTCTATAGGAGTTCTACGACACCGCCTAAAGATAGATGCCCTTGAAAAGGGGCCTTTGGGGCTTGAATTCTAATCCACAAGCAAATATTTTTTTTATTGTGTTTGTTTTAGTTTGTTTTATTGTGGACCTATTAGTTTAGAGATCAAGTGAAGGAGCTTATGCCTAGACCTATCTTAGATTAACAAACCAAGGGAGAATTGTGCATCAAATTTTCCTGGTGGCTACTAGAAAGGGGAATGTCCAATCCAAAAGTAACTGAAAATGGGTCACAAAGGACTTGATCCAAATAGTGCTCAGGGAGAGGGGCCGCTTAATCCAAAACCCCGAGAAATGACATGGATAGTCATACAAATAGGTATTCGGTCCAACTCAAGGAGAAAGCTGAGGACTCACATTCGCAAGAGTGGTGGGTGAGTCATCAGATAGTGAACATCAACCAACCTAAGGTGCCCATCGGGTTTGTAACAATCACCTAGAAGAAAGCTCGGGACTCACATCCTATTAATTGATCGGGGATAGTTTGTCTTTGGCTCAATAGGTGCTATCCGACCTAGGATGACTACTGAGTGAATACCACTGGGGGACTTATATCGACTCAAAAGTAGTTAAGAGGAAAGGATCCTCTCGGGACTTACCCTAAACCTCAAACATACTCAACCTAGAAATGATGGCTAGTTCAAGAAGAAAGCAGGGGACTCACATCTTCTTATGAAGTCAACATGAGGTAGCTTACTATTGGGCATAAAATTACCATACTAACAACTCATTGGTTTGCAATGATTAAGTGGGAAGAAAGCATGGGACTCACATCTCCAAACAAATGACCTGTGACATTAGTGAGGTAGCATGTAAACCTGACCTAGAGCAGCTAATGAGTGAGTGCCACGGGCTTGCTCACATCAAAATAAATAAAAAGATTTGTGTTTGTGTTTGTGCATGTGTTAAAAGAATAGACACCCTGGGGACTCTTACACCTACCTTAAAACACATTGGAATTATGAAATGACCAGATGGAAAAGATTCACCAAGAAAGGATGCTTGGGACTCTTACACCTAACCTAGTCATGTTAATCAAAATAGGATGCCTCTTGGGTTCTATCACACTTATTCTAAAAGCATCAAAAGTTTTTGTTTGTGTTGTGAAAGAGGGATAGGATGTCACTAGGGGACTCTTATACGTACCCTAAACACGTCATGACAGATTCGTAAGACAAGCAAATAACACTTCGAAAGAAGAGAAGATTTGATGAATGAAATCAAATTTTATTTCTTTTTTATTAATGATTATTTTCAAACAAGTTTTATTTCATGGGTAATATTTCTTTAGATAGAGCACATTAATTGGAAGCATCGTGTTTCCTTTTACAATCAATAAGTTGATAAGATCCTCCTTGGTAGGCCTTCTCTGACATGCCTTCCCAAGTGGGTTCAAACTTGCCTCCCATCTTCGACGGGCAACAATTGGTCTCCTTAGACTAACACAAGTTCTCCTACTCAAAAGATAGACCTTGTTGTGAGCTTGAATCATTTTGGCCTTGTATAACTCGAGGTTTTGGCATGCCCGTAGGTGACTTTCCTCCAAACCTTCATGCTCTTGTAACCGAAACTTTGCATTCTGCTTCGTAGTGATCTTTTTACCCAATGCTATCCTTAGTGACCGAGTTGAACTTCTAAAGGAAGAATGGCTTCAGACCCATACACTAAAGAAAATAGTTGGTAGATTTGGGTATTGGTATGTAGGCCCACAAGGCTTCAATATTTATGTTCCACTGTCATTTATTATCATCAAGAGTTTTCTTCAGAATCTGGATGAGAGTTTTGTTGAATGCTTTCACTAAGCCATTTTCTCTAAGGTAGTAGATGGTGGAGTATCTCCAATCTATACCGTATCTTCTGGCAAATCTATTGATCTTCATGCTTTTGAATGCAGCACCATTATCAAATATAATTTATCGAGGTGCCCCAAATCTATATACGATATAGTTTTTAAAAAACTAAAGCACATGCTGAGTTGTGACCTCTCTGAGTGGGATGACTTATACCCACTTGGAAAAGTAGTCAGTGACAGCTAAGATGAATCAATGCCCCTTGGAAGAAGGAGGATTGATCGGACTCAATGTCCAACATGCAAATGGCCTGGGGTGGAATGTTGGTGGTTGGTGGAGGACCACACTGTGTACCTGACATTGATGGAATCTCCTAGCTACATTCATGCAATCCGTGATCATCGAAGGCTAGTAGTATCCTAGTATTTTGATCTTTGTCTTCATCTTCAGACCAGATTGATGCACTCTACATAGACCTGAGTGTACCTCAGTTACAATGCCATGGGCTTCATGTCTGTACAAACAACGTAACCACAACTGGTCAAAGGACTGACTGTACAGGGTGCCATCAATAAGAGCATATGAGCGAGCTCTCTATTTCACCTGATAGGCTTGTGACTTTTCTTGAGGTAGTTTGCTAGTGTTCAAGTAACTAATGAACAATTGCCTTCAATCCAGTTCCTTGTCCATTTTGGTAACGATAATCTCCCCTTCAAGAGAAAGTCTCTTGATGAGTTCAAAATCAATAAGGGATATCACTTGTCTATTTTGGACCCTTATTGATATGGACTCATCTTCTAGACATGCCAATTCTTTAGCAAGTTTGGCCAAAGCATCTGTTACTATGTTCTATGCTCGAGGTACCTTGTAGATGGTGACTTCAGGAATTTGAGCCAACAGCTTCATGTTAAACTCTTAGTAATGATGAAGCTTGGGTTTGAGAACCTGGTAGGACCCGACAATTTGGTTGATGCCAACTGAGAATCCCCAAAGATGTTGAAGCTCTTGACATTGATAGTGATGGCTAACTCCAAACTAGTAATAAAAATCTCATACTCAGCTTCATTGTTTGTGCACGGGTTGGAAAGATAGTATAAGAATCTCATCACATCATAGTTTGGAGTTAGAAGAACTATTCTTACCCCTGCCTTTCCTGGGAGAATAGATCGCGATGCTTCACCTTTAAGAGAAGAAGCAGCACCATCAAAATATATCTCCCATCAGCGATCACCGGCCTCCCCTAAGTTCATGATTTATTCATCGGGGAGATCATCACTAAGTAGAATCGGGGAAGTGGTGTCAAACAGTGCCTTTTCCATGGAGGTAGAGTGATATCAAATTGAGAGAGTATCAAGGACCAATGAGCTAGACATCCAGAAAGCGTTGGCTGTGTCATGAGGTACTGCAATGGATTGGTTCGAGAGATGAAGTTCACCTTATGAGAAAGCATGTAGTGTCATAGCTTCTGAGATGCAAAAATTAAAGTTAGGCAATGTTTCTCAGTATGCAGATAGTTTGCTTCATCAGGAATCAAATGACGACTGAGGTAGTAGAGTGCGCTCTCCTTTCCTTCATCGTTGATGAGAGTCATCTGCAAATTATAAGGATCGAGTGGGCCGGATAGGGACTACTAGAAGCGGCTTCAAGTACTCTTTGATGTCTTCGAATGCGTGCTAGCACTTATCATCCCACTTGAACTTGGTGTTCTTTTTGACAAGTGTTGAGAATGGTTTGCATCTCCTTGATAGGTTTGAGATAAAGCATTTTAGATAGCCACTTGAAAGGATCGAGTTGAGTTAAACTCTTAGGAGGTGGCATTTCTAAGATAGCTTTAATCTCAGATCTATTTCTATTCCCGATGTGACAACAAACCCAAGGCTGAAGCACTCCATTCACTTGGGGTTATATTATTCTTAGGTTCAAAAACTACTCTAGTCAAAGTGATGGTCTTCCTCTTTCTACTCTTGACTAGATCATCAAAGCACTCAACGATGATGGATGAGTTTATTGAAGATCATGGCCGTTATGTAATATTTTAAAATTTTAAGGCATGACCCTTATAATAGAAGATTTCGATCAAGGTTCAAAAAATAGTGTTTCTTTTATCTTCAGGAGACATCTTAATTTAGTTATAGCCAGATGATCCATCTATGAAAGAAAAGACTGCATGAGATGAGGCAATGTCCATAATTAATTCTGGTATAGGAAGAGAAAAGTCATCCTTAAGACATGCCTTATTTAAGTCCCTAAAATTGATGCAAATGCAAATTTGGCCATTCTTCTTCTTAACTAGGATGACACTAGCTAACCAGGTAAGATATTTGTCCTCCCTGATGAAACCAGCATCGATCAATTTCATGACTTCAGAAATGACCTATTGTTCAATTTCTAATCGCATGCATCTAAGAGCTTGCTTAACAGGGGTAACATTAGGATCTATTGCTAGCTTCTGAACTGCTACATCAGGAGATAATCTGGGCATTTCTTCATAACACCATGCGAGGTAGTCTTTAAACTTAGTCAATAGCTTAACTAAGTCATTAGTTTCTTCTTCATTCAGTAATGAACTGATGTATATCGGGCAAGGATTTTCTTCTGTCCTGAGGTTGAATTCTTTAAGCTTGTCAATTATTGAATGAATTTCTTCTTCAAATTCTCACGGTGCCTCTTTGACTTGGAAATCATCGAGATCATCTGAAGTTTCTAAACACACATTCTCATAGGAGTTGGTGTTGTGTGAAAAGAACCTATCATACTCCAAATAATTGGTAACAACTAGGCAATAATATTCGTCATCGACTAGCCCCACTGTATCAAATCCTAGTCCTGCTCTTGATTGTGCTTCCCTGCCTGTATTATTCCATAGCTTCTCAAAGTGCTCTGACCTATGCTTAGACCATGTGTGAGGAACCAAACCTTTTTGCACAAAATTTTGAACACAAGGAGAGTAAAAGTCAAGTGGTAGTTCCATTAATTCTTTAAAAGTATCTTTCTCAAGCTCTACATCAACGGGGAGGAGGATGATCCCAAAAGAACTCTTACCTTCATGAAGACTTAGGGATATCTTTAACTATCAAACCTTCAACTTTTTGAGGTGTAAGTGAGGTAAGAGCTAAGGTTCTCAACTGCTGCCTAATAGTTTCACATAAACCATATTCAAATAATTTGCTTTTTGCTTGGGCTTTTTCATCTCTGCAGTCAAAGTCACCTCCAATGGAACCCAGAGGGTTGGGTATACTAATCACATTAGACTCATCCTCGATTCCAGTCTCATGTGAATAGTAAGTACTCTATGATGGAACTGGACCTCTATTGGTGAAGGCCAACTAGGGGTCTCCCTCTAGAGCGCCTTTGTTTGCCTGCATCTACCTGGTTGAGGTTGAGCCATCCTACCCACATGTCTATACGATGGAATGATCTGTGGGTGGAATGTGATATGCTGATCTATTTCTTCTTCAGTTCCCCTTTCTTGATCACTTGGACATTTATTTTTTCTTTTCATCTTCTTTTGGCTTTTCTTTTCCTTCATTTTCTTTTTCTTTTGTTTTTGCATTTGCATTTTGTCTAAGTTCACAAAAAAAGATATTTTGAGGAAGATAATAGGTCGCATCTTCATAAATCTCAACCTCTTTAACTGAAAATGGCTTTTCATCTCTGTTGACACTGTATTCAATTCCATCTTTTCTGAACTTGATGCAGCGATGAAGGAGGATAAATGATCTTATTCCGATGTATCCAAGGCTACCAAGCGATTAATGAAGTATTCAAATCAATGATGTAGAACTTGGCTTGATCTTCCATCTATCTCCAAAGGTAACATTATAAAACCAAAAACCCACTCACCTTGTTCATTGAATCCTCTTAACATCATCCAATATCCTCAGAGTGTAGAGATGTTAATCCTCAAATTAGAAAGGGTTTTAAACTCATAATGTTCACCAATGCACCTAAATCTATGAGAACTTTGATGAGTCTAAACCTGTCCGGTTGTGCTCCAAGTCCCCTAGAAGAAGGTCTTCATCTGTGAAGGTGATCCCTTGGGTTTCCTTTGCATAATGTGCTTCCTCACCTATAGCAGTCAGCTGAGCTAAGCAAATTTCAGGATCAAGGAGAGCCTTGATTAGTGATTCCCTTATCTCTCTGGATAAGACAAGGGCATCATATATGCATAGCTTAGATGACAACTTTCTGATATGAGAAAGGATGTTGTAGTCTACCTTCGGTTGATCTTCCATAAGCATATCCAAGGGTGGAGTATCCTGTGGAAGGGCTTCTCGATCTTCAGTACCAATGACTTGTTTCCCTCTATCTTGAGGTGTTGCCCTAGGAGGTACGACCTTGCCACTACGGAGGTTGACTTCGGTGATCTCTTGAGGCAAGGTGGTGGAGGATTCTACCTACACTTCAGGCTCACCTATAACTTCTCCTATGGGACCCTTAGAATCAGATGATTCCATGCATATCTCAAGAGGTGAACCCATAATATTCAGAGTTGGAAAGTCCAACTCTGAATTAGAAAGAGGAAGATCAGAATTGTTATAGTTAATTAGACTTGAAGAGTTATCGTTAGGAATAGAAGAAGATAACTCATCAGAAGAGACACATATGTAATTCAAATTAGCTTTATTCTTTAATTTCTTGGATGTATTTGGAGGTACAAAGTAGAAGTCAAGTAGAGTAATTAGAGTAAGGGATTTGATGCCCTTATCAAGAGTCTCTAGTAGAAGAAATAGAAGAGCTAGCTAAAATGGAAGAAGTCGGTGTGGAAGCTACGGTGAAGGGCAACATGTCGCTATGCTAAAGGGCTATCCCAGGCTGACACATGCAGCTGCTGCTACTCCTGAGCTCCCACATTCCTAGAGTTAGCTTTGGCAACTTGCAAACCTTCCTTGGTGTTGGAGGTTTGAGGCGACAGCACAAGGAAAGCTTCTTGATCTCAATTATTTTCTTAAAGGTTTTAGACAAAGAAATGTCCCAACCTTCTTTGGTTTTGGTAGAATCACTTGTATCCCCAAGGATTACCCTAATGGAACTGGAAGGTTGTTCCACAAGATATTCCTTTGGGATAACTACAGCACCAGTCTTGAAATAATGTTCAACCTAATCCTTGAATGTGAAGTAATCCTCCAAAATGTAGCCTAGCATATGGAGGTAAGGGCAAAAGCATGGATTAAGACTTTTGGCTACTTCCTCTGGTCTCCTAGGCTTGGGTAACTGAAAATTAAGTTTCTTTAAGAAATTCTTAAAGATTTTCTTAATTACATCCCTCTTAAAAGAATAAGATTTGTTTAAGTTATCTAAAAGAGTATGTGAACCATAGCTACCTGGCGACAGATATGCATGCCACTACTACTGGTGGTATCGCTAAGGCGGTGGTTGTGCTGGCCGTGGAGGCTACGGTGGAGGCCAGTATGGTTGACTCGGTGGTGGCAAAGGAGGTGGAGGCTACTGAGGTTGTGGTCTCTCAAACTTATCTCTAGCTGACTGCTTCCCCTTGTCAATTATTGCTACTACTCTAGGTTTCTTCTCATAGACCTTTTGAGATTTTTGCTTCGGCAACTAATCTGGAAAAGGCAAATGTTTGGCCTCTCCTTGCAGACTCCCCGCCTTGTTGATTAGTTTCTTAAATGTCTTTATGGTGAAGCCCTTAAGCATGAAGGCGATCAGGCCATGGATATTCTTCAAGAGAGTCTTAATGGCATCTTGTTGAGATTTTGGTTCACACTTCATACTCAGTTGCCATCGAGAATATAATCAACAAGTGACTCACCGGAGTCTTTGGGCTACAACGAGATCACTATAGTAACCCTTTCGAGCTCCAAAATATCTTGATGAAGAGTTGCTCTAACTCAAAATGCATTCTTAAACCATTGGGCGTTAAATTCAATCAAAAGTGAGACATTCTTGAAAAAGAGTCTAAAGAGTAAAGTATCACTGCCACCTACATTGTAATAATTGACCCTAAAGTGAGCTATATGATGCCTTGGATTCCAACTGCCATCAAAGCTTTTGAAGGAAGGAGGCACAAAACCCTTGGGATAGTGGATGGAATCGAATTCCTCTTGGTAGAGTCTACCCTTTGAAACTGATGATCCTCCCATGGCTTGAGCCAAAGATTCCTTCACCTGCTGCTCAACCATGGATTTCAAATATTTTTCATGAATGGAGATACTTTCCACTACCTTCCTATACAAACTAGTGCTACCTTGCTCAATGGGAGGTAGAGTCTTAACTGAGTCTAAGATATGCACTAGCTCAGGATGGCTGACATCGACTACACTAGGATGAATTGGAAGGGCTTGCTTCTGAAGCATTGACACTACTGCTAACAAGTCTTGTAATTATTGTGTTATCCTATCAATTTGCTCATCTTTTTGCCTTAACTGTTGTTGGAGGTGATGGGCTGATTCTGTAGTGTCTCCATGATCGACCTCATTACCTTCCATGGCCTGTTGCTCTTTAAGAAGAAAAACCTCTAGTATCAACCATGCATACACTAGCTGAATCCCTCATCAAGTCATCTTCATTGGGATCGAAGCTGACTTTCTCTTCATCAGACCAAGCGTACCCCAAGATCTCCTTCTTCTCCATGAAATAATGTGCAACTATCTCATATAAGGAATGATCCAACTCAGTAGGTACAAACAATTTAGAGCGTCGGTGTGATCACTATGTGTGTACTAAGGCACCGGACCTCACACTTTGGGAGTCAATCACTGCGGTGTACTCACTAGAAGAATGATACTCTAGCGTCGTAATAGGGGTAACAATCACGGGTTGATCCTCTATACCTGATCATTTGGAATATCTATGATAAATGTAACCATCTCCACATATGCATTCGACTGTATGGGCATAGTTGGTGAAGGAACGACCACGATGCTCGGTGCACTCTCCGCACCACCATTGGGCGTAAGGTCAAGCTGGCCCCCAATGGATGGTGTAAGAGGAGTAGGATCCCTTGGCCATACCCAGATCACCAACATGGTACATTTTTTTTCGGATGCAACATTCATGGACTTAGATGGAATGGGTAATGCTGAAACCTGCACTGGCGATGGCGGACGTGGGGTAGAGTGGTGGGGTAGAGACACCATCGACTCTTTGTGCATAGAAACTGCCCTCCTGTGATGGCTTGTCCCCGTGAGAAGAATACTATCAGTATGGTTGGTGTAGTAGCACACCGAGCTGGAAAATCAACCAAAGAAGAAGCGACTGATTGACGGCTGAACCTCCGTCACTCTCTGCTAGTAATGTGTGATGTATGGGCCTCATGGGCCCTCTTGAATCTGCCTCCACATGCTGGGGGATAACGGTCAGATCACGTACCCGGACTATGAGCGTCCATATGCTCCCTTCACGGCATAAAGCAGGCAGCGACATGACCTCCATCCTAAGCGCTATCGTAAGTGCACCCGGAGGGAGCAATGAACGGATCCTCCTGGCATCCTCTCTGTCTGATCCCAAGAGAGGATGGAACTAGTTTTTTGTAACCAGTGGTGAAGTGATCATAGGAGACTCATCCATGGCTGTTCTAGCTACTGCCTCTAGCTTCTGGCTATCCAAGTATGGAACCATTTGACCATACGGTTCTTGTTCCTATGTTGAGTACAAGTAGGATGAGAGGAGTGTGAGTTAGACCCATACTCAAATGTTGGGGAGGCAAGCCCTGAAACTAGGGGAGCTTTACTCTTGGAGGGTACATATGGTAGGGTACTAGCCCGCACTGGAGCAACATGGGAAACTCTAGGATGAATTACAACTAGAATCGGTATTGTCGATCTTTGGAGCTAATAGTGAAGTGAATGCACAACTTTCCTCTTCTTGAGGATACATCAAATAATAGATGGTAGGTATCACGATGGCCCTTTGCGGTCACCTTCTTCTCGACGGTGAGGGAATGCCCTCACAAGTGATCCTAACCCCCTTAAATCCCTGGCCAAAGTGGATCAGGTGGGTATGGTCCAAATGAGGGAAGTCAGCCTGATCTAAAGCTAGATCCATACAGTGGGGGAATGTAAAGACAAAGAGCGGCCATTTTACTCTAGTAAAGCGACACTAAACATCACTTTGCGGCCGAAAAGAATCTACAATGGGAAATGAACATGTATCACTTTTCTGTCTCCATAGATTTTGAATTTTTGAATTTTGAAAATTTAAACCCATATCCAACAACTTGGAAGTGTTAAGTGGGGTTTAAATAGATTTGAATAGATTGATTGAAAGAAGAATTTGAATATGAATCCAAATTTCAACAAATTTAGGTATGTTGAAATATGGATTCAAAATTTTTGATAGGATGCTTCCATAGGTTCATTATTGTTTTGAATTTGAATTTTTGATTTGAGGACTCTTCCCTTTAACAAATTTGGGTATGCTAAAGTAAGGGAAATGATTTTATTTTGTTTGTTTTTGGAATTTTACTTACTTAGAAAATTTAGGTATGCTAAGTGAAGTAAATGTGAATTTGTTTTGATTTCAGAAAATTTGGAATTCTCACTTAGCAAATTTAGGTATGCTTAGTGAAGAATCTAAGTGTGTTTCACTTAATTTTTTGAAAGTAGGATTCTTAGCTAATTTAGGTATGCTAAGAAAATCCTAAGTCTTTCATTTGTTTGGAATGTTTTAATTTTTGAAAAGAGTAGGACCCTTAGCAAATTTGGTATGCTAAGGGGATCCTAAGTGTTTCATTTTGTTTTTGAGGTGATTGAAAGTGGAGACTTAACTTTAGCAAATTTGGTATGCTAAAGGTGAAATCCCACTTGGTTTTGTGAAATGGAAATTTCATTTAGCAAATTTGAGTATGCTAAATGAAATTCCAAATGGTGTGTCCAAAAAATTTGATTTGTTTTGGTTTTGAAAAATGGAAACTTCTTAGCAATTTTGGTATGCTAAGGGAGGAAGTTCCAAAGGTGTTTGCATATTTTTGTTTTTACTTTGGATACTTTACTTAGCAAATTTAAGTATGCTAGGTGAAGTTCCAAAATATGTTATGAAAAGTTTTGAGTTTTGGATTTGGAAACTTTACTTAACAAATTTAGGTATGTTAACTGAAGTTCCAATTGAAAATTTTAGATTATGATTGTTGATTTTGATTTTGGATTTGAAAACTTTACTTAGCAAACTTGATTATGCTAAATGAAATTCTAAAGTGTGTTTTGAAAAAGTTTGTGGGATTTTGAATTTGGAGACATCATCACTTAACAAATTTGGGTATGTTAATGAAGTTCAAAAATGGGTTTTGAAAATTTTGAATTTTAGGATTTGGAGACTTTACTTAACAAATTTGGGTATGTTAAGTGAGGTCCAAATGTGTTTAGAAAATTTTTGAAATTTTTGGATTTGGAGACTTCGCTTAACAAATTTGGGTATGTTAAGTGAGGTTCCAAATTGTGCTTTGAAATTTTTTGAAATATGATTGTTGGCTTTGAATTTTTGAGTTTGGAAACTTCACTTAGCAAATTTGGGTATGTTAAGTGAGGTTCCAAATGTGTTTAGAAAATTATGAAATATGATTGTTGATTTTGATTTTGGATTTGGAAATTTTACTTAGCAAACTTGATTATGTTAAATGAAATTCCAAAGTGTGTTTTGAATTTTTTTGAAATATGATAGTTGAAGTTTTATCTTTTGAAAAGGGGACGTCCATTCAACAAATTTAGGTATGTGACATGGAGATCAATCTTATTTTTGAAATATAAAATTTTTTGTGTGCGATTGTTGCATTTTTTTTTGAAAGAGAGGAATTCCAACCTGAAACATATGTGAGATATGCTAAAGTAGGATTTCCTAAATGATTTTTTTATTATTATTGGGGAATGAAATCTTCACCTAATAAATTTAAGTATATTAAATGAAGGTGTTCATATATGTTTTTTAAAAATTTTAATTTTGTTTACAAATGAACTTTCCATTCAATAAGTGTGAATGTATTGAAATAGAAAGATTCATGTGTTCTTATGCAAACTTTATAATTATGACTGTAATTTTTGAAAAAGATGATTGTTCATTTCATTTTGAAAATAAAATCTTCATCAAAGTGAATTGAAAGAAGATGTTCATTTGTGCTTTTGGAAAATTTTATTAGTTTTATTTTTGAAAATCCCTACATGTAACAATTATGGGAATTGTTAAATGATGGTGATAAAATTTTGTGGAAAATATTTTATTAAGTGCATTTTTGAAAAGGTGCTTTTGAAAAAGCAAAGTTCTTTTTGGAAGATTTATTATTTTATTATGAACCTTTCTTTATCATGAAAATGATAAGGAGGAAGTCTTTAAGATGTTTCTTTTTGATTTAGATCTTTTCATTTTACTCATTGGAGAACCCAACGGGGGTTTTAATACCAACAAGGAGTGCGACCCCAAAACCTAAAGATGTTGGCTAACTCAACTCAAGAATGAAATGAGCTAAGTGCCAACGGAAGGAAGGATACTCTTAGATTCTTACCAAAGTACAAACCCACTATCGATACTCAAAGACAACAATCATTTATGAAAGATGGAAAGAGAAACCATCCCCAACGGAGTTGCCAAAAAAATCTGTGGTGAAAAATTCCTATAGAGGAGTTGCCTTTCAAAATCTATGGGGAGAAATGAAAGAGGACAATACTATAAAAATTCATCTTTTTAGGATGCCACGCAGATCCATAGATGTACTTATTCAGGTGATCAAGTACATCATCAAGGAAATAGTATACTATCTTGAAAGACAGAAGTCACTCCCTTTAATGGACCTAATCACCTCAATAAGGACTCCTAAGGATGATGAGTCTGCATATGTACCTGAGATTCTTCCTCTACTTTACATGGAAAAGTAAAGCATGGATTATCTTAAATAAGGTTTGTTAAGTTCTCTATTGGGGCAAGCCCCCAAAATTAATTATATCCTAAGGGATGGGATCCCTTAGGAAAACTCCCGATTAAGATAAATGATCATTGTCTTTGAAGATTTCAATAGGAAAAGACTATCAATCGATTGGTTTATGTTTCAAGATCAAAATGGGATTGATTAAAAGAGGGAGTTATTATCAAAGCCAAAATAGAAGATAAGTAGGAAATGCCTATGATGCTAGGAAACCTAGTGAGCTTCTCAGACTATCCTATAGTTGGGCTTTACATTTTAGAAATTGATTTAGTTTGTTTGAGTTACATTTTTTATTAGAAATTTAGGACTTAAGATTCCTCAACACAAGATTAAGGAAATGCCTAAGAGGTGAGGAATTATACTTATGGCCCATAAAGGAGAGAAACAACCTCAGAACCTAAATTTAGGGAGCATCGGTGAGGGCCAAAATCACATCCTAAATCTAAGGTAAAAATGGATAATTGGTTTGCCTCCACAAGAAAGAAAAAACCACCAGACAGTTTGGACTTACAACTACCTGGGGTGGTTGCCAACTAACTAATCCTACAATTTTAAAAATATGTAGGCAAGTCTTTATGATTATGCAAGATAGCTAGGCTATTATTTATTAGAACGAGATTAAGTCCTTAAATGCACTCCCTAAAGAGACTAGATCATGTAAAGGGACATGCTTCAAATGACCTAAATCTAATGCTATTAAAATTTTATTTTATTTTCATTTTTGGACAATTATTTTGACTTAGGCTAATATAATTTTTTTATTACTAATGCATGAGAAATAAGGTTATTGGCCAAAATCAGCGAGAAGGGAGGAAGTGAGTTTTCACCATAGCTCTTATAGGTCAAGCCAAAATTCTTTGGCAAAGATGGAAGCCCTCCAATCAAGAGTGAAATAAGATGCATTGGTGCATTGATATTATAAAGAAATGTTCATCCAGCTAAGGGGTTGCCAATTCTTTTATCTTGATTTTAACCTTAAGCTTTAGGTGAGGTTATGAGTTATTTAGTTTTTAATTTGAGTTGTTAAGTTGGTTAAAAGATTTATGTTTTCCTAAAGATCCTAATCCTCATCCAGGCCATACATAAAGCAAGGAAGAAACTATAAAATCATGCCACATAATGCAAAAGCTAAGCAAATCATCAATCAATTTATTAACCTAATCATAAAAAGAATAAAAGGCCGTTGTGGTCGGGCACCACCGCAAAAATAAAAAAATATCAAATGTGGGTAGCTGAGCTCTACCCTTATACAACCCAGATTACAAATGAATATTACAATTAAGCAAGAATTTCATCGTTATGGGGGTCTTCAAGCTTTATTCTTCTTTCTTCTTTTCTTCTTTCTTCTTTTGGTTCCTTCTTATGGATGGTTGGAAGGTGGATGCTTCAAGGCTTCACATAGTGCATAAGATGGGATCTTATGACCAATGCTCATCCTAATACCCATAACAAATCATTCTAAAATCCTAATTATACAAATTTTTACATGAAAAGGAAAAGTGGAAATCTAAATAACACCTGCAAAAAGAGGTTAGCGAAAACAAACCAAACAAATCCCAAGCATGTATATTGGACTTATCACCCCACACATGGGTGACTAAGTCCACCTGGCCTATGGATTATGCTTAAGGGTATAAAGCACCTACAAGCAAAAGCATTTATATTTTTATTTTTGATCGATCCCCTTAAGTACAATCCCCTGCAGAAAAGAATAGTTAGATTAAGAACATCCTACCATTCATTCTATGAGCATACACCCTAACATCCAGTCTAAAATATATATCAAAAAATAAAACATAACATCAAACCATGCACCGACCTAACCTAAGGCTAGAAGTGGTGACTTAGGCTAACGTGTGTGCTTTGAAGGCATGTGTGGTATGCTTTGCTATGACTTTAGGTTTAAATTTTCTAAGCGTGAAGAGCATGTTCAACTTAGAGGAGGGTTTCATTTAAGTTTTTTAAGTGTTTTGGGTTGATTTTATTTCATATTTTAATTTGGTTTAAATGTATCCTACAATTAATTACTAAGTTATGAAGAGTGGGAAAGAGAAGAGAACTTCTCTTTCCTTCCCTAACCTTAAGTAATTTCTAAAGTAGGATCATATTTTAGTTTCATTTAGGTGAATGTTTTGATTATAACTTTTAATTAATCCTAAGTTTAGATAAACTCTAAACAAACCTATTCAAAAAGAAAAACATTTTAAGATTAAATAAAATGAATCAAAATTCACACATTACTTCATTTCTTTTCAACATATATATGCATATGGATGGACCATATCTATACTTGAAAATGAGAGTAGTTAACACACTTTATGATGCATGCTAAGTAATCTATTTAAAAAAATTTAGAAGTTGAATATGCATGATTTTTCTTAAGTATAAAAGGTTTTCCTTATCCAAAATTTCACATACATACATGAAAGTAAGAAAGGCATAAGTGAGTACAACGCATTGTTAACCAAAGGTGTAAGATACATGACCTACTTAGGGCTACTTAAAACCTCACAACCTCGGGGTTGTCCAGACTAATATACCACTTTCCTTAATTACAAACATGTATATAAAAGAAATGAAATAGAAAGGTAAAATGCAAAAGTTGTTTAATGGATTCATTTTTGTTTATGCAATTTATGCATGAAAGTATAGGCAAACTTTCTTAGGTGAGTGCATATGGATGAATAGAGTATGGGATCAAGTAAGTGTTGGGTTCTTTTCAAATGAACCCTTCATCTTACTAACTCCTATTCAAAGCTATACCAACATAAGAAAGAAAGGAAAACCTATGCTAAACATGCTTTTATAATCCATCACATGCAAGCTTATAATTAAAGTATATGTAGCACACTTTCAGATTTGATATTTGATTCATGTATTTTGAAAAATAATTTGGATTTCATAGTGATAATAGCCACTCATATTTCTACTTTAGCCAACACATGCAAGTTTGACATAGAGTAAACCATTTCATTTTAAAATTTGAAAAATGAAATTATGAATGCTTGAAATCACATGGCATACAACTTAACATGTTGGGAATGATCCAAAATAATGAAAGCATGTAAAAAAACTCACTTTACTTAAATCTTAAAAACATTCTTATAGAATAAGAAAATTTAGAATAAATCAAAGTGAATTTCAAAGTGATTTTTGTTTAGTTTGAGGTTTGATTTAATTTTAAAAAGGTGAGATGAGTTTGTTGTTCCTAACCCATTCCCACATGTGTTTGATATTTTTGTTTAATTTTTAGGTAATTAGATCCATTTTTATGTGTTGATTAGGTTAAGGTGTGAATTAAGTGATTTAATTAACCCTTACCTACACCTCCTTAGAAGAATTAACTAAATAATTATGAACCAATGAGATGACATAAAGACCTTAAGGAATTTAAATTTGTAATGCACCTAATAATGAAAAGGCCTAATGCAATTTGGTTCATAATTAAAAGTTAATTAAGCTAAGGGGCTTAGCTTAAGTAATTTTAAAATACCCTTTCACACATGTGAATAGGATTTTGATTTTCTTAATTGAACTTAGGCTATTAAACACCTAAGCATCTACCCAAGGTAGATTAATTAAGTTCTGGAACTTTTTAGAATTTTTAGAAAATTGATTAAGGGGATAATTAATGAATTAACCCTTAATTAAGAGGAGATTAAGGAGAGAAGAGGAGGGTTTATGGAATAGCTTAGGGGAAATGCCCCAAAATTATTCCATAAACCTTCTACTTACTGGATCTGACCTTAATCAACCCTAATGATAGGGTAATCCACTAATCATACCCTAATTATGCTTAATTATGTGAGAACAGTAATTAAGGAAACCATGTGCAATTACTCTAATCAAGCCTTCAATAAATACCAAGATAATTAGGGGAGGCAGAGGTCATCCCCTAAAAATTACCAAAGAAATTTGGGATTAATTAGAAGCCTAATCAAAGAGTAATTAGCAAAATACACTTTCCAATGAAACCTAGATTCAGAGAAAATCACAATTCAAAAACTCATCAAAATTAATTTTAAAATGTTCTAGATTTAATTTTCTATCCATAGGTTTTTATTTTATATTTTTCTAAATTTTCCATGAAGAGTTATGCATTTTTGAAGATCCATGGATTAATTAGGAATTAATTAATGCATTTAACTAATCCCTGGTTAACGACGCGATGCTTGGTGGTGGTAGTCAGCACGCTTTACATGTGTCATGTCATGAGGGGACAACTTAAGTTGTCACCTCACAGAAGGCAGCGACGGTGCACGAGCTTATATTCTTTGTCGTCCGATCAAAGATCGGACGGCTGAGGATCCCCCCGTGATTTATAAAGGATAATTAGATTTCGAAACCTGCTAAATCATCTATGTCATCCATCTAAAATGTGCAGATGGATGACTGAGATGAGCCAAGTTCTTCCCTTTGATCAACAAAGACCATCCATGATCAAGGGCAAGATCTAAGCTCGATCTAGCATGGAGTCACACCAAAATCAACCCACACCATCTAGAGATAGAGAGCGACAAATCAAACAGTCAAAATTCGATGAGGTGAAAATTTATTTCACAAAGCTCCACACCACATTGAGTTTAGTGATCAAAAAATTTCATACCTTGTCGGAGGTGATCACTGGGGCTCGATTCCCTTGGAGAAGCTTCATCTGGTTGAGACGAAGCCTTGTTAAAGTTTGGAGCACTTGAGGTTGATTGGATCAATGGATGGACCAACTCCTCCTTGCTTGAGATTCAACTTTGATCCAATTGAGCTCTTCCGTGCTATGGGAACTCCAATAGAAGCTTATGTGCACTTGACTTAGCTCCTAGATTAAGTGTGCAAGTGCACTTGGAAGGAAATTGAGTGTGGGAGAAATTGGCAATTCACTCTACCTCCCCTACTTTTCACTATTCAAAAGTTGAGAAGAAGAAAATGGGAAGAGATCTAGGAGGCTTAAGAGCAATCCCCAATGGCTCTTTTGGCTTCTTATTCTTCAATCAACCTTGAGTGTGTGAAAACAGAAGTGAATTAGGGGGAGTATATATCCCCCTTGAAGGATTGGATGACTGGCAATGGTCTTGCCATTTTGATCCAATTGATGAGATTGGAGAGTTTTTTTTTATTGTTTTGAGTGTGCACATGATCGGTTTGATCCAAGGAGTGGATTGCCAACCTCCCATGTGCCTTAATTTAAACTTAAGAGGGAGTTTGAATAGTCAATATTGAGCTAGGTGGTCAGGTTTGGTCTAGGAATCAAATGGGCTGACCCAAACCCATTGGGTTGGGTGCACCACTCATCACTAAGTCCCCTTCAGCTTTTAGGAAAGCCTTAAGTGATTGTGAAGAGGGTATGACCAAAATACCCATGGGTTAGGCCAAAATTTGTTCAATAGCCTAGGGTTAGGATAGTTATTTTGCTATTTTTTTATTTTGGACATGTTGGGTATTTGTAGAAATTAGGTTTGGCCAAGTTTCATTGGATTTGGAATCCATTTGATAGGGTTTGGCTCATGTTGATCCATTTAGGTCAAAATGGGTCAACTTGGGTCAAGTTGACCAATTGGTCAAATTGGGTCAAACCAAGGGTTGGGTCAAGTTCATATGACCATTTAAAATGTTTTGGTGGCTTTGGTTTGGTTCAACTCGGTATATATTTGGTTTTGGCTCATATGACTTCATTTAGGTCAAATGGGTCAAGTTGACCTATTTGACCCATTTGACCTATTTGGGGTAGGTCAAGGGTAGGTTTAGGTTAAATTAGTCATATGGAGTGGATTAGTATCTTTATTTTTAATCAATTTGGGTTAAGTTCAATTTTGGCTCAGCATCACCCCTTTTAGGTCATGTTGGGTCTAAGGTCAATTGGGCTAGGTTGGGTCTAGTTGGCCAATTGAGGCTTTGGTCAAGTTTCACGAGTGATTTGGAATGGACTTGACCCATTGGTTTCAATCAATTTGGCTTAGATCAAGTTTTGACACATTTTGTCCCTTTAGGTCAAAATGGATCAACTTGGGTCAAGTGGGCCAATTAGGCTAGGTTAGGCTCAAATGTTAGCTTGGTCAAGTTCAAACATAGGTCATGAGTGAACTTAGATCAATGGTTTCAATCAATTTGGCCTATGGTAGATTTTGGCTATGTTGGGTTTCATTTTGGCTAAGTGTTGACTTGGTCAACCATTAGGTCTGACTTGGTTTGACCCAATTTGAGTGATTGATCATCTCATGATGATTGTCAATCATGATGAGAGGCATAGATGGGCTTAGTTCAATCCAATTTGGTTAAGATTAGAATTTGGCTCATAAGAGGTACTTTAGGTCACTTTGAGCCTAAGTCGGTCAAATGGCTTGGTCAAAGCTTGATTTGAGATTGATTGAACTCACATATGGACTTATGATTGAAATATAAACCCATTTGTGAGTGGTTTGAAGTCAAATGGGTTTTGATTCATTTGATAATTTCAAGTTCAAAGGGTGAACATGAGTTTGACTTGGGTTTGATTTTTTGAATTTAGTTTTGGTTTGATGATTGAGGTTTGTATTTATATTTGGATTCATGATTGTAGGATTGATTGAATCATGAAGAAAAATCAAGAGTTTGGCTTGATTTGAATTTGATTTGGCTAAGTTCAAGAGTTTGACTTGAAATGCTTAGGTTGAATTTTGAGTGAATTTGAGTTTGATTTTTGGATTTGGTTTTGGATATTTGAATTTATATTTCATTTATATATGTGAATATAAATGAAAATATAAATTGGTTATTAGAAAATTTCTTGAATTTGAATTGCTTTGGATTTGATTTGAGCTAAGTCCATAAGAGGGAATCAAAGAACTTAGGAAAGATTTAGATTTGGCCATGGATTTTGGATTTGATTTTAGGTTTAGTTTGATTGATTTGAATTTATATTTCATTTATATATGTGAATATAAATGAGAATATAAATGAGTTGTGAGAAAATTTCATGAGTTTGAAGTGATTTTGGCTAAGTACATAAGAGGGAAATCAAAGTGACTTAGGGAAGATTTTGGAATATGATTTGGATTTCAATCATGGGTTTCAATCATTTGGATTTGATTCATGATTTGAGAAAATCCGTTAAATTAATTCAAGGTTTGATGAGTGTTGAAGTTGATATGAATTTGGAGTTTGACTTGAAGGAATGAAGTGGGGATTTGGTCCAAGCTATAGGGTAGGCAAATTTTCCTAACACCCCTAGGGCATGACCTATTCCTATGGCTAACTCTTATAAGTCTCTAGGGTTAGGTTGAGTGTCCACCTAATCACTAGATGTGTCTTAAGACTAAGAAACTCTTAAAGTCTAAGAGAAGTCCTATATCTAAGATGGAGGGGTTGAGAGCTCATCCTAAAAATGAGGTCAACAGTTGGTTGGCTTGTTGGCCTGTTTCCTTGTGCTATTATCTATGGTGGGTCTAGTTCCTGTGTTGGGTTGTTTTTTTTACCTTCGGCTAGGTTGTTCTCGCTGGTTTGGTTGGCTTGTTGGACTGGTTCCTTGTGTTGTTATCTGTGGTGGCTAGGTGGTTCTTACATTGCAGGTTTTGGTCTCATTGGCCTACTCTTGCTTGCTGCTATCTGTGGTGGCTGGTGGCTATTTGATTGTAGGTTTGCTTGGTAGAGAATGAAACGGCTGTGACAGCATTGATGTTTTTCTTTATATCAGTAAGGATGGTAGCATTTTATGTAATTGTAACCCTTCTTTTAGAAGTTTGGATGCTCACATATATTGCTGCTCCTTCGGATAGATTCTGACTGAGCCTGAGCCATCGTTATTTTTCTTTAACACATCTTTCTACACATGCTTATGTATTTTTTGAGCTTCTTGCAGGTATGTGTACCGGGTCAAACCTTGTAGTGGTTATGTGCTTTTCTCAAGAAGGGACTGCTACCTTTCTACTAATTTTTACTTTACTTTTTCTTGTAATCTGTTCTTGTATTAGTTAGAGAACTTTTTGCAATAGGTTTATTGCAGCTCTTGGGAGCATTAGCTTTGATATTTTTTTTTCCTATAAAGACTGTGTATCTTCTATTTATGTTAATAAAATTTCTATCATTTTTTTGGGAAATAGTTTCTTGTGCTATTTAATTTTATTTTTAAATATCCTACAATGTCACCCATCCTCATATTATTAATTCTATTATTTATACACATTTTTTACCATGAAATATGAGTTCAAGGATCTCTATTGAGACCAGAGCTATGCACTGCAACTGTGGTTTACAATGTTATTTAATTACTTCATGTCGGGAAGAAAATTATGGAAGGAGATTTTTAGGTGTCCAAGAAATAGAATAGGATATGATTACAACTACTTCAGATGGGTAGACAAATACGAAGCTGACACAACAAATAGTAAGCATGCTAGG
This sequence comes from Cymbidium sinense, assembly GCA_021442155.1. Classification (NCBI taxonomy): domain Eukaryota; kingdom Viridiplantae; phylum Streptophyta; class Magnoliopsida; order Asparagales; family Orchidaceae; genus Cymbidium; species Cymbidium sinense. The sequence goes on from CM038216.1 coordinate 136,504,012, forward strand.
AGGATAGCAATAGAAAATTTTATTTTAAAAATATTTGATGAATAAGATAGTAAGCTTAATATTTTGATTGTACTAGTTATTGTACTTATAATTTTAATATTACTATTATTTATTAAATAGTGTTATTTATTAAGTGATGTATAATCTGTTAAAGTAATTTAGTTGACTTATGACTATATATGAGTATCACTTATCTTTTTTTCATTATGTTTACAATTACTCAGCTCATATGCTCACAGGGGTATTTTAGTCATTTCTACACAAATAGCTGTAGCATCGCAGATTCTGAACTGAGTTTTCCAAACAAAATCTCAACTTGATGCTGACTTCCGCCACGACTTCTTACATGACTTCTTAAAAAAAAGCTACACATGCCCCAAATCGACTCTTAGTCATCACCAATTATTTGGAATCTGAAAAGTTCTTTTCAAATTAGGCTAACTATATGAGGAGGTGTGTTTAGAAACTTCAGATGCTCCAAATAATTTTGAAGTCAAAGATACACTGCCAAAGTCCGAAGAGGAGATCAGGTCAACCATCGACGAGCTAAGAGAAATTCACTTACGAATTGAAGATAATCTGCGTCCGACATACCTCAGTTCTTCGTTGAACCAAACTGATACCAATGACTTAGTTAGGCCGTTGACTGAGTTTAAGGATTGCATCGCATGAAGTTATGAAGAGATGCTCAGTTTATCTTATGACGTAGCAGTCCACAAACTAGTAATAGAGCCTAGTGCTAACTCTATCAAGCAAGCTCTTAGACGCATGCTATTAGGCATTAAACAATAGGTCATTTATGAAGTAAAAAAATTGATTGATGCTCGCTTCATCAGAGAAGAAAAATATCCTACCTGGTTGGCTTGTGTGGTCTGAATTAAGAAAGAGAATGGCCAAATTCGTATATGTGTCGATTTTGGAGATCTAAATAAGGCATGTCCAGAAGATGAATTCTCACTACCAATATCAAAATTGATTGTGGACATTGCCTCATCTCATGAAGTCTTCTCTTTCATGGATGGCTCATATGGATATAACCAAATAAAGATGACCCCTATGGAAGAAAGAAACACTACTTTTTGAACACCGAATGAAATCTTTTTTTATAGGGTCATGCCTTTCGACCTTAAAAATGTAAGTGCTGCCTACCAGCGGGCCATGACTCGAATCTTTGATGAACTCATTCATCATCAAGTTGAGTATTATGTCAATGAACTCGTAGTCAAAAGTAAAAAAAAGGAAGACCATCTCTTTGACTTGAAGCAGTTTTTGAATGGTTAAGATAATTTAACCTCAAAATGAATCCCCTGAAGTGTGCATTCATAGTAGCTTCAAGAAAATTCCTTGGGTTTGTTGTTTGATATCGTGTAATAGAAATTAATTCAGAGAAGATCAAGGCGACATTAGAAAAGCCACCCCCAAAAATTCTAACTTAGCTTAGATCATTCCAAGGGCAGTTGGCGTATCAAAGACGCATCATTTTCAACCTATCAGGAAGATTTCAGCCTTTTTCAGTACTTGTCAAAAAGGATGCTAAGTTCAAATGGGATGATAAGTGCCAGCATGCCTTCGAAGACATCAAGCACTACCTAATGATGCCACTAGTTTTAGCAGCCCCTATCCTAGGCAAGCCATTGATCCTCTATACTGCTACATTAGACGACTCCCTTAGCACTTTGTTGGCCCAAGCCAATGACAAAGGGAAAGAGAACACACTCTACTATCTCAGCCATCGTCAAATCCCTGCTAAGACAAATTATCCACCTATTGAAAAGCACTACCTAGCTTTAATCTTTGCATCCCAAAAGCTATGAAACTACATGCTTTCTTATAAAGTGAACTTGATCTCTAGAATCAATCCACTGTAATATCTCATGACACGGTTGATGCTATATAGATGGTTGGCATGATGGTCCAAGATTTTGTTGGAGTTTGATATTTCTTTGATACCCCTCCATGCAGTGCAAAGACATGCATTAGAAAATTTCTTAGTAGCACACCCACTTCTTGCTGATTCCCTGATGACCTCCCTGATGAACAAATCATGAACTTAAGGGACACCAGCATCTGCTGTTGGGAGATGTATTTTGATTGTGCAGCTTCCTTTCAAAAGGGGAAGAACCATGATCTACTCTTCCAAGGAAGGCAGGGGTAGGAATAATTCTCCTAACTCTGGACTGTGATGTGATGAGATTCTTATATCATCTGTCCAATCCACGCACTAACAACGAAGCTAAATATGAGGCCTTGATTACTGGTCTAGAGTTATCCATTATGCTATGCATCTAGGATATTAACATCTTTAATAATTCATAGTTAGTCATCAACCAAATCGCTGGGTCTTAACAAGGTCTAAAGCCTAAGATCTATCACTACCATAAGTACACTATGGAGTTGTTAGCTCAAATCCTAGAGGTTACCATTTACAATATTCCTCGAGGGGAGAATGTCATAGCAAATGCTTTAGCTAAGCTTGCCAAAGAATTGGCATGTCCAGAAGATGAGTCCATACCAGTAAGGGTCAAAAATAGACAAGTTCTATCTCTTGTTGACATTGAACTCATCAAGAGACTCTCTCTTGGAGGGGAGGTTGTCATTGCCAAAAAGGATGACGAGTCAGATTGGAGATAACCATTCATGAATTATCTAAATATAGGCAACCTACATTAGGAGAAGTCACTAGCACATCAGGTGAAATAGAGAGCCCTTTCCTACGCTTTCGTGGATGGCACCTTGTACTGGCGGTCCTTCAATAATATGTGGTTACATTCTTTAGATAAACACAAAGCTCGTAAGATCATGATCGAGGTACACTTAGGTTTATGCAGAGTGCACCAATCCAGTCCGAAGATGAAAGCCAAGATCAAGAGACTAGGATACTACTGGCCTTCGATTATCATAGACTGCATGGATGTAGCTATGAGATGCCATCAATGTTAGGAGCAAGGTGTGGTCCTGCACCAACCACCCAATGTTCTACATCTTACATAGGCCTCATGGCCATTTGAGTGTTGGGGGTACCTACATAGTTGGTCCAAGCGATCCTCCTTCTTTCAAGGATCAATTCATTCTAGTTGCTACTGATTAGTTTTCCAAGTGGGTGGAGGCGATACCACTTAGAGAGGTCACAACACAGCTTGTGCTTAATTTTATAGGAACCATATCATATATAGGTTTAGGGTGCCTCAATGAATTATATCTGATAATGGTGTTGCATTCAATAGCCCTAAAATCAATAGGTTTGCCCGGAGAAATAACATAAATTAGAGATTTTCTACCATCTATTCCTCGAGGGCAAATGGCTTGGCAAGAGCCTTCAATAAAACTCGCATCCAAATATTAAAGAAGACACTCAACGATAACAAGAGATAGTGGCATGAGTAATTAGTTGAAGCCTTATAGGCTTACCGCACCACATATAGAACTCTGACTCAATATAACCCTTTCTCCTTAGTTTATGTGTCTGAAGCCATCCTACCATTAGAAGTCCAACTCCCGTCATTAAGGATAGCTCTGGGTAGCAAAATCACAAAGGAGCAGAACACCAAGTTACGGTTATAAGAGCATGAAGTTTTGGAGGAGAGACGCCTACGACATGCCAGAACCTCGAGTTGTACAAAGCTAAAATGATTCAAGCTCATAAAAAGTTGGTCCATCCTAGAGCTTTTCAAGTATGTGAGCTTATTTTAGTTTTAAGGAGATCAATTATTGCTCATCATAAGATGGGAGCTAAGTTTGAACCCACTTGGGAAGACCCTTTTGTCATAGAGAAGGCCTACCACGTAACAATTATTGGAATTATTAAATGAGGTTTGGTTATATGAGATTTGAGATTTTCTTGTGAATTTTGTGCAAGTTCTTTTGTTATGTGAATTATTTATTGAAAAAGTGCTTTTGGAAAGTGACATTTTGTAAAAGAGTTTATTTTCTTAAATATAAGATGAACCTTGCCTCACCAAGCTAGTGGTCAGGAGGTTCTAAATTTTTGTCATCTCCTTTCATCGGTTAATTTTATTCTTCACCTATTGGGGGATCCAATAGGGGTTCCAAGATCTACAAGGAGTGAGGTCCTAAAACCTAGAGGATGTTGGCTAGCTTTGCTTAAAAATAAAATAAGCTAAGTGCCAACAGAAAGAGAGATAAGCTTGGACTCACATGAAATTCAAGTCCACTATCAATGCTTGGAGACAACAATCATCTACTAGAGATGGATAGAGGAGCTTTTCCTAGCAGAGTCACCAGAAAATTCTATCGTATTTAATTTTAGTATGTGCATGAGGGACACCATGAAAATCTGAGGGTGTACTTATTAAAGTACTTAGGTACGACATTAAGGAATGGTTCACTATCTCAAAAATAGAAATCACCACCCTATAATGGACCTAATCATATAATAAGGACTACTAAGGCATGATGGGTCTTCAAATATACCAGAGATTTTTTCCCTCCTTTACATGGATGAATAAAGTAGAGTTTATATTAAACCATATTCTAAAGTTTCCTATGAGGGCAAGCCCCCATAGTTAATTACATCCTAAGAAAGGTGAATTTCTTAGGAATACTCTTAATTAAAGTAGGCAATTATTGTCTCCAAAATTTTCAAACATAGGACTATCAATAAATTGGTTATGTTCGAAAAAATAAAATGAGATAGTTCAAAAGGAGAGACTTATTATCGAAACCAAAGGGAGTAAGTAGGAAATCCTCATGATACTAAGAAACCTAGTGAGCATTCTAATTTATCCTATGATTGGGATTTATAAATTTGAAATTGAAGAGAATTATCTTATTTGTGTTAAATTTTATTAGATTATTAGGGCTTATAATCCCACAATACAAGATTGTGAAAATTCCTAAGAGGTGAGGATTTATGCTTGTAGCCCAAAGGAAACAACCACCTTGGATCCTAAATGTAGGAGCTTTAGTGAGGGCCAAAGCACATCCTAAATCTAAATGAAGATGGGTATATGGTTTACCTCCACAAGAGAGAGTAAACCACCCGACTGCTGGACTTATAACCATCTGGAGTGGCAGCCAGCTAACTCCTCCTACCCTTTAAAACCATGTGGCCAAGTCATATGATTTTGAAAGATAGTTAGGTTGTTATTATTTAGAAAGAGATTAAAGTCCTTAAACTCACTCTCTAAAGAGACTAGAGCATAAGTGGTATGAGTAATGACTTAGTCTAATGTAAATCTTTTCAAATCTATTTTTTAACACTTTATTTTGACAAAGGCTTTGGGATTTTTTTTGTATGCCTAAATGCAAGTTGAAATGAGTTATGGGCTAAATCAAGAGAGAAGAGGGTGAATCTTCATTAGCAGGAGTTGCTCTCATAGGTCAAGTGATTCCAATGCGTGTAAGAATGGAGGCTCTCATTTTTGCAAAAGTGGTAGAAGATGCATGCATGATATTAGACATACAACCATACATCTAAGGGGTTGCTAAATCTTTTAATTATCTTGGTTTAATACCTAGGCTTTATGGTGAGGTTTTGAGTTGTAGAATATTTATTATGAGTTGTAATTGGGTAAAAGATTTATTTTTTTCTCAAAGCCTAATCGCATCCAGACCATACAACAACACCAATCATAAAGACACTATGAAAAGGCATGTCATTTCTAATGCACAAGCTAAACATAACATCAAATATTTTATAGCTACCACAAAAGAATAAAAGGCCGGTGCGATCGGGTACCGTCGTACAACCTGAAAAGAAAAATGGGTAACTGAGTTCTACCCTTATACAACCTAGACTACAAAAGAATAATTACAATTAAGGATGAATACATGCTATGGGGGTCTTCATCTTCTTCAAATTTTCATGTCTTCTTTCCTCCTCTTTGCTTCTTTGATTTGGTTCACTTCAAGGCATCACATTGCACATAAGACTTAGTCTTCTAGCCAATGCTCATCTTATGTCCCCCATACAACTAATCCTAATTCCTAATTGCAAAATTACATTTAAATGGAAAGAGTAAATCTAACTACACCTGCAAAATAGAGGTTAGCTAAACATACATTCCACCCAAGAAATTATATTTATAATTTGGACTTAGCACCCCACACATAGGTAACCAAAGCCCACCTATCCTAACCTGGATTATGCTTAGGGGCTTAAGCAACCTGTAAAGAGAGCATTTACATTTATTTTTTAGCAACCCATTAAGCATAATATCCTATAAAAACATGATTAGGCTAATAGCGAGCTAACATCCAGTCTATGAAACATACACCCTAACATCCAGTCTAAAGTAATACATCACAAAAAAAAAAATATACATCACTCCACACACCGCCATATCATAAAGCTAAAAGTGGTGACTTAATTCTTAGGTGTGTGTATTAAGGCTTATGTTGTATGCCTTAACTAGGCTTTGTTATAATTTTCTAAGTAAGAAAGGATTTAATTATAAAGGATGGTTTCAATTTAAGTGATTTAGTTGATTTGTAAGTTTTACTTAATATTTTATTTTGTATCACTTGGTTTACACTCAACAACTAAGTATTATAAAAAGAAGAAAAGAGAGGATCACTCTCTTTTATCCCTACCTTAAGTCACATATAAAGCAAATTAATTAAATGAATTCTCTTTAGTGAATGACTTCTTACATATTTTTAATTAATCCTAGGTTTAGGTTCACTTTAAATAATCTCATTCAATAAGAAAGGCATCTTAAGATTAATTGGAGTTAATTACTACCACATAACACATGTTTGTTCATTTCTTTCCATCATAGGTAGCATGCATATGACTAAGTCCTAAACATATCTGTACATGCAACATATGTTGGCACACTTAAATGATGAATATGAACATGTACATTTAAAGTTTATATTTTTCCTTTTTGATTGAATTATTTTTATCATATTAATTTAAAGCTATATCTAACTGTTAACTAGGGAAGTGAGATAATCAAATGGCATCTTTGGGGCTAACTAAAGCCTCGTATTCCTGGGATGTTCGAACTATATACCCATTTGCATTCAAACACATGTAAGCTTGCATACATGAATGTAAGAAAGAGGGCTCTCAATCACATGATTAATTAATTATATCACTTAAATAATTGCAAATGCATGTGTTTTGGTAACAGGAAAAGAGGGGTTTTGATTCTATAATCAAATACACACAGATATATATATATATATATATATATATATATATATATATATATATATATATATATATATATATATATATATATATATATATGAGATCCATGAGCTAGTATATGCCATTGTTAACCAGGGAAGTAAGATAATCAAATGACCTCCTTGAGGCTACTTAAAGCCTCATATTCCCAGGGTGTTCAGACCAACTATTTGCTTTTCTCAAATACATAAGAATGTATACACAAATAAAGGAGAACAAACCATGCAAAGGTTGTATCCTATTTGATTGAAAAGGTTTATATACATGGAGTAAAGTCTTGTTGAAATTTTAATATTGAAAGCAAAGGACTTTTACTCCATATACTTAAGCTATAATCATTTACATTTTTTTTATATATTTGTAACTAGCATTTATAGCAAATGTAATCATTTATTTATAAGATTTGAAAAATAGGTTTGGATTTAATAGTGATAGTAGCCACACATATATTAATTTGTATTAACACATACAAGCTTGACATAAAGGAAATCATTTATTTTTAATTAAATTTTGAAGAAATGAATGCATGAATCAAGTGGCATACAATATTTTAATATGATTAGAAAGAAATAAAGATACATAAGCATGTAATTTCATTTAATTCAACTAATTTGTAAGGACAATCATATTAAATAAGCTTATTTAGAATAAACCAAAGTTTCTTAATGTCACTTTTGATTTTATGTTTAACTTGATTTAAGAGATGTGAGAAAGATTTGCTAATCCTAATCCCATCCCCCATATGTTTGAGTTAATTTGATTTAATAAGAACAAATTAGATTGATGTTATGGATTGATTAAGTTAAGCATGGATCAAATCAATTAATTAAATCCTTAGCTATATCACCTTAAAGTAATTAATTAAATAATTATGAGCCAACATGATATGCATGAAAAATAACTTGCAATGATCCTATGAAATGGAGGGCCTAATGCAATTAGCTCATAATTAATAATTAATTAGGTAAAAAAATTTAATTAAGTACTTTTATGGCTTCTCCACACATGTAGGTTAGCCATAATTTCTTGAAATAGATCTAAGTTATTAAACACCTAAAGATCTACCCAAGAAACTTAATTAGATGAGATCTAGAATGATTACAATTTTAATTTGATTAATTAAGCCATTTTAATTAATGAATTAAATCATTAATTAGTTTCAAGTAAAGTGAAATGAACTTAGGGAAAAGAATGGGAAAGGGGTCACAATCTCATTCCCCAAGCCCATTCACTGTTCCACAATGATTAGCAAGATTAATTAATTATTTCCTTATTGTTTAGAATGTTTATTAATCACCTAATTAATTAAGAAAGTAATTAGGGCTAAGATAAGCAATTTCCCTAATTAACCAAGCAATAAATCCCAAGAACATTATGGGAGGAAGGGGTCATCCCATTAATCAACCTCAAAAACTTTGGGATTAATTACTTGCATAATTAAGGAATAATTAAGCTAATTAAGCTTTTAATTAACCCAAATTAAGCCTTAATTACTATTCAAAATCAATTAGAAATATTTTATTAAACTTTCCTTTGAAATACCTTTAAAATGAGGATTTATTTGTATTTGTATGATTTTTCTATGATTTGTTAATATATTTCAAAGTTTCAGTTGATTTAAGTGATTCTTCATGATTTTTATAAAGTCTATTAATTCATTTTTATTAAAATAGACCATTTAAGCTTCAAAATGTAATATCTTCCAATCTAGAAATCCTTTTTCCTTGAAGTTTTTATGGTGGTAGCATTTTAACTTTAATTTCAATCCTTAAAAAATTCAACTTAATTTTATGTGTATTTTAATGTAATTAATGAAATTTGATTTTCACCAAAACTCAAATTAAGCTCAGAATATTCAATTAAATTTGGGATTTTTAAATTTGTTGGATTTCGTTCATAAATATGAATCCAATGAGCCCTTGTTTGGAATTTTTAGTTAAGTATTTTATTTTCTATGAATTTATGAAGTTTTAGGTGATTTAAATAATTTTGGCTATGTTGGGTTTCATTTTGGCTAAGTATTGACTTGGTCAACCCTTAGGTTTGACTTGGTTTGACCCAATCTGAGTGATTTATCATCTCATGATGATTGTTGATCACGTTGAGAGGCTTATATGGGCTTAGTTCAATCCAATTTGGTTAAGATTAGAATTTAGCTCATAAGGGGTACTTTAGGTCACTTTGGGTCAAGTGAGCCTAAGTGGGTCAAATGGCTTGGTCAAAGCTTGATTTGAAGTTGGTTGATCTTGTATATGAACTTATGATTGAAATATAATTCCATTTACAAGTGGTTTGAAGTCAAATGGGTTTTGACCATTTGATAATTTCATATTCAAAGGAAGAATATAAAAGGGGTTGGGTTTAATTTTTGACTTATGTTTTGATTGAGTGATTAAAATTTAGATTTATATATGAGCTCATGATTATAGGGTTGATTGAACCATGAGAGCAAATCAAGAGTTTAGCTTGATTTAAAATTGATTTGGCTAAGTTCAAGATTTTGACTTGAAAGGCTTAGATTGGATTTTGAATGGATTTGAGTTTGATTTTTGGAATTGGTTTTGATTGTTTGAATTTATATTTCATTTATATATGTGAATATAAATGAGAATATAAATGGATCATGAGAAATTTCAAGCATTTGAAGTGGTTTAATCATGATTTATGTTAAATCCATTAAAGGGAATTTAAAGGATTTAAGGAAAATTTTAAATTGAAATTTAATTTTTGAGTTGGATTTGATTGATTTATATTTATATTTCATTTATATATGATAATATAAATGAGGATATAAATAATTTTTGAGAAAATCCCAGGAGTTTGAGATGGTTTGATTAAGATTTAGGTTAAATCCATTAAAGTTAATTTAATGGATTTAAGAAAATTTTAAATTGGAATTTAATTCTTGGATTTGATTTGATTGATTTATATTTATATTTCATTTATATATGTGAACATAAATAAAAACATAAATGAGTTTTGAAAAAATCCCAAGGATTTGAATTGATTTGATCATGGTTTAGGATTGATTTTGGCTAAGTCCTTTAATGGAAAATTAAAGGGACTTGAGATAATTTTCATGAATTGATTTGGAATTTTGAGTTTGATTTGATTGGTTTGAATTTATATTTCATTTATATATGTAAATATAAATGAGAATATAAATTGATTATGAGAAAATCTCAAAGGTTTGAATTGGTTTTGATCATGATTTTGGTTAAGTCCTTAAGGGAGGCTTAAGGACTTAGGCAAAATTTGGACTAAGGAATTTTTGATGGATTTTTGATCATGGGTTTCAATTATACATTTTGAATCATGGATTTCAATCATATGGAGTTTATTTGAGTTTGGAGAAAATCAATTAAGATTGATTTGGAGTTTGTTTTGAAAGAAGGAAAGTGAGGAATGGTTTAGGCTAAGGGTAGGCAAATCTCTTAACACCCCTAAGACATGACCTATTCCTATGGGTAACTCTTCTAAGTCTTCTAGGGATATATAGAGTGTCCACCTAATCACTAGATGTGTCTTAAGACTAAGAAACTCTTAAAGTCTAAGAGAAGTCCTATGTCTAAGATGGAGGGGTTAAAAGCTCATTTTAAAAATGAGGTCAACAAAGGGCGCCCAATAGGTGTGGAGTGACTCACAAGGAACACCACACATATTGGTGTTGACCAAAATGATCAACAACTTTGAAAGATCACAGGCACTAACAGAAAAAATCTATCCTTAACCCAAGAAAAAGAAAGAATCCAGAGCTTAGTGCAATGTGGCTCTACTTATGTCCAAGACATAAGAGAGAGGGAAGAAATCCACTGAGGGATGGAGTGTGAACCTTCTACTAGGGAAGTAGGTTCAAGTCATCCACAAGGGGATGAAAAGTTTGATTTGTTTCTCACTGAGGAGAAGAAGATTTGATTTGAGTTCCACTAGGGAAGAGGGTTGAATTTGTTTCAAATTTTTGTTAGGTTTGAATTTTTTTAGATGAACCCTACTAGTTTGCGATGGACTGTACTAAGTAGGAGCCATGGAGACCGAGGCCTAACTTAGATTTACCAATCCAAAGGGGTAGTCTACTAAACACATAGTAGGACTAGCCAACCAAAGGGATGCCTTTTGGTATGCAGTAGCTGTACTAGGATGATAGTGTAGCAGACTTACATCATCCAAAGTAAAGATCAATTGTTGGGGTAATCTATTGGCGAGACAATAGATTAAACCCTGACCTAGGGCTGACTATTGAGTGAATGCTGCTGGGGGACTTAGATCAACTCAAAGATAGTCAAGATTGATTTCATTTTCTTTAATTTGTTTATTTTGTTTATTATGGATCACATAGGTTTGCGATGAACTACACTGAGTAGGGGCCATGGAAGCTTAGACCTAACTCAGGTTTACCAATTCAAAGGGAATAGTCTACCAACCACAGGGTAGGACTATCCAACTAAAGGAGTGCCTTTTGGTTTGCAATGGTCAAGTCTTAAGAAGAAAGCACGGGGAATCACTTCTTCTACATACGAGGAACCACTGAGGTGATCGGTTGCTTTGGGCAACAGATCGAACCTGACCTAGGGTTGACTATTGAGTGAATGCCTCTGGGGGACTTAAACTAGCTCAAGGATAGTCAAAGACTGTTTCATTTTATTTAATTTATTTGTTTTGATAGTTATGGATCCCATAGGTTTGCGATGAACTACACTGAGTAGGGGCCATGGAAGCTTAGACCTAACTCAGGTTTACCAATTCAAAAGGAATAGTCTACCAACCATAGGGTAGGACTATCCAACTAAGGGAGTGCCTTTCAGTTTGTAATGGTCAAGTCTTAAGAAGAAAGCATGGGGACTCACATCTTCTAGAGACAAGGAACCATTGAGGTGATCAATTGCTTTGGACAACAGATCGAACCCAACCTAGAGCTGACTATTGAGTGAATGTCTCTAGGGGACTTAAATCAGCTTAAGGATAGTCAAAGATTTGTTTCATTTTTAGATTTGTTTAATGGATTTTGTTGGTTTGCAATGGATCAAATTGAGAAGGAGCTTATAGAAGCCTAGACCTATCTCAGATTTACTAAAACAAATAGAGTAGCTTCCCTGCAGATGGGAGAACTATCCAATTAAAGGAGTGCCTTTCGGTTTACAATGATCAATTGAAGGGAAGAAAGCTCGGGGACTCACATCTTCCACTAGAAAAGATCACCAGGGTGATAGGTTGCTTTGGGCAACAAATTGAACCCGACATAGGGCTGGCCATCGATTTGTGACAATCATGCTAAAAAGAATACGTCATAGTCTTACATCTTCCAAAGAAAAATGACTGCTGGGGTAACCTGTTTGTGGCAAAACAAATTAAACTCAACTTAAGGGTGATTATGGAGTGAGTACCGACCTTGGGATTTATCTCAACTCAGGTAGTTAGGCAATTCCTATAGGGAGTTTTGCTGACACTACCCTAAAGATAGGATGCTTGCTTGGGAAAATGGGCCCTTTGGGGGCTTGAATTCCTAATCCACAAGTGAATTAATTTTTTGTTTGTTTGTTTATTTTAGTTTTTTTTATCATGGACCCTATTATTTTGTGAGGGATCAAACTGAGAAAGAGCTTATATCATCCTAGACCTATCTCAAATTTACTGAACTAAGGGAGAATTTGCACATCCGCTGAATAGATTTTCCAACCCCACTAGAAAAGGGGAACTATCCAATCCAAAAGTAACCCGAGTAGTGTCTAAATAGGGTCACAAGATACTTGATCTAAATAGAGTGCCCTCAGGGGATGGGGCCGGTAAAGGCTTAATCCAACACCTTGGAGAAAATGACATGGCTAGTCATAAATCCAATAGGTATTCAGTGTACAACTCAAGGAGAATATGTGGGGAATCATATCTGCCAAGAGTGGTGTACTTACCAGGTGAGTTGCTATCAGCATAGTGAACATCAACTAACCTAAGGTGCCCTTCATTTTTCAATAATCAACCTAGGAAGAAAGCTCAGGGACTCACATCCTTCTATAGCAGAACTGAATGCTGGGATAGTCTGTCTTTGACTCGATAGGTGTTATTTAACCTAGGGCGACTACTGAATGAATGCCACTAGGGGACTTAGATCAACTCAAAGGTTGTCAAGAGGAAAGGAGCCTTTAGAAGACTTATCCTAAACCTCAAACATACTCAACCTGGTTAGTGCAAGATGGCTAGTTTAAGAACAAAGCACGGGGACTCACATCTTCTTAAACAAAATCATCATGAGGTAGCTTATTGGATGGGCAGTAAAATCTACCATACTAATAAGGTGCTCATTGGTTTGCAATGATCAAGTTATGAAGAAAGCACGGGGACTCACATCCTCCAACAAATGACCACTAGGTGACAAAGCTGGCGAGGTAGACATGAAAGAGTAACTAATGAGTGAGTGCCATGGGGCTTACTCCCACATCAAAATAGCGAGATAAAGATTTGTGTTTGTGCATGTGTTAAAAGGAATAGGATGCCTCTGGGGGACTCTTACACCTACCTTAAAACATGCTGGGGAATTATGAAATGATGCCAAGCATGGAAATCAGGATTCCCACAAGAAAGGATGTCGCTTGGGGACTCTTACACCTAACTTAGTTATGCTAATCAAAATAGGATGCCTCTCGGGTTCTCTCACACCTATTTTAAAAGCATCAGGAGATTTTGTTTGTGTTGTGAAAGAGGGATATGATGCAACTGGGGGACTCTTACACCTACCCTAAACACGTCGCGGCAGATTTGCAAGATAAGCAAATAACACTTCGAAAGAAGAGAAGATTTGATGAATGGAATCAGATTTTGTTTCTTTTTATTAATGATTATTTTCAAACAAATTTTGTTTCATGGGTAATATTTCTTTAGATAGAGCTCATTAATTGGAAGCATCGGGTGTTCCCCTTTACAATCAATAAGCTGACAAGATCCTCCTTGGTAGGCCTTCTCGACATAGGGGCCTTCCCAAGTGGGTTTAAACTTGCCTCCCATCTTTTGACAGGCAATAATTGATCTCCTTAGGACTAACACAAGTTCTCCTACTCGGAAAGACCTAGGATGGACCAGCTTGTTGTGAGCTTGAATCATTTTGTCCTTATACAACTCGAGGTTTTGGCACGCCCATAGGAGACTCTCCTCCAAACCTTCAAGCTCTTTTAACCGCAACTTTGCATTCTACTCGGTAGTGATCTTGTTACCCAATGCTATCCTTAGTGAAAGGAGTTGGACTTCTAAAGAAAGAACAGCTTCAGACTCATACACTAAGAAAAATGGGATAGACTGAGTTAGAGTTCAGTATGTGGTGTGGTAGGCCCACAAGGCTTCAACCAACTACTCGTTCCACTGTCATTTGTTGTCATCAAGAGTTTTCTTTAGAATATAGATGAGAGTTTTATTGAATGCTTCCACTAAAACATTTGCTTTGGGGTAGTAGCTGGTGGAGTATCTCCAATTTATGTCGTGTCTTCTAGTAAAGTTATTGATCATTGTGTTTTTGAATGGAGTACCATTATCAGATATAATTCATCGAGGCACTCCAAACCTACATACGATATGGTTCTTGAAAAACTGAAGCACATGCTGAGTTGTGACCTCTCTGAGTGGGATGGCTTCCACTCACTTGGAAAAGTAGTTAGTGGCAGCTAAGATGAATCCTTGCCCCTTAGAAGAAGGAGGATTGATCAGACCTACAATGTCGGTACCCCAACACTCAAATGGCCATGAAGCCAATGTAGGGTGTAGAATGTTGGGTGGTTGGTGGATAACCACACCGTGTACCTAACATTAATGGCATCTCCTAGCTACATCCATGCAATCTATGATCATCGAAGGCCAGTAGTATCCTAGTCTTTTGATCTTCATCTTCATCTTTGGACTGGATTGATGAGCTCCGTATAGATCTGATTGTACCATAATTATAATGCCAGGTGCTTCATGTTTTTCTAAACAACGTAACCACATTTGGTCAAAGGACCGGCAGTACTGGGTGCCATCAACTAGAGCGTAGGAGAGAGCTCTCTGTTTCACCTAGTGGGCTTGTGACTTTTCTTGAGGTAGTTTGTTGGTGTTCAAGTAATCTATGAATGGTTTCCTCCAATCTAGCTCCTTATCCATTTAGGCAATGACAACCTCCCTTTCAAGAGAAAGTCTTTTGATGAATTTAGAATCAATAAAGGATAGGACTTGTCTATTTTGGATTCTTACTAAAATGGATATATCTTTCAGACATGCCAATTCTTTGGCAAGTTTGGCCAAAGCATCTGCTATTGCGTTCTTTGCTCGAGGGACCTTGTAGATGGTGACTTCGGGAATCTGGGCCAACAGCTTCATGGTATACTAGTAGTAATGATGAAGCTTGGGCTTGAGAACCTGGTAGGACCTGACAATCTGGTTGATGACCAACTGAGAATCCCCAAAGATGTTGATGCTCTTGACTCTAATAGTGATGGCTAACTCCAAGCTAGCAATCAAAGCCTCATACTCAACTTCATTGTTGGTACAGGGGTTGGAAAGATAGTATGAGAATCTCATCACATTGTAGTTTAGAGTTGAAGAACTATTCCTACCCCTGCCTTTCTTGGGACAATAGATCACAATGCTTCACCTTTCAGAAAAGAAGCAGCACAATCAAAATACATCTCCCATCAGTGATTGTCGGCCTCCCCTAGGTTCATGATTTGTTCATTGGGGAGTTCATCACTAAGCAGAGAATTAGCAAGAAGTGGGTGTGTTGCTAAGAAATTTGCTAGTGTCTGTCCTTTTATCGCACAGAGGGGCACAAATATGATATCGAACTGTGAGAGAATCATGGATCAATGAGCCAAATGTCCGGAAAGCATTGGTCGTGTCATGAGATACTGCAGTGGATTTGTTCGGGAGATTAAGTTCACCTTATGAGAAAGCATATAGTGTCGTAGCTTCTGAGATGCAAAGATGAAAGTTAGGCAATATTTCTTAATAGGTGGATAGTTTGCTTCAGCAAGAATCAAATGACGGCTGAGGTTATAAAGCGCGCTCTCCTTCCCTTCATCATTGGCTTGGGACAACAGAGCTCTGAGAGTGTCATCCAATGTAGTAGTGTAAAGAATCAGTGGCTTGCCTGGGATAAGGGCTGCTAGAACTGGTAGCTTCACTAAGTACTCATTGATTTCTTCAAATGCATGCTGACACTTATCATTCCACAAAAACTTGGCATTCTTTTTGAACAATTCTTAGAATGGTTTGCATCTCCCTAATAGGTTTGAAATAAAGCATCTTAGATACGCTAGCCATCCTTGAAAGGATATAAGTTGAGTTAAACTCTTAGGAGGTGGCATTTCTAAGATAGCTTTGATTTTTTTTAGGATCCATTTATATTCCCAGGTGTCAAACAATAAACCCAAGGAATTTCCCTGAAGCGACTCTAAATGCACACTTCAAGGGATTCATTTTAAGGTTGTATTGTCTTAACCATTCGAAAACTACTCTTAAGTCAAAGTGGTGGTCTTCCTTTTCTTTGCTCTTGACTACTAGATCATCAACATAGCACTCAACTTGATGATGGATGAGCTCATTGAAGATCTGAGTCATGGCCCGTTGGTAAGTCCAATTTATTTATATACATATTTGGGAATGTGTTGTTTGTTTAGCTAATCTTTGTTTTGCAGATTTTAGTTAGATTTATTTTTTTCTGTTTTCATGTACTTTTGCAATTAGGATTTTGGAATGATTATTATGGTGGATTAGGATGAGCATTGGTTATAAGATTACATCTTATGTACCATGTAAAGCCTTTGGAGTATCCATATTCCAACCATCCAAAAGAAGAAAGAAGAAAAGGAGAATGAAGAAATGAAGAATGAAGACCCCAATAACATGACTTCCTATCTTAATTGTAATTAAATCATTTGTAATCTAGGTTGTATAAGAGTAGAGCTCGGCTACCCAATTTATTTTTGGGTTTGTGCAGTGGTACCCGGCAATACTTGGCATTTTATTCTTTTGTGTTAACTTTATAAAAATATTTGATATTTTGTTTAGCTTATGCTTTAGAAATCACATACATTTCCTAGTTTCTTTCTTGCTTGATGTATGGTCTGAATGAAGATTAGGTTCTTAGGAAAAAATAATCTTTTACCAAATTAATTAACTCAAAATTAAAAATAAATAACTCATAACCTCATTTAAAGCCTAAGTTAAAATTAAGATAAAAGAATTAGCAACCCTTTAGCTGGATGAGCATTTTTTTTAACATCATGCATAAAAAACATATTATTTCACTCTTGATTGGAGGGCTTCCACCTTTGCTAGAGAACTTGGCTTGACCTTTGAGAGCCATGTTGAAAAAATGCCTCCTCCTTCTCGCTAATTTTGGCTCATAATCTTATTTCTCATGCATTAAGCATATGAATCCTATAAGCCCGAGTCAAATGATTGTCCAAAATGAAAGTAAAATGTAATATGTTGTGCATTAGATTTACGTCATTAATCATGTCCTATATGATCTAGTCTCTTAGGGACTGTGTTTAAGGACTTGGTCTCTTTCTAAATAAACAACAACCTAGCTATATTGCATAAAGCATAAGACTTGCTTACATGTATTTAAAACTGTAGGAGGAGTTAGTTGGCGGGTACCCCCAGGCGGTTGTAAGTTTAACAGTCGAGTGGTTTATCCTCTCTCATAGAGGTAAACCATATGCCCATTTTTTCCTTAGATTAAGTTCATGCCTTGGCCCTCGCCAAAGCTCCTTAGATTTAGGTTCTGAGGTTGCTATTTCCCTTTGGGGTTGTGAGCATAAATCCTCACCTCTTAGGTATTTCTATGACCTTGCATCATGGAATTATAAGCCCTAAATTTTTAATAAAAATATAACTCAAACAAATAATTCTTTTTCAAATTTCAAAAAATGTAAAGCCCAACCATAGGATAGTTTGAGATAATCGCTAGGTTTTCTAACATCGTGAGCATCTCTTACTTATCTTCCTTCGGCTTTGATAATAACTCTCTCCCTTTGATCAATCCCATTTGATCTTCCAAAATAAACCAATTTATTGATAGTCTAACCTTCAAAATCTTTGGAGACAATGATCATTTACCTTAATCGAGAGTATTCCTAAGGAATCCCCTTCTTTAGAATGTAATTAACTATGGGGGCTTGCCCCTGTAGGGAACTTAATGAAATTGTCATGAGAAGCCAAATTATTCCAAGTGAGAGTAGTGCTAGGTAAGTAATCATTAGTTTCTCCACACACCTCAATAGTAGTATTTCTACCAAGCTCAGAATGTTTTTCATTAGACAAATGAGTAGGTAAGAAAGGGGTAGGTGTAGGAGGATGAGTTCCATTATGAGTAGCTTTAGGCACATTAAAATAAACCCTGCTTTACTTTCCCATGTAAAGCAGAGGAAGAATTTCTGGTACATACGAAGACTCATAGTCCTTAGGAGTCCTTTTTGAGGTGATTAGGTCCATTGTAGGGTGATGACTTCTGTCTTTCAAGATAGTACACCTCTCCTTAATGATATACCCAATCACCCTAATAAGAACATATGTGGATCTGCGAGGTGTCCCAACGAAATGTGTATATTTCTATTTTCATTTATCCTCTTCAAAAGGATAGATGAAGGCAAGAATATTTCACCATAATGACTCAACAAAAAAGGTATGATTTATTTTTTGAAAAATAAATTTGATGTATTTGCTAATTTTTATGAAATGGAAGATATAAGTGGAGACATAAATAGGACTGAAAGTAAAGTGTTTGAAATCTGATAATGTCGATGAGTATGATAATAGTAAATTCAAGGCTTATTACTTAAAACACAAAATTCATATGTTAAAATCTATTACAGGAACACCAGAATAGAATGACATTGTTAAAAGAATGAATAGATCTTTGAATGAGCGTGTAAGAAGCATGAGGATGCACTCTAGATTGTCTAAGATATTTTGGGTTGATACAGTCAACACAACAGTCTACTTAATCAATAGAGGACCATCCATTTCATTGGATTTTAAAATCTCTGAAGAAGAGTGGAGTGAAAAAGAGGTTTGACTTTCACACTGAAATTTTTTTTATTATATTTCCTATGTGTACATTGATTCTGAATCTAGAGATAAGCTTGATGCAAAGACAAATAGTATTACTTTATTATCTATGGGTCAATCTTTTTAAGTTATCGATTTTGGGATGATCAAAATAAAAAAGTCATAAGTGTCAAAGATATGCCTCTTGATGAGCACAAGCTAAATAAAGATAGATTAAAATAGCTACAAAGTATGTGGAGAAGTATGAAGAAGTAATCTTTAATGATATCAATATTGATAATATTTATAGAAATAAAAAAAATTTCAAGTATTGATACAAAGGCTCTTATACAAGAGGCTCAAGAGTCATTTACTTTCATGACATTGAGAAGATTTACTAGAAAATTTAGAGTTTAGGCACTACTTGGAAACATTGTAGGTGGGAAATTCAATCAAGTTGGAGAAAGTCATGAAAGAAAAGATGAACTCTCTATAGAAGAATAGAATCTAACCATTAAACCAATTAACCATAGATAAGAAAGTATTACAGAACAAATGAGTGTATATAGTGAAAGAAGAGTCTGATGATGGGAGCAAAAGATATAAGGCTAGATCAGTGGTCAAAAGATTTCAGTAACTACGTGGGATCTACTACACAAAGGTGTTCTCACTAGTGATAAAGATGACTACCATCAGAATGATCTTGAGTATTGTTGCAACTAAAAACATATATCAAGAACAACTAGATGTAAAGACTATTTTTTCATGGAGATCTTGAGGAAGAGATCTATATCAAACAACCAGAAGGATTCATTGTTCCAGGAAAAGAAAATTTAGTCTGCAAACTCCAAAAGAGTTTATATGAGCTAAAGTAAGCACCAAGATAATGGTACAAAAAATTTAAAATTTTCATGTGCAAGATGAGTTTACTATATGTGAGATGGATCACTATTGGTTTATTAAAAGATTAAATAAGTCTTACATTATTTTATTGATTTATGTTGACGGTATGTTGGTTGCATGACCAAACATAATAAAGATTAATAAATTGAAAAAATAATTATCAAAGAAATTTAAAATGAAACATTTGGGATCAGCAAAGCAAATTCTTGGCCTAAGAAATTACTCAAAATAAATCTAAATGGACCTTGGAGTTATCCCAAGAGTGGTACATCCAAAAGGTTTTGAATCAATTCAGTGTTCAGAATGCGAAGCCAAAAGAGACTCCTTTGGAAATTCATTTTAGGTTATCTAAAGAGCAGTCGCCAAAATCTGATGAAAAGAGGGACCATAGGAAGATGATATCATATGCATCTACAATCGATAGTTTGATGTATGTTATGGTATGTATTAGACCAAGCATATCTCATGCAGTGAGAGTTGTGACAAGATTTGTGTTTAACCCAGGAGATGAGCATTAGAAAAGTGGTGACGTGGATCTTGAAATATTTAAAAGATACTTGAAGCACAGCCCTTTATTTTAAGAATAATAAATTAATTATATAGAGATACTCAGATGCTGACTTAAGAGGAGATTCAAATGGTCACAAGAGCACATTAGGTTATGTGTGTATGATCAGAGGAACTATAATTAGTTGGATGTTTAAACTATAGAAGATTGTCTCACTATCCACTATTGAAGTCGAGATATGATAGTCGTAGAAGCAGACAAAGAGATTATCTAGCTAAAAAAATTTTACATGAGTGTGGTGTTTATTTTTGGATGTGTATGGGGGATACTATGCAGATCTGAGGGGGTACTTATTAAAGTGATCGGGTGCAACATTGAGGTATGATGTACAATCTCAAAAGATAGAGACATCACCCTTCAATGGACTTAATCACCTAATAAGGACTCCTAAGGCATGATGGGTCTTCGAATATACTAGAGATTTTTCCCCTACTTTATATGGATGAATAAAGCAAGATTGATATTAAACCGAGTTCTAAAGTTCCCTATGGAGGCAAGCCTCCATAGTTAATTACATCCTAAGGATGGTAAATTTCTTAGGAATACTTTCGATTAAAGTAGGCAACTATTGTCTCCAAAAATTTCAAGGGTAAGACTATCAATAAATTGGTTATGTTTAAAAAATTAAATGAGATAGATCAAATGGAGAGATTTATTTTGGAAGCCGAAGGAGATGAGTAGTGAATGCTCATGATACTAAGAAGCCTAGTGAGCATTCCAATCTATCCTATAATTGGGCTTCATATATTTGAGTTTGATGAGATTTATTTTGTTTGAGTTGAAATTTCATTAGATTACTAGAGCTTATAATCCATCAACACAAGATTATAGAGACGCCTAAGAGGTGAGGATTTATGCTTGTAGCCCAAAGGAAATAGCTATCTTTGATTCTAAATCTAGGGAGCTTTAGCAAGAGCTAAAGCATGACCTAAATCTAAGTGAAAGTAGGTATATGATTTATCACCATAAGAGAGAGTAAACCACCTGACTGCTGGACTTATAATCACCTGGAGTGGCAGCCAGCTAACTCCTCATATGCTTTTAAAATCATGTAGGCAAGTCTTATGATTTTGCAAGATAGTTAGGCAATTATTAATTTAGAAAGAAACTGAAGTCCTTAAACCCACTCCTTAAGAGACTAGAGCTTGAGTGGTATGTGCAATAACTTAGTCTAAAAATGCCAATCTTTTCAAATTTTATTTGATGTTTGACACTTCATTTTGACCATGGACATAGGATTTTTGTATGCCTAAATGCATGATGAAAAATGATTATGGGCTAAATCCGCAAGAAAGAGGTTTTTCCACAATAGAAGAGACCCTCAAAGGTCAATTCTTCCCCTATCGTGCAAGGATGGAAACCCTCACTTAGCAAGAGTGAAGTAATATGAATGCATGATGTGATATACAACATTCAGCTAAAGGGTTACTAAATCTTTTAATTATCTTGATTTAATGCCTATGCATTATGTGAGGTTATGAATTATTTAAAACTTTAATTATGAGTCGTAGTAGGATAAAAAAATTATTTTTTTCTAAGAGCCTAATCAGATCTAGGCCACATATTAAAGCATCATTCATAAAGAAACTAGAAAAAGGCATGCCATTTTTATTGCATAATTTAAACATAACATCAATCAATTTTATAACTAACGCAAAAGAATAAGAGGCCGGTGCGATCAAGTACCATCATACAACCCAAAAAAAGGGTAGCCAAGCTCTACCCTTATACAACCTAAAATATGAAAGAATAATTATAATTTACAAATGAATAAATGCTATGGGGAATCTTTAAGTCTTTATGTCTCCATTCTCATTCATTTCTCCATTTAGTTTGGTAGGCTTCAAGGCATCACATGGCACCCCAGGATTAATCCTTCTAGCTAATGTTCATCCCAATTCCCCCATAACACTAATCATAATTTCTAATACAAAATTACATTAAAATGGAAAAAGTAAATCTAATTACACCTGCAAGTGTTAGGTAAACATACATACATTCCCTAAGAAGTTATTTTTATAATTTTGACTTAGCACTCTGCGCATGGGTAACCAAGCCCACCTATCTTAGCTTGGAGTATGCTTAGGGGTTTAAGTAACCTGCAAAGAGAGCATTTATATTTATTTTAAGCACCCTTTAAGCATAATATCCTGCATAAAAATATAATTAGACTAATATCAGCCTAACATCCAGTCTACGAAATATACACCCTAACATCCAGTCTAAATTAATACATTATAAAACCAAACATACATCATACTATGCACCACCCTAACATAAAACTAGAAGTGGTGACTTCATTCTAATGTGTGTGTTAAGGCTTGTGTAGTATGCCCTAACTAAGCATTAGAGTTGTATTTTCTTGGTTTGAAAGAATGTTTAATCAAAAGGGGTTGATTTTATTTTAAGTGGTTTAATTGATTTGGGAAGTTTACTTAGCATTTTCTTTTATTTTATTTGACCTACACTTAGCAACTAAGTGTTATAAAGAGAAGAAAAGAAGAGGGTCACTCTCTTTCATCCCTACCTTAAGTCATTTCTAAAGCATGTTAATTAACTTAGTTCTTTTTAGTGAATGGCTTATTACATATTTTAAATTAATCCTAAGTTTAGCTTCACTTTAAATAATTCTATTCATTATGAAAAGCATCTTAAGATTAATTTGATTGAATTACTATCACATGGCACAAGTTAAATCATTCCCTTTCATCACATGTAACATGCATATGATTAAGTCCTAAGTATACCTACACATACAATATGTTTTTGTCACACTTTAAATGATGGATGTATATTATTTAATCATATTAATTTAAAGCTCAATCCAAATTCTTATACAAAATACATGGGAAAGAGATAGCTCCAAATCATATGACTAATTAATTCGATAACTTAGTCACTTATGAGTGCATGGATTTTTGATAAAATAAAAGGGGTTTTAATTCCATAATTAAATACACACATATGTATAAGAGACATAAGCTAGTACATGTCGTTATTAACCAGGAAAGTGAGATAATCAAATGACCTCTTTGGAGCTAACTAAAGCCTTGTATTCCTGGGATGTCCAGACTAAACACTTGCTTTTCTCAAATACATGTAAATGTATACATAAGTAAAGGAAGTAAAACCATGCAAATATTGTATTTTTATTTAATTAAAATATTTGTGCATGTGAATTAAAGCTCTTATTCAAATTCTAATGTAGAAATACATATAAATTAAATCAAATAAGTACTTGTCACTGTTAACTAAGGAAGTGAGGTAATCAAATGACCTCCTTGGGGCTAACTAAAGCCTCGTATTTCTGGGATGTTCAGACTATATACTTATTAACATTCAAATGCATGTAAAGCTATACATGAATCAAAGAAAAGAAAGCTTCACTCCATACACTTAAGGTATAATCACATATATTTCTTATATATTTATAACTAGAATTTATAACATATGTAAGCATTTATTTATAATCTTTGGAAGATACATTTGGATTTAATAATGATAATAACCATGCATATATTATGTTAAATCAACACATGCAAGCTTGACATAAAGGAAATCATTTGATTTAATTAATTTTACAAAAGATGAATGCATGAATCAAGTGACATACAACATTTAATGAGATTGGAGGGGAATAAATGAACATAAACATATGGTTTCATTCAATCAAATTAATTCATATGGATAATCATATCAAATAAAATTATTTAAAGCAAACCAAAGTTAATGTCACTTTTAATCTCATGTTTGAATTTGACTTAAGGAAAGAGAGAAAAAAGTTTGCTAATCCTAATCCCATCCCATTTTTGTAAGTTAATTTGATTTAATGAGAGGTAATTAGATTGATTTTATGGATTAATTAGGTTAAGGTATGAATTAAATCAACTAATTAACTCTTACCTATGTTACCTTAAGATAATTAACTAAATGATTATGAGCCAATGTGATATACAAATGAATTAAAAAGTAAATTAGTAATGGTCCTAGGAAATGAAAGGGCCTAATGCAATTGGCTCACAATTGATAGTTAATTAAGCTTAAGGAACTTAATTAAGAACACTTATGGTTTTCCCACAAATGTGAGCTAATCCATAATTTCCTTAAATGTCTTTAGGTTATTGAACACCTAAAGATCTACCCATCAATTAATTACATCTTGATGTCTTTTAAACATTAATTAAACTAATTAAGTAATTCATTAATCAATTAATCTCTAATTAATCTCTCTTGAAAAAGTTAAGGAAATTTAGGGAAAAGACTAGGAGAGAGGGCCCAATCCACTTCCCTGAGCCTCCTCACTATTAAACAGTGATAGATGACCTCAATTAATTAGTTGAGTTACTGTTCATACACTTAATTATCAATTAAGAAAGTTAAGAAGGTAATTAAAGCCTAATTAGCTAATTTTCCTAATTAATTAATCAATAAATCCCAAGAAAATTAGGGGAGGCAAAGGTCATCCCCCTACATGATCTGAGAAATTTTGAGATTAATTAATTAATTAATTATGGAGTAATTAGGCTCATTAAAATTTTAATTAAACCCTAATTAAGCCAAAATTACTATTTAAAATCAATTAATAATAATTTTAATAAATTCCTCTCTGAAATACCTTCAAAATTAGCCTTTATTTGTATTTTTTTGGATTTTTTACAATTAGTTATGAATTATGAAAGTTTCAACCTTCAGAAGGATTAAATAGCCTAATTAAGCCTAATCCCGTCAGCGCCACATGGTACAATAATGCAGCGCATTTTTCACGTTGTGCCATAGGATTGGCTATTTAAGTAGTCACATCGGCGGCTGACTTAGATGGCGGCTGGACGCACTTTCTCGTGAGCCGTCCAATATAAGACCGGACGGCCACGATCAAACTCACGACTAAAGAAGGATTAATAAATCAAACTAGCATGATCTAATCACAACCATCCATTCTGATCACGTGGAACGGATGGTGTATGATCTATCAGCTCACGAGCGACGAACGATGGAGCCTGTCCGCTATGGATCGCTCGTTCCGAGCTCCCCCGAGCTCAGATTCACTCCAAAACAACCCCACACCTTTGTACGAGGGATACATGAAGATCCAACAGCTAGGATCGGCTCACATGAAAATTTTCTTCATTAAGCTCTAACACATTTTCTCCCAAAGCTCAGTTTGAAGCAATTACCTCACCGGAGCTAAGATCGGCGGCTTGTACGCTTGAGGTAGCTTTGTCTAGCAGAGATGAAGCCCAAGATTTCCCATTTGGATGCTCGGTCTTGATCGAACTCCTACTTCTAGTTGATTTGGAGCTCAAGAAATGACTTGGGTAGCTTCGATGAGGTGTGTGGAAGGTGTATGTAGGAGGAATTTGATTGAGATGGGGAATTGGCAAAGTTAGGGTCGAAAGGAGGCTACCCTATTTCGACTTCGTTCAGAGAGGAAGAAATTAGAGAGAGGAGGCCTTGGGGAAGCTCTGCGGAGTGCTAGGGAGTTTCAAAAATGCTTGGGAGGCTCAAATTATGTGAATGGTATGATTTCCTGTGAGAGTTGAGGAGGTATACCCCTCAATTGGCTGAGGTGGATAGACAGGATTGTTTCCCCAATTTTGGCTGACCAGCCACCACTAGGGCACCGGAGGGGTCGCAATCGAGTCTACATGGCATAATTTTAGTGGAGGAATGCTTAGGAGGTGGATCAAGGCTTGACATGGCTGATGGCTTCTCCCTTGATCCTTTGGTTTCTCGGCTTGGGAGGGAGGTGAGTTAACTCACCTCCCTTTGGTCCATGGCAAGCCTAGCCCACTTAGGGTGACCTAGGTGGCTAGGTGAGACCCCAAAATGGGTGTTTGATGACTACCGAAGGTGATAGGAAAGTTGACTTTGTTAATTTTGGCAAAATCCCACATAGGGAGGCATATCCAAGGGGGATTTGCCTTGGGTTTGGCTCCAATTGGGTTTGGGCTGACCTAGGATGGGTTTGGGTTGGGTTAGGTCAGCACCCAAAGTCCCATGGGTTGGTTTCAAGGAGTTTGGCTCAATTTGGGTCATTTGGGTTAATTTGGGTCATGTTAGGTTAGGTTGAATAATTGGTCAAATTAGGTCAAACTAAGGCTTGAGTTAGGTTCAAATGATGATTTGAAGTGTTTTGGTTCAAGTGTTTTCAATCAATTTGGCCTAGGTTTGATTTTGGCTCATCTGAAATCAAATGGGTCAAATGTGTCAAGTTAAGCGATTTGACCAAATTGACCAAATTGGCTTGGGTTGGGTGTTGGTTCAAACTTAATTGGTTAATTAAAAATGATTGTAGGCTTTGGTTTGAATGAGTTTAGATTTATTTTGGATTTTGGCCAATTTGACCTTTTAGGCCAATTTGGGCTTTGTTGGTCAATTGGGCTAGGTTGGGTCCAATTGATCAAATTGGAGCTTTGGTCAAGTTCAACAATGAATTTGGAATGAACTTGAGCCATTGGTTGCAATCAATTTGGTTAGATCATGATTTGACCCATTTTGGCCTTTTAGTCAAATTTGGGTTAACTTGGGTTAAATGGCCAATTTATGGTCTCAAGTTATGTTCAATCATTGATCATGAGTTGGTGTGAATCAATGGTTTCAATCAATCTGGTGTATGGTAAGTTTTGGCTATTTTAGGTTTCATATGGGCTAAAGGTTGACTTGGTCAAATGACTAAGTTGACTTGGTTTGACCTAATTTAAGGCAATTGATCATCCTAGGGTGATCAATGATCAGCTATTAGGTTTGGATGGGCTTGGTTCAATCTAATTTGAGATAGATTAGAACTTGGTTCATATGGGTTCTTTAGGCCACTTTGAGTCAAGTGAACCTAAATGGGTTAATTGACTTAGTTTTGGCTTGATTAAGGTTTAGTTGATTTTATATATGGGTTTAGGATTGGAATATAAATCCAACTGCAATCAATTCGAGTGATGATGGGTTTTGGTTCTTTTGGAATTTTCAAGTCCAAAGGGCTAAGTTGGGCTTGACTTGGGCTGATTTCAATTTGGCTAGATGATTGTAGGTTTCATTTATATTTGGATAGATAATTGATGGAATGATTGATTTAAGAGAAAATCCACTGATTTTGGCTTGATTTAGGTGAGTTTTGGTTAAGTCCAAGGAATTGACTTAAAGGGATTAAATTGGGTTTTGATTTGATTTTGGATTTGGTTTTGGCCACTTGAATTTATATTTCATTTATATTTATGAATATAAATGATGATATAAATGATTTATGAGAAAATCCATTGTGGAGTGGTTTGAAGGCAATTTTGACTAAGCTCATAAAGGTAGGTCAAAAGGGTTAACTTGGGATTTTGATTTAGTTTGATTTGGTTTTGGCCATGGGAATATAGGTTTCATTTATATTTATGAAGATAATTGATGGAATAATTGATTTATGAGAAATCAATTGAATTTGGGTTGATTTGAATGGGATTTGGCTAAGCTCATGGAGGTAGGTCCATATGGGTTAGCTTGGGATTTGATTGGATTTGGATTTAGTTTGATTTGGTTTTGGCTATTTGAATGTATTTCTCATTTATATTTGTGAATATAAATGAAGACATGAATGACTTATGAGAAAATCACTTGAATTTGGATTGAATTGGGTGGAGATTTGGCTAAGCCCATGGAATTCAATCATGGAGGGTTTGTGAGTTTAAATTTGATCTAAGGTTTCAATCATTTGGAATTGAGTTTGGACTTGAATTTTATAAATGATTGAGGGATTGAATTGATCTTTGAGAAAATCAGTTGAATTTGGATTGATTTGAATTTGGTTAAAGGTTAAGCTCACAAGATCGAATCATAGGACTTAGGTAGAATTTTGGATTTGATCATGGGTTTCAATCATTTGAAATTGATTTTGGTTTTGGGTTTGGATTTGGTATTTGAATTAAATTTGAGATTTCATTTGGGAAAGTGAACATAGGTTGGGTTTAGGCTACAGGATGGGCAAGTGTCCCTAATTCTCTAAGGCATAACCTACCCTTATGACTAGCCCTTCCAAGTCTCTAGGCTTAGGTTAAGTGTTCACCTAATCACTAGAAATATTTTAGGACTAGGAAGATCTTAGTGTCTATAAGAGATCTAAATCTATAGTGAGGATATTGAAAACTCACTCCAAAAGTGAGGTCAATAATGAGTTAGGAGAAGAACAAACTAATAGCACACTTTTCAATGATAGTCAGAGCAGATAATCTAATTTTTCATGCAAGGATAAAACATATATAGCTACGATATCATCACATCAGAGAACTGATTGATGATAGATTGCTATAGTTGGAGAAGATTCATGGAACAAAAATCTTATAGACATGTTAACCAAAGTGTTGCTCATCACAAAATTGAGGTTATGTATGACCTCAGTTAATCTCCATAAATCATGATGATAGAGGTGACACACCAGAAGCAATAGTGGATTTATATGAATGATCTAATTGAGAGAAGTGTTCAAGCATGATAGTTAATGTATTAAAAAAAATTGACTATATTGTTAAATATGGGGTCAAATTCTATATATTTTTTTTCTTTTTGGTCAAAAATAGGTATCTATCAAAATTGAACCGTTTCACATTTGAAATTCAATTTAGGTGGCTAGATTATCATTTAAAATTATTTCTCCTCCAAACTTACCTATTCACCTTAGCCTATAAAAGTGGAGGAAATTCATGAGATAATGCATCTCAAAAATGTGTAGCTTCTCATAAGCTCATTATAAGAAAAAAAAATATAGTGAGATCATAGTGCGGTTGTGGACATAGGTAAGATGACGAACCACATAAATCTTTTTGTGTTCTCTTTTTTGTGTGTGCGATTGTGCTTTGTACTTCTCTCCATTTCTTTATACTCTCTTAAACTCCCAACATGAGAACATACATTTCACTTAAAAAAGTTAATGATTATGATATTTTTGATGTAATATTAAAGATTTGAATGCTATTTTTATAAATATTAAAGTTAGGTGGAGTGGCAGAGTCATAAATTTTTATTTGGGGGCACAATCTCATAATATTAAAAAAAAACCTTATCAACCAGACTAATTAACACCCATAAAAATTATTTGTAAAAAAAATTTTATATATATATATATATATATATTAAAAAATTATTTGGGGGCACAATCTTCATATTTTAAAAATATTGAATAATTACATCATTATTGATATCAACCAACATATCTTTCCTAATAGAAGTGACTAAAATTGCATTCATCAATTGATCTCCAATTTTATTTCATTTTTCATTTTTTTGTATAATTTTCATAGGAGAAAAGATCAGTTAATATTTTTTGCAGCAACTAGTAAAGTCAATTGCTAGTTTTAAATATTTCAAAATAAATAGAATATAAAGTATCATTCTTACTTTTGATCATTTTTTCAACAAACTTTTCAATGTCTTTCAAGAAAAAAATATTTTTCAAGCCACATATATATAAAACGAAGTTTTCATATGATTATCAATAATCATTACTATTGATGTAAAATTATTTGAATAAAATTAAACTTTTTAATTGCTTATTATAAATAGAGAAAAACATAAATCACAAATATAAATAAATAAATAAATTTATTTAGATATATATATATATATATATATTATTTATTTATATTTAAATTTATATTTATATTTATAGGGGTGTAAACGAGCCGAGCTCGAGCGAGTTAAACTTTTGTTTGTGTTCATCTTGTTAGAAAATTACTCTATTGTTGACTTGTGTTTGAAATCAAATTTTGGTTCTGTGAATTATTGAAATTTGAAGTATAAAACAAATAATCCAAAAAATATAGAGGATGGACAATTTAAACATGGGCCAATCTTTTGCATGAAAAAAAATTATCTATATATATATATATATATATATATATATATATATATATATATATATATATATATATATATATATATATATATATATATATATATATATATATATATATATATATATATATATATATATATATATATATATATATATATATATATCAAGTTGAAACACAACAACTAAGACGTTTGTAAACAATAAGTTTTTTTGATAGCCCTATATATATTCTTTAAAATATAAAATTTATTTTTAAAATAATCTTAAAAATTAAATTTTAAAATATTGGAGAAGGCACAACATGAATTTTTTTATAAATGAAAATAAAATTAAAAGGAATATTATAACAACTCAAAATTTTAGGGGAGACACTTACCTGCAAGATATGTAAACATATAAAAAGGGTGTGTTATATATATATAAATGCTCTAAAAAATAAATCTTCTAATAATTTTTAAATGTTTGGGTATCTATCTTATTTTTTTGTCAATTTGTATGACATTTTAAAATTTATTTTCCATATGTCTACTTTCATATTGAGACAACATCAACACCTTATAGTTTTGTAGTTGCATCATAAATCAGAATAGTCTGCACTATACCGCTAAAATTAACTAAAGCCAAATAAAAATTGTAAAAACAGAATAAGTCTAATTTATTTTATAGAATCCACTATGATCAAACTAGGAATAAGCTTATCATGGTTTGAGCTATGCCTTTCTTAATAATAAATTAATATATTTTTAATACATATAAGTATAGCTATGACATATAATATGAGCTTAAAAATATTGGATTAGTACTAAAAATTCATTTATGATATTGAAGAGGATCACTATAGTCTATAATTAAAAATTATTGACTTCATATTTATATCTTTCACCCTCGAGGAATTGAAGCACTTTTTTGTGGACTCTACTTTCTCCCACTCTCTTATTACAATTTTTTTGAATTACTTTTTATCATTAGCCTAACATATAAAAAATATCAATGATGGATTACAAATATCAAAATCATTGACTTTAACGGTAAACAGAAAAAGTCATTCTTCTAGTTTAAACTAAATTTTATTTTTAATTTGAAAATTAGCAATATGAATAAAAATCTTCATTAAAATGATAGAAAAATTTAGGAGTTCATGGGATTTTAAAAAAATCATAAATTAAAATTAACATATATTTTAAGAAATAAGCTGTATAATTTTTTTTTTTTTTACTTCAGAATAAATATTTTTTTTATTTACTTATCATATAAATATAAAATAAATGTAATTGAAACTATTAAACTATAAATCTCAAATAGTTAAGTTCTTACTCAAATCCGTTGTAGTCTAGTGGTTAGGATACTCGGCTCTCACCCGAGAGACCCGGGTTCGAGTCCCGGCAACGGAAAATAAATTTTTGGCATTTAGCACGTGTTGTATTTCTACCGTTAACTTCATTCGAATTGGTAACTGAGATTAATATTTTAGCCATTTTAATACAAATATAATTAGGTTGAAATTTTAGTCATGCTTAAAATATAACTGAACATTACGATTATTATTATTTTGATAAAGTAAATTTTGACTTTTATTCGTGGCAACAGTTGTAATTTATTCATTTATGATAGTAAGTATGGTTGATTTTTCCAACTTTTATTATAATGCAATTCGATTGAAATTCTACTTTTTTTTTTAGGAGTTGGGGAATCTTGAAATGATTAATTTGAACAGTGCATTATTTTTAAGCAAAAAATTTAAATTTATATGCATATTATTGGAAAATATCATCGTTTATTTTTTAAATATGCTAAAAAATTTATTACAAAGTTAAATACTTTTGCTATAATTATATTTGTATTTAAATTATTTTTTTGTTAAAAATACCAAGCGATGGCATTATATCATTCTCAATTCTTTTATACAACCAATTAATAAGGTTCAAATAATATTCACAAGATTCAAATTATATTTTAGCATAATTCAAACAAGGCTAAAAAAAATTCAAACATTTGAATATACCCTCAAGCCTTGAATATGTTTTGCCTGTTGATTGATTCTTTAGGCAAATGACAGCATTATTTGTGCTTATAATCTAAGCAATTCTTTTATTAATATTTTATATCATATTGAGGAGAATGAAAAGAAGAAGATCAAATAAACTTTTTAAAAAAATTCTTTTTAATTTTGGAAAATACCTTATAATTATCAAAGCAATTATTTGAATTGAAAATCGAACTATTATATTATTTAAAATATAGATAATTTTTATTCATCAAAACTTAAAGAGTTTGAGTAAGTCATAATTTAGGATCTATTAAGGATAATTATAATTATATAAAAAATAATTGTAGAGTTATTGCAGGAAAAATTACTATCTAGAAAGTTGTGGGCTTGCGGCGGCTACTACAAATTTTTATTTTATTTTTAAAAAGTCAAATCATAACTTTCTGATGATAATCACTATATTTTATCAGGATAAGTTAAAAAGCACAATTTTCTCATTATTAATTCTTCAAAATATAATTATGCCATAATTTATTGATGTGACTCCAAATGGCTAGGATAGTCTTCATCTTAGAAAATGTGGCTTAAATAATCTAGAGTCAATGTGCAATGTAGATGATCATAATAATTATTAAAAAAAATAATAATAAGCTAGCAAAGAATAAAGAAAATTAGTGAATTGTCACTTCTATAAAGGGGGATAAAAATAATTAAGGTTAGCAACAACAGAGGTGATCGAGATTATCCCTCTTCTTAAATAAATGGAGTTTGAATGATTGGGTGTCGACATACTATTATAGACTATTATGATAATTTCTTTAAATAAAAGTGGATACTAAATAACCTCAAGTTAACTGGAAGCGAAAGACGATGAGACATTGTTTCTTTTAAAATAGTGGGGATGGACTTTGACCTAAAATTAATAAAAAGCTTGAGAAGATTATACAATCTTTCTTTTGAATGAAGTAAAAAAAATAAAATAAAATAACTTAGACTTTATAGATGATTGGAGGTGATAATCCTTCTTCTAAAGGAGGTGAACTAAGTAGCTTAAATTCAAAGGTTGATTAGAGGTGGTTGGGATAGGACTTCTCCTATATAGTGGGAATGGACAAAGTGACTTAAAGTAGTGAATGATTATGATCAATAGAGTTGAATAATAGACGGGGCAATAAATATTATCATTAGACTTACATACCCTTCATGTGGGATAAAGTGAGAATGATGACTTAACTTAGTGATTCAATCTTAGTTGACCAATGTAAGCCTTAAATATGCGCATATTCATATAATTTTATTGTCCTCAAATAAATTGTGATGAATTAAGTATTTTAATTATAATTTTGCACTATTTGGAATCTATTTATTATTTAAAATATTTTTAGCTTAAGTTTGCAATTAGTTCAACAATTTTAACTTGATTAAGATTTTTTAGAATGTGTGCCTTAAGCCAAAAGGTAAGCTTGATCAAATATGAATATTTATGACTTGAACAATCCACTTATTTTAGACATCTTGAGTTACAAGTTGAAATATGGTTGGCGTCATAAAAAATATGCATCATAGAATTATAACTTTAAAAAAACTGAAGGCAAGACTATTCCCTTAGACATTAATATAAAAAACCTCATAGGGTTGCGCATTATAAATTATGGTTATATGCACTATCTTAGTTAGTAGTAAGAATTCTTGAATTATGTGACCTCATATAGGCTATCATTATTTAAGATAATTTCAATTGAGTTCTCATACATGCTATCCCATTGTTGTAATTTCACTTAAGTAGATAGATTTCATCCTTTCAATTGCTTGATGCATGCTAAATAATTTTTTGCTCTAATCATATTTATATTTTATCCTAATTCAGTTACACCCAAAGTTATAAATAATAAAACAAAAAGTACTGTAGTTATATATAGTAGAATAGATTGAATTATAGCTGTTATGCTTTCATTTTCGCAAGCTCTAAAAAAATTATCCAAAGGAGATCGATCAAGTTTTCCAATGAAGTCATTAGCTTTAATTTGTCTAACTAGTTTTTCCTTTACAGCTTAGCTACCTCAACCCTATAACACCTCTCAATTGACATGATTAGACAGATACTTGCATACATAGTAAAACAATTTAAATGAGTTTTATTTCAAATGAGATAAAGATTAAAAAACATGATCAAATTATTTTCAAATCACATTGATAGCATAAACAATTATTTTTGAAGCATCTTCAAATCATGATAGAACCATCTTTGAACCACGTTCAAATAAAAATCAAACTTTATTTGAAGAATTTTTGAATAATGATAGGATAAATTTTTAAAAAAGACTGGTCCATCTACAAACAATGATCAAATAATCTTTGAATGGTGTTCACACCATGATGTAACAAAGATGGAATGAGGATTGAATTTTCATGAGGCATCTTGAAATGATAATTGAGCAACGTCTGAATAACTATCAAAGCATCTTTGAATCATCTTCAAAAAAAATTTTGAACTAAAATCAAACTATCTTCAAACAAAGATCAAAGAATCTTCAAATAAAGAATGAATAATGATTGAAGCATATTCAAATTAAGCCCAAATAATGATTGAATCATCTATTACCTTCGTCAAATAATGGATGAACAATATATAAGAATGATCTACTTATTTTTCATTATGATTGATCTATGTTTGATACGGGTGTTAATTGAATTGACGTTTATTGGATAGGTTTGACTCGAACCCGACCCATTTATCAAAACGGGTCAAAAACTTCAACCCGATTGACCCGACACGACATGAATGATCTATTTATATTTTTTTTTAAATCAAAATCGAGTCAAATTTGGATTCATATGTAAAAATCTAGTCAATTTCGAGTTTGCGGGTCAATTTCGAGTCAAATTTGAGTTAGCGGATCAAAATCGAGTTAACTTCGGGTTGGTGGGTCAGCAACTAAAAAAAATCAAATGGGTCTTCTTGATTTTTTAGTTGGTCGATTATGGTCATCGACCTTTCACTTTAAAACCGTAATTAGCTAATTAACCCTTCAAAAAAAATTTAAAATAGCGGTCGCGGTATAGCTGGCCAACTGATC
Organism: Cymbidium sinense; assembly: GCA_021442155.1. Classification (NCBI taxonomy): domain Eukaryota; kingdom Viridiplantae; phylum Streptophyta; class Magnoliopsida; order Asparagales; family Orchidaceae; genus Cymbidium; species Cymbidium sinense. The sequence goes on from CM038216.1 coordinate 136,539,535, forward strand.
CGGTCGCCATTATAAAATACGACGAGAGATCGAATCGATCGATCTCTCTCTCTCTCGGCATTCGTATTCTTTCCTCTACCTCGCCGCTCCTCGGCGCCCGGTGACGCCGATCCCGCCGCTGCCGGTAGATCCGACATGCCCGATCCGTAGCAGGGCAGAGTTTTCTTGGGAAAAGGTTTTTTTAAATTTTTTATTTTTTTTTCAAAACAAAAGGGTAATATATAGATCTACTTTGTGATATGTTGTGGATGTAATTTCTTTTTATGGATCTAACTTCTTTTGTGGATCTAATTTTTTTTTTGGATCTAATTTTGTGGATCTAATTTTTTTTTTTGGATCTAATTTTGTGGATCTAATATGTGTAATTTTGTGTAATTTGTAGATCCAATTTTGTGTATCTAGATCTACTTTATTGTAGTATGTTTAGTTATATCTTGCATTTTTGAAAGTAGAATGTTTGCTACCCTCCGATTGTTTGATACTTAATTTGTCATACTAGCATCTAAGTTTAGAGTTGGATTTATGTTTCTTTTGTTGCAATTCTAATTTATTTATTAACTCCCAGATCGGTCGATAGTGTTTTACGCTCTTTTTTAAAAAAATAATAATAATAAATGTTGAGCTTTTACCTCTTTGGATTTCTGTTTTACTTCAGATATAGTGTTTTATAGGAATATAGGCTTTTAGCGTTTATGTTTTAGTCGAGTACTTTGTTGATCGTCGAAATTTAAAGTGGATCATGGATCAAGCATTTTGCGAATTTGAGCGAGTTTCGTTTGACTTGTTTTATGTGGTTGACCTGGAGATCAATCAAGCTTGAGATAGCGAGGCGACCAAGATCAGTTGAAATAGCTTAGGTGATGGTCTCTTTCTTGATGAATGCTTGTCGAGGGAAGGTGGTTGTGATAATTCCCTCTAATTATGCGGTTGATGGTTCCTTTGGTTGATCTTAAGAGGATATATATAATTATTTATGACACCTAAATACTTATCTATATAATTTAAATTTTAATATATTACAAAACTATCGGTATCATTTTTATGCTTTTATATATGTAAATATAGGATGTCGAAATGTTAAATGCTGAAAATTATGTAGTGTTTATGTAAACTTTTTTTATCTTGAAATAGGGTTTTATGATTAGAATTGGATTGCCCGATTCAATTCTAATTCATATCTTATTCGATTTCTTTTATCCTGTAAAATTAATTGGCATAATTATTTTAATAATTCTCTCTATGATCATGCATAATAAAAAAGTAGTGTTTTATTTAATCTTCTAAGAAGAGTATAAATATGTTACGCTAATACATATAAATATAGAAATACATCTATTTTTCAATTCAATCTTGAACTCAATTCAATTTTCAACTACTTTACTAAATTAGTATATATTTTAACAAATTTCCATTTCAATTCGTTTTTGTGCGTAATAGGTTGCATCTGACATCTTCTATATCATAAATGAATTCAGTAATTTTATTTCTCCTTAATTAAATTATTTGTATTTATCAGGTGTGGTGAAAGATTATTGTTGTTACATTGCTCGGTGGTTAGTGATGAATTCAACTCTTGTCTTTTTTGGTGCTTTATTATGGAGGTGAAGCGAGTGTGAATGACAATTTCATTCCATACATTGGTGGGAACAATCGTCCAATCAAATCCGTCGTTTAGATTCGAGGAATTACAGAAAAAAAAATCATGAAATCATTGAAGATAGATCCAACAAAGTTCTCATCAGTAGTCGTTTTTCGTAGGTCTTTGGATTTGTTTTAACTCGCATTGATGACGAAGTCGGTGAAACTATACTCACTGCACTTGTCTTCTCCATTGTGGTTTATGTCAGTTATGGAATTAATGGGTAGAGGCGGGAGATTAATCTGAGAGGAATGTGAGAGAGCGAGCGAAAACGTACATCGCCTTCTCAGTTAAGTACTCCAGTGGAATGTTATGGTACTGAAGCAAGAGAACATGATTTCTTCGTTGGGACAAGTTCTGCTGTGATGGGTGACTTAGAAGATAATGAGATTAATGTAGTACCAAAGATGTTGATGCCGGCTATGAGTGGAGGTAGCGGTGATGATGATGAGGAGGAGGATGATGATTGCGAGCGGCTAACTACTCGATCATCCATAGTCTTGAGACTTGATTGTTGATTACTGGTTAGAACAAGTCATACGGAAGACTTGCAACGGAATCGATTATCTGCGTAGTAAAAGCCGAGAATGGGATGAGGACCTCACATTCGATGGCCCATCAGATCATTCAGTCTTTGAAGAGGATAACTGCATTCCAGATGAATTGTTTGAACATATGTGTTTTCAATTCAAGAAACAGTTGCAATTTGCAATTCATCATTAACAATGTTTATGTCATTTGTCTTTAAATTCAGCGTGAGTCACTAATTGCGTGGGCTTATGGAGCTTACATGCGATTAAGAGGTTGATTTGGTATTAGTTCACTTGCGCACCTCATACTGATCATTCGATTATTAAGTATAAAACAAAAAATAAAAATATCTAAAATACATTAAATAATTATTTTTAAATATAAAATATATTAAGTAATTATGTTTTAAATTAACATACAAAATCAAAACATAAAATAAGATTGATCCAAAAAAGCTCTAATTTAATCGATCTATCATTTACCCTAATTTTAAGAAACAAATGAACTCTATCAATTTAAGCAATAGTTTAATTTTCATTTTGGCCTTTTCTACCTATATAAATATATGCTTATTTTTTCATCTAATCATATTAAAATTCATTAACCGATTTCATCTTTATTTAACTTATGCAATTATTATATTTCATTTCTTCTTCTAATTGTCAAGTTAAGTTCAATATTAACAAATGAATGAAAATTAAAATTTATGAAGAGATCTTTTTTTTTTAAATGAGTATTTGACTCTTTTCAAAATTTATATACACAAAAAATTGAGGCTAAGCGATTAGAGATTAGGACTTGTCAACATGATAGTTATAGAATATTTTATTCCCTTTCCAACGATACAACTCAGAATGAGAGCTTGATATGGCCAAAAAAGCGAACATGTTAATTTTTTTTAAAAAATTTAATTTGCGTAGTCGCCCTAGGCTTGCTATTTTAAATTTTTTTTTGGAAGGGTTAATTAGCTAATTACAGTTTTAATTAGGATTATTTTAAAAATTAAACCATTTTGACACCCCTAATGTTTGATCATTATTCAATCATGATTTGAACAATGATCAAATTATCTTTGATCCATTTTCAACCATGATCAATCTATGTTACATCATATTTTAACAATTATTCAAAGATACTTTAAAGATGATATGATCATTATTTAATCATCATTTGATCAAGTTCCTAATCAGTAATATAATGTTTATCAGTATTTTAGGTTTATGCTGTATCTATTGGTGGGCTTATGGCATATCTATTAGTGCTTTAGGTTTAGGATTTTGAATATGAACATCACATTTGATCTTAAATAAATCAAATAAGTATCATTACTGACCTTAACAAATGCTTAATGAGGGGGACCATCAATATGAAATTTTGCCACAACCTAAACAAATGCTAGAAACGAGAAACTATTGAGATGGGGAAGGGTTGAGGATCTATTATGATCAAAACATTGTGTAATTATTTAATGAGAATTCCCACGATTTATTAAGTTATTCTTTAAAAATAAATAATAACTATTTTTAATTTTTACTATTATACAATATGTGAAATCAAATATTTCTAATCGAATTTATAATAATACATAAGTAAAAATATTATTATATATTTTTGAAAGATTGATAAATATATTATAATTTCTAAAGTTTTTTATTTATATTTCTAAAATTTTATTTATATAAGATAAATATATTTATTTTTAAAAATATAATAATATTATTATTAAACTTTTGAATGTTTTATATTTAAATGTTAAATATTAAATATAGAATGTATAAATATATACCTATTATGACATTATTTTTGGTGATAGGCAAACGACTAACGAGTTATTCATTCATTTGCCGACATTATCGGGATCCATTACTTCTGCAACCAGCTCAGATCCCTTCTCAACCTGCTAAGATTTGCTATCGATCGATTGACCGATAGGTCCGATCTGTTACCGGGAAGCATCCGGATCGCTGGTCCTTGATGGAGATTTTACGTTGAGATCTAATTCCCCATCGATTTTCCAAATCGGATTGGATCACATCGTTAAAGGCCTGAATGCCAGCCAGTCATCTCAGATTTTGATCCTCAATTCCTCAGTCATCCTTTAGCCATATTCGTGCTTCCAAGGGATTAGACTCCAGCTGACAACTCTTTACTTAGAGTCCACGCATCCGCCTTCCATCCAATTTAGTTCCTGGATTTCCAACCATCTGTATGGGTTTTTGAGATCAGCTACGCAATCCGAATATATTCCGACCTTCGCGTTAGACAATTCTGGCATTATTCTGTTGACTCGGTCAAGCAATGGTGGATTGCCGGAGCCTAATCGAGTTCTGTCGGGCTTTCGAACAGAAACGACAGACGTTAAACCTGCAGTCTTCGCTGGAGAACCGGTCTAACCAATCTCAAGGCCGGAGCAGCAAGGTGAACTTATTATCTCACCCTTTCTGCGAGCACTCCACTTTCGCTGCCATGGATTTCCTCATCCTAATTCTTGTTCTCGGGTCGATCGGCGTTTTAACTTTGCCATATTTCAAGTTCATCTACAGCGAAGCTTCCGAGCTGTTCCCGGTGGCGGTTGATCTTATGAGCGAGGTCGTCTGCCCTAGTTTTGTAGCCTATCTTATCGGGTTTTCTTTGATGCTGATTACGGGCGTTGCGCTTTGTGGGGTTTTCAGTCACCAGTTTAGGAAATGCGGGAATCCTAAATGTAGAGGACTTCGGAAGGCGGTGGAGTTTGATATCCAACTTGAATCTGAAGAGTGTGTGAGATTTATGCCGGCCATTCCTAAGGGTGCCTTTGGTTCCCGACAGTTGGAGCTGGGGCAGGATCACAAGGAGCTGGAAGCTGAATTGAAGAAGATGGCGCCCCTGAATGGCCGCACTGTTCTTATCTTTCGTTCTCCCTGTGGGTGCCCGATAGGAAGATTGGAAGTTTGGGGGTCCAAAAAGGTCAGGCGTATAAAGAAGTAGTCACTCAGACATATATCCAAATACTGAAGATAGAAGGTTGATCCTTGTAACCTTGTTCATCAGTACTAAATAAGTAGGGATCTGTAGACTTAAGGAAACATATGTAAAGGGACCTCTTTTCTGCACATAAATAGGAACATACTATTGTCTACTGCTTTTTGCTCTTGTCATTGAATGTATCACATATTTTTTTCCAAAAAAAAAAAAAATGTATCACATATTTCTGTTTAATGGTCAGTTTCGACTGTTTGCTGCCACAACTTGGCTGTGCTAACTCTAGGATATAGGGTTCATCTAAAAAGTGATATTTCTTTTTCAGGGAAAAAGTGATATTTTTCGCTGTTAATCTTTGAAATGGTTCCAATGATTCTCTATATCTGCTAGCTATACAGCCTCGGCATTTTTCATAACAATTACGATAACGACTAGATCTTTGTTTGTCCTTATTCTTCTTCTTCTTCTTCTCTCTCTAGCCCCCTTCGACTTACCCTCTCTTTCTCCCTCTTTTTGAATCTTGCATGTTCCACATGAAAGACATTTTCACTCTCGCTCAATTATTTTACACGAGTTTGCGGACTAATACTTCGTGTATGCTCCAAGTTGAGCAGATTGTTTGGTCTTTGATTTCCTTGATAGATGTTGCTTAATGCATGGATTCCAAAACTCTTTCTTGTCAAGGCAAAGCTATATTTTACTAACTGTTTATAAGTTTATGATTTAGAGACTTCTTCTCTAACTTTGCTAGCTAATGCATAAGGTTGTGAGTGTCTAGACAGTGACAAATGTTTGCCAAAAAGGCCGAAAGGAGGTTGCATGTTTATTTCCTTCTTGTGATTCAGTGGGGACTGATGGAGCATTGTGAGAAGAAAAGGAATCATATTTTCAGAGCACCGAAGCACATATGCTTCTTCATTTAGCATACTTGATTTTAGGATTATTTAAGAGCTACCTAACAAAATTTCTTTTACTATTACTTGTTTGAAGTCAGAGTATAACTACATAGTGCATCTCAAGAAATTTTAATTTATTTATGCGATTAACAGAACAAAGCCCAAAATGATGTGGTTATTGAAGTACAAAAACGGTTTGATAGATTGCATTTTATAGTGATACAACATTAATTATTAGGAGGTAGAAAATATAAAAAATTGATGTTCAGATTTAGGATAGAGAATTCATCAATCACCCCTATATGTTGGCAATTTCATTTGTGTCATTTTAATTTGATTATTCTTCCTTCTAATTGAGCAATTTCAGGTTCATATACGCATGTTAGACTACCAGTTGATGTTCGGTGACTCAAATTTAAGTTTTTATAATTCAATCAACGTGATTTGTAATATGATTTCATTCTAAAAAAGTTGATCATTCATAGATTATAAGTTATAAATTAATCCAACAATTTATTTCTTTAAATGAAAACAAATAATTAATTCAAAAGGATAGCTGGTGAGCAAGGCAATAGTGGCCATAAGGCTAGCGGTGAGCTGTCCGACGACCATGGGTACTAGTAATGGCCGTCGATTGCAATGAATTTGGAACGCATTCAAATCTAACTAATTTGGAATACATCAAAAATGAACTAGATAGTGAGTTTAGATTTCCTTAAAAAATTAAAAATCTATTCATGTGCATATTCATGTTAAGACTTAGGAAGAATTTCATATCATATATGTAAATCACATAATTAAATTAAACATAATTTCTTGCATGATTCCTTATTCATGTGATTCTTTTTGTACATTCATATGTATTTGAGAAAACTGGTATATTAGTTTGGACATCCTGACTGGGGCTTTAAGAAATTCTAAGTTGATCTTACTCATTGTAAAAATAATGGCGTCGTATTCACTTAAAACCCTTATACATATGCATGTATGATGTGGCCAATGAATAAAGAATCATAAATCAAATAAATCAAGTACAACCTTTTGGATGGATTTTTCTATCCTTATAATTATTCATATATTTACATATATCTAAGAAAAGTGATATATATTAGATATCCCGCATAAACTTTAAGTAGGTCTTCTACCTTACACCCCATGGTGTAGAAGATAATGGCGCCGTACTAACTTAAAACTTTCATACTGTGGATGTATATGTAGCTAATGGATGAAAAATTCTACTTTTTTATATAATAAAGACATGCATTCATAATTCAATCAATAAATACAATATTTAAATTCAAAATATATTTCTTTGCATTCATCATTAAAGTATGCTAAGATTTACATTACATGTATATGTATGCTTAGGATTATTCATACGCATGATATGCATGATTGAAAGAAATAAATGAATTTGTGTTATATGATAGTAATCCATCCTAATTAACCTTAAGATGTCTTTCTTATTGAATAGGATTATTTAGAGTGAACCTAACCTTAGGTTAATTAAAACACATAATAAGACATTCATTAAAGAAAACTAAGTTAATTAATTTATCTTAGAAATGATTTAAGGTAGGGATAAAAGAGAGATTCCCTCTCTTTCTTCTCTTTATAACACTTAATTGCTAAGTGTAGGCTATATGAAACAAAAAAAAAAATCACTAAGTAAAATTTTCAAATCAGTTAAATCACTTAAAGAGAAATCAACCCTTTATAAATTAAATCTCCCACACTTAGCAAATCATAACCCTAAAGCTTAGTTAGGACATGTCACACAAGCCTTAACACATACAGATTGGATTAAGTCGTCTTTTTTAGCTTTATATTATGACGATGCATGGTTTGGGGTATGTTTGGTACTATGATGTATTGAATTAGACTGGATGTTAGGGTGTATATGCGTAGTCTGGATGTTAGGGCGACATGAGCCTAATCATATTTATGTAGGGGGTCGTGCTTAAGGGGCCACTGTAATAAAAATATAAATGCTTCTTGCTGTGCAGGTTGCTTAGCCTCTAAGCATAGCCTAAGTTAGGATAGGTAGATTTGGTTACCATGTGTGGGGTGCTAAGTCCAAGTTATTCATATAACTGCTTGGGTTGTATGGTGTGTTTAGCTAACATTTATTTTGCAGATATAGCTAAATTTGTTTTCCTTCTCTCTTAATATAATTTTTGCATTAGGATTAGGATAAGTGTTATGAGAGATTAGGATGAATATTGGTTATAAGACCAAGTCTTATATACCATGTGATGCCTTTGGGGCAAACAACATCCCAATCAAACTAAGAGAAAGAAAGAAATGGAGCAAATCAAATTGAAGAAATGAAAGATGAAGAGTGAAGAATGGAGGATAAAGAATAAAGTCCCCCCATAACACTTATCATTATATAATTGTAATTATTCTTTCATTATATCAGGATGTATAAGGGTAGAACTCGGCTACCCACATTTATTTTTGGGTTGTACGGTAGTACCTGACCGCACCGGCCTCTTATTCTTTTGTAATACAACAACAACAAACAACAACAACAAGCCTTAATCCCACTAGGTGGGGTCGGCTACATGAATCATTCGTCTCCATTGTGTCCTATTATGTGTCAAATTCTCATTTAATTCGAGTATACTAAGATCATTTTTTATACATCTTAACCAAGTCTTTTAGGTCTACCTCTACCTTTCTTAACATAAGGAAAATCTCATCTACTCTCTCGGTCATCGGACGACGACGCTTTATGTGGCCAAACCATCTAAGGCGACTCTCCCTAATCTTATCTACCACTTACTCCAACTTTTTCTCGAACATACTCATTTTGCATTCTATCTCTAAGGGTAAAGCCACTCATCCACGAGCATCCTCATCTCTGTAACACTTAACTTAGTCTTATGTTTTCTTTTATTGGCCAACATTCTGCACTCATAAGTCAGTAGTCTTACCACCATCTTATAAAATTTTCTCTTAAGTTTAAGTGGAACTTTTCTATCACACATAATAAGATGCATTCCTCCACTTCAACCATCCAACTTCTACTAATAATATCTCCATCTATTTCACCATCATTTTGAACAATAGAGCCTAAATATCTCAATCACTCACTCTTATTAATGACTTGATCACCTAAAGTCACAACACTACCACTAAAACTTCTACAACTAAAATTACCCTCCATATATTCAGGTTTAGATGCTTAAACTAAAATCAGAGACTCTAAAGTTGACCTCCATAATTCAAGTTTCGTTGGACTCTCTAGTCTTATCAACAAGAAGAATGTCATCGAAAAGCATACACCGGGTACATCTTCTTGTAAATGCCTCGTAAGAACATCCATAACTAAAGTAAAAGATAAGGGCTTAATGTTGATCCTTGATGTAATCCAAATAGGAAAATAGTTTGTCAATCCTCCTTGTGTTTGGACTTGAACAGACTTTTATCATATTTCTTAAATATCATATGTAGATCCTTTTTATTTTCTCTATGCTTCTCCATCAAACCTCTTAACAAATGTATAGCATCTATAGTAGATCTACCTGGCATGAAAATTGTTTGATATTTTGTTTAACTTGTGCATTAGAAATCACATGCATTTTCACGATGATTGGTGATTCGTGGGCTTTGAGTGATTAGTTTGATAAAATAAATTTTTTATCCCACTAACAACTTATAACTAAAATTTTAAAATAACTTATAACCTCACATAAAAGCCTTAAATTAATCAATAATAAAATATTTAGCAACCCCTTATCGGATGATTGTATGTATAATATCATGCATGTCATATTCTTCCATTATTAAGAGAGAGCTTCCATCTGTAGAGAATAAAGGCTTAACCTATAAGAGCCTTTGATGGAAAGACATCTTTTCTTTTCTGGATGCGACGGCAGAACGCGTGCTGCAGGCGCTCGCCAAGATCATGCTCACAAGGCTCTGCCCTCATACAAGACATGCCGCGGGCCTGCCGGGATTTGAAGAGTTTTGAGCCTTTTTTGAGGGGTTTTTACCCTTTTGCCCTGCTATAAATTCCCAGGGTGAGAGAGGCACACCTTTCCCCTCTCCCTTTCTTCTTGAGTGAGTGATACGAACCTAATTCTTGAATTGGGTCTGGTACAGTGGGAACTGGGTCTGATCCGGCTTGTTGAGCTTAGGCGCTGAGTTAACAGGTTGGAACCCTAGGGAGTAATCTCAATGGGCAAGGAGGGTGCTGTCTGAGCCGTTGGATATGCGCCTTTTTACCCTTAGTCGTTGGATGCTAACATTCAGATCGAGTGTTTCTTGTGCTTGAGCCAGCCGGATGGATTATTTCCGTGTCCCTTGGATGTGTTATTTGATCACACGGTTCTGGATTCTTCAAATGGCATTAGTGGATTACAGATGTTGCTTCCTGAGCGGTTTGATCTGTCTTTTTGCAGGGGATCATCGGATGGTTCTAAGTGGCATCCAAGTGTCACATCGATCGAAGAGAACCGAGAGGGGTTTAGCGAGAAAACCTAATTCACTTTTATCTTTTCGGCCGATCGCTCGAGCCGCCGAGCTCAGGGGAAACGAGGGATTAGAGGAGGAGAGGAAGTTCAGGAGATTCTTACCTAAGGGTTAGTTAGTGTAGATTCACCGTTGAAAGGTTTGGGTGAGGAAGAAGAAGGGAAGAACTCAAGTAGGAGGAGTCGATAAGATTTTCTCATTACCCTTCTTATTCTCCTCTCATCTCTATTTATACTTTTCTTTCTCGTCTTGGATCAAGGCTTAACCGATTTGAGAGTTTGTTACATGTCTTGCCTTCTGTCGTGTCTTTAGTTACACTTCTTGATTTCTTGCTACTTGTCTTTATAATCGGCTTCTATTGGGATGGATTTAAGCTTATGAAGGCCTAGTTATTCTTATATGTACTTGCTTTTGTAACTGAGCATGTAATCTTGACTTTATCTATTGTAAAGCTGATGTCTTGTTTGTAATATCTGTAGTTTTTATGCTCTGTTATTGTAATTATTGTTGTATGTGATAATTTGGTACTTTGAGGATTTGGGATCATATCAGTGAGGGTCCTTTGGAGGCAATCAAGAAGGCGATCAAATGCGTTCAGGGAGGCGATTGAGGAGGCGATCAAGGAGGCGATCAAGGCCCACGGTACATACGTCGCGGTTCCCCTTTCGTCCGGCCATCGGCCTCGTCCGTTGGAGGCGCCAACGCCCACGCGCATACGGTGGGTTCACCGCCTCGTCCGGGCCTCGTACCCCCGTTGAGGTGATCGCGCCCACGCATACGTGGTTTTCCCTCATCCGCTTTCTTGGCCTCGCCGGACCGTCCGGGTTAGAGGCGATCAAGGCCCACGCATACATAATGGTTCCGGCGATCGGCCTCTCGCCTCATCACCGTTCGCGCCCACGATATACGTCGTAGTTTGGTTTATCGCTTGTCCGGCGATCGCCTCGTGCCTGGTTAGGAGGTGATCGCGGCACATCGTGGTTCCGGTTTACCGGCCTCGTCTGGTTTACTGGCCTCGTCGGACCATACGGGTTAGGAGGCGATCAAGACCCACGGTACATACGTCGTGGTTCCGATTTACCGGCCTCGTCCGGTTTACTGGCCTCGTCGGACCGTCCGGGTTAGGAGGCGATCAAAGCCCACGGTACATACGTCGTGGTTCCGACCTCCCGGTTCTTGGCCTCGTCGGACCGTCTGGGTTAGGAGGCGGTCAAGGCCCATGGTACATACGTCGTGGTTCCGGTTCACCGACCTGGTCTGGTTTACTGGCCTCGTCGGACCGTCCGGGTTAGGAGGCGATCAAGGCCCACGGCATACGTCGTGGTTCCGGTTTCCCGGCCTCGTCCGGTTCTTGGCCTCGTCGGACCGTCCGTTAGAGGCGATCAAGGCCTGCTCGTCGTGGTTCCGGTTCCGGCCTCGTCCGGTTCGGCCTCGTCGACCGTCCGGGTTAGAGGCGATCGCGCCCAGGCATCGTCGTGGTTCCGGTTTACCATCCTCGTCCGATTTACTGGCCTCGTCGGACGTCCGGGTTAGGAGGCGGTCAAGGCCCACGGTACATACATCGTGGTTCCGGTTCACCGGCCTCGTCCAGTTTACTGGCCTCGTCGGACCGTCCGGGTTAGGAGGCGATCAAGACCCACGGTACATACGTCGTGGTTCCGGTTTACTAGCCTCGTCCGGTTTACTGGTCTCGTCGGACTGTCCGGGTTAGGAGGCGATCAAGGCCCGCGGTACCGGAGATGAGGGTTCACGGCGATGCCCGACGAGAATGGCTAGTGACAGAGAAGACCGGAGATGGTCGGCGGCAGTGTCCGGTGACGATGGTGGTGACCGGCGAAGATTGCCGATAGTGGTGACCCGAAGATGGCCGCGCAATGTAATAATGGCGGCATGCAGCGGCGGCGCGGTTGGCGCTGACGGGGTGGTTAGCGGCACCGACGACAGACGGTGACGTCAGCGGAGTGACCGGCAACTATGGTGGTGACCGGCGAAGATTGTCGGTGATGGTTCAACAGTTGATAATTGATGTTGTTAACTTGCACGTTATGGATATAATCAACGAGAATTTTGACCCATCCGTTGTTTCGTGGTGTTACCCGGCGACATTAACCTATGTAGAGTGGTATAAAGTTTTGACCTTTCTAGGTTCGGGTATTTATGCCAACGTGGAAGAGGCCGGGAAGTCCACCAAGGACGTTTTGACCTATCCTGGGTTGTTTGTCAGAGTTTTTGCTCGATGACATTAACCCGTATGGAAGAGGCCGTGGGAAGTCCACCAAGGACGTTTTGACCTATCCTGGGTTGTTTGTCAGAGTTTTTGCTCGATGACATTAACCCGTATGAAAGAGGCCGTGGAAAGTCCACCAAGGACGTTTTGACCTATTCGAGGTTGTTGGTCGGAATATTATTCGACGACGCTTAACCTTTATGGAAGAGGTCGAATTATTTGTATGAGCTTATAGCAAAAGTTGACCATTGATCTTTGCCTTTTCGTTGGTATTGTTGACTTGCTTTTCGAACTAATAATCAATTAGATATCCAGAATTTTGATTTGACACCCGCCGTCGATGGTGTCCCGCGACGGGTGAGATAACCGCCGACGATGACGGACCGCTGAGATGTCGGCCGATGGCGGTGGCGGTCGAATGACGGGATGACCGCGACGATGGTGGTGACCGGCGAAGATTGCGATGGTCGGCGCAGCGGGACGGCGACGGATTACCGACGGGTGGTCAGAGCACAGAAAGCGGCAGGCGACGACGCAGCAGAAATAGCGGGACGGCAAGATGGTGGTGACCGGCAAAAATTGCCAGTGATGGTCCGGCGGAAGCGAAGCAGCGGCGGTGACCGATGACAGCAGAAGCGGCAATGGATGAGCCGACAGCGGCAATGGTGGCCGACGGGGCAAGCCGGCGATGGTAGTGCCTGGTAGCGGGATGACCGGCGACGTTGGTGGTGACCGCGAAAAATCTTGATGGTGGCGACCGGCGATGGGGTTAACACGGGTGGTCTGGGCAATGAACCGCGGCCGTAATCCACGCCCAGAGTCGGAAACCCAACTATGTATGACCGCTAAGATGGCCGGCGATAGCGGTAAGTGACCAATTACCTGTAGTCAGCACGCGGACCGGCCACCGCTGGAGGTCGACGGGTGGTCGGCAGAAGCAGTAGTCGGAGACCGTAGTAAGGGATGACCGACGACGGCGGTGGGTGACCAAGGTTCTTTGAGATGACCGCCGGAGATTGTATTCGGCTGGCGATAGCCACTGAGAATGACCGGCGATGCCATAGCGGCCGTTTAGAGGGTGGTCGGCAAATATGTAATTAAATGGTATATGGAAATACCGGCGCAGTGGCGGTGATAAGGGTCGGCTGGCCCGTGCACGGTGATTTTGACCTAGGGTTGTTTGTCGAGTGTGACTTCGGCGACGTTACTTGTATGGAAGAGGTTGAATTGAATCCCGAGGATTTTGACCTATCAGGTTGTTTGTCTCACGACGCTAACTGCGGTGGAAGAGGTTGAATCCGGAGATTTTGACCTATCCGAGGTTGTTTGTCGGTGTTAGATGGCGTTAACGTATGGAAGAGGTCGGTGGGAAGTCCACCAAGGACCTTTTGACCTATCCAGGTTGTTAGTGTTATCCCATGACGTTAACTGTGGAAGAGTCGATTAAAACATCCGTTGTAGCCAAAGTTGCTCCTTAACCTTGGCCTGCCGAATCAATTAGATATCCAAAATATTGATTTGGATAGTCTTGAGAATTTCCTCGACAAAATCAGAAGGAATGGAGTTTGATGAATCTTTATTCTTCACTTGTGCTCCTTAAAAGCATGAATTGCTCCACCTTGATGGTAGTTTTGATCTTGTTGGGAAACTTGGATAATCTTTTGAGATTAAGAGTTGCCCCGATAAAATTTGAAGGAACAAAGTTTGATGAATCTTCATTCTTTAAAAGCTTGAAATGCTCCATCTCAGATTTTGATCTTGTTGGGGAACTTCCATACAAAGATGATAATGGGAATCAATCCTCACGGCCAAACCTGCGCGTGCTAAAACCACGTTAGAGTGAAAGTTTACCTTAGCCTTGTTGTGAAGTCCAGCACACACACAGGTAATTAAAGAGCGAACAAGGGACACTCCAGAATTTTTAACGTGGAAAACCTCGAAAAGAGGGGAAAAATCACGGGGAGCTTCCACTATGTATCTGTTTCAGAGTACAAAGTCTTCCTGATACAAGATTCAGATGAGTGCATGAGGAGGAAAAAGTATGTAACAACGATCAGGTTGTAATGGTTCGGTAGTAGTGGAGATGCAGACAATGGCGATGAAGGTGGTGATGGTGGTTGATGACCGTCGAGGGGTGACCTTGCTTGAGGACCTTCAAGCTTTAGAGCTTCTTCTTCCTCCTCTTGGCTTTTCCTCTTTTTCCTGCTCTTCCTCTCTTCTTTCTGCACCTCCTCTCTTCCTTGTTCCTCCTCTTCCTTGGACTCTTCCTCTTCTTCTGGACTCTTCCTCTTCTTCCTCTTTGGACTCTTCCTCTTCTTCTTCCTTTCTGCACCTCCTCTCTTCTTTTGTTCAGCCTCCTCTTCTTCACTTCACTTGGCCCCTTTCATGTGAGGAATGAATGCCTATTTATAGATGGGAGGAGGCATTCTAAATTCGTAAGGCCCATACCACTCCCCTCATCGACATCGGGATGATTCCTTCATTTGATGTATTTTGAGCATTTGGATGCCCAAATGAAGTCGAATTATGAGATCTTAGGCTCATTAAATCCGCTCGTAGACGCCGATTTGACTATAAACACCCCATATTTGAGAGTTTTGGGATTTAATTGATGTCCAAAGATTCCAAATGATATTTTAAGTCTTGATCTCGACGGTGACTCAAAATCATATTTTTCGACATCAAGATTATTTTTTGTGGTATTTTGAGAGTATATATATATATATATATATATATATATAGAGAGAGAGAGAGAGAGAGAGAGAGAGAGAGAGAGAGAGAGAGAGAGAGAGAGAGAATTAAGGGAAAAAACTAATGTGAAAATCTGGAGACGAATGAAGATGATGTGAAGGAAATGTCGAACAAGAATAAATTTTCATTGTTTGAACAACAATTTATGTCTTTTGGAGAACGACCGTTATTCAAGTCGTGCAGTGACATCTAAGGACGAAGGTTCTACATGGCAAATGTTTTTTTTAAAGAATAATGGACACTAAAATATTTAAATATGCGATTTAAATATATTATTTAAATAATAAATAATTTTTTCATCAAATCTTAAAAATAGATATAAACTTATTATTCCTAGATGCAAAAAAATAAAGATTTACATGCACATCACATAATTTTTATGAATTTATAAATCTAAAATCTAAAATTTAATATATATATATATATATATATATATATATATATATATATATATATATATATATATATATATAACACTTTACTTATGCATTAAAAGATATATTCACTTTTAAAAAATATTTTTCATATGATGATACAAATTTAAATGTTATAGGTATGAATATAAAAGTATATGTATTAGATATATAAATATATAAGAATTATATATCATATATTTGTTGACCGAGCTTGAAATTTTTTTTAGTGGGGCTCCATTTTGTAATTTAAAAAGTATCCACTTCTGCATTTAGATTTAAGATCAATATTAGTAATTTTATTTTATTTTTAAATTGAATATATTTATAAGAAATATATAAAATAAATATAGATAAAAAAAACTCACAATTGATAAGGCATATTTTTTTATATTTTGAGAGTGTTAAATAATTTCATCATTGTAGATACTAACTAACATATATTTCTTAATATAAAAGATCATTCATTTACTGATTTACACTTTTATTATAGGGGTATGTACATACATACCACACAATTCTTATATATTTACATATCTAACACATAAACTTCAATTTTTACATATATAACACTCAAATCTTCAATATCACATCAAAAATACCATCATAAGTCACGTTTTAAGAGTGAAATGCACTTTTTAAGCGTAGGAAAGTGTTAGATAAGTAAATATCTAACTTTAGATGTTAGATATGTAAATACATAAGAATTGTGTGGTATATATGTAAATCTTTCTTTATTATATTGTCAATTTTTTATAATATTCATTGCAAAAGTAAGTTATTTCATTACTTGTTCTAATAAATGTAGAGTCAATACTAATTTTTTAATAATTTTAAAATTTAAAAATATTATATATATATATATATATATATATATATATATATATATATATATATATATATATATCTATCTTTAGATCATTTTTCAGCAAGTATTTCACTATATTCTACATATAAAACTTATTCATTATTTTGAATATCTAAAATATAAGTTTTCAATTGATTATCATAATCATTAAATCTACTAATATAAAATCATTAGGTTTATAATAAAAACTAAAAAATTTAGATTTATACCATCCTCATTTCAATAATAATATATATCTAATATATTATATATTATTATTATTATTATTATTATTATTATTATTTATATAAATAAATTTAAATTAAATTAAAAAAATAATATACTTTTAATTATTTATTTTGAATAAAAAATATAAATAAATTTATTTATTTTTTATATTAATCTTGATAAATTTTAAAATTTAGAAGAGGGCATAATATAAATTCTTAGTGAATGAAAATAAAATTTTAAAAAAATATTATAACATCTTATAATTTAGTTTAAGGGGGGAGGGTGGGCAAGTGTCATCTTAGTCACCCTCTATGTAGGAGCTGAATTAGGAAGACCTCAAGGTGGGCAATTGGTCACCTTAAAATTTAAAATTTTCTTTGATGAATTGCAAAATAAATAATGGTAAGAGCCTGAAGCAAGTCACCATTAACCACCATTAATAATTCCGGTTAACCGCTATCAACATTCATTGCCAATCACCATCAATGATTGTTATATCTCAATTATCATCTTTTAGCTATTGTGGCCTTATTCTTAAATTATTACGATTTAACTTTTGTATAATATAGGATTTCAAATTTTGTAACCTATTATCTTTTTCTAAGAGAAGAGAGAAATTTTATAACTTTGAATATATAGTTAATTATTTTAATTAGATTAGATCATATAATATTTTTCTTTTTTGAAATTTTTTACATAAAAATTTTACTCTCATCATTTTAACTGTGTTGAGCTAAAAATTGATTTATACTTACTGTCACAAATTTTCTAACAAAAAAAAAATAAGATTTATATCTTAGATAGAAATTATGATCAAATATTATTATTTTTATTTTCATTCTTTATATATTCAGATTTTTATGTATCTTTGATTAATAGGTGTATCTAACTTATTTATTTTTTTAAATATAGATAGATTTTTTTAATTTATTATTACTTCAAATAATATATATTTTTTGAGAAAGATATGAGATGAGATTGAATGTATCTAAGATCAAGCCACAAACGAGCATACAATAACAGAATGCAATTGAACATAGAGTAGCTCAAACATAAAATTTAAAGGAAATGACACAGTTTTTAAAACATATTTTAGTAAATTTAATTCTAAGCTCACTGTGAGCTCCGAAAACTTACCACCGACCTCTAACATTGAAGAGAGTATGATTTATATATCGGTGTAATTTTTAGATGGCAGATGAGATAATAGATAAGGTACTACCTAGAGATTTCATCCTTATTTTGTGAGGTCTTTAGATCTGGTTCCAGATTTCCTATAGGTGCAAGCACCTATAATTAATTACATCTCCCAATAAGTGAGTGATAACTTTCGATTAAGTCTAGTCATTAGATCGCTTAATGCGTAGCGTATAGTAGCAGCATGTGGAGTTTAAAATTTGGGATTTATGAAATTCATCATTTTAACTTAAAGTGGATGGTTGGGGGAATGATGATGTGCCTCATCTAGATTTCATGGTTCCATCATCTCGAGTTGTCGCGGTCCTTAGTATACTTAGTCAGAGGAGGTAGTCGACCCAACATGATCGAAGGATCTTTATCGCCAGTAGGGTCGCCCAAGTAATCCTCAGACTAGTAGAGTTGTCAAGACAATCTTAAGTTCACCTTAACTAACAATGACCTTTTGTCCTATCAGGTGTACCCTATGATTCACATCTCAAAGTACAGAGCCATTGGGGACCATACGGGCTACAATCGTGATCTTAATATAATGGTGTCATTTGGAACCACCACTAAGACTCTATATCGCATCATATGGGAGCCTAGTAAATCATAGTGAAGAGGACACGCCCCTACTAGAGATTGATTGAGAGTGAATATAGAAATACATTTAATTTGACATTGGCTCCTTTGTGAGTTGAAGTTTTCTTAATTTGTCACATTCAACAAAGTATTACAGAAGGTGGATTGAGTTAGATTTTGGTTTAAGTTTTTAAAGATTAAATTTTATTTAAGTATTTAACACTTAATAATTTATCTGATTTTTATATTTGTATCGACACTTGATTTTGATTAATTCAATTTGAGCTTGCAAGCACATTTTGATGATAAGTATACCCTATAGTTGAAATCTTCATTCAACACAACTATCATCGGGGTTTATGAGTTCACTTGGTCATTTAATTTATTATTTTAGATCCTCTAGACTCTATTAGTTTAATAATAGAGGATCGGATCTACTGTCATATGACAGAATTAGCTTTTAAGATATTTTAATAAGTTGAAATTCTTATAATAAGTAATTTTTAGGTTTTGTTAACCCGGATCTGGTCCTATGACCAAACTGGGAAGCAACCCGCATAGCATCCTTAGACACTAAGTTTAAACATTCAGTACAATATTGGGGCCCATGCGGGTGTTTAATAATTCAGATAATCTTATTTCTAAATCATGAGATTGATTTTCATATTTTCAATTAATTCCAACTTAGCCTGCGCAACTTTTTCAGACATTAAAATTTGCATTCTAAATCTCTATGTCCGAACACATGCAAATATTTTTAGTTAAGATAATTTCATCTAATTACTGAAATCATTGACTTTGAAAATCATAATTAAAATGAAATTCCTTAATATTTGGATTGAAAGAAGCTATATAATTAGTGTAGCATTTAATTTAATATCACTTTCTGTCTGCTTATACGAAGAATTGCAGATCTCATTGCGTATATTTTAACTTCATATTTTTGATTCAAAGTAGTGTAACTTTGCTTATACTTAACTTGATAGCAAAAATAGAACGACTATTTAGCTTATGTATATTGATAGGATTTTATATCTTTGCTAATCATCATATTCAACTTTCATTCTCAACTATAGACAAACTATTATACCTCTTTCAACTTAGCTTATTAAATATAAGCCTTGTTACTTAAGTCATGCTTAAGTTGCATTTGTATTTGAATGCTAGCTTTCAAGATTACAATAAGCGTCTTGTGATTTTGATTATGGATCAAATTAGATTTTCTCTTAGATCATTTAAAGTGACACATTATAAGAATTGTAAGAATTATATTCATAGTTATTGACTATGTATCAAATTCTTTGTATGTCTTACTTAAACTTTCTCGACACTCCTCAACTTGCTTAGTGTGAATTAAACCTTAATTCATTTGTTAATCGAGTAGCTTTGTAATGTTTGTTATTGTTCAAGAACTTGATATTTGGAATAATCAATGATAAATCTTGATATGACCCTGAAAATTCCTCTAGTCGAAGCACGAATCTTGATGCAAAAAGCAAGAGAGATGAGAGAGCTCTAAAGATCCTCCAAGCACAATCATGCCACTCGACGTGTTACCCACCGCGGGCCACCGCCGTACCAGCCATTGATCCTACCGCTAATCTCGTGGTCCCATTATGATGACTTACCGTGATTGTTCCCCGCGGTGATTGTTCCTGCATTTCGCGAATTGTTCGCATTTTCACGTGATTGCCCGCACCATTATCATTCGCTACTTATTACAACATGATCGTTGTCACATACGTTGTTCATTTCACATATAATTATGTAATCAGACGGAAGATCTTGTACTCAAATGATATATAGTGGAAGTTTTCCAAGCGTGATTTTCCTCTTTTCGAGATTTTTCACGTAAAAATTCTAGAGTTTTCTTGTTCACTATTTAAATATATGTATGTGTGCTGGATTTCACAACAAGGCTAAGGCGTAAACTTTCACTCTACCGCGACTGATTTTCTGGCACGCAACAAATCTTGTTCATATTAGCTTATGAAATATCAAAATCCACATTTGTTCATAGATGAGTTATCAAGCTTCATATACATTCTCCAAGCTTGATTGTGTTTAATAATATAACCAATTGAAATTCATTCAATTATTTCAAAGTGAATTACAAAAATGATCCAGAAATCTAGTAAACAATTTTACCCATATTCACTTATAAGCATTCATCTTATTTTAATCTCAATTAAGTTCAATTGTTGCTAATTATATATCTCAATAGTTTACGGTTTCAAATTCAATTGATATCATTTTAATTTTCAATTTTAAGCTTAAATTTTTTTTATTTGAATTTATTTTGTTTTAGGACTTTAGGTTTCATAATTAATTTGATATCCAATTAATTTTAAGTTTAAGGGCTAAAATCATGAAATTTCTGACATTTGACGATTTGTCATCACATAAGGGGATACATCGTAACTATTTTGACTTACGCAGTGCGCTGTTGACGTAGAGGGCGCCTGCTCACCAAGTCTTTGCCCTAGCCCTATTGAGCATTAGTGAGATCTTCGATCACCTGCATGTAGCAAATATATATAATTTTTGCATATTTAAGCCCCCTCACTCCCTTTTTTTTAAATCCAAATTCGGCAGCATTTCGACATAGAGGTGTCACATCTAATAGTTTTGGCTACTGACACTCATTGCGTGGAAGATCTTGACATTATGATTTTTCTCGTCGTGTCTGTGAAGTAACCTGGCTTCATGAAAGAAAAGACATATATATATATATATATATATATATATATATATATATATATATATATATATATATTTTACATTCATTTTTTTACACATTCACAACTAACCACAATAATAAACAATTAGACTCATGGTTTTGGATCGTACAGGAGCCCTCGGTTTGAAGGAAATCAGAAGAACGAGTTCAAGCTTGCGGTTTACGGATTGTGCAATAAGGGAAATGGGAGGAAAACAATGAGAGAGAGACAGTTTGGTTGCAAGATTTGAGCAGGATTTAAGCAGGATTTAACTTAAATCCAACCAATCGATAAATTTGAATTTACTCAATCTTGTCGGTAGGCAGATTTATGAAATTTAGAGAAGCAGTGGTGCACGAAGGGGGATGGGTTCTGCTCGGTTGATGTACAGAAAAATTGAGAGAGACGGGAGGGGCTCGGTATGGAGAAGAATCGGAGGAGAGGGAATAGGGAAGAACTTTGCAGGCTTCAGTTGAAGGAAAATTGAACGATAGGTAGGTTGTTCAGCTGACTGCGTGTGATTGCAAGCCGAACCAAGTAGAGGAACCAACAGTTTGATCTGCGCAGTGGGGAGGAACGGATGAATGAACAGGCAAATCGGGAGAGGATTTTCCGATCGATTGAGGGAAATGGGAGAGAGAACGAGGGCTTACGGGTTGAGAGGGATCGGGGCTTCGTTCTCCGGTTTTGGGAAGAATCGGGACAAGAGTCTCTCGTTTTGTGGCTTCGGTTTCCTGCGGTTGAGGGGAAAATCGAACGAGAGAATGCGGTCTTGCTTACGGTTGAGGGAACGAACCAAAAGGGGGAGGCTTTGATTTTAAGGAATCGAACGAAGAGGCGGGATTTGTTGAGAAGGAGTGGGTTCGTGCGTTCGGTTTGGGTTGCTGGTTTTTTTTGGCCGGACGGCTCAGGGGGTCAACACTCATATACATAATTCATGTATAAAAACTTAAATTTAAAATCTCTTTGATTAAAAATTAAGCTCTTAATCATTAAGTTAAAATGCTTTACATATATTATTAGACATAATATTCTAAAACATAATATTTTAAAACATAAGTATACACAGGATTTGTGTATATCTTTTATTATTTAACATTCATATTTATCAATATTTTATTATATATTTTCTAAATTAAGTTAAATTTCTTATAATAATAATATTATTTATAATTTTTAATTTATTTAATATAATGATATTTATATATATCTAATTTATCATATAATATTCTCTAAATATTATTATTTTTCTTAATATAAAAATATTAAAAGTTAAAGTGATTTAATATAGAGTTTAGAATAAAAATGTTGTTATAATTTGGATGAGAGCTTAAAAATAGCTCGATTAAACTCTCATTACTGACCCAATAAATAAACTGATCCTAACTCTGCTCACTCTCTGCACCTGTAGTTAACTTGACTTCAACTTACTAAACTAATTGAAGTACTAACTCTGCTCTCTCATTCTCTCTCTCTCTCTCTCTCTCTCTCTAACTCTGCTCTCATTCTCTCTGTCTCTCTCTCTCATTCTCTCTCTCTGCTCTCTCATTCTCAATGAACATATAACCAGGGACGGAACGATTAGGATAGTAGTCAATTTTAACCTTATTTCAATATTTTTGCAGATGATTTTTAAAAGTTTATACAGTCAGAGACTAAAACTAGTTTTTATTCTGGATAACAGTTAACATTTTTTAAAACTCTTCAATATTACAAATATTTTTTTAAAAAATATATTTAATAAATAAACTTTTTTGTCTAAATAACATTTTAATTTATATTTTCAAATATTAGATAGAATAATTATTTTAATATTGGTGACTCTTATATATTTTTTAAATAATATAAAATTAAAATATAGAAAGAATAATCAGCTTTTTTGTCTCATTCTTTAGAAACAAAGCGGTGTACATAATAATTTGTGATTTTAAATAAATTGAGGCAGATCGCAAATATGAAATTAATCAATGAGCCGGTCCACGAACTTTATCATTGTTGGTCGAGCTGGTGAATATAAATATTCTGACGATGATGACCGATCAGTCGTCGATGTCTTTTCGTATATTGAGATCAAAGCCGGCGATAACCGGCGACGCCATTTTGCATTGATTCGTCGTTAGTTTGAACGTCTAAATCTCAGTAATATTATTTGCACAATTGGAGTCAGAGAAAATCAAATAGTCGGAATGATACATTTTGGTGAAATTGATCCGATTTGATCATTAATCGAATGGCGTCCGATCAGCGATTTGCGCGTTGCTTAAACATCGAATAAGCTAAGATCAATATATATATATATTAATTATGTGATTTTATTAGTGTTAAATTTACATTAAGACTAATTATACATTTAAAAAGTTAATAAAAAAGCCTTAACTTTCCTAACTAGCCCTAAATTCCCCCGAACCGGTTCGGCTCGTTCCTCTCCTGTTCCTCAATCGCACGTGAACTCGCTCCCCCTTTCACGTGCACGAGCCCATCTCCTCCACGATTGCTCGGCCTCCTCTTCACGCACGGGATCGCACGGAAGCTCCCGCACTCCCTCTCTTCCGTTCGAATGGTTGAACCGCACGTTCTCCCTACCGGTTCCCTTCCCTTCTCCTCCAATCGTTCCTCTTTTTCTTCTTCCCTTCAAACCGAATTGAGCCTTCTCTCCCACTTTGGTTTTCACTTCCCTCGTCCAAAACCGCAAGCCCCCCTCTTCCTTTTTTTCTCTTCTCTCTAACCGCAAGCAAAGTAGGGTTCTTCTTCTTCTCTTCTTCACCTTCTCAATTTCTCTCTTTCCCTCACCCTTCCAATATGAAATTTCTTGACTTTCCTCTCCCTCACCAATCCGAAATTCCCTCTTTCCCTCACCCCCACCAAACCAAAAATCTCTATTTTCCCCTTATTTCTTCTAATCCGAAATTTTCCTTCACCTCTTTTCTAAACCGAAAATTCTTCCCCTTCCAATTCCCTTTGCCGCAGCCGGAGAGGAACAACATCATTAGGTTCTTCTCGGTTTCGTATCTCCTTTCCGTCACCGACCTTTCCTTTTGCAACGAGAGAGACAATTGGATTTTTTCTCTCGGTTTCCGGCATCTCCATCTCCGTCTTCTTGCCGATCATTACAAACGGGCAGAAAAATAAGGCTGAACATGTGTGATGTGATTGTGTATATGTATATGCTTGTCTCTTTGTAGGTTTGAAAGTCTCGTCCATCATCGATGGCGAGATAATCGATTCTGGTGTCGCAGACACCACATGCCAATATCTGTTAGATATCGCTCTCCTAGCCGAAATGTTACCGAAATTTCGTCAAATCTTTGGACTTAGAAAAAAAATGAAAGAATAAAAAAAATTGGCTTAAGAGCGCTAAACAAAGAAACCTAAAGCTAAATTCAAATTAAAAGAATCAAACAAGAAGAAAAAAAAGGGGAGGGAAAAGAACATACAACGAATACAAAAGTAGAACATTAAATTAAAGAGAAAGGGGGTAAAAAACACTTACAAGATTTATCTAAGTGAAGTTGAAAGCCCACTAAAAAAAATTAACCTTTCTCTTTCAAGCACTCCAACTCCTCAAACAAGTGGAATGAAATAGAAGTCTCACCTCTTAGCCTTATTTATAGAAATTAGAGGAAACAATGTAGAACCTATCTTTATCTAAATTTAATAATCAGATGTAACGACGGGTTTAAGGGATGACACCAAACTCGCAAGCTTTAATTGTAAATCTATATGACTTAAATTGAAGCAGTAAAGTGAGTTCTCTTTTATTCAAATTCTTCAAAATTAAACAAGCCTTAATTGAAACTTAGGGAGATAAATGTCAAACTCATAAGAGACTTACAATAAATTTGAAGTCTAATTTCCAGATAAATATAAAACTTGAACTGGAGTTGAGGATAAATTCATATTGGATTTGAAGTCCGTTTTATGTGAACAAATTATATTTAATCTCAAATGAAGTAAAGATCTTAATTGAATATTAAAAGACAAATGATTGGTGGTAAGTCTAAATGTCCAATTCCAAATTTAAATAAAATGTGTAAAAAATTTGGTCGCTTTCTTATAAGCACAAATTCAGTTAGGTAACTCACAATCATTCATGAATGTAGCCTTTAAAAGAAGCATTTGGGTCTTGCATTTAAAAATGAATTTGAAACACAATGAGATTTGTGATATATCTAAGTGTTTATCTTCAAAACTAATAGGATCCAGATGAAATTCATAAGGTTTTCACTATAAATGAATGATCTATTAACAAGTATATGAAATGCTTCTTACTGAATAGTTGGCTTGCATTCAAAAGAAGCTTGAATTCAAATAAGTTTGCTTGGGGAGAACAAAAATTAAATGTGATGATTAATGGAGAGTTAAATATTTGTTAACAAATCAAGCAAATATACAATATTTTGAGTGCAACTATAACTCTAATTCTGCGATACAAATGCCACCGGATTCGCAACACATCGTACAAGAGAACAGAGACGTTAATTAAGGCATTCTTAAATACATCCACATGGGCCTCGACACTATGCTGAATGCTTAACTTCAAGTGTTTGAGGATGTTGCGTGGGTTGCTTCCCGGTTTAGTCATAAGACTGAGTCCAGGTTAACAAAACTTAAAAATTTATTATAAGAATTTCAACTTATTAAAATATCTAAGAAGTTAATTTTGTTATGTGACAGCAGATCTGATCCTCTGTTAGGAGCTAAACAGAGTTGACAGGATCTAAAGTTCTCACATATATTTGATTCAATCAATTAACTATCCCGATGATGACTGTGTTAAATGATGATTTCAATCGGAGAGGATACTTCCATCAAAATGTGAATCTAATTTCAAATCAAACTAACTCAAATTAAATGTCAATCTAAATGCAAAATCTCATATGTCATTAAGTGTTAAATGGCTAAATGAAATTCAATCTAAAAACTTAAAGCAAAACCCAATCCACTTTCCGCAACAGTTTTGTTGGAGGTGACAATGTTGACCTCCATGCACGCGCCATAAGTCAAGTCGAGCTCACAAAGTGAATTCGACGAGCTTTAGCGCAAATCGGGGCTGAAATGAACTCGATAGCGTCAAAAATCAATTGAAATGATCTCTGATCGACAAACAGACTCCACCATCACGCTCAGAACATCGAAATTGATCAGAATAGGCATCTTGCATAATTCGATGGTCGACCGATCAAGAAGGAGGGTCGTCGATGCACTGATACGCATATCGAGGTCGGGAAGCCGCAATGCTGCCCAAATGACCTCCGTTCGTAAAATTGATCACTCCGTTAGCATCATAACATCAAAACCTATCCAATCGTTCGCTCAATTGGACAAATATATCGCGAATATCGGCGGAAGCAACGACAAATTTGAGAAGTGACCTTGACCAGAACCAAATGGCCTCACGTGAAGCGGCTGTCGTTAGTTGAAATATCAGAGTAACCTAAAATCGACATATATATTGTCTATTGACGATGTCAGTACGAAAATCCAGATTATGGTAAATAAAATAATCAAAAAATGCAAATCCTATAAATACCCCTTCTAAAATCCTAAACCCTAACTTTTCCTATTCATTTTTCCCTCTTCCCCCAATTGAAGCCCTAGTCCCCGTAAGATCCCTCTCGACTCTCACGGTCTCTCTCTCTCTCTCTCTCTCTCTCTCTCTCTCAGTTCCGTGTTACGTCTGAGAGTTTTCTGCAGAAGCATGGAACTATAACAAAATAATGTAGCATCACTATTCGGCATTGTAGCGGGCAACACTATTCACATCACACCCAGCGCATGATGCCGCTGAGCCCCAGGATCGCCTTACGCCACTACGCCACTGGAGATCTCTTGCCTTCGCGGCGTCTCAAACTGTTTGATCATAAGTACTCGTACACGTCTTTCTTGGCGTGACGGGGAAACCTGTGTTTGCTTGTTGACTATAAGTACCCGTACACGCCTTTCTTGGCATAGCGAGAAAATTTGTACTTGCTTGCTTGTGTATAAGTACCCATACACGCCTTTCTTGGCGTGGCGGGAAAATCTGTTTCAGCAGGTACCTTAGAGACTCATACATGCCTTTCTTGACATGGTAGGAATACACATTCAGGCCGTGGTTTATACCACACAAACATGACTTTCTTGGTGTGGTGGGCAGACCTAGCATACTTGAAGTAGCCCTATCTGGGACGGCAGGGATCTTTAGAAATGTTATCAAACTTCACTGCCAAACCATTTGACGATGGTAAACTATACTATAATATAAAATTATTATTTAAACTAACATTACAGGTGTATAAGTACCCGAACACGCCTTTCTGGGCGTGGCGTGAAAATCTGTTTCAGCAGGTACCTTAGAGCTCCATACATGTCTTTCTTGGCATGGTGGGAAGGCGCATTTAGGTCGTGGTTTATACCACCCATACATGCCTTTCTTAGCGTGGTGGGCCCAGCATACCCGACGTAGCCCCCTATATGGGGACGATGCTGGGATACTGTCGAAATACTGCCAAATCTTTACACTGACATGATTAATAAACTGCTTAATGAAAATTCAACAATAAAGTTAAAATTAGTATTTTAACTTGACATTGTAAATATATAAGTACCTGTACACGCCTTTCTTGGCATGACATGGAAATATGCGCTTCATACAGATACTTCAGAGACCCATACATGTCTTTCTTGACATGGTGGGATGATGCATTCGGCCGTGGTGTTTACACCACCCATACATGCCTTTTTTGGCATGACGGACCCTCGTTGTAGTCCCCATGTGGGGCGATCTTAGGAAGGCTGTCAATCCTATCAAAATTTTATCTAAAAATTTATACTTGTAATAGAATTAAGTCAAAATAAACAATATTCTACAAATTTTTTAGAATTAAATTAATGCTGAATCAAATACACCCGCATGGGCCCCGACATTATGCTGAATGCTTAAGCTTAGTGTCTGAGGATGCTGCACGGGTTGATTCCCGGTTGGGTCTTAGGACCGGGTCTAGGTTAACAAACCTAAAATTCAAATGATATTATTATAATATCTTGAATCTAATAAAACATTTGAGAAGCTAATTCTATCATATGATAGTGAATTTGATCCTCTATTATTAAATTAATAGAGTCGACAGGATTTGAAACAGCGAAATAATAAACCACCCTGATGATGGCTGTGTTAAATGATAATTTTAACCAGATGGGATGCTTCTATCAAAATATGATTACAATTTTAAAACAAATTAACTTAGATTGAATCTTAATCTGCAGAATTTAAAATATCATTGAGCTATAAATGTCTAAGTGAAATTCAATACTAAAAACTTAAAGCTAAAAATACAATTCACCTTCATTTTTGTTTGTGAAATTAAGAAACTTTAAAGAGCCAAAGTCAAATCAAGTACACAACTATGTTTGCTCTTAAATAATCTCATGCCAGCAAGGACGTGGCCCGTGTTCTCTGACTGCGTAGCTTGGTTAGTAGGCTCCACATGATGTAGTTAAGACCATAGTCATCTGACCGGGTGGTTGTTGCCAAATGACCCCACTATATCACGGTCACGACTATAGCCCGTATGCTCCCCAATGACTCTATCCTTTGAGTTGTGAACCATAGGGTATACTTGATTGGGCAAAAAACCCTCTGTTAATTAAGGTAGACTTAAGCTTGTCTCCTTAGACAAACACCACCCCAGATCTATAAGGATTTCTTGGATGACGTAACCCATGTGTTGCTGATAAAGATCCTTCGGTCAGGTTGGGTCGACTACCTCCTCTGACTAAGTAGACTAGAGATCGCGACAGCCCGGGATGACGGAACCATGGAATCTAGATCGGGCGCGTTATCGTTCCCCAACCATCCGCTTTAAGTTAAATATAATGAATTTCATAAATCTAAATTCCAAAATTTCACATGCTGCTATTATACGCTACGCACTAAGCGACCTAATGACTAACCTTAATCGAAAGTTCTCTCTCAGTATCAAGAGGGGTAATTAACTACAGGTGCTTGCGTCTATAGGAAACCTGGAACCAAATCTAAAGTCCTCACAAAATGAGGGCGAAATCTCTGGGTAGTGTCTTATCTACTATTCCATCTGCCTTCTGAAAATTACACCGACACTTAAATTATACTCTCTTCACCGACAAGTCGGTGGCGAATTTTTCGGAGCCCATAGATAAATTAAAAAAACTCTAGCTCACAAAAGAGCCAGTGTCAAATCAAGTATTCTACTATGTTCACTCTCAATCAATCTCTTGCCGGTGGGGCATTTGTGTCCTCATTGCGTGACTTAGGCAGTAGACTCCAGATGATGCGGTTATGACCGAGTCTTCTCTGGTTTGGTCAGTAAAGCTCCATTATATTATGATCACGACCGTAGCACGTATGCTCCATAATGGCTCTGCCATTTGAGTTGTGAATCATAGGGTATACTTGATAGGGCAAACAGCTCTCTGTCAGCTAAGTTAGACTTAAGCCTGTCTCCTCAGACAAACACCGCCCTAAGGCTACAAGGATTTCTTGGACGACATAACCCATGTGTTGCTAATAAGGATCCTTCAGTCAGGTTGGGTTGACTATCTACTTTGACTAAGTAGACTAGGGACCACGACTTCCCGGGAGGACGGAACCATGGGATCTAGATCGGGCACGTCATCATTCCCCCAACCATCCGCTTTAAGCTAAAATGGTGAATTTCATAAATCTAAATCTTAAACTCCACATGCTGCTACTATACGTTACGCATTAAGCGACCTAACAACTAGCCTTAATTGAAAGTTATTGGGAGGGGTAATTAACTATAGGAGCTTGCACCTATAGGAAACCTGGAACCAGATCTAAAGTCCTCACCAAATGAGGACGAAATCTCTGGGTAGTGTCTTATCTACTATTTCATCTACCTTCTGAAAATTACACTAACACATAAATCACACTCTCTTCATTCAATATATCGAGAGGTCGGTGGTGAATTTTCGGAGCCCACACTCATCCTGTTGGGAGGAAAGCCCATCAGAGAATAATTGGAAGAGACTCCAGGTTAGAATCAAGATTTACAATCTTGGAAACATAGGATAAGGCAAATAAATTGGAAAGTTGAGTGTTGATTTTTTTTACTTTAATAATTCCTTTGTCTTGTGATATTTCAATTTTAATTTTCCTTCCGTCCATTCCTATAATGATCCTTATGAGAATATGTTCAACTCCCTAATTTTCCAAACTTCTTCCCATGGTTTAGTTTGGTTACCTGCTTTGGATGTGAATTCAGTTCAACTCTTTGAATTTTCCTGGCCTTCTCCATTCCTTATAATCGTGGGTCTTCTACAATCTTTAACATGTGAGATGTCTCATCCCCTACCTACAGACCTTGGTGCCTTGGTAAACCCTGCATTGATGGGTCTTCTAAGATCACATAACTTATGGATTGTTTTTATTGCAAGAAGGTTGAAATTCCTATCCCTTCGGAAGAATATTACAAACTCTATCTTCCGATTTTGTTATTGTAAATTGAGGGGAGTTGTGGTGAACAAAGCTTTCTACCTCCTATCTTATAAGGCGGTGAATAGATGAGAAAAAATAAAAGGTAGTTCATTAGATTAATGAAAGGAATAGAAAGTTACTCGTGATTCATCTTAATAAAGGTCTACTCGCAAGAAATGCATATATCAATCTAGGAGAGAAGGCAAAATTTAACAAAACATGAAGACTGGATTTATAATGGTTTGATGAGAAATGCCTACAACCACCGCAGTTTCGAAAAGAGATTTTCACTATGTGACTGGCATTTACATGCAGAGCGTATAAAATTCAAAAGTGTGGGAGAAAAAAGATCAACTCTTTGGGTTGAGTGATATTACACCAAAGGCGGTCTATTATGATTGCTCCGAATGCTTCCAAGAAGATTGAGTCCTACAAATGATTGTGTTATTTAAGTTCAAACTATGAACCCTTAACCTTGGCACTTAAAGCTCCATGTCCTTCAGCCTCTTGGTGCTTCACTACCAACCTCGCTTTCCTTGCGCTCTCCCGACCTTTTCCTCCTCCCTAGCTTCGATGTTCATGGAGAAGTTCTATAAATGCTCGAAGGACCTTAACAGTTATTTACGATGAGGTAGGCTAAGTCTTGGGCAATGATGGTGGGGAATACGCATTCTGAATAACAGAGGTACCATGGTTTGAACCGCTATGAGGGAATCTGACTTGAGAGAAGAACTCAATTCTGAGAAAAGTGTTGATAGTGAAAGAAGCGTTTCGACCATTAGGGGAGTTCTCTATGGCTTCAGTAAATATTCAGACCTTTTGCGTTTTGTGACAGAATACATTTGTTGAGGAAGGGAGTACCGAAATCCAATTATACTATGTGATTATAAACAGCAACTGCTCTTTTTTATAAAATTTTAAATTTATTATCTTCTTACACAAAATACCAAACCATTCAAGGTGTAAAATATTTTTCCTACATTTTATTAAGTAGGACTAAACAAAAATTTCAATGAAAACTGCCCAATTCTATCTACAACCTCTGGCGTGAATAAAACATGATATAGGAGTTCAATAATCATTCACATCAGTTTAAATTCAAACAACAAAATGAAATTCAAAATGTTAACAGAGCAGGAATACTATTGCTTAACAAACAAAAACAACAAGAATCCCATTGCATATAACTTAGGGGATGCGTCTTTCCATCAAAGGCTCTTATAGGTTAAGCCTTAGAAAATTCAAAAATATTTTTCCTACAT
This sequence comes from Cymbidium sinense, assembly GCA_021442155.1. NCBI lineage: Eukaryota > Viridiplantae > Streptophyta > Magnoliopsida > Asparagales > Orchidaceae > Cymbidium > Cymbidium sinense. The sequence continues at coordinate 136,571,707 of CM038216.1, forward strand.
TGCATATAACAGGAATACTATTGCTAGAGAATAAAGGCGGATGCGGCGCAGTGCACGCTGGCTGGCCTCCGCCCACCCATTCGACCGGAGTCGTTCATTCAACCCGTCATGACCCAACCGTCAGCTACGAACTGCCACGCGTTCGACTGCCGACCCGAACTGGCCACACGGACGCTCACGACCAACGCTGAACGCTCAGCGACGCGCCCGCAGCGCTGAAGCCGGCGACGGCATGGCTCGCATATTGGCGGCGAACCCCGCCACGCCGTTCCAGCGACGTAGCCGCTGCCCGAGGTCGCCAGAGCCGCCCGCTTCCCGCCAGTAAATCGCGTCTGCTTTGGCCTGAGATTTGACCCGATGGGCTACCATCGCCTGCTAAGAGGCAGCGCCGCTGCTGCTGCTACGCTACAATGGGCCGACGCACGGCGCCAGGGTCCCTAACGCTGAAAACTTTCAATTCGTTATTTTCGAAGATTTGACACATATATTTTGAATGATTAAGCTAATGTCATCCAAAATATAGCAACCGATATGGCTCTCAAAATACCACTATAAAGACAAATCTTGATGTCGAAAGTTTATATGATTTTGAGTCAAACCGTCGAGATCAAGACTTAAAATATCATTGGAATCTTTGGGACATCAATTAAATCCCAAAACTTTCAAATATGGGTGTTTATAAATCGAGCATCTCGACGATGGATCTAATGAGCCTAAGATCTCATAATTCTGACTTCATTTGGGCATCCAAATACTCAAAATACATCCAATGATCAAAGGAATCATCCTGAGCCGTCCGATCGAGGGGAGTGGTATGGGCCTTACATGAATTTACAAGAATGCCCCTCCTCCCATCTATAAATAGGCCTTCATTCATCACATGAAAGGGGGGCCAAGTGAAGTGAAGAAGAAGAGGAGCTGAAACAAAAGAAGAAGAGGAGGTGCCCGAGCAAGGAAGAAGAGGAAGAGTCCGAGCAAGGAAGAAGAGGAAGAGTCCAAACAAGGAAGAAGAGGAGGAACCCAAGCAAGGAAGAAGAGGAGGTGCCCGAGCAAGGAAGAAGAGGAAGAGCCCGAGCAAGGAAGAAGAGGAAAAGCCCAAGCAAGGAGGAAGAAGAAGCTCTAAAGCTTGAAGGTCCTCCAAGCAAGGTCGCACCCCTGCTCGATGGTCATCAACCACCATCACCACCACCTTCATCGCTAATTGTCCCTACATCTCCACCTACTACCAGCAACCATTACAACCTGATCGTTGTTACATAGCTATTTTTCCTCCCTCATATGCAATTCTGTAATCTTGTATCAGGAAGACTTTGTACTCTGAAACAGATACATAGTGGAAGCTTTTTACTGGGCTAGGCCTCGTGGTTTTTCCCCTCTTTTCGAGATTTTCCACGTTAAATTAGTGTCTCTTGTTCCTCTTTAATTACTGTGTGTGGACTTCACAACAAGGCTAAGGCGTAAACTTTCACTCTACCGTGACTGGTTTTCTAGCACGCAACAATATATATATATAAATTATATCAAAAAAATTAATAATTTTTATATTTAATTTAATATAAATTATATCAAAAAAATTTGAAATAATTTCTTTTCATTTCTATTATGCAGTACAACTTGGATGAGTCCTTCAAATCCAAGGTCTTGAAACCACTGCTGGCATTTTCTTCGCGTGCATGGGAATTCAAATCTGTGGTCTTCCCCCTTTATTTCTTCATCGATGTCAGATTAGTTTGAAATGAAGCCATCTATGATTTGGCCCGTGGCTTTGGTAGGAACAAAACAGTCTAATATTATTGATGTTATGCCAAAAGCCGATTCAAAGCGGACAGCCCAACAAAGTGCTTCAGAATGAATTTAGATCCATTGAATGTTTTCTTCTTCAATAAAACATGTGTTAATATTTGTCGTTAATTGATATGGCTCTCAAAATATCACTAGTCAAAGCACAAATCTTGATGTCGAAAGCGATATGATTTTGAGTCAAAACCGATCGAGATCAAGCACTTAAAATATCATTGGAATCTTTGGGACATCAATTAAATCTCAAAACAGCTCTCAAATATGGAGTGTTTATAGTCAAATCGAAGCGTCTCGACGAGCCGGATCTAACGAGCCTAAGATCTCATAATTTCATTTGGCCATCCAAATGCTCAAAATACATCAAATGATCAAGGAATCATCCAGCCGTCATCCGAGGAGAGTGGTACGGGCCTTACATGAATTTACAAGAATGTCCCTCCTCCCATCTATAAATAGGCCTTCATTCCTCACACCAAGGGGGGCCAAGTGAAGTGAAGTGAGGTGAAGAAGAAGAGGAGCTGAAGCAAGTAAAGAAAACGAAGAGTCCAAGCAAGGAAGAAGAGGAAGAGTCCGAGCAAGGAAGAAGAGGAAGAGTCTGAGCAAGGAAGAAGAGGAAGAGTCCGAGCAAAGAAGAAAAGAAAGAGTCCAAGCAAGGAAGAAAATGAAGAGTCCAAGCAAGGAAGAAAAGGAAGAGTCCGAGCGAGGAAGAAGAGGAAAAGCCCAAGGGAGGAGGAAGAGAGAGCTCTAAAGCTTGAAGATCCTCCAAACAAGATCGTACCCCAAGCAAGATCGCACTCCCGCTCGACGGCCATCAACCACCACCACCGGCCACCGTCGTCACTAATTGTACCCTCAGATTCCCACCGAAGTTATCCAAGATATCTCCACCATCAACAATTACAACTGATCATTGTTACACAATTGTTATTCCTCTCTCATATAATTCTATAATCTGTTATCGGAAGACTTTGTACTCAAACATATATAGTGGAAGCTTTTACGGCTAGCCCGTGGTTTTTCCCCTTTTCGAGGTTTTCACATTAAAATTGAGTATCTCTGCTCTTTAATTACCTATGTGTGCCGACTAATCGACAAGGCGTAAACTTTCACTCTGCTGACCGGTTTTCTAGCACTAGTTGCCATCTGTGGGATGAAAAACCCTTCAACCATAATTTTCGTGAACATCCACGTTATGGCTAATAGGCACAACACTCGTCATAACGGAGTCTCCCGCTCTAACTCCCGTCATTCTCAAAACCAATCCCTGAACCAAGGACGCCAAGTTTTTGCCTCACTCCCCCCTGATAGGCATGACCTTGTGAGGGCAGAACGGGAATCTCTTTGGAAGATCGTGTCCGTCGAATAGAGGAGTGTCAAAATAAGATGATCCAGCTTTTGCAAGGACTACAACAGCCGCTACTACGGCAAACATATCTCCCTCAAGATACGTCGTTGCCCGGAAGAGGTCAAAACGCTAATCCTCCCGACACTGGAGTTCCTCTGCATGGAGACCGTAACGCTAATCTCGACATCGCTAGTTCCACTCATCCATCGTCAGCCTCAACCGTTACTAATCCAGATTGTTGTTGATAGCTTCACACATGCTCATCTTGTTAATCCCGCCATCACATTCGGCAAGTACGACGCTTAATACAAGATGAATTTCACCTTCAAGATAGAAATCATCTTCACCCACACGCTTGTGAGGAGTCCTCACCTTTAAGCCATTCTTCGACATCCAATTCCCGTAGGTTTCAAGCTTAGCATTGATTCCTATGATGGGACAACACCCACACCTAAACACATCAACCATTACAGACTATCATGCATATCCAAGCTCTTGACACACCGCTTTGTTAGGTCTTTCGCTTACCCCTCAAAGGGTAAGCTCGACTTGGTTCTACTCTTCCAAGGGGATCCATCCATACCTTTAACTAGTGTTCTTTGTGGAACATTCATTGCAAATCGAGAATCATTAATGATTCCTCCCATCTTTTCTATTCGCGAACCAGGGTGAATCACTCAAAGAATACTTCCGTGAGGTTCTCCTAGAAGCTCGCCAAATACCCGAGTACCCCAACTATTAAGAGGAGTTTTCCTTGGAGGACTCCGGGCCTTTATTCGCCATTAATGCGGGACACGGTCCGCTCATATGTCGACTTAGTTCATCGTATAGAAGCACAAATCTTCGCCGATGAAGCTATTAATGCCCATCGCAAACAATTTGAATAATATGCAGGGAAACGCAAAAGCACCCCAGGAAATGCAGACCGACAGGCTCATCAAAAGAAGCGACAAGATAGTCGTAATCTCCCCCCACGACCTCCATATCAATCGACTCAAACGAACATGCCTCCAACTGGGGGGCAACTCTTAATCTCAAAAGATTATCCAAATCAAAATTCTGGATATCTAATTGATTATTAGTTCGAAAAGCAAGTCAACAATACCATTGAAAAGGCAAAGATCAATGGTCAACTCTGGCTACAAGCTCAAACAAATATTTAATTCGATCTCTTCCATACAGGTTAAGCGTCGTCGAATAATATTCACCAACAACCTCTGACGTCAAAACGTCTTTGGTGGACTTCTCATGACCTCTTCCATACGGGTTAACGTCATAGAGCAAAAACTCTGACTAACAACCCAGGATAGGTCAAACCGTTCTTGGTGGACTTCTCATAACCTCTTCCATACGGGTTAATGTCATCGAGCAAAAGCTCTGACAAATAACCCAGGAAAGGTCAAAACGTCCTTGGTGGACTTCCTGCGATCTCTTCCATACGCAGCACGCCATCGAGCAAAAGCTCGACAAACAACCCGGAGGTCAAAACGTCCTTGGTGGACATCCCACGACCTCTTCCATACGGGTTAATGTCATCGAGCAAAAACTCTGACAAACAACCCAGGAAAGGTCAAAAGGTCCTTGGTGGACTTCCCACGGCCTCTACCATACGGGTTAATGTCATCGAGCAAAAACTCTGACAAACAACCCAGGAAAGGTCAAAAGGTCCTTGGTGGACTTCTCACGGCCTCTTCCATACAGGTCATCGGGTAACACCCTGACAAACAACTTCGGATAAAAAATCTCAGCGGATTCAATTATATCCATAACATGCAAGTTAACAACATCAACTATCAACTGTTGAACCATCACCGACAATCGCCGGCCACCATATTGCCGACACTCACAACTACTGACGTCGTTGACTACCGTCGCCGCTTATCGACAACCCCTGCCGGCCGCCAACCTCAGGCCGGTCCGCGCCACTACTGCTGCCGGTTATCGCTGCCAATTATCGCATTCGCCGGTTATCACTATTGTCGCCGGTATCCGCTGACTACCGACGCTAAGTCCGCTGACCATCGCTGCTATTGTTCGCTGAATTAACCCTGGTTGGCCGCTAACTATAAGTCGCCTGCTGATCAGAAGCCATCATCGCTGCGCCATTATTGCAAGCATCGTTATAACAGCTGGCCAACTCAGGCTGCCATCGCTGCTGATACTGTTGCCAGCCAGACCATTAGGCATCGCCATTATCAGGCTGCCACTGACGCTGCCGCTATCGACCATGCCACTAAGCATTGATTGCTGACTAACCCTGGCTGACCGCTAACCATAGCTGACACCGCTGCGACCGCTGCCGTCATCACTGCCGATTGCCGCTACCGCATGATAACCCCCTTGCCGCTAACCCATAATGCACCGCTGGCCATCGCTGCCGACTATCGCCGGCAATCCACCGGTTATCACATTGCCGCTGTCATCCAGGTGATACGACGCCGCACTATCATCGATATCGTTGCCGGCAATCTTCGGCGGTTACACATCCGCCGGCAATCTTCGCCGGTCACCACCATCATTACCGAACACCGCTGCCGACCATCGCCGGTCTTCTCCGTCTGCCATTCTCCGGCATCAGTGGAACCTCTCTGCCATGGACCTTGATCGCCTCTAACCGGACGGTCCGACGAGGCGGTAATCGGAACCACGATGTATCGTGGGCCTTGATCGCCTCTAACCTGACGGTCCGACGAGGTCGATAAACCGGAACCACGACGATGTCGGCTTGATCGCCTTAACCCGGACGGCCGACGAGCCGGAAACCGGAACCACGATGATACCGCGGCCTTGATCGCTTCTAACCCGGACGGTCGACGAGCCAGAACCGGAATCCACGACGTATACGGCCTTGATCGCTTCCTAATCCGAACGGTCACGAGTCGGTAAAACCGGAACCACGATGTATACCGCGGCCTTGATCGCCTCAACCCGACGGTCCGACGGCGAATTGGAACCATGAAGTGGGCGATCACCTCCTTGACCGCCTCCTCAATCGCCTCCCTGAACGCCTCTTGATCGCCTTCTTGATTGCCTCCAAAGGACCCTCACTCAAGAAGAAAGGGAGAGGGGAAAGGTGTGCCTCTCCCTCTCACCCTAGGGGGGAATTTATACCACGTGGACAAAAGCGTAAAACCCCTCAAAAATAGCCTTCAAATCCCAGTTCAAAGACGCCATGGGCGCAGACGCTACACAAGACAAGGTGCGACGGCACAAGGCCAGACGGCCTCCATCCCGCCCATTCGAATTCGGAGTTGCTCACCCAACTGTCACACCGAACTCGTGACGACAACTGCCGGGCAGACGACTGTTACACGGACGCCCGCTGAATTAACCGCTGAACGACCAGCGATCATAGGCGCTGACCGCGACGATGGCCGCAAGACCCCATGGTAATCCACCCGCCGCTCGCGACCCGGCGCCGAGCTCAGACGTTCGGCCGCCCGCTTCCCGCCATAAATCGCGCCGCTTGGCCCGAGACTTGACCCGATTTCTACCATCGCCGCCGTGGAAGAGCCAGCGGAGGCCTCAAGGCGGGGCCGACATCCACGGCGCTCAGGGTCCCAAACGCTGAAAACTTCCGTGAGTATCCAAATAAATCCGTAACCTCAAAATCTCATGCCTACGGCTACACATCTACTTCCATAATCATAATTTTGTATTTTTATGATAATTTATTCTCTCAAAATGTATGATTCATGGGCCCGCACGTTTCGTTGAAGAACTCGTTATTTTCAAGCATTTGACACATATATTTTTGGATGATTAAGCTAATGTCATCCAAAAATAGGGGGGAAACTAATATGGCTCTCAAAATATCACTAGTCAAAGCACAAATCTTGATGTCGAAAGCGATATGATTTTGAGTAAAACCGATCGAGATCAAGACTTAAAATATCATGAAATCTTTGGGACATCAATTAAATCTCAAAACAGCTCTCAAATATGGAGTGTTTATAGTCAAATCGAAGCGTCTTGACGAGGATCTAACGAGCCTAAGATCTCATAATTCGACTTCATTTGGGCATCCAAATGCTCAAAATACATCAAATGATCAAGGAATCATCCTGAGCCGTCCGATCGAGAGAGTGGTAATGCCTTACATGAATTTACAAGAATGCCTCCTCCCATCTATAAATAGCATTCATTCCTCACACCAAGGGGCCAAGTGAAGTGAAGTGAGGTGAAGAAGAAGAGAGTCAAGCAAGTAAAGAAAAGGAAGAGTCCAAGCAAGAAGGAAGAAAAAGAAGGGAAGAAGAGGAAGAGTCCGAGCAAGGAAGAAGAGAAAGAGTCCGAGCAAGGAAGAAAAGGAAGAGTCCAAACAAAGAAGAAAAGGAAGAGTCCAAGCAAGGAAGAAAAGGAAGAGAAGCGAAAGAAGAAAAGCCCAGGGAGGAGGAAGAGAGCTCAAGCTCAAGATCCTCCAAACAAGATCGCACCAAGAAGATCGACTCCGGACGGCCATCAACCACCACCACCGGCCACCATCTTCACTAATTGTACCCTGTATTCCCATCAGAAGTTACCCAGTATCTCCACCATCAGTAACAATTATAACCTGATCATTGTTACACAATTGTTATTCCTCTCTCATATGCAATTCTATAATCCCGTTATCAGGAAGACTTTGTACTCTGAAACAGATACATAGTGAAAGCTTTTCTGGCTAGCCGTGGTTTTTCCCCTTTTCGAGGTTTTCCACGCTAAAAAATTCTGAGTGTCTCTGCTCGCTTTTAATTTGGCTGATTAATGCGCGTAAACTTTACTCTCAAGGAGGTTTTCAAGACTCAACATTAATAAATAAATAAATTATATATATATATATATATGTATATATATATGTATATATATATATATATGTATATATATATGTATATATATAATATATATATGTATATATATATATGTATATATATAAATATATATATATATATATATATATATATATACACATATATATATATACATATATTACATATATATATATATATACATATATATATATATATGATATATACATATATATGTATATATACATTATATATATATATATATATATATAACCAGAGTTTTGTTTGGACTAGTTGTATATTTGTTGTTAGAGAAATTTACATACATAGGGCACAATTCTCATGCATCTGCATGTCTAATGTCAAAGTTTAGGTACTAGATACAAAAATATATAAGAATTATGTGCAATATTTGCAAATGCCCTTTATTATTATTTCGTTATAGTTGATAGAAGGACACACTTGGATTATTTAGCATTTAGCACAGTAATTTTATTAAGAGTTAAATTTGTAGTAGCTAATTTTTGGTTAAATATTAATTATCATTTTGCATTTTAAATAAAATATATTTAAAAATATGATATAAATTTATTATTTTGACTCTTATTAGAACTTATTTTAAGCTCTTTTGGTTAATCCTCTGAGCCACAACCTTTTGCCAAGGCTAAATTAGTCATTTAAAAGAGAAGGTGAATTAGATTTCCCTTAAAAAAGTCAAATTCAAACCCAATTAGAACTCCATCAATCAATTTCTTACTTCAAGGGCATTGTCTTCTCTCACGCTGATATTTCTAGAGAGGTGGTTAATTACATCTTTGAATTATTTAATCAATATAATGTTTACTAGCCCAATGATCTTAAGGGTGTAAACGAAGTTTGAGCGCAGATAACACTTATTCGCTTGTTGAAAATTTTTTGTTAGTCAAATTAGAAATTTCACTGCTCATATTCTAAATAATTTGAAATCGTATTAAATTGAAATGCAATAATCCAAAAAATCTATAAGAGATTATTCAATCGGGCCAATATTACATAACAAAATTTTAACCACTAAAACTACAACTACGATGATATATATATATATATATATATATATATATATATATATATATATATATATATATATATATATATATATATATATATATATATATATATATATATATATATAATTTTATTTCGAAATAAATGTGACAAGATCAAACGAAAGATGTCAGTTTATAAATCAAGCTTCAAATGTTTATTTGTGATTGGCTCGCTTAGTTAACGAACGAGCCGAATACGAGCTACTTAATGAGCTAAACAGGAGCTATTTGCGAACAACGATTTTTTTTGACAGCCCTAAATGATCTCCACAATTTTATTATGGGCTCATGATGCTCTTTCTATTTCTAATATCCATTTTTTCTCTCATTCTTTAGACATTGATATTAAAGATGTTGCATTTTCTTTGGGCAATGATAAAACTTCAATTTTAACTTCTGAAAAGACATATGAGATGTCATTAGATCCGAGTTCATAAAAGTAGTGCACTGCTTTAGAAGGTTAAAAAAAGCTCAATTTTATTAGAAATTCTACTACTATCATTTCTAATACGCTTACAGACAACTATATCTTTCACTTCAACTTTATATCTCCTAGTAGTTCTTTTTATTATAAAGCATTCCAAGAGATTATTTAAACCCATCTCACATTAGTTGATGATCTGCTTTTAATTTTATTAGAGCCCATATATTCCTATCATATATGATAGTCTTCAAAAATTTAAAAGGTTGATAATTCTTGAGCTTATAGGGATAAATTTGTTATTATATTATCTAAATAATCAATCTGCGAACCTTATCAACTTAGCTTTATTTCAAGATTACTGAAGCTCTTATCACTTACAAGTGATTTCCTGTCTCTACTGCTAAGCTTAAGATGGTTGATTGTCAACCCTTAATAAATTGAATTCTTAGATCGTAATCATATATATTCAATAATGTTCAAAATCGTTAATTGGTGCAAGTTAGTTGTGTTCAAAAAGCACTCATTAAGGAATTTACTTATATGTGAAAAATAAACAAAGTTGGTTTTAAAACTTCGTAAGATTTACATAAAAGGGGGATGAATGTTTAAAATCAATGCATTTTATGTTCTCAATTCATGGAATACAATGATTTCATCTTTTTAATGCCTTTATGTGGCTCATTCATAATATTCATCTTTTTGGTAACTTTTTACATTTTAATACCTCTATGATTCGCAATCTTTATTTACTAATTGTAGGCGTGCTCAATTGCAATATCTTGAAGGAAAGAAATTATATGATTCATAAAGCTATTTTTAGAATCGTAAATGAGATTTTTTTTTTTTTTGGGAGAAGAGTTATGCCCAAATGTATTGTTTTAAGTTTTAACTCTTTTGAGGCTCTTTAATGTTTTGTGTTTCTTACAATATAATTGAGTTTAGGGTCCTAATTTTTTTAAAAAATGAATTTATGTATACATTATAAGATTTTTATGTATTTCTATATTTAATAATTAAATTTTAATATTTTTATATATAACATCTTCCTTTCTAAATTACATAAAAAATTATTAATTAATACTAATTAATTTAAAATAAAATATATATTTTAATGTATAAATTTTGATGTAATTTAAATATTAAAATACTATAAAAATAAATATAAATTTTTTATATTTAAATTATAAATAGATAAAAAAAATTTAGTAGTTCATATATAAATCCAAAAAAAGGAGGGAGATGAAAAAGCATATTCCTTTGAACGAAACGTCTTGCTATTCTTACGGGCAACCGACGGTAGTTAGTCCTCCCCGCCTTCTCCTATTACATGAGAGCTTTTCCCGTACTTTCACCTATAAAGCTCGCGATTTCCCTTCGCCTCCATCACTCATTGTTCCATCTTATGTTTTAAATTCACTCGAGATTCGAGATCGATTTATAAAGAAGGAAAGAGAAAGAAGGAAGGGAGAGACTCCGTCGAAGAGAGAGTGAAATCGATGGCTGCGGTGGCAAAGGAGATGGAATCGGTGACGGCAAGGCTGCAGCCGAAGACGAAGATAGTGTGTACTCTAGGGCCTGCGTCGCGATCCGTAGAGATGCTAGAAAAGCTCCTCCGCGCCGGGATGAACGTCGCCCGATTCAATTTCTCGCACGGATCCCACGCCTACCACCAGGAAACCCTCCAAAACCTTCGCACCGCCATGGAAAACACTGGCATCCTCTGTGCTGTCATGCTCGACACTAAGGTACCCTTCTCCCCCCCATTTTCCCTGAAACGCCAAGATATTGTCCGATCCCGCGTTCTTCTCGGTTCAATTTGTTTAAATTTGTTTCATATTTTTCTTCAACGATTTTTTTTCCTTCTTTCGATCCATTCCTCTTAGTGTTGTCAAGGTGCTTGATCTGATTTCCTTGCACAAATGTTTCAATTATTGAGAAATATTTTCAATCCGAAAATTGTGCGATGAAAATAGCAACTATCTACTTGTTTTAGTGGTTTGATGACCATTTTTTTCATCGTTCTAGATTCATTCTAATATTGGCCAAATGTGTTAATCTTTATGGTTATTGATGCAGCAGGTTGATCGGATAAATTTAATATATATATATATATATATATATTAGAATACTCCAGACGTCTGATTTTGTTGCACACAATTTTGTTAGATATTTTGGCAAACTGGAAACAATAGAATATATATTTTAATATAAAAATGAATATTAAATTTTAATAAAATTTAAATTTTAAGACTTAATTTTATTTTTAATTTTGTCCTTTATTTTTAAATTAAAATTTCTAGCAAACTGTACACCTTTCAAAGTTTTTGCAAACAACCTGCTGGCACCCATAAACGCAAACACTTTTCAATCAAGAATAATACAGATTAATATAGGTAGAAAATATAGATTTCACTTCATTAAAAAAGATGAGATATGCTCTTCTCATAATTTCTCATTAACATGCAGTAACAAAATTTATCCTTCTGGTTCACAGTCCCACCGAATCCTTGTTCTGTCTGGTTCATGTTAAAGCCGCTAGATCGATCAGTAAGAACTCAGTTCCCTCAAAAGTTCAAAAAGCATCTCTAAATTGATTGTGTGGTTTTGAAATCCTCTATCATAAAAGAATATATTCTAACTACATTGTGCTCACTACGCTACTGCTAAGAATAGAAAAAGCCTTTCTATCATCACAAATCATAACTAATACCAGTAACACGATAATGGATGCCAAAGCTTCTTGTTTTGATGCTTTTTATAGCCATGTTTGGAGAATAACGAAGTAATTGTTGCATATTATTGATGAATGCCTAAATTTTAGCAATTTTCTTTGCTTCTTTCCATCCAAATATAGGGCTAAAGTTTGTTGATATTGCAGGGACCCGAGATTCGAACTGGCTTTCTGAAAGATGGAAAACCTATTCATCTTCAGAGGGGTCAGGAGATTGTCATTAGCACTGACTACAGCATTAAAGGTGATGAAAACATGATATCTGTGAGCTACAAAAAGTTAGCTCAGGATTTAAAGCCAGGTGGTGTGATTTTGTGCGCTGATGGTACCATCACCTTCACTGTGCTATCCTGTGATGAAAAGGAGGGCTTGGTTCACTGTCGCTGCGAGAACTCAGCCATCCTTGGGGAGCGAAAGAATGTCAATCTCCCTGGACTCATTGTAGATCTTCCCACACTAACGGAGAAAGACAAGGAGGATATCTTACAGTGGGGTGTTCCAAACAAGATTAATATAATTGCTTTGTCCTTTGTTCGCAAAGGTTCTGATCTTGTTGAGGTCAGGGAACTTCTAGGAGAGCATGCGAAGAAAATCATCCTGATGTCGAAGGTCTGTTATTTATAACATAATTGCTTATTAAAATTTGATGGTTCTTGTTATAACATATCGCATTAATTGCAGGTCGAGAACCAAGAAGGCGTGGCAAATTTTGATGATATATTAAGTAACACAGATGCTTTCATGGTGGCAAGAGGAGACTTGGGTATGGAAATTCCAATAGAGAAGATTTTCTATGCACAGAAAGTGATGATATTCAAGTGCAACATGCAAGGAAAGCCAGTCGTTACTGCAACACAGATGCTGGAATCCATGATCAAGTCTCCACGCCCCACACGAGCTGAAGCCACCGACGTAGCCAACGCTGTCATTGACGGCACTGACTGCGTGATGCTCAGTGGAGAGACGGCGGCCGGAGCTTACCCAGAGCTCGCCGTCCAAACGATGGCAAAAATTTGTCTGGAGGCTGAATCTTACGTGGACTATGAAGCTGCTTTCAGATTAACCATAAAAGGAGCTCCGAGTCCCATGAGCCCAATAGAGAGTCTTGCTTCATCGGCGGTGCGAACCGCCAACTCTGCAAAAGCATCTCTCATTATAGTTCTCACCCGAGGAGGAAGCACTGCAAAGTTGGTCGCCAAATACCGGCCGGCAATGGCCATCCTTTCCGTTGTGGTTCCTGAATTGAAGACCGATTTCTTCGATTGGTCCTGCGGCGATGAGACTCCTGCAATGCAGAGTCTGATCTACAGAGGATTGATACCGATGCTGAGCACTGCGACAGCGAAGGCCTCAACTTCTGAGGCCACTGATGAAGCTGTTGAGCTCGCCATCGCACATGCTAAGGCCACCGGTCTCTGCATGTCCGGAGACTCGGTGGTTGTATTATTTCGGCTTGGAGCTGCATCAGTGATTAAGCTTCTTGTTGTGAATTAGTAAATAGAGAAGCTTCTACAACATACATACTATTTAGTAGTCTAAATATTTAGATAGGAGATATAATAGTCTCTTCATTTCGTTTCTCTTCTTCATTTTTTTTTCTACTTAACCATTTTTCCATGTCGCCTGGCAGCGACATGAGCTATTTTGACATAATTAATTTTTGTACTTTAGGCTTTTTAATTACTTTAGCAGAAGTTGTATCATTTTTGAATAGTATCTAAAGAATTGTTGAAGTTTGTATTATTAGAGTTTGTTATTCAAATTCTATTGCGCTTGAATCAAAACTCTTCTGGTGTTGCGATATATATGATGCAATTTATATTATGGGAACATTTTCTGAGGGGACTGTGAAGGTTCAGGTATGGAATTTAAATTTGGGATCGAATAACTAATTAAAATTAATAATATTATCCCGTTAACAAAGGCTCTTATCAGTGAGGTGTTCTATTTCTTCTCATTTTAATATTTTTGTTAGAAATTTAGAGCTTTTGGATAGATATTTTTAACATCCGAAGAACCAAAACAGTTGTAATACATCAGCGAGCTGCAGTTCGGAAGACAATCTTCTGATAATTTTATATATGAAGTGACATTTACGATAACTGGCTATCAAAAATATTTAATTTATAAAAAAATATGATTTATATAACAATAAAATAACTTAATTTTAGAATTATTGTTATTTTAATCATTGACGTTAAAACTATTTCTATTTATTGAAATGTATTAAAACATAAATTCCATAATTCAATCATTTAGTGAAATCCGAGATGAGAAATTCTTGCGCAAATATTTTTCATTATATAAATATTCATAGTATTTTTTTAATTTTTAATTTAAAATTTGATATCATTATTTTCTTACATCCACTATAATTTTTTAAATAATTAGGAAAAAAATAAAATTTTTTCATCAATAAATTCTTAATTTACTCAAAATCCTAATAATGGATTAAGTAATCATAGATAAAAAACTAATATAACAAACATATAATATGTCCACTGGTTGTCGAATATAAGTGAGATTACTTAATATTAATGTAAGAACTATTTTGAGGAGGTTAAGAAGGGCATTGTTGTTTTAATGAGATTATGGTAGCTTACATTGATATTAGAGATAGTTCCCCATATTTATGTTTCGAGGATCCTTGGCTTTTTGGCTTTCCACTCGAGAAACTTTTTAAGGGATAGTTCCCCATAATTGCTGCTAATTCAAGTGAATTATAAAATTAAAAGGTGGAAATTGAGGGAGAATTGACCGGCTAAAGTCAATGAGCTGCTCAATACCTGGAGCTATGAGTTTATTGATCTGAAATCTTAATCATGTCAATTGTGACTGAGTTGCAATTATGCTTTCCTAGGTGGATATGCTCCTTTTTTTTTTTACTTGGTATTGGATAAACATTGGTTTGATTTTTCTATGTTTGGTTTTCTCATCTTTTCGATGGAGCATAACATTAATGTTGATGGGAATCATGTTAGGTTTTGTCTGCATGATTTTTGTTGGTCTCTATAAATTTTCCTGCTCTAATTCATTGTTTTCTTTGTTTTGATTTATGGGCACTGATGATATCCGTTCAACTCAATTGTGAATGATGCTTCCTTTTGATACTATTACTGTATTTACAGACATTATTTTAGATCACTCGGTTATGAATAGAGTCCATCTCATGCCCTCTTGGTTAAACCTCAGACGCTGTTTCTTTAAATTTTGAAGTATCTTCACAATCTTCTGTTCGTATTTATTTTGATTTTTTTTTTTATGTAAACTATACAAATGAAATGTTATCTTTCAAGCTCTTATTTGGTTCTCGAATCTGTACTTGCGGTATGTATTTGCCTACTATTCATTAGCCAAATCTGTATCAGAATGTTCATTTTGTATACTTTGGCATGACATAGCAACAAAGCCACCGTACTGAAAAAAAAAACTCGTATTGATAAGAAGGCCCTTTGTAAGTGGCAAAGTAGCACATGATCAGCTTTCCCAAAAGAAGAGAGATGAATCAATAAATTTTGAAAACCGTGAAAAAATTGCTAGCTATGGCTGCTTTAATAAATCCGCATATGGAAGGATGAGTAATGAGGTCAACTGCCGATATCAATATCATGGCAAATGATGATGAGATTAACATATGCAACACTCAAAATTATATCATTTACGTATTTGACACTTCAACTCACGGATTTTTTGTTTTTGTAAAAAAACTCACGGATTTACAAACGATGCCTTTCCCAATAAGATTCTATCCCAATCTCCTCATCTCTATGTCACTCGTAGGTCATCAGTCCCATTGATATCCTTCATGGCAAAATTTTGGAGTAACTGCCCCATTTCCTCATTATCCGCATACTATTAGTCCCATCAATGACAATCCCAGCGAGATTTCGTTATGACTTCTTTATCTTTTTATCATCGGACAAAAGTTTCATTAAAGCCAATAACAAAAATTAAAAAAAGTGCTAAATTATGTAAACGATAAAAGTTTAGGCGTTAATATATAAATATGTGGGCTTCGAGAATTCATCATCGAACTCTCATATTGAAGAGAGTAAATTTTCAATATCGGTGTAATTTTCAGAAGACATATGAGATAGTAGATAAAACACTACCCAGAGATTACGTCCTCATTTTTGTAAAGACTTTAGATATGGTTCTAGGGTTCCTATGGGCGCAAGCACCTATAGTTAATTATCTCTCTCAATGTTGAGAGAGAACTTTCGATTAAGGCTAGTCATTAGATCGTTAAATATGTAACGTATAATAGTAACATATGGGGTTTTAGAATTTAGGTTTATGAAAATCATCCTCCTTTAGCTTAAAGCGGATGGTTGGGATAATGATGACGTGCCCAATCTAGATCGCATGGTTCCGTCATCCCGGGCTGTCGTGGTCCCTAGTCTACTTAATCAGAGGAGATAGTCAACCCAACCTGACCGAAAGATTCTTATCAGCAGACATGAGTTGTGTCGTCTATCCTTATAGAACAGGGTGGTGTTTGTCAGGAAAAGCTTAGCTATCTTAGGCGACATAGAGCTTTTGCCATATCAAATATACCATGATTCGCATCTCAGTCTGAGTCATTGGGAGCATTCTTTCATCGTGATAAATAATATAATGGTGTCGTTTGGCGTGACACCGTCGAGGACTCAGTAAATCAGTATTATATGTGGGCCTCTTGGCCAAAACGTAAAGAGAGGACAGTCACGTCTTTTCCATAAGATTGATTGAGAGTGAATATAAAATACATTTGATTTGATATTGACTCTTTTGTGAGCTAGAGTTTTCTTAATTTGTCACATTCGACAAACAATTACGAAATATGGGTTGGATTTTAGCTTTAAATTTTTAACTTCAAAATTTTCATTTAGTCATTTTGAGCTTAATAATTCATCAGAATTCTCATTTAAATTGATATTTAACTTATATTAATTTGATCTGCAACTTTAAACATATTTTGATAGTGAGTATCCCTCCGGTTGAAATCTCCATTCAACACAGCCATCATCGAGATAGTTAATTGATTGAATTGAATATATTTAAGAATTTTAGATCCTGTCAACTCTGTTTAGTTCCTAACAGAGGATCATATCTATAGGTTAAAGCCCGCAGCTGTATTGCATGACTTTGTAACTAAATATCTTTTGTATTTCAGAAAATATATTTGTATTTTGAAAATTTAATGATTAATTCTTTCAAATATTTGTATTACAGAGATATAATTATGAATTTTGCAATGTTTTCTCGTATACAAAATAAATTCTAAATTTGTTTATTTTTAACCCGCACAGCATACTCAGACACTTGAATTTAAACATTCAGCAATGGGTCAAGGCTCATGCAAGTGTCTAATAATTCAGATAATTTTAATTTTAAATTATGAGATTAATTTCATATTTTCACTTAATTCCAACTTAGCCCTGATTTTGGACATTAAAATTTAAATAAATCTAATCACAGCAGTATTTTTTTATATTAGATAATTTTATCGAATTAATGAAATCATTGATTTTGAATATCATAATTAGAATAAGAATTTTCTAATTTTTGGATTGAAGGAAGCTCTTTCATTGCGAATTTAATTTAATGTAAGCCTCTTGTAGATTTGATTGGTGGCAATGTATCACAGAATTATGTTTATTTTGCACTTAAAATGTTATATCTTTACTTGAATTTTATTTATTCATAAAATTTCTAAACTTCAATGGTTGGCTTATGCTCATTAAAGACCTATTAGATCTTTGCAAATTCAACATTGAAATTTAATATTCACTCATACGAGCTGTCATACTTCCTTTAAGCGAGCTTATTTAAATTCAAACATTTTGAATGCAAGTAGATTATTCAGTAAGAAGCCTCAATCATGCTTGCTAATAGGCTATTTAAATATAATGAAAATCTCTTATGAATTTTACTTGACTAACTTTAATTTGAAAATAGCACTCAACAAATCCCATGTGCTTTAATTTCGTATCTATTTAGTGTCTTTTTCAATTCATTTTAAAATAGATATTACAATGCAAGAAAGCATGTTCTTTATGAATCACACTCTAGAGCTTGATTTGGGCTCTATCTCATTTGAAAATTAGCCTTCTAGCTTCATGTAATCTTCCCATAAGTATAACATGAATTTAAAATTATGTTTGCATTTGGTTTATTCTCCTTCAATCATTTTCACACATGATATAACATAAGCTACAAAGTTCAATTAATTCTTCTTAACTATTTAACCATTAACTATTATAGTTTGCTATAGAGTGTAAGCGAGTTATCAAGCTTCGTCTTCATTCTCCAAGCTTGATTATGTTCAATTTAAATAATTCTTAGTTCACTTAAAATAAGTTATAATAATAGCAACGTTTATTGAAAAGATCGTGCATGGACAAACTCATCGGTGAATATACAAGTTATGTTCTTCATCTTCTTCATGTAAGAGCGATCAAACCCAATTTGACTTTATTTTAAATTCCACAACAAGAGATCAATATATATAACCAAATTTCAAATTTATTGAAAGTTTTTTATGAGTTTGGAGTTAGCTTCAAGCTTTACTTGTATTCTATTTGAACACTTTCATTTGTTTCAATATATAAAATAATGGACTCAAGCATTCATTCGACGATAAAATAAGTGAATGGACTAATTTTTTACTTAGCATATTCTCATATGATATTAATATTTATTAAGTTCATTTAAATTTAATTTCCAATTTATTTCTTTAGGACTTTATATTTTATATTTAACTTAATATTAAATCTTTTTTTTTTTGTTAAGTATAAAAAATTTGACGAAATTTCGGCATGTGACATCTAACGGTTTTAGGTTTGCCCTCACGATGGCGTGGCGGTCGGTGTTTTAACACTCGGCGATTCGTCTGTCACGATGAGCATGACGGTCGCCGCGTAAAAGAAACACATATATACATATAAATTTCATACATTTCTTTACACATCTATCACCAACCACAAAGATAAATCTTAGCATCTAAACTCACTTATGTAGGAAGTTCGCTGGAGTTGTAAATTGAGAAGAACCCACCTGATGACGGAGTTCCCTTTCTTGGCTGCAATAAAGGGAATATGGATTATGGGTAGGTTAGGATGAATGGGATGTTGGTATCGCGAGTACTGCAGCAGAAGGGATAGGAAAGAAAGAAAAAAGGAAAAAAATTTCGGATCTACAGTGATTTGCTACAATACGGGAAGAGGGATTAATCGATCGGGATTCAATTTCTTTCGCCGTGAATTTGTTTTCGGACCAAGAAGAAGAAGAGAAGGGGGGAGAAAGAGAGGGAACGGCTTGCGGTTCGATCGGTGATGGAGAGCACAAGGGCTTGCAGCTCGATTGGAGACGGAGAGCACGAGGGCTTGTGGCTTGCGGTTCGATCGGAGACGGGGAGCACGAGAGAGTGGCGAGGCTCACCTGTGCGGCTCGGTATCGTGAGAGAGAAGGGGAGGACGGAGGGGATTCGGCTTCCCGTAGTGACCGAGAGAGAGGGAGATGGGAGAAAGAGCAGTTGTTTTTTTTCTTTTTGATGGAGCGTCCGCGTGCAGTTAAGGGGTGAGGGATGGAACGAGCGGTTCCTTGCGGAGCCGAGAGAAAGAGCGAAAACGTGCGTGTGAGCAACGCCAATATATATATATTTTTTTTTTCATTCATCATTTTTTTTATTCCAATAGATGAAATAATATTAAGGGTCAACAAATGCTCCTAATAAATATGATACGCACATGACGTAAATTATTGCGAGTTAATTGACCTCATTGATTTTTTTCTTTTGAGGTGATTCTTCTCTTTTTATCAGTCGTGTATTATCTTATTGTATTAGTGAAAAATCAACATTCCCGTCTTCTTTTGTTTTATACTGCACTTGAGATTTTGTATCTTCATATTTGCATATCTCTGAGATATTTTTATATCGTTGCAGTTTTAAGGATAAAGCATCTATTATAATCTTGTTTTTCATTAGTCAGTTAAGAGAGCTTTTAATTCTGAATCACTTGGATATGTCAAGTCAAGTCAACTTTAGGCAAAATAGCTATTATCATCAAACTAGCAAGCGAGGGCTCTACCACTATGGCTTTTTTTACGGCTTGTTGAGAGAGAAGAGCAGTCAGCGACTCGGCCACATTTGAGCTTATAGAATTCGACGGTCAGGACCCACTTGAGTCTTAGACTTGAGCTATAAACAGACTTGTGCTTCCCTAACTTAACGATATCGAAGTTTACAAATTTAAAATCCTCTCACTTAACTTTTAGAACTATTACAAGTATAGAAGATGAATCTTTTAACTATAGAATTATCTTATGTGCAACTTGTTTAAAGATACATTTTTACTATTTAGAATAACTAAAAGTATCTTTAATAGTAGGATATTAGACTAATCAAATAGGGAGTTCAGCTCAAAATACAATGTCTACTCGAATCAAAATATATTCGAGAATCTCATCTTATGACACAATGTCAACCCATACAAAAATAAAAAAAATGCCCCCTATCTTGCATGGGGAATTCTAAAACACATTTGAAAGAATTTTAAGATGAAATTAAGCAAATACATCAATATTTGAGTTGATATATTTACTCTTAAGAGAGTTTAACACATAATATTGATTTCATCTATATATAAAATCTAAAAAAAAAATGTCCCCTATGAAACAGGGGGGTTTTCATGGTGCTTTAGAAAAATTTTATCGTCTTGATTATATATATTTATTTAGAGATCTCAGCATGAAGCACGATGTCAACCTAAATAAATATATATAAAAAAGCCTCCTATCTTGCAAGGGGATTTCTATTGTGCCTCAAGGATGTATTTATTATGTATAATACTTTTCAGGTATCGACTATTAATTGACGACATTAGTCTTTCGCCATTTAGGTCAATGAGTTGGTATGCCTCTCGATACACTTTCTCAATGACAAAAGGGCCCTCCCAATTAGGCTCAAATTTACCACCGAATTTTGATTAGGAATAATTGGCCTTCTCAGCACCAATACCAATTTACCTTCTTGGAATGTTCGAGGCTGCATTGTATGGTCAAAAGCCCTGGACATCTTTGCTCGATAAACCTCCAAATTTTGGTGAACTTGCAATCTAACTTTATCAAGCGCGTCAAGTTCCTCCATTCTCAAACGAGCATTTTGATATTCAGTTAAATTGTATTTGATGGCTATTCGAACTGAAGACAACTCAACTTCAAGCGGAAGGACCACTTCAGTTCCAAATACTAATGAATAAGACATGGCTTTAGTCGGCGTCTTGTAGGTAGTTCGATACGCTCATAATGTCTCTATTAGTTTGGTATATCATTTTCTCTTATTTTTAGTGAGGATCTTCTTGAGCAGTATAACTAATGTTTTGTTGAAAGTTTCTGTCAAATCATTTGTCATTAGATTATATATTGAAAAATATCGTCAATCAATTTTGTGTCGATCGACAAATTTATAAATCTTTGTACTTTTGAAAGTTGTGTCATTATCAAAAATTATTCGGCGAGGCACTCCAAATCTATAAACTACATTATGCGTAAAGAAGTTGATCACTCGATCAGCAATAACTTCTTTAAATGGGGTAGCTTCAACTTAGAGAAATAATCAGTCGCTGCTAGGATGAAGCGGTGACCAGCTGATGACCTTGGATCAATTAGTCAAATTACATATATACCCCAACATTTAAAAGGCCAAAATGCTACTGTTGGGTGTAATGGATTTGGAGGTTGGTGGATTATATTCTCATGTACTTAACATTCATGGCACTTCTTAGCATGATTGATATAGTCCCTCACCATAAATGGTCAATAATAACTCATCCTTTTGATCTTTACTGTCATATTGGAACCTGAGTGATGCGCTCCACAAAGTCCTTCATAAACTTCAACTATCACTTTGCTAGCTTCGTCTGTATAAACGATCTACGATATAAAGTATTGTTGACGAAAACATAATGTAATATTCTCTTCTCGATTTGAGCTGCCAGTGATTTATTATTTGGTAATTTGTCTTCTTTAAAGTAGTCGATAAAGGGTTGCCTCCAATCATGTGGCTCTTCTACTATAAAGGCTTCCCATTATTTTTCTGAAGTAATCTCATGTTTAGCTTTTCTTGCTATAACTCCTTATTAATTTTGGGGAGTATAAGGAGCAACCTGAGTCGCATCCTGTTGGGTCAAATTTGATAACCCCTCTACCTGCGGGGATTGATACTTTGCTGGCTCTAGAACTCATCAAGTAAATATTCTGATCATGACATAATCACCATTCATACTTTTCATCTCCTTAGCTAATTTTGCTAAGCAATCTGCTTTACTATTCTCGGATCGAGAGACTCGCGTTAGTGTAATATTTGGTATTTGCTTCATAAGCTCAAGAACTCACTTGTGGTAAAAAACTAACTCAAGCTTGTTGATTTTATAGATACCCAGTACTTGATTTATAATAAACTGAGAATCACCAAAAATATGCAAGTTTTGAATACCTATGAAAATAGCTTCTTCAAGACCTGCTACTAATGCTTCATACTCAGCTTCATTATTAGTTCTTGGCTCGGTCAACCCATATGATCGCCTCATTATTCCTCCCTATGGTGTTATGAAGACGATGCTGATTCTTGCTCTTGCCCTTGGGAAATAAATGAGCATAATTTGCTCATCAAGAAAATCGTCGCTAAAAGGAGAGTCTGCCGGGATGAGATGTGCAGCAAGAAAATCTGCTAAGATTTGCCCGTTTACTGCTTTCTGCGAAACGTATGTGATATCAAATTTTAAAAGCAATATTACCCATCTTGCCAAACGACCTGTCAACGCTGGTCTTGTCATCAAGTACTTCAACGAATTGATCCTTGAGATAAGGGTAATTTTGTGAGATAACATATAGTAACGAAGCTTTTGGACTGCAAAGATTAATACCAAACATTACTTCTCTATTGGAGAGTATTTCATTTCTGCTTCTATCAACCTCCGACTGATATAATAAAGAGCATTCTTTTTGTTTTCTTCACTGTGTTGTGCCAATAATGCTCCAAGGGACTCTTCTAATGCAGCTGTGTATAGAATGAGGGGTTTCCCAGAAGTAGGCGTTGCAAGGATTGGTAGATTTAATATGTAACATTTAATGCTATTAAAAGTTTCTTGACACTCTTTATCCCATTTGAATGGAGCATTCTTCTTCATCAACTTTATAAATGGTTGCAGCGTCCTGATAGATTTGATATAAATCATCGATGAATGCAAGCTATCTTTGTAAAGAACGAAGCTAACGCAAACTCTTCAGCGAAGGCATTTCTACAATTGCCTTGATTTTAGCAGGATCGATCTCAATTTCTCTATTTCTCTATGACGTACAATGTACTCGAGAAATTTTCTAGAGGACACCCCGAATGTGCATTTTAGAGGATTCATCTTGAGATCATATTTTTTTATTCTCTCCAATACAATTCTCAAATCTTCAAAGAGATTTTCACGATTTAAGCTCTTCACCACCAAATCATCAAGATAACATTCCACCTTCTCGTAAATCAACTCATCAAAAATACGTGTCATGGCTTATTTGGTATGTAACTCCAGCATTCTTCAAACCAAAATGCATGACTGTGTAGAATTAGATGCTAATAGGTGTTCTGAACGATGTATGTATTTCATCTTTAGGTGTCATCTTGATTTGATTATATCTCGACGATCCATCTATAAAAGAAAACATATCATAGTTAGATTTATTATCAACCAATAATTCTGATATAGGAAGCGAGAAGTCATCTTTCGAGCAAACTTTATTAAGATCCCTAAGTCGATCTGATACATCGACCATTTTCTTCTTCACGGGCACTATATTAGCTATCCAATCAGGATACTTTTCTTCACGTATGAATCCTGCTTCAATTAGCTTTTTAGTTTCAATGATTACCTGTTATTCAATTTCTAATCTCATTCGTCTCGGAGCATGTTTAACAGGTGTTGTCTCTGGCTTGATTGCAAATTTATGAACTGCCACATCAAAGGATAAGTCTCAAAACAATCTTTGAATTCACAAAATAGCATTTTTAGCTCTTCAACTTTCTCATCAGATAGAATGGAACTGATGCAAGTTGTACATGGATCATCCTCAACTCTTAGGTTGATTTCTTTTAGTTCATCCATAGTAGTTATTTGTCCACCATCTTCGAGTTCTTCAGGTGCATGCTTGCCTTCTACTTCTTCATCGTTTGTAAGAAGAATTTCATAGAAATCATCTTCTTCGTCACTATTAGTTTCAATCTCAGTTTCTATTATATTATAATAAACTTTATTTTGATGAGATTTGTGGATGAACCCAAAACCTTTAGTGATAAACTTATCACTTCTTCGTGATGCTTGAGGACTTCTTTGGCTTCGCATCTTGTTAAACATTTCAATTGTATGTTTAGTAATTCTAATATGAATTATATTCCAAACTTATGCATCATTCTTCATAATTTCGATGGATAGCATATTGGCATTCTTGTTGGTACCATCTCATCAGAATTGTGAGGCTGAGACTCTTCATGTTGAGTAGGCTGATCAAAATTGTGAGGCTGAGACTCTTCAGACTTATAAAATAAAGTTCATGTTCCGTCACTCTCACTCAACGGTGACGCATAGAATATTATCAATTCTTTAATATTATGAACCTCAAGTGGAGTGATTTCTTGGAAGTACTGTTGAGGGATGGGTATAATTTTGAAGGAGTCATCTGACACTGCCAAGTGAGCTATCCTTCTTGATGCGACCCTCTGAACCCTACTTTCATTAAGTAGATTCAAAGTCATAGTTTGAACCATAATCACTTATTTTATACTTTGTATTTCTTGAAAACTTAATAAGTTCTCTTAAATTGGACAGGAATAATTTCTTCTTCTTGTGTGTCACTTCACAAATGTGGAATTGATCTTTTTAATTTAGGTGTAGAGTCAAGTACTTTAGGGAGAGTCAGCATTGCTTTTTTTTTTCTTCCTTTTTGTTTCTACTCTTTCACCTTCTGAAGTTGCTTTTTAATTCCTAAAGTGGATGCTACACCTCAAGAGGCTCTATTGGCTCAGGCTCTTTAGGGATGAAATATTTTGCATCTTTATAAATCTTTGCTTCATGGACAAAAAATGGTTGTAAATTGCCAGGAATTCTGAACTCTTCTCCATCTTTTAGGTAGTTCATACACTGATGCATAGTTGATGGGACCATGTCATACTCATGCAGCCATGGCCGACCCAAGAGAGCTCTAAATGATGTATCAGTGTCGATTACATGAAACTTGACTTTTGTATACAAATCCTGAAACTTGAGTGGGAGAATAAAAGAACCCAGAGTTTTCTGCCCTTTCTCATTGAAATCATGAACCGTCAACTTATCTCTCCCAAGATGTTGGATATCAAGTGATAATCCTCTTAATGCTTTTACACTCATAAGATTGATAGAAAAATATAGATCAATCAATATTTTGTTGATCAAGATGCTATCACTCTCTGCCGTAACATATAGAGGACGGTTGTGATCTGTTGTTTCCAACATAAGATCTCCTTCAGAAAATATGATTATTAGGAGATCTTAAGTTTGCAATGATTCAGTCATACATTTTTCAGTAAAGTAAACTTCATAACTCTCCGGATCTTTGAGAGTCTGTATCAAAGTTTCTCAGAGATCTTTTGACATTAAGAGAGCCTTATACATACTTAATTGTGCAGATATCATTCTCAAATATGATAAAATATTATAATCTATCTTTTCATTTGATCTAAACTTTATTTTAGAATTCTTGGGAATGGTATCTACATTGACTTTAATTTGTTTGCCTTTGTCTTATTTTGAATTCCTCTTCTTTGATGATGATGGTAAAACTTTACCACTTCTCAACTGAACTTGAATCATCTTGTCTCGCTCAAATTCCTTTGAAAAAGTAGTTTCTTCAAATTCACTTTTTATTCTGGAGGATTGACCAAAAAAGTTAAACTCACTTTTCAACTTCATACATTTCATATGTGATATTGTTGATGAGTTCGACTCTTCTTCGTCTAGAAAACATAAATCTTCATCTAAACTATTATCTTCTTGATGAGTCATTAGAAAAAATTCAGATGTTAACTCCTCAATCATTTCTTTCTTTTCTGATAAGAATTTTGATGGGTTGATTGTGTCTGTTTGACTACCATTGTCATTTTGGAGTAACTTGTGCTGAAGAACGCCCGACATTACATAAATAATTTGTCATATCTATACTGGGAAAAATTCATCATTATCTTCTTCATCCAATTCAACAATATGGAGTTTAGGCATAAAGTCTGCAAGCCTAAATAGTTGTCTTGTCGGTTGGTGATACTCCTTTAAGTTATTAATAATCTTTTGAGTTATAATTCTCTTCTTGATTTTCTTTTTTTTAGCCGGCTTCTTTGACTTATGAGCCTACGTTTAGTAGATTGCTCCTCATGCTGTGATGAAGTAGCCTTATCAAAATGTCGCTGAGAAGCTAAAAACATTTCTTTTAAGTCCAATATAGGTTTAAGTGGTGATTTTCACTTAACACTACAGACATCTTTTAGCTGCTTCAACATTTTCACGGTCTTCTTAGAGACTACTGTTTTGCATTATTCAATCTGAATTGATTCTTCTTTCTTTTTATCTTTAATGGATGGTACGAAAGAGGACGTAATCATCCTTGTAGACTCTCTTTTCGGGTTAACTAGAATACTATCGGATAATGTAAATTCACCTCGTCGATACTTTCTTTCTAGCCAATCTTTGAAGACATAACAATCTTCTATAGAATGACTGATCACACAATGATTGAGACAATAATTTAGATTATTGACTTGATCAGCTTCTTTAGGCCTTTTGCTTTCTGGTAATTGTAGACTAGCTTTGACTGCTTGTCGAAATAATTTAGCCACACTATTCATTCTAAAAAAATATTCTTTATTCATCTTTTCCTTAAGAGATGGCTGCATTCGCTCATCATCTTTTGTTATTTGTTTTGGACGCTCTCCACAACCTAGAAAAGTTTGAGGTTTATCATTGCCTCTCAATACTAATTTTGGTTGTGGATTAGGATGAACAATCTTCTTTCCCTTATCATCATTGTACATTGACTGTTTTCCGTTATCTACATTATAGATTACTCATTTTTCACCACTTGAGCTATAAGAAGCAGCATGAGTTTCGTTTCTTTTTTAGTCTAAAGGTTTATTTTTCTTTGATTTATCTGTATAGATTTCAAACTTAGGGCGATTTAGCTTTTCAAAATTGGCCACCATATCGAGCAAGTCCTGGAATATTGTAATTGATGACATACATAAAAATGATATCATTTTATCATCCATATTGCCCATTAATAATTGAATCGCATGTTCTTCCTCCAATTGTTGTTCACATTTCATGCTTAAGTTATGCCAACGAGTTAAGAATTTTATCACTGACTCATCTTTTCTCTTTTTTAGCAAGGCAAGGTCAACAATAATTATCTTCTCAGTTGCACTGACAAACCTTTTCACGAACATTGTCTCTAGCTCAACGAAGGTTTAGACCGAATCATTTAGCAATTCTGCGTACCACTCGAAAGCAGTTGAGGTCAAGCTGTTGACGAACTGGCGAAAAAGTAGTGCATCATTTCCTCATGTGTTACCACAAGTAGCCTTGAATTGGGCTAAATGTTGCTTTGGATTACCATGCCTACTAAAAATATTAAATTTTGGTACTGAGTAACATTTCGGGTATGACACTTGATCAAATTTAGCTGGGTAAGAGCGACCCTTACTCACTAACTTTTCATCTTGTTTTGAAGCTATAACTATCTTTATATTTTCATTAATTATTATTTCTAGTTGAGCAACCGTTAGTGTTCTTGGTGCACTAGCCACATTATGAATTATAGGTTGAAGAGCTAGTTGATTAACTTCACTCCTCCTTTCAGGCATAACATGTACTATAGGAGCTTGAGGTATCAAAGCGATTGGTAGTATAGAGGTTGTATTATTAGCTACCTATTGATTAACAGATGAAACAGGTGCTATATTTGATGTGACATTCTTCTCCAATATATCCATCATGATATTCATTTGTACCATCATGTCATTCATCCTGGTACTAAGCTGTGAAATTTTCTTATCTTTGGCTTCCATTTGACGTTGCATTTGTCTTTGCTCTCTAACTAGCGCCACAGTGTCAACCAATACAGACTCTTCTTCTTCCTCTATTTCTTTTTATTGTTCTGCTCCCTACTCATCTTCAAGGGAAGAACTTGACTATCATTCTTCTTGTGCGTTTGCAGGGACAGTTGTTGCTGGGGCTAGACGACAACATTGATTGTAAAAGCGTGTACCAGGTTGATCATCCTGATTCAACCATATAAATAGCTTCAACTCCCATGACCTCCTTTTCATTTTGATCTTCTTCTTCCTCTTCAGCAGAGATTGAAGATCCATCTTCTACTTTCTTTTGTGATGACTCTCTTTCGTAAACATCGAATTCAGGTTCAAGCTCACTGGATTCATGTTGTTGATGATGCTGAGCAGAAAGTTCATCTATATGTCTCATCATATAGATGACTTCTACTTCCATAGTGTCCTGTTCATCGTCTTCTTCTTGCACATGAATTTATGATCAACGCTTCCAATGGATCTCTGGTTCATTGTAAGGAATAGACATTTCTTCCATTCGGGGACTGCAATCATAGTCAACTTTCTCCCACGGGAGTGAATTTGGTTGATGGCGGGATCTCCTAGAGGATTCTCCAGGGTATCGACCATCATTTCTTTTATCAGTGATATCCTTTCTTTTAGGTATCCACTTATGATGAATTATTTTTGAGGTAGATTTCTGAATATGTGAATCAGATGTCACACCTCTTTCTTTCTTCAAAATTTCATCACGGAGCCTTAGCCTCCATATATGCATACCCTTTCGTTGGGACCTTTCGGCAGAGGATTCTTGGACACGCGGTCCAAATGTCACGCTCCGATGCTCACCGTGCGAAGCATACTTGCCTTGATGACTAATTACCATAAGAGATGACAACCTTCTTGGTGGAATCTCAGTATCTTCAATCATCATAGGCCTCTAAAATTTTCTTTACATTAAGCCTCTGTCCTTGGCTACTTTAAGGATGTTGTGTATTCTAGCGAACAATGTTTCAGGTTATCTACTCTGCGGTGGTGGTGCTTGACATTGTTGAGTCCAGAACGACTAGTTCACCTCACCAGTAGAGCTATTCCTTTTTACCCATTTTAGATTATCAAAGTTATTACAGGTAGGAATACTCGCTTCTGGTGGCAATATTGCTTATTCACTAGATTGTTTAAATGGGATATGCTGAGTCCTCAGCTCAACATTTATTTATTTTTCTTTGTCTTCTAATTAATTTGCTTCCTGATGAGGAATCCTCAAAATCATGTCTTCTAGGTACAAAGGTTTCAGTTGGCGAAGCAGTTGTACCATGAGTCATTAAAGATACAATATGCCCAATGATGGTTCTCTTCATTATAGGGGCTTCAAATTGACCCAATCTTTCAAAAACTGAAGTTCTCTGTCGGGAGAACTCCTTAACATCGATTGGTTATTGAATTAATTGGCAAACATGATGAGTAGGAGCTTTAGTAAACTGAGGCTTTCCAACATGACCTCGTACAAGTGCACCACGAGTGGGTACTTCAGGAGTTGCAGCTATAATAGCTGGGAAATCTATGCTACCAAATTGAATGATAGCTCCAACATCTCCTGTGTTGATGACGGCGTTAAATATATTGCACCACCAACGAAAAGGAGTGCTCTGTAGATCCATTCTGCACAAGTGATAGATGAGGATTAGTAATTAGTAATTGTTATTTCACCTCATACTTTCAAAATGCAGAGGTACAACAAAATAAAATAATGGTGTAATAAAAATATACTCTACAAAATAATTCATTCGACATAAAGTCTCAAACAATAGTAATTTGAATTTATTACACATTTAAATCACCATTTTTTATTTTGAATTTTCAGATATTTTGTTGCTACTATAACATATATATGAATAACCGAAGACGAAAAGAGAAACTTATCCTTAACGGAGTTGTTAGAAATGTGTGAGCTCCAAAAATTCGCCACCGGCCTCTCACATTGAAGAGAATATATTTTCAGTGTTGGTGTAATTTTCAGAAGGCAGATGAGAAAGTAGATAAGACACTACCTAGAGATTTCATTCTCATTTTTGTAAGGACTTTAGATCTGGTTTCAGGTTTCTTATAAGCGCAAGCACCTATAGTTAATTACCCCTCTCAATGCTGAGAGAGAACTTTCGACAAGGCCATGTGACGCTAAATGGAAAATCATATTTAAAGTAGATGGTTGAGGGGATGACGCGTCGATGTAACTCATGGTTCATCCCGCCCGTGCCATGGTCTACTTAGTCAGATGAGATAATCGACCCAATCTGACCGAAGGATCCTTGTCAGCAGCCATGAGTTACGTCGTCCAAGGAAACCTTGTAGACCTAGGGTGGTATTTATCTAAGGCGACAAGTTTAAGTTCACCTTAGCTGACAGAGGATTTTTTTCCCTATCAAGTGCACCCTATAGTTCACATCTCAAGGGGCGGAGCCATTGGGGAGCATACGAGCTATAGCCGTGACCGTAATATAATAGTATTATTTGGCGACAACCACCCAATCAGAGGACTCTAGTAATCAGATATAGGCCAGGCCAAGCCATGCAGAGAACATATGACACGTCCTTACTGGCATGAGATTGATTGAGAGTGAATATAAAAATACATTTGATTTGACATTAGCTCCTCTGTGAGCAAAAATTTTCTTAATTTTTCATCTCCGACAAACAATTATGGAAGGTGGGTTGAATTTTAGCTTTAAGTTTTTAACTTGATGGTTTTCATTTAATCATTTTGAGCTTAATAATTCAACATAATTTTCATTTAGATTGATATTTAACTTATATTAATTTGATCTCATACTTTAAACATATTTTGATGGTGAGTATCCCCTCCGATTGAAATATCTATTCAACATAGCCATCATCGGGGTAGTTAATTGATTGAATTGAATATATTTAAGAACTTTAGATCCTGTCAACTCTGTTTAACTCCTAATAGAGGATCGAATGTGTTAAAGCTGCATGTATGCATGACTTTGTAATCGAATATCTTTTGTATTTCAAAAAATATATTTGTATTTTGAAAATTTAATGATTAATTCTTTCAAATATTTATATTCTAGAGATATAATTATGAATTTTGCAATGTTTTCTCGAATACAAAATAAATTCTGAATTTATTTATTTTTAACCCGTGCAACATCCTGAGACACTTGAATCTAAATATTCAGCATTGTGTCAGGGCCCATGCGGTGTTTGATAATTCAGATAATTTTATTTTTAAATTATGAGATTAATTTCATATTTTTACTTAATTCTAACTTAGCGTACGCAGCCTTTTTAGACATTAAAATTTGCATTCTAAATCTCTATATCCGAGCACATGCAAGTATTTTTTTTAACTTAGATAATTTCATCTAATCAATGAAATCATTGATTTTAAAAATCATAATTAGAATCAGAATTTTCTAATTTTTGGATTGAAGGAAGCTCCTTCATTCGCATGTAATTTAATTTAGCTTTCCTGTGCTTATACGGAATCAATCCGGGTAATGTATCGTAGAATTATGTTTATATTTGCACTTAAAATGTTATATCTTTACTTGCATTTTATTTATTCATAGAATTTCTAAACTTCAATAGTTGGCTTATGCTCATTAAAGGCCTATTAGATCTTTTCAAATTCAACATTCAAATTTGATATTCGCTCATACGAGTTGTTATACTTCTTTTAAACGAGCATATTTGAAATCAAACTTCTTTTGAATATAGATAGATTATTCAATAAGAAGTCTCGATCATGATTGCTAATAGGCTATTTAGGTATAATGAAAATCTCTTATGAATTTTACTTAATTTTCACTTTGGTTTGAAAATAGCACTCAACAAATCCTATGTGTTTTAATTTCATGTCCATTTAGTGTCTTCTTCAATTCATTTTAAAATAGACATTGCAATGTAAGAAGGCATGTTCTTTGTGAATCCCACTCTAGAGCTTGATTTGAGCTCTATCTCATTTGAAAATTAGCCTTCTAGCTTCATGTAATCTCCCCATAAGTATAACATGAATTCAAAGTTATGTTTACATTTAATTTATTCTCCTTCAATTATTTTCACACATGATATAACATAAGCCACCAAATTCAATTAATTCTTCTTAGCTATTTAACCATTAACTATTATAATTTGCTACAGAGTGTAAGCGAGTTATCAAACATCATCTTCATTCTCTAAACTTGATTATGTTCAATTTAAATTATTCTTAGTTCACTTAGAATAAGTTATAATAATAGCAACGTTTATTGAAAAGATCGTGCATGACCAAACTCATCTGTGAATATGCAAGTTATATTCTTCATCTTCTTCATGTAAGAGCGATCAAACCCAATTTAACTATATTTTAAATTCCACATCAAGAGATTAATATATATAACCAAATTTTAAATTTATTGTAAGTTTCTTATGAGTTTGGAGTTAGCTTCAAGCTTCACTTGTATTCTATTTAAACACTTCCATTTGTTTCAATATATAAATGATGGACTCAAGCATTCATTTGACGATAAACTAAGTGAATGAATTAATTTTTTTTACTTAACATATTCTCAAATGATATTAATATTTATTAAGTTCATTTAAATTTAATTTCCAATTTATTTCTTTAAGACTTTATATTTTATATTTAACTTAATGTTAAATCATTTTTTTTGTTAAATCCCAAAAATTTGACGAAAATTCAACAACATTTCGATATAAGGGTACAACTTCTAACAATTTTTTCATCACGCTCGATGATGTGACGATCGATGTTAAAAATTTTCGATTTTATCTCATTGAAGCGTGACGACGCTTCAAACCTGTATAAAGAAACACATATATATACATATAATTTTCATACATTTCTTTACACATCTATCACCAACTACAAAGATAAACCTTAGCATCTAAACTCCAGAGGAAGGAAGGGAATATGAAAAGGTTGGAGACCGAGAGGAAGGGAAAGTACGGGGAAGATGCCGGAAATCGAGAGGAACCCGCTTGATGATGAAGTTCCCTCTTGGCTGTGGCAAAGGGAATATGGATTATGGGAAGGTTAGGATGAATGGGAGATTGGCATCGCGAGTATTGTAACAAAAGGGATAGAAAAGAAAGAAAAAGGAAAAAAAAAATTCTGATCTACAGTATTTGCTACAATAATTTGATACAGTGATCTACCGTGATTTGCTACAGTGGACGGGAAGAGGGATTAATCAATCGAGATTCGATTTCTTTCGCCGTGGGTTTGTTTCCGGACCAACAAGAAGAAGAGAATGGGGGAGAAAGAGAGGGAACGACATGCGGTTCGATCGACGACGGAGTGCACAACGGCTTGCGGCTCCATCGGAAACGGAGAGCACGAGGGCTTGAGGCTTGCGGTTCGATCGGAGACGGGGAGCACGAGAGAGTGGCGAGGCTCAACTGTGCGGCTCGGTATCGCGAGAGAGAGGGGGAGGACGGAGGGGATTCGGCTTCCCGTAGTGACCGAGAGAGAGGGAGATGGGAGAAGGAGCGGTTGTTTTTTTTCTTTTTGATGGAGCATCTACGTGCGGTTTAGGGATGAGGGATGGAACGAGCGGTTCCTTGCGGTTGAGGGAAATGGAGCCGAGAGAAAGAGCGAGAACTTGCGTGTGAGCAGCGCCCTTTTTTTCATTCATAATTTTTTTTAGGGGATTTACATACATACCACGCAATTCTTATGCATTTACATATTTCACACCCAAACTTTAATTTTTACTTAAATACCACCTAAATCTTTATTATTACATCAAAATACCACTTTACTTTTTTTCCAGTGAAATCACGTGGAAAGTCTTAATTTTGTAAATATTAAAATTTGGATGTGAAATATGTAAATACATAAGAATTAAGTGGTATGTATGTAAATTTCTCTTTTTTTTATTCCAATAGATGAAATAATATTAAGGGTCAACAAAATGATATAATTTGAGTACTATGTATGAAAATCCTCCAATTGTTCATAAAAAAATTGGCAAGGTTTAACATATTAATATCAAAGCTTAAACCTAATAGAGTGACTAGACGGTCATACCCACCACTATGTTGATATGTTGAGTGTCGATTCATAATGAATATAGTTCCAATGATGAAAGTGGAAATATAGCGAACGAAATAAATAGCAAAGATATAAGCCCATTGCTCATCTATTATATAGTATGTTTCATGTGCTGTGGTTATGAGAAGCAAATACACTGTTGGATGATGGAGGTTTGCTCAAGTTTTTTCTTCTATAAAAACATATCACGGGTAACATAGTCAATGTGATAGTAGCATTATGAAGAGAATATTATTTATCTCCTTAGCTCTGGTTGCAAAGCCTCAAAAAGTTTTTCTATATATAGCTCTTAGTCCTAATGAATGCTTTCTCCGACCATCACCATAGTTTCTATGTTTTGAGAATAAAGTCAAATGCTACCAAAATGTGGAAAGCAACCAAAACGTAGATCTTAAAATAAGTTAATTTCACCTCCTAAATAAAAAGTTTAGTGAGGTAAGAAACTCTAATCTTACATCTAAGCAATAACTTCAAGTAAATCAAATGCATTGGACTTTTTTTATTATATATCCTGAAAGACATATTCTAGATGCAAGGTCAGTGACACACAAGGCAATCTAGAAAAAAGTGGGCATAAAAGACAGCTTTGCCCTTCTATATAAGAATACCATCTATTCTACATCTTTTTTAGCAAGAGTAGCCGGTATCTCTCTCTATAATGATAATAAGAAAACATTTTTACGTTTTTTGTCAATTGTGTTAGATTCAAGCTTTTCCAACGGTCATCAATTAGAATCTTCAGGTCACCCGTTACAAAAGAAAAAAAAAAACAATCATAAGATGATAAGTTCCGTTAGAATCGTTAACTTAAAATTCACTTACCGATTCAAAATTAAAAGGGATGATCCATCACTAATTCATCCGCAAATCACTCTAAGTGATCGGATATAAATTGCTTATATTTCAGTAAAAACGGTAAATGTAAATGTTCCAACTTTTGGAACAAAGAAAATTTTTATTTCCTGAAACCAACAAAACGGCATTTTTTTTCCTCAATTAAATTTATTGAAAACAAGTTCTTAAAGATCACAATGGACAAGTAAGACTTCTTTTTTAAAGATGATGATATGAGACAGATCAGAACCAGTGTTAAGCTGATGCTTCCGCTTCAGATCTAGCAGAACCAATGCCCATTGAAGATGGTTAGCATTGTGCAGTCATCTCCTATAAGAAAAAACCGCTAGCACTATAATCTACAGCGTAGCACCAATCACTGTCTACATTTCATGAAGTGGAGCAACACAATGTTGCTTTCTTTTTCGTGTTAGGTCATAAGCCCTGAAGATGCCAAGCAAGAAAACTGATTTATGTACTCTAAATTGCCCATACTGACTCTCCATCAACGCAGGGGCATTCTTAACGTTTGGTCCTGCAGTGTGAACCAAAAAAAAAAAAAAAAAACAAGCAATATCCTGTAAACAGTAAAGGCAACAAATAATGAAGGTAGAATAAATAAGAATGACGTAATGGAGAATTAAATTAGAAACAGGTAGGAACTTGGATCTTCAACATACAATTCATTACGTTTCTAAAAGCATCTGTTCACTACAGAATTACAGTAGATAGTACACATGTTTTTTCCTTATGTGTGGCACTTAAATCTTCTCTATTTATATATCAAACAATTAATCCTCACTATTTACTCACTAGCTACTAAAATGCATCTCATGTCACATCAACCGGTCTTCCCCATCTTCAAGCCACCTTGACGCTCTGTCACCCCACCTTCTCATCTATGGCGTCCTCCAGCCTTCGGCACCTCTTGCCTTGGCTCATCTTTACATCACTACTGTCCTCTTCCTTTTGCAGCCCCTCCACCACCTTCTTACATTGCCTCCTCCGAGAAATGTTATTTTCTCCTACAAGAAGGCTTTTGGCGCCTTCCATCCCCCCTACTCTCTATATCCTTGTAATTGGTTTTGTGCATGATTGATATTTTGTCAAACTTGATATAATATGAATTTTTACGATGACATGATTGTGAAAATTCCACCCACCTCAATAAGAGAGTGAAAAATAATGAAATTTTCGAGAATGAAATAGTAGATAAGACACTACCCAAAGATTTTCCTCATTTTGTGAGAACTTTAGATCGATTGGTTTCTATAAAGGCAAAGACATATAGTTAATTACTCTCTGAAGAGAGAACTTTCGATTAAGACTAGTCGTTAGATTGTTAAATGCATAGCATATAATAGCAGCATATAGAGTTTTGGAATTTAGATTTATGAAATTCATTATATTTAACTTAAAGCGGATGGTTGGAGGAATGATGACATGCTCGATTTAGATCCCATGGTTCCATCATCCGCAGTGTATAGTCTGTCTACTTAGTCGGAGGAGGTAGTCAACCTAAGAATGATCTTTGTCGGCGTATATGTTATCGTCGATGAGACAGACGCAGGTGGTGTTTGTCAAGGAGACAACTTAAGTCTACTAATAGAGAGTTTTCTATCAATATATCTATAGTTCCCTTCAAAGCGACTGGGGGCTTATCTGATTCATTAAAGTAATATAATGATGTCATTTAACGTGCGTCGAGAGAACTTTGGTGCTTCATCATATGTGGAATAGCGGCCAAGCCTTGATCGGAGGACATGTCAGCGTCGCTACTTGGCGTGAGATTAATTGAAAGTGAATATAATTATGTATTTGATTTGACATTGGCTCCTTTGTGAGCTAGAGTTTTCTTAATTTGTCACATCCGACAAACAGTTGCGAAAGGTGGATTAATTGAATTTTGTTTTAAGTCTTTTAATTTGATTATTTTCATTTAGTTATTTTGAGATTAATAATTCATCAAATTTCTCATTTGGATTGATATTTAACTTATATTGATTTGATTTGAAATAGCAATAACATTTTGATAAAAGTATCCCCTCCGGTTAAAATCTTCATTCAACATAGCCATCCTCGGGGTATATAAGTTTGTTTGATCTTTTAGTTTATTGTTTCAGATCCTGTCAACTCTATTAATTTAATAATAGAGAATTAGATCTACTTTCTTATGACAGAATTTGTTTCTCAGATATTTTAATAAGTTGAGATTCTTATAATATCATTATTGAATTTTTAGGTTTTGTTAACCCGGACCCGGTCCTAAGACCCAATTGGGAATCAAAGTCCGTCTCGTGAGTTTAAGCATTAACGTGTCGAGCCCATGCGGGTGTATTTAGAATACTTGCATAATTTTAATGTATTAAATTTGAGTTTTAGTCATACTTAGCGCAAGAGTTCAATTGAAGTCTTAATTAACGCCTTCTGTTTGCTTGTACGATATGTTACGAATCCGGTGGCGTAAAATGTTTCAACTTCTGTTCAATTATTTAGATTAATATTCATTTGTTTGTATTGAATATACATCTAATTTGTTGTAGATTATTATTAGTTAGATAATTGAAAGTCTAATTTGTCTCAGCAGCTTAGCACATTGTACTTAGTAATATTATTGATCTTATTACTCGTTTAAGCTTCAAAGATTCTTCTTTGATTATTTCATTTTTATTAATTATTAGTCTCTGTTTTGATGAAATTTTGTGACCTCGACATTATCCCCTACATGGGCGCGAGTCTTAAAACCTTCCTATGCTTAAGAAAGCGTGCATAATCGATGTTTACGAGCTTAGAGTCTTAAACCTACCGCAGAAAGCGTGCATAGGCCTTCAATATATGTGTTTGGCATGAAATTCGGCAGCCTCCTGACATCGTCCCCGTGTAGGGGGCTGCATCGAGAGTGCTATAGCCTTCCCACCATGCTTATGGAAAACGTGCATGGTAAGTGTCTTGCGACACCGTGGATGAGTAATTTTTTAAACCCACCACGCTTAAGAAAGCGTGCATAGGCCTTCGATACATGCGTAAAAAGAACATTTGAAATAAAATTCTCTGGCGTCGTCATGTAGAGTCGGAATCGAGGCCTTCCCACCATGCTTATGAAAAGCGTGCATGGTAGGTGTCTTGTGACACCGCAGCCGAGTGTTTTTTCTTGCACCTACTGTGCTTATGAAAAGCGTCGCATAAGCCTTCAAACCTGTATAAGAAGCATCTTGATTTCCTCGTCATATTGAAGCAGCATGCACGAGTATTAGGTCTAGCAAATTTCTCTGCTGTGTTGGAGCAACGAGCAGGTACTTAAGGCTTTTGGCATTCGTTATAAGTTCATCTTCACATATGCAAATACAAGTAGAGTTACTCCATCACATCATGATTTCTATCATTGTTTCAATCGCCTCTTACTTTTTGAGTACATCAAACAGCAAATGATAATAAGAATATCCAATAAACTCACATTCCATCTTATTGTTTGCATGCCACAAGTCAAAGAAAAGATTCCAAAGACAATGTGATTAAATGGAAATGAGAATACAAGCTTTTGCTCTTTTCCTTTTACCCTCCCAACATCAGGTGGATGAAATAACAAGTGGATAGCTGAACTTTAATGATTATATATATATATATATATATATATATATATATATATATATATATATATATATATTAAAGCAAGGTGGTTTTCTTTCTAAGCCCTACAAACTCTTAAATCCTTTTATCGTCTCCTCCACCATTCAATTTCAGGTTAAATAAGATGAATACATGTTCGACAAACATCGAAGTGATGATCAACATCAAACAAATAATTGTAATTATAATAGTTGTTTCACCTTATTAGATTTTACCAAATAACCAAAAGAAAACTATAACATTTAATCCCACGTAATTTAGAGAGAAGTTGAAGCGAAATCTTTGAATTTATTCACCATAATCTTTACTCCATTTACAACAATTGAAGGCAAAGTGGGTAGAAAACATGCCAACCTTGATGTGCTTGAAAGAACAGAGAAATAATGGAGGCATGTGGGCTCCGAAAATTCGCCGCCAACCAATCGCAAATGAAGA
Organism: Cymbidium sinense; assembly: GCA_021442155.1. Classification (NCBI taxonomy): domain Eukaryota; kingdom Viridiplantae; phylum Streptophyta; class Magnoliopsida; order Asparagales; family Orchidaceae; genus Cymbidium; species Cymbidium sinense. Next base: position 136,610,965 of record CM038216.1, read on the forward strand.
CAGTATGATTTAATGTCGTTGTAATTTTTAGAAGACAGATGAAATAGTAGATAAGACAATTTATTTTACATTTGGTGAGGACTTTAGATTTGGTTCGGGTTTCCATGGTGCAGCACTATAGTTAATACCTCCCAATCGAGAGATAACTTTCGATTCTTGTCGTTAATCAGCACTTGATGTATATAGTACATGTGGAGTTTTGAAATTTAGAATTTGGAATTTATGAAATTCATCATTTTAGCTTAAAGCGGATGGTTGGGGGAATGATGACGTGCCAGATCCCATGGTTTATCAGAAATCTTGATCACTGTCCTAGTCGAAAGGAGGTAAAAACCCAACGAAAAATCCTTATCAATAACACGTGGGTTATATCGTCTAAGAAATCCTTGTAGACCTAGGGTGGTGCTTATCTAAAGAGACAGACTTAAGTTTACCATGACAAAGCTTTGTCTTATCAAATATCTGCTATGATTCATAACTCAAAGCCATTGGAAACATATATAAATATAGTTGTGGCCAAGTAATATAGTGGCGTCATTTAGTGGCTCCTCAACTGATAAATATATGTCATCTACTTATCAAACCACGCGGATAGAGAACACGAGTCATATTTATACTATAATGAGATTATTTGAGTTTGAATATAGTGGTTTATTTTACTTGACATTAACTGCTTTTTGAGCTAGAGTTTTCTTAATTTGTCATCCTCAACAAATAATGATAGATGAGTGGATGAGTTGTTTGCTTTAAGTATTTAAATAATAAATTTTATTTAGTTCAGATGCTTTCTTAGTTGAAATTTAGTTTTAAGATGAATTAATTTAGAGCTCAAATATCTTTTAATAATAATATCCTCTCCGGTTGAGATTTTCAGTTAATGCGGCCATCATCTAGGCGTCAACTCTACTTATTTCTAGTAGAAGATCGGTATGACTTAAATTTATAAACTTGAATTGAGATCTGATAACTTAAAAATCTAAATAGCGATGTCCTCGGTTGAGATTTTTGGTCGTCATCATCGGTGGTTAATTAATTGATTTGAACATATTTAAGAGCATTTACCGACTCTTAGCTCCAACAGAGGATCAAATCTACGCATAACAATTAAACTACCGGATATTTTCTAAGTTGAAAATATTATAATAGATTTTTAGGTTTTGTTAACGACTCAGTCACAAATGCAAGCCCGTAACATCAGACATTTGAATATGAACATTCAGCATAGTGTCGGGGCCCATGCGGGTGTATTTAAGAATGCTTGCATAATTTTAAAATATTGAATTTGAATTTTCATCCTACTTCATAATATATGCAAGGGTTCAATTGAAGCCTTAATTAACGCCTTCTGTTTGCTAGTACGATATGTTGCGAATCCGGTGATGTTGATTTCATTCATTTAAAAGCTTGCATAAGTTTCAAACCACTTGAATATGACATAGACTTGCTTCAAAAGATGTGTAATAGATTTGTACTCATTAATATATTTACACATATCTTTCAACATTTAAATTGAGCTATTGAAAATATCATGTTATTATATTTGCAAGCTCGCGAAAATTAAAATACTTGAATATTGTATAAAATTGCTTGAAAATGAATATAAAGAGTTAACTTTACTCAAGTATTTACGTGTTTCTTGAAGCTATAGATCCAAATGACAGTTTGATTTTGTGGTTTTGCATGAAAATTCAACTCCTCAAAAATACTTCAATGAATCAATGGAATGTAATATTCAAGTTGATTCTTTCTCTTTTTGAAGGTTCCTCATTTAGCTTGTTTTCTGTCTTCATAACTCGTTGATTAATTAGGATATTTATTCTCATACCTTACGAATTTCTACATTCTTATGAAATATCCTTAGATATTTCAAGCTTGCGAATAGATCAACCCATGCTATGAATATAGGTACCTCCTCTCTTTTCAATTCAACCTTCAACTCCGTAGAATTCTCTCATGCGAATGTTTGTTTTAATTAGGTATTATTGCCGAAACTTCAAGTGCTTGAATTTGAGTTATTTATGTTATGATATGCATAGGAAGCTTATTCGAAACCTCCCACATTCATGGCTCCCTTAAAGTCTTCATAACATATCATTAATGAGCTCTTTGATTTCATAATTCACCAATTATTTGATTAAAATTATCATGAGTTATGGTGGAGTCCACATAAAAGTTAATTCATGCCTATAAATAGAATGAATTCCTTTCTTTTAAATTCATTGTTTTCATTTGCTTTGACTTTTCCATAGAGATTTTGCAAGTTCAATTGCATTTCAGGTAAGATTTAATATTTGTATTTATCATTTATACTTCAATTTCCCTTTGAGTTTTGATTCAAGCATGTTTATGTAAGTCATGGTGTTCTAAACGATTTTCATTTAAATTTGATTTAAGTCCAGAAAATTTAACGAAATTCTGGCAGCATTTCGACAGTATTTCAACGTCATCCCCGAGTAGGGGCTACATCGGAACTATTTCGACTTTCTCAGTATGCCCTAATGAGTGTAACGAGTGATACCTTGTGACACCACAAACGAATCTCCATACCTACTATGTCCTATTGGGCATTAGCGGGGTCTTGAAACCTCCATTGGTGTCCAAACATAGGGGTTAGAATAAAACAAAGTCTGACAAAATTTCGATAACATTTCAACATAGGGAGTCGCATCTAATAATTTTAGAGGCTTTCCCATCACGCCCTAATGAGCATGACGGTTGGTGTTTTGCAACACCTCGGCCGATTTTCATCTCATCACGTCCTGATGAACATGACAAGACCTTCAAACCTGTATTAAGAAGCACAAGCATATACATATATTTTTCACACATTCAAAGGAGGCTGCATCTAACAATTTTGACTGCCACTATTAAGCGTGAAGCGATATCTTAGGACACACATTTCATCCGTCACACGATGAGCGTATGAAAATGAACTGCATAAAGAAGCACAAGCATATCTATATATTTTTCACATATTTCGATACATCCACAACACTAATGATTTTGCATGAGTTCGGCTAGCAGAGATTGAATAAGAGATATTGGAGTGTTGATTATTTGGATTGAATAGGTGAGAAAATAACGGAAACTTAGACGAGAATCCGCCTGATGACGGTGTTGCTTCTTGATTTTTAAACTGCAAAAGAAAAGAAATTTGTTTGTTTGTAGGAATAATGGAAATCTAAACCTAGGAGAAACCGATAAGTATTGTTCCTCGGTTGTCGTCACTTGCAAGGAAAGAAAGAGGAGCTATTTGGCTTCAGGAATAATATAAAGGCCGAAAACCTAGAGACACCTGTGATGTTCTTCGGCTTTCGTCGCTGCAAGAAGAAAGAGAGGGAGAGAGAGAGAGAGAGAGAGAGCAATTTTTCATACAACGGATGACAACAATATTCTCTGGATCATTTGAGATCCATGAATATATACTCACACTTTTCAGATTTGGATAGCCATAGGCAACATATGGCTCGCAAAAGCTACAAAATCTTCTTGGTCTTTGGGTGCATGGCATTAATACCACGGATTCTGATAATGAAAAGAAGCTTGACATCCGGACACACATAGAACCCTCCATTCAACCTTGCTTCGCGCTTAAATAAAAAAAAAAAAAAAAAAAAAAAATTAGCTCCTTTTCCTGATTCTCGTACTCCTTTGCATACTGTTCCGCTCTCTTAAAAATCAGCTTGCGATTCTCGTGATTCTTCTTCCGCTTCAAATCGTGGAATCGCCGCATGAAAGGCGTAAGTCCCGAAGGGATCTCCTCGCCTGATTCCATTCGGGAAGTCCCGCAGCCCATTTGAGGTGACCGGAATATGAAGGCGATCTGCTGCTGCGGGGATCATAGCACTGCCGTCATGCCTTTCTAAGCCGGTGTTTGGCAACGGATTGGATTTATTTCAAGTAGGATTTACTAAATTCAATCCTGAGCTGTTAAATCCTGAAAAATATTTGATAACAAATTTATTAAATCATGCTAAATCCAAAAAGATGTTTGATAAATTATTTGAGGATTTAAATCTGTTATAATTAAATAATATTTTTTTAAAGAATAAGAACATAAATAAAAAAAGAATGTAATATTGAAATTAAAATTCATCATTTAATAAAGATATCATGTTTATTACAAAATATAAATAAATATTATATTATTTAGATCTAATAAAAATTATTATGATAATACAATTTCATTTTAAAACTCATTCGATAACGTCGGCGTTCATTTCCTCAATTATATATCTGAAAAAAATTGCAATTATAGAAATGCAACAATGCCAAATTCCACTAAAGCTTACAGTAGTGCTTCAATATTAAAGATGCTAAACTTTAATTTTCTCTAAAATTTATTTTAAGAATTCATTTTTATTATACTTAAAATCTCACTACCCTCAAAGAAAAGCTATTGTACAACAATGTCAAATTCCAATTATAACGCATCATCACATGCTCATTGTTTGATGGAAGTCCACAGATTAAAATTTAACTTCCGCAGAATTTAAAATCACCAAAGTTCCAAATGTTATTTAACTCAAACAATGGACTAATAGAGTACAAAAGCAGATACAGACAGCTTAGTGAAATGATTCTTTGTTCTTGCACCAATTTGTTTTTCCTCTCAATTCGAGTTATGAATACCAATCAATATCAAACAACACATTGTTCTATCTAGCATTAGATGCACACTCGTTGGTAGGTTCAAGTGGACCGGAGAGAAGCGCAGACTCTAGTATGGGCTGCGGGACGAGTTTCGGATAGATGCAAGAGAAGCCAAGGAAAAGAAGCTTACGGACAGATCTGTAGCGGTAGGCTGCGTTGATGACATTGGTCTGAATCTGGAGGTTAATGATGATGAAATCTGCGGAGAAAGTGGAGTTAGCGTGGATCGGCCTTGAGAGGATAACGTGGCGTGGGAGCTTCGGCAACAAAGAAGGACTCGACTTGACGGGTAAGATCAAGCTCGCGTGAGCTGAGGAGGTTTGTGAAGCCTAAAGAAACAAAACGGCAGGACAAGGAACCAACTAGCCGTGTCCAGCTACAAAGACCTTGGACTTGTCGGAGAAGCTGATTCCGGCGAGTATTTGATGGAAGATAATATCGAGTTTACAATAATGTAGAAAAATGGATGAGACAGAGAAATCAGTAAGAGGGTTGCAAAATTATCGATTATTACTACCAGAGGCTGATGCAGCTGCGGCTAGAGCTAGAGCGACGGTTGAGTGAAGAGTGCGATCCGTTGAGCGCAAAATAGGCTATGTTGAGGAGTTGCGACAACCATTCATGCGAGGTTCGTCTATCTCTAAATTAAATCGCCGAATCATTTAATAAATCCGGATTTCGATTTCAGTTCGGATTTACACACGGATTTACTAAATCCTCGGAAGATGTTTGATAGGATTTACGGGATTTAGATGGCTAAATCCCTAGTAAATCCGTTGCCAAATACCCCCTAAGAGGGATTGCTACTAGAATTTTCCGTGGTGGAGTTGGATTAAAGCAAGGATTTTGATTGTGCCAGGGGGGACGTGGGAATCATTTCCCTTATAGTATTTCTGTCTTTCATACTTTTCTTTCTTGGCTGCTTTTTGGAGGCCCCATCATCTAAGGCAAAAAAGAACTGTCACAGCTCCAGAAGCCATTCTGGAAATCAATCTGAAAATGTTGGGAGACAAGCCCCGCCACCCAGAGTCACGAACGACACCGTGGAGTCCAGTCACCACTTCGAGATCCTCCATTCTACTATAATCTGAACGGAAGTAGCCTTAATTCGTAATGTTGCTCCGTCGAAGAGAAACAATGAAGAGGTGAGGACTGATTACGGAAACGGACAAATTAAAATATCGATAATCTTCCATGATTTCTTCCATCGCTTTCATTTCTCTAAAGGTGAGAAGGAGCGACTAAGATGCCCAGCAGAGACGGCAAGAGCGCGGTAGAAGAAGCTTGCGGCAGAGGGGTGAGTGCGGGCTGGGTTCGAAAAGGGTTCTTTTTTTTTTGCCGAAAATTCCCTCGCTGCCTCTTTTGTCTTGGGAGGGAAATAAAAAAAAATTAGTACTCTTAATTGCATATTAGTTATTTTCCTCATGGGCTTAGGTGGGATTCCCTTTTTTTTTTCAAAAATATTTGAATAAGATTAGATCTATTTTTGGAAATAATTTATAGCCAATTTTTTTTTGAATTGATTCTGAAATAATTCGGATATTAAAAAATCATATTTGATCACAATTAAAGTAAATATTCGAATTTAGTTATTTTTCTATAGTCATATTTATGCAAAAAATTCATCGAAATTAATCTTATACAATATGGATATCATTTTTAGGCAAATTCGATGTTCCGGATTCAACGGCGTAATCCGTTTCACAATTAGAGATTGTTTGATTAAAAAGTAGAATAGATTTTGGTTCAAAGTTGCGGCGTCGTCAAACTCGGCGTTCGCATCATCCAAATTGGCCGAGCATCCTCGATAAGTTTCGACGTTTCGACGCTAATGACGTGATCAATTTTGCGAACGGAGATCGTTTGGGCATCGTCGTAGATTCCCGACCTCGGTATGCGCATAAGCGTGTTGATAGATTTCATTATTGATTGGTCGACTGTCGAATTATGCAATATGTATATTTTGATCAATTTCGACGTTCTGAACGCGATGGTAAAGTTTGTTCGTCGATCGGAGATCATTTCAACTAGTTTCGACAACGTCAAGTGTATTTCAGCTTCGATTTGCGTGTCGTGACATCCGAAGTTTGTCGAATTCGACTTGTGAGCTTGACATGATTAATGGAGCATACATGTAGGTCAACAAGGCATTCGGCTGAAAGAGAAGAGAGGGAGGTCGAGTACTGTAGCATAGACGGGAAAGGGGGTGGCTAGGTTAACGGCTGAGAGGAGGAAGTAACGGGATAAAAAAAGGAATGGAGGAAGTTACCTTGCTTGGCCTGTCGAAATCTAAAGAAGAGATGGGAAGTATCGGGGAGGAGGAGGCTCGGTTCGGTCACTCGCATGCAGCTTGTATTGCGAGAAGCTCAAGACGGACGAAGGAGACGGAACGTGCGAACGGAGGTTGATCGGGTTTGGCTGCTCGCAAATGAGAAGAGAATGGGGAGTCGCGTGTGGTTGCTGTTCAATTCGGAGGAGATCGAACGAAGGGAAGGGGCTTGTGGCTCGTTCGACCGAGAGGAAGGGAGAAAGTGGAGTTTTGCTGCGTTCAAATGGGAGTATCGGGCTCTGAATAGGGGTTAGGGTTAGGTATTAGGGGTATATATAATTCTTTTTTTAAACGATTAAATCAACCCTAATTCATATTTTTGATATGATATAATCATATATTTAATATATATGTTGATTGTAAGTTATTTCGACATTCGGATCTGATGAGCGTCGTTTTACAATCGACGCCGCGTTTGGTTCGGCGTAACGGGTCAATTGATTCATCGCGCATCGCGCATCAGCCGACATTCGCTACGTCATCTGAGTCGCGAGCGGTCTCATTTGATAGGTTTTGGCGTTTGGCTAACGGCGTCAATTTTGCGAGATCGTTTGAGCATCTTCGTAGCCTCCGACTCGATATGCGCGTGGCCGTCGGCAATTTCATTCGATCGGTCGGTATGTGCAATATATATATTCGATTTCGCGTTACGGGCGTGATGAAGTCGTTGCGTCGATCGGAGATCGTTTCAACTGATTTTCGACGCCGTCGAGTATATTACAGCTTCGATTTGCGCGTCGTTGCATCCGAAGTCGATCGACTTCGTCTTGTGAGCTCGACTTGATTGATGTGATATACATGAAGGTCAACAATGATTTTCAATTACTTGAATGACTTCATATTTTTGATATTTTTACACGTTATTTCTAATGGACGGCTATTAAATTATAGCATAGGTGGATTCGTATTTTAATTTTCTAACAAAAGTTGTCTAAGCTCAGAGTTTGTGATCTCTGAACATTTGTTTGTTTGCATAAATGTATGCATATCATATTAAATCTTTATTAGCAAACCCTGAATGCTACGATTGAATCCCACGTTAAGCAGGATATGTGCAAAAATTGAGATGTTACTTGAAAATGTAGGATTACAGCTCTAATCATCTAACCACGTAACTTATGCTAATGTTATGGAAAGCTATTTTTGAGCGATGCGAGTAAAGTCGCGGCCAATATGTATGCCCTGCAGACAGTTAGTGAGTTCAGAAATTATCACATTTCTAAGTAGGAAATATAGGAAATGAATGTGGTAATTATTCTTAAAAGAATAGAAACATAAACTAAAAAAGTATTAACCAGTAAAAGAACAATTTTAATTGGAAAGATTTACATACATAGCACACAATTCTTATGCATTTACATATCTAAAACTAAAAATTCGATATTTACAACAATAGTATTTTTCTTATGCTAAAAAGAAGCATTTCTCTTTACAATGTTAATTATAATGCTATTTTTGATGTAATACTGAAGATTTTGGTTTTATTATATATGCAAATTATATATTACGTACTATATCTTATTATTTAAGCTTATTAAATTTGTATCAAATAAATTTTAATTATTTTTTAACTTTTGAGACATCTCATAAATTTTTTATATAGAATTTATCATGTGTAGAGATAATATTTTATTTTAATTTTATGATGGGCATAAATAAAATGAAATATATTCAAATATAAATAGGGTCATGATCCTCAATCTAAAAATTTATTCTTATTTTTCCTCCTATCCCATATTGAGTAAAAAGAAGACTATCTCTCTCAAGAACATCACTTTAGACGTGAAAAATTAGAAATCCCAAATTTATTTTTCCAAGGATTCAGGTATATTTCTGACTAAAATTTTTTGATGATTTGACATAAGATCCGATCATAATGAATTTTATTTTTTACATTTATTTGTTTCCAACATTGTGTGCTATGCATGTGAATGCCTCTTTTAATTTTTCTCACAATGAAGGTAAATAATTTCAGCATGCATCGAACTACACTTTGAAGCAAGAATTAAAACATAAAAGTCTGCTTCACAATGCATCTTTTGGAGTTATGTCAAAAGAATATGAAAGAAAATTCAGGTATAATTTGTCAATAAAGCCATAAGTACTGGATAACTGAAAGTTAGAACCTTGCTAGTATCCTTCAAATGAAAATGTCTGCTATTGAACGGTGTAAGCTGCGAAGCTTCAGAGGCTGATAACAAACCACCATTGCAAATGTTGCTCTGTTTCTCACCCTGTAAAACAAAGACGTTATCTTTAGTAAATCTTATAGAAGATATATGCTTCATCAACTTTCAAAGATCAATGCTGATACACTCATTCACAGGAATTATTGTGGAAATTCAGCACCGAAATCCACTATAGCAGCCAAACTTGTGGCATAAACTGCTCTCTACAACTGCAATCCTCAATCCAGAGGACCCACCTCCTGCCAGCAATGCCAAACTCGCTGTCAGCTGCAGCACCAGCTACTGCCTCTCACGCCTGGCTATTTTCGCATCAAGATCGCCAACTGGTCCACCAGCCTGCAGCAAGTAATTTGCAACCTCTTGGCTTTCCATACGATGTCCACCAGCCTCTACGAAGAATGAATTTAACTCTAGCTTTATTACTATTTAATTGAATATACAAATTTTTCTTTGCTAGTTTTTTCCTTTAATAAAGTGGCCGGCTATAGCTTTTGGTTTCTTTTTCTTTCAAGCGATTTTTTTTTCTATAAATTATGTAACTCTTCTACTTTGTGAATATGAAAAATATGTTGTATTATTCTTTCATATATATTTTTTCAATATGATATCCGTGTCACACTTCTCTATCTTCCACCACTCTCAGAATTATAAATCTTCCTCATTCTTTCTCCAAAAGTTTTTTGTTTAAACCATACTACTGATTAAACATAAGATGACCTTGAAAAAAAAATTCCTCCTTTTGTACCACCTCTTCTCAATCAAGATTTCATGACAACACTGGTATCTAAGAAGCCTTATCCAAGTCACCAATGATCTAATTTAAATCAAAACCTTCTGCACAAAAATCATCATCAGTGCAATTACTTACAAAGTTATGTTTTTAAATAACCTTAGATGTCCAAAACAAAAATCCACAATCTTGCATCATGAACTATGGAGCTTCAAATCATATGACAATAGATACATCATTATTTCAAGTTCTTCATCCACATTTAAATAACTATATATTTAGCATTGCAAATGGGTCAACATCACAATTGGCATTAGGACTATCGATGTCACTAGCTCCTTGGTCCTCAAGGCTCTTGGTTCCTAAGTGTCCTTACAATTCATTATCAAAAATATCAAGTATATAAACTTTCTTCTCACTCATTGTGAATTCTTAGATAGGGACTCAGAAAGAAAGATTCAAATGATGTTAAGTTTTGCCACAAGACCAAAGGATTCAGAATAACAAATCTCATAAGTTGGGGATAATTCTTTTATAACCAATTGTGCTTGCTATCTTATCGATGTTTTATAGTGAGGATCCATTTGCATCCCACAAGGATATCATCCTCATGTCTTTAAATAACTTCCCATAACTCTTTTTTTTCAAGAGCATTCATCTCTCTTCATTAATCTCTCTCCATTTTGGATATTATTTACCACCTTCAAAATTTTAATACATACAAGATTAGAAAATGAGTTTTTTTTTCCTGAGGAAGATAGATGATTATATCACACCACATTTACTAGAAAATGATAACCATTATCATAAGAAAGGAATTAGAGAATATATCATGTCTAATTGGGATTCTTGACATGCTTCAGAAGTAGATTGATTTCACTTCTTTGTATTTTTTTCCCTTGAAGAGTAAACACATAGTTTGATGAGATGTTGTGGGGTCAATTTAAAAAGAGTTTAGATAACCTCAATGCCACCATGTCTAGAAAGGTTGGTGAGATATTAGTGATTTGGAGAATTTTGGAAGAAACAATCTTAAAATTTCCTTCCTTCCCATCTCCTCGTGAAAAGAATTTTATGGATGAAGCATTTATTCTCAAAGAAGGTGACATCTCTGAATATAAATATGTTTATTTTATTAAGGAAACAACATTTATACCACTTTTGATTTACCATATACTTAAGAAGATGCACTTGAATGCTTTTAGATTTATTTTTAATAAGTTGATTATGGACAAACGCATTGCACTTCTATACTTCAAGTGAAAGATAAGAAATGGTGTCACTATTAAAAGAGATTTTGAAAAACATCAATTGGAGTTTTGAACTAAAACAAGTTTTTAGTTTAGCTGACTTATAAGATACAATGCGAATGGCATCATGCTAATAATATTTAGAGATATTAGGGGTGTACATAATGGAGCAAGTCACCCTTAAAAGATGCCTACTCTTTCATTCAATAATAATATTTTAAGAGTGTTGTGGCAAAGATTTTGATGAATAATGCAAGGGAGGAGGATTTGAAATTTAATAGAGTATGGATTTTTAACCATAATAAGAAAATTTCTTAAAGACTATTCAACATTAAATTTATCCTTTAAAAGTATAGCCAACAAAGACAAAAATGATTACCAACAAAAGTGATGAACTATCATTTGGAGCCAAGTTTTTAAGATCCTTGGACCTCAAATTTCACTATGTACAAGTAAAAAATATTTGATGGTTTCATGTTGCGTAGATTTAAAGATAGCTCTTTAGTGTTTTATAACATTGAAAATAAATTTATTACCAATAATAGAAAGAAACAAATTTTAAAGCTAAGAAAAGATAGGACGACCTAACTAATAATACCATAACATAAGTTAATTCCCTTTTAAAGAGTAGAAAAGGCTTTGTTGAAAGCAAGGGCATGATTAATCTATTTAAAATGTTAATCAAAGTAGCACAAATCTCTAACCTTGCTATTACAATCAATCCTCTTCCCCGATCAATGTTCCTAAAATTTACAAGATTTTGATAAGAATGTTACAATTGAGAGATCTTTAGTTATCTTACTAACAGATAAGATAAAAGAGATTTCAAATATGTAAGACAAAATTTAGATAAAGCTTGGAGTTAATTCTAATGGTCCCTACCCAACAATAATAGATTCATTCATTAACCTTTTGACTTTGAAATTTCAAGACGAGGAAGTATAAAAGTAGAATAATTGACCTATAATGTGATATGATTCTCCTAAGTCAATAATTCAAAATTTATTGTCTTTAGTAAAGTTACAAGCAAGAAAAAGGTATCATTCTAAGCTAAAAAGGAGGGAACTAACAGCATTTTTTAGAGTAAATAATTTGTATAGAAGTTCCAATTGCTCTTTATTTAAGGAAGTATTGCTAACATTTCCAATATTTTTAATCATTGGTCCCTTGCTTTTAGTTTAAAAATCATGAGTGCTTGATTTCTAAAATTGTTCCGGCTTGTTGGTTTAACTTAAAAGATTCAATATTTTTTTGTTGTGTATTATTCATTTACAAACATTACACCAAGTATCATCCTACTTTCCACAAATTAGATCATGTACTAAGTTTTGCTCTAAACTTCTAATGGCGAAAGTAAATTCTCCAATTATGAGAGTATTTTTGAAATCTTCAATATTCTCTATCAACTTTCTTCCCTTCGAACTTCAGTAAATGCCTATTCAATTTTGGGAAGTAGATAAATTACTAGGATTCTTCCATGCACATCATCTAGATCTTTATGAAGACTTACAAAGAATTCTTGTTTTCTCCACAAGTCTAATGTATTTATGCAAATCAATCATTTGGCTTAAAGATATCTAACTTTTGTCAAATTTTAATAAGGTAAGATATTCTCTAATAACCTCGCTCCTTTATTTAAAGTCACAAGCTTGATCCAGTAATTCAAATATATGAGTAGAATTTTTAAAATATGAGTAAGCCATGTCAACTTTCCCCTAGATTGTTTGTGCAGTGTTGTACACCAAATACAATGATTGGAAATTTTCTTCCATAAAATTGAAAAGCCAAGAGGCCCAAGACATTACTAGGGATTTATTGATATCCCATAATGGAAAGGAAGATCAACCTTCTCAATTTAATGGATGACACCATTTAGGTAGAGAAACAAATAAGCTTGATAAGCTACCCATGGTCAACTTAATTAGAGCTCATTCATAATCACTAAATTAATTAATTGAACAAGCTTGAACACATTTATAAATATTTGATTAATAAATAAGCAAGCTTGAATATTGGGTATTTGATTTATTTATGATCATAAATAATATCATTTAATGTTAAAGCTCATCAACTAGCTTACTAAAAAGCTTGATAATATATTTATTTAAAATTGGATTACAAATTTATTATATTTATTTCCTTTTGTTTATAAACACAAGTTACTTATCTTTGAGTGTTAAAATACTCATTTTTGTAGTAGCTAATTCAATTAAAGTCTCATTTAAGCTCAATAGCTTCCTCATCATAGTCTCAATAGGGCTTGTTTGATTAGCTAAAAAGCCATTAGATAGTGTTGCTCATTAATAGGCTTGATAAAGCTCGTTTAGTTAGCAGATAAGATGATCAATAATATGACTCATTAATTAGACCAAATAAGCCATTCAATGATTATAATTTGAATCAAACTATTGCCAAGATCAAAACAATCTTAAACAATTCTAATTTTAAACAAATTGAGCATGAAAACTTCTAAGATGCTTGAATTAAGCTCGAACAAGCTCCTGCTCGGCTTGATTCAATTCATTTGTATCCCTACATTTAAGTATTCAATCTTTCCTCTTCCCTAAATCACCAACTGAATCGAGCATGACTATTATAAGAGTTCTTCCAATTTAATTTGTAAGAAGTGATTTGAAGCAGTGAGTGCTCAATGGAGACTTTCAAAATGATAGTACGACTTGATAAGATGGAAGGATAACCAATTTTCTCTCTTTTGTTAGACCCAATTAAGGCACTCTTATAGTTGTTAACCATAATTTAGACAAAACCTATCTCTAAAATAATGTTAAAAGAAGAAGTTAAAGAGAAATAGAGAGAAAGAAATGTGGAATACTCTATTTTTTTCTGCCACTAGAACATGGCTCTATTTATAAGATTATACATTTGAGTAAAAATTGGAAGTAATAAACCATAAGAGAAAAAAAAAAACAATATGGCAAAATGTGCACTAAAAAACTACTAATAAGGGATAATAGAATATCTACGAAGTCATATTATAGAAAACTATTAAATTTGCTTAAATTGCTAGCCATAAGAAGCAAACATGTCAGCGATCCAAGGGTACCCCCACTATTCCAGCTGCATATTTACGAACTTTGGCCATCTGCCATGTGCAAGAATCTCACAATTTCCATCCAAAATAGGCTCGTCTGTATCCTGCCTTTAGTTTGCACAAGTTTATAGAAGGAAAAGAAATTTTTCTTTCATATTTTGATAAAGTGATTGTTGTGAATTATTTAACCAACTTGCATATAAGACCGTGAATGATCCAATTTTGAGCTGATTCATGGTTGGCTTGAAATTGCATCATGAAAGGATTTTAATCAATTTTAAGCCAAATCAAATCGAATTAAACTAATCTCAATCAGATTTTTTATTTTTATTTATTTTTAACCAACTCGATCTGAATTGACTTGAAACATGTAACACTACTACCAAACTATAAACCAATTATATATATATCAATTAACCCTAGCTGATTAAATAATAACATTGAAGAGAAGAGAAGAATCGAAATGGAGTAAACATGTAGCATAATCAATGATGCTAACAAGGGGAGTGATGATGAGAAGAGTAGGTTTAGAATTCAAAGAGAACTAGAGATCAAAAGATGTAGAAGGATAGTAACGAAAATGAGTGCTGAGAATAGGGCTTGAGGCAAGGTGCGTTTGACTCGGCAGTGGCGGTGCGGCGTGGTCTGCACTGCACTTCAATGTCATTTGGGCACTGCATTCTGCCCGCATTTTGAAGAATCTGGGGACAAAAATTTGTGTTTTCCAACCTAACCTGACTCCTTGCGATGGCAACCAGAAAGCTGCAATTTGACTTTTTAAAAATAAAAAAAATTGCGGACCCCACCACAACTATCTAAATAATAAATTCTTCTACATAAACACCTCCACTACTGCTTTTTCAGACAATTACAGCTGTCCTAAATAGACCCTAAGGCTTCCTCAAAACTTCAAAACAATGCATGAAGAGGATCGTTACAAAACAAAGCCATTAAAAATTGATTGAATGGATACTACAAAAATACAAAACTAAAGAATTCAAAGTTTCAAACCTAACACACTTAAATTACACTAATTTTTTCACAACCTAGACCACTTGGCCAACGAACTATTTCAATTAAAATATAATGAAACTACATTACACAAATTAGTATCAATATTTTAAAAAAAATATTTTTATTCAATTTTAAGCTTGACCGATGCAATCCACCTACGACTCAAAATCAAATTGAAAAAAAGTGTGATTCTAATATTAGGCTCATGGCTCAGCTTCTTGCTTCAAGCCAAAGCTCAATCTAAATAAATAATAATAATAATAATAAATAATATTTGAGCAATCAATGATCTTCAAACTAAAGAATCTACTTCCATCAAATTCTAACAAGCAAAGCAAGAGAAATGTAAAAATTGCCACTAGAAATTTGATAAAAGAATTAAAAATAAAATTAAAGTTACGAAGTTTTAATATCATGGATATGATTGAAGTTTCAGTTAAGAAATTAAAACAAGTTAAATTTGAGAATATATGTTGGAAAAACCCAAAGTAACTTATACATAATCATTGAATTCATTACAACAACAACAACAATAACAACAAGCCTTAATCATTGAATTCATTAAGGGGCTGTTTGGTTGCAAGTAAAGTGAGTGTATTGCATTCACTTTACATGCATTCTATTAATTTTTTAAATGCAAGTAAAAGCAAATCATTGTATTTATTTGAGGCATTTGAAATACGAGAAAATTTACTGCGTGACTTTGAAATATGCTCAAAACGAGCATATTTGATTGAGCTTGGTGGCGGAGGGCAGCGTGGGAAAAAAAATTTTTTTTTTCTTTTTGGCCAAACGAGACTTCCAGACCATATTATTTTTCTGGGAAAAAGAAATTTTTTTTCTATTTCGATTTTTTTATAGCTTAATTATAATTTAATAAATATAATTATATTTATTCAAATTGATGATAAATAATTCACGATAAATAAAAAAATTAAAATAATTATTAAATTTTAGTTTATTTAGCAAAAAAATAATTAATGAGTAAACTATTTATTAAAGAAAAATTATTTAATAAATAAATATTAAATCATAACTTGACGATTAATTTATTTAATAAAATTCCTATTAATTAATTAATGTTTAATATAATAATAAAATTATATATATATATATATATATATATATATATTTTATTTGGGTCATTATGTTAATATAAAATGATAATATTCAAATTTTATTTATTTATAACACTAATAATTAATATCTTAGAAAATTTGTAAATTAATTACTAATAATCAAATAATCGAAATACATTATATTTGTATTTGATTTTATTTATTTTTTAGTCAAGAAAAAAAAATTTTATTTATAATTTATTTATATTTTAATATATATTTATTTTTTAATTGAATACGTTAATTAGTGAATAAATTATAATTAATTTATATATAATAAAGTATTAAATCTGAATATTTACTTTACATTCATCCAACCAAACGAGAAAAATAGTTTATGTATTTACTTTACACAAATATGATAAAGTATTTTTGTATTCACATCAGTTGTATTTTTTTTACATTCTAAATGCGAGCAAAAACGTCAAAATAATTGAAAATGCAACCACAATTGAAAACAAGGCATTAGTTAAAAAATAAAAAATAAAACAAAAGATAGGGAGTGCAATATATGGATGAATCAAGGATTGAATTTATTTTCTCAAGGCCTAAGGGACAATCATGCAATTTTTAATTTGAGAGGAGTCTGGAATTACTAGTGCAAAGAGTAGTGAGGAGGTAGAATATTTGTTAGACAAAAAGGATTTTTAGGACAAGAAATATGAGACGTATGTGGAAAGCAAATAATTTATAGTTGAGATGTTTGAGCATGTTATACTTGCACAAATAACAAAGTTAGCACAAAAAAAAAAGTTGAACATGTTTATACTTGCATATACAAAAAAAGGTGCTTTAATTACTAAATTGTGGTGGAAGTGTACCTCAGAAGCATATCCTTTATCTTGAGCATCTTCGAATAGTGGTATATAAGGAGATGCAATACGAACATAACTGCCTAAAATATTATCTGACAAAGAACTCTGTCTAAGCACATCGTCAATAGACGAAGTTAAGAAACTCCTCCGATAAAATGCTTCATGATAGGACACACTACCCCCACTTAATGGTCCCAATCTGTACATCTGGATCCACAATAAGGAGGATAAAAGCCTGATTGAAAAGCCAATAATTTGCATTGAGAATGCAAGTCTGAGAGAGAAGACAAAGAATGGACCATAGTTTTCATTATAGGTCAAGTTCCTACACAATAAGATATCAATATTAGACAGAAAAAAAATCAATGTGCATAAATACCCCTAGTATTATACCAATGAAAGGGTAATAATGAAAATAATAGTGCGACTCAAAATTTGTAAAGGATACAAAAGTGGTAAATATCTCTGCATAAGCAAGTCAATATTTAATGTGAATTTGCAAGTAATGGTTGTTATTATTTGGATAATCCATAATCTATATTACCTTGACTCCAAACACAATTAAAATTATCATGTACCAACAACTGGTGTTAACTTATTGGATCATTCAGAAACATATAATGACATTTCTAATAATGATCAGTTGTATTTAACTATTAATCTTCCTTTTTTTTTCATCTCATTCTCATGTAATTCTGTATTTCAACCTCTACAAACTCAATACTTGCTTCAAGCATAAACATCCACTACACCATCCAGTGTAACTCCGTTACAAAACTCTCTCTTAATATACTAAATGCAGCAGGCTATTGGGAGGAGGTGGAAATTTTGTTATGCTGATTTGGCTCCTTATATCTTCGCCCCTTGCACATTATTAATAAATAAATAAATATTCATATGCCTTAAAGAAAAAATAAATAAATAAATAGTGAACTATCATGATTTGAAAGAAAGCAAAGTGAACTTTGTGGTGGCAAGGAGAAGAGGGTGATGTAGACATGTATACTTGGGACCATGAAGAAAGGAGATCATTCATAGGGTTATGATGCATGCAGATGCATATGGGTGGGACAACGGCTTATTTATTTATTATATCATGGCTTATGTTAATCTTCTCTCCACCACACATGGAACAAGATCGATCTCATATACATAGCTACCAATCTTATGTGAAGTGAGCAGATGATATCTTTGATAGTCACTTGCCAATTATGCCAATGGCTGAGCTGCAAAGATGACGGGCTAGCATAAATTGTTTAGGCAAGCATGTCATGACTCGACTTGGGAGTTCAAAGTACCGAGGAGAAAACAAATGATCGGACGAATAATTAAAAATATTCTCACATCACTATAATAGGAAAGAACATATACTATCATAATTAATAAACATCTCATATTATACAACATACATTATTTTAAATCTAGTTAAAGTACCTAGCTCCCAAACGAAACCTTCTGTTATACACATAGTCCCATCTCTCTTCCATTTACATACTGGATATTTTCTCGAAAAATGATCATAAATTCAATAATGAGTTCAACAACTTAGTAGATAATTATATCTCTAAATTACAGTAATTTAAGAATAAAAGAACATAATTCTTTATTTTGAATGTCTACTATAAGGATCAAAATGAGAGGGACAATATAACATCTCTTTTATTTTTTATTTTTTTAGCTCAATCTTGTCTTGACTACCCATGCATTATAATGATAGAGTTGAGTCATATAAACTAAATTATAAGACCCTCATGTTCTGCCAAATATTACTTAACTAGTTGGGGAGATATCTAATTTGACAACATATTTAGCCTTTCCAACTTACCTTTGTTCGTTTGACTCCAAACTACTGACCTGCCTCTATTTGCTTAATTCAACTTATCGATCTTGTTCATCTACCCAATTATAGAATTTGAACTATCTGAACCGCTTAGCTCATCTCTTTTTTTGGGTCTTTGTTACCCAACTAATCTCCCACTAGACTCCCTATCAGCTAGCTTAGATGCCTACCAGCTCCTTGTTGCCAAATTTCAAGCCAACGTACATCAATCTCTAGAAGTATGTTGACCTCTAGCCTATGATAATCAATAAACTACTTTCACATCAACAATTATCAAAGAATTTACACACTAGTGGATGCTCAACACATGGGCCATTCCATTATGGCTTGAAACATTATGATAATTCTCCTATCTCCCTAATTATCTTCAACACAACAAACTGATAACCTGTCATGCATAACCACCTCTCATCATCCAGTCAGTAATAGTAGGATTTTCTAAAAGGAGTATAGCTTGTTTTCTGAAAGGCTTAGAGTGTTTTAAGGCTTTGAAAATGTGGTGGCAATGAAGAAGAACAATAAGAGAGAAAAGGATGGTTTAAGAGTTTGCAAGCCAAAACTATGGTTGATTCACAAATCAATGCAAAAGCTGTTAGCACCAACTTTTTGCAAGAATAAAATTTTGCAAGAGATCAAAGCTATTTATAATTTAAGTAATAAGAGCACAAATATTACATTAAATGTTACAAAAATACCTAAATTTTCTACAAAAATCATAAGGTTTGGTACCTCAAGGAACCCTTTCAAGAAATTATTGCAAATCACTCCATTCATGATAATTTTCTAAATCATTGATCGCCATTATGAATCCTCTATTTAGGTTTATTGGATAGCTTCCAAAAAAATGTTTAACATCTAGAAATTCTCTCCAAACATTACATGATCGAACCTCTCAAAATAAAATAAAAAATTACAATTAATTATTATAAAATTTAACCTCTATAATTAAGACAATGAGAAGCCTCTTTGCTTGTCCTGCAATGCACTTCCTCTCTTGTATTCTTCCTCCTTCCAACTAAAAAAAGCTGAGAACTTTGTGCTTTTATTCTTCATTATTGTTGAAATTATCTCCCTCTATATAGTGGATGTAGGGTAAAAGTTAGACCACTTAAAAGTTGCATTTCTAATGGTTGTATGAATTCTCTCTTTCTTAGATCTCTCTCTTGAACCTCTCTATCTCTCTCAATCCTCCTCATCTTTCTTCCTCAGTAATTAGATCAGTTTGACAACTCCTCTATTCTTCGCTTTCACGCATACCCATCGAACATCTCAAAAGAACTCAACCTTCACTTCTGCCGATATGCCTACTTACGTGATCCTTTTTTCCAAGTTTAAACAATGCCTAAATTCAATAGCAATTGATACCTTTCGTGGATTTATGTAGCAGCTGAAACCCTTCGTGGATTTATGTAGCAACTAATACCCTTTGTAGATTTGGGTGAGCAACCTTTGAGTGATTTGTTCATTAACTTAATTATCATCCGCTTTGTTCAAAAATATTTTAGCAAGTCTTCTTTCCCTTTCCTAAACATATATTGAGTGTGTTCGATCACGAAGGTTAGAATTGGTCAACTCTAGGAAGTAAGGAGTGAATGCAATTGAGCATATGAGCGAAAAGGCAACCAAGGGTTTCTCTTGGGTGGCTTTTTATTCAATAATAATCAAGAGTTTTTGTGTTTTATATTCCTTCATGCGGCACTTTCTTAGATCATGAGAGTGAGGACAAGAAGCATAGAAAGCTAGAAATCAAGGAGATACTTTGCATCCCTTCTTGAATATTTAGGAGCGATGAATTTCTCTTTTCTTTACTTCTTGAGAAAGGTTTTCCAAATTTTGATGAGATCTTCTCCACTCTCCTGATTAATTTTCATATAAAAAGAATTCAATATATGTTTGCACTCTTCCATATAAATTAGACGGTGGATCATTTGTGACTCTTCATGCCGTTTATGCAGGTCAATTATCATCCAACCACATAACGTGCATTCAAAGAGAGTTGATTTGGATCTTTTGCTTCAACATATTACCCTCGAACTTCTTAACTCTAGGTGGCTTTTGAAATTCAAAAAAAAAAAAAACACAATTTTTGCACGAATTAATGGTTCCACATACCGTATTGTGCCCGAGAAAAACACAAACCAAGTAGCATCAAGAAAAATCATGCAGATGAGGAGCACGCCGTAGGTCCTCCCTAGAATTTGGCTGCTACTCTCAATAGCCACGAGGGCAAAGAGGGCCGCCACCATGTTCACCAACAGGATACCATTGAACAATGCTCCCAATGATCCAACCATCGAGCAACCAATCTAAACAACTCAAACAAACCAATCAAAGACATTACAACCACATTGAACCCTAAGTTAAAAAAAATTCCTAAACAATTAACTCAAAACCCAAATACTCAAAATAGTTTTTTTTTTTATTTAAAAGAAACGAATGCTAACTGATTTTATGGAATTGTAAATTAAAAAAAAAAAAACTTTCGAAAAGAAGGATAAGCCTTTGGTTTTGCAAGCCGGCGGTGAGAGCCAACCTGTATATATATGAGAAGAATCGCAAGCCCTTGGAGGCTACCATAATCCCGAAGCCACAACCGGAAGCGCGCCACGAGCGAACAGAATCGCAAGGGCATCTTAACTCATAAATTTTAAACAGAAAACAATCAATCGATCCAAAGTTCCACACCTCCGCGAGAGAGAGAGATCCCCTAGATTTGCGTTGGGGAATTGGAGGGACAGGCAAAGAAAACAGTTTCAGAATTTTTTTTCATTAATGAAAATTGTTAAAATAAGTGATTTGATTTATGACATTAAATATACAAAATTCTCATGTGTAATGGATACTTTCACCACTTTCAGATATTTGCTTCTCGAGGAATAAAAGGGATGATCTGGTAATTAATTACATTAATGAATACTACTACAAAAGCTCAAATTCAAATTATGTGATAGGATTAACAAAATTTTTATTGATTAGATTTTTTTGATGTATCATCCAAAAGTTTTTTATTTACATATCTAACATCTAAAATATTATATTTATAAAATGAACATCCTAAATCCTATTAACACAATCCTATTAACACCATGAAAATACAACTTCGTTAACATTTTCATTTCCACAACGCATGAAATCTTGTCTCACGCTAACTGCTCCACACGCACGAGGGAAGAAGACACTTCGGACTCAGGACTTCTCCATAGGCTGCAACTCCACAAGCAAGCCACAGCTCTCGCACAGTACGCTGGAAATCTCTATTGGAGGCATCCAAAGCTCTCTCCCGTGCGACATTTAGAAGAGAGAACGCAGCCCCATTATAAAAGAGCTTCTACAACATCTTTGAGAGGGTATCTAAGATATTATTATAAAAGTTGAATGAGTTATTATTGAATTGTATTTTGGCAGTAAAAAACATTATCTATATAAGAGTTTAGCTTAATGTTAAAATTATGATAATTTCATAATGAAGAAAATTGTGCCAAATGAGTTTTAATATATCATTAAAGATGCGTTGTTTAACGTTAGTGTGAGAGGAGCCTATCCGTGAGTACGAGGGTGTATAATAGGCTGTTTTCATAAAAAGTTGAATGTGTTATTATTGATGTTATGATATGATTAAAGTTATATTCTCTACAAAAACAAAATAAAATTATTTTTTATCAATTAATGCAGTTGGTAGTAATATACAATAAGATTTTGCAACTATAGTGGATAAAGAGTGGTTCTTGATGACAATTAAATTTACTAGGTATTAGACACAAGTAAAAAAATAAAGAATCTAAAAAGGTATGAAGGGTGAAAGTAAAAAAAAAAAACATTAAAGATAGGTAAAGACATGATTTTTTATATTAAAAGAAGAAATTGAAAGAATTTATCCTTTGCTAAGAGGACATGATTATAAGCTTTACTATCATATTTGTGGCACATCTTCTAAAGAGTATAAGCTTTTGACATATGACATTGAGACACTTAGAATGACTATATTGATTGCTGAAGGTGATCGAACTAAAAATTATTGTCAGAATATAATGCTACATAACTCCACAAGATAATATAAGCATTTATATGACAGATATAAGATCACATGTTAGAGAAGAAACAATGTGTGCATAAAGTGAAGAAGTTAATGATTGTGGTCACTTCATGTCTTTATTGAAACTTAAATGGTTAAGTTGTAGAAGATGTATATTTATCAGTTGGTGCTTGTTTTAATGGTTCAATTATTTTCAAGCAAATTCTCTGGAGTAAATCCATCAAAGAGAATTTTGGACTAAAAATTAAAGCTAGACATAAAAAAAAAAGCTCTTGCTATTTGTTTACCAAGGATGTTTTTGAAGAGTGAGAGCAACTCTATATGCATATGATCAAACATTTGAGGTGAGAAAGGTAGAAGGTCTGCACTTATCCCTCGACATCAACAGGGCTAGTAAAAGACAAGCACATGTCATTGGGTTGCACAGGAAATACAAGATATGGTTAAAAAGAATCAAGATATTCCTCTGAAATAGATTGACAATATATTAAAGATGAAATATTGTTTGTCACTTCCTTATATGAAGTTGTGGGGTTCAAAGAAGTAAGAACGTGAAAATTTTTTTGGATTGATTGATGACAACTATGGATATGTACTTACTTTGAGAGCGAAACTTGTTAATAGGAATCTCGACTCTCACATTGT
Organism: Cymbidium sinense; assembly: GCA_021442155.1. Taxonomy (NCBI): domain Eukaryota; kingdom Viridiplantae; phylum Streptophyta; class Magnoliopsida; order Asparagales; family Orchidaceae; genus Cymbidium; species Cymbidium sinense. Next base: position 136,634,633 of record CM038216.1, read on the forward strand.
TTATAGCTATGATAGTGATGTCAATTCATTTAAGAGATTTTATGTTCGTTTTAAGATTTACGTTGATGACTTCCATGTTGGTTACAAATGATTTGTTGGGTTAGATGTCTATTGTGGGCTCCGAAAATTTTCCACCGACCTCTCGATAAAGAGAGTTTGATTTATGTGTCGATGAAATTTTCAGTAGGCAGATGGAATAGTAGATAAGACACTACCCAGAGATTTCACCCTCGTTTTGTGAGGACTTTAGATTTGGTTCCAGGTTTTTTATAGGCGCAAGCACCTATAGTTAATTATCTCTCTCAATGCTAAGAGAGAACTTTTGATTAAAGCTAGTCATTAGATCGCTAAATACATAGCGTATAGTAGTAGCATGTGGAGTTTTAAAATTTATATTTATGAAATTCATCATTAGCTTAAAGAGGATGGTTGGAAGAGCGATGACGTGCCCGATCTAGATCCCATGGTTTTGTCATCCCGGGCTATCATGGTCCCTAGTCTACTTAGTCAGAGGAGATAGTTGACCCAACCTGATTGAAGGATCCTTATCAATAGCCATGGGTTGTGTCATCCAAGAAAATCTTGTAGACCTGGGATGAAGTTTATCTAAAGGAACAAATACAAGTCAACCTTACCAAACATAAGCTTTTTTTCCCAATCAAAATACATTATATAGTTCACAGCTCAAAGAGCAAAGCCGTTGGGGAACATACGAGCTGTGGCCATGATCATAATTTTGTGATGTCATATCGCGGTGAGCCACTCGGTCAGAGGGCTCTAGTCATAACTGTCATTTATGTGGTGTCATTTTGTGGCAAAATCATGTAGACAGAGGACACGGGCCACATCTTTGCGGTCTTAAGATTATTTAAGTGTAAAAATAGTTATGTTTTGATTTAACATTGGCTCTTTGTGAGCAAAAATTTTCTTAATTTATCACTTATAACAAACGATTGTGGATGGGTGGATGTATTTTACTTTAAATTTAAATAATTAATTTCATTTAATTTATATTTTTTAATTTGAATATTTGATCATTTTATAAATAATTTTAATTTGAATAAATAATGATTTGACATTAAAATTTAAATAAAATTTTTTTATTATGAAAATCCCTCTAATTGAAATATTCAATCAACATTGCCATCATCAGGGTAAATGAGTCGGTTTAATCATTTAGTTTATTATTTCAGATCATGTCGACTCTATTAATTTAATAATAGAGGATTTGATCTAGATTTATATTTTAAGAATTTTGAATTTGAGATTGTGGTGAAAATTTTCTATAAAGGGAGTCACCTTTCGAGTCTGTGGGGAGAAAAGAAAGAGGAACCCTTACAAAAATTCATCTTGGTAAGACGTCACGTAGATTTGCAGATGTACTTATTCAGGTGATCGGATACATCATCAAGGTATAGTATACTATCTCAAAATATAGAAGTCACTACCCTTTAATGGAACCAATCACCTCAATAAGGACTCCTAAGGATGATGGATTTGCATATGTACTAGAGATTCTTCCCCTACTTTACATGGAAAAGTAAAGCAGGATTTATTTTAAACCGAGGTCATTAAGTTCCCTCTGGGGCAAACCAAATGGATGGGATCCCTTAGGAAAACCCTCAATTAAGGTAAATGATCGTTGTATTTGAAGATTTCAATAGGAAAGGACTATCAATCGATTGGTTTGTATTTGAAGATCAAATGGGATTGATCAAAAGAGGGAGTTATTATCGAAGCCAAAATGAAAGATAAGTAGGAGATGCTCACAATGCTAGGAAACCTAACGATCATTTCAAACTATCCTATAATTGGGCTTTACATTTTAAAAATTGATTTAGTTTGTTTGACTTGCATTTTCATTAGAATTGTAGGACTTAAGATTTCTTAACACAAGATTAAGAAAATGCCTAAGAGGTGGGGAATTATACTTATGGCCCACAAAGGGGAGAAGCAACCTCAGAACCTAAATCTATGGTGCTTCGGCGAGGGCCGGAAGCACAACCTAAATCTAAGGCGAGAATAAGTAATTAGTTTACTTCCACAAGAGAGGACAAACCACCCGATAACTTGGATTACAATCGCTTAGGGATGGCCGCCAACTAACTCCTCCTACAAATTTAAATACATGTAGGTAAGTATTTATGCTTATGCAAGATAGTTGAGTTGTTATTATTTAGAAAGAGACCAAGTCTTTAAACTCACTCTCTAAAGAGACTATATCATGTAAAGGGACATGCTTTAAATGACCTAAATCTAATGGATTTCAAATTTTATTTTATATTTATTTTTGGACAATCATTTTGACTCAGGCTAATAAGATTTTTTTTTGACTAATGCATGAGAAATCAGATTATTGGCCAAAATCAGTGAGAAGGTAGGAGGTGAGTTTTCGCCACGGCCCTCAAAGGTCAAGTCGGGTTCTCTAGTAAACGTGGAAGCCCTCCAATCTAGAGTAAAATAAGATGCATTTGGGCATGATATTATAAAGAAATGCTCATCCAGATAAGGGGTTGCTAATTCTTTTATCTTGATTTTAATCCTAAGTTTTAGGTGAGGTTATGAGTTGTTTAATTTTTATTTGAATTGTTAAGTTGGATAAAAGATTTATTTTTTCCTAAAGAGCCTAATCCACATCCAGGCCATATATAAAGCAAGAAAGAAACTAAGAAAATTATGTCACTTAATGCAAAAGCTAAACAAATCATCAATCAGTTTATAAAGTTAATCACAAAAAAGAATAAATGATCATTTGTGGTCGAGCACCACCGCATAATCCCGAAAGTATCAAATGTGGATAGCCGAGCTCTACCCTTATACAACCCAGATTATAAATAAATCAAATTACAATTTAAGCAAAGGAATTCATTGTTATGGGAGTATTCAAGCTTTATTTCTTCTTTCTTCTTTCTTTCTTCTTCTTTTCTTCTTTGGTTCCTCCTATGGAAGGTTGGAATGTGGATGCTCTGAGGCTTCACATGGTGCACAAGATAAGATCTTATGACCAATGTTCATCCTAATCTCCCATAACAAATCATTCCAAAATCCTAAATATATAAATTTTTACATGAAAAGGAAAAGTATAAATCTAACTAACATCTGCAAAATGAAGGTTAGTTAAATCACACCACACAAATCCCAAGCATGTATATTGGACTTATCACCCCACACATGGGTGACTAAGTCCACCTAGCCTATGGATTATGCAAAAGGGGTATAAGCACCTGCAAGTAAGAAGAATTTATATTTTTATTTATGATAGCGCCCCTTAAGCACAATCCCCTGCAGAAAAGAATAGTTAGACTGAGCACGTCCTACCATTCCTTCTATGAGCATACACCCTAACATCCAGTCTAAAACATTCATTACAAAATAAAACATAACATCAAACCATGCATCGACCTGACCTAAGGCTAGAAGTGGTGACTTAGGCTAATGTGTGTGCTTTGAAGGCTTGTGTGGTATGCTTAGCTTAGAACTTTAGGTTTAAATTTTCTAAGTGTGAAGAACATGGTCAACTTAGAAGAGGGTTTCAATTAAGTTGTCTAAGTGTTTTGGGTTAATTTTGTTTCATGTTTTAATTTGGTTTAAGTGAAACCTACAATTAATTACTAAGTTATGAAGAGAGGGAAAGAGAAGAGAACTTCTCTTTCCTTCCCTAATCCTTAAGTAATTTTGTAAAGTAGTTTCATGTTTTTAGTTTCATTTAGGTGAATATTTTGATTACATATTCTAATTAATCCTAAGTTTAGATAAACCCTAAACAAACCTATTCAAAAAGAAAGGTATTTTGAGATTAAATAAAATGAATCAAAATTCACATAACACACATTAATTCATTTCTTTCCCAACATATATAACATGCATATGGATGAACCCTAAGCATATATATACATGTGTTAACCTCATTTTTAGAATAAGCTCTCAACACCTCCATCTTAGACATAGGCCTTCTCTTAGACTTTAAGGGTTCCTTAGTCTTAAGACACATCTAATGATTAGGTGGACACTCTCCCTTAGCCTTAGAAGACTTAGAAGAGTTAACCATAGGAATAGGTCATGCCTTAGGGGTGTCAGGAGAATCTCCTACCCTTTATCTTAAACCATTCCTCACTTTCCTTCTTTCAAGTCAAACTCCAAATCAATTCTACTTTATTTTCTCAAACTCTAATTCAATTCCATGATTCAATTCTATGATCAAAATCCATGATAGAAACTATGATTGAATGTCATGATCAAAATTCCACCAAACTTCCTAAGTCAAATTTTCCTAAGTCCTTAACCTTTCCTTAAGGACTTAGCCAAAACTATGATCTAAACCTATTCAAATCTTTGAGATTTTCTCATAACTCATTTATATTCTCATTTATATTCACATTTATAAATGGAATATAAATTCAAATCAATCAAAACAAATTCCAAATTCTAAAAAAATTCACAAAATTTTTCTAAATTCCTTTAATTTTTCATTAAAGGACTTAGCCAAATCAACTCTAAACCTTGATCAAACCTACTCAAAACCTTGGGATTTTCTTATTGTTTATTTATATCCTCATTTATATTCTCATATATAAATGAAATATAAAAATAACTCAATTCAATCAAAAGAAAAAAAATTTAAATTTCAAATTAAAAATGCTTAAAAATCCATTAAATCCCTTAATTTTTCATTAATGGATTTACCCTAAACCTTGATCAAACCTACTCGAAACCTTAGGATTTTCTCATTTATTATTTATATCCTCATTTATATTTTGATATATAATTTAAATATAAATATAACTCAATTCAATCAAAAGTAAAAATTAAATTCCAAATTAAAAATGCTTAAAAATCCCTTAAATCCCTTAAGTTTTCATTAATGGATTTACCCTAAACCTTGATCAAACTACTTCAAACTCATGAGATTTTCTCAATATATATTTGAATCCTCATTTATTTTCTCATATATAAATGAAATATAAATATACATCAATCAAATCCAAGTCAAAAAATTAAATTTCTAATTAAAAAATTCCATTAAATTCTTTAAATTCCCTTTAATGGATTTAACCCTAAATCATGATTAAACTCTTTGAAATTCTTAAAATTTTCTCATGATAAATTTATTTTATCATTTATATTCACATATATAATTGAAATATAAATTTAAACAATCAAAACTAACTCCAAATATCAAACTCAAATTAAATCAAAATCAAATCTAAGCCTTTCAAGTCAAAATCTTGAACATAGCCAAAATCATTTCAAATCAAGCCAAACCCTTGATTTTTCTCTCATGGTTCAATCAATCCTACAATCATGAACTCATATATAAATCCAAACTACAATCCTTCAATCAAAACCCAAATCAAAAAAATCAAACCCAAGACCCCTTCATATTCTTTCATTGAATATGAAATTTTCAATTGGATCAAAACCCATTTGACTTCAAACTTCTTGTAAATAGATTTATATTTCAATCATAAGTCATATACAAGATCAATCAACTTCAAATCAAGCTTTGACCAAGCCATTTGACCCACTTAGGCTCACTTGACCAAGTGACCTAAAGTACCCTTACAAGCCAACTTTTGATCCTAACCAAATTAGATTTAACCAAACTCATATTTGCCTCTCATCATGATCAACAATCATCATGAGATGATCACTCAATCAAATTGGGTCAAACCAAATCAAACCTAAGGGTTGACCAAGTCAACACTTAACCTAAAATGAAACCTTATATAGCCAAAATCCACCATAGGCCAAATTGATTTAAACCATTAATCTAAGTTCACTCGTGACCTATGTTTGAACTTGACCAAGTCAACCTTTGAGCCTAACCTAGCCCATTTGGCCCATTTAAAAGTTGACCCATTTTGACCTAAAGGGCCAAAATGTGTCAAAACAATCTAAAATTGATTGAAACCAATGGGTCAAGTCTATCCAAAATGACTTGTGGAACTTAAACAAAGCCTCAATTGGCCAACTAGACCCAACCTAGCCTAATTAACCTTAGACCCAACATGACCTAAAAGGGTCATGTTGAGCCAAAATTGAACCTAACTCAAATTGATTGAAAATAAAGATATCAATCCACTCCATATGACCAACCAAATCTAAACCTACCCTTGACCTAACCCAAATAGGTCAAATGGCAAATGGGTCAACTTGACCCATTTGACCTAAATGAGTCATATGAGCCAAAACCTAACATATACTAAATTGAACCAAACTAAAGGCACCAAAATATTTCAAATGGTCATATGAACTTGACCCAACCCTTGGTTTGACCCAATTTGACCTATTAGTCAACTTGACCCAAGTTGACCCATTTTGACCTAAATGGGTTAACATGAGCCAAACCCTATCAAATGGATTCCAAATCCAATGAAACTTGGCCCCAACTTATTTTCTCAACATACCAAACATACTCAAATTGAAAAATAACAAAATAACCATTATACCCTTAGGCCATAGAATAAATTTTGGCCTAGCCCATGGGTATTATGGTCATGCACTCATCACAAACACTTGAGGCTCTCCTAAACCAGCAAGGGGACCCAGTGATGAGTGGTGCATCCAACCCAATGGGTTTGGGTCAACCCATTTATCTTATGGATCAAACCCTACCCATAGGCATAAAATTGAATTTTCAAACTCCCCCCAAACCTTAATTGATTGCACATGGGAGCTAGGCACCCACTCCTCTAGCCAAACCAACCATGTGCACACCCCTAACTGATCAAACAACCCAATTAATTGTGTCAATTGGATCAAAATGGCATGCAAAGGCTCGACCATCCGATTGCCATAGGGGGAGATATACTCCCCCTAATTCACTGAAATGAACACACTCTCACACTCAATTGGAACCTAGAAAGCTTTAGCAAACATCACAGAGCTCCCCAAGGATCTTAGAACTCATTCGATTCTCCCATTTCTTAGTTTTCAAATAGTGAAAACAGAGGAAGTTTATTGAATTCTCAACTTCTCCCACACTTGATCTTAGCCCAATTCCTTTTGCAAGCATACTTAAGTGACCAAATCGAGTTCACTTAAGTTGATTCCTAAGTTTTAAAGGCAAGGGAAGATTGAATTGGATCAAAGATGAGCTTAAGTTAAGGAGGAGGTGACCCCTAGGAAGATCCACTCCATCTCAAGAACTAGGAACCTCAACAGGGCTTCGTCTCCACTAGACGAAGCTACATCATCGATCCCGAGCACCGGTGATCACCTCTGGCGAGGTTAATGAATTTCTGATCACTTAGGCTAAGGTGTGTTGGTCTTTTGTGAAGTGGATTTTTATTGGATAAGATCTTAGCCGTTGGATTGGCCGTTGTGGTACCCTAGATGATGTGTGTTGAATTTTGTTTGAATCCATAAGGAATTGGGCTCGGATCTTCCCTTGGATTGTGAATGACTCACATTCCTCCTCAGGGAAGAACTCAGCCAATCTCAGCCATCCATCCACGCATGTTTGGATAGATGGTTGAGATTATTCCCCACATTTTATAAATCATTTCCCCTTTTAATTCCACGAGTTTACCTTCTGCCGTCTGATCTTTGATCGGACGGCTAAGGACAAAGACGCATGCACCGCCACTGCCTTTACAAATGTGACAACTTATGTATAGGCTCACGGTGCAACGTGTGTAAAGCGCGTTGACCGCCGCCAACATGCGTAGCGCCGCGGGTGGGGGATTAAATGGGGTTAGTTTATTAACTAATTAATCTACTAATTAATCCCTATGGTTTCTAAAAATCATATCTCTTGATAGAAAATTTAGAAAAATAAAAAGAAAATTGCATTGGATAGACAATTTCATCTAGGATTTTATAAAATTCTTTTCAATACATTTTGATTTTCCTTTTTCTTTGAATTTAGGTTTCTTTGGGAATGATAATTAGCTAATTACTTTTTAATTAAGTCATAAATCAATCTCAAACTCCTAGGGTTCATTCTAGTGGATGACTTCTGCCTCTCCTAATTTTCTTGAGATTTATTGAGGCCTTAATTAGGGAAATTGCTAGCTCATTCCCTAATTACCTTCTTCATGTAATTAAGGGTAATTAAGGTATAATTAGTGGATTTTCCTTATGATTAAGTTGGATTAAAGTTAGATCCAGTGAGTAGGGGCTTTATGGAATAATTTTGGGGTGTTTCCCCTAAGCTATTCCCTAAACCCTCTTTTCCTTCCTTAATCCCTTTCTTAATTAAGGGTTAATCCATTAATTACCCCTTTAAATGATTTTTCAAAAATTCTAAAAAAAACTCCATAACTTAATTAATTTACTTTGGGTAGATACTTAGGTGTTTAATAGCCTAAGTCCAATTAAAGAAATTAAACCCCATTTCACAATTGTGGAAGGGTGTTTTTAAAGTACTTAAGATAAAACTCTTTAGTTTAATTAACTTTTAATTGTGAGCTAAATTGCATTAGGCCTTTTCATTACTAGGTGCATTGCAAATTTACATACCTTATGGGTTTTATGTCATCTCATTGGCTCATAATTACCTAAGTTAATTTTTCTAAGGAGGTGTAGGTAAGGGTTAATTAAATCAATTAATCCATACCTTAACCTAATCAACACTTAAAAATGGATCTAATTATCTAAAAATTAAACAAAAATAAAAAAACACATGTGGAAATGGGTTGGGAACAGCAAACTAATCTCATCCTTTTAAAATTAAATCAAACTTCAAACAAACTAAATTCATTTTGAACTTTATTTTGATTTATTCTAAGTTGTCTTATTCTTTAAGAATGTCTTTAGGAATTAAGCAAAGTGAGTTTGTCCATGTGAATACATTGCTTTAGATCTTTCCCAACATGTTAAATTGTATGCCATATGACTTATGCATCCATGATTTCATGTTTTCAAAGTTTTAAAATAAACTTGTTTAATTTATGTCAAATATGCATGTGTTTGCTAAAGTTAAATATGTATGACTATTATCACTACTAAATCCAAAGTATTTTTTTTTTTAAAAAAAATCTATAAATGAAACATAAAATCTAAAAGTGCGCAATTCTTAAAATTTAATTATAAGTTTGCATGTGGTGGATTATAAAGTCATGTATAGTGTAGCATTTCTTTCTTTCCATCATGTTATCCTAGTTTTGAATAAGGGTTAGTGAGATGATGTAAGGTTCATTTGAAAAGAACCCAACACTTGCTTAAGCCTATACCTTATTCATCCCTATGCTATCATCTAAGGAGAATTATCTACACTTATATGAATAAATTACATAAGCAAAATGAAACTACTAAATAAACTTTTGCATATTCTTTTCCACTTTATTTCTTTTATATGCATGTTAGTACTTAAGGAAAGTGGTATATTAGTCTAGACAACCCCGAGGTTGCGAGGCTTTAAGTAACCCTAAGTAGGTCTTGTACCTTACACCTCTGGTTAACAATGATGTTGTACTCACTTATGTCTTTCCTACTTCTATGCATGTATGTGAAATTTTGGAGGAAGAAAACTCTTTTCTACTTAAGAAAATTCATGCACCCAAATCTTCTATGCTTTCTTAAATGAATTACTTAGCATGCATCATTAAGTGTGTTAATTATCTCATTTGCATGTATAGGTATGCTTAGGGTCCATCCATATGCATGTTATATATGTTGGGAAATAATTGAAGTAATGTATATTGTGTGAATTTTTGATTCATTTTTCTTAATCTTAAAATGCCTTTCTTTTTGAATAAGTTTGTTTAGAATTGATCTAAACTTAGAATTAATTAAAATATTGAATCAAAACATTCACCTAAATAAAATTAAAATGTGCACTTATCTTAGAAATTACTTAAGAATTAAGGAAGGAAAGAGAAGGTTTCTTCTTTTTTCCTCTCTTCATAACTTAGTAATTAATTATAGGTCTCACTTAAACCAAATTAAAACATGAAATAAAATTAACCCAAGTAACTAAACAACTAAAATGAAACCCTCATATAAGTTGAACATGTATTTCACACTTAGAAAATCTAAACCTAAAGTCCTAAGCTAAGCATACCACACAAACCTTCAAAGCACACACATTAGCTTAAGTCACCACTTCTAGCTTTAGGTTAGGTCAGTGCATGGCTTGATGTTATGTTTTAGACTGGATGTTAGGGTGTATACTCATAGAATGAATGGCAGGATGTTCTTAGTCTAACTATTCTTTTCTACAGGGGATTGTGCTAAAGGGGCACTATTATAAATAAGAATATAAATTCTTCTTGCTTACAGGTGCTTATACCCCTTTATATAATCCATAGACCAGGTGGACTTAGTCACCCATGTGTGGGGTGATAAGTCCAATATACATGCTTGGAATTTGTGTGATGTGATTTGACTAACCCATGTTTTGCAGGTGTTAGCTAGATTTCCCTTTTCCTTTTCATGTAAAAAGTTTGTATATTTAGGATTTGGAATGATATATTATGGGGGATTAGGATGAACATTGGTCATAAGATCCTATCTTATGCACCATATGAAGCCTTGGAGCACTTTCCATTCAACCTTCTAAAGGAAGATCCAAAGAAGAAAGAAAGAAGAAAAGACAAAAGAAGAAAGAAGAATAAAGCTTGAAGACCACCCCTAAAGCTTGAAGACCACCATAATAATGAATTCCTTTTGCTTAAATGTAATTTAATTCATTTGTAATACGGGTTGTATAATGGTATAGCTAGGCTACCCAATTTGATATTTTTGGGTTTGCACAGTGGTGCCTGACCACAAACGCCCATTTACTCTTTTGTGCTAGTTTTATGAATTGATTGATGTTTGTTTAACTTATGCATTAAGTGGCATGCTTCTCCTAGTTTCTTCCTTACTTTATGTATGGCCTGGATGTGGATTAGGCTCTTAGAAAAAAATAAATCTTTTACCCAACTTAACAACTTGAAATAAAACTAAACAACTCATAACCTCACCTAAAGCTTAGGATTAAAAATCAAGATAAAAGAATTAGAAACCCCTTAGCTGGATGAGTTCTTTCTTTGTAATATCATGCACAACAACATCTTATTTCACTCTTGATTGGAGGGTTTCCATCTTTACCAGAGAACCCGGCTTGACCTATGAGGGCCGTGGTGGACTCACCTCCTAAACCTCTAGTTGATTTTGGCCAACAATCTATTTTCTCATGCATTAGTCATAAATGTTCTACTATCCTGAGTCAAATTGATTGTCCAAAAATAAAAATAAATTGAAATATGAAGTGCATTAGATTTAGGTCATTAAAACATGTCCCTTTACATGATCTAGTATCTTTAGGGAGTGAGTTTAAGGATTTAGTCTCTTTCTAAATAAAAATAGCCTAGTTATCTTGCATAAACATAAAGACTTACCTACATGTATTTAAAATCATATGAGGAGTTAGTTGGCGGCCACCCTAGACGGTTGTTAGTCCAAGTTGTCGGGTGGTTTGTCCTCTCTTGTGGAGGAAAACCAATTATCCATTTTTACCTCAGATTTAGGTTGTGCTTCTGACCCTCATCGAGGCACCCTAGATTTAGGTTCTGAGGTTGCTTTTCCCTTTCCCAATAACTCCTCACCTCTTAGGCATTTCCTTAATCTTGTGTTAAGAAATCTTAAGTCCTAAAACTCTAATAAAAATATAACTCAAACAAACTAAATCAATTTCTAAAATGTAAAGCCCAATTTTAGGATAGTTTGAGATGCTCACTAGGTTTCCTAACATCATGAGCATCTCCTACTTATTCTCATTTTGGCTTCGATAATAACTCCCTCTTTTGATCAATCCCATTTGATCTTCAAAATACAAACTAATCGATTGATAGTCCTTCCTATTAAAATCTTCAAAGATAATGATCATTTACCTTAATTGAGAGTTTTCTTAAAGGATCCTATCCTTTAAGATGTAATTAACTGTGGGGCCTTGTCCCTGTAGGGAACTTAACGAATATAGTTTAAAATAAACCCTACTTTACTTTTCCATGTAAAGTAGGAGAAGAATCTCTGGTACATATGTAGACTAATCATCCTTAAGAGTCTTTATTGAGGTGATTGGTTCCATTAAAGGGTAGTGACTTTTGTCTTTTGAGATAGTACATTATACCTTGATGACGTACCCGATCACCTGAATAAGTACATCTATGGATCTGCAAGACGTCTTATCAAGATGAATTTCTATAAGGTCTCCTCTTTCTTTTCCCCCATAGATTTAAAAGGAGACTCCTTGTAAGAGATTTATTCACCACAACATGCAAATGAAAGAAGTTAACACACTTTATGATGCATGCTAAGTAATTCATTTAAGGAAATTTAGAAGTTGAATATGCATGATTCTCTTAAATAGAAAAGATTTTCCTTGTCCAAAATTTCACATACATACATAAAAGTAAGAAAGACATAAGTGAGTACAGTGCCATTGTTAACCAGAGGTATAAGGTACAAGACCTATTTAGGGTTACTTAAAGCCTCGCAACCTCGGGGTTGTCCAAACTAATATACCACTTTTCTTAAGTACTAACATGCATATAAAAGAAATGAAATGGAAAAGGAATATGCAAAAGTTGTTTACTAGATTCATTTTTATTTATGCAATTTATGCATGCAAGTATAGGCAACCCCTCTTAGATGAGAGCATTGGGATGAATAGGGTATGTAATTAAGTAAGTGTTGGGTTCCTTTCAAATGAACCCTACATCTTATTAACTCTGATTCAAAACTATGCTAACATGAGGAAGAAATAGAACCTATGTTAAGCACACTTTTATAATACTTCACATGCAAGCTTATAATTAAGATATGAATAGCACACTTTCAAATTTGATATTTCATTTATAAGTTTTAAAAATACTTTGGATTTAGTAGTGATAATAGCCACTCATATTTTACTCTAGCCAACGCATGCACATTTGACAGAAAGTAAACAATTTTATTTTAAAATTTGAAACATGAAATAATGAATGTATGAATCAGATGACATACAACTTATCATGTTGGGAAAGATCCAAAGCAATGAAAGCATGTAAACAAACTTACTTTACTGAAATCCTAAAGACATTTTGAAGGAATAAGAAAATTTAGAATAAATCAAAGTGAATTTCAAAATGATTTTTGTTTAGTTTGAAGTTTGATTTAATTTTGAAAATGCGAGATGAGTTTGCTATTACTAACCCATTCCCACATATGTTTTGTATTTTTGTTTAATTTTCAGATAATTAAATCCATTTTAAAGCATTGATTAGGTTAAGGTATGAATTAAGTGGCTTAATTAACCCTTACCTACACCACCTTAGAAAAATTAACTAAGTAATTATGAGCCAATGAGATGACATAAAACCCATAAGGAATTTAAATTTGTAATGCACGTAATAATGAAAAGGCCTAATACAATTCGACTCACAATTAAAAGTTAATTAAGCGAAGGGGTTTAGCTTAAGTACTTTTAAAACACCCTTTCAAACTTATGAAAAGGGGTTTTAATTTCCTTAATTAAACTTAGGCAATTAAATACCTAAGAATCTACCCAAGGTAGAATAATTAAGTTCTAAAACTTTTTAGAATTTTTGAGAATTGTTTAAAGGGGTTGTTAATGAGTTAACCCTAAATTAAGAAGCTAATTTTTTGACCACTTAGCTTGATAGGTTTTATGAATTATTCCCTAAAATTATTTCATAAAACCCCTACTCACTGGATCTGACCTTAATCAAACTTAATCATAGGGTAAATACACTAATCACACCTTAAATACCCTTAATTACATGAAAGAGACAATTAGGGAATAAAGTAACAATTTCTCCAATTAGGCCCTCAATAAATCTCAAGAAAATTAGGGGAGGTAGAGGTCATCCCCTAAAATGAACCCTAGAAGTTTGAGATCAATTGATAAACTAATTAAAGGATAATTATCTAATTAAGATTTTCAAAGAAACCCAAATTCAGAGAAAAGGGTAATTCAAAATACTTTGAAATCATTTTTAAATTATTTTAGATGAAATCATCTTTCCATATCATTTTTCTTTCAATTTTCTGATTTTTTATGAAGAGTTATGAATTTTATAAGTTTTTTGAATTAATTAGGAATTAATTAATACCCTTAACTAATCCCTGCTTAATATTCTGCTCACGATGCGAATATTAATTAATAGGCTTGGAATTTTGATCCAATTGACCAGATTAGGGAGGTTGTTTAGGCTATTTTGAGTGTGCACATGGTCAGTTTGATCCCTTGAGTGGAATGCCAACTTCCCATGTGCTGAAATTAAGCTTAGGAGGGAATTTGAAAACTCAATTTCAAGCCATGTGGTCGAGTTTGGTCTATGGGCTAAATTGGCTGACCCAAACTCATTAGGTTCAGTGCACCACTCATCACTAAGTCCCCTTGAGCTTTTAAGAAAATCTCAAGTGATTGTAAAGAGGGTATGACCAACATACCCATGGGGTAGGCCAAAATTTGTTCTATGGTCTAAAGGTAAAATGGTCATTTGGCTATTTTTCTACTTTAGACATGTTAGGTATGTGGAGAAACTAGGTTTGGCTAAGTTTCATTGGATTTGGAATCCATTTGATAGAGTTTGGCTCATGTTGACCCATTTAGGTCAAAATGGGTCCACTTGGGTCAAACCAAGGATTGGGTCAAGTTCATATGACCATTTAAAATATTTTGGTGTCTTTGGTTTGGTTCAATTTGGTATAGATTTATTTTTGGCTCATATGACTTCATTTAGGTCAAATCGGTCAAGTTGACCTATTTGACCCATTTGACCTATTTAAGGTAGGTCAAGGGTAGGTTTAGGTTAGGTTAGTCATTTGGAGTGGATTGGTATCTTTGTTTCCAATCAATTTGGGTTAGATTCAATTTTAGCTCAACATGACCCCTTTAGGTCTTGTTGGGTCTAAGGTCAATTGGGCTAGGTTGGGTCTAGTTGGCGAATTGAGGCTTTGGTCAAGTTCCACAAGTAATTTTCAATGGACTTGACCCATTGGTTTCAATCAATTTGGCTTAGATCAAGTTTTGACACATTTTGTCCCTTTAGGTCAAAATGGGTCAACTTGGGTCAAGTGGGCCAATTGGGCTAGGTTAGGCTGAAATGTTGGCTTGGTCAAGTTCAAACATAGGTCATGAGTGAACTTAGATCAATGGTTTCAAACAATTTGGCCTATGGTGGATTTTGGCTATGTAAGGTTTCATTTTAGGTTAAGTGTTGACTTTGGTTAACTTGGTTTGACCCAATTTGATTGATTGATCATTCCATGATGATTGTTGATCATGATGAGAGACAAATATGAGTTTGGTTCAATCTAATTTGGTTAGGATCAAAAGTTGGCTCATAAGGGTATTTTAGGTCACTTTGGGTCAAGTGAGCCTAAGTGGGTCAAATGGCTTGATCAAAGCTTGATTTGAAGTTGGTTGATCTTGTATATGGACTTATGATTGAAATATAAATCCATTCACAAGAGGTTTGAAGTCAAATGGGTTTTGATCCATTTGAAAATTTCGTATACAAAAAAGAATATGAATGGGGTTCTAGGTTTGATTTTTGATTTGGGTTTTGATTGAATGATTGAAGTTTGGATTTATATATGAGCTTCTGATTGTAGGGTTGATTGAACCATGAGAGAAAATTAAGGATTTGGCTTGATTTGGAAGTGATTTGGCTAAGTTCAAGATTTTGGCTTGAAAGGCTTAGATTTGATTTTGAATTGATTCGAGTTTGACTTTTGGAGTTGGTTTTGATTATTTGAATTTATATTTCATTTATATATATGAATATAAATGATAATATAAACTGATCAAGAGAAAATTTTAAGAATTTGAAAGAGTTTAATCAAGATTTGGGTTAAATCCATTAAAGGAATTTAAAGGATTTTAAAGTAATTTTTAAAATTTTTAATGTGAAATTTAATTTTTGGATTGGATTTGATTGATTTATATTTATATTTCATTCATATATGAGAATATAAATGAGTATATAAATAAGTTTTGAGAAAATTCCATGAGTTTGAAAAAGTTTGATCAAGGTTTAGGTTAAATCCATTAATGGGAAATTAAGGAATTTAAGAGAATTTCAAGGAGTTTAAATTTGGATTTTAATTTGACGGTTTGATTTGATTGAGTTATATTTATATTTTATTTATATATGTAAATATAAATGTGCATATAAATAGGTTTTGAGAAAATCCCAAGGATTTGAATAGGATTGATCGAGATTTAGGGTTGACTTTGGCTAAGTCTTTTAATGGAAAATTAAAGGGACTTAAGAAAATTTTCATGAATTGGTTTGGGATTTTGAATTTGATTTGATGGGTTTGAATTTATATTTCATTTACATATGGGAATATAAATGATAATATAAATAGATCATGAGAAAATCTCAAAGATTTGAATAGTTTTGAATCATGATTTTTGCTAAATCCTTTAGATAGGGTTAAGGACTTAGGAAATTTGAACTTAGGAATTTTTATGGATTTTGATCATGGCTTTCAATCATAGAATTGAATCATGGATTTCAATCATGGAATTGATTTGAGTTAGGATAAAATCAAATTGAATTGATTTGGAATTTGACTTGAAGGAGGGAAAGTGAGGAGAGGTTTAAGCTAAGGGTAGGAGTTTTCCTAACACCCCTAAGGCATAACCTATTCCTATGACTTACTCTTCTAAGTCTTTTAGGGTAAGGGGAGTGTCCACCTAATCCCTACATGTGTCTTAAGACTAAGGAGCTTCTTAAATTCTATGAGGAATCCTATGCCTAAGATGGAGGTGTTGAGAGCTCATTCTAAAAATGAGGTCAAAGGGTGTGTGGTGTGACAAGGAACACCCGTAGTGTTGAAATGATCAACAACACCGAAAGATCACAAGCACTGACAAAAATAATCTATCCTTAACCCAAGAAAAAGAAAGGATCCAAAACATAGTGCAATGTGACTCTACTTATGTCCAAGACATAAGAGAGAGGGAAAAATCCACTAAGGGATAGAGTGTGAACCTTTCACTAGGGAAGCAGGTTCAAGTCATCTATAAGGAGATGAAAGGTTTGATTTAATTTGAATCTCACTAGGGAGAGATATCCACTAAGGGAGAGGGTTAAATTTGTTTTAATCTTGTTAGATTTGAATTTTTAGAAGAACCCAATTGGTTTGTGATGGGTTGCACTGAGTAGGAGCCATGGAGGCTAAAATCTAATTCAGATTTACCAATCCAAAGGGGCAGTCTATTAAGCATATAGTAGGACTAACCAGCCAAAGGGATGCCTTTTATGCGAGTAGGCATGTGGGAAAGCGTAGTATACTTACATCCTCCAAGTAAGGACCAATTGCTGGGGTAATCTATTGGCAACGCAATAGATTACACCCAACCTAGGACTGATTATTGAGTGAATGTCATTGCTGGACTTAGATCAACTCAATGATAGTCAAGATTGATTTCATTTTTAGTTTTGTTTATTTTGATTATGATGGATCCCATAGGTTTGCGATGAATCACACTGAGTAGGAGCCATGAAAGCCTAGACCTAACTCAGATTTACCAATTCAAAGGGAGTAGTCTACCAACCACAAGGTAGGACTATCCAACCAAGGAGAAATGCCTTTTGGTATATAATGGTCAAGTCTTAAGAAGAAAGCCCAGGGACTCACATCTTCTAGAAACAATGAACCACTGGGGTGATCAGTTACTTTGGGCAACAGATCAGACCCGACCTAGGGCTGACCATTGAGTGAATGCCACTAGGGAACCTAAATTAGCTCAAGAATAGTCAAGATTAGTTTCATTTTTTAGATTTGTTTTACTTTGATGGATTCCATCAGTTTGCGATGGATCACACTGAGAAGGAGCTTATAGAAGCCTATCTCAGTTCTTAACCAAAGGGAGTAGCTGGAGTAGCTTCCGATGGTAGAACTATCCAACCAAAAGAGTGCCTTTCAGTTTGCAATGATCAATTTAAGGGAAGAAAGCTCGAGGACTTACATCTTTCACTACAAAAAACCACTGGGGTGATCGGTTTCTTTGGGCAACAAATCGAACCTGACATAAGGCTGCCCGTCGGTTTATGACAATCGTGCTTGAAAGAATGCATCATAGTCTTATATCTTTCAATGCAAAATGATTATCGGGGTAACCTACTTATGTAAAAATAGATTGAACCCAGCCTAAGGCTGACTACGGAGTAAGTACCGACCCGGGAATTTATCTCAATTTAAGTAGTCAGGCAATTCCTCTAGGGAGTTCTGCTGACACTGCCATAAAGATAGGATGCCTGCTTGGGAGAAGGGGCCCTTTGGGGGCTTAAACTCCTAATCCATAAGCGAATTAATTTTTATTTATTTTATTTAGTTTATTTTTTTATCATGGACCCTGCTAGTTTACAAAGGATCAAGCTGAGAAAGAGCTTATATCAGCCTAGGCCTATCTCAAATATACTAAACCAAGGGAGAATTTGCGCATCCGCTGAACAAATTTTTCAACCACATGGGTATTTACTAGGAAAGGGGGACTGTCCAATCCAAAAGTAACCCAGGTAGTGTCTAAATGGGGTCACAAAGGACTTGATCCAAATAGAGTGCCCACAGGGGATGGGGCCAGTAATGGCTTAATCCAACACCTTGAAGAAAATGACATGGCTAGTCATAAATTTAATAGGTATTTGGTGTCCAACTCAAGGAGAAAGCACGGGGACTCATATCTACCAAGAGTGGTGTACTCATCGGGTGAGTCGATGTCAGTATAGCGAACATCAACCAACCTAATGTGCTCATCAATTTACAACAATTAGCCTAGGAAGAAACCTCGGGGACTCACATCCTCCTCTGTGAGGCAGGATTGTGTTGGTGACAGGTGCTATTATTAGAACTCTTGAGTGAATGCCATTGGGGGACTTATATTGACTCAAACATAGTCAAGAGGAAAGGAAACTCTGGGGGACTTACCCTAAACCTCGAATACACTTGCCCTAGTTAGACCATGATGGCTAGTTTAAGAAGAAAGCTCAGGGGCTCACATCTTCTTAAACAAAGTTAACTTGAGGAAGCTTACTACCTGGGCAGTGAAGCATACTATACTAACAAGGTGCTCTTTGGTTTACAATGATCAAGTTAGGAAGAAAGCATGGGGGCTAACAGACTCCAAATAAATGACCACTAGGGTGACATACTAGTGATGTAGCATATAGACACGACCTAGAGTAGCTAATGAGTGAGTGCCACAGGGGGCTTGCTCCCACATCAAGTAGCTCAAGACAAAAGATTTGTGTTTGTTGTTTTGCATTTGTTAAAGGAATCGGATGCCTCTGGGGAACTCTTACACCTACCTTAAAATATGCTGAGAAATTATGAAATGATGTCATGGATGACAACAAGAATTCCCACTAAGAAAGGATATCGCTTGGGTTCTCTCACTCTTAACTTAGTTGTACTAATCGAAATAGGATGCCTCTCGGGTTCTCTTATACTTATTCTAATAGTGTCGAGAGATTATTTTTGTGATGTGAAAGAGGGATAGGATGCCACTGGGGGACTCTTACACCTATCCTAGACACATCACAACGGATTCACAAGATAAGCAAATAACACTTCGAAAGAAGAGAAGATTTGATGAATGGAATCAAATTTTTATTCTTTTTCATTAATAAATGTTTTCAAACAAGTTTTATTTCATGGGTAATATTTCTTTAGATAAAGCCCATTAATTAGAAGCATCCGGTGTTCCCCTTTACAATCAATAAGCTGATAAGATCATACTTAGTAGGCCTTCTCTATGACATAAGGGCATTCCCAATTGGGTTCAAACTTGCCTCCCATCTTTTGATGGGCAACAATTGGTCTCCTTAGGACTAACACAGGTTATCCTACTCGGAAAGACCTAGGGCAGACCAGCTTGTTATGAACTTGAATCATTTTGGCCTTGTACAACATGAGATTCTGGCACGCCCGTAGGCGACTTTCCTCCAAACCTTCGAGCTCTTCTAACTGTAACTTTGCATTCTGCTTTGTAGTGATCTTGTTACCCAATGCTATCCTTAGTGACAGGAGTTGAACTTCTAAACGAAGAATGACTTCAGACCCATACACTAAGAAAAATGGGGTAGAATGAGTTGGAGTTTGGCATGTGGTGCAGTAGGCCCATAAGGCTTCAACCAATTGCTCATTTCACTGTCATTTGTTATCATCAAGAGTCTTCTTCAGTATCTAGATGAGAGTTTTGTTGAATGCTTCTCGTAAACCATTAGCTCTGGGGTAGTAGATGGTGGAGTATCTCCAATCTATACCGTGTATTCTAGAAAAGTTATTGATCTTTGTGCTTTTGAATGCAGTACCATTATCAGATATAATTCATCGAGGCACCCTGAACCTATATACGATATAGTTCCTAAAAAACTAAAGCACATGGTGAGCTGTGACCTCTCTGAGTGGGATGGCTTCTGCCTACTTGGAAAAGCAGTCGGTGTCAGCTAAGATGAATCAATGCCCCTTATAAGAAGGAGGATCAATTGAACCTACAATGTCGGTACCCCAACACTCAAATAGCCATGAAGCCAAAGTAGGGTGTAGAATGTTAGGTGGTTAGTGGAGGACCACACCGTGCAGCTGACACTGATGGCATTTGCTAGCTACATCCATGTAATCTATGATCATAGAAGGCCAGTAGTATCCAAGTCTTTTACCTTTGACTTCATCTTTAGACCGGACTAGTGAGATCCGCGTAGACCTGAGTGTACCTCAGTTACAATGTCATGGGATTCGTGTTTGTCTAAATAATGTAACCACATTTGGTCAAAGGATCAGCTGTACAAGGTGCCATCAACAAGAGCATATGAAAGAGCTCTCTGTTTCACTCGATGGGCTTGAGATTTCTCTTAAGGTAGTTTGCTGGTGTTTAAGTAATCTATGAATGGTTGCCTCCAATCTAGCTCCTTGTCCATTTTGGCAATGACAACCTCCCTTGCAACAGAAAGTCTCTCGATGAGTTCCGGATCGATAAGGGATATGACTTGTCTATTTTGGATCCTTATTGAAATGGACTCATCTTCCAGACATGCCAACTCTTTGGCAAGTTTGGCCAAGGCATCTGCTACTATGTTCTCTGCTCGGGGAACCTTGTAGATGGGGACTTCGGGAATCTAGGTCAACAGCTTCATGGTATACTTGTAGTAATGATGAAGCTTGGGCTTGAGGACCTCGTAGGACCTGGCAATCTGGTTGATGACCAACTGAGAATCCCCAAAGATGTTGATGCTCTTGACACTGATAGTGATGGCTAACTCTAAACCATTAATCAAAGCCTCATAATCAGCATCATTGTTGGTGCAGGGGTTGGAAAGATAGTATGAGAATCTCATCACATTATTGTTTGGAGTTAGAAGAATTATTCATACCCCTGCCTTTCTTGGAAGAATAGATCGTGGTGCTTCACCTTTAAGAAAAGAAGTAGCACCATAAAAATATATCTCCCATCGGTGGTTGTCGGCCACCCCTAAGTTCATGATTTGTTCATCGGGGAGATCGTCATTAAGCGGAGAATCAGCAGGAAGTGGTGTATTGTTAAGAAATCCACCAGTGCCTGTCTTTTTACTACATGGAGGGGTACGAATGTGATATCAAACTGTGAGAGTATCATGGACCAATGAGCCAAACATCCAGAAAGCATTGGCCATGTCATGAGGTACTATAATGGATTGGTTCTTGAGATCAAGTTCACCTTATGAGAGAGCATATAGTTTCATAGCTTCTGAGATACAAAGATCAAAGCTAGGCAATATTTTTCAATAGGTGGATAGTTTACTTCCCTTCGTCATTGGCTTGGGCCAACAAAGCACCGAGAGTGTCATCCAATGCAGTAGTGTAAAGGATCAAGGGCCTGATTGGGATAGGGGCTGCTAGAACTGGCGGCTTCACCAAGTACTCTTTGATGTCATCAAATGCGTGTTGACACTTATCATCCCACTTGAACTTAGTATCCTTTTTGATAAGTGCTGAGAATGGTTTGCATCTCCTTGATAAGTTTGAGATAAATCATCTTTGATATGCCAACCATCCTTGAAAGGATCTGAGTTGAGTTAAACTCTTAGGAGGTGGTATTTCTAAGATAGTTTTGATCTTTTCAGGATCTATCATATTCTCCGGTGTTGAACAACAAACCCAAGGAATTTTTCTGAAGCGACTCCGAATGCACACTTCAGGGGGTTCATTTTGAGGTTATATTATCTTAACCGTTCAAAAACTACTCTTAATTTAAAGAGATGGTCTTCCTTTTCTATGCTTTTGACTACTAGATCATCAATGTAGCACTCAACCTGATGATGGTTGAGTTTGTTGAAGATCTGAGTCATGGCCTGTTGGTATGTGGCACTGGCATTTTTAAGGTCGAAAAGAATGACCCTATAACAGAAAATTCCGATCGGGGTTTGGAAAGCAATGTTTCTTTCATCTTCAGGAGACATCTTGATTTGGTTATAGCCAAATGATCCATCCATAAAAGAGAAGACTGTATGAGATGATGCAATGTCCACCATTAATTATGGTATAAGAAGAGGTAACTCATCCTTAGGACATGCCATGTTTAAGTCCCTAAAATTGATGCATATGTCAGATTCAAATACTTTACTTTGCTTGGAGGTCTGGTCTTTGTCTCTGGCTAGATCAAAAGTCACCTCCAATGGAACCCGCTGAGAGGGGTTGGCTAGTATACTAATCACATTGGACTCCTTTTTCGAGCTAGATTCCAAGTCTATGTGAATAGTAGGGGTAGTCCTATGAACTGGAACATGATCTCTATTGGCTGAAGGCTAACTAGGGGGTCTCCCAGTTCTGGAAATGCCTCTATGTTTACCTCTGCCTCTACCTGATGGAGGTTGAGCCATCCTACCCACATGTCCATATGATGGAATGAACTGTGGGTGGAATGCGATATGTAGATCCACTTCTTCTTCAATTCCCCTTTCTTGCTCACTTGAACTTTTCTTTTTCTTTTCATTTTATTTTATCTTTTCTTTTGCTTTTGCATTTGCATTTGAATTTTGTCCAAGTTCATGAGAAAGGGTGTTTTGAGGAAGATAATAGGTCGCATCCTCATAAATCTCAACCTCTCTAATTGTGAATAGCTTTTCATCCCCGTTGACACGGTACTCAATTCTAGCTTTTCTGAACTTGATGCACTGATGAAGGGTGGATGAAATGATTTTGTTCTGATGTATCCAAGGCCTACTAAGCAAAGTAGTGATTGAAGTATTCCAATCAATGATGGAAAACTTGGCTTTAGTCTTCCAATCACCGATCTCCAACAGTAGCACTATGGAACCTAAAGCCCGCTCATCTTGATGATTGAATCCTCTCAACATCACTCTATCTCTTTAGATAGTAGAGATGTTGATCTTCAAATAGGCAAGAGTCTTTAGACTCATATTGTTTATTGATGCACCTGAATCCATGAGAACCCTCACGAGTTAGAACCTATCCCTGTTGATTATAATGTATAGGGGACGGTTGTGCTCCAAGTCCCCCAATAGAAGGTCTTCACCTGTGAAGGTAATCCCTTGGGCTTCTTTTGCATAGTGTACTTCCTCATCTATAACGGTCAGCTGAGCTAAGCATATATCAAGATCATGGAGGGCCTTGATTAATTATTCTCTCATCTCTTTAGATAAGATAAGGACATCATATATGCTTAGCTTAGATGGCAACTTTCTTAGATGAGAAAGGATGTTATAGTCCACCTTCGGTTGATCATCCACAAGCATATCAAAGGGTGAAACATCTTGTAGAAGGGCTTCTCGATCTTCAGTAACAATGACTTATCTCCCTCTATCCAGAGGTGCTACCCTATGAGGTAGAACCTTACCACTACGGAGGTTGACTTCGGTAATCTCTTGAGGCAAAGTGGTGGCTAGTTCTACCTGCACTTCAGGCTCACCTACAACCTCTCCTATGGAACTCTTGGAATCAGATGATTCTAAGTCTATCTTGAGAGGTGAACCCGTAGTATTCAGAGTTGGAAAGTTCAACTCTGAATTAGAAAGAGGAAGATCAAAATTTTTATAGTAATTAGACTTGAAGAGTTATTGTTAGGAATAGAAGAAGACAAATCATCAGAAGAGACACAGATGTAATTCAAATCAGCTTTATTCTTCAATTTCTTGGAAGTATTTGGGGGTACAAAGTAGAAGTCAAGTAGAGTGAGTGGAATAAGGGATTTGATGCCCTTATCCGCTGATATAAGAGTTCTACTAATAGAAGAAACAGAAGAGCTAGCTAAAATGGTAGAAGTAATGGAAGCTACAAGGTCGGAGTCTGTGGTCTGCAAAGGGGCTATCCCGAGAATGCCACTCTTGAGCTCCCACTTTCTAAAGTTGACACTAGCAACTTCCAAATCTTCCTTGGTGTTGGAGGTTTGAGCTGACTCAGGCACCTGCAAGGAAAGCTTCTTGATCTTCTAAATTATTTTCTTAGAAGTTTTAGATAAGGAAATGTCCCAACCTTCTATGGTTTTAGTAGGATCACTTGTATCCCCAAGGATTATCTTAATGGAATGGAAGGTTGTTCCACAAGGTATTCCTTTGGGATAACGACAGCACCGATCTTGAAACTGTGTTGAAGCCAATTCTTGAATGTAAAGCAATCCTCCAAAATGTGGCCTTGCATACGGTGGTAAGGCAAAAGTTTGATCATGACTTTTGCCTACTTCTCCTCTCCTAGGCTCGTAGCTGAAAATTTTCTTTAAGAGATTCTTAAAGATTTTCTGATTACCTCCTCTTAAAAGAATAAGGTTTGTTTAACTTATCTAATAGAGTAGGTGACCATAGCTGGTGTATATGCATACCGTGTGGTGGTATGGTTGAGGCAGTGGCTGTGCTAGCCGTGGAGGCTGGGGTGGAGGCCGATATGGTTGCCTCGGTGGTGTAAAAGAAGGTGGAGGCTACTGAGGTCATCATCTCTCAAACTGATCTCTAGTTGGCTACTTCACCTTGCCAACCACTACTACTACTCCAGGTTTCATTTCATAGACCTTTTGGAATTTCGCAGTAATTGATCTAAAAAAAGGCAATTGGCCTCCTTGTAGATTAGCAGCCTTGTTGATTAGCTTCTCAAATGTCTTTATGGTGAAGCCCTAAGCATGAACCCATGGATATTCTTCAAGAATCTCAATGTATGCTTTGCAGTTCACACTTCATACTCAGGTTACGCCATCGGAGAATATAATCAACAAGTGACTCACCGG
Source organism: Cymbidium sinense (assembly GCA_021442155.1). Lineage (NCBI taxonomy): Eukaryota > Viridiplantae > Streptophyta > Magnoliopsida > Asparagales > Orchidaceae > Cymbidium > Cymbidium sinense. The sequence continues at coordinate 136,659,792 of CM038216.1, forward strand.
AGTGTTGTTATGCTACAATGAGATCACCTATAAGTAACCCTTTGAGCTCCAAAGATCTCTTGATGAAGAGTTGCTCAACTAGCAAATGTCTTTATCAATCAAGTCAAAGATACCAATCAAAAGTGATACTCGTTAGGCTACTGACAAAGAGTCTAAAGAGTAAAACATCATTGCCACCTACGTTGCAACAATTGGTCTTGAAGTGAGCTATATGCTACCCTCAATTCCCACGCCATCAAAGCTTTGAAGGAAGGAGGCATGAAACCTTGGGATTGGATAGCATCAAATTCCTGTAGGGTCTACCCTTTGGAACCGATGATCCTCCCGAGCTTGAGCCAAAGCTTCCTACCGCTCAACCATGGATTTCAGATCTTTTTCATGTATGGAGGTACTTTCCACTACCTTCCTATAGACTAGTGCTACCTTGCTCAAGGTAGAGTCTTAACTGATCTAAGACATGCACTAGCTCAGTGACATTATCATAGGATGAACCGAGGGCTTACTCAACAAAAGCCGCTAATAAAGTCATGTAATTGTGCCATCCTATCAATCTTTGTCTTTCCTTTTAATGGAGGTGATTGATTCGCAATATCTCCTTGATCAACCTCATCACCTTCCATGACCCGTTGCTCCCTAACAAGAGAACCTTTAGTATCGACCATGCATACGCTATCAATCTCATCAAGTCATCTTCATGGGATCAAAGGACTCTTTTCATCGACATCACATACCCTAAGATCTCCTTCTTCTATATAAAATAGTGTGCAACTATCTCATCTAAGGATCAATCTAACTCAGGTACAAACATTGGGCGGTGATCACTATCATGCACCAGAGGCACCGCACTCTCCTGGAGTCAATCTTGTGTGGACTATACTCACTAAGAATGATACTCTGATCTATAAGGGGTAACAATCCTAGGATGATCCTCTATACCACCAATCATCTAGAATATCCATGATAACTCACCATCTCCACATCTGGCTGAACTGGTGGAGTTGGTGAAGGAACGACCAATGATGCTCGGTCCACTCCTTCCACCACCACTACAGGAAGGTCAGAGAGCTCACCAATGGGTGGTGTAGGAGGATCCCTTGGCCATCACCAATGGGTACATTTTTTCTATGCGCCTTCATGGCCTTGGAATGGGTGATGCTCAAAACTGCAGGCGATGGATGGGGGTAGGGTGGAGACACCACCGACTCTCTAGGAACCCCTCTGTGGTGGCCGGTTCTCATGAGGAGAATAATTAAGATGGTCACGGGTACGTGCCGGTCACCAAAGTACAACCTCAACCGCCACTCTTGCTAGTAATGTATGATGTATGGGCCTCATGGCCCTCTCGACAGGGATAATAGATCAAAATTGAACTGGGTACTTGAATGTCCGATGCTCCACATACGTGCGAATGGAAGCATATGACCTCCTACTCTGAGAAACTGTTGGCTGTAAGTGCACCATTGGAGGAGGCGATGAACGGATCCTCCTGGCATCCTCTCTATCTAATCCTGAGAGAGGACGAAACTAGTTTTCCATAACCAGTGGTGAAGTGATCATGGGAGACTCATTCATGGCTGATCTGGTAGCTGCCTCAAGCTTTGTTGCTATTCGAGTATGGAACCATTTGACTATATGGTTCTTGTTCCTATGCTGAGTACGGGTAGGACAAAAGGAGTGTGAGCTAGACCCATACTAAGATGTAGGGGAGGAAAGCCTTGAAACTAGGGGAGCCTTACCCTTGGAGAGTACAAATGGTAGGGTGCTAACATGCATCAGGACAACATGTGCAACTCTAGGATGAACTGGAACTGGAACTGTCGGTACTGAAATCACTGAAGTCTGTGATACTACCACAACTTTCCTCTTTAGTGATGAGATATCTGAATCAGAGGGTAAGTATACCTTGATGACTAACATCTGCCCACCACCTTCTTCCTACTGATTGTGGTGAGCGGAATGCCCTCACAAGTGATCCAGGCCCCCACAAATCCTCGACCAAAGTGGATCAAGTGGGTATGATCCAAATGAGGGAATTCAGCCTGATTTAAGGTTAGATCCATGCCGTGAGGGAAAGTAAAGACAAATTTCTAAGAACTGGCCATTGCACTGACTGAAGTAAACTAGAATTGAAACTGTACTTGCACTGACTTAAAAGAATCTACAATGAGAAATGAACTTGCATCAATTTTCTATCTCCATAGATTTAGAATTTAGAATTTTAAAAATTTGAACCCACATCCAACAACTTGGAAGTGTTAAGTGGGGTTCAAATGAATTTGGAAAGATTGATTGAAAGAGGAATTTGAATATGGATCCAAACTTCAACAAATATAGGTATGTTGAAATATGGATTCAAAATTTTGATAGGATGCTCCCATAGGTTCACTTTAATTTTGAATTTGAGTTTGTGATTTTGGACGACCCTTACCTTTAGCAAATCTAAGTATGTTAAAGTAAGGGTCAAATGATTTCGTTTCGTTTGAATATTTTGGGATTTTACCTACTTAGTAAATTTAGGTATGCTAAGTAAAGAAAATATGATTGTTTCTTTTTTGTGAATTTTGTTTTGTTTTGATTTTGGAAAATTTTGGAATTCATACTTAGTAGATTTCGGTATGCTAAGTAAAGAATCCAAGTGTGTTTTGATTGATTTTTGAAAATAGGATTCTTAGCAAATTTAGGTATGCTGGGAAAATCCTAAGTGTTTTGTTTATTTGGAATGTTTTGATTTTTGAAAAGGGTAGTATCCTTAGCAAATTTGGTATGCTAAGGGGATCCTAAGGTGCTTCATTTTATTTTTGAAATGATTGAAACTGGAGATTCAACTTTAGCAAATTTGGTATGTTAAAGGTGAAATCCCACTTGGTTTTATGAAATGGAAATTTCACTTAGCAAATTTGAGTATACTAAATGAAATTCCAAATGGTGTGTTTAAAATTTTGATTTCATTTTTGATTTTGAAAAATGGAAACTTCTCCTTAGCAAATTTGGTATGCTAAGGGAAAAGTTCCAAAGGTGTTTGAGAAATTTTTGTTTTGATTTTTGAAACTTCACATAAAAAATTTGAGTATGCTAGGTGTGGTTCCAAAATATATTTTGAAAATTTTTGAATTTTGGATTCGGAAACTTAACCAACTTCGGTATGTTAAATGAAGTTCCAAATGTGTTTGAAAATTTTGAGAAATGATTATTGATTTTTGATTTTGGATTTGGAAACTTCACTTAGCAAATTTGAGTATGCTAAATGAAATTCCAAATATATGTTTGAAATTTTTTTTTGAAATATGAATGTTGATTTTGATTTTGGATTTTGGAAACTTCATTTAGCAAATTTGAGTATGCTAAATGAAATTTCAAATAGTGTGTTTTGAAAAAATTTTCAATTTTGGGATTTGGAGACTTCACTTAACAAATTTGGGTATGTTAAGGGAGGTTCCAAATGTGATTGTTGATTTTGAATTTTTGGATTTGGAAACTTCACTTAACAAATTTGAGTATGCTAAGTGAAATTCCAAATGTGTTTTGAATTTTTTTTGAAATTTGATTGTTAATTTTTGATTTTGGATATGGAAACTTCACTTAGCAAATTTGAATATGCTAAGTGAAATTTCAAATGTGTTTTGAAAATTTTTTCAAAATTTGATTTTTGATTTTGATTTTGGATATGAAAATTTCACTTAGCAAATTTGAGTATGCTAAATGAAATTCCAAATGTGTGTTTAAAATTTTCTTTTTTTTTGAAATATGATTGTTAATTTTAATGTTTTAAAAAGAGGACCTCCATTCAACAAATTTAAGTATGTAGAATGGAGATCAATTTTATTTGAAAATTTTTTTTGTGTGATTGTTGCTTTTTTTGAAAGGGAGGAATTCAACTTAAAAAACACATGTGAGATATGTTTAGAAATTCTAAATGATATTTTTAGTTCCTTGAATGATATTCATGTTTTTTGAAAATTTTATGATTATGTGATTTTTTGAAAAGATGATTGTTTATTTTATTTTGAAAATGAAATCTTCATCAAAGTGAATTAAAAGGAGATATTCATTTATGCTTTTGGAAAATGTCATTAGTTTTATTTTTGAAAATCTCTACATGTAATAATTATATGAATTGTTAAATGAAGGTGACAAAATTTTGTGGAAGATATTTTATTAAGTGCATTTTTCTTGAAAAAGGTGCTTTTAAAAAGCAAAGTTCTTTATGAAGATTTATTATTTTAGGATGAACCTTTCCTTATCATGAAAATGATAAAGAGGAAGTCTTTAAAAGATGGTTCTCTTTATTTTGATCTTTTCATTTTACCCAATGGGAGAACCCAACAGGGGTTTCAAGACCAACAGGGAATGTGGTCCCAAAACCTAAAGATGTTGGCTAACTTAACTCAAGAATGAAATGAGCTAAGTGCCAACAAAAAGAAGGATAGTATTGGATTCATACCAAAATACAAACCCACTATCGATACTCAAAGACAATGATCATTTACCAAAGATGGAGAGAGGAACCATCCCCAACGGAGTCACCAGAAAATTATGTGGTGAAAAATTTCTATAAAGGGAGTTGCCTTTCAAGTCTGTGGGGATAAAAGAAAGAGGAACCCTTACAAAAATTCATCTTGGTAAGATGCCACGCAGATCCGCAGATGCACTTATTCGTGTGTGATTAGATCATCAAGGTGTGTACTATCTCAAAGATAGAAGTCACTACCCTTTCATGGAATAAATCACCTCAAGGACTCTAAGGATGATGGGTCATATATGTGAGATTTTTCCCCTACTTTACATGAAAAAGTAAAGCAGGGTTTATTTTAAACTGGGTTCACTAAGTTCCCTATAGGGACAAGCCCCCATAGTTAATTACATCCTAAGGGATGGAGTCCCTTAAGAAAACTCTTGATTAAGGTAAATGATCATTGTATTTGAATATTTAAATTGGGAAGGACTATTAATCAATTTATTTTTATTTGAAGATCAAATGAGATTGATCAAAAGAGGGAGTTATAATTGAAGCCAAAATAAAAGATAAGTAGGAGATGCTCACGATGCTAGGAAACCTAGCGAGCATCTCAAACTATCATATAGTTGGGCTTTACATTTTAGAAATTGATTTAGTTTGTTTGAGTTACATTTTCATTAAAATTTAAGGACTTCAGATTTCTTAACACAAGATTAAGGAAATGCCTAAGAGATGAGGAATTATGCTTATGACCCAAAGAAGAGAAGCAATCTCTGAACCTAAATCTAGGTAACTTTAGTAAGGGCCGAAAGCATAACCTAAATATAAGGCGAGAATGGGTAACTGGTTTCCCTCCATAAGAGAGGACAAGCCACCCGACAGCATGGACTTATAACTACATGGGTGGCCGCCAACTATCTCCTCCTATGATTTTAACTACATGTAGGTAAATCTTTATGCTTATGTAAGATAGCCAGGTTTATTTAGAAAGAGACTAAGTCCTTAAACTCACTCCCTAAAGAGAAAAGATCATGTAAAGGGACATGCTTCAAATGACCTAAATATAATGCATTTCAAATTTTATTTTATTTTTATTTTTGGACAATCATTTTGACTCAGGCTAATAGGATTTTTTTATGACTAATGCATGAGAAATCATATTATTGGCCAAAATCAAAGAGAAGGTAGGAGGTGAGTTTCCACCATGGCCCTCAAAGGTCAAGCTAAGTTTTCTGGCAAGGTGGAAGCCCTCCAATCAAGAGTGAAATAAGATGCATTTATGGATAATATTATAAAGAAATGCTCATCCAGCTAAGAGGTTGGTAATTCTTTTATCTTGATTTTAATCCCAAGCTTTATGTTAGGTTATGAGTTGTTTAATTTTTATTTGAGTTGTTAAGTTGGGTAAAGGATTTATTTTTCCCTAAAGAGCCTAATCCACATTCAGGCCATACATAAAGCAAGGAAGAAACTAGAAAAATCATGCCACTTAATGCAAAAGCTAAACAAATCATCAATCAATTTATAAAGATAATCGTAAAAAAGAATAAATGTTTGTGGTGCACCACCACCGACAAACCAAAAATATCAAATGTGAGCTCTACCCTTATACCCTAGATTACAAATGAATTAAATTACAATTTAAGCAAAGGAATTCATTATTATGGGGGTCTTCAAACTTTATTTCTTCTTTCTTTTTTTCTTTCTTCTTCTTTTCTTCTTTGGTTCCTTCTTTTGAAGGTTTGGAAGGTGGATGCTCCAAGGCTTCACATGGTGTACAAGATAAGATCTTATGACCAATGTTCATCCTAATCCCCCATAACAAATCATTCCAAAATCCTAAAAATACAAATTTTTACATGAAAAGGAAAAGTATAAATCTAAGTAACACCTACAAAATGAAGGTTAGTTAAATCACACCACACAAATCCCAAGCATGTATATTGGACTTATCACCCCACACATGGGTGACTAAGTCCACCTGGCCTATGGATTATGCAAAAGTGGTATAAGCACCTGCAAGCAAGAAGAATTTATATTTTTATTTATGATTGCGCGCCTTAAGCACAATCCCAGAAAAGAATAGTTAGACTAAGCATATCCCATTCATTCTATGAGCATACACCCTAACATCCAGTCTAAAATATTTATCAAAACAAAATATAACATCAAACCATAACCACCTAACCTAAGAAGTGGTGACTTAGGCTAATGTGTGTGCTTTCAAGGCTTGTGTGGTATGCTTAGCTTAGGACTTTAGGTTTAAATTTTCTAAATGTGAAGAACATGTTCAACATAGAAGAGGGTTTCATTTAAGTTATTTAAGTATTTTGGGTTAATTTTATTTCATGTTTTAATTGGTTTAAGTGAAACCGATAACTAATTACTAAGTTATGAAGAGAGGGAAAGAGAAGAGAACTTCTCTTTCCTTCCCTAATCCTTAAGTAATTTTCTAAAGTAGTTTCATGTTTTTAGTTTCATTTAGGTGAATGTTTTGATTACATATTCTAATTAATCTTAAGTTTAGATAAACCCTAAACAAACCTATTCAAAAAGAAAGGTATTTTGAGATTAAATAAAATAAATCTAAATTCACAAAATAAACATTACTTAATTTCTTTCCCAACATATATAATATGCATATGGATGGACCCTAAGCATATCTATACATGCAAATGAAAGTAGTTAACACACTTTATGATGCAAGTAATAATCCATTTAAGAAATTTAGAAGTTAAATATGCATGATTTTCTTAAGTAGAAAAGGTTTTCCTTATCCAAAATTTCACATACATACATAAAAGACATGCATAAGTACAATGCCATTGTTAACTAGAGGTGTAAGGTACAAGACCTACTTAGGGCTACTTAAAGCCTCAACCTTGTCAGACTAATATACCACTTTCCTTAAGTACTAACATGCATATAAAAGAAATGAAATGGAAAAGGAATATGCAAAAGTTGTTTAATTAGATTCATTTTTATGCAATTTATGATGCAAGTATAGGCAACCCCTCTTAGATGAGAGCATAGGGATGAATGGGGTATGGAATTAAGTAAGTGTTGGGTTCCTTTCAAATGAACCCTACATCTTACTAACACCTATTCAAAACTATGATAACATGAGGAAGAAAGAGAACCTATGCTAAGCACACTTTTATAATACTTCACATGCAAGCTTATAATTAAGATATGAATAGCACACTTTCAAATTTGATATTTCATTTATATGTTTTGAATATACTTTCAATTTAGTAGTGATAATAGCCACTCATATTTTACTTTAGCCAACACATGCACATTTGGCATAAAGTAAACAATTTTATTTTAAAATTTGAAACATGAAATTATGAATGCATGAATCACATGACATACAACTTAACATGTTGGGAAAGATCCAAAGCAATGAAAGTATGTAAACAAACTCATTTTACTTAAATCCTAAAGATATTCTTAAGTATTAAGAAAATTTAGAATAAATCAAAGCGAATTTCAAAATGATTTTTGTTCAATTTGAAATTTGATTTAATTTTGAAATGGTGAGATGAGTTTGTTAATCCTAACCCATTCCCACATATGTTTTGTATTTTTGTTTAATTTTTAGATAATTAAATCCATTATTAAGCATTGGTTAGGTTAAGGTTTGAATTAAGTGGCTTAATTAACCCTTACCTACACCACCTTAAAAAGATTAAGTAAGTAATTATGAGCCAATGAGGTGACATAAAACCCACAAGAAATTTAAATTTTCAATGCACCTAATAATGAAAAGGCCTAATGCAATTTCACAATTAAAAGTTAATTAAGCTAAGGGGTTTAGCTTAAGTACTTTTAAAACACCCTTTCATACTTATGAAAGGGGTTTTAATTTCCTTAATTATACTTAGGCTATTAAACACCTAAGCATCTACCCAAAGTAGGTTAATTTAGTTCTAGAACTTTTTAGAATTTTTGAGAATTGTTTAAAGGGGTGATTAATGAGTTAACCCTTAATTATGAAGGGATTAAGGAAATAAAAGGGGGGTTTAGGGAATAACTTAGGGGAAATGCCCCAAAAGTATTCTATAAAACCCCTACTCACTGGATATGACCTTAATCAAACTTAAGCATAGGGTAAATCCACTAATCACACCTTAATTACCCTTAATTACATGAAAGGGTTAATTAGGGAATGAAATAGCAATTTCTACATTTGAGCCCTCAATAAATCTCAAGAAAATTAGGAGAGGTAGAGGTCATCCCCTAAAATGAATCCTAGATGTTTGAGATCAATTGATGAACTAATTAAAGGATAATTAGCTAATTAAAATTCCTAAATAAACCCAAATTCAGAAAAAAGGGTAATTCAAATACTTTGAAATCATTTTTAAAATATTCTAGATGAAATTATCTTTCCATAGCATTTTAGTTTTATTTTTCTGATTTTTCTATGAATATTTATGAATTTTAGATGTTTCTTGAATTAATTAGGAATTAATTAATACCCTTAACTAATCCGCTATTCGCTCATGGGGCGACGGTGGTGGATTAGCACGCCATAATGCGAGGGTTTTGACTTAATTGTCACATCCTAAATGGTGGAGGCACATATTATCCTCACCAATCAAAGATTGGATGAAAGGATTCTCTCATGATTTTAAAATAGAAAGGATTTCTAAACGTGCAAATAATCCATCCATCTTGTGCGGATGGATGACGATGAGCTAAGTTCTTCCCAGAGGATCAATGGGGACTGTCCATGATCCAAGGGGAGATCTGAGCCCGATCTAGCATGGAATCATACAAGACTCAACCCATACCATCTAATCATAATTACAAACCTATCCAACGATTGATTGCTCATGATTTCACAAAGGACCAGCACTTATCAAGCTAAGTGGTTGAAAAATTACATACCTCATCGGAGGTGATCACCAGAGCTGGAGCTCGATGAGGCAGCTTCGTCTGGTGGAGATGAAGCCCTGTTGAAATTCCTAGGCCTTAAGATTAAGTGGATTAATGGGTGGACCAACACCACTTCACTTGGGCTTCGACTTTGATTGAATTGAGCTCTTCCTTACTATGGGGACTTCTATCAGAACTTTGGAAAGTTTGACTTGACCCTCTGATGGAGTGTGCAAAAGGAATTTGGATGAGATCAAGTGTAGAGGAAGTTGGCTAATCACTCCACCTCTCCTATATTTGCATAGTGCAAAATCGAGAAGGAAGAATTCTAATCCTCTCTCAAGACCTTGGGAATGCTCTTTGACTATTGCTAAAGGTTCCTAGGCTCTGATCGGTAATGAATGAAGTGAAATTTCATTTGGGGAGTATATCTCCCACAATCATACCATGAGCAAGCCCATTTTGATCTAATTAACCAGATTAGGGAGGTTATTTAGGCTATTTTGAGTGTGCACATGGTCAGTTTGATCCCTTGAGTGGAATGCCAACTTCCCATGTGCTGAAATTGAGATTAGGAGGGAATTTGAAAACTTAATTTCAAGCCATGTGGTCGGGTTTGGTCTATGGGCCAAATGGGCTAACCCAAACCCATTGGGTTGGGTGCACCACTCATCACTAAGTCCCCTTGAGCTTTTAGGAAAGCCTCAAGTGATTGTGAAGAGGATATTACCAAAATACCCATGGGCTAGGCCAAAATTTGTTCTATGTCCTAGGGGTAAAATGGTGATTTTACTATTTTTTTGCTTTGGACATGTTAGGTATTTGGGGAAACTTGGTTTTGCCAAGTTTCATTGGATTTGGAATCCATTTGATAGGGTTTGGCACATGTTGACCCATTTAGGTCAAAATGGGTCAACTTGGGTCAAGTTGACCAATTAGTCAAATTGGGTCAAACCAAGGGTTGGGAAGAGTTTGTATGACCATTTGAAATGTTTTGGTGTCTTTGGTTTGGTTCAATTTGGTATAGATTTATTTTTGACTCATATGACTTCATTTAGGCTAAATGGGTCAAGTTGACCTATTTGACCCATTTGACCTATTTGAGGTAGGTCAAGGGTAGGTTTAGGCCTGGTTAGTCATATGGAGTAGATTTGTATCTTTGTTTCCAATCAATTTGGGTTAAGTTCAATTTTGGCTCAACATGACCTTTAGTCATGTTGGGTCTAAGGTCAATCTAGGTTGGGTCTAGTCAATTAGTCAAATTTAACAAGTAATTTGGAATGGACTTGACCCATTTTTAATTTTTAGATCAAGTTTTGACAATTTGGCCCTTTAGGTCAAAATGGGTCAACTTGACTGGGCACAGGTTAGGCTGAAATGTTGGCTTGGTCAAGTTCAAACATAGGTCATGAGTGAACTTAGATCAATGGTTTCAACAATTTGGCCTATGGTGGATTTTGGCTAAGGTTTCATTTTAGGTTAAGTGTTGACTTGGTCAACCCTAGGTTTGACTTGGTTTGACCCAATTTGATTGATTGATCATCCCATGATGATTGTTGATCATGATGAGAGGAAATATGAGTTTGGTTCAATCCAATTTGGTTAGGATCAAAAGTTGGCTCATAAGGGTACTTTAGGTCACTTTGGGTCAAGTGAGCCAAGTGGGTCAAATGGCTTGGTCAAAGCTTGATTTGAAATTAGTTAATCATGTATATGGACTTATGATTAAAATATAAATCCATTTACAAGAGGCTTGAAGTCAAATGAATTTCAATCCATTTGAAAATTTCATATTCAAAGGAAGAATATGAAGGGGTTTTTGGGTTTGATTTTTGATTTGGGTTTTGATTGAATGATTGAAGTTTGGATTTATATATGAGCTCATGATAGTAGGGTTGATTGAACCATGAGAGAAAATCAAGGATTTGGCTTGATTTGGAAGTGATTTGGCTAAGTTCGAGATTTTGGCTTGGAAGGCTTAGATTTGATTTTGAATTGATTGGAGTTTGATTTTTGCAGTTGGTTTTGATTGTTTCAATTTATATTTCATTTATATATGTGAATACAAATGAGAATATAAATTGATCATGAGAAAATTTCAAGAATTTGAAAGAGTTTAATCATGATTTGGGCTAAATCCATTAAAGGGAATTTAAAGGATTTTAAAGCAATTTTTTTATTTTTTAATTTAAAATTTAACTTTTTGATTGGATTTGATTGATTTATATGTATATTTCATTTATATATGAGAATATAAATGAGTATATAAATAAGTTTTGAGAAATTCCTATGAGTTTGAAAAAGTTTGATCAAGGTTAAATCCAAATTAAGGGATTTAAGAGAATTTCAAGGATTTTAAATTTGAATCTTAATTTGAGGGTTTGATTTGATTGAGTTATATTTATATTTCATTCATATATGTGAATAAAAATGAGAATATAAATAAGTTTTGAGAAAATCCCAAGGATTTGAATAGGTTTGATCAAGATTTAGAGTTGATTTTAGCTAAGTCTTTTAATGGAAAATTAAAGGGACTTAAGAAAATTTTCATGAATTAATTTTTTATTTTGAATTTGATTTGATGGGTTTAAATTTACATTTCATTTATATATGAGAATATAAATATATCATGAGAAAATCTCAAAGATTTGAATAGGTTTGAATCATGATTTTGGCTAAATCCTTAAGAAAGGGTTAAGGACTTAGGAAATTTGAACTTAGGAATTTTGATGATTTTGATCATGGGTTTTCAATCATAATCAATCATGATTTCAATCATGGAATTGATTTGAGTTAGGAGAAAATCAAATAGAATTGATTTGGAGTTTGACTTGAAGGAGGGAAAGTGAGGAGAGATTTAAGCTAAGGGTATGGGGTTTTCCTAACACCCTTAAGGCATAACCTATTCCTATGGCTAACTCTTGTAAGTCTTCTAGGGCTTGGGGAGTGTCCACCTAATCACTAGATGCATCTTAAGTCTATGGAGCTTCTTAAAGTCTAAGAGGAATCTTATTCCTAAGATGGAGGGGTTGAAAGCTCATTCTAAAACTGAGGTCAACAAAGGCCAATAGGTGGTGTGACCGACAAGAACCACACGTATTGGTGTTAACCGAAATGATCAACAACACCAAAAGATCACAAGCACTAACATAAACAATCTATCCTTAACCCAAGGAAAAGAAAGGATCCAGAATATTATGCAATGCGGTTCTACTTATGTCCAAGACATAAGAGAGAGGGAAAAATCCACTATGGGATAGAGTGTGAACCTTTCACTAGGGAAGCAGGTTCAAGTCATTTACAAGGAGATGAAAGGTTTGATTTAATTTGAATCTCACTAGGGAGAGATCTCCACTGGAGGAGAGGGTTAAATTTGTTTTAATCTTATTAAGGTTGAATTTTTAGAAGAACCCAATTGATTTGTGATGGGTTGCATTGTGTAGGAGCCATGGAGGCTAAAATCTAATTCAGATTTACCAATCCAAAGGGGAAGTCTACTAAGCATATAGTAGGACTAACTAGCCAAAGGGATGCCTTTTGGTATGCAACAGCTGTACTAAGAAGAAAGCATAGTAGACTTACATCCTCCAAGTAAGGACCAATTATTGGGGTAATCTATTGGCAAGGCAATAGATTGAACCCAACCTAGGGCTGACTATTGAGTGAATCCCGCTAGGGGACTTAGATCAACTCGAAGATAGTCAAGATTGATTTCATTTTTAGTTTTATTTGTTTTAATTATGATGGATCCCATAGGTTCGCAATGGACTACACTGGGTAGGGGCAATGGAAGCCTAAACCTAACTCAGATTTACCAATTCAAAAAGAGTAATCTATCAACCACAAGGTAGGACTATCCAACCAAGGAGAAATGCCTTTTGGTTGACAATGATCAAGTCTTAAGAAGAAAGCACGGGGACTCACATCTTCTAGAAATAAGGAATCACTGAGGCAATCAATTGCTTTGGGCAATAGATCAGACCCGACCCAGGGCTGACCATTGAGTGAATTCCAGTGTGGAACTTAAATTAGCTCAAGAATAGTCAAGAATAATATCATTGTTTAGATTTCTTTTACTTTGATGGATTCTATCAATTTGAGATGGATCAAATTGAGAAGTAGCTTATAGAAGCTTAGGCCTATCTCAGATTTAGTAAACCAAAGGGAGTAGCTTCTCGATCGATGGGAGAACTATCCAACCAAAGGAGTGCCTTTCGATTTGTATTGATGAATTTAAGGGAAGAAAGCTCGGGGACTTACATCTTTCGCTAGAAAAGACCACTAGTTGATCGATTTCTTTGGGCAACAAATCAAACCCGACCTAAGGCTACCCGTCGATTTGCGATAGTCAAGCTAGAAAGATTGCATCATTGTCTTATATCTTTCAAATAAAAATGATTGTCGGGGTAACCTGCTTGTGTCAAAATAGATTAAACCCAACCTAAAGACTATGGGTGAGTGACTGGGATTTATCTCAACTCGTAGTCGCAATTCTATGGGGAGTTCTCACACACTAAAGATAGATGCTTGAGCGAAGGGGCCCTTTGGGGGATTAAATTCCTAATCCATAAGTGAATTAATTTTTGTTTGTTTATTTAGTTTATTTTTTTATCGTGGACCCTGTTATTTTGCAAGGGATCAAGCTGAGGAGTTATATCAGCCTAGGCCTATCTCAGATTTACTGAACCAAGGGAGAATTTGAGCATCTGTTGAACACATTTTTCAACCACAGGGGTGGTTACTAGGAAAGGGGGACTGTCCAATCCAAAAGTAACCTGGGTTGTGTCTAAATGGGGTCACAAAAGACTTGATCCAAATATAGTGCCCACAGGGAATGGGGCCGGTAAGGGCTTAATCCAACACCCTGGAGAAAATGACATGGCATAAATTCAATAGGTATGTCCAACTCAAGGAGAAAGCATGGGACTCATATCTACCAGAGTGTATTAGGGGTGATTCACGGATAGCAAACATCAACTAACCTAAGGTGCCCATTGATTGACAACAATTAGCCTAGGAAGAAAGCTCGGGGACTCACATCTTCCTATAGTAGAACTAGCCTGGATAGTCTTGACATGGTGCTATCGATTGGAGACTATTGAGTGAATGCCACTTGGGGACTTATATCCACTCAAATGTAGTCAAGAGGAAAGGAGCCTCTGGGGACTTATCCTAAACCTCGAATATACTCGACCTAGTTAGAGCAAGTTCAAGATGAAAGCACGGGGACTCACATCATCTTCAACAAAGTCAACATGTGGTAGCTTACTGGTTGGGTAGTGAAGCATACCATACTAACAAGGCACGCTTTGGTTTGCAATGATCAAGTTAGGAAGAAAGAGCAGGGGCTCACATCCTCCAAACAAATGACCACTAGGGTGACATACTAGCAAGGTAGCATGAACACCTGACCTAGAGCAGCTAATGAGTCAGTGCCAGGGGCTTGCTCCCACATCAAGTAGCTCAAGACAAAAGATTTGTGTTTGTTATTGTGAATGTGTTAAAGGAATAAGATGCTTCTAGGGAACTCTTACACCTACCTTAAAATACACTGGGGAATTATGAAATGATGTCACGGATGACAATAAGAATTCCCACTAAGAAAGGATGTCGCTTGGGTTTTTTCACTCATAACTTAGTTGTGCTAATCGAAATAGGATGCCTCTAGGGGTTCTCTTACACCTATTCTAATAGCTTTGAGAGATTGTGTTTGTGATGTGAAAGAGGGATAGGATGCCACTATGGGACTCTTACACCTACCCTAGACACGTCACGGCGGATTCGCAAGACAAGCAAACAACACTTCAAAAGAAGAGAAGATTTGATGAATGGAATCAGATTTTTATTCTTTTTTATTAATGATTATTTTCAAACAAGTTTTATTTCATATGTAATATTTTTTTAGATAGATTCCATTAATTAGAAGCATCGGGTGTTCCCCTTTACAATCAATAAGCTGATAAAATCCTCCTTGGTAGGCCTTCTCTATGACATAGGGGCCTTTCCAAGTGGGTGCAAACTTGCCACCCATCTTTTGACAGGCAACAATTAGTCTCCTTAGGACTAACACAAGTTCTCCTACTCAAAAAGACCTAAGGTGGACCAGCTTATTATGATCTTGAATTATTTTAGCCTTGTACAACTCGAGGTTCTAGCACGCACATAGATGACTTTCCTCCAAACCTTTGAGCTCTTCTAACCATAACTTTGTATTATGTTCTATAGTGATCTTATTACCCATTGCTATCCTTAGTGATAGGAGTTGATCTTCTAAAGGAAGAACGGCTTCAGACCCATACACTAAGAAAAATGGGATAATCGAGAGGGAGGTATGGGCTCAAAGCTTCAACCAACTGCTCATTTCACTGTCATTTATTGTCATCAAGAGTCTTCTTCAGTATCTGGATGAGAGTTTTGTTGAATGCTTCTGATAAACCATTAGCTCTGGGATAGTAGATGGTGGAGTATCTTCAATCTATACTGTGTCTTCTAACAAAGGTGTTGATCTTCGTGCTTTTGAATGCAGTACCATTATCATATATAATTCATTGAGATGCCCCGAACCTATATAAGATATGGTTCCAAAAAAATTGAAGCACATGGTGAGCTATGAACTCTTTGAATGGGATGACTTCCGCCCACTTGGAAAAGTAGTCGGTGGCCGCTAAGATAAATCGATGACCCTTGGAAGAAGGAGGATCGATCAGACCTACAATATTGATACCGCAACAATCAAATGGCCATGAAGCTAAAGTAGGGTGTAGAATGTTGTGGTGGACCACACCGCACTGACATCGATGGCATCTCCTAGCATTAATGCAATGTGATCATAGAAGGCTAGTATCCAAGTCTTTTGATCTTTGACTTCATCTTCGATCATGAGCATAGACCCGAAATTTTAGTTATAATGCCATGCTTCATGTTTTAAACAACGTAACCACATTTGGTCAAAGGATGGTGCCATCAATCAGCATGAAAGAGCTCGTTTCACCCATGGGCTTGAGATTTCTCTTGAGGTAGTTTGCCGGTGTTCAAGTAATCTATGAACGATTGCTTCAAATCTAGCTCTTTGTCCATTTTGGCAACGATAACCTCCCCTTTAATAGAATGTCTCTCGATGAGTTTCAAATCGATAAGGGATACGACTTGTCTATTTTGGACCCTTATTGAAATGGTCTCATCTTCCAAACATGCTAACTCTTTGGCAAGTTTGGCCAAGGCATCTACTATTGCATTCTCTGCTCAAGAAACCTTATAGATGGTGACTTTAGAAATCTGGGTCAACAGCTTCATGGTATACTCATAGTAATGATGAAGCTTTGAGACGGTAGGACCCATAATGTTAATGACCAACTGAGAATCCCCAAAGATGTTGATGCTCTTGACACTGATAGTGATGGCTAACTCCAAAGCAGTAATCAAAGCCTCATACTTAGCTTCATTATTGGTGCAGGGTATAGTATGAAAATCTCATCACATCATAGTTTGAAGTTAAGAGAATTAATCCTACTCCTGCCTTTCATGGGAGAATAGATCATGGTGCTTCACCTTGTAGGAAAGAAGCAGCATCATCAAAATACATCTCCCATCGGTGGTTGCCAGCCTCCCCTAAGTTCATGATTTGTTCATCGGGGAGATTGTTACTAAGCGGAGAATCAACAGGAAGTGGGTGTGCTGCTAAGAAATCCGCTAGTGCCTATCCTTTTATCGCACCGAGGGGTATGAATATGATATCAAACTGTGAGAATATCATGGACCAACGAGCCAAATGTCCAGAAAGCATTAGTTGTGTCATAAGGTACTGCAGTGGATTAGTCCTTGAGATCAAGTTCACCTTATGAGAGAGCATATAGTGTAGCTTCGAAAGGAAAAGAGCTGTAATATTTCTCAATAGGTGGATAGCTTTAGGATCGATGGCTAAGATAGTAGAGTGCTTTCCTTCCCTCATCATTGGCTTGCCAATGAGAGAGAGTCATTCAATATAGTGTAAAGGATCAATGGCCCGCCGGATTTCTACCGGAGGCTTCACCAAGTACTCTTTGATGTCGTCAAATGCATGCTAGCACTTATCATCCCACTTGAACTTGGCATCCTTTTTGACAAGTGCTGAGAATGGTTTGTATCTACCTAATAAGTTTGAGATTAAGCATCTTAGATACACCAACCATCCTTGAAAGGATCTGAGTTGAGTTAAACTCTTAGGAGGTGGCATTTCTAAAATTTATTTGATCTTTTCAGGATCTATTTCTATTCCTCGGTGTCAAATAACAAACCCAAGGAAGTTTCATGAAGTGACTTCGAATGCACACTTCAAGGGATTTATTTTGACATTATATTATCTTAACCGTTCGAAAACTACTCTCAAGCTAAAGAGATGTTCTTCCTTTTCTAAGCTTTTGACTACTAGATCATCAACGTAGCACTCAACCTGATGATGGATGAGTTCATTAAAGATCTGAATCATGGCCCATTGGTATGTGACACCAACATTTTTAGGGTCGAAAAGCATAACCCTATAACAAAAAATTTTGATCAGGGTTTGGAATGTAGTGTTTCTTTCATCTTCAGGAGACATCTTGATTTGGTTATAGCCAAATGATCCATCCATGAAAGAGAAGACTGCATGAGATGAGGCAATGTCCACCATTAATTCTGGTATAGGAAGAGGAAACTCATCCTTAGGACATGCCTTGTTTAAGTCCCTAAAATTGATGCATATGCGAATTTAGTCATTCTTCTTCTTAACTTGGATGCCACTAGCTAACCAGGTCAGATATTTTTCTTCCATGATGAAACCAGTATCGATCAATTTCTTAACTTCAAAAATGTCCTTTTGTTCAATTTCTAACCGCATGTGTCTAGGAGCTTGCTTAATAGGGGTACATTAGGGTCAATTGCTAGCTAGTGGACTGCAACATCAGAAGATAATCTAGATATTTCTTCATAACTCCATGCAAAGTAGTCTTTAAACTAAGTCAATTGCCTAACTAAGTCATTAGTTTCTTCTTCATTCAGCAACAAACTGATGTATATTGGGCAAAGATTTTCTTCTATCCTGAGATTGATTTTTTTAAGCTTATCGATTGTTGAATGAATTTCCTCTTCAAATTCTAGCAGTACCTCTTGACTTGGAGATCATCTGGATCATCTGAAGTTTCTAAACATACATTCTCATCAGAGTTGAGGATGTGTGAGAAGAACTTATCAGATTCCAAATGGATGGTAACAGTAATAATCTTCATCATCGACTGGACCCTGAATCCTAGTCTTGCTCTTGCTTCCATGCCCTGTATATTCCATAGCTTTTCAAGTATCTAATGTGTTGGACCAAGTGTGAGGAACTAAACCTTATAAGATTTTGAAAACAGTAAAAGTTAAAAGGTAATTCCATTAATTCTTTAAATTATGTATCTCAAGTCCTACATCAAGCTAGACTTGAGGGTGATGATGAACCCAAAAAGAATCTCTTCTATTTCAAAGAAGACTTAGGGATTTCCTTAACTACTATACCTTCAAATTTCTAAGAGATGTAAGGTAAGAGCTAAGGTTCACAACCGCCGAATAGTTTCACATAAATCGATAATACTTTTTTGCTTGGAGGCTTGCCCTCATTTGGATCAAAGTCACCTCCAATGGAACCCGAGAGGGGTTGGATGGTATACTAATCACATTGGACTCATCCTTGTGGATTCCAAGTCTATGTGAATGTAGGGTTCTCATGAACTGGAACGACCCCTATTGGTCAAGGGCTAACTGGGGTCTCCACCTCGAAATGCCTCTATTTCGCCTCTACCGGGGTTGAGATCCAACCCACATGTCCATATGATGGAATGAACTGTGGGTGGAATATGATATACGGATCCACATCTTCTTCAATTCCCCTTTCTTGCTCACTTGGACTTTTCTTTTTCTTTTCATTTTATTTTATCTTTTCTTTTGCTTCATTTTCTTTTTCTTTTGCATTTGCATTTGAATTTTGTCCAAGTTCACGAGAAAGGGTGTTTTGAGAAAGATAATATATTGCATCCACATAAATCTCAATCTCTCTAACTGAGAATGGCTTTTCATCCCTGTTGACACGGTACTCAATTTCATCTTTTCTAAACTTGATGCACTGATGAAGCGAGGATGGAATAATTTTGTTCTGATGTATCCAAGGCCTACTAAGTAAAGTAGTGAATGAAGAATTCAAATTAATGATGTAGAACTTGGCTTCAGTCTTCCTATCACTGATCTCCAATGGTAATACTATGGAACCTAAAGCCCGCTCGCCTTGATCATTGAATCCTCTCAACATCATTCTATCTTTTTGAAGAGTAGAGATGTCAATCTTCAAATAGACAAGGGTCTTTAAATTCATAATATTTATCGCTGTACCAAATCCATGAGAACCTAGAGTCTAAACCCATCCATGTCACCGTAATGTGGGCTCCAAGTTTCCCAAGAAGGTCTTCATCTGTGAAGGTGATCCCTTGGGCTTCTTTTGCATAGTGTGCTTCCTCACCTATAGCGATCAGCTGAGCTAAGTATATCTCAGGATCAAGGAGAGCCTCGATTAATGATTTCCTCATCTCTTTGGATAAGATAAAGGCAGTATATATGCTTAGCTTAGATGATAACTTTCTTAGATGAGAAAGGATGTTGTAGTCCACCTTTGGTTGATCTTCCACAAGCATATCCAAGCATCTTGTGAAGGGCTTCAATCTTCATTACCAATGACTTGATCTATCAGATGTTGCCCTAGGAGGTAGAACCTTGCCACTATGAGGTTGACTTGATAATCTCGGAGGTGGTGGTGGCAAGTTCCACTGCACCTGCTCATCTTCTTCTATGGGCATCTCAGAATCAGATGATTCCAAGTCTATCTCAAGAGGTGAACCCGTAGTATTCAAAGTTAGAAAGTCCAACTCTGAATTAGAAAGAGGAAGATCAAAATTATTATAGTTAATTAAACTTGAAGAGTTATTGTTACGAATAGAAGAAGATAACTCATTAGAAGAGACACAGATGTAATTCAAATCAGCTTTATTCTTCAATTTGTTTAAGTATTTGGGGTATAGTAGAAGTCAAGTAGAGTGAGTAAGAGATTTGATGCCCTTATCGATACAAGAGTTTTAGTAGAAGAAATAAGAGCTAAAAATGGTAGAAGTCACAGGTGAAGCTGAAACAAGGCTTGGTTTGGACATAGTTGGGTAATGGGGCTATCCCGGGCCAACACATGTCACTGTTGAGCTCCCACTTTCTAGAGTTTAGCAACTTGCAAACCTTCCTTGGTGTTGGAGGTTTTGACTGCAACCAGAAGGAAAGCTTCTTGATCAATTATTTTCTTAGAGGTTTTGACAAGAAAATGTCCCAACCTTCTTTGGTTTTGGTAGGATCACTTGTATCCCCAAGGATTACCCTAATGGAACTAAGGTTGTTCCATAAGGTATTCCTTTGGGATAACTACAACACCGCTTGAAATTCTATTCAAGCCAAAATGTAAAGCAATCCTAAAATGAGGCTATATGGTAAGGGCAAAAGTTTGGATCATGACTTTGCCTACTTCCTCCTCAGGCTCCAGCTGAAAAAATCAAGTTTTTTAAGAGATTATTAAAGCTTTTCTTGATTACCTCCCTCTTAAAGAGTAAGGTTTGTTTAACTTATCTAATAGAGTAGGTTGACCATAGCAGCATACACATGCCGTGGTGGTATGTTTGTCTGGTCATGGAGGCTAAGGTGGAGGCCAGTATGGTTGCCTCGGTGGTGGCAAAGGAGGTGGAGGCTGCTGAGGTTGTGGTCTCTCGAACTAATCTCTAGCTAACTGCTTCCCCTTGCCAACCACTACTACTACTTCAGGTTTCTTTTCATAGACCTTTTGGGATTTCTGTTTGGGTAACTGATCTGGAAAAGGCAACTATTTGGCCTCTCCTTGTAGACTAGCTGCCTTGTTGATTAGCTTCTCAAATATCTTTATGGTGAATCCCTAAAGCATGAAGGCGACTGAGCCATGGATATTCTTCAAGAGAATCTCAATGGCATGTCGTCGATAGAACACTTCATACTGTGTATGCCATGAGAATATAATCAACAAGTGACTCACCAGAGTGCTGTTGGGCTACAATGAGATCACCTACAGTAACCCTTTGTTGAGCTCCAGCAAATCTCTTGATGAAGAGTTGTTCTAACTTAGCAAATGTTTTTACTGAACTGTTGGCCAGTTCAACATACTAATCAAAAGCGATACCCGTTAGGCTACTGAAAAAGAGTATAAAGAGTAAAGCGTCCCTGTCACCAATGTTATAATAATTGGCCATGAAGTGAGCTATATGATGCCTCAGATTCCCACTGCCATCAAAGCTTTTGAAGGAAGGAGGCACAAAATCCTTGGGATACTGAATAACAACAAATTCCTCTGGGTAGGTTCTACCCTTTGGAACCGATGATCCTCCCCAGGCTTGAGCCAAGGCTTCCTTTACCTGCTGCTCAACCATGGATTTTAGATCTTTTTCATGTATGATGGTACTATCCACTACCTTCCTATATTGACTAGTGTTACCTTGCTTAACGGGAGGTAGAGTCTTAACTGGATCTAAGACATGCACTAGCTCAGCCTGACTGACATTGATTATACTAGGATGAATTGGAGGGGCTTGCTTCTGAAGCACTGACACTACTGCTAATAAATCCTACAACTGTTGTAACATCCTATCAATCTGTTCATCTTTCTGCCTTAACTGAAGTCATAAGTGATGGGCTGATTCTATGGTGTCTCCTTAATCGACCTCATCACCTTCCATGGCCTATTTCTCCTTAAGAAGAGAACCTCGATTCATGCATATGCCAGAATCCCCATCAAGTCATCTTCATTGGGATCAAGTCTTTCTTTCTTCATTAGACCATGCATACCCTAAGATCTCCTTCTTCTCCATAAAATAGTGTGCAACTATCTCATCTAAGGATCGATCAAACTTAGCAGGTTCAAATAGCTTAATTTGATCGATGTGATTGCTATCATGCACTTAGAGGCACCGGACCTCACTTATAGGGAGTCAATCGTGACTGCATCACTAAGAATGATACTCATTGATAATAGGGGGTAACACTTGTGGGATGATCCTCTACCACTACGAATCGAACTTTATCATTAGAATATCCATGATAACCATCACCATCTCCACATCCTGGGTGGAGTTGGTGAAGGAACAACCATGCGGGGTCACCCCTTCCGCAACACCCGAAGGTCAGTGAGAGCTTCTACTACAATGGGTGGTGAAGGAGGAGTAGGATCCCTTGGCCGTAGTCGGATCACCAATGGTGTATATTTTTCCCCAGATGTGGCCTTCATGGCCTTAGATGGAATGGGTGATGCTGAAACCTGCACTGGCGATGGCAGACATGGGGTAGAGCGGTGGGGTGGAGACACCACCGACTCTTTATGTATAGAAATTGGCTTCTTGTGGTGGTTGGTCCCCATGAGGAGAATACTATCATTATGATCAATGCATAGCCGAAATGGAAAGTCAACCAAAGCGGTGGCCGACGACGGAACCTCCATCTCTTGCTAGTAATGTATGATGTATGGGCCTCACAGGCCCTTTCCTGATGGATCTGCCTCCCTATGCTACAGGGGATAATAGAGCAAAAATTGAATTGGGTACTGGACTCTGAGCGTCCGTCTGCTCCACCTACCTGGCATAGAACAGAGTGAAGGCCGGCATATGACCTCTTACTCTGAGAAACTACTGGTTGTAAGTGCACCACTGGAGGAGGTGACAAATGGATCCTCCTGGCATCCTCTCTATCTGATCTTGAGAGAGAATGAAAATCATTTTTCATAACCAACGGTGAAGTGATCATGGGAGACTCATCCATGGCTGATCTGGTAGCTTCCTTAATCTCGATGGCTATCCGAGTACGGAACCATTTGACCACACGGTTCTTGTTCCTACATTGAGTGTGGGTAGGATGAGAGGAGTGTGAGCTAGACCCGTACTCAAATGTGGGGGAGAAAATCCCTGAAAATAGGGGGCCTTACCCTTGGAGGGTACAGATGGTAAGGTGCTAGCACGCACTGGGGCAACATGTGCAACTCTAGGATGAACTGCAACTGGAACTAGAACTGTAGTACTACCGGTACTGAAACCAATGAAGTCTGTGGTAGTATCATAGCTTTCCTCTTTAGCGATGAGACATCTGAATCAGAGGTTAAGTCTAGCTTGATGACCCCGCCTGCTCCTTCTTCCGACGGAGAGGGAATGCTCTCACAAGTGATCCTAGCCCCCTCAAATCCTCGACCAAAGTGGATCAAGTGGGTATGATCCAAACAAGGGAAGTTAGCCTGCTTTAAGGCTAGATCTATGCCGTGAGAGAAAGTAAAGACAAATTTCTGAGAACTGACCATTGACCTCAAGTAAATGACTAAACTACTTGCAAACTTAAAAAAGGATCTACAATGAAATGAACTTGCATCAATTTTTTGTCTCCATAGATTTTGAATTTTAAAAATTTGAACCCACATCTAACAACTTGGAAGTGTTAAGTGGGGTTCAAATGAATTTGGAAAGATTAATTGAAAGAGGAATTTGAATATGAATCCAAACTTCAACAAATTTAAGTATGTTGAAATATGGATTCAAAATTTTGATAGGATGCTTCCATAGGTTCAATTTTATTTTGTATTTGAGTTTGTGATTTTGGACGACCCTTACCTTTAACAAATCTAGGTATGTTAAAGTAAGGGTCAAATGATTTCATTTTGTTTGAATTTTTTGGGATTTTACTTAGGAAATTTAGTTATGCTAAGTAAAGTAAATATGATTTTTTTTTTTTTTTTTTGTGAATTTTGTTTTGTTTTGATTTTGGAAAATTTTGGAATTCTTACTTAGCAGATTTAGGTATGCTAAGTAAAGAATCCAAGTGTGTTTTGATTGATTTTTGAAAATAGGATTCTTAGCAAATTTAGGTATGCTAGAAAAATCCTAAGTGTTTTGTTTGTTAGGAATATGTTGATTTTTGAAAAGGGTAGGATCCTTAGCAAATTTGGTATGCTAAGAGGATCCTAACGTGCTTCATTTTATTTTTGAAATGATTGAAAGTGGAGATTCAACTTTAGCAAATTTAGTATGTTAAAGGTGAAATCCCACTTGGCTTTATGAAATGGAAATTTTACTTAGCAAATTTGAGTATGCCAAATGAAATTCCAAATGGTGTGTTTAAAATTTTGATTTTATTTTTGATTTTGAAAATAGAAACTTCTCCTTAGCAAATATGAAGGAAGAAGTTCCAAAGGTGTTTGAGAAATTTTTGTTTTGATTTTGGAAACTTCACATAGCAAATTTGAGTATTCTAGGTGAGGTTCCAAAATATGTTTTGAAATTTTTTGAATTTTGGATTTGGAAACTTTACTTAACAAATTTGGGTATGTTAAATGAAATTCCAAATGTGTTTGAAAATTTTGAGATATGATTGTTGATTTTTGATTTTAGATTTGGAAACTTCACTTAGCAAATTTGAGTATGCTAAATGAAATTCCAAATATATGTTTGAAATTTTTTTAAAATATGATTGTTGATTTTGATTTTGGATTTTGGAAACTTTACTTAGCAAATTTCATTATGCTAAATGAAATTCCAAAAAATGTGTTTCGAAAAAAATTTGAATTTTGGGATTTGGATACTTCACTTAACAAATTTGGTAATGTTAAAGGAGGTTTCCAAATGTGATTGTTGATTTTGAATTTTTGGATTTGGAAACTTCACTTAGCAAATTTGAGTATGATAAGTGAAATTCCAAATATGTTTTGAAATTTTTTTGAAATTTTATTGTTGATTTTTTATTTTCGATATGGAAACTTCACTTAGCAAATTTGAGTATGCTAAGTGAAATTCCAAATGTCTTTTGAAATTTTTTTGAAATTTGATTGTAGATTTTTGATTTTGGATATGGAAAATTCACTTAGCAAATTTGAGTATGCTAAATGAAATTCCAAATGTGTGTTACAAAGAATTTTTTTTTTTTTGAAATATGATTGTTGATTTTAATGTTTTGAAAAGAGGACATCCATTCAACAAATTTAAGCATGTAGAATGGAGATCAATTTTTATTTTTGAAGTATGGAACTTTTGTGTGTGCTTGTTACTTTTTGAAAGGGAGGAATTCCAACTTAAAAAACATATGTGAGATATGCTTAAGTAGAATTTCCTAAATGATATTTTATTTTTTTAGTGGGAATGAAACCTTCATTTAATAAATTAAATGAGGATGTTCATGTGTGCTTTTTAAAAAATTTTACAAATGAGTTTTCCATTCAATAAGTGTGAGTGACATGCATAGAAAAATTCATGTGTGCTTTTTGAAAAATTTTATGATTATGATTGTGATTTTTTTTGAAAATGATGATTGTTTATTTTATTTTGAAAATGAAATCTTCATCAAAGTGAATTGGAAGAAGATATTCATTTGTGCTTTTGGAAAATATTATTAGTTTTATTTTTGAAAATCCCTACATGTAATAATTATATGAATTGTTAAATGAAGGTGACAGAATTTTGTGGAAGATACTTTATTAAGTCCATTTTTTTTTTTGAAAAAGCAATGTTCTTTATGGAAGATTTATTATTTTAGGATGAACCTTTCCTTATCATGAAAATAATATGGAGGACATCTTTAAAAGATGTTTCTCTTTATTTTAGATCTTTTCATTTTACCCATTGGGAGAACCTAATGGGGGTTTCAAGACCAACAAGGAATGCGGTCCTAAAACCTAAAGATGTTGGATAACTTAACTTAAGAATGAAATGAGCTAAGTGCCAATGGAAAGAAGGATAGTCTTGGATTCATACCAAAATACAAACCCACTATCGATACTCAAAGACAACAATCATTTACCAAAGATGGAGAGAGGAACCATCCTAAGCGAAGTCGCCATAAAATTATGTGGTGAAAAATTTCTATAAAAGGAATCGCCTTTCAAGTCTATGGGGAGAAAAGAAAAAGGAACCCTTACAAAAATTCATCTTAGTAAGATGCTACGCAGATCCACAGATGTACTTATTCAGGTGATCGGATACATCATCAAGGTATAGTGTACTATCTCAAAAGATAGAAGTAACTACCTTTAATTGAACCAATCACTTCAATAAGGACTCCTAAGGATGATGTGTTTGCATAATTACCAGAGATTCTTCCCCTACTTTACATAAAAAAGTAAAGCAGGGTTTCCCTATAGGGGCAAGCCCCCGTAGTTAATTACATCCTAAGGGACGGGATCCTTTAGAAAAACTCTCGATTAAGGTAAATAATCATTATCTTTAAAGATTTCAATAGGGAAGGACTATCAATCGATCGGTTTGTATTTCAAGGTCAAATAGGATTGATCAAAAGAGGGAGTTATTATCAAAGCAAATGAAAGATAAGTAGGATATGCTCACGATGCTAGGAAACCTAGCGAGCATCTCAAACTGTCCAATAGTTAGGCTTTACATTTTAGAAATTGATTTTGTTTATTTGAGTTACATTTTCATTATAATTTTAGGACTTAAGATTCCTTAACACAAGAATAAGGAAATGTCTAAGAGGTGAGGAATTATGCTTATTATTCACAAAGGGGAGAAGCAACCTCAGAACCTAAATCTAAGAAGCTTCGATGAGGGCCGAAAGCACAACCTAAATCTAGGGCGAGAATGGATAATTAGTTTGCCTTCACAAGAGAGGACAAACCATCGGACAGCTTGGACTTACAACTGCTTGGGGATGGTCGCCAACTAACTCCTATGATTTTAAATACATATAGGCAAATCTTTATGCTTATGCAAGATAGCTGGGCTGTTATTATTTAGAAAGAGACTAAGTCCTTAAACTCACTCCCTAAAGAGACTAGATCATGTACAAGGACATGCTTCAAATGGCCTAAATCTAATGCATTTCAAATTTTATTTAATTTTTATTTTTGGACAATCATTTTCACTCGGGCTAATAGGATTTTTTTATGACTAATGCATGAGAAATCAGATTACTGGCCAAAATCAGTGAGAAGGTAGGAAGTGAGTTTTCACCACGGCCCTCAAAGTTCAAGCTGAGTTCTCTGGCAAAGGTGGAAGCCCTCCAATCAAGAGTGAAATAATATGCATTTGTGCATGATATTATAAAGAAATGCCCATCCAGCTAAGGGGTTGCTAATTCTTTTATCTTGATTTTAATCCTAAGCTTTAGGTGAGGTTATGAGTTGTTTAATTTTTATTTGAGTTATTAAGTTGGGAAAAAGATTTATTTTTCCCTAAAGAGCCTAATCCACATCTAGGCCATACATAAAGTAAGGAAGAAACTAGGAAAATCATGCCACTTAATACAAAAGCTAAACAAATCATCAATCAATTTATAAAGCTAATCGCAAAAAAGAATAAATGATTGTTTGTGGTCAAGCACCACCGCACAAACCCGAAAATATCAAATGTGGGTAGCCGAGATCTACTCTTATACAACCCTAATTACAAATGAATCAAATTACAATTTAAGCAAAGGAATTTATTGTTATGGGGGTCTTCAAGCTTTATTTCTTCTTTATTCTTTCTTTCTTCTTCTTTTCTTCTTTGGTTCCTCCTTTGGAAGGTTTGGAAGGTGGATGCTCCAAGGCTTCACATGGTGCACAAGATAAGATCTTATGACCAATGTCCATCCCAATCCCCCATAAAAAATCATTCCAAAAATCCTAAATAAACAAATTTTTAATTGAAAAGGAAAGTATAAATCTAATTAACACTTGCAAAATGAAGGTTAGTTAAATCACACCACACAAATCCCAAGCATGTATATTATACTTATCACCCCACACATTGGTGACTAAGTCCACCTAGCCTATAGATTATGCAAAAGGGGTATAAGCACTTGTGTGCAAGAAGCATTTATATTTTTATTTACGATAACGCCCATTAAGCACAATCCCATGCATAAAAGAATAGTTAGATTAAGCATGTCCTACCATTCATTCTATGAGCATACATCCTAACATCCAGTTTAAAATATTCATCTCAAAATAAAACATAACATCAAATCATGCTCTGACCTAACCTAAGGCTAGAAGTGGTGACTTAGGCTAATGTGTGTGCTTTGAAGGCTTGTGTGGTATGCTTAGCTTAGGACTTTGGGTTTAAATTTTCTAAGTGTGAAGAACATGTTCAACTTAGAAGATGGTTTCATTTAAGTTATTTAAGTGTTTTGGGTTAATTTTATTTCATGTTTTAATTTGGTTTAAGTGAAACCTACAATTAATTACTAAGTTATGATGAGAGGGAAAGAGAAGAGAACTTTTCTTTCCTTCCCTAATCCTTAAGTCAATTTCTAAAGTAGTTTCATGTTTCTAGTTTCATTTAGGTGGATGTTTTTATTACATCTTCTAATTAATCCTACATTTAGATAAACCCTAAACAAACCTATTCAAAAAGAAAGGTATTTTGAGATTAAATAAATTGAATCAAAATTCACATAACACACATTACTTCATTTCTTTCTCAAAATATATAACATGCATATGGATGGACCCTATGCATATCTATACATGCAAATGAAAGTAGTTAACACACTTTATGATGCATGCTAAGTAATTCATTTAAGGAAATTTAGAAGTTGAATATGCATGAATTTCATAAAAAGAAAAGGTTTTCTTGTCCAAAATTTCACATACTTACATGAAAGTAAGAAAGACATAAGTAAGCACAACGCCATTGTTAACTAGAGGTGTAAGGTATAAGATCTACTTAGGGCTACTTAAAGCCTCGAAATCTTAGGATTGTCCAGACTAATATACCATTTTTCTTAAGTACTAACATGCATATAAAAGAAATGCAATGGAAAAGGAATTATTGGTTAATAAATCTCTTACAAGGAGTCGCCTTTCAAATCTGTGGAGAAAAGAAAGAAGAGACCTTATAGAAGTTTATCTTAGTAAGATTCCACGTAGATCCCAGATGTACTTATTCAGGTAATCGGGTATGTCATCAAGGTATAGTGTATTATCTCGAAAGATAGAAGTCATTACCCTTCAATGGAACCAATCACCTCAATAAGGACTCCTAAGGATGATGGCTCTGCATATATATAAGAGATTCTTCCCCTACTTTATATAAAAAAGTAAAGCAGGGTTTATTTTAATCTGAGTTCATTAAGTTCCCTATAGGGGCAAGGCCCCATAGTTAATTACATCCTAAAGGACAGAATCCTTTAGGAAAACTCTCGAATAAGATAAATGATCATTATCTCTAAAGATTTTAATAGGAAGGACTATCAATCGATTGGTTTATTTTTTGAATATCAAATGGGATTGATCAAAAGAGGGAGTTGTTATCGAAGCCGAGATAGGGATAAGTAGGAAATGCTCATGATGCTAGAAAACCTAGCGAGCAACTCAGACTATCCAATAGTTGGGCTTTACAATTTAGAAATTAATTTAGTTTGTTTGAGTTGTATTTTCATTAGAATTTTAGGACTTAGGATTCCTTAACATAAGATTAAGGAAATGCCTAAGAGGTGAGGAATTATGCTTATGGCCCACAAAAGGGAGAAACAATCTCAAAACCTAAATCTAGGGAGCTTCGGTGAGGGCCAAAAGCACAACCTAAATCTAAGGCGTAAATGAGTAATTGGTTTGCCTCCACCAGAGTGGACAAACCACCCAACATCTTGGACTTACAACTGCCTGGGGGTGGCCGCCAACTAACTCCTCCTATGATTGTAAATACATGTAGGTGAGTCTTTTATGCTTATGTAAGATAGCTAGGCTATTTTTATTTAGAAAGGGACTAAGTCCTTAAACCCACTCCCTAAAAAGACTATATCATGTAAAATGTATGCTTCAAATGACCTAAATCTAATGCATTTCAAATTTCTTTTTATTACCATTTTTGGATAATCAATTTGACTCATGCTAATATGCTTTTTATGACTAAGGCATGAGAAAGTAGATTATTGGCTAAAATTAGCTAGAAGTTTAGGCGGCCCTCATAGGTCAAGCCAGGTTCTCTGGCAAAGATGGAATCCCTCCAATCAAGAGTGAAATAAGATGTTGTTGTGTATGATATTATAAAGAAAAGAACTCATCCAGCTAAGGGATTTATAATTCTTTTATCTTGATTTTAATCCTAAGCTTTATGTGAGGTTATGAATTATTTAGTTTTATTTTGAGTTGTTAAGTTGGGTAAAAGATTTATTTTTCCCTAAAGAGCCTAATCCACATCTAGGCCATACATAAAGCAAGGAAGAAACTAGGAAAAGCATGCCACTTAATGCACAAGTTAAACAAACATCAATCAATTTATAAAACTAGCATAAAAAGAATAAATGGTCATTTGTGGTTGGGCACCATCAAAATCAGTAGCCGAGCTCTACCCTTATACAACCCAGATTACAAATGAATAAAATTATAATATAAGTAAAAGATTTCATTGTTATGGTGGGGGCAGGGGGTCCTCAAGCTTTATTCTTCTTTCTTTTCTTTTCTTCTTTTCTTCTTTGGATCTTCCTTTGGATGGTTGAATGGTAGATGTTGTAAGGCTTCACATGGTGCATAAGATAGGATCTTATGGCGAATGCTCATCCTAATCCCCCCATAACAATTCATTCCAACAATCCTAAATATACAAACTTTTTTACATGAAAAGGAAAAGGGAAATCTAGCTAACACTTGAAAAATAAGGGTTAGTCAAATCACACCACACAAATCCCAAGCATGTATATTGGACTTATCACCACCTGGCCTACATATTTTGCTAAGGGGTATAAGCACCTGGAAGCAAGAAGCATTTATATTTTTATTTATGATACCTTTAGCACAATCCCTATAGTTAGAGAAGCACATCCTACCATTCATTCTACGAGCATACACCCGAACATCAATTCTAAAACATTCATCATAAAATAAAACATAATATCAAATCATGCACGGACCTAACCTGAAACTAGAAGTGGTGACTTAGGCTAATGTGTGTGCTCTGAAGATTTGTGTGGCATGCTTAGCTTTGGACTTTAGGTTTGAATTTTCTAAGTGTGAAATACATGTTCAACTTAGAGAGGGTTTCATTTAAGTTGTTTAGTGACTTTGGGTTATTTTTTTATTTCATGTTTTAATTTGGTTTAAGTGAAACCTTCAATTAATTACTAAGTTATAAAAAGAGGGAAAGAGGAGAGAACTTCTCTTTCTTTCCCTAATCCTTAAGTAATTTCTAAAGTAAGTTCACATTTTAATTTCATTTAGTTGAATGTTTTGATTAAATCTTTTAATTAATCCTAAGTTTAGATTAACTTTAAACAAACCTATCCAAAAGAAAGGCATTTTAAGATTAAGAAAAATAAATCAAAATTCACATAACACACATTACTTCAATTCTTTCCCAACATATATAACATCCATATGGATGGACTCTAAGCATATCTATACATGCAAATGAGAATAGTTAACACACTTTATGATGCATGCTAAGTAACTCATTTGAGAAAAATTTAGAAGATTTAGATGCATGAATTTTCTTAAGCAGAAAAAGGTTTTTCTTATCCAAAATTTCACATACATGCATGAAAGTGAGAAAGACATAAGTGAGTACAACATCATTGTTAACCAGAGGTGTAAGTTACAAGACCTACTTAGGGCTACTTAAAGCCTCGCAATCTCGGGGTTGTCCATACTAATATACATATAAAGGAAATGAAATGGAAAAAGAATATGCAAAAGTTTGCTTAATGGTTTCATTTTATTTATGCAATTTATTCATGCAAGTGTATGTAATCCTTATTAAGTGAGAGCATAGGGATGAATAGGGTTTAGAATTAAGTAAGTGTTTGGTTCTTTTCAAATGAACCCTACATCTTATCAACCCATATTCAAAACTATACTAACATAAGAAAGGAAGGAAAGGCTACACTAAACATGCTTTATAATTCATCACATGCAAGCTAATAATTAATATATGAATAACACACTTTCAAATTTAATGTTTTAGTTATAGATTTTGAAAACACTTTGGATTTAGTAGTGATAATAGCCACTCATATTTTAGTTTAGCCAACACATGCACATTTGACATAAAGTAAACAATTTCATTTTCAAACTTTGAATACATGAAGTCATGGATGCATAAGTCACATGGCATACAATTTAACATGTTGGGAAAGATCTAAAGTAATGTAATCACACAAACAAACTCACTTTACATAATTCCTAAAGACATTCTTAAAGAATAAGAAAACTCAGAATAAATCAAAGTGAATTTCAAAATAATTTTTATTTGTTTGAAGTTTGATTTAATTTTAAAAGGGTGAGATTAGTTTATTGTTCCTAACCCATTTCCACATGTGTTTCATATTTTAGTTTAATTTTTAGAAAATTAAATCCATTTTTAAGTGTTGATTAGGTTAGGGTATGCATTAAGTGGCTTAATTAACCCTTACCTACACCACCTTAGGAAAATTAACTAAGTACTTATGAGTTAATGAGATGACATAAAACCCACAAGGTATGTAAATTTGCAATGCACCTAGTAATGAAAAATGCCTAATGCAATTTGGCTCACAATTAGAAGTTAATTAAGCTAAGGGGTTTAGCTTAAGTACTCTTAAAAGACCCCTTCACACTTATGAAAGGGGGTTTAATTTCCTTAATTAGACTTAGGCTATTGAAAGCCTAAGAATATACCCAAGGTAGATTAATTAAGTTCTGGAGATTTTTAGGATTTTTGAAAATTATTTAAAGGGGTAATTAATGAATTAACCTTTAATTAAGAAGGAGATTAAGGAAAGAGAAGGGGGTTTAGGGAATAGCTTAGGGGAAATACCCAAAAATTTTTCCATAAAACCCTACTCACTGGATCAAACTTAATCCAACTTAATCATAGGGAAAACCCACTAATTATACCTTACTTACCCTTAATTACATGAAGGCGATAATTAGGGAGTGAGCTAGTAATTTCCCTAATCAAGGTCTTAATAAATCTTAAGAAAATTAAGGGAGGCAGAGGTTGAACCCTAAAATGAATCCTAGAAGTTTGAGATTTATTGGTGACTTAATTAGGGAGAAATTAGCTAATTAACATTCCTAAAGAAACCCAAATTCAGAGAAAAATGAAAATTAAAATGTATTAAAAACATTTTTAGAAAATTCTAGTTGGAATTATCTATCCAAGGCATTTTTTACTTTTATTTTTCTGATTTTTCTTGAAATATTTATGATTTTTAGAAGCTATAGGGATTAATTAGGAATTAATTAGTTAAATAACTAATCCCTACTTAATACCCAACCCACAGCGTAACGCGTGATAGCGACGGTCAGCATGCCTTACACGCATCACGCCATGAGCCATTACTTAAGTTGTCAAATCGGGAGAGGTGGCGGTGGTGCAA
The DNA here is from genome assembly GCA_021442155.1 of Cymbidium sinense. NCBI lineage: Eukaryota > Viridiplantae > Streptophyta > Magnoliopsida > Asparagales > Orchidaceae > Cymbidium > Cymbidium sinense. Next base: position 136,693,495 of record CM038216.1, read on the forward strand.
GCATTTTTACCCTTAGCCATCCGATCAAAGATCGGATGGTTGAGGATACACCCGTGGTTTTAAAAGGGTGATTAAATTCTAAAATGTAAGAAATAATCTTAGCCGTCCATCTAAAAAACACGTGGATGGACAGTTGAGATGGGCTGAGTTCTTCCCTAAGGAGGAATGTGAGATGTTCACAATCCAAGGGAAGATCCGAGCCCAATCCTTCATGGATTCAATCAAGACTCAACCCACACCATCTAAAGGACCAAAGCGGCCAATCTAACAGTTAATATCCTATGAGATTAAAATCTACTTCATAAAAGACCAACACCTCTTAGCCTAAGTAGTCAAAAATTCATTAACCTCACCGGAGGTGATCATTGGTGCTCGATTCCCTTGGAGAAGCTTCATATGGTTGAGACGAATCCTTGCTGAGGTTTGGAGCACTTGAGATGGAGTGGATCTTCCTATGGGTCACCTCCTCCTTAGCTTAAGTTCAGCTTTGATCCAATTCAATCCACCCTTGCCTTTAACTTGGGAATCAACTTAGGTGAGCTCGACTTGGTCACCTAAGTGTGCTTGCAAAAGGAATTGAGCTATGATCAAATGTGTAAGAAGTTGGAAATCAAAGTGAGCTCCCCTATTTTATACTGTACAAAACTGAGGAAGATGAATTCCAAATCTCTCCTAGGGGCCTTGAGGGAGCTCTATGATGTTTGCTAAAGCTTCCTAGGTCCCAATCGAATGTGAATGAGTTGTGATTTTAGTGAATTAGGGGGAGTATATCTCCCTCTATGGAAATCGGATGGTCGAGCCTAAGCTTATCATTTTGATCCAATTGTCTATATAGAATGAGTTGTTTGGGTGGTTAGAGGTGTGCACATGATCAGTTTGGCCAGAGGAGTGGAAGCCTAGCTTCCATGTGCATCCAATTGAGGTTTGGGGGGAGTTTGAATTTTCAACTTCATGCCTATGGGTTGAGCTTGGTCCATAGGCCAAATGGGTTCACCCAAACTCATTCAGTTGGGTGTACCACTCATCACTAGGTCCCCTTGAGGTTTTAGAAGATCCTCAAGTAATTGTGATGAGTGCATGACCAAAATACCCATGGGCTAGGCCAAAATTTATTCTATGCCCTAGGGGTATAATGGTCATTTTGCTATATTTTTAATTTGGGTATGTTTGGTATATTGAGAAAATAGGTTGGGCCAAGTTTCAATGGATTTGGAATCCATTTGATAGGGTTTAGCTCATGTTGACCCATTTAGGTCAAAATGGGTCAACTTTGGTCAAGTTGACCAGTAGGTCAAATTGGGTCAAACCAAGGGTTGGGGCAAGTTCATATAACCATTTGAAATATTTTGGTGCCTTTTTTTGTTCAATTTGGTATAGATTAGGTTTTTGCTTATATGACTCTTTTAGGTCAAATGGGTCAAGTTGACCCATGTGACCCATTTGACCTATTTGGGTTAGGTCAAGCATAGGTTTAGGTTTGGTTAGTCATATAAAGTGGATTGGTATTTTTGTTTCCAATCAATTTGAGTTAGGCTCAATTTTTGCTCAACATGACCCCTTTAGGTCATGTCTAAGGTCAATCAGAGTTGGGTCAATTGAGGCTTTGGCCAAGTTTCAAAAGTGATTTAGAATGAACTTGATCCATTGGTTTCAATCAATTTGGCTTAGATCAAGTTTTGACACATTTTGGCCCTTTAGGTCAAAATGGGTTAACTTATGTCAAGTGGCCAAATGGGCTAGGTTAGGCTCAAAGGTTGACTTAGTCAAGTTCAAACATAGGTCATGAGTGAACTTAGAATAATGGATTCAATCAATTTGACCTATGCTGGATTTGGGCTATATTAGGTTTCATTTTAGGTTAAGTGTTGACTTGGTCAACCCTTAGGTTTGACTTAGTTTGACCCAATTTGATTGATTGATCATCCAATGATGATTGTTGATCATGATGAGAGGCAAATATGAGTTTGGTTCAGTCCAATTTGATTATGATCAAAAGTTGGCTCATAAGGGTATTTTCAAGTAAGTGTGGCGCGTCAAATGGCTTGGTCAAAGTTTGATTTGAAGTTGATTGATCTTGTATATAGACTTATGATTGAAATATAAATCCAATCACAAGAGGTTTGAAGTCAAATGGATTTTGATCCATTTAAAAATTTCATATTCAAAGGGAGAATATGAAGGAGTTTTGTGTTTGATTTTTTTGATTTGGGTTATGATTGAAAGATTGAGGTTTGGATTTATATATGAGCTCATGATTGTAGGATTGATTGAACCATGAGAGAAAATCAAGAGTATGGCTTGATTTGAATTGATTTTTACTAAGTTCAAGATTTTGACTTGAAAGGCTTAGATTTGATTTTGAATGGATTTGAGTTTGATATTTGGAGTTGGTTTTAATTGTTTGAATTTATATTTCATTTATATATGTGAATAAAAATGAGAATATAAATTGATTATGAGAAAATTTCAAGGATTTGAAAGAGTTTAATCATGATTTGGGTTAAATCCATTAAAGGAAATTTAAAGGATTTAATAGAATTTTTAATTTGAAATTTAATTTTTTTTAATTGGATTTGATTGATTTATATTTATATTTCATTTAAATATGAGAACATAAATGAGAATAAAAATATATTTTGAGAAAATCCCATGAGTTTGAAGTGGTTTGGTCAAAGTTTAGGTTAAATCCATTAATAAAAAATTAAGAGATTTTTGGGATTTTTAAGCATTTTTAATTTGGAATTTAATTTTTGCTCTGGATTTAATTGAGTTATATTTAAATTTCATTTATATATGAGAATATAAATGAGGGTATATAAGTTTTGAGAAAGTTCCATGGATTTGAATAGGCTTGATCAAGGTTTAGAGTTGATTTTGGCTAAGTCCTTTAATGGAAAACTAAAAGGATTTAAGAAACTTTTCATGAATTGATTTGGAATTTTGGTTTTGATTTGATGGGTTTGAATTTACATCTCATTTATAAATGTGAATATAAATGAGAATTTTAATGGATCATGAGAAAATCTCAAAGGTTTGAGTAGGTTTATATCACAATTATGGCTAAGTCCTTAAGAAAAGGTTAAGGACTTAGGAAATTTTGACTTGGAAATTTTTGATGGATTTTGATCATGGGTTCAATCATGTACTTCAATCATGGATTAAATTATGGAATTGAATCATGAAATTGATTTGAGTTTGAGAAAATTAAATAGAATTGATTTGGTGTTTGACTTTAAAGAAGGAAAGTGAGGAGTGGCTTAAGCTAAAGGGTTAGAGATTTTCCTAACACTCCTAAGGCATGACCTATTCCTATGGCTAACTCTTCTAAGTCTTCTAGGGCTATGGGAGAGTGTCCACCTAATCACTAGATGTGTCTTAAGACTAAGGAACTCTTAAGGTCTAAGAGAAATCCTATGTCTAAGATGGAGGTGTTGAGAACTCATTCTAAAAATGAGGTCAACAAGAATATGCAAAAGTTGTTTACTAGATTCATTTTTGTTTATGCAATTTATGCATTCAAGTATAGGTAACCCCTCTTAGATGAGAGCATAGGTATGAATTGGGTATGGAATTAAGTAAGTGTTGGGTTCCTTTCAAATGAACCCTACATCTTACTAACTCCTATTCAAAACTATGTTAACATGAGGAAGAAAGAGAACCTATGCTAAGCACACTTTTATAATACTTCACATGCAAGCTTATAATTAAGATATGAATAGCACAACTTAAAATTTAATATTTCATTTATAAGTTTTGAAAATGCTTTAGATTTTGTAGTGGTAATAGCCACTCAAACTTTACTTTAGCCAACACATGCACATTTGACATAAAGTAAACAATTTTATTTTAAAATTTGAAACATGAAATTATGAATGCATGAATCACATGACATACAACTAAACATGTTGGGAAAGATACAAAGCAATTAAAGCATGTAAACAAACTCACTTTACTTAAATCCTAAAGACATTCTTAAGGAATAAGAAAATTTAGAATAAATCAAAGTGAATTTCAAAATGATTTTTATTTAGTTTGAAGTTTGATTTAATTTTGAAAAGGTGAGATGGGTTTGTTCCTCCTAACCCATTCCCACATATTTTTTGTATTTTTGTTTAATTTTTAGATAATTAAATCCATTTTATGCATGGATTAGGTTAAGGTATGAATTAAGTTGCTTAATTAATCCTAACCTACAAAACCTTAGAAAAATTAACTAAGTAATTATGAGCCAATGAGATGTCATAAAACCCACAAGGAATTTAAATTTGCAATGCACCTAATAATGAAAAGGCCTAATGCAATTTAGCTCACAATTAAAAGTTAATTAAGCAAAGGGGTTTAGCTTAAGTACTTTTAAAACACCCTTTCATACTTATGAAAGGGGTTTTAATTTCCTTAATTAAACTTAGGCTATTAAACACCTAAGCATCTACCCAAGGTAGATTAATAAAGTTATAGAACTTTTTAGAATTTTTGAGAATTGTTTAAAGGGGTGATTAATGAGTTAACCCTTAATTAAGAAGGGATTAAGGAAAGAAAAGGTGGGTTTCGGGAATAGCTTAGGGGAAATGCCCCAAAATTATTCCATAAAATCCCTACTCACTGGATTTGACCTTAATCAAACTTAATCACAGGTTAAATCCACTAATCACACCTTAATTACCCTTAATTACATGAAAGGGGTAATTAGAGAATTAAATAGCAATTTCTCCAATTAAGCCCTCAATAAATCTCAAGAAAATTAGGGGAGGCAGAGGTCATCCCCTAAAATGAATCCTAGAAGTTTGAATAAATTGATGAACAAATTAAAGGATAATTAGCTAATTAAGATTCCCAAAGAAACCCAAATTCAGAGAAAAGGGTAGTTCAAAATACTTTGAAATCATTTTTAAAATATTCTAGACGATTTTATCGTTCCATAGCATTTTTCTTTTTTATTTTGTTGATTTTTCTATGAATAGTTATGAGATTTAGAAGTTTTATGAATTAATTAGGAATTAATTAATACCCTTAACTAATCCACCTTAATATTACTCACGTGTGCGCGTGGCGGTGGCGTGTGCTTTACATGCGTCGCACCGTGAAGGTGTGATTTATATGTCACATCCTAAATGGCGGTGGCAACGTACGCGCTAATATCCTCGGCCGTCCGATCAAATATTGGATGGCAAAGGATTCACCCGTGGTTTAAAACAGATAAAGGATTTCTAAAATGTGCCAAATAATCTCAACCGTCCATCTAAAATGTGCGAATGGATGGCTGAGATGAGCCAAGTTCTTCCCTGAGGATTAATGGGGACCGTCCATGATCCAAGGGGTGATCCGAGCCTGATCTAGCATGGAATCATACAAGACTCAACCTACACCATCTAAGAATAATTACCAACCTATCCAACAATTGATTTCTCATATAATGAACATTTATTTCACAAAGGACCAACACCTAACAAGCTAAGTATTCAGAAAACTACATACCTCAAATCACCGGCTTGATGGGGTAGGTGCTGGAGAGCCCTATTAAAATCCCTAGGCCTTGAGATTGAGTGGATCAAATGGTGGACCAACACCACATCACTTGGGCTTGATTGGGTGATTCCCAATTGGGACTCTTTCTTTGGCATGGGACCGATGGAGAGAGGAAGTTGAGATCAAGTATAAGTTGGAAGAATCCTCTCATTGATGATTGCTAAAAGTTCCTAGGCTCCAATCGACATTGAGTGAAGTGAAATTTCATTAAATTAGGGGGAGTATATCTCCCCCTATGGTAATCGAACGGTTGAGCATAGGCTTGTCTTTTGATCCAATTGACCAGATTAGGGAGGTTGTTTAGGCTATTTTGAGTGTGCACATGGTCAGTTTGATCCCTTGAGTGGAATGTCAACTTCCCATGCGCTGAAATTGAGCTTAGGAGGGAATTTGAAAACTCAATTTCAAGCCATGTGGTTGGGTTTAGTCTATGGGCCAAATGGGATGACCCAAGCCCATTGGGTTGGGTGCACCACTCATCACTAAGTCCCCTTGAGCTTTTAGGAAAGTCTCAAGTGATTGTGAAGAGGGTATGACCAAAATACCCATGGGCTAGGCCAAAATTTGGTCTATGGTCTAGGGGTAAAATGGTCATTTTGCTATTTTTCCACTTTGGACATGTTAGGTATGTGGAGAAACTAGGTTTTGCCAAGTTTCATTGGATTTGGAGTCCATTTGATAGGGTTTGGCTCATGTTGACCCATTTAGGTCAAAATGGGTCAACTTGGGTCAAGTTGACCATTGGTCAAATTGGGTCAAACCAAGGTTTGGTTCAAGTTCATATGACCATTTGAAATGTTTTTATGTATTTGGTTTGGTTCAATTTGGTATAGATTTCATTTTGGCTCATATGACTTCATTTAGGTCAAATGGGTCAAGTTGACCTAATTGACCCATTTGACCTACTTAAGGTAGGTCAATGGTAGGTTTTGGTCAGGTTAGTCATATGGAGTGAATTGGTATCTTTGTTTCCAATCAATTTGGGTAAGGTTCAATTTTGGCTCAACATGACCCCTTTAGGTCATGTTGGGTCTACGGTCAATTGGGCTAGGTTGGGTCTAGTTGGCCAATTGAGGCTTTGGTCAAGTTCCACAAGTGATTTGGAATGGACTTGACCCATTGGTTTCAATCAATTTGGCGTAGATCGAGTTTTGACACATTTTGGCCCTTTAGGTCAAAATGGGTCAACTTGGGTCAAGTGGGCTAATTGGGCTAGTTTAGGCTTAAATGTTGGCTTGGTCAAGTTTAAACATAGGTCATGAGTGAACTTAGATCAATGGTTTCAAACAATTTGGCCTATGGTGGATTTTGGCTATGTAAGATTTCATTTTAGGTTAATTGTTGACTTGGTCAACCCTTAGATTTGACTTGGTTTGACCCAATTTGATTGAATGATCATCCTATGATGATTATTGATCATGATGAGAGGCAAATATGAGTTTGGTTCAATCCAATTTGGTTAGGATCAAAAGTTGGTGGTCAAGTGAGCCTAAGTGGGCCAAATGGCTTAGTCAAAGCTTGATTTGAAGTTGGTTGACCTTATATATGGACTTGTGATTGAAATATAAATCCATTTACCAGAGGTTTGAAGTCAAATGGGTTTTGATCCATTTGAAAATTTCATATTCAAAGGAAGAATATGAAGGGTGTTTTGGGTTTTGATTGAATGATCGAAGTTTGGATTTATATATGAGCTCATGATTGTAGGGTTGATTGAACCAAGAGAGAAAATCAAGGATTTGGCTTGATTTGGAAGTGATTTGACTAAGTTCAAGATTTTGGCTTGAAAGACTTATATTTGATTTTGAATTGATTTGAGTTTGATTTTTGGAGTTGGTTTTGATTGTTTGAATTTATATTTTATTTACATATGTGAATATAAATCAGAATAAAAATTGATCATGAGAAAATTTCAAGAATTTGAAAGAGTTTAATCATGATTTGGGTTAAATCCATTAAAGGGAATTTAAAGGATTTAAAAGCAATTTTTTAATTTTTTAATTTGAAATTTAATTTTTGGATTGGATTTGATTGATTTATATTTATATTTCATTTATATAAGAGATTATAAATGAGGATATAAATAAGTTTTCAGAGGGAATTTAAAGGATTTAAAAGCAATTTTTTAATTTTTTAATTTGGAATTTAATTTTTGGATTGGATTTGATTGATTTATATTTATATTTCATTTATATAAGAGATTATAAATGAGGATATAAATAAGTTTTCAGAAAATCCATGAGTTTGAAAGGTTTGGTCAAGGTTTAGGTTAAATCCATTAATGGGAAATTAAGGGATTTAAGGGAATTTCAAGGATTTTAAATTTGGATTTTAATTTGAGGGTTTGACTTGATTGAGTTATATTTATATTTCATTTATATATATGAATATATATGAGGATATAAATAAGTTTTGAGAAAATCCCAAGGATTTGAATAGGTTTGATCAAGATTTAGAGTTGATTTTTGCTAAGTCTTTTAATGGAAAATTAAAGGGACTTAAGAAACTTTTCATGAAATGATTTGGTATTTTGAATTTGATTTGATGGGTTTGTACTAACTAATGAACATTGAAGTTCTTTATGTTCATTAGAAGATTGCCTTGTGAATCCCATTTTCTTAATTCCCTTTTAGTTAGGAACTAGCATTTCATTGTATCTCATATTTTTGTGTCCTATCATTTTATGTCTAAAAGCTGGATATATAAGACAATCTGACTATTCTTTGAAAACTCATATCTATGTTCGTAAGCAATCATTGGATTCATCAGCAGTTTAATGAAGGCTTATTTGAGCTTTGTTCTTATTAGGAGACGGGTCACTAAGTCCACTAGAAGTTTTCAATGATTCAGATAACCCTTTTGGATTATTTCAAATAAAATATTCTGAGGTTTAATTCACGTATATCAAAAGAATTCATATTTATTTCAAGTTTTACAAGTTCACTTGAGTTTAATCCTTATTTTCTTATTTGAAACATAATTTTTAATTTGATTTGTAATCAAGTATCTTTCAAATTCATTTCAAGTTCATTTATATTTATAATTTCAAATTCAATTTAGCATCTATTGAGTTTTAACAATTTAAATGGTACTATTCATCCTATTTTAAGTTTTATACGAGTGCAAGATTCAGACAAAATTTTAGTAGCCTCCCAGCATCGTCCCCATATAGAGGGCTGCATCGGGGGTTATTCGACCTTCCCATCAGTTCTATTGAGCATAACAATCAGTGTCTTGTGACACTACAATCGTGGTCTTCTACCCGTTAGCTCTACTGAGCATAATGAGGTCTTCAAACACCTACATAAAGAGAGCATATATGTTGGTTTATTCTTTAATTTATCATTTTCAAATAAGTTTAATTTAAGCTCATCAACACTTTTATTTGTTCTTGTTTAGGTCTCCCGTCAGTCCAAAATTTGACAACCTCTCGGCGTCGTCCTCTCATAGGGAGCTGCATCGGGGGCTATTCGACCTTTTCGTCAGCTCTACAGAGCATAATGGTTAGTGTCTTGCAACACTACAACTGTGACCTTCTATCTATTAGCTCTACTGAGCATAATAGTGTCTTCAAACACCTGTAATTTTAATTCAGAGTTTAATTTTGAGCTTAAAGTTCATTTTGTGTTAAATTAATTAAGTCTTCTATCAATCCGAATTTCATCAGCCTCCCGGCATCTTTCTCACATAGTGCATTGAGTCTTGCCTTCCGCCGACTCTCTGAGCATAAGCATTAATTATTTTTGTGACACTACGATTGTGATCTTCAACCCGTTAGTTCTACTGGGCATAATAGGGTATTCAAACCCATCAATTCTACTGACCATGTCGAGATCTTTAAACACCAGTTACAATCTTTCATTGAAGTATCATGAAACAATGATTTTAGCAACTGCCTTTACCTCAACCTGAGAAAGATAAGATCTCCCCCTAGAATCTTAGGAGAACCGTACTCTTCCATGTCGCTCGCCGATTTTGTCCACTCTTTGTTGACACTTGGATTTTTTTTCATATTCCATTCATATCTTTTTTAGATAATATCAAATCCCAATGTGCCCAGCCATCACCTTTCTTCACTACTGTTGGATGTCCATTATACTTTTTTTGTCTCCTTTATGGTAAGCTTCATTTGAAAGAAAAAGCAATGTTCAAAATATATCACTGTTGACTTGTGGGTTGCTTTCTTTATGCCACCTTTGTAAGCTCCTACAGCATATTCTTCACTTTTTTGCATTCCATCATGATTAGATAGCCATTTTACCTATGATGCACCGAAGTACACGTTCACAAAAGGTCTATGCAATAGAGATTCATCTTTTATCTCATACCTGTGATAACCCTTTTTCCTGGCTAGCCATTCTGCTATTGATCGTGCCATCTGCATGATTCCTATCTTAGCTTCCTTCAGCTTTTCATCATAACTCTCACTAAGAAGCTTCCACTCGCTTAAAATTTCAATAAGAGCACAAAGCATGTCCTTAGCTCCCTCAAGTTTTACCCAAAATCTTAAGTTTGATGATTTCAGTTAATGGGCTGCTCAATCTAAAATCCTTCAACCCCACTATCTCCCTAGACATTGTACAAACTATCAAAAAGAGAATGGAGGGAGATGGACTATTCTAAGGAAAATCATGGAGGAAAGGAAGAGAGGAATGTGGGCTTCTTAAAGGCTCCCTAATGCAGGTGCTCTATGCTAAAGCTGATGTCTTCCTCCACTTAAAAGTCCAGTAAGAACCACATTAGCCTTAGTCTTTCACTGTGCTAACTATACCTCCATCCCTCCAGTCCTTCATCTTGGGAAGCACAGCATCGGACAACTTATGATTCCCCTTGAGCGTCATTGAACAGTTTTGCGACGCATCTAGCTTGGTCTCCCTGAACTCATCCCAAGTCAGGTAAGCAAACTTATTGATGTTGATGATGTACCAAAAACCCTTCCGATTGTGGGATCGTGTTAGTTACAAATTCTCCATGAAAACCCCAAACTATCGCCTGATATTTTCCATGTATTGGTAGCTCTTCCCATACTACTGGGCAAAGCGAAAGAAGTGACAGATGTTTCTTAAGACGTGGAGGATGGTCAGATAGATCGAGTGGAATTGGTCAGTGACAAACTAGATCACATTGTCATTGGTGAAGCTAGTGAGAAAATGGAGACCAGCTGCTCGCATCTCCGAAATGAGAGAGGGAGGATTTAGAATTTCCTTCTTTTTTTTGGCTTGCAGTAGGGATGGGATAAGGAGTGGGGTGGTATGAGAGGGATGATGTGGCAACCTATTATTGGTTGAATAGGGGGTGGAGGTATGGAAATGGACAGCTGCAAGTTTCAAGGTGTTGATTAGGTGCAATTAGGGGATAATTAAGTAGATTTATCTCGAAATATATGCTAATTTTGATGAAATTTTAAGCATGATAACTTTAGTCAAATTGGATGTCTATTCTATATAATTTTGACATTCTGGGCACAATGGTGTAGGCCATTTTACAATCGGAGATCATTTTGTTTAAGTTAGTGTCAAATCAGATCAATTTTGGTTCAAAAATACATTTTATCACTTTTGACCACTCGATGTTTGCGTAGACTCATTTGAATCTAGCACAAATAGCCTCATTTAATAGATTTTGATATTTTGATGTTAATGACATGATCAAGTTCATAAATGGAGATTGTCTGGGCATCGTCGTAACCTCCCGACTATGATATGCACCTAGCTGCTTTGACGGCTTGACCTCTTGATTAGTCGACCATCGGATTATGCAAAATGTATATTTTGATCAATCCAAACCTTTTGAATGCAATGGTGAAATCTGTTCATCAATCGAAGATCATTTCTCAGTGACGTTGAGTGAATTTCAGCTCTGATTTATGCGCTATTATTTCTGAAGTCGATCAACTTCATCTTGTCAGCTCGACTCGACTGATGCAGCATGCATTGAGGTCAATAAATGCCTTCCAACAAATGTGATTTGTGTATGGAGCGAGTCATATTTATTGAAAATTGGTTGACCCTTTGGGCTGTCTATAGATCTTGGATCACTTCAGCTTTAATTTCAATAGCTTATTGAGATTTGATAGGATTTATCAATAGTATGATGCCTTATGTCTGGACGAACTAAATGATAAGTTGACCAATTTGTCATCATTGACTCGTTAGATAGATAAGAGCTTCTTCCACTATCTACTCTCTGCTTCAATGGGTTTATTGAAGATCTCTTTCTTTTGTGTTTTTGAATTTTTTCTGGCCCTAGCTTCATGCTTGATCAGGTTTGACTGAGAAATTGATTTGATTGCTTTGATATTTGAAATTCCTTCTATCCAAGCCATAAGCTTGACAGACTTGATGAAGGATTGACCTAATTTATCCATATTGACTTGTCAGTAAGTTGTGATGTTTATTTTTATTTTATGTTGAGGTTATTATTAAGTGTGTTAAGAGACACCACACAGATCCAAAGATGTATTCATTAAGGTGATCGAGTACGACATTAAGAAATAGTGTACTATCTCAAGAGATAGAAGTTACTACCCTATAATAGACCTAATCACATAATAACGACTCCTAAGGCATGAGGGGTCTTCGAATGTACCAGAGATCTTTCTCCTACTTTACATAACAAAGTAAAGTAGAGTTTATTTAATCGGGTTCGTTAAGTTTCCTATGGAGGCAAGCCCCCATAGTTAATTACATCCTAAGGAATGAGATTCCTTAAGAATACTCTCGATTAAGGTAAATAATCGTTGTCTCTAAAGATTTCAAAGATATGACTATCAACAAATTATTTATTTTTGGAAAACTAAGTGAGATTGATCAAAAAGAGAGAGTTATTATTGAAATGAAAGGGAGATGAGTAGGAGATGCTCATGATACTAGGAACCTAGTGAGCATCCCAAACTATCCTATGGTTGGGCTTTATATTTTTGAAATTTGAAGAGGATTATATGTTTGAGTTGAATTTTTATTAGAAATCTAAGGCTTACAATTCAACAATACAAGATTATGGAAATTCCTAAGAGGTGAGGATTTATGCTTATAGCCAACAAAGGAAAACTTTAATCTTGGATCCTAAATCTAGGAAGTTTTGGCGAGGGTCAGTACGACCTAAATCTAAAGCGAAAGTGGGTATATGATTTACCTCTACAAGAGAGGATAAACCACCAGACTGTTGGACTTACAACCACCTGGAGTGGCCGCCAACTAACTCATCCTATAATTTTAAATATATATATATATATATATATATATGCTAGGCTGTTGTTTATTTAGAAAGGAGGCTAAGTCTTTAACCACACTCCCTAAGAGACTAGATCATGAAAGGCATCAATAATAAATTAAATCTAATATAAATTTTGTTAAGTTTTATTTTGATTTTTGGATATTTTTATTTGACATAAGCTATGGGATTTCATATGCCTAATGCATAAGAAAATTGGTCATGGGCTAAAATCAGAAAAAAGGAGGTGTGTTTCTAACATGGCTCTTAAAGGTCAAGCCATTTTCTCTCGCTAAGGTGAAAGCCCTCCATTAGCAAGAGTGAGATAATATGATTTATGCATGATATGAGACACATAACATCCAGCTAAGGAGTTTCTAAATATTTTATTATGTTGATTTATGTCCTAGGCTTTAAGTGAGGTTATGAATTATTTAGTTTAATTTTAAGTTGATTAATTGGATAGAAAATTTATTTTTCCCTAAGAGCCTAATCGCATCCACGCCATTCAACAAACATCAAATAATTAAGAAACTAAGAAAATTATGCCATCCTAATTGCACAATCATAAACACAACATCAATCAATTTATAAAAACAGCTCAATAGAATAAGAGGCTGATGTCATCAGGTTCCACCGCACAACCCAAAAAGAAATGTGGGTAGCCAAGCTCTACCCTTATACAACCTGAATTGCAAATGAATAATTACAATTAAAAAGAATTCATGTTATGGGGGTCTTCATTCTTCATTTCTTCATTTATTCCTTTCTTCATTTCTTTCTATCTTTTGGTTTGACTTGGGATGTAGTTTGCTCCAATGCTTCACATGGTATATAAGATATGGTCTTATAACCAATGTTCATCTTAATTCTCCCATAACATTCATTCCAAATCTCAATTGCAAAATTTACATCAAAATGGGAAAGGTAAATCTAACTAAACTTGCAAAGCAAAGGTTAGTTAAACATACCACACAACCCAAGCAGTTATATGAATAATTTAGACTTAGCACCCCACACATGGATAACCAAGTCCACATATCCTATTTTGGGTTATGCTTAGGGGTATAAGCAACCTGCATAGCAAAAGCATTTATATTTTTATTACAGCACCCCTTAAGCACAACCCCTGCAGAAAGTATGATTAGCTAAAATTAGGCCAACATCCAGACTATGCACATGCACCCTAACAACCAGTCTAAAATAATACATCATAAAATAAGCATTTGCCAAACCATGCACCGCCATAACCTAAAGCTAGAAAAGGTGACTTAGTCTAATCTATGTGTCATTTAAGGCTTGTGTGGCATGCCGTAGCTAGGCTTTAAGGTTGAAATTCTCTAAGTGTGAAGGCTTCAATTTAGATGGTGATTTTATTTTAAGTGATTTAGTTAATTTATCAATTTTAGTTGGTGATTTGATTTGGTTTGAATGAACCTACACTTAGTTACTAAATATTGTGAAGAGAAGAAAAGAAAAGAGAACTTCTCTTTCATCCCTACCTTAAAACATTTCTAAGGTAGATTGATTTTTGAATTTCCTTTAGTGAGTGTTCTATTATGTGTTTTAATTAACCCTAAATTTAGATTTGCTCTAAATAGCCCTATTTAATAAGAAAGGCATCTTAGGATTAGTTAAGGTGGATTACTATCACATAACACACACCCATTTATTTCTTTTCATCATGTATACCATTCATATGAATAATCCTAAGTATACATATACATGCAATGCAAATTTTTAGCACACTTTTGATGATGAATGCAAAGAGATATGATTTAAAAATTTGGATATTCCATTGATGCATGTCTTTATTATGTAGAAAAGGGGGATTTCTCATTCATTAACTAAATGCACATCCACATGTATAAAAGTCATAAGTGAGTACGGCGTAATTTTTTTTTATACTAGGGACATAAGGTACAAGACCTACTTAGGCCTACTTAAAGCCTCGTAGCCCCGGGATGTCCAGACTAATATACCACTTTTCTTAAATACATGTAGATGTACAAAAAGAACCAAATAGATAAAGAATCATGCAAAAGATCATATTTGATTTGGTTGTATAATTTACATGTGTAATATGAAGGTCCTTCTTAAGCCATAACATAGAAATGCATATGAATAGATTTAAATAGGTGTTGTTTTCATTTCAAATGAACTATACACTTTGCAAGTCCTATGTAAATCCATGTAAGAGAAGAAGAAAGAACTTCATAATACACATCTTATGCTATAATCACATGCAAGCTTATAAATATTTATAAGTAGTATCACTTCATTCATAATCTTTGATTTATAGGTTTTGAAAATATTTTTTTGGTTTAATAGTGATAAGAGCTACTCATATTCTTAACTTTAGCCCAAACATGCAATTTGACATAAAAGGAAGAATTTTATTTAATTGAATTTTAAAAGAAATGAATACATGATTTCATATGACAATTAATATTTAGCAATATTGAAAAGAAATAAAGGGATGTAAGTACATAGCTTCATTCACCCTAATTAAATCCTAAGGGCAATCATATAAAATGGGATTATTTAAAATGAATCAAAATTCTTTAAGGAGATTTTTATTTTTGAATTTGATTTGACTTAGAAAATATGAAAAGGGTTTACTGATCCTAACCCATTTCCCCCATGTGTGAATTAGTTTAGTTTAATTTAGAACAATTAGGTAGATTTTATATTTTGATTATGTTAAGGTATGAATTAAATCCATTAATTACCCCTTACCTATACCACTTTAACATAATTATTCAAATAATTATGAGCCATCATATGATATGCAACCACATGAAAATTAAATCAATAATACACCTAAGAAATGAAGGGTCCTAATGCAATTGGCTCACAATTATTGATTAATTAAGCTAAAGAGTTTGATTAAATACTTTTATAACCTTCCTACACATGTAGTTTGATTATAATTTTCTTTGGAATTCTCTTAGGTTATTGAACACCTAAGAATCTATCCAAGATATGAATGATTAAATTTTGGAATGATTTAGTTTTGAGTTTGATTAATATTATTTAATGACGTGATTAAGCCCTTAATTAACTGCAAATTGATTAAGTATTTATCCAAATGATATAAACTTAGGTGAAAGATTAAAAAAGAGGTCCTCAACTCATTCCTTATGTCCATTCACTATTTCATAATGATTAACAAGTTTAATTAATAAATTTATCACTATTTAACATGTTAATTAATCATTTAATCAATTAAGAGAGAGATTAAGGATGAAATAAGCAATTATGCTAATTAATCTAGCAATAAATTCCACGAAAATTATGAGAGGTAGAGGTCATCTCACTAATCAACCTCAAAAAGTTTGGAATTAATTGTTGAAGTAATTAAGGAGTAATTAGCTTAATTATAGTTCTAATAAAACCCAAATTGAGTAAAAATTATTGGTCAAAATTAATTGATTTTAATTTTATATTATTCTCCTCTAAATTATCTTTCAAATTAGCATGAGTTTACATTTTTTAGATTTTTCTATAATTAGTTATGAATTTTGAAAGTTTAACTATTAAAATTAGATTAATTAAGCTTAATTAAACCCCTAATCATTCGTGGCGGCGACATGGCTTTCCACATGGCAATGGGGTTATTTAAGTTATCACATCATTTGGTTGAGTTAGTCGGTGATCATCTTCTCGTGGGTCCAATAAAGATCGACCAAGATCAATTCCTTGGTTTAGGAATGAATCAGAGGGGATCTAACATGATATGATCACATTCATCTATTCCAATCACGTGAAATGGATGGAGTATGATCCTTCTCCTTCATGAGCAATAAAATACGAACACCGTTCATCTTTCCGCATTCAATTTGAGCTCACTCAAGCTCTTATTGGATCAAAAATTCTACAATTTTCTGGAGGCTATCTGCTTACCGGAGGAGGTAGCTTAATGAGGCTATTGTTGAAAGAATCCAGCCTTGGTTTGAAGTAGTTTGCTCGGTTTACCAAACTCCCCTTCAATGGTGATCATCTTTGTTCGAAGAGGTGCTTCCCGTGGCTTGGAGACTTAGGAAATGACTTGATTGAGCTCGACGAAGTCCACTGATGGTGTGTGCAAGGTTAATTTGATTTTGGTTGAGAATTAGATAAGTTGGAGTTTGAGCTCACCTCCCCTATTTCGGCTTTGAGAAAAACCAAGAAAGAGAAATGGGGGAGCTCGGGAATGGCTTGGAAAAAGTTAAGGAGGCTTTGATTCAATCTCCTTAGCTTTGAGGAAATGATTGATGGTCTTTTGAGTGGGAATGAGGGGGAGTATATCTCCACCTCACTGGGTAGGATGGTGAGAGGCTAAATTACAATTTTTGATCAATGGCTTGGATTGGTGGCACAGTTTGAGCTGCAAAAAACCCCACATGGGTCATTTTGGGTAGTGGAGTGAGAAGAGTGGATGCCCATGTGCTAGGTGAGTGCATTTGGAGTTCCAAGTGTTCAAATTCCATTGAAGAGGTCAGTTTAGCCTTGGCTTGGGTCATGGACGATCCAAGTCTATTGGGTCATGTTCACCACCCTCTTTGGTGTCCATGTGGACCACTAGAAGGATCTCAAGTGGCCTTGAGAAAGAAATGACCAAATTTCAAGTGAATATGGTTATTGGATACCCTTTAACCTAAGAGCAAAGTGGCCATTTGGCCATGAGTTTGATTTGGGCAAGATTTTAAATGATTTGAAAATGGATTGTGCCAAATTTCAAGTGATTTGGAGTTTATTTGATTTGAATTGGCTCAATTTGACCCATTAAGGTCAAGTTGGGTCAAATTGGGTTAGGTTGACCAATTGGTCAAATTGGGTCAAATCATGGGTTAGGTCAAGTTCAAATGATCATTTGGAGCCTATGGGTATCATTGGCTTGGTTCAATTTGGTTTAGATTTGATTTTGGTTCATTTAGGTTAATTTAGGTCAAATAGGTCAAGTTGACCAATTTGACCCTTTGACCCAATTGGGTTAGGTCATGGGTTGGTTGATCATTTGAAATGTATTGCAAGCTTTAGTTTCAATCAATTTTGGTTTGGTTTGATTTCAAGATGATTTAACCTTTTAGGTTAAGTTGGGTTCATGGTCAGTTGGCCTAGGTTGGGTCTAATTGATCAATTGAAGCTTTGGTCAATTTCAATAATTAATTTAGAATAAATTTGACCCATTAGTTGCAATCAATTTGGCTTAGATCAAGATTTGACCCATTTTGACTTTTTAGGTCAATTTGGGTCAACTTAGGTCAAGTGGCCAATTAGGCTTGGTTTGGCTCAATTGATGACTTGGCCATGTTCAATCATTGATTATGAATTGGTTTAGATCAATGGTTTCAATCAATTTATCATATGATGGATTTTAGCTAGTTTGGATTTCATTTGGGTTAAATGTTGACTTGGTAAAAGGTTAAGTTTGACTTGGTTTGACTCAATTTGAGTGATTGATCATTCTAAGATAATTGTTGATCACAATGTGAGACTTGGATGGGCTTAGTTTAATCCAATTTGGTTGGATTAGAATTTGGCTTGAAAAGGTCCTTTAGATCACTTTGGGTTAAGTGAGCCTAAGTGTGTCAATTGACTTGGTCAAAGGTTGATTCAAGTTTGGTTGAACTCACATATGGACTTATGATAGAAATATAAATCTAATTACAAGTGGTTTGGAGTTAGATGGGTTTTGGTTCATTTGACAATTTCAAGTCAAAGGGACGAACATGGGTTTGACTTGGGTCAGTTTGATTTTGGCTTAGTGATTGTAGTTTATGCTTATATTTGGGCAAGTGATTGAAGAAGTGATTGTTTGAAGAGAAAATCCAAGGGTTTGGATTGATTTTAGAATTATTTGGCTAAATCCAAGAAATGGCTTAAAGGATATAAGTTAGATTTGAGTTTTGAATTTAGTTTTAGTTATTTGAATTTATATTCCATTTATATTTGTGAATATAAATGAGAATATAAATGGGTGATGAGAAAATCTTTTGAGTTTGGAGTGATTTGGATTTGATTTGAGCTAAGTCCATAGGATTATCAGCTCATTGATTGTAAAGGGGGACACTCAATACTTCCAATTAATGGGCTCTATTTGAAGAAGTATTATCTATAAAAACATGTTTGAAAATAATTATCATCAAAAGAATAAAATTTCATTCCAATTCTTCAAAAATCTTCTCTTCATTCGAAGTGTTATTTTCTTATCTTACGAATCCGCCATGACGTGTTTAGGATAGGTGTAAGAGAACCCAAGAGACATCCTATCCCTCTTTCACAACACAAACACAATCAAACACAATTCCCCAGCACTATTAGAATAGGTGTGATAGAACCCAAGAGGCATCCTACTTCTACTAGCACTACTAAGTTAGGTGTAAGAGATCCCAAGCGACATCCTTTCTTGGTGGGAATTTCAGCTTCCATTCGTGGCATCATTTCATCAAATTCTCCAAGCGTGTTTTGGGTAGGTGTGAGAGAACCTGAGCGGCATCTTATTCCCTCTATAATAAGCACAAAAATAAACACACATATTTTTTTCTCAAGCTATTTTGATGTGGGAGCAAGCCCCCTGTGGCACTCACTCATTAGCTGCTCTAAGTTAGGCTGCCATGCTACCTTGCTAGTCTGTCACCCCAGTGATCACTTATTTAGAAGATGTGAGTCCTTACGCTTTCTTCCTGACTTGACCATTGCAAACCAACTAGCGCCTTGTTAATTTGGTAGGCTTCACTGTTCAGTTAGTTGTCTACCTCATCTTGACTTTATTTAAGAAGATGTGAGTCCCCAAGCTTTCTTCTTGAACTAGCCATCATGTATTGACTAGGTTGAGTATATTTGAGGCTTAGGATAAGTCCCCTAGAAGATATTTTCCTCTTGACTACTTTTGAGTTGATATAAGTCCCCTTGAAGTATTCACTCAATAGTCTCCCTAGGTCGGATGACACCTATCGAGTCGAAGACAGACTATCCCAGCAATCAGTTCTGCTATGAGAGGATGTGAGTCCCCGAGCATTCTTCCTAAGCTGATTGTTGCAAATCGACAGGCACCTTAGGTTGGTTGATGTTCTCTATACTGATAGAGACTCACCCAGTGGATGCACCACTCTTGATAGATGTGAGTCCCCGTGCTTTCTCCTTGAGTTGGCCACTGAATACCTATTGATATTATCTTATCTAGGGTTTTGGATCAAGCCCTTAGCGACCCCTCTCCCTACAGACACTCTAGTTAGATCACATCCTTTGTGACCCCATTTAGACATTACCCGGGTTACTTTTAGATTGGACAGTCCCCCTTTCCTAGTAGTCACACTAGTGGTTGGAGAAGTTATTTAGCAGATGCATAGATTCTCCCTTGGTTTAGTAAATCTGAGATAGGTCTAGACTGATATAAGCTCATTCTTAGTTTAATCTCTCACAAACTAACAGGGTCCATGATAAACACATTAAATAAATAAACAAAAATGTTCACTTGTGGATTAGGAATTCAAGCCCCCAAAGTGCCCCTATTCTCAAGCAGACATCCTATCTTTAAGAAGGTGAGAGAACTTCTATAGGAATTGCCCGGCTACGAGTTAAGATAAGTCCCTGCCGGCACTCACAGAGTCACCCTTGATCGAATTCAATCTATTTTTCCACAAGCACGTTACCCCAGCTGTCATTCCGCTTTGGAAGATGTAAGCCAACGACGCATTCTTTCTAGCATGAATGTCGCAAATCGACGGGCAGCCCTAGCTCGGGTTTTATTTATTGCCCAAAACAACTGATCACCCTAGTGGTCTTTTGTATTAGAAGATGTGCTTTCTCATGACCATTGCAAATCGAAAAGCACTCCTTTGGTTGGATAGTTCTCACCTCGACCGGGAAGCTACTCCCTTTGGATTGGTAAATCTTTATTAGACCAAAGCCTCTGTGCCCCCTACTCAGTGCAGTCCATATAAAATCGATGGGATCCATCAAAACAACTAAAAGATGAATTTAACCTTAACTATATTTTAGTTGATCTAAGTCCCCCAATAACATTCACTCAATAGTCAGCCCTAGGTCAAGTTCGATTTTTTGCCCAGCAATCAATCATCCCAGTGGTTCCTTATTTTGTAAGATGTGAGTCCCCGTGCTTTCTTCCAAACTTGACCTTTGCAAACTGAAAGGCACCCCTTTGGTTGGATAGCCCTACTATATAGTTGGTAGACCACTCCCTTCGGATTGGTAAATCTATGTTAGACCAAGGCCTCCATGGCCCCTACTCAGTGCAGTCCGTCGCAAACCGATGGGATCTATCAAAATAAATTAAAAAATGAAATTAATCTTGACTATCTTTTAGCTCATTTAAGTCCTCCTAGTGACATTCACTCAATAGTCAGCCCTAGCTTGGGTTTGATCCATGGCCTCATCAATGGATCACCCCGGCAACTGATCCCTACTTTAGAGGATGTAAGTCTACTATGCTTTCTTCCTAGTACAACTGCTGCACACCGAAAGGCAATCCCTTTGGTTGGCTTGTCTTACCATGTGTTAGGTAGACTACCCCTTTGGATTAGTAAATCTGAGTTAGACCTAGGCCTCCATAGCTCCTACTCAGTTTGATCCATCGCAAACCAACAGGGTTTATCTCAAAATTAAAAAAAAATCTAAAAATCAAAAACAAACTCAACCCTTCTCCCTTAGTGGAGTCAAACTAAACAATCAAACATATCAAAACAAACAACACAAACAATCAAACAAAAATAATCAATTTGATCTACTTCTCCTCAGTGAGATGTAAATCCTTCTAGTTCCCCCAATGGATCTAGAATTCTTATCCCTAAGTGGATTTCACAACCTCTCTTCCCAAGTGGATGACTTGAACTTACTTCCCCAGTGGAGAGTTCACTTTTCTATCCCTGGTGGAGTCAAAACAAACACAACTACAAAATCAAAGAAATCAAATCAACTTCTCCCCAGTGAGACTCAACATAAATCAAACCTTTCATCCCCTTTGTGGATGACTTGATCCTCTTTCCCTAGTGGAAAGTTCACATACTCTATCCCTAATGGATTCCTCTTTCACTCTCTTATGTCTTTGACATGAGTGGAGTCTCATTGCATTAAGCTCTTGATTCCTTCTACACTTTGGGTTGGGAGTAGATTATTTTTATTAGTGTTTGTGATTGTTCAGTGTTGTTGATTATTTCGAACAACACCAATACGTGTGGTATGTTCTATCAGTCACACCACACCTATTGGGCGCCCTTTATTGACCTCATTTTTAGAATGAGCTTTCAACCTCTCCATCTCAGACATAGGGTTCCTCTTAGACACTAAGAGTTTTCTTAATCTTAAGACACTTCTAGTGATTAGGTGAACACTCATCCTAACCCTAGAGACTTAGAAGAGTTAGCCATAGGAATAGATTATGTCTTAGTGGTGTTAGAAAAATTTGCCTACCCTGTAGTTTGAACCAAACCCTCACTTCCTTCTTTCAAGTCAAACTCCAAATTCAAATTAACCTTAAACTCAAATCAACTTCAATTCCAAAACAAACCTAAATTCAATTCCAATGAAGTTTCCCAAATCATGAATCAATTCCAAATGATTGAAACCCATGATTGAATTCCAAATTCTAAAATCTTTCCTAAGTCACTTTGATTCCATCCTATGGACATAGCTCAAATCAAATTCAAATC
This sequence comes from Cymbidium sinense, assembly GCA_021442155.1. NCBI lineage: Eukaryota > Viridiplantae > Streptophyta > Magnoliopsida > Asparagales > Orchidaceae > Cymbidium > Cymbidium sinense. The sequence continues at coordinate 136,715,886 of CM038216.1, forward strand.
ACTTCAAACTCAAGAAATTTTCTCATAACCCATTTATATTCTCATTTATATTCATAAATATAAATGAAATATAAAATTCAAATATCCAAAACTAAATTCAAAACTTAAATCCAAATTCAAACAAAATTTAACCTAAGCCTTTCAAGTCAAATTCTTGAACTTAGCCAAATCAAACTCAAATTAAGCCAAACTTATGAATTTTCTTCATGATTCAATCAATCCTCCAATCATGAATCCAAATATAAACATAAACTTCAATCAAATATCCAAAACTAAATTCAAAACTCAAATCCAAATTCAAACAAAATTCAACCTAGGCCTTTCAAGTAAAATTCTTGAACTTAGCCAAATCAAACTCAAATCAAGCTAAACCCTTGATTTTCCTTCATGTTTCAATCAATCCTTCATTCATGAATCCAAATACCAACATAAACTTCAATCATCAAACCAATACTAAATCCAAAAATCAAACCCAAGTCAAACTCATGTTCACCCTTTGAACTTGAAATTATCAAGTGAATCAAAACCCATTTGACTCCAGATCACTTACAAATGGATTTATATTTCAATCATAAGTCCATATGTTAGTTCAACCAAACTTGAATCAAGCCTTGATCAAGCAAATTGACCCACTTAGACTCACTTGACCCAAAGCGACCTAAAGTACCCCTTATGAACAAAATTTTAACCCTACCCAAATTGGATTGGACTAAGCCCACCTAAGCCTCATATTGTGAGCAACAATCATCATGAGATGATCAATCACTCAAATTGGGTCAAACTAAGTCAAACATAAGGGTTGACCAAGTCAACACTTAGCTAAAATAAAATCTAAACTAGCCAAAATCCACCATAGGCCAAATTGATTGAAACCATTGATCAAAACCAATTCATGATCAATGTTTGAACTTGACCAAGTCATTATTTGAGCCTAACCTAGCCCAATTGGCCACTTGACTTAAGTTGACCCAACTTGACCTAAAAAGTCAAAATATATCAAATCTTGATCAAAGCCAAATTGATTGCAACCAATGGGTCAAATTCATTCTAAACCACTTATTGAACTTGACCAAAGCCTTAATTGGCCAACTAGACCCAACCTAGCCCAATTGACCATGAACACAACTTGACCTAAAAGATCAAATTGAGCCAAAATCAAACCAAACCAAAATTGATTGAAGATTACAACATATTTCAAATGTCCAAGAAAACCTAAACCAACCCATGACCTAACCTAATTAGGTCAAATGGGTCAAATTGGTCAACTTGACCCATTTGACCTAAATGAAATCAAATGAATCAAAACTAAATATAAACCAAAATGAACCAATCCAATCATGCTAACAGATTCCAAATAGTCATATAAACTTGACACAACCTTTGGTTTGACCCAATTTGACCAATTTGCCAACTTGACCCCAAGTTGACCCATTTTGACCTAAATGGGTCAACATGAGCCAAATGACATCAAATCAACTCCAAGTTCTTTGAAATTTGGACCAACCCAATTTTAAACTATTCTAAATCTGCCTAAAGTGAAATTAAAGGAAAATGACCATTTTACCACTAAGTCAAGGGGTAACCTACGGCCAATTCCACTTAGAATTTGGTCATATTCTTTCCATGGCCACTTGGCACCCTCTTAGTGGACCAAGTGGACACTAGTGGGTATGGTGCACATGACCCAATGGATTTGGGTCAGCCAAACCCAACCCAATCGCCAAACTGACCACCCACTTGGAAATGAGCACATGGATCACTTCTATACTCTCATTCTCCACATGTGCAACTTCTCCACTACCTTCCTCTGCCAAAACTGATCCATGTGCCACCTCAAACGACCAAAAACCCCACTCAAGGTGGTCAATTTGATTAAAATGACACTACACTCCTGACCATTTGATCCTTCTAGGGGGAGATATACTCCCCCTAATTTCATTTCATTTTCACTCACTCACACTTGATTGAAGCTAAGGAACTCATAACAAGCATCCTCAAGCTTCTCCAAGGTTCCCAAGGCTCATTTTATTTTCTCCATTTTTAGTTTTCCTTAAGCCAAAAATAAGGGAGCTCAAGGCAAATTCCATCTCACGTAATACTCAATTTCAACTCAATTCCTCCTTCAAGCACCTTGAGGGAACCCAATCGAGGTCACCCAAGTCTTCATCCAAGTTCTCAAGGCACGAGAGAGGGGAGCTTGTTCAAGGCCGCAAGTAATTGATGTCCACTTTGGTCCATAGGAAGATCCACTCAAGCACTTGGAGCTTCATCTCCACTAGACAAAGCTACCTTGACGGTTGGGAGAGCCGGTGATAGCCTCCGACAAGGTATGCCTTCAAACCGAGCCTAAAATAGGAAGTGTTTGGTCCTTTGTGAAAGAAACTTTCACCCATTGCAAATTAACTGTTGGATGTCTTGCCCCTTCCATGATCATGGTGTGGGTTAAGTTTGAGCTCAATTCGAGCACAATCGAGCTCGGATCAAGCCCTAAGGAGTGGGTGGATGCCCTCTCTCGTAGGCGAGCTCAGTGACGGATCATGGACCGTACATCCACATATTTTGGATGGACGGTCCTGATTAATCCACATAGGATCCTATAATTTTTTCCTTAAAAATCACAGGTTTAATCCTGACTGTCCGATCTTTGATCGAAAGGTCGAGGAGAAAGTGCGTAGCGCTGCCAGCTGACGTGGTATCGGATGTTCGTGCCACGTGGAAACCATGCGCCGTGTCAGTGGCCCACGTGGCGCTGACGGGATTAACTATATAATTAGGCTATTTAATTAAGTTTTAATCATTAAAACTTTAAAAACACATAACTAAATGTAGAAAAATAAAAAAAATATAAAATAAAAAAGCATTGTAAAGATATTTCAAATGGAAATAATCTAAAATTAGGTTTGATTGATTTTGAATAGTAAATTTTTTGTAATTTGGATTTTATTGGAAATATAATTATGTTAATTACTCCTTAATTATTCCATTGACTAATTCCAAACTTCTTAGGTAAGTTTAGTGGGATGACTTCTACCTCCCCTAATTTTTTTTAATTTATTAATAGTTTAATTAGGGGAATTGCTCAATTCATTTCTAATCACTCTCTTAATCAAATAATAATTAATTAACCTATTATATGTTGATAAATTCATTAATTAAATTTGTTAATCACCTTGGAACAGTGGATAAACTTAGGGAATGAGATTAGGATGTCTTATCTAAATCTCTTCCCCCAAGTCTATTTTACTTGAATGAAAACTTAATTAATTTACAAATTAATTAATGATTTGATCATTTCATTAAATAGCTTAATTAACCAAACTCAAAATTAAAAATTAATCTAGAAATTTAATCACGTTATCAATTCCTTCTTGGGTAGATGCTTATGTGTTCAATAACGTAAGTAAACTTAAGGAAATCATGCATAAGCCATATGTGTGAAAAAGGTTATGAAAGTACTTAAATTAAACCCTTTAACTTAATTAATCATTAATTGTGAGCCAAATGCATTAAGCCTCTTTCTTTCTTAGGTGCATTGTTGATTTAAATTTTGTGTGATTTTATGTCAAACATTGACTCATAATTATTTGGATAAATATCTTAAACATGGTGTAGGAAAGGCATAATTAATGAACTTAATGAACACATTAACCTAAGTAAAACATAAAATCTACTTAAGGTTTCTAAAAATTAAACTAAAATAGCATACACATGTGGGAGATGGGTTAGGACCAGCAAACCCTTTTCACATTCCTTAAATTTAAATCAAACTCAAAACCAAATCAAACTTTCCTTAAACCAATTTTAATTCACTTTAAATAATCTTATTCCATAAGATTATCTTTAGAAATTAATTAGAGTGAATGAAATTACATGCTTGCATCACTTTATTTCTTTCTTAACATGCTAAATGTGTATGCCATATGAAAATCATGCATTCATGTCTTTTAAAAATAAAATTAAAATAAAATATTTCCTTTATGTCAAATTGCATGTTTTGGCTAAAGTAAGAATATGAATAGCTATTATCACTACTAAATCCAAAGTTATTTTTAAAATTTATAAATCAAACACTACAAATGAAGGGTGTGCTATTTAAAATTGCTTATAAGTTTGCATGTGATTATAAAATGTGGTATGTGATTCCCTCCTCTTTTCTTAACATAGGTTTGTATAGGATTAGCAAAGTGTATAGTCCATTTGAAAAGGACATAACACTTGCTTAAATCCATTCCTATACACTCCTATGTCATGACTTAAGAAGGGATTCCACATCATACATATAAATTAAACAACTAAGATCAAGCAAACAAACATAAACCTTTGCATGATTCTCTTTCCATGCATTTCTTTTTGTACATGCACATGTATTTAAGAAAAGTGGTATATTAGTCTAGAAATCCTAGGGTTGCAAGGCTTTAAATAGCCCCAAGTAGGCCTTGTACCTTACACCCCTAGTGTTAACAATGGCGTCGTACTCACTTATGTCTTTTATACTTGTAAATGTGCATATGAAAAATGGATAAAAGAATCACTCTCTTCTACTTAACAAAATCATGCATACATGAAACATCCCCAAATTTTCTTAAGCAACCTCTCTTAGCATTCATCATGAAAGTGTGCTAAATACTTGCATTACATGTATAAATATGCTTAGGATTCATTCATGTGCATGTTACATATGTTGGAAAGAAATAAAGTGTTGTGTGTTTTTGTGATAGTAATTCACTTTACTTAATCTTAAAATTTCTTTTTCTTTGAATAGGTTTATTTAGAGTTGTTCTAAACTTAGGGTTAATTAAAACACATAATAAAGCATTCACTAAATAAAAAGTCGTTAATGAATTTACCTTAGAAATTACTTAAGATAGGGAGGAAAGAGAAGTTCTCTTCTCTTTTTCTCTCTTTACAACACTTAGTAATTAAGCGTATGCTCATTCAAACCAAATCAAATCATGAAATAAAACTTAACCAAACTAACTAAACCACTTAAATGAAACCACCCTCTAAGTTGAACCTTTCATACTTAGAAAATTCTAACCTTAAACCTTAGCTAAGACATACCACACAAACCTTGAATGGCACACACATTAGGCTAAGTCACAACTTCTAATCCTATGTTAGGGTGGTGCATGGTTTGATGTTTTGCTTTTATTTTATGATGTGATGTTTTAGTCTGGATGTTAAGGTGTATGTGTGTAGACTGAATGGTAGGATGATCTTAGTCTAATCATTGGCTTCTGTAAGGGATTATGCTTAAGGGGCACTGTAATAAAAATATAACTATTTTTGCTATGCAGGTTCTTTATACCCCTAAGCATAATCCAAAATAGGCCAAGTGGACTTAGTTACCCATGTGTGGGGTGCTAAGTCCAATACATGCTTGGGATGTCTGGTTTGTTTATCTAATCTCAATTTTGCAGGTTTTAGTTAGATTTCTCTTTTCCTTTTTTATGTAATTTTGTAAATTAGGGTTTGGAATGATTGTTATGGGGGATTAGGATGAACATTATTCATAAGATCATGTATTATGTACCATGTGAAACCTTGGAGCAAGCCATATTCCAACCAAGAACCAAATAAAGAAAAGAAGAATGAAGAATGAAGACCCCCATAACATGAATTCATTTTTGTAATTAATTCGGGTTGTATAAGGGTAGAGCTCGACTACCCAACTTATTTTTGGGTTTGTGCGACAGAGCCCGACCACACTTGGCCACTTATTCTTTTGTGCTAGCTTTATAAATGGTTCGATGTTTGTTTAGCTTGTACATTAAGATGACATGTTTTCCTAGTTTCTTTCTTGCTTTGATGTATGGCTTGGATGACGATTAGGCTCTTAGAAAAAAATAATTTTTCTATCTAATTAATCAACTCAAAACTAAAAATAAATAACTCATAACCTCACTTAAATCTTAGTTTTTAAAATCAAGATAAAATAATTATCAACCCCTTAATTGGATGTTATATTTTCTTTCTCACATCATACATAAAAAGCATATTATTTCACTCTTGATTTGGAGGGCTTCCACCTGTGCCAGAGAACTTGGCTTGAACTTTGAGAGCCATGGTGGAAATACACCTCCTTTCTTGCTGATTTTATCCCATAATCCAATTTCTCATGCATTAAGCATATGAATCCTAAAAGCCTATGTCAAATGAATAGTCCAAAATGAAAATAAAATACAATAACATTTGCATTAGATTTAAGTCATAAATCATGCCCTACATGATCTAGTCTCTTAGGGAGTGTGTTTAAGGACTTAATCTCTTCCTAAATAAACAACATTTTAGCTATCATGCAAAAGCATATGACTTGCCAACATGTATTTAAAATCGTAGGAGGAGTTAGTTGGCAGCCACCTCTAAGCAGTTGTAAGTCCAAACAGTCAGATGGTTTATCCTTTCTTGTGGAGGTAAACCAAATACCCTTTTTTTACTTAGATTTAGGTCTTGCTTTGGCCCTCGCCAAAGCTCCCTAGATTTAGGTTCAGAGATTGCTACTTCCCTTTTCGGACAATGAGCATAAATCCTCACCTCTTAGGCATTTCCATGATCTTGTGTCATGAAATTATAAGCCCTAGATTTCTAATAAAAATTCAACTCAAAATAGATAATTCCCTTCAAACTTCAAAAATATAAAGCCCAATTATAGGATAGTTTGGGATACTTACTAGGTTTCCTAGTATCATAAGCATCCCGTATTGATCTTCTTTTGGCTTCAATAATAACTCCCTCTTCTTGATCAGTCTCACTTGATCTTTCAAAAATAAACCAATTGATTGATAGTCCTATCTTTTGAAATCTTTAGAGACAATGATCATTTATCTTAACAGAGAGTATTCAAGAAATCATGTTACTTAGGATGTAATTAATTATGGGGGCTTGCCTCCATATGGAACTTAACAAACCCGATTTAAAATAAACCCTACTTTACTTTTTCATGTAAAGTAGGGGAAGAATCTCTGGTATATACGAAGACCCATAGTCTTTAAGAGTATTTATTCAGGTGATTAGGTCCATTGTAGGGTGGTGACTTCTATCTTTTGAGATAGTACACATTTCCTCAATGTCATACCCGATCACCCTAATAAGAACATCTGTGAATCTACGTGGTGTCTTAACAAGATGTTTTATTTCTATTTTCATTTATCCTCTTTCCAAAGGGATAGATGAAGGCATGGAATGTAATAAAATTTCACCACAGTCCTGTGCTTTCTATTTTGACGAACTTGATGAGAAAATTGACTTTGATATGTGCTTTGTGCTTGATCAGATCATTGAAAATGGATTAGGATGTCACATTGCAGGCAATATAGAGATTAATTTGAGGCAATTTTAGATTGAGAGTTATTTCCTCAGATTGTTTTGGTCTATCGATCAAGTAGAAAGATCTCTTGGATTCTAGTTGCTTGTAATCACTAAGCTGAATTTGGTTTAAGATTAAACAACTATCATCATTGAACTGACAAGCAGGGACTCTTTCACTACGGCCTTTTCTTATGGCTTGATGAGTGAGGAAAGCGTCAGCAGCTCAGCCATTTTTGGGCTTGTTGAGTTTGACCTTTAAAACTCGTTTGAGTCCTAAACTTGAAGATGTAGAGGTTGATGTTTTTCCAACTTAGTTGATTGAAACTTCGGAAATTAAGAGTTCTTCTAACTTGATCTTCAAAATTTGATAAATCGAGGCGACAAACTTTTGATATTTGCGGTTGTCTTTTAATGCATAAAAGTGGATTCTTCTTGTTCTTGCAAGAGCCTGCAACTTTAACAATAATAGTTATAGATATATTCAGGGATCTCGATATAAAGCTCGATGACAATCTAAATATACATACAAGAAGACCTCCTATTTTACAGGAGAGGGTTGAATAATCTTGATCATAAAAAAGGCTTATGTCTAACACGGGGATTGCATATTAGTTTAGAAATATATTACAAGGTTTGATTTCTTTTACTGCAAAATAGACATGATATATTTTTTAATCATAATATGTATCTATCTAAGGATCTCGACTCAAATAAATATATAAAAATACCCCCTATCTAACAAGGGGGTTTTTGCAATAACTGTTGAGAGAATTTTGAATGTCTTTGGTCCTATGCTTTGAGCCTTCAAATTTGTTGAAGACTTTCTCTTGAGAGTTTGAAATTTATATGTTTCTCATGTCACGGTTTCATGCATGAATGGACTTGATGGATTTGATGACTTGTTCGTGAGATGCGAACATCTTCTATCATGTGCTTTGTGCATTGACGAACTTGTAGAAGATTCAATCTCAAAATTTAAATTTTTTATTTTCCTCTTGTCCTCACTTTATTCCTCAGTGGACTTGATGGAGTTGATGACTTGTTGGTGAGATGAGAACATCTTTGGTCCTATGCATGGTGCTTTAATGGGCTTGTTGAAGATTCAATCTCAAAATTTAAAATTTGTATTTTCCTCATGTCCTAGCTTTATGCCTCAATGGACTTGATGGAGTTGATGACTTATTGGCGAGATGAGAACATCTAAGGTCCTATGCATGGTACTTTGACGGACTTGTTGAAGACTTTATCTGTGGATTCATATTTTGCATTTCCATCTATCTTGGCTTCATGCCTTGATGGATTTGATGGGGGAAGATCATGAATTATCTTGAGGACTTATCAGATGATACAAAATTACCTTTTACCCTAGCTTTTTGCTTTCGTGGGATTATAAAAGGATGTCTGCCAATGACCTAGCCCTCAGAGCTTGTGTTGGGTCAATGACGAAGAGTTATCAGTCTTATGCTTTGTGCGTAACGGACATGTCGATGGCATAACTCCCTCAGTTTGGCCTTTAGCTTTGTATGAACATTAGGATGACTTCTTTGATCCATTTCTTTCTGCTTGATTAAACTTGCTGAAAAAGAGTTTCCTTCAGTCTTTGCTTTCTGCTGAATAGGCTTGTTGAAGGAGTTGAGATTTCTCATTTGATATTGATACCAAACTCGGCTTTGTGCATTCTCGAGTGAGGATCTTTTTGTCGGATTTAAAAAAATGACCTTATGACCATTAGGGATGATCTTCTAGTCTGGGCCACTTGAACTCACCAAGTTGGAAGGATTTCAGAGTTTAGATGCTCTTTTTTGAACTAATGAAGTAGGAGGATCTCTTATTGCGGCCTTTGTGGCGTGTTGAGTAAGTAGACCTATCAGGGACTCGGCCATATTTGGGCATGTTGAGTCTGACCTTATGCACCCACTCAAGCTATAGATTTGATGTATGGATGGAAGATGTGTTTTCAACTTGATTTGTTAAAATTTACAGACTTGAAAATTTCTCTTTTGGTCAGTAAGACTATGAAAAGTGAGAACTTTGAATACATAATTTGAACATGTATATGGAGATCTTGGCCTTCGGCGTGATGCCAACCCAAAATACAAAAGGTGGCCCCCTATCTTACAAGGAAAAGCCTAACATTTTGCTATAAATTTTAAAAAATGTCCCCTGTCTGATAGGGGATGTTTGCTTTATTTTGGAAATGCATTCTTATGTTACAAGAGAATTTCAAAGCAAAACTTGCACATATAATGACGGTGAGGAAAAATTAGTATTCTCAACACCAGGACTAATTCCCCTTCTTGAAAAGCTCGAGGATGCACCGTATGATCGAATGCATTATTGTGATTATATTTTTATGTGTAATACTTTTCCAAATATTGACCATTGATTGGTGGCATTGGTCTTTCAACATTGAAATCAATGACCTAGTAGGCTCCTCCTTGATATACTTTCTCAATGATGTAGGGTCCTTCCCAATTAGGCTCTAATTTACCGCTAATTTTACGATGAGGAAAAATTGGTCTTCTCAGCACCAAGACCAATTCCCCTTCTTAAAAAATCAGAGTATATACTATATGATCAAATGCTTTTGACACCCTTGCTTGGTAGTCTTCTAAATTTTATTGTGCTTGGAGCCTAACTTTGTCAAGCGCATCAAGATCTTCCATTAGTAGACAAACATTCTCATCTTAGGTAAGATCATGTTGAATGGCTACTCGGAGCAAAGGTAGTTCAACTGTGAGTGGTAGAACTACTTCCACTCCAAATACTAGTGCATAAGGAGTGGATTTTGTGAGAGTCCTGTAGGTGGTGCGGCAAGCCCATAAATCTTCCACAAACTTGGTATGCCACTTTCTTTTTTATTTCTTGTGAGGATCTTTCTAAGTAGATTAACTAGTATTTTGTTGAAAGTCATGGCCAAGCCATTTGCTCTCGGATTATAAATCGATGAGTTCCGTCAATCAATCTTATGTTAATCAACAAATCTATAGATTTTAGTGCTCTTGAAGGCCGGACCATTGTCTGAGATAATTCGGCACGGTACACCAAATCTATAGACAATATTGTGGGTGAAGAAGTTAGTCGCATGCTCAGCTGTGATTTCCTTGAATGGGGCTGCTTCAGCCCACTTGTAGAAATAATCAGTGATTTGCTTGGATGAAATGATGGCCAGCTGATTATGATGGATCAATTGGTCCAATTACAGCTGATCCCCATCACTCAAATGGTCAAGATGTTATCGTTAGGTGCAACAGATTTAGAGGCTGATGAATGATGTTGCCATGAACCTGACATTCATGGTATCTCTTAGCATGATCGATACAATCTTAACCATAGAAGGCAAATAATATCTCATTCTTTTAATTTTGAAACCTATTTTGGGACTCAATTGATGTGTGCCACAAAGCCTTTCATGGATTTAAATAATTAATTTGTTGGCTTCTTATACTCCTAAGTATCATAGCCACATCTACTCGAAAGAACCTACGATAGAGGGTATTACCAATATAAGCATATAATCGAAGCCTTTTCTCAAGTTGTGCATCAATCAACTTATTGCTTGACAGTTTGTCTTCCTTAAAATAGTCGGTGAAGGGTTATCTCCAATCTTCCTTCTCTTCTACTGTAAGGACTTCAATCTGTGATTTTGGAGTTTCCTCAGATTGAGGTCTTTCCTCTTGAATGGCTGGAGGCTTATTTTGTTGACTTTGAGAAGCAATTTATTCTTAGCTCTGGAGACTCGAGTCATAATGATATTTGGGATTTTCTTCTTAAGCTCGAGAACTCGCTTATAGTAGTGAGCCAATTCAAGCTTATTAATTTTATAAATACCCAACACTTTCTTAATGATAAGCTGAGAATCTCTATAAACTCACAAATTCTAAACTCCCATGAAAATGGCTTCCTCCAGACCTACCACCAACACTTCATATTCTACTTCGTTGTTGGTTTGTGGCTCAGTCAATCTATTGGAATGCCTCATTATACCACCTTCTGGCATGATCAAGATGAGGCCAATGCTAGCTCGAGCCTTTGGGAGATTTGAAGGGTGAGTGTATTTAATAGATGAAGCTCTATCAAAATACAGTTCCCACATTTGTTGCTTTTCCTTTTTCATATATATGCATGATCTGCTCGCCGGAAAGATCATCATTAAGCAATGAATTTGCCGGGATTGGGTGTGCAACAAGAAAGTTTGCTAGGATTTGCCTCTTCACCACTTTTTGGAGAACATACCTAATGTCAAACTGTAGCTGAAGAACAACCCATCATGCTAAGTAACCTATCAATGCTAGTCTTGTCATTAAGAACTTCAGTGGATCAATCCTTGAGATGAGAGTAATTTTATGAGATAACATGTAATGACGAAGCTTCTTGACAGCAAAAATCAGAGCCAAACAATGCTTCTCGATTGATGTAGTATAGGGCGTTCTCACTTCCCTCTTCATTGTGTTGTGTCAATAAATCAATGAGAGATTCTTTCAGTGTGGTTGTGCATAAAATGAGAGACTTTCATGGGATTGGTGCTACAAGAATAGGCGGATTCAATAAATACTTCTTGATACTGTCAAAAGCATCTTGATATTCTTTATCATATTTTAAATGAGTATCTTTCTTCATCAACTTCTTCATCTTGGATGTGAATCTCTAATTGACGTCCCTCCAATGAATTTCTAGCTCGGAGCATGGAATATGTATTTCTTCAATCGGATGACTGCAATCAAAGCTAACTTCCTCTTGAAGATATGGACCTGGTTGGCGACGGGATCCCTTGGATCACTCTCCAAGGTGTCGACCATCAGAAATTTCATCACATATGAGCCTTCTCTTAGGTACCTTTTTTTTTGACAAGTTTTATTTTGTGGCAGATCTCTCAGAGTACAGTCCATATGTCATACCACTGTCTTTCTTTCAGGCAGTTTCACTTAGAGGCTTTGGTCTCCAAATTTGTTTACCTTTTGCAGGGACCTTTTGATGGCTGATTCTTGGACCTATGGACCAAGTGTCACGCCTCGATGCTCATCATACGGGACTTGAATTGGTTGATATTTTGTTGGGATTATAGGAGGAGGTCTCCTTGGAGGAGCAGCTCTAACCTCCCTGATGACATAACCTTGATTTTTTTTTTCATCAGTCATTTCTCCTTAGCAACTTTGAGGACCCTATACACTCTTACATATATAATTTTGAGTTTCCTCATTGGAGAAGTTGGAACCTAACGTTGTCGAGTCTAGAAGGACTGTTTAATTTGATCAATAGAGCTGTTCCGTTTTACCCATTTTAGGCTATCAAACTTGTTATGGGTTGGAACACTCGCTTCTGGTTCCTTAGCTGGTTGTACAATTTTTTTCTTGAACAATGACTGTTGAGCACACAGTTCAGCATTTCTCTTTCACCACTGCCTCTAGGTTAGCTTGCTTCTAGATTAAAAAGTTTTTGTGTTACTACTTTTTACTGGGACCTTTTGGCAACAGATTTCTAGACATGCAGTTCAAGTGTCACGCCCCGATGCTCACCGTGCAGGAATTGCTTAGAACGATCTTAAGATCTTACTACCACTGATGGTAGCTTTTGTAGTGGAGCATTTTTGGCTTCTTTGATTGGCCTCTGATACCTCTTCTTCATAAGACATTTTTCCTTGACAACCTTCAGGACTCTATTTACTCGAGCATATAAAATTTCAGGTTATTTCTTCTGAAGGTTGGAGTTGACTATTGTTGAGCCCAAAATGACCACTTAACATCACCAGTAGAACTATTCCTTTTCACCTATCTCAAAATTTTCAAGTTTATTATGGGGTAGGAGTAGTTGCTTCTAGTTGTAAGGCTGGTTGCATGACTAGTGATTCAGGTAGCAACTGTTGAGCTCGTAGTTTAGCATTTCTTCTCCTTCTTTGCCTTTTACTCAATTTTTCTCTAGAAGAGGAGGCTTTAGCATCATGCCTTCCTAGTGTGATAGGTTTAACTAGCAGAGTGGTCACATTCATGGGTATGATTGAAACTTTCTGCCCAGTGACAATTCTTTTCATGATTAGCACTCAGAATAACCCAATCTTTTGAATACAAAGGCTCTCTTTCAAGGAACCTCAGTAGCAGTAGTAGCCATTCCAGTTGTTCTCCTCCCCTATATAGGTTGGTGTGTACAATATGTAGGTGCTTCAAATAGAGGTTTATTTGTAGTAGTGATAGCTGGGAAGTCTACACTACCAAATTGAATAGTAGTTTCAACATCTCCAGTATTGATAATAACACTAGCTAGATGGATATTGGCTCCGCGATCTAGCCACATAATAAACGGTGTGCTCTGAAGATCCACTACAGATAAACAGATTAGACATAAGGAGATGACTGATTTAACTTTAATTTCAATGATGATTGATTTTAAATTTTAATTTCTATCATGCTCCACTGCTACTATAGCTTAAATTTGACTAACCAAAGATGGAAAGAGAAACTTGTCCCCAGTGGAGTCGCCAGAAATATGTGGGTTACGAAAATTCACCACCGACCTCTCGATGAAGAGAGTTTCATTTATGTGTCGGTAAATTTTCAGAAGGCAGATGACATAGTAGATAAGACACTTCCCAGAGATTTCGCCATTGCTTTGTGAGGACTTTAGATCTTGTTTCAGGTTTTCTATAGGCGCAAGCACCTATAGTTAATTACCCCTCTCAACGTTGAGAGAGAACTTTTGATTAAGACTAGTCATTAGATTGCTAAATACATAACGTATAGTAGTCGCAAGTGGAGTTCTGAAATTTAGATTTATGAAATTCATCATTAGCTTAAAACAGATGGTTGGGGGAACGATGATGCGCCCGATCTAGATCCCATGGTTCTATCATCCTTGGTTGTCGTGGTCCTTAGTCTACTCAGTAAGAGGAGGTAGTCAACCCAACCTGACCGAAGGATCCTTATCAATAGCCATGGGTTGCGTCGTCCAAGAAAACCTTGTTGACCTAGGGTAGAGTTTATTTAAGAGGACAAATACAAGTCAACCTTAGCTAACATAGGCTTTTTACTAAATCAAAATACATTATATAGTTTATAGCTCGAAAAGCAAAGCTATTAGGGAACATACGGGTTGCGGCCATGATCGTAATTTAGTGGTGCCATTTCGCAGAACCCGGCCGAGGAGCTCTAGTAATCGTTTTTTATATGGTGCCATTTGCGGTAAAGATCACATGACGAGGGACATGCTGTGCTTAAGATTATTTGAGTGTGAAAATAGTTATGCATTTGATTTGACATTGGCTCTTTATGAGCAAAAGTTTTCTTAAATTGTCACCTCCGACAAACGGTTGCGAATGGGTGGATGTATTTTATTTTATTTAAATAATTAATTTCATTTAATTTATATTTTTAATTTGAATATTTGATCATTTTATAATTGATTTGAATTTAAATATATAATGATTTGACATTAGAATTTGAATAGATTTTTTTTATTATGAAAACCCCTCTAGTTGAAATATTCAGGAAACATGCCATCATCAGGGTAAATGAGTCTGTTTAATCATTTAGTTTATTATTTTAGATCCTATCGACTCTATTAAATTAGTAATAGAATATCAGATCTAGATTTATATTTTGAGAATTTTGAATTTGAGATTATCGAATATAAATATCTTTGATATTTTGGTAAAATGATAAACCATTCGGTTGATATCTTCAATCAACTCGGGTATCATTGTGGTAGATATATTATTTTGCTCTTTCAGATTCTGTCAACTCTATTAATTTAATAATAGAGAATCAGATCTATATTTATATTTTAAGAATTTTGAATTTGTGAATATTGAACATAAATATCTTAGATATTTTGATAATAATAACCCAACTGGTTGATATCTTCAATCAACTCAGCCATCATTGGGGATTATAAAATAGTTGTTATATTGTCATATGATAGAATTAACTTCTCAGAGATTTTCTCAAGTAGAAAAAGCTATAACAACATCATTACGTTTTGTTAACCCTAACCGACAACCAAGAAGCAACTCGATCATCCTCGACACTGATTTATGCATTCAAAGATAGTCCCATCTGGGTAATTTAGAATACTTGTATGAATTTTGGAAATATCAAATTGAATTGAATATTGTTTTATATTTCATACAAGAATTCATTTCTTTCAAATGATTGCACAAATTCTAAAGCACTTAAATTGAGTGATAGTTGGCTTCATAATTTATGTAAAATTAATACATTTGAAATCTATTTAAATTTTAAGCCAACACCTTCTATCTGCTAGCATTAATGTGGTGCAGATCCAGTGGCGTAAGGCATTTCAACTTTTGTTCAATTATTTAGATTAATATTCATTTGTTTGCATTTAGTCCATAGCTAATTGAGTTCTTTAAGTTCAATGAAATTTAACTCGTGATCGCTGAGAAGCTCGTAGGCTCATCATAAGTCTTGTTCAAATTATTTTTGCTTTGAACGATTTTGATGTGGTATATAGCACAACCCAATTGTTCAGTATGAATCATAACATAATTTGACTGTTCAATAAGAAATGTGATCTATGCCCATTGGCAAGCTTTCAAACTTTACGAGTTCAATGCGTTAAATATTTATTCTCAATCATAAGTGAATCATTATACCCCATTCAAGCTTACTTGTGTGAACCCAAGTACCTTTCAGTTCTTGTGATACAAGATATAAAACTGTCTAAATGCCCATTACAAAGTCATGTTTGTACTCACTAATGAACATTGAGGTTCTTTGAGTTCATTGGAAGATTGCCTTGTGAATCCCATTTTTTTTATTCCCTCTTAGTTAGGAACTAGCATTTCATTGTATCTCAGATTTTTGTGCACTATCATTTTATGTCAAAACGCTGGATATATAAGACAATCTGACTATTCTTTGAAAAGTCATATCTATGTTCGTAAGCAATCATTAGATTATCAGCAGTTTTATGAAGGCTTATTTGAGCTTTGTTCTTATTAGGAGACGGGTCTCTAAGTCCACTGGATGTTTTCAATGATTCAGAGAACCCTTTTGGATTATTTTAAACAAAATATTGTGAAGTTCAATTCATGTATATCAAAGGAATTCAAATTTATTTCAAGTTTTATAAATTCACTTAAGTTTAATCCCTATTTTCTTATTTGAAATATGATTTGCAATTTTTTTTGTAATCAAGTCTCTTTCAAATTCATTTCAAGTTTATTTATAATTATAATTTCAAATTCAATTAATCATCTATTGAGTTTTAACAATTTAAATGGTACTCTTCGTCTTGTTTTAAGTTTTATATAAGTGCAAGATTCGACAAATTTCGATCTAGATCGTCCACATAGAGGTCGCATTGGGCTATTCGACCTTCCCATCGCTCTATTGAGCTGTCTTGCATTAATTAATGACCGTGGTCTTCTACTCGTTAGATCTAGTGAGCATAACGTGGTCTTCAAACACCTGCATAAAAAAACATTATGTTAGTTTATTCTTTAATTTATCATTTTCAAATAAGTTTAGTTTAAGCTCGTCAATACTTTTTTTTGTTCTTGTTTAGGTCTTTCGTTAGTCCAAAATTCGACAGCCCTCTGATCGCCCTCATGAGTCGACGTATTATTTGATCTTCCGTCTACCGGGCATAACGATTAGTGATTTTCTACCTGTTAGCTCTATTGAGCATAATAGAGTCTTCAAACACCTGCAATTTCAATTCAGAGTTTAATTTTGAACTTAAAGTTCATTTTGTATTAAATTAATTAAATCTTCTATCAATCCGAATTTCGTCAACCTCCCGGTATCTTCCTCACATAGGGGACTGCATCGAAAGTCTATTTGGCATTCTCGTTAGCTCTACTGAACATAACGATCAGTATATTGTGATATTATAATCATGATCTTCAATCCGTTAATTCTATTGAGCATAATAGAATCTTCAAATCCATCAATTCTATTAATCATGATGAGATCTTCAAACATCAGCTACAATCTTTCATTGAAATATCGTGAAACAATGATTTCAGCAACTGCCTTCACCTCAACCCGAGAAAGATAAGATCTCCGCTCAGAATCTTGGGAGAACCGTACTCTTCCATGTCGCTCGCCGGATTTTGTCCACTCTTTGTTGACACCAAGATTTTTTTTCATATTTCATTCTTATCTTTTTCAGATACTATCAAATCCCAATATGCCCAGCCATCACCTTTCTTCACGACTGTTGGATGGCCATTATACTTTTTCTGTCTCCTTGGTAAGCTTCATTTGAAATAAAAAATAACATTCAAAATATATCACTGTTAACTAGTGGGTTGCTTTCTTTATGCCACCTTTGTAAGCTCTTACAACATATTCTTCACTTCTTTGCATTCCATCATGATTAGATAGCCATTTAACATATGCTGCACCAAAGTACACGTTCACAAAAGGTCTATACAATAGAGATTCATCTTCAAACTCATACCTGCGATAACCCCTTTTCCTGGCTAGCCATTCTGCTGTTGATCGTGCTATCTGCATGATTCCTATCTTAGCTTCCTTCAGCTTTTCATCATAACTCTCACTAAGAAGCTTCCTCTCGCTTAAAATTTCAGTAAGAGCACAAAGCATGTCCTTAGCTCCCTCAAGTTTTACCCAAAATCCTGAATTTGATGATTTCAGGTAATGGGCTGCTCAATCTAAAATCCTTCAAGCCTACTATCTCCCTAGGCATTGTACAGCAAATCGAAAAAGAGAACAGAGGGAGATGGACCGTTCTAAGGAAAACCAGGGAGGAAAGGAAGAGAGGAATGCGGTCTTTTTAAAGGCTCCTTAATGCTGGTGCTCCATGCTAGAGCTGATGTCTTCCTCCACTTAAAAGTCCAGCAAGAACCACATTAGCCTTGGTCTTTCACAGCGCTCACTATACCTCCTCCCTCTAGTCCTTCATCTTCGGAAGCGCAGCATCGGACAACTTATGATTCCCCTTCAGCGTCGTTGAACAGTTCTGCGACGCACCTAGCTTGGTCGCCCTGAACTCATCCCAAGTCAGGTCCGCGAACTTGTTGATGCCGACGATGTACTGAAGACCCTTCCGATTGTGGGATCGTGTCAGCTACAAACTCTCCACGAAAACTCCAAACCGTCGCCTGATCTCCTCCACAGATCGGTAGCTCTTCCCATACTGCTGGGCAAAGCGGGCAGAGCAGAAGAAGTGGCGGACGTTTCCTAGGACGTGGAGGATGGTCGGCTCGATCGAGTCGAATCGGTCAGCGAAGAAACGGATCACGTTGTCATCCGTGAAGCTAGCGAGGGCGGCGACGGCAGTGGAAAATGGAGAGCAGTTGCTCGCGTCTCCGAAACGAGAGAGGGAGGATTCATAATTTCCTTTTTATTTTTTTTTTTTTTCGGCTTGCTCAGGGACCGGATAAAGAGTAGGGCTGTCAAAAAAAAAAAAATTTATTTGTTCGCCGAACAATTCATGTTTAACTCATTTAGTTAAAAATACAAACAGATATTTCAAACTCGATTTATAAATAAGTCGAATATAAATAATCATTTATTCGATCATGTTTAACTCGATTTAGCTCGAAATAAAAAATTATGTTAAATTATATTATATTATAATTATTATTTATTACTATTATTATTATTATTTATTACTATTATTATTATTATTATTATTTTATTACTATTATTATTATTTTTACTATTATTATTATTATTATTATTATTTTATTACTATTATTATTATTATTTTATTACTATTATTATTATTATTTTATTATTATTATTATTATTATTATTTTATTACTATTATTATTATTATTATTATTTTATTACTATTATCATTATTATTTTATTACTATTATTATTATTATTATTATTTTATTAATTATTATTATTATTATTTTATTACTATTATTTTTTTATTACTATTATTATTATTATTATTATTTTATTACTATTATTATTATTTTGTTACTATTATTATTATTATTATTATTATTATTATTATTATTATCATTATTATCATTATTATCATTATTATTATTTTATTATTATTATAATATATACATACGAACACATTTATATATTGCAAATGCAAGTATGACTTAGTGGTTAAAATTTTTGGTATAAAAGATCGCTGTTCAAATCCTCCTCTGTCAAATTGTTTCGCGAACCGTTAATTCGTTAGTTAAGCGAACACCTAACGACATTTCAAGCTCGATATATAAACGAGCCGAACACGAACAAGAGTTCTGTTCGCTCAAGCTCGGCTCCTTTACACCCCTAATAAGGAGTGGGATGGTATGAGAGGGATGACGTGGCAGTCTATTTTTGGTTGAATGGGAGGTGGATGTATGAGAATAGGTGGCTGCAAATTCCAAGGTGTTGATTAGATGTAATTAGGAGATAATTAAGTAGATTTATCTTGAAATACGTGCTAATTTTGATGAAATTTTTAATACGATAACTTTAGTCAAATTAGATGTCGATTTTGTGTAATTGCAATATTCCAGATGCAATAACACAGTACATTTTACAATCAGCAATCATTTGGTTCAAATTGGCATCAAATTAGATCAATTTCGGTTCCAAAATGCATTTTATCTCTTTAGACCACTCGACATTTATGTAACTTCATCTGAATCGAGCGTGAATAGTTTCATTTAATAGATTTTAATATTTTGATGCTAATGACAAGATCAATATGACAAACGGAAGTCATCTGGGCATCGTCGTAACCTCCCGACTCTGATATGCACGTAGCTGCTTTGACAGCTCGACCTCTTGATTAGTCGACCATCAGATTATGCTATATGTATATTTTGATCAATCCAGACCTTCTGAATGCGATTGCAAAGTCCGTTCATCGATCGGAGATCATTTCGGCTAGTTTCAATGACGTCAAGTGTATTTCAGCCCTGATTTACGCGATGTTGTATCCGAAGTCGATCGACTTCGTCTTGTGAGCTCGACTCGACTGATGCAGCATGCATGGAGATCAACATCTGCATTCGAAGTCAAAAATTTATGTATCCTATTATCTATGAATACTCTATATGGCAATATCAGTCTTTTCACTACTACATTTATATTGATTGAATCATAATCCAAGAAAGCATAGATGTGGTTTTTACAAAATTTACATGAATCTTTTAACTCTCAAAATTGAGCCACTAGCTTTCATTTCATATATGGAATAAGGTTTGGATGATGCTATCAAAAATGCATTTCCTTCCACAAAACACAAGATGTGTGTGCATCATTTATAGAAAAATATTAACAAGAACTATCATTACCATGATTCTCATGGGCTTCGCAATATATTATGGTCAAAATAAAATACATACCCACAATATGAGTATGATGCCAAGCTTAATGAATTATTCAAAATTAGCTCACAAGTCCATTATTATATGCTTACATTGCCACACAAATGGTCCAAAAGTATATTGTCCTCAGATATAAAAAATCATTACAACACAAATAATATAGAGAGTTGCAAAAGACAAATAAATTGTTGATTTGATTGATATTGTTATAGGAATGGTCATAGAGCGAAGATCTAAGCAAAAATTTAGTGTATCAAAATGAAGAGATGAATCATATGATGTTGTGAAAGAGTATATAAGAGACATAACAATTAGGAAGGAGTAATTTATTATCAAGCAATCAACAATATATATGTCAGAGGTTGAAGATAGTTTAAAAAAGCATGAGGTGGACATCGATCAAAGGCATTGTAATTGCTGATATTGGAAATTAATCGAATTCTCTTGTATTAATGTGGTGGCTTTCATTGGAACTAAAGAGCACCCATTGTGGCACATTTATATTAATAATTTATATCATGTTTTTAGATATTTGTTCCTAATCTCACTATTAGTTGTTTCCATTTATTTAATTGTTCTTATGATAAATTTAGCATGTTAAGGTATAATATGGCTTATGAAGGTTCAATAGCCACTCTCGTAGGAAAAGAACAATAGAACATTATTGAAGATGGAGTTCAGATAGATGTTTCTAACACAATAAGGCCCAATGGTAGGCCAAAGAAAAGAAGGATGAAAAGCTTCATGGAGAGCAACCATAAATAATATAAAAAAATTTATAAGTGTAGTCAGTATGGTCTTTGGGGTCATCATAATAGTACATGTAAAAATCCTCTTATCCAACCATCTCAAGAGATGTTGGATGTCAGCCGTCATTCATCTTATCATGAAGAACCATATGCTCATTTTGTTGTTCAAGCCAAAGTATCGATTAGGAGGGAAGGAATGTTTAGTCTTGGAGAGTGCTTTGATGCTTAAAGTCAAGAGCATTTAAACTTTTGTGCTTTGGAGGATATTAAAGTATGTATTCAAATTTAAGTTAATCATAGCTATAATACTATCCTAGAGTTTAAAGTTAAACATAAATTTTGCCTTTTTTGGAAAATTCCATGGTGGAACCATAAACATATGACTCTCATTATTTTGTCTTTGTAGTGCAACTTGAATTGTCATTAATTTCATCCTATATCTTATATAATACCCAATTAGAGCATGTTTATATTCTTTGTAGTTCATTTTAAAGCCAAAAACTGCATTTAAATGTGCAGTCTAAGTAGGCTCTTACAAATTAGAACTTTGCCTTGCTAGTTGTGAAGATCATCTAGAAATGTGTAAATATTGGTTTGTAGTAAACATTCATATTTTATGGCTTTGAGGATTTTGGGATTGGAAATCCCCGACATCATTTAGAAAATAGAGCATTGTTAGTTTGCATTATGAGGAGACCAAAAAATCATTCAAATTTGATTGCATCTTATTATTGGTTTGCAGTAATACATACATTTTTGTTATCTTTATCAACATTCAAGACAAATTGGAAACACATACATTGGATTGATAGTATGAGTTCATAAGATTTTGTATCACATAACTCAAGGACATAATTATTATTCCTAAATCAACAATGGAGATCAATTATCATTACGAAACAACAATAAACAGAAATTATCAAAACCACAAACATTTAATAGAGTCGATATTAAAGCTACCACAATTTCATCAAAATGATGAACATTTTATACAAAAAACCTGATAGTAATAGACATACAAAGTTTTACTACAAACATTCATCTCAATTCATTCTAATTAGGATATTAACAATAGATGACTCTCAAATGAATTAAGCTTTTTCATTCTAATTAGGATATAAACAAAATGAATTAAGCTTACTACCTTTTTGTGAAGTTCAATTGGTTTTCCATCTTCTAGGAGATGCTCAAATTCATTTGCGCATTGATTGATCAATCTAGTTCAATTATGTGCATAAATACTATGAGAATGGCTTCTAGCTTCCATCTGTGATCTATCCTGATCGGTTAACTTTTGGTCTATGCAGGAAAGATGATTATTATTGTTATCTTGCAGAATTTAAGATAGATAAAGAGAAAAAAAGATACAATTGAATAATCTACTGAGCATAACAGTCAGTGTCTTGCGATACTACAGCCATGATCTTCTACCCGTTAGCTTTACTGAGTATAACGGGGCCTTCAAATGCCTGCATGAAAAGAGCATATATGTAGGTTTATTCTTTAATTTATCATTTTCAAATAAGTTCAATTTAAGCTCGTCAACACTTTTATTTGTTCTTATTTGGGTCTCCGTCCCAAAATTCGGCCCGTCGTCACGTGGGGTCGACTGCTTATTCGACCTTCCCACAACTCTTGGATAACGGTGGTTTTTTAATGCGTGATCTTCTACCCGTTAGAACAAATCTGCTCTTCTCTTTGCCTTATATCTTATTTTACTTTACATTCATCTTCTTTTTACCGGAGAACTTGGACCATGATGCGAAATGCTCTTGTTCATACACTAAATAAACACTCCTCATGTGGGAATTTTGGCATTTTGGTTATCACATACTGGACGGACAACACCCTTCTCTCTCCCTTCTCTCTGGGTTTTATCTTATATTGTTTGCACTTTGAATTCGCTCGGCAACTCAGTTTTCTGGAACTTCTAGCTTATTTGGAGGGTTAGCTGTCAACATAAGTTACTACATTTTTTTGTTGGTCCTGACTTATGATGAAAATTCTGTCTGTCTGAGTCCTCAATGTAGCTATATATATAAAATAATAAATACAAATAAATAAACAGCTTTGGTAGATATAGGTTTTCCCCTCTTCAGTTCTCCCAACCGAGCCGACTCCTATTCTCCTGCCGTCACCACATCACGTCTTCTCGCGAGTCGTGACTCAAGCAACTGACGAGTCAGCGACCACACCTCGCC
This sequence comes from Cymbidium sinense, assembly GCA_021442155.1. Taxonomy (NCBI): domain Eukaryota; kingdom Viridiplantae; phylum Streptophyta; class Magnoliopsida; order Asparagales; family Orchidaceae; genus Cymbidium; species Cymbidium sinense. The sequence goes on from CM038216.1 coordinate 136,739,417, forward strand.
TCAATTCCCTTCTTCTGACTATCGTTCTCCCGCATCGGGGAGCATGCCTCACGCTCACGCCTCCGACTAGGACATCGGTCATCCTCCCGCAGGCTGCTGCCCTCCACTTCCTTCCAGCTCTCCGCCTCCCGCAAGTATTGTCGACCATTCCCCCACGACCCACCTCTTTCTTCCATCTTCCTGCCTCCCGCAAACAGCAGGACCCGCACCCGCCACCCACAGTCAGTGTCCCACTGGCCACTGGGCCACTCAGGGTCAATGCCGGATTTGGATTGAGAGATTAAAGTTTCGTTTGGCTAAGCATTTCGGATTCCTGAAAAATTGGTTTAAAAGTATTTCCTGAAAAACTATGTCTTTTGTTTTTTGAAAAGAGGCTAAAATGGAGCTTTCAGTGAAATAGAGCTAAAACGCAATTTCAAAAAGCACACTATTTAAATGAGTATCAAAATCAGAAATTCACATTTTCCAATGCAAAATGCACTAAAAAAGTCCTCTCAAACAAAGCCTAAGAAAATATCTACCACCGTAGTCCCGTATATAATCCAGGTTAATCTCAATTTTTATTATGTTTTTATTTAAAAAAATTTACATACATATCACACAAATTTTTTTTTTTACATATCTAACATCTAAATTAAATATTTACTTATCTAATAATTTTCTATACAACAACAACAACAAGCCTTAATCCCACTAGGTGGGGTAGGCTACATGAATCCTTCGTCTCCATTGTGTCCTATTATGTGTCAAATTCTCATTTAATTCAAGTAAACTAAGATCATTTTTTATACATCTTAACCAAGTCTTTTAGGTTCACCTCTACCTTTCTTAACATAAAATCTAATGCATCTACTCTCCTAATCGTCATCTGGACGGTGACGCTTTATGTGGCAAACCATCTAGGCGACTCTCCCTAATCTTATCTACCACTGAGCTACTCCAATTTTTTCCAACATACTCATTTTGCATTCTATCTCTAAGAGTAAAGCCACTCATCCACACGAGCATCCTCATTTCGTAACACTTAACTTAGTCTTATGTTTCTTTTATTGGCCAACATTCGCACCATAAGTCATAGGTCTTACCACCATCTTATAAAATTTTTCCTTAAATTTAAGTGGAACTTTTCTATCACATAATAGGCCAGATGCATTCCTCCACTTCAACCATCCAACTTGAATTCTACTAATAACATCTCCATCTATTTCACCATCATTTTGAACAATAGAGCCTAAATATCAATCGCTCACTCTTATTAATGACTTGATCACCTAAAGTCACAACACTATTACTAAAACTTCTACAACTAAAATTACACTCCATATATTCGCTTTAGATCTACATAAGCGAAAACCTTTAGACTCTAAAGTTGACCTCCATAATTCAAGTTTCTTGGACTCCTCTAGTTTATCAACAAGAAGAATGTCATCGAAAAGCATACACCAAGGTACATCTTCTTGTAAATGCCTCGTAAGAACATCCATAACTAAAATAAAAAAGATAAGGGCTTAATGTTGATCCTTGATGTAATCCAACTGAAATAGGAAAATATTTTGTCAATCCTCTTTGTGTTTGGACATAAGTAACAGCTCTAGTATACATATCCTTAATGACTTGAATATAACCAATATTAACTCCTTTCTGTTCTAGAACTCTCCAAAGATCATCTCTTGTGACTTTATCATAAGCTTTCACTAAATCAATAAATATCATATGTAGATCCTTCTTACTTTCTCTATGCTTCTCCATCAAACCTCTTAACAAATGTATAGCATCCATAGTAGATCTACCGGCATGAAACCAAACTGATTGAGAAACTTCAGTCACATCATAACCTATGCTCAATTACTCTCTCCCATAATTTTAATGTATGGCACATTAACTTAATTCCTCTATAATTTGCACACTCTTGTGCATCACCTTTATTCTTAAATATATGAACCACCAAACTCTTTCTCCACTCATCTGGCATCTTTTTAGTCTTTAAAATAACATTAAAAAGATTTGTAAGCCAAGAAATTTCGTTGATCTCCTAAACATTTCCACACATCTATTAGAATATTATCCGGTCCTACTGCTTTTCCACATTTCATTTTCTTTAAAGCTTCACTAACTTCAGATTTACTAATACGACAATAAAAATGAAATTCTCTATTTTTGTTTAGGATATTAAGGTTACTAAAATCAATCGTACTTTCAGATCCTTCATTGAAAAGTTTATCAAAATACCTCATCCACCTATTTTCAACATCTTTTTTCTAAGAAAAATACTTTATTATTTTCATCCTTAATACCCCTCACTTGAACTATGGCTTTACTTCTCCTATCTCTTTGGTTGGCTAACTTATACATACATCTTTTACCATCTTTGGTATCTAATCTATTGTATAAATCACTAAAAGCTAAATTTTTTGCATCATATATTGCTTTCTTAGAATCTCTACACTTTATATCTTTCCCAATTCTCCGAGATTTTACATCTAAACCAAGTTTTATAACAATGCTTCTTATTTCTTATCTTTTCTTGCACACTCTGACTCCACCACCAACTATTCGTATTAAAAGAAGCTTTTTCTTTTGATTCTCCAAGCACATCTTTAGCAACTTGCTTAATTTCACTTGATATTTTTTCCCACATAATGTTAGCTTTCTTATGAACATCCTAAATTCTAATTTCTTGTAGTATGCTCTTAAAAATATTTTTATTTGTGTTCTTTAAGTGTCCCCATCTAATTCTAAGACGATAATTTAGTTTATTTTTTCTCTTATAACCTTTCATCTTAAAATCTAAAACTAATAGTCGATGTTGGGTACTTAAAATTTCACTTGGAATGACCTTACAATTTTACAATCTAAACGATCTATTTTTCTTAAAGAAAATAATCAATCTGTGTTTTACTAGATCCATTTTATAAGTAATAATATGTTCTCTTTTCTTAAATATTAGTAACTACAAAATCATAAGCTAAGGCAAAATCTAATATACTTTACCTTCTTCATTAGTCACTCCAAATCCATAACCACCATGAATACTTTTAAAATCTTCTACCACTCTACCAACATGTCCATTTAAATCTCCCCAATAAATACTTTTTTTTCAAGAGGTATCTTTTGTATTAATCCTCTAATTCATTCCAAAATTTTCTTTTGAGTTTACCTCCAAACCTACTTGAGGAGCATAGACACTTATAACATTGATAATCTTAGTATCCTGATAATCTTTAAAGCTATAATTCTATCTCCACATCTAATACTTATAACATTATCCTTCAAACTTTTATCTATAATCACACCTACACCATTTCTAGTTCGACTTTTACGAATACCAAAGTTTAAAATCTAAACTATCAATCTCCTTCTCACCAACCCATTTAGTTTCTTGAACACATAAAATATTTATCTTTCTATGAACCATAATATCTATTAATTCCATTAATTTACTGTAAGAGTACCTATATTCCAAGATCCTAACCTAATTCTAGTTTCATGGACTAACTTCTTTGCCCGATCCGTCCATAATGGGAACCCTTGCTTATTTAACATCGACGGCCGATGCAACTCTAGCACATTTTCAGTATTCACGCCATACAATATGTCTGTGGCCCAAGATAACACACAATGATTTAAAGGATTCATGTCATGATTATTTCGACAAATTTTACCTTGCTTTACACTACCTAATGCCACCCTCCACTTTTTGCATCCGGACTTGGGACCGGCAATGGTAGTGTTGATGATATATTTCACTTTTAAAAAATGAGTGATGATAATATTTTTGATGTGATATTGAAGATTGAGATGTTATATATATAAAAATTAAAATTTAAGTGTTAGATATATAAATAGATAAGAATTATATGATATGTATGTAAATCCCCTTTTATTTATTTAGACATTAAAATTCAGATTTTTAAGATTTGAAGGCAATCCAATTTTTATATTCAAGAATAACGTGTTCACAGTTCAATAATTTAATAACTTTTTATAGAGTTAATATTAAGCTTGTAGTGACTTGTATACATTTCAATTATTTATTTTATGTGCTACTTGCTTGATTGCTTATTTAATGCTAATATATTATATTTTGATTTATTAGGCTATATTATTTTTTGTCTCTCTTATTTTCAATTTCAAATATCATTTTATATTGTTTTGATTTCACTATCTTAACTAATTATTTTAATTATATATTTCAAATGAAAATCTAAGCAGATGAACAATTTTTATATGACATATTTTAATTTTTATTTTATATAAAAAATATATATATTTGATCTTATGTTCCTCATCCAAAGAAAATTTTTGTATCCACCTTATGAACAGAGAGTTATTCTTATTTTGCTCATTTATAAATCAAATTTAAAATATTTATTTATATTCAATTTACTTAATAAATAATTCGAATACTAGGTGTTAGCAAACAATAAGTTTGTTTGATAGCCCTAATTAGTAGAACAAATATGCAGTGTTGCTTCATAACTGATGGTATTTCTTATGCCATGCTAACTTCAACTAAAAATTAAAAATATAAAATATAAAAAATGGAAATAATTGTATACATAATATTCTCATATAATTCAATAATCTAGAAATAAAATAAAATTTTTGTTAACAAAAAAGGGCCTACAAAACGCATATCAAATTCGCTTTGTTATCAAAACTCATATTCAGCACTTCATAATATTATTATTTTAATAAGATAAATATTTTTCTTTCATAATAAATTTGTTGCTATTTTTATCTACAAATTAAAATCATATAATCTTATGCCATCAAATATAATAAAACTATTACGTAATAATTTTGTTAGTTTAGTTAAGCTTATCATGATTAAAATTAAATTGAAATATTTTGATGTATTTCTATATATAATTTTAAATTTTTATTTGAGTAATTCTACACAACCAAATTAAATCTTAAAAATTAAATTGATAATGGCATATAGTTAAAAATTAATAAAATGCAAAATCAAATAAAGGCATTACATTTTTTATGTATATTTTTATATTAACTTGTCATTTTTTTTTTGGTTATGAATATGATAATATAATTTCTCCTTTGCTCACGGACGCGTGGACTGCTCGTGCCCACAGGCGAAAACTTCTGTTTTGGCCCGTTTTGAGCGGTTTTGAACGGTTTTGGGCGGTTTTGGACGGTTTTGGATGCTTTTTTACCCTTTTGCTCTTAGAATGGGTCTATAAAAAACCCATAAGGCCAAGGGAGAAGGCACCTTCTCTTCTTCTTGAGAGAAGGTCGTTTGGAGGCGATCAAGGCCCGCATAATATCGTCTACGCTTTCCTCGAAAGAGGCATCAACGCTGACCTAATCGGGCCGAGGTTTATCAAGGCGATCGTGACGTGTCTACGCTTTTCCCTCGAAAGAGGTGTTAACTACTCGTGGACCGTCGGGTTCGGCAATCGGACCACACATACGTGTCCGCTTTCTCGAAAGAGGTGTCAATCACCTGACCGTCCGGGTTTGAAGATGATCAAGGAGACGATAACCGGAGATGGGAGTTGACGGCGATGCATGGCGATGGTGGCCCACCGGCCACGGTGACCTACCAGTGGTGAGGATAACCAACGACGAGGTGATCAGAAGTCGGCGTTAGTAGTCGACGGTGGACGGCGCAGTAGTCGGCCCGACGTGGCGAAGTGGTAATCGCGACGCTCGGCGAATCGGCGTAGCTGGCGGTGATGACCGCACGATGGTGGTGGTGATCGGTGATTGCCGCTATGGTCGACGCAGCGATAGTCGCGGTGACCGCTACATGGTTGGCGGCCGATGAGGGTGGTCAACGCCGCAATCGATGATAATGACAATGGCAATCGGTCAGTGGGATGACCGGCGACAATGGCGGACCGCAAAAATTAGCAATGGCACGGTAGCCAGCGGTGGTGGTAGTCGACGGGGTAGTCAGAATGGCCGTGAATCAATGGTGGTAACAGCGGCCGGGATGACCGCGACGTGATGAGATTTTGACCTATCCAAGGATGTTTGTTAGAGTGTTCCCCCGACGTTAACTGTGGAAGAGGTTAGAATCCACCGAGATTTTGACCCATCCGAGGTTGTTTGTCAGAGTGTTACCCAATGACGTTAACCTGTATGGAAGAGGTTGAATTGAATCTATTGAGGATTTTTTACCCATCCGAGGTTGTTTGTTAAAGTATTACTTGATGTGGAAGAGTGGGAAGTCCACCTTTTGCCTATCCTAAGTTGTTTGTCGAGTCTTTGCTCAAGTTAACTGTATGGAAGAGGTTGAATCACCGAGAATTTTAACCCATCCAGGTTGTTTGTCGAGTGTTACCGATGTGACGTTAACCTATATGGAAGAGGTTGAATTGAATCCCGAGATTTTGACCCATTCGAGGTTGTTTGTCAAAGTGTTACCCGATGACGTTAACCTGTATGGAAGAGGTCGAATTGAATCCGTTGAGAATTTTTGACCCATCCGAGGTTGTTTGTCAGGGTGTTACCCGATGACGTTAACTTGTGTGGAAGAGGTTGAATTGAATCCGCTGAGGATTTTGACTCATCCGAGGTTGTTTGTTAGAGTCTTTGCTCAATGACGTTAACCTGTATGGAAGAGGTTGAATTGACTCCGCTGAAAATTTTTGACCCATCCGAGGTTGTTTGTCAAAGTATTACTTGATGACATTAACATGTGTGGAAGAGGCCGTGGGAAGTCCCCCAAGGACCTTTTGGCCTATCCTAGGTTGTTTGTCAGAGTCTTTGCTCAATGACGTTAACCTGTATGGAAGAATATGAGATTTTGACCCATCCGAGAGAGTGTTACCCGATGACGCGTTAACTGTATGGAAGAGGTCAAATGCTGAGGATTTTGACTCATCCGAGGTTGTTTGTCAGCTGTAATGACGTTAACTTGTGGAAGAGGTCGCGCAAGTCCAATGATCTTTGACCTATCTAGGTTGTCATAGTGTGACTCGATGACGTTAACCTGTATGGAAGAGGTCAAATTAAAAAATTCGTTTATTTTTGTAGCCAAAGTTGCTCCTTAATCCTGGTCTCATTTTTCCATGAGTATGAGTGGAAAAATATAATTTGCAAAGCTATATCTCTTCTCAATGTTGAAATATCCTCCAACTTTGACTTGTTTCTTGGGATGGTAATCAATTAGATGCTTAATATGGGTGATCTTCTGAGATTAAGAGTTGCCCCCGCCCGGCCGAATCAAGGAACTAAGTTTGATGAATCTTCATTCTTCGCTTGCGCTCCTTAAAAGCTTGAAATGCTCCACCTCGATGGTGATTTTGATCTTGTTGGAAAACTTGGTCGCCATACAAGATGAAATAAGAATAAACTTCCCACAGACGGCGTCAAACTGTTGTGTGCTAGAAAACCAGTTGCGGTAGAGTAAAAGTTTACGCTTTAGCCTTGTTGTGAAATCCAGCACACACACAGGTATTTAAAGAGTGAACAAGAAAACTCAGAAATTTTAATGTGAAAAATCTCGAAAAGAGGAAAAAAATCACGGGGTCTAGCCCAGTAAAAAGCTTCCACTATATGTTTGTTTTAGAGTACAAGTTTTCCCGATAACAGGATTACATAATTGTATATGAGAAGAGCTGACAATGAGAATCCCAAAATCGGAACAACAAATTTATATAGTCACGCTCAGTTGTATGCTAGTGGTAGATGATGGTGAACAGCGGGGAATAGCCCCTGACGATGAAGGTCGTCATGATGGTGACCGACGGAGATTGACGAAGGCAAGGATCAGCGGCGGCGACTGACGGCGGGGGCCGGCGGCGGTGGTTGACAACCGTCGAGTGTTGGCATGATTGTGCTTGGAGGATTTTCAAGCTTTTGAGCTCTCTCCTCTCTCTTTCTTGGCCTCCCCTGATATGAGGAATGAGGGGCTATTTATAGATTGGAGGAGTGACGTCTCTGTAAATACATGCAAAACCCGTACCACTCCACTTCATCGGACGGCTCAAAATGATCCCCTTGATTATATGATGTATTTTGTATATTCGAATGCTCAAATGATGTCGTAATTATGATATCTTGGGCTTGTTAAATTCGGCTCGTCAAGACGCTCGATTTGAGTATAAACACTCCATGTTTAAGATTCGATTGATAATAAACGCTTGATCTCGGTTAGTCTTGATTCACGATTAGATTGCTTTCTACGTCAAGATTCGTGCTTCAACTAGTGAAATTTTCAGGGTCATATCAATTAAGGTCATTTTTTATACATCTTAACCAAGTCTTTTTAGGTCTACATCTACCTTTCTTAATATAAGACGAATCTAATGCATCTACTCTCCTAACCGGGTTGTCGGACGGCTGATGCTTTATGTGGCCAAAACATCTAAGACGACTCTCTCTAAACTGGATTGAGAAATTGAGAAAATATCTACTACTATAGGCAGGCGAATCTCAATCTTTATTATCTTTTTATTTATTTAGACATCAATATTTGGATTTTTATAGTTTAGATCATAGATGAACCAAATTTGAATGCAATCCAAATTGTTTGTTTATATTCAAGAATAACATGTTCATAGTTCAACAATCAACATATTAAAGATTTGATATTAGGATTGTGGTGGCTTGTATATCGTTCAATTATGTTTTTTTAGATGCAACTTGATTGATTGCTTATTTAAGACTAATATATTGTATATTGGTTTATTCGGCAAGATAATTTTTTTGTCTCTCTTTTTCAAATTTCAAATATCATTTTGTATTTCTTGGATTTCACTATTTTAATTAATTCTTTTAATTATATATAGAGATATTCCCATAAAGAAAAATGAAGCAGATGAGCTCAGCTCTCAGGAACTCAAAGAAAATTGTTTTATGTGAGTTGTTTTAATTTTTATTTTACATGAAGTGTATTATTTTTTTATCTTGATGTGCCGCCTCTGAGAAAAATTTTTGTATCTGCCCTGAACGAAGAGTTATTCATATTTTATTTATTTATAAATTGAGCTTAAGATATCTATTCATATTTAGCTAGCTTAACAAATTATTCGAACACAAGCAATTGGAGAATAATAAGTTTTTTTTTTATAGCTCTAATTATGAGAACATGTATGTGGTGTTGTTTCATAATTGATAGTATTCCTTATGGTAGGCTAACTTCAACTTAAAATTACAATTATTTTTATAAAAAAATGAAAATAATTGTATATATATATATTATTCACAGGTAATTCAATAATCTAGAAAAAAGAATAATAAATTTGTTAACAAAAAAAAGGGCTTACAAAACGCATATCCAATTTGCTTTGTTATCAAAACTCCAACACTTCAGAAAAAAATTTTTTTTAATAAGATAAATATTTTTCTTTCAAAATAAAATTTTTACTTTTTTTTTATCCACAAATTAAAATCACATAAAATTATGCCATCGAATATAATAAAAACATCACATAATAATTTTGTTAATTTAGTTAAGCTTATCCTGATTAAAATTAAATTAAAATATTTTCATGTATTTCTATATATGAATTTTAAATTTTAACTTAGGTAATGCTATCCAACCAAATTAAATCTAAAAAATTAAATTGATAACACACAACAACAATAAGCCTTAATCCCACTAGGTGGGGTCGGCTACATGAATCCTTCGTCTCCATTGTGTCCTATTATGTGTCAAATTCTTATTTAATTCAAGTATACTAAGATCATTTTTTATACATCTTAACCAAATTTTTTTAAGTCTACCTCTACCTTTCTTAACATAAGGCAAATCTAATGCATCTACTCTCCTAATCAGGTCATCAGACGGCCAACGTTTTATGTGGCCAAACCATCTAAGACTCTCCTAATCTTATCTACCCTGAGCTACTCCAACTTTTTCCGAACATACTCATTTTGCATTCTATCTCTAGGGTAAAGCCACTTATCCACGAGCATCCTCATCTCATAACTTAGTCTTATGTTTCTCTTTTATTGGCCAACATTGCACCATAAGTCATTCTGGTCTTACCACCATCTTATAAAATTTTCCTTAAGTTTAAGTGGAACTTTTACGTCACATAATAGGCCGATGCATTCCTCCACTTCAACCATCCAACTTGAATTCTACTAATAACATCTCCATCTATTTCACCATCATTTTGAACAATAGAGCTAAATATCTGAATCGCTCACTCTTATTAATGACTTGATCACCTAAAGTCACACACTACCACTAAAACTTCTACCACTAAAATTACACTCCATATATTCGCTTTAGATCTACTTAAACGAAAACTTTTAGACTCTAAAGTTGACCTCCATAATTCAAGTTTCTGTTGGACTCCCTCTCTAGTCTTATCGACAAGAAGAATGTCATCAGTGAAAAGCATACACCAAGGTACATCTTCTTGTAAATGCCTCGTAAGAACATCCATAACTAAAGTAAAAAGATAAGGGCTTAATGTTGATCCTTGATGTAATCCTGAAATAGGAAAATAATGTGTCAATCCTCCTTGTGTTTGGACACAAGTAATTAGTATACATATCCTTAATGACTTGAATATAACCAATATTAACTTCTTTCGTTCTAGAACTCTCCAAAGAACATCTCTTGAGACTTTATCATAAGCTTTCTCTAAATCAATAAATATCATATGTAGATCCTTCTTATTTTTTCTATGCTTCTCCATCAAACCTCTTAACAAATGTATAGCATCCATAGTAGATCTACGGCATGAAACCAAAGCGATTGTGAGAAACTTATCACATCGTAACTATGCTCAATTACTCTCTCCCATAATTTTAATGTATGACACATTAACTTAATTCCTCTATAATTTGCTCACTCTTGTGCATCACCTTTATTCTTAAATATAGGAACCAATAAACTCTTTCTCCACTCATCGGCATCTTTTTTGGTCTTTAAAATAACATTAAAAGATTTGTAAGCCAAGAAATTCCTTGATCTCCTAAATATTTCCACTTCTATTGGAATATTATCGGTACTACTTTTCCACATTTCATTTTCTTTAAAGCTTCACTAACCAGTTACTAATCGATGATAAAATGAAATTCTCTATTTTTTTAGGGTATTAAGGTTGCTAAAATCAATCGTACTTTCAGATCTTTCATTGAAAAGTTTATTAAAATACCTCATCCACCTATTTTCAATATCTTTTTCTAAGAAAAATACTTTATTATTTTCATCCTTAATACCCCTCACTGGAACTATATCTTTACTTCTCCTATCTCTTTGGTTGGCTAACTTATACATACATCTTTCACCTTCTTTGGTATCTAATCTATTGTATAAATCACTAAAAGCTAAATTTTTTGCATCATATATTGCTTTCTTAGAATCTCTACAGGTCATTTTGTATCTTTCCCAATTCTCCGAGTTTTTACATTTAAACCAAGTTTTATAACAATGCTTCTTATTTTTATCATTTACTTTACACTCGACTCCACCACCAACTATTCTTATTAAAAGAAGCTTTTCTTTTGATTCGCCAAAACATCTTTAGCAACTTGCTTAATTTCACTTGATATTTTTTTTCGCGTTAGCTTCCTTATGAACATCCCAAACTCTAAATTCTTGTAGCTTGCTCTTAAAATATTTTATTTGTGTTCTTTAAGTGTCCCTATCTAATCCTAGGACAATAATTTAGTTTATTTTTCTCTTACAACCTTTCATCTTAAAATCTAAAACTAATAATCGATGTTGAGTACTTAAAATTTCACTTGGAATGACCTTACAATCTTTACAATCTAAGCGAACTATTTTTCTTATCAAAAAATAATCAATTTGTGTTTTACTAGATCCATTTTTATAAGTAATAATATGTTCATCTATTTTCTTAAATAAAGTATTAGCAACTACAAAATCATAAGCTAAGGCAAAATCTAATATAGTCTACCTTCTTCATTCAAATTCATAACCACCATGAATACTTTTAAAATCTTCTACCACTCTACCAACATGTCCATTTAAATCTCCCCCAATAAATACTTTTTCTTCAAGAGGTATCTTTTGTATTAATCCCTCTAATTCATTCCAAAAATTTTCTTTTGAGCTTACCTCCACACCTACTTGAGGAGCATAAACACTTATAACATTGATAATCTTAGTATCAACAATAATCTTTAAAGCTACAATTCTATCTCCACATCTATTAATACTTATAACATTATCCTTCAAATTTTTATCTATAATCACACCTACACCATTTCTAGTTCGACTTTTACCTGAATACCAAAGTTTAAAACCTAAACTATCAATTTCCTTGGCCTTCTCATCAACCCATTAGTTTCTTGAACACATAAAATATTTATCTTTCTATGAACCATAATATCTATTAATTCCATTAATTTACGTAAGAGTACTATATTCCAAGATCCTAACCTAATTCTAGTTTCATGGACTAACTTCTTTGCCGCATCCGTCCATAATGTGGGAACCCTTGCTTATTTAACACGCAGACGCATCACGTGACTCTTTTTCACTATATTCAAATAGGCGTCGCTTCCAAGGGGCCTACATTTCAATAATTTAAAGGATTCATGTCATGATTATTTCGACAAATTTTACGCTTCCTGTCGACTACCTTACGCAACCCTCCACTTTTTGCATCCGGACTTGGGACCGGCAATGGTAGTGTATATACCTCATATAATTGATAATGGCATATAATTAAAAAAATTAATAAAATGCAAAATCAAATAAAGCCATTACATTTTTTTTATGTCTATTTTAATATTAACTTATCCGTTTTTATTTATGAATGTGATAATATAATATGTCCTTTGATCCATAGCTTAATGTTTAATGCTATGATTGTTAATGGTTTTCATTTTATTAAAAGAAGATTGACTGTATATACCTCATAATACATATAATTAATTAAATATTCATACTTCCTCATTTACTAGAGAAATATATTTGAATGTTTATTTTGAAAGAAATTAGACCCAAAGAGAGGTAACCTCTAGTATTTACGGGCTACTCATTGAACTTTAATCATCCAAAATTGATTAAGACTAATTTGAAATCAAATCTATGTGAACCTTTGTTCAAACTGATTTTTGAACCCTGTTCGTGCGAGGTTCATCATGGGCGTTCATGTTGGATCTCAGTGAGGATAATAATCGATGAGATCAAAAATGTTTAAAGGAGAAGATAAGTTCATGCAAAGCTCAGTAGAGTTGGAATTAATGAGACTAACATCATTTGAAGGAGAAGAGGTGTTTGTGCAAAACTCGCTAAGGCAACAATCAAGACACTACTAGCATTGAAATAAGAAGAAAAGTTCATGCGAGATTTTGGCAAGAGCAACAGTAGATGGAATTGACAGTGTTCGAAGGAAAAGAGAGGTTTGTGTGATGCTCAGTAAGAAAGGATTTAATGACATTGATAATATTCAATGGAGAAGAGCGTTCATATATATTTTGCTAAGATAGTATCAATGAGGAACTCAATAGGACAGTGAACAATGAGATTGAGATATTTGCAAAAAAAAGAGGGCTCGAAGCAAGTTTCAAATCAAATTTGAATGGAATTTGAACTAAAAATTGACTTAAGTTTTAGCTCAAATTAGTTTAAATCAGCTTTGAATGACTTGTACTCAAATAACAATCTCACTAATGTAAGAGGTCATCTATCATTATAGATAACTTTATCTAAAATAAACTTTCAAATTGATTTTTGCAAAGAAATAATAATAAATATTTGACCATTACATGTATTAAAGTATATATAATTAATTTTTTATTTATCAATAAAAATTTTGATTTTATATGTCTCATAATAATCATAATTAGAGAAATATACATGTTATTTATTTTCTTAAGAAATATAATTAAAATTTTATTTTGGACCAAAATACCACCATTTTTTATGACAAGGCACTTAAAATGTCTTAGAAGACATAAGTTCGATCGAGATTTGAATATAGTTCAAAAGAAGCAAAATTTGAATATACTGAAATCTTATTAGAATAGAGTTGTACTCATATTTGAGCAATATTAAAACCTCAATCAAATCATGTTTGACTATAATCATGTTCAGCTCTATGCATAAGGCTTGATCATGATTCAAATAAGGATGAAATAAGGCTCCAATAAATTTTGAATTTGGATCAAAGAAGGTACAAACATGGCTTACCTATGATATAAATACTAGAGTGTATTTCATCATCCTTAACATAACATTCTATTAGACTAATTATAAGATTGATATGACCCTGAAAATTCTTCTAGTCGAAGCACGAATTTTGATGCCGAAAGCAAGTTAATCCGAAATTGAAACTGGTCGAGATCAAGCACTTAAAATATCATTGGAAACTTTGAGACATCAGTTAAATTCCTAAAAGCTCTCAAATATGGAGTGTTTATAATCAAATCGAGCGTCTCGACGAGCCGGTTCCAACAAGCCAAAGATCTTACAATTCTGACTTCATTTGAGCATTCAAATACACAAAATATATCATATGATCAAGGAATTATCATGAGTCCGATGGAGAGGAGTGGTGATTTTGCATGTATTTACATGACACCACTCCTCCACCTATAAATAGCCTCATTTCTCATATGAGGGAGCCCAAGCAAGAGAGAGAGAGAGAGCTCTAAAGATCCTCCAAGCACAGCCGCCACTTGACGGCCGTTAACCATCGCCGACCGCCGTAGCTTGATCCTTGCCACAATCTCTGCCGGTCCATCATGATGACTTCTACCGTGATTGTTCCTGCCGCGGTGATCGTTCTCGCATTTCTACCGTGATTGTTCCTGCGTTTGCTGATTGTTTCTGCAAGCCGCTGGATTGTTCCCTCGCATTGCGAATTGCCGCATTTTCACCGATTGCTCGCAGTTCACCATCATCCACTACTACCGCATAACTGATCGTTGTCACATAGCTGTTGTTCCTTTCCCATATACAATTGTAATCCCAGATCGGAAGATCTTGTACTAAACAGATAGATAGTGGAAGCTTTTACTAGGCTAGCCCGTGGTTTTCCGCCTTTTTCGAGGTTTTCCACGTAAAATTGAGTTTTATTGTTCACTCTTTAAATACCTGTGTGTGTGCCAGATTTCACAATGAAGCTAAGGCAAAAAAATTTTACTCATCAAGAATCGCAAAGATGCAGCTTATGCCGTCAGGAGAAAAGAACCCCTCAATCACAATTTCTGGGAAAACCCGTGTCATGGCCAATAGCGCGATTGTAATAATGGAGCCTCCGCCTAACTCCTCACACTCGAAACCAATCGAACCAAGGACGCCAACCTTCTGCCTCACTTCCCCCTGATAAGTGTGATCCTGTCGGTGAAGGCGCGACAGGAATCTCTTTAGAAGATCATGTGCGCCGAATGGAAGAGTCTCAAAATGAGATGATCCGACTTTTGCGAGGAACACAACAGCCACTACCGCGGCAAACACATCTCCCCCAAGATCGATCGTTAGCCGCGGGAGGTCAAAATGCTAATCTCCCTGACGATGAAGTTCCTTCACTTCTAGACTGTGATGTTGATCTCCTTGACACTGCCAGTTCTACTCATCCATCACGTGCAGCTCAACTGACTGCTAATCCACCAATTATTGCTGGTAGCATGGCACGTTCTCACCCTGTTGACTCCACTCATCATGCTATACATGTAGAATTACGACGCTTAATGCAAGACGAATTTTACCTTCAAGACAGAAATTATCTTCCCCCTCACCGCGCTATGAATCTCACCTTTAGCGAAGTATTCTTCAACATCCTATTCTGGGTTTCAAGCTTCAACATTGATTCCTATGATGGGGCGACACCACATGAACACATCGACCATTACAGGACTATCATGCATATCCAACGAGCTCTTGACACACTACTTTGTTAGGTCTTTCCAGTTACCCTCAATGGGACAAGCTCGCACTTGGTTCTATTCCCTTCCAAGGGAATCCATCCATACCTTTGACAAACTCACCAAGATTTTTGTAGAACAGTTCAATGCAAACCGGAGGATCATTAAAGATTCCTCCCATCTCTCCGGCATTCATCAAAATGAGGGTGAATCACTTAAAGAATACTTCCAGAGATTCTCCTCAAAAGCTCGCCAAATACCTGGGGTAGACCTTGAATTACTAAGAGGAGTTTTCCTTGGGGGGCTCCGTCTTGGGCCTTTCTACTCGTCACTAATGTGAGATACAGTCCGCTCATATGCCGACTTAGTTCACTGTGTGGAAGTACAGATTTCTGCTGATGAGGCTATTAATGCCCATCGAAAATAATTTAAACAATCCACAGGAAAACGTAAGAGTGCTCTAGGAAACACAGATCAACAATCCCATCAGAAGAAGCAATAAGGCAGTCATGATCTCCCTCCACGGCCCCCGCATCAATGACGCGAACCACGACTGGAATACACACCGCTGAACACATCTCGTGTTAACGTCTTGTTGGCTATTCAAGATGAAGAGACCATCAAGTGGTCACATCCACTGAAACTAAATCCAAGAAATCAGGAGCAATATTGTCACTTCCATCGAAATCGTGGACATACTACTGAGGCATGCAAACAACTCAAAGAAGAAATTGAGAGGCTCATTCAGCAAGGATATTTACGTCAATTTGTGCAAAACCAACCAACTCAAGCAAACATAGCTCCAACTGGGGGGCAACCGAGATAATCATCACAGAAACAACATAATAATTGCCAAATAGTTGGAGAAATTGAAACGATTGCGAGTGGGCCACTACTATCTAATCAAATCTTCATCACCGCCTTTGAAGAGCCAGAATTAAAAAAATCATGTATTAATCATCCCATTACTTTTAATAACTCAGACTTGGAAGGAGTCCAAGTTCCACATCAAGATCCTATTATCATCAGTGTGGGGATTGGTGACCCATGTTATGTTATTAAGAGAATTTTGATTGATAATGAGAGTTTCGTTGATGTTTTATTTTACTCCACCTTTCTTAGCATGGGTCTAGTTAAGGAAAAACTTCAACCCGCTGCAGGACCGTTATATGGGTTTGATAATCACCCTATATAGGTGGAGGGGACAATCACCCTTCCCGTTGTTCTTGGAGAATTTTCTCAACAAGTCACTCACTTAGTTCAATTCATAGTGGTCAAGTCAAATTCAGCATACAACACTATATTTGAAGACCCTCCAATCAATCTTCGGCCACTCTGCCTCTTCATCTTAAGATAAAATTTCAAACTCCCATTGGGTTGGAGTGGTCTGAAAATCAACAAATAGAGACAATCATGTTACCTCAGACAAGCTCAACCACGCCTTCGGTGACCTTCAACATTGAGAATTTTAATCTTCAAGATAAAGAAGTACCTCGAGGATTTTGCAAAAAGACCTCACTTCATCGATGACCAACCGCTAAGTTACCAACGATCCGAGAGGAAAAATATTCCTTAAAACTTAGAATATGGAGGGTCTCTGAAAAGTGTTATATGTAATCATTGGTGTATAAATATTGTAATCTTTAATTTATCCTGTTGGTCCTTTCCTCTCCACCTTATGTCCTTTGTTAACTCTCTCTCTAAAAATGTATCTCGTCCCTTTTGTTAAGTTAGCTTATGACAATATTGTATCACTGACATTATCAAAGTAATGAGTTTATGGATTTTCCTTATAAGCTTATTTCTTCTTCATTTAATCCTTCCACTTGAGAAATATACAACTCACATTGTATCTCCGCATGATCAATCCAAAGGGGACTTGATCGGACCTCTTCCATGTAAGAAGTCAAGTAACACTTTGATACAGATAGGTCAAAAGGTCCTTGGTGGACATCCCACGACCTCTTTCCACAGTGTTAACGCCATGTAACACCGACAACCTCGATAGGTCAAAATCCTTAGCGGATTCAATTCGACCTCTTTCATACAGTTAATGTCATCGTAACACTCGACAAACAACCGATCACAAAATCCTGGATTCAATCTAATTCCAAGTTAACGCCATTGTAACACCCGACAAACAATCTCGGATAGGTCAAAATCCTCGCGGATTGAATTCCTCTTCCATACGGTTATCATCGGGTAACACTCTGACAAACAACCTCTGATGGGTCAAAATCCTCAGCAGATTCAATGCAACCTCATCCACACAGGTTAACGTCATCAAGTCACACTCTGACAAACAACCTCGGATAGGTCAAAGAAAAATCGCCGACCATCGCCGGCAATCTCCGTCGGTCACCACCATCGTCGCCAATCATCCCCGCTACTGACGCGGTACCGACTATCGACGTATCGCTACCGCTTAACTACCGACGCCGCCAGGTTGATCACAGCCGCTGCCGCTGCCGCCCTCTTCCCCTCCCCGTGCCGCCAACCATCAGAAGCCGGTTACCTCTTCGCTGACCGGCTACTCTGGATCGCCGACAAATCTCGCCGGTCACCATCGCTGGTTATCCTGCTAACCACCATCGCAGGTCTTGCCAAATGTCACCGCCGGCCACCATCATCGAGCATTTCGAACCCCGTCTTCGGTGATAACCGTTTAATGAGGTCGTTGACACCTCTTTCAAGGAAAAGAGCCTTGCCAGTATGAACTACGGGTCTTGATCGCAACCCGGCCGGTCCACGAGGTCGACCTCTTTCAGGAAAACGGAGCCTTGTCGGATGAACTACAAGTCTTGATCGCCCGACTCGTCGGTCCAACAGGTCGGTAACACCTCTTCGCGGAAGAGCTCTTTGCATGAACTACGGGTCTTGATCGCCTCCGATCCCGGTCGGTCCAACGAGGTTAGTTAACACCTCTTTCGATGGAAAATTGGAGCCTTGTCATATGAACTACGGGTCTTGATCGCCTCCGATCCCGGTCGGTCCGATGAGGTTAGTTAACACCTCTTTCGAGGGAAAACTAGAGCCTTGCCGTATGAACTACGGGTCTTGATTGCCTCCGAACGACCTTCTCTCAAGAAGAAAAGAAGGTTTTCTCCCTTAGCTCTATAGAACAAAAGGTAAAAATCAAATAAAACCGCCCAAAAATAGTCAAAATCATAAAACCGCTCCCCACGCCATTCCAGACTCCAGGTAACCCCTGGCGACCCACTCCTCATCCGCCTGTCACTGCGGACCACTTTCTTCAGCGCTCAGGCACCGAACGGACGCATGGTTTTATTTTATGCCGCCCACGACCCGCCGACCGACCCGCTACAGGTGGCACACGCTGAGTGCCAAGGCCTGATGCGCAGGCACGCCAGCGCCGACTCCCCGAGCACAAGAGCTTAGAGACCGGATGGGTCCAGAACCTCAAATTTTGCCGCACATATCATATTTGTGGTTGTGCATCGCTCAGGTCATAATCTTGTGCTTACATGAAGATCTCTCAAAATATGTTAATGGATAACAGAGTTGAAGAATTTGCTATTTTGAAGTACTTGGCACATATTTTTTGATGATTGAGATAATATCATCAAAAAATAAAGGGGCAACTGATATGATCCTGAAAATTCCTCTAGTCAAAGCACGAATCTTGATGCTGAAAGCAAGCTAATCAGAAATTGAAACTGGTCGAGATCAAGCACTTAGAATATCATTGAAAATTTTGAGACATCAGTTAAATTCCTAAAAAGCTTTTAAATATAAAGTGTTTATAGTCAAATCGAGCGTCTCGACGAGCCGGTTCCAACAAGCCAAAGATCTTACAATTCTGGCTTCATTTGAGCATTCAAATACACAAAATACATCATATGATCGGGGAATCATCATGCCCGATGGAGAGGAGTGGTTCTGATTTTGCGTGTATTTAGAGACGCTCCTCCAATCTATAAATAGCCTCATTCCTCATATGAGGGAGCTCAAGCAAGAGAGAGAGAGCTCTAATCGTCCACGGCCGCCAACCACCACCGGCCACCTTGATCTCATATCGCCAATCGTTTGCCTCCATCATGATGACTTCGCGATTGTTCCTCGTGTTTCTCGCCGATCGCGCATTTCTACCTGATTATTCCCGCCGCTGATTATTCTCGTGATTGCCAATAATTGTACGTGCATTTCCAGTGATTGCTCCGCATTCACCATCATCCGCTACTACTAGAATCGATTGTTGTCACATAGTTGTTGTTCCTTTCATATATAATTCTAATCCGACGGAAGATCTTGTACTTTGAAAATACACAGTGGAAGCTTTTTTCACAGCCGTTTTTTTCCCTCTTTTCAAGATTTTTCACGTAAATTAGTTTTATTGTTCACTCTTTAAATAGTGTGTGTCGAATTTCAGCCAAGAAAACTTTTACTCTCAACGATTTTCTAGCACAACAAAGATATATACATATACATATACATATATATATATATATATATATATATATTAATAATTACATATTATATTATAGAATAGATATAACAAAAATATAAATCAACAATTATAACATAATAAAATTTAATCTAGTAGGTATATTTTAGTAAAAAAAAGTAAAAAAAAATAATCAAACAACTTTCACATCAAAGAATAATTATAATAGCTATAACACAATTGATTTAAATATAAACTATCAATTAAAGAGTAGATTTTATAATAGATCAGTACACCGATAAATTATAATAATATTATTTATATAATAATTGAATCTTGCTTAAATAGACTATGTATTTATATTATTATGAAATAAATCATAAATAATTAATCTTTATAAAAATGTATATGATCATGTATAACTTCAAGATTTTTTTTATTTTTTTATTTCTTATTTTGCAATCAAGTTGCTTAAATGTTGTATTATATACACTCTACAATATTTTCTAAAAATATAATAGAATACTTGTATCAAATTATATATGATGATACTTAATATAAACTTTTTTTAAATTACCTAATTATAGACCTTAGAATCTCATTTGTAGTGTTCATTCACATCTAAGGAGATCTGGATCGAAGACAAATAATTTTTTTTTGTCGAATAATCCTAATATCTAAAGTAACCTAGGGAAAAATCATATGGTAAGCTTATCGTTGTTTATAAGGCATACATCAGTGTAAAAAAAGTTGAAGTCATATGATATTATGGCCTTCACAGGCAATAAGATCTAATTTATCATTCAATATATTTTGTTTCAGAATATTATATATATATATATATATATATATATATTTGTATCAACCCAAGATTTAAAATAATTTTTTTCTCTCCAGTGATGTATATTAAGGAATTTTTAGGCCACTTGAAAGAGTCTTACCTCTTTGTCTTATTTACATTAAGTTGCTCATCGACATCACTGATTAATTAATTAATACAATATAATGAAACCTAATATGTAATCCTTTAAAGAGAATCATTTTCACTTTCTTATTAACTAATATAAGAATCAATGTGTTATAATAAAAAAAAAATAGAAATTGAAGTTAGTAACATAATGATTCAATGGACTTAAAGAACTTCTATCTCCACTAAAAATAAAGTATTTTCTTATACCTATCTAAATACTTTGCAAGAGTATTTTGTGGGCTCCGAAAATTCGCCACCGACCTATCCGATGAAGAGAGTGATTTAAAGTGTCGGTGTAATTTTCAGAAGACGGATGGAATAGTAGATAAGACACTACCCAGAGATTTCGCCCTCATTTTGTGAGGACTTTAGATCTGGTTCCAGGTTTCCTATAGGCGCAAGCATCTATAGTTAATTACCTCCCTCAATGCTGAGAGAGAACTTCGATTAAGGCTAGTCGTTAAAATGCTTAATGTGTAGCGTATAGTAGCAGCATGTGGAGTTTTGAAATTTGGATTTATGAAATTCATTATATTTAACTTAAAGCGGATAGTTGGGGGAACGATAACGCGCCCGATCTAGATCCCATGGTTCCGTCATCCCGTCGTCATGTCCCTAGTCTACTTAGTCGAGGAGGTGACCAACTGATGCAAGGATCCTTATCAGCAACACATGGGTTACATCATCCAAGAAATCCTTGTAGACCTGGAGTGGTGTTATCTAAGGAGACAAGTTTAAGTCTACCTTAGCTAACATAAGGTTTTTTGCCCAATCAAGTATACCCTATGTTTCACAACTCAAAGGGCAGAGCCATTAGGGAGCATAGCAAGGCCAGACCGTAATAATGGTTCCATTTGGGCAACCAATGTGAGGTCTCCTGAACTACTTGAGCCAAACCAAACCACAGGAGGATCCACATCTAGTATGTGATTGTTTAAGAGTATAGTTGTACTTGAGTTGACTTTGGTTCTTTTGGGTTTTCTTAATTTGTGACATCCGACAAACAATTACGGAATGTGAATTGGATTTTTAGCTTTAAGTTTTTAATATTTAATTTCACTTAGGCATTTATAATTTGGTAATTTATTTGATTTTACATTTGCATTGATACTTGAGTTTGATTGATCCAATTTGAGGTTGCAAGCACATTTTTATGATAAGTATCCCCTCCGGTTGAAATCTTCATTAAACACAGCCATCATCGAGGTGGTTTATTGTTTAGCTATTTCAGATCCTGTCGACTCTATTAATTTAATAATAGAGGATCATATGTGATGTCATATGACAAAATTAGCTTCTCAGATGTTTTGTTAGATCGAAAATGTTATAATAACATCATTTGATTTTTAGGTTTTGTTAACCCGGACCCGATCCTAAGACTCAACCGGGAATCAACTCGCGCAGCATCCTCAGACATTAAGTTTAAGCATTCAGCATAGTGTCGGGGCCCATGCGGGTGTATAGTAATTTTAGGTAATTTTATATTTGAATTATGAGATTAATTTTGTATTTTTATTTTTTTTATTTCAATTTAGTCTGCGCAGCATTTTCAAATATTAAAATTTGCACTTGAAATCTCCATGTCCGATCACATGCAAGAAATTAAGAATGCCTTAATTAACGTCTTCTGTTCGCTTATATGATATGTTGTGAATCCTGGCGTTTGATATTTTTATGTTCAATTATTTAGATTAATATTTATTTATTGGCATCTAGTTCATAGCTCATTTGGTTCTTTTAGTTTCAATGAAACTTAGTTCGTGATCGCTAAGAAGCTCATAGGCTCATCACATGTCTTATTCAAATTCTTTTTTGATTTGAACGGTTATATTTGATCCTTGTTCTATTGAAGGACAAGCTTTCAAATTCACTATAAGTTTTGTTTGTGTTCATAGACAACTATCAAGATAATCAGAAGCTTTACTTGAAATTTATTCTTGTTAGGAGACAAATTCTCAAGTTCGTTAAAAGTCTTATTTATGATAATCAACAAGTTGTCGACATCATTTCTTATTTAAAGACTTTTAGAATTTTATAACTAGATTTGGCTTAGATTCATCATTTTTTTATTTAAGTTTAATTTAAGCTTATTAATACTCTTATTTAATCATATTTAAACTCTGTGTCAATCTAAATTCCAAATAGCCTCTCGCCTTCTCCGCTGCATGGAGGACGGCTATTCGACCTTTCCATCGCCGAGATAACGGTCAGCCATACACTACGGCCAGTAGTCTTTAACCCTCCTCATCATAGGGGTCTTCAAATACCTATAATTTCAATTCATATAAAGATTATTTTGTATTAAATAAATTAAGTCTCCTCATAATCAATTTATTTTCTTTTTTTTCACACAAGCGCCTGTCATCACATCTGAAATTCAAGGTTCTTGTCCCCCAGTCTTCTACCCGTTAAAGCATAACGGGGCCTTCAAATGCCTGCATGAAAAGAGCATATATGTAAGTTTATTCTTTAATTTATCATTTTAAAATAAGTTCAATTTAAGCTCGTCAACACTTTTATTTGTTCTTATTTGGTCTCCGTCACTTTTCTGACCCTCAGCCTCCCAGGGCTAGATGAGGGTTTCGACCTTCCTCCAGCCTCTAGAAAGATAACGGTCGCAGTCTCACACACCATGATCTTCTACCCATTAGCTCTACTAAGTATAACTTTTCAAACTGCCGCACTAGCATAAGAACGATCTTCATACCTGCATAACATAAATATATACATATATATTTTTGCATGTTAATTTTTTATCTTCTCCTCATAAGCTCATCATGTTAATTTTTTATCTTCTCCCACATTTCTTTGGCTTTCTTAATTTACAAGGGTACTTTCACCTCTTGATCGATCAGGTACATAATCGAACATTTCTTTGGCATCTCATCCAGATATGTGCTCTTCAACAGCTGGAGAGGTGGCTTAGAAGGTTGGCTTGAAAAGCTTGGGGCGGCGGTTACCACATAGTCTCATTAGAGATGAGCCGCTATCCACATTTCACATAGGAGAAAAATAAGGCTTGGAGATGTTCACGTACAAAGTAGAGAGGTCATGGCAAGATCAAAGCCGAGTCACGAGTGGTTTGGTCTGTGTTAGAGGAAGAGGTGTCGCCATCCGATAACTTCCGAGGAGATTCCTTAATAGATACGAAATTTTATATACCCTTAGGTTAGCACAAGCACCTCTCAGACCTTTCATTTTATCCTCCACAACTTTGGTGAAGGCAACTCATTGGTTTCGACAAGATTTCTTCATTTCTCCAACCGACCAAATATTGACAGCTTTAATTTTAAAATAGGCCAATTAATAATCATAATTAGCTAATTAAGCACTTAAAAAAAAATTAATAGTTTTAGTCGCTAACCGATCTAATGACCCTTTAAATTTTTTTTTAAAAAATTAAATGGGCAATCCAATTCTTATGGCTGTATCTAACTCAACAGATGTCAGATTTTGGCGTGCTTAGTATCATTGGAAAGATAATAAAAAATTCTACAATTTTTATGTTAACAAATTTTGACGAATCTCGTATGGTGAGCTGCAGTGTTTAGAAATGTGTGACTTCTAAAGTTACAAAAATTTAAGATATTGATGCAGCCCTCATTTTTTTGGCCAGCTCATTAGTGTCGTTTTCATGGTTGGTATCGTTGGAAAGATAATAAAAATTTGACAATTTTGACAAATCTTGAGTCATTGCTTTTTGCAAATGTGTGACTAAATTGAATATATTATTTTTTTATAAGATCAAACACTCTCATTATATTCTATATAAAAAATTGAGTTTGAACCTTTATGTAATTCCTGAATCTCTATATTTACATTTGATTTAATCAAAATATACAAAGTATACCGATAATATAATAAGAAGTACATGAATGACTAAGGATAACAAATAAAAAATAGCCAATAGTACATGCCTTCCATTGTATAAGAAAGATAACACATCTATCTTCGGCGTGCGTGGTGGAATCGCATCGCTACCTGGAGTGTAATGATTGGTGATACGCTAGATGATATTATTGATGGTCCTCCTTCTTCCACCGCTGACAGTTGTTGCAATACCTAACATGAGGTAAATCAACCCCAGAAGGCAACAAATACCCATGGTACACTCCATATGGCGGTGCCATATGGAATGGCAATGATCCATTTGTCGCCTGAACTGTTGTGTGCCATGGGTGCATCTGAGACCATATCCTCGATATGAATACCGGGTGGTCGTAAAATGTGTACGCCACACCGTGTCGAGGATGGCCCTCGATCCATCGACTAACATCATCTCTCGATGCGAAGTGCCTCGAATCCACTCGTATCTAGTGTCGAGATATGCATATTTCACCTCAAGTCCACCAGCCTTTCATAATCGTTGAAATATTTCGAAATTCAGATCTTCATCTCTACCATAAATATATCCTCGCCAAGATGGCTACCGCATATAGAAGTTTTAAATCGATTTCATTGTTAGGAAAACAAATTATAATACTTTGTATACATACCATCAAACGCTCCTGTCGGGGGGTAATATGTCGAGGTAATCGTCAGCATGTAAAGTGATGCCCATATCACCTCATATAGCGATTGATCGCTCTGATCCTGCAGGATGAATCAACTATGATAATCGAAGTCACGCCTGTGTTCCCACCGCAATGAAGGAGTGGTGGTATTCAACCCAATCAACAGCCTTTCCTCGCCCATTGACCCTGCTACAATCTATCGGCTACATCGATGGAGGCATGTAACGCTGCACACGTGTACCACTACCCTCTTCCAACATATCACTAAAAGCCATATCTCCTCTCCTCGTAAACATATCTCCGCACGGAAGCGATCTCGATGTCCATATGGCTCCCAGATGACCTGCAAATAAAATATAAGTTATTCTTTCAGCTACAATATCATAATGAGTTAACCAAATAATATTACATCAATTCAACATACCTGACTCTGTAGAAGTCCATCCACTCATCCCTATAGACTCGATATCGATTGGATAATGGCATTTCCCAAACATATCCTTCATTCCACCAAAACCAACGCGGTCTGGGTAGGATATGGAACACATAACATAGTCTTCCCACATGAGTGTGCTATGCCCATGAAATGAACACATCCGTATGTTCGCTTTGATTTTGCTTCATGTAATTCTAGAGATGAGCAGCATAAACCCAAAGACAACCCCTAAATATGTCGATATCCTCAAGTAATGATATCAAAATGAACCTCGAACCCAAGTATGGGTAGAAGAAATGATCCAATAGAAATGTAGTTCGACATGCATAAGGAACTGAGATCCAGATCTAAGTACGAAGTATGGTAGTATGTCCATCATACATAGCAGGCACAGCTCGTCCCCATGCGAAACTCTGATGTAACATGTGGATGGACAGGATCACAGTAAATGACGTGCGGCTCTAGATGCACTCCAATCAACTCATCAGAACAATCTGGCCATAAAGCCCACCGTTTTCCACCACCAACAACAGTACTACCAATCATAGGTGGGTCATCTATCTGAATGCCTAGAATCATCGCCACATCCTGTAGAGTAACCGTCATCTCTCCAGTGGCCAAGTGGAAGGTATTCGTCTGAGGACAGCCTACAACGCCGCAGTAAATCAAGCTTAATATAGAGACAGCAATCTAGGCAACCTGTAAGGCATCCATAACTGGGGCGCTAATGTGCCATTCCCTAAACATCGAAGTGCAGCAAGCACGTAAACCTCAATCAAATGAATTATGATTATAATGCGTATATTAATATAGTCAAAACCAAACACAAAACTCTAAGAAAACCCTTTACCATATCGATGCCTATGTGCACGTAATGCTCTGGGTGAAATGGCCGTGGAGGGCCATAGTCCACAATGCCTCTCGCCGCTTTCCTCCCAGGGGACGAGAGCCCATCGCATCGTGGACATCTTCCTTGTTATAAATTTAGTAGCTAATAATTGAATAAAGAAGTGCAAATTGAGAGACGCGATAATGAAAGCATTTAGAACTAAGCAATTTACTTGTAGATAGAACATCAAATTAAAGAAGTCATGAGTTTGCACTTGTATTTAATGAAATGACATTTAATAAATCAAATTTCAAGTAACAGCCAACACATAAACTAAAATAAATCACAATCTCCACGATCTAGAAATGAAATTAGGGGTACTACAAGCCCAACTGTCTTACACACACCAGAAATAATAACTAACACATAAACAATCTACAATCTAGAAAAATGAAATTAGGGGTAC
Source organism: Cymbidium sinense (assembly GCA_021442155.1). Classification (NCBI taxonomy): domain Eukaryota; kingdom Viridiplantae; phylum Streptophyta; class Magnoliopsida; order Asparagales; family Orchidaceae; genus Cymbidium; species Cymbidium sinense. Next base: position 136,766,805 of record CM038216.1, read on the forward strand.
TACAAGCACAACCGTCTTTACACACAAAATAACAACCAACACATAAACTAAAACAAATTACAATCTCTACGATCTAGAGGACATGTAGACCTATGACAATGCCTTACACACCACAAATCCAACTTCTAAGTGCTCTCCCATTAAATTCTTATATCTATTGCACCTAGGACTTTCTTATGACATTTGGAGATTATAATTTGGGTATACTACCAATTATTTCGACTACTCTTCCCATCCGGTGTACATGGAATTCTTAGTTTTAATGTAATTTTGCAAGTTGTAATAAGATGAGACAAATTGCACATGTTGTCCCGTAACAACAATTACGTGCATACCTAGGTGGTAAGACTGTGCATGAACACCTATATTTTCAAAGTTCAACCTTGAAGGTTCTCGCTTGTGACATCAAACACTCATGCTTATCCTCAATGGTTGAACTCTTCTTGCCTCTCTTTCATTATCCGCAACGCTTGTCTTAATGCTAGGGGGAGAACAAGGTATCTTGTTGCCTTTCTAGTGTGGATTCTAGCTTTCATGAATATAATATGTTATGTTACACCTGTAATCGGCTTGAATTGTAAACCACATGCTTTTTCAAAGACACCGCTGAAGCACTCGCATTTGTGGTCATTCATTACACCTATAACCTTCATCATGAGTTAGGGACCATTGCTTAACGTCCCTAGATACCAGCCAATCATATGCCTCATGCTTAATATTCTTGATGTCTGATATGTACCTTTTAAATAGTCGAATATCATCAGTATTCTCAGCAACGTACATCTTCTGACATATGAACTCAACATCACTTATCCCTAATTGTATGACTGCTCTTTTAAAGTTCTCCCTCAAATGGCGCATAAAAGTGATGTAAAGACAGAAAAGATCTCTCAAGCTCTAACAAGACCGCATATCTCGAGATGAGGTAGAGATCACCTCAGTGAGAAATTTTAATGAGATCAAATTGTAATGTGCAAACTATACCAATGACTCTAATTCCTTGCAAAGGCTAATGGGAACAAGCCATTATTTGATTTCAACCACTAAGTAGAGTACCTATACTTACCCAAGAAGAAGGTGTCATCTAGACATAAGACGGACGACAATATAACCTCAGAATTGAAGGTTCAAACCACTGAATAATCATTGGAATCTATTTGATTCTGTTGTGTGGACACGATACACTGACCCAGGCATAGATGAACATACTGTAGCCATGAATTTTCCCAAAGATCTGTAAGATTCCTCCTAACTACCAAATATCGCTTTACTTTTCCTACGCATCCCAAAGTGCTTTCATGTAACTCTATATTGAACTTAGACTCAACGCTCTACAATTCCCCTGGCTTTAAATCTAAATTTAACGCCTGATATGGAAATAACCGATGAATTTCGATGTACGCTTGTGACCAAAGATTAAATGAATGAGCGGTAATGAGGTGACCCAATTGAACCAATCCTCCATACACCACCCAACCTCTTAATTGAGCTTGCATGTAAACGCCACAAACATGGTCTACCTAGTCGAATGATGGTGCACAAAGAATTTTGATTCAAGTAGATGATGATCATACTGGCGTTGTTCGTGATAGACCATCCCCAACTGAACAAGCTTTCTCTCATGAAAAGATACCCATTTCTTCTGAATACGCTTCTCCTCCTCAAATATTGAATTATCTACCATCAAATGTGAGATCCTCATCCCATTCTCTTTTTTAAGCCACGATATAGTCATTATTACGTATCAAGTGTTGTTCAGTGTGATTTGTTCTAATTGAGTAACCGGCAATCAAATCTCTGACCTTAAGGGATGATTCTCAAACCCTTCCTCTCGCTATCATCCTCTTCATCATCATCACTACTACCTCCACTATAATTTCATATCCAATATCGTGAGATGGTGGATTCATATCGCCTCCTTCGGGTCACCCATAGCAGAACTTGTCCCAAATAAATAATCATGTTCTCTTGCTGAAGACCCATAGAATTCCACTTGAGAAGATGGTGTGATGTACTCAGTGCTGTTTTGACTTATCTGACATTCCACTGCATTGTTTACCTCTCTATCTCCACACGACTATTCGTTAACTTCAACATAAATCACAATAGTTACGACGTCATTAACTATAGTAACTTCATCATCGTTAATGTGTGTGGCAATAAATCCAACACTAATATGAAAGCGACCCACCATATTAATAGATAATTGTGCTGGATTTAGCTTCAACGACCTCATTATTCTTTTCTGTAATTCATCAAAATTAATCCGGATGGGACGACGATTTTTTCCACCAATATATGTTGGAATGAAAGGCTTACTCGAAGTTCACCACTATAGAACTATACTGCAAGATCTTAATTCATTTCCAACTAATAATAACAAAACAGCAGTAATCCTTCGTCTCCTGATGAATTTGCATAGTTTAAGTCATAAAGACAATGATAACTAACTCATCAAATTATTCAAATTTAATACTCAAATTTACTCTATCTCTAATGTGACCTTACAAACTTTTGTTGTACAAATTTAATATAATCCACACAAAAAAATAAACAAGAAATAAACTTTGATATATATATATATAGCATAGCTTGGTAATTCTTAAGCCATGGATCTAAGATCTCTAGTAATTCAAGGCTAATGAAACTTTTCATAAAATTCCTTCAACAAATTATTCTTGAAAGTTCTTTCTAGCACAATTCATAAATTGTTTTTTTTTTAATTTTTGTAAGGTTGTAAGCTACTCAAGTTCAAACTTTTTGCAAGTCATTTGGGCATTTATGTAATTTATCAAATTGTTTGTAACATTGCAAAGTTGTTCACTATATTTTTTTTTGTTAGATCATTTTGTTAAAATTTTTTAGTTTTCTCTTTATATCTTGACATAACTTAATAGGTTTGTTTTCATATTATTTTGATTTTGATTAAACCCATTAATTTTGTTATGCTATTACAATTTCTCCATCAGAGGAGTAAAGGAATATTAAAATTATTATTTTAAACTTGAAATAATGTAATTAAATCAAAATGTTGATTAGTAGTCAAAGGCACAAGATTAAATTATGTTTTCTTTTATTACACATCTACTTAAATATACCTACAAGATTTTTTTGTATGTTTGAATAATTTAAAAATATTTTAAAAATATTATTTCACCTCTCCGCATGGTGTTGTATATGTTTCCTAAAGTCAATCGAGATTTTGAATAAACAAACTACAATGACTCATCACGCAAACATGATGTATTAAAATGTTGATTATAACACTTCAAGGACTTGCACTACCAATAAACCAAGTTTCACATACAAATTTTTCATCAACAAATCACTTACAAACTAATAAACATTACAAGTAATAAACTAAATATCAAACTAATCAAACTTTGATCTTATCAAAATTTTCACGTATTGCTAATTTTCTCTGAAAGTCTGACTTAAGCATTAAAGGTATTATTGAAAGTGTATAAAGTAATAAAAAAATAACCTCATTAATTCAACTAACCCCCCAAAAAAAACAACACATTCAAAATCAAATCTAATACATATCTCCTATAAAAATCAAACTACATAGCTTAAAAATACCAACTAAATCAGATATAACTCATATTTCCTATAAAAATAACACATTCAAAGTAAAATCTAACATTTTTTTTCATTTCGGGTAAAATTTACCTAAATCAGCGTAAACTGTTTGAGATCCACTCTTCGAAACCACGGCGTGGCGACCCTCCTAGCCGGGCGCGTCTTGGGAACGACAAACGGCAACATAATCGCCGCGGAGAAAAAAAAAGAGAAATCGAGAGCTCACATGAGCTCTCGGTTGGCTCTTTGAGGCGGTTCATTAACGGGCCATTAGGCCGGCGAGCCTTCCGGATTATTTTATTTTAAATTTTTTTTAGGTATCTAATAAGCTAATTATGATTATTAATTGGCCTATTTTAAAAATTAAGCCCTATTGACACTAGAGCCAGAATCTGGCAATAGATGATAAGCTGAAGGACCTCCATCTAAACATACTGCTCCTTCAACTACAGTACTTTGAACATAAGTTATATTGATAAATGATGCATCCTATCTCATATGAACAATGCACAGAAAATAGAAAGAATTCATGTACAGGATGCGATAACGTCCATTATAAAATAGATTTCACTTAAATTCTCTTCTTAAGTGGGCAAGAAAGCAGCGGCAGGTAGATGACCCTCGGCGTGGTAGAGCGTGGTGTTAGGATGCGGAGGCGGAAGGCCTTCGGCAGCGTGCATGAGACGCAGTGGCCCCGCACGTCAGCTTGGCCCAGAGAGTGTAAGGAGAGGCGTCGGCGGCTGAAGGGATCCGGCAGCAGCGACGGGGAGGGTCGCTCGACCTGCTGCGAGTTCGATCGGACGAACAGGAGTGACGTGCGGCTCGATGCTTGTAGCTGTCGACTTGATCGGGAGGGAGGAAGAGAGCTCGAGGCGGCTGCTATTCGATCTGAAGGAGGTTGCGGCTATCGAATGGCTCGAATAGGGTATCGGGTGTGTTCGTTTCTGCCCTTTGACGGGGCAGACGAGAGGGAGCTTCAGCAGCCGAAGGAGTTTAGCCTCGGCAAACTTTTTAAAATAAGTTTAATCCTAATTTTAATTAATAATTTAAGGCATAGTCATCGACTGGCGCTGACGTGGCGCAATAATCCGTTCGTGACTTTTTTTTTTAACTGAGACAGCTTTCGTATTTTATACTTATCGGAGTCATATGATGTCGGAATAGAGTAAACTTGGTATCGTTGGAATCGTGACGAAAATTTCTACAGCTTTCATGTTGGTTGAAATTTAAGATTATGGCCGATACAGAAATTTTAATGGCGAGCATCCGAAAAAATTTCAAAGAACCGTCGTGCCCGTGAGTCATGCTGTCGGATTCTAGCGAACTTAGTATTTCTGAAATCGTAACAAAATTTTCTACAACTTTCATGTTTGTTAAAATTTACGATTATGGTCGCTAATTATTCAATCGTAAAATTCACGGCTCTTTTAGAGCTTTCATTCTGGGTAAAACATCATACAACATTCCCATCTTATTAATATTTTAGTCTCTCTTACTTCAATGAACATTTATACATAACACATTTATCTTATTAATCTTTAAAGATTAATCATTTATATTATTATAATATCATTCTTAAAGAGATTAAAATATATTTTTTAACTAATCATGCCATAATTAGCATTTATAGTGAAGAAATAAAGCTCAGATAATTATATTAACAGTTAATATAAAAAAATTAGAATAATTATGATATAATTAACAGAAAAAAAATATATTTTAAAAAATACTTGTAATAAGAGAACAGATCGAAGTTATAATCAGAATTTCAAATAACATGAAAGTTGTAGAAAATTTTGTTAAGTTCGTTAGAATCCATGATCTGACACCGCAAATCTGAATTTCTTTTTAGTTTAGCGTCATTTTCTCAAAAAATGTCATCGACACAATCTTAAATTTCAATCAACATGAAAGTTGTAGAAAATTTTGTTACAATTCCAACGATACTAAGTTTGCTCTATTCTGACATCATATGACTCCGATAAGTGCAAAATACGAAAGCTTACCCCAATTTTTTAAAAAAAAAAATTAAAAAAAAAAAAACCAGTTGTCCGTCTGACGTGGCGCGACGTCAACGTTAGTCGTCAGTTGAACGGACGACTGTTCCTATTTTACTAAAAAAAAATTTTTGTGCCTAAATTATTAATTAAGATTAGAATTAAACCTATTCTAAAAATTTTGTCTTTAGCTAGATGCAACGCGAGAAAAGAGCCTGAGCATGCATAAAACTGCCATTATTTATTATTATTTTTTTACATAAAAAAAGGGCAGCCACCCTCTCCTCCAATCTACGAGAGTCAAATAGCATGGGTAGCCGAATTAGGATATGGAAGTGATGGGATGGGTGATGTGGCAACTTTTTATCGGCCAGATGGGAGGTAGAGGCATGGGAGTGGGCAGCTTTGAGTTTCAAGGCGTTGACTAATTGTGATTAAGAGATAATTAGGTGAATTTATCTCAAAATACATGCTAATTTTGACAAAATTTTAAGTGCAAAAATTTTAATCAAATTGGATATTTATTCTAGATAATTTTGGCATTAGATGAATGGCGTATTTCGTGAGCGGATGGTTTGAGCTTTTAGTCGAATTGGTCTTCGATTAATCATCGCTTCGACCGCCGACATTCGCACAGACTCATTAGAATTGAGCGCAAATAGTCTCACTTAATAGGCTTTGGTGTTTCGAAGCTAACGACGCAATCAATTTCGTGTACGGAGGTCGTTTGGACATCATCGTAGTTCCTCCCAATATCTCGACATTAATATCGCGCTTAATCGATTGCTTTCATTGTAATATTTATATTATCCTTGACGTTACGAGCGTGGCAAGTCCGTTTCAATTTGAGTCGTTTCTATTTTAGTGACGCCCAAAGCATTTGAGCATTTAGCTATTTTGAAGTCATCGAATTGGACTGACTCGACTTTGTGGCACACATATGGAGGTCAACATATTTAATTTGAAATCATGCAATGCTTTCACTATCACTTATAACTATTTTTATTGGAGTTATCAACTAACTATAACATCCAAGAATCAAAGAATATAACTGCTCTTCATCAATTAAGCTAGGGGATCAATGAAATATAAATTTATCAGCTTATAAACCCTAATAACTGTGCATCAATCTATGTATAATGGCAAGAGATTGATTGATATCTTATGTCTCATTGACTTCTTTATATATACATATGTTGAAAAAGAATTAATCCTCCATCTCTTGGTTATCTTCTCCTTCTTTAATCCGTAATCTCCAAAATTCAACTATGTGATGATTGAGTTGATAATGGGCACTTCTTGTTATCCTTCTCACTCCTTTGATTTTCTTGATGTATAAAGCTTTTTTTTACTCCAACTTTTGAGTAAAATTGATCAAAGTATTTAATTTTGGTTTCAATTATTTTATTATTTTACAACATAATATGACTACTTAACTCATGTACATTGATAAATAGTTACTTCAAGCCTTCATAGGGAGGCATCAATTAAATTGCTGTTGATTGTACTTCTATCGTCTCTCTTATTTTCTCTTTTAAAATAAAGAAGTTCACTTTTTCTTCATAACTCTATTATGATAGATAAGTAAGAGTATGTATAATGATTTATAGAATGCCATCTTATCAATTTTGTGCACCAATATTGGATGAATAACAGCCTATAAAGAATAAATTAGAAGTTAATGATCTACAACATAAATAAAAATACTTAGCTTAATTTAAAGTTATAATCCATATTATTATTTTTATTCATCTAGAAAAGTTGTATAAATGGGGATTTCTTAGCCTTTATAAGGGAGATTACATGCCTTAAAATATCTAATCATTTTCTAAATTTCACTTTCAATTTTACATATAACCAATCCGAGCAATATAATAAATCTCTAGAAATATGATTAAAGTTGATATTTATATACATAGAAAAATAATTTCAAAGTCAATTATGCAAAATAAAATGATCAATCAAATCATGTTGGAATCAGGATTAAACAATAGTCAAATCTTATCCAAATCTTATTTGAATAGTAATTAAATTTAATTTTAATCTTATTTTTACTATAAACAAACAACTCAAATCACATTGAATCATGTTTAAACTATGATCAAATTATATTTGGTTATTTTTAAAATCTTATTTGAACCATCTTAAAATAATATTTGACTATTGTTTGAACCATATTAAAATTTAATAGGAATCATATTCAAATATTATTTAATATTATTCATAACAAGTTCACATTATATTTAAATAATGTTTTTAAAAGATCTATGTGTATATATATATATAAAGATTATGTTTAAACAAACTTAAAACATCTAATTAGAGATGGAAATAAAAATTATATGATTAAATTTTATCACAGATCAATCGCATGCAATTGGAGATCATCATAATTGAAAAAAGTTGACTGAAATGTCCTTTATTTAAAAGTTCAATTAATCTTTATTCCCTTGTTTCCATTATTATTTATATAATAATTACAGGATTTAATGCAAAAACAATTTTAGATATATTTTATTTTTAAAAACAAACCGGAGTCACAAAAGTCAAATTTCCCTCGTTAATTGAGAAAATATTACGTGCGGAGTCCGGACATAGCTTTACGTCCTGACGCCAACTGAATCTCAACACGCGTCTAGTAATAAAATATGATTTTTCTTACTTTAAAGCGTTGTAATGTAACGATGTCGTTAACGTTAACCCAACCCGGCCAGGCCTGTCCCGTTAAAACAACTAGAGAAAATATTAAGGACGGTGTTCCAGATTCCGAGCCTCAGAAAATTTAGGTATTTTCATTTTTATGAAAATTTTTTTCTCGGCTCCCTCTCCCAGTGTGCGTCCGATCTTCCCCCAGAGATTTACTAAAAATTGAGATATTATAGACGACTCAATGAGGTATTTCTTCTTGCATTCTTGAACTTTAAAGATTTAGGGTTTTTACATTTATTCTTATCATTGAATATGAGCACATTTAAGTTCTTTAAAGGAAATGAGACTTTGGATATTTTTGGAGCTGTTTTGTATATGTACTCTCAGTACTCTCATGAGGGTACACCCTATTTTTTCAATCTTTTTAACTCTGGGGCTTGTCATATGTTTAGTACATCATATTGTAAGCTGTTTAGAGATGTTCCATGAAGAATCTGGTGATTTTTGGAGCTGTTTTGTGGTGTAGAACATCATGAGGATCAACAAATTAGAGCTCAATGCCCATTTACAAGATCTCAAGCTAAAGCTCAAGAAAATTCAAGAAAGAATAAGACTTATTAATTGTTAAGGCCCATTTTATGATTTCATCTTTTTGTTATTAATTTTAATTTTCTTAGAAACTCCATGTTTGAAATTTTGCATTTAAGAATTCAAAGCATGACATGTGAGGTGGTTGAATCCACATAAAATAATAGCATGTGAAATGAGTGGATGACATAAAATAATGAGATAATTTAATGCTTCACATTAATGTGGTCACCCACTTTTTCCTCCATGTTTTGAATTCTTTTCTTTTGAAAGATGCTTGTAATGACTATAAATAGCCCCTCTTATTAGAATGAAGGAGATCTTTTAGAAATTACAAATTTTTGAGTTATTCTTGTGGTTTGAGAGCTTGGTGGCCAAACCTTGGCAATCATTGGTGGGAGCGCTAGTTATTCAACATATCTTCTTCCTTCACCTCCAATACCCACGCTCTCTCAATCTCATCAAAAGAAAGAACGCCCACCTCCATCAAATTTGGTATCAGAGCGAAGCCTGGAAGGAGTAAATTTGATCAAAAGTTTGCTTCAACAAAGGGAGCAACTCAAGTGTTGAACTTGTCTTCAAACTTGTGAGGTTAATTAATTTTCTTTTATATGATAGTTTAAAAGAATATTAGTAGCTTGGAAAGATATATATTTCTTGCAAGTTTATGGTGATAGCATAAAATTTCAATTAGTAAGCTCCATTATATATTTTGGCCATTTTCCAATTGTGTGAACGTGCGCACCCCCTCCCCCTCCCCTCTCAAAAAAAAAAAGAGAAAAAAAAATTAAGAGAGTACCTTGGTGAGGTAGTTCATCACCTAAAGCAACCTAGCCATTAGTCCAAATCAAAATCTAATTACTTGTTTTATTATCTTTATTATTGTTTATGGTTAATTTTAGAAATTTATTTGATTAACTTATGATAACTTGCTTTTTTAAAAAGAAAAAAGAGGCTTGATAAATTTGAGCATTTTTATTTCATTGCATTAAAAAATATATATAAAAAAATATGCATGCATAATAATATAAGTGTGTTAAACTTGGTGATTTTGGAAGCTAAATAGAACTTTGTCAAAAAGACCTGCCAAGGAGAGCTTAGGATTTAAGTGGTCTTGTACCCCTCCTCACAGAAGTTCTCTTAGCTTAAAATTTCGCTTTGATTGCATAATTATATTATACTTATTTATTATTTTTTTCATTTTTTTTCATTGGTCCCTTTTCATATATATATATATTTTTCTTCCTTAAAAAAAATCTCATGGCACCAAAATCTATCTCTCAAGATCAAGTTGAAAATTTGACTAGATTAGTTGATGCCTTAGATCTTAGGATCCAAAACAATGAATTAAAAACTCAACTTATATTAGAAGAAAGTAAGAATCAAATGCAAGAACTTAAATAACAAATGCAAAGTCTTTTAGTGCATCTACAAAATAATAGAGTACCAACTCCTCCTCCAATACCTACTCAAACTGTGCCAATAAGGATAGATGAAGAAGATTCATATCCAAATCATAGAGAAAATCAACCACTTAGAATACAATCAATTGTTAGAAATGGTGGAAGGGGAGAAAATTATTTTAAGACTATAGAAGACTTTAATGATCCATCTCGAAGAGTTAAAGTAGAAGCCCTAACTTATGTTGGTATACATGATCCAAATAAATTTCTCGATTGGTTAGTTCAAATGGATGACTTCTTTGATTGGTATAAAATGGATGATTACCAAAGGGTTACTTTTTTTGAAATTGATAGGGCATGCTAAAATTTATTGGACAAATACTTTAGCTAAAGAACAAAGATTAAGAAGAATAAACCTCACTTGGATAGAAATGAAAGAAATGTTAAGAGCAAAGTATTGTCATGATGAGAAGCTACATTACAATTATTAACTTTGAGACAAGATAATTATCTTGTAACAATACTTGAACACTTTTGAAGATCTAGTTTCTAGAACTGATTGTGCTGATAATGATTGACAATTAGCCAATAAATTTGTTATTGGACTTAGGGCTGACATTAGAAATGAAGTTGAATTATTTGACCCACAATCCTTAAAGGAAGCATTTCATTATGCATTATTGGTTGAATAACAAAAGAAATCGCCCTCTAAATTAAAAAATCAAGTACCTTCCATTTCATCCCAGATTTACTATTAGTTCCATCCAAATGGCCCATCCCCTTTACTTAAAACTTCAATTGAAAGGAGCTCTAAGAACATTAGAGAAGTAATATATTTTAAATGTCATAAAAAGGTCATATGAAAAATCAATGTAAAGCTCAAATCTTATTTTTAAAAGAAGTTAAAAATCTAATAGATGATAATCTAGAAGAAGTTTATGATGATACCCCATTATCTGATGAAGAATTAGAATTAATTGATGACCCTCATGTTAATGTGATGAGATGTCTTACTGTAATAAAAAATGAGCAGAAGATTGGAGGAGAAAGAACATTTTTAGCATGTATATTTTGTATAATAAAAAGAGATGTAGATTAGTTATAGATGGAGGGAGTGCTATCAATGTCATTTTAACACATACCTTAACTCGAGCCAACCTAAAATCTGAACCTCACCCTGAACCATTTCATGTTAGTTGGGTAAATCATACATATCTTCCCATCACCAATCGTTGTTTAGTTCCTATTAAAATAGGAAGCTATGAGGATCACATTTGGTGTGATGTTCTCCCTATGGACATTGCTCATATTCTCTTAGGACGACCTTGGCTATATGATATGAATGTTATTCACTATGGTTAGAAAAATACTTATGTTTTTAAACATAATAATAAGACTATTAAACTCCTACCAATAAAGCCAGTAGAAAAAACACCCTCCATAACACCACACAAAATAACTTCTGACTTGCAACCTAAGCCTCTATTGAAGAAAAATGCCAAACTTCAATTAATTATCATAGAAAATCATACTGTTAGGCCTAACACTATCACTTCTGATCCTTACTTTAAAACACCTACTATTTCTCCTTTGACCCCAAAGATAGAAATAATAGGTTTTGGCGCTTTATGAAAAGAATTTTCTGTTTCTTTTCTTCTTCACATATTACATGTAAAAAAAGTCATACCAGACTCTAATGAGACTCACATACATGTTGTGGTCTCTTCTCTTCTTTCTGATTTTAACAATATTGCACCTGATGAGCTTCCTGATGAGCTACCTCCTTTAAGAGACATTCAACATGCTATTGAGTTCTTACTCGGTTCTCAACTTCCTAATCTTCCATATTATAGGATGAACCCTACTGAGCATGTTAAGATTAAAAGACAAGTTGAGGAATCATTAAGAAAGGGTTTTATTCAAGAGAGTCTTAGCCCTTGTGCAGTCCCAACATTATTAACCCCAAAGAAAGATGGAACATGGCAAATGTGTGTTGATAGTCAAGCAATAAATAAAATTACTATCAAATATAGATTTTCTATTCCCCGATTAGATGATATGTTAGATTTAATCTCAGCAGCAAATTTTTTTTCAAAGATTGATCTAAAAAGTGGATATCATCAAATCATTAGATCAGAGATGAGTGGAAGATGACTTTTAAGACCCCTGATGGACTTTATGAATGGCTTGTCATGCCCTTTGGACTTTCAAATGCTCCTAGCACATTTATGAGATTAATGAATACTATTCTTAAACCATATATAGGTAAATTTTTGGTGGTGTATTTTGATGATATTCGATTTTAGTCCAAGTGAAAATGAACATCTACAACACCTACAAAAAGTCTTTGAACTACTTAGACAAGAGAAATTATACATTAATTTAAAAAAGTGTTTCTTTTTGTAAGCTGAGGTAATCTTTTTAGGCTTTATTATATCCATTACTTGGCTTAAACCTGATCCTTCTAAAGTGAAAGCAATCTTAGATTGGCCACCACCTAAAAGTTTTACTGAAGTTAGAAGCTTCCATGGTTTAACCACTTTTTATCGAAGATTTATTGAGAATTTTAGTACCATTGTTGCTCCAATAATTGATATACTAAAGTTAGATAAATTTTGTTGGACTTTTAATGCACAAAAGACCTTAGAGGAAATTAAAGTTCTTATCACTTCTGCACCAATCCTTAGGCTTCCTGATTTTTCTAAAGCCTTTGAAGTGACATGTGATGCTTCAGGAATTGGGATAGATGGAATTTTAAGTCAAGAGAATCATCCTATAGCATTCTTTAGTGAAAAGTTAAATGAAGCTAAACAACGATATTCCACTTATGACAGAGATTTTATCGTAATTCAATCCTTCGTTGGCACTATCTCTTACATAGAGAATTTATACTTAGATCACCATGCCTTAAAATTTATTAATACTCAACAAAAATTAAGTCATAGGTATGCAAAATGGGTTGAATTTTACAAGACTACTCTTTTGTTCTAAAGCATAAGCCTGGAATTGAGAATAAGCCTGTTGATGCTTTATCCAGGGTAAACCTAATGATTTCCTCTTTAGAATTGAGAATCTCAATATTTGATAGAATTAAAGATGATTATATTGTGTGCCCTGACTTTCACCTAATTTATCTTGAACACCTAGATAAACCAATAACTTTACAAGGGACATTCTTGATAACAAATGGATATTTATATAAAAGAAAATAATTATGCATTCCTCAATCTTCTCTTAGAGAATTCCTTATCACTGAGCTACATGCTGGAGGTGTAGCTAGTCATTTTGAAAAGGATAAGACCATATGTTTATTAGAAAATATATTTTATTGGCCTTCATTAAAATGAGATGTTCAAAAATTAGTGGCTCAATATTTAATTTGTAAACAGGCTAAAACTATCAAACAAAGGTTTGGACAATGCACTGACTTACCTGTTCCTTATAGGCCTTGGGAAGATATATCAATGGATTTTATTCTAGGATTACCTAGGAGAGCTTGAGGACATGATAGTATTTTTGTTGTAGTGGATAGGTTCTCAAAAATAGCTCATTTATTACATTGTTCAAAAATAAATGATGCTTCTTTTATAGCCAAATTATTTTTTAAGGAAATAGTGCGACTCCATGGTCTCTCTTTAACCATTGTTTCTGATAGAGATGTTAAGTTTGTCTCATATTTTTGGAAAATATTATGGAAATTATTAGGTACCAAATTAAAATTCTCTTCACTTTCACCATAAACCGATGGACAAAAGTAAGTTAATTAGGAAATTTTCTTAGATGTTTGGTAGGTAAAAGTTTAGGAAATTGGGATTTACATTTACCAACCTCAATTTGCCTATAATAGTACTATATCTAGAACTACAAAAAATCACCATTTGAGATAGTCTATAGTCAAAACCCACAACGACCAATAGATGTAGCAAACCTACCATCTCATGTATTTTCTGATGCAGCATTCTCATTTGCTAAAGATTTTCAAAGCCTCCATGAAGATATAAAAAAAAATTACTATAAGTAATGATAATTATGCTTCTAAGGCAAATAATAATCATTCAACCAAAGAATATGAAGAAGGTGATTATGTATTGATTCGCATTCGGCCAGAGCGTTGTCAAACAACTATATATAAGAAATTATATGCACGAGCTTGTGGTCCAATTAAAATTCTTAAGAAAATTGAAACTAATGCTTATCACCTTGATTTGCCTGCTGATATGTTCATTCATCTAGTTATTAATATTAAAGATATTCTATCATATGAAGGAATTTGAAAACCTCCACTTGTTCAGTCTAACTATTTAGCAAGAGATATAGCACCGTACTTGCAGAAGCCCTCTTCCTTTGAAGTTGACTATATTATCACCAAGGAAGCACCCATTAATCCAACTTCTAAACATCATTTTCTAGTTCGTTGGAAGAATAAGCCACCAGCTGAAGACACATGGTTGACCCGTAGTGATTTGGAGACTTTAGCCCCATAATTAGTAAGACTTCTTAGATTTCAACTCTAGAGCAAAGTTCAATTGAGCCCAGGGAGTTGATGTAGAAAATCATGAGGATCAAAAAATTAGAGCTCAAGGCCCATTTATAAGATCTCAAGCTAAAAAAAATTCAAAAGAAGAAGACTTAGCCCATTAGCGTCTAAGGCCCATTTTATGATTTCATCTTTTTTATTTATGTAATTTTTAATTTTCTTCTAGAAACTCCATGTTTGAAATTTTGCATTTAAAAATTCAAAGCATGACATGTGAGGTGGTTGAATCAACATAAAATAATAGCATGTGAAATGAGTGGTGTCATAAAATAATAAGGCAATTAATGCTTCACATTAATGTGGCCACCCATCTTTCCCTCCATGTTTTGTATTCTTTTCTTTTGAAAGATGCTTGTAATGGCTATAAATAGCCCCTCTTATTAGAATGAAGGAAATCTTTTGGCAATTACAAATTTTTGAGTTATTCTTGTGGTTTGAGAGCTTGGTGGCCAAACCTTGGCAATCCTTGGTGGGAGCGCTAGTTATCCAACATATCTTCTTCTTTCACCTCCAATACCCACGCTCTCTCAATCTCATCAAAAGAAAGAACTCCCACCTCCATCATTTTATATGTGTACTCTTTGTGCTCTCATGAGGGTACACCCCATTTTTTCAAAATTTTCAATTGTGTTGCTTATCATATGTTTAGTGTATCCTATTGTAAGATGTTTGGAAATATTTTATGAAAAATTTTCTAGTTTTTGGAGCTATTTTACATATGTACTTTCTATACTCTCATGAGAGTACATCCCATTTTTTTTAAAATTTTAACTGTGGGGCTTGTCATATGTTTAGTATATTCAATGGTAAGATTCTTGTAGATGCTTCATAAAAAAAGTTACTAATTTTTAGAGCTATTTTGCATGTGTACTCTATATACTCTCATAAGGATACATCCCATTTTTTCAAAATTTTTAACTATGAGGCATGTCATATGTTTAGTATATCCTATTATAAGATGTTTATAGATGTTTCACAAAGAATTTGTTAATTTTTGGAGCTATTTTGTATGTGTACTCTCTATACTCTCATGAGAGTACACCCTAATTTTGTTAAAATTTTCAACTATGAGGCTTGTCATATATTTAGTATATCCTATTGTAAGATATTTGTAGATATTTCATGAAGAATTTATTAGTTTTTGGAGCTATTTTGTATATGTACTATCTGTACTCTTATGAGAGTACACCCTATTTTTTCTAAATTTTCAACTATGGGGCTTGTAATATATTTAGTATATCCTATTGTAAGATGTTTGGAGATATTTCATGAATAATTTGCTAGTTTTTGAAGCTATTTTGCATGTGTACTATCTGTACTCTCATGAGGGTATACCCCATTTTTTCAAAAATTTTAACTGTGGGGCTTGTCATATGTTTAGTATATCCTATTGTAAGATATTTGGAGATATTTTATAAAGAATTTGCTAGTTTTTGGAGCTATTTTGCATGTGTACTCTCTATACTCTCATGAGAGTACACCCTATTTTTTAAAAATTTTTAACTGTGGGGCTTGTCATATGTTTAGTATATCCTATTGTAAGATATTTGTAGATATTTCATGAAGAATTTATTAGTTTTTAGAGCTATTTTGCATGTATATTTTTTGTATTCTCATGAGGGTACACCCCATTTTTTTAATTTTCTCAACTATGAGGCTTATCATATGTTTAGTACATTCTATTGTAAGTTGTTTGGAGATATTTCATAAAAAATTAGGGTATGTTGGAGCTATTTTGCATGTGTTCTCTTTATAATCTCATGAGAGTACACCCCAGTTTTTCAAAATTTTTAACTGTGGGGCTTGTCATAAGTTTAGTATATCCTATTGTAAGATGTTTGGAGATATTTCATGAAGAATTTGCTAATTTTTGGAGCTATTTTGCATGTGTACTCTCATGAGGGTACATTTTATTCTTTCAATTTTCTAAACTATGGGGCTTGTCATATGTTTAGTACATCATATTGTAAGATATTTAGAGATATTTCATGGAGAATTTGGGTATTTTTGGTACTATTTTTTTTATGTGTACTCTCTGTACTCTCATGAGAGTATACCCCATTTTTTCAAAATTTTTAACTACGGGGCTTATCATATGTTTAGTACATCCTATTGTAAGCTATTTGGAGATGTTTCCTAAAGAATTTGGTAGTTTTTGGAGCTATTTTGTATGCGTACTCTCTGTACTCTCATGAGGGTACATCCTATTTTTTTAATTTTTTTCAACTGTGGGGCCTATCATATGTTTAGTACATCCTATTGTAAGCTATTTGGAGATATTTTATGAAAAATTTGGTAGTTTTTGAAACTATTTTGTATATGTACTCTCTGTACTCTCATGAGGGTACACCTTATTTTTTTCAATTTTTTTAACTGTGGGGCTTGTCATATGTTTAGTACATCCTATTGTAAGTTATTTGGAGATATTTCATGAAAAATTTGAGTATTTTTTGGAGCTATTTTGCATGTGTACTATTTATATTCTTATAAGGGTACACCCCATTTTTTTAATTTTTTCAGCTGCAGGGCTTGTCATATGTTTAGTACATTCTACTGTAAGCTATTTGTAGATTTTCATAAAGAATTTGGGAGATTTTTGGAGCTATTTTGTATGTGTACTCTCTGTACTCTCATAAGAGTACACCCTATTTTTATATTTTTTCAACTCTAGGCTTGTCATATGTTTAGTACATCATATTGTAAGTTTTTTGGATAAGTTTCCTGAAAACTTTTAAGATTTTAAGAGATATTTTGCATGTGTATTCTCTATACTCTTATAAGGGTACACCCTATTTTTTCAATTTTTTCAGCTGTGGGGCCTATGATATGTTTAGTACATCCTATTGTAAGCTGTTTAGAGATATTGCATGAAAAATTTGAGTATTTTTGGAGCAATTTTGTATGTGTACTCTTTGTACTCTTATGAGTGTACACCTTATTTTTTCAATTTTTTTAGTTGTGGAGCTTGTCATATGTTTAGTACATCCTACTGTAAGCTATTTGGAGATGTTTCATGAAAAATTTGGAGATTTTTGAAACTATTTTGCATGTGTATTCAATGTACTCTTATGAGGGTACACTCCATTTTTTCAAAATTTTTAACTGTAGGGCTTGACATATGTTTAGTACATCCTATTGTGAGCTATTTGGAGATATTTTCTAAAAAATTTGATAGTTTTTGGAGCTATTTTGTAAATGTACTCTTTGTACTCTCATGAGTGTAACCCTATTTTTTTAATTTTTTCAACTATGGGGTCTATCATATGTTTAGTACATCCTATTGTAAGCTGTTTGGGAATGCTTCATGAAGAATTTGGTAGTTTTTGAAACTATTTTGCATGTGTACTTTCTGTACTCTCATGAAGATACACCCTATTTTTTAATTTTTTTAACTGTGGGGCTTGTCATATGTTTAATACATAATATTGTAAGCTGTTTGGAGATATTTCATGAAAAATTTGGGTGTTTTTGGAGATATTTTGTATGTATACTCTATATACTCTCCTGAGGGTACACCCCATTTTTTTAATTTTTTCAGCTGTGGGGCTTGTCATATGTTTAGTACAATCTACAATAAGCAGTTTGGTAATATTTCATGAAGAATTTGGAAGTTTTTAGAGCTATTTTGTATGTGTATTCTCTGTACTCTCATAAGGGTACACCATATTTTTTCATTTTTTTTCAACTCTTGGCTTGTCATATATTTAGTACATCATATTGTAAGCTATTTGGAGATATTTTCAGAAAAATTTTAGAATTTTTAGAGTTATTTTGCATGTGTACTCTCTATACTCTGAGAATGATACATCCCAGTTTTTTTAATTTTTTTAACTATGGGGCCTGTCATATGTTTAGTACATCATATTATAAGCTGTTTAGAGATTTTTGCTGAAGAATTTGGTGATTTTTGGAGCTATTTAACATGTGTAATATTTGTACTCTAATGAGGGTATATCTCATTTTTTTCAATTTTTTGAGCTGTGGGGCTTGTCATATGTTAAGTATATCCTTTTGTAAGATGTTTAGAGATATTTTTGAAAGAATTTGGGAGTTCTTGGAGCTATTTTTCATGTGTACTCTATGGGCCTCCATTGTGCACAATGTTCTCATTAATTCACTTTTCATTTTGAAGTTTAAAATATCTCGAAAAAGGATAACTTTCAGATACAGGCTAACCAGCATTAGAGTAGTGTTTGCTTATATTTCAAACCATTTTACTGATGAAGTACTTATCATTTTAAGAAGGCTACATGTGCATCAATTCATTATAATGCATGGAATTCAACAAGATTCAGCTACCATCACTTCAATCATGTCCTGCTGGAATATAGAAAAGCAGGCATTCTATTTTTTGGCCAATGTATTTCTTTCACCCCCAATGAAGTTGCATTAATTGTAGGGATGCCAAACATAGGGGAGAATGTTATATGGCAGAAATCCCCACTTTCCAAGTCCAACTCAGTTGATTTTAAGAATAAAATTGAGAAGTTGGATCGCTCATTGACTGCAACACAATTTATGCAGTTGTACATACGATTTTTTCTTTCAAATCTTTTTTTATATATCATAATTATAGAGTAATGTCAGAATTGATAGCCTATGCCGATGACATAGAGAGATTTGTTGATTATAATTGGCTAGAAGTCATCTAAAGCTTCATAGTTTCACAATTTGATGGTATTACATCAAAAATCACTCGGGTACATAAGTGGCTTTATCACTCTTCTGATGGTATATTTTACATCTTCAGATTTATATTATTTTATGCATTGAAGCTAAGTTATGTAAATCTTCATTACAGATCTGGGCGGCAGAGCACATACGAATCATAAGGCCACCCATTCCTTCTGCAAAGTCACGTATGTTACGATGGGCAAAAATAAAGTTTACAGATGATTCCTTTAGCGGTTTTCAAGGACACCAAGTGATTCAAAATAAGTTGACTTCATTTACCTCATAATGTATTTATTCATATTAAAAATTATCATATTTTTTATTGGTGTAACACATGTCTGCATTTCATTTGAGGACATATCAGAGGAGGAGACCTGGCTCTTTGAAATAATGTCCCCTGTCCAGCAGACATCCCACAGCGAGCCCCATAGTAGCCCCATTCCATGTCCAAGGAGTCGAGCCCCAAGTGGATCTCCATACGTCTCTTCTCGATATTCTCCCTCTTCCAATGTATCTAGCCTGTCATTTACTACTCCTCCTCTACAAAGCTTTGCGATAGAGAAGATACTTTTAGGTTTCAGGTCCCTGGGAGAAAGAGTATCATTTTTTGAAGCTTCAATAGTTGAGAGAGTTGATGGTATTGATTTGCGGGTAGCTGCAATTGAGATGATGGTTATTGGACAAAATGGTCCAAGCATGTGGGAAGCTCTTGAGGAGGCTACCATAGGGGAAGCTCCTGAGGAGGTTACCGCAGGAGAAGCTCTTGAGAAGGCTTCCACTTGACAGAAAGATGCTACTCAGCCTTTACTAGGCAGCATTAAACGTGGTGTGAATGCTAGATAGCTGAAGAAGAGGAAAGTTGTATCCTCTTCATTCACACAAATGTACAAAAGGTACGCGAAGATAACAACTTTGTCGCGCCACACAAGATGAGAGAGGAGGTATTGCTTGGCTTTTCTTTTAGTTTAATCTAATAAAAGTTGATTTCAGTAATTTTTTATGTAGGTTAACAGAGAGATTCCTATAACATTGGATGAACCAACGACTGTTATCGTAGTGATTGAGGACCGTCAGGCGGAGGTATTCTTCATCTTAAAAGATTCGACTTTAATTCACATTGAATCTAGCTTTTAAACCTTGTTAATTTATTGCAGCCAGTTGAGGCACATGATATCATAGACTTTTTATCAAGAGATGTCCTGCCCAAGCCAATGTTGTAGCTTATTGACACCTCCTGTGCCTGGTTTAAGGATAAGAAAGTCATTGCTTATTCTATCTCATTCAATATACATAAAATCACCTTTTAGTTTAGTAATGCTCACATTTCCATGCTTCTCACATGCAGGAGTGATAGCATATTCTCGGCTGAAAATATCATTATTGCAAGAGGCCATATTGATGAGTTGTTGACAGATCAGTATCTGTCAGATGCACATGTTGATGTCTTCACCTATTTATTAGTCATGAAGTATACTATCTGTCCTGGGCTATATGTCCCCTATCTATATGTCTAATGGCTACACTAGATGAGTTAGTGCACAGAGTTTTAGGTTATACGATGCCTTCCAAAGTTTTGATAGTTATAAGATACTAATTTTTAACTTTTTTTTTTTAAATTCTTGCAGAGTTATGCTAAATATGGCTCGCCAAAAGAAAGTAAAATGTTCATCTAGCATGTTACTGCAGATAGTGCTTCAAAGGCTGATTTACTCTTACTTCCAGTTATCAATAATCAGCATTGGACACTATTGATGGGACATATTAAGAAAGAGACTTGTTATTTCTATGAATCACTGTCAAACCCAACTCATAAGGTCATTCTTCTTGATATTGTAAGAATTCTTCTTATTTTTAGTTTATCTGAAATGCATACTTTGTACCTAACTCTTGACCTTTATTTTTAACTTTTTAGATCAAATTACTCTTCCAAGATGCTGGCTAAGCTTTTGAGAGAAATCCTAAAGAATGATTAATCGAAGTGATCAATGGTCTACCAGTCCATGAAAATAGTGTTGATTGTGGGATGTTTGTGTGCAAATACATGGAGGCAGCGACAGCAAGCCTCCAGTAGATGGGTTAAGCACCAAGATTGGCCAAAGAAAATGAATTGCTTCAGAGCTGAGTTTGCTTATGCTATTTTTTGTTTAAGTATGAAATAATTGAGTTGTAAAATGTTGAGTACAAGAAGGTTGTTGTGCATAGGAGTGAAGCGTTTGGAAATCTAACTATAGATCATCTCTATATTTGTTTTTGTTATTCATGCTATTGTAAGCTACTTTTACATGCTATTTATTTATGTTGTACATGTTATTGTTGTACATGTTATTGTAAACTATTTAGAGTTTTTTTTTTTTGGTAATTTAGTGTAGTTTCTTCATTTTCTCAATTTTTTCAACTGTGGGGCTTGCCATATATTTAGTGCATTCTATTGTAAGCTGTTTGGAGTTTAGTCCTTGGGAATTAGGTGGTTTATGGAATGGGCTTATGGATAATTTTAGCTAATCTACACTGCTTTTCAATTATATATTTAGTAGATGTTATACTAAGCTGTTTGGAGGCTACTTGGTGGGTTTTTGGATTAATTTTGAATGTATACTCTCTGTACTCTTATGAGAGAACACCCCATTTTCTTAATTGTTTTATCTATTCTATCATTTCTTTCATTTATATGTTTAGTATATGCCATTATAAGTTATTTGAAGGCTTCTTGTTGGATTTTTGGATCAGTTTTCATATGTACTCTATGTACTTTCATGAGAGTACACCCCATTTTTAATTTTCTTCAACTATTCTACCCTTTCTTTCATTTATATGTTTAATAGATGCCATTATAAGCTATTTGGAGGCATCTTGGTGAATTTTTGGAGCTATTTTGAATGTATACTCTCATGAGGGCATATACCATTTTTTTCAAATTTTTTCAGCTATTCTAAGCTATTTAGAGACTTCTTGGTGGGTATTTGGATCAGTTTTGAATGTGTACTCTCTATACTCTCATGAGGGTACAGCCTATTTTTTCAAAAAATTTTAACTATTATACCCTATTTGGAGATAAAATGTTTATTATATGCTATTCTAAGCTGTTTGGAGTCGTCTGGATGGGTTCTTGGAGCTATTTTCTAAGTGTAATCTCTATACTCTCATGAGGGTATACATCATTTTCTCAAATTTTTTCAACTATTATAATCTTTCTTTAATTCATATGTGTAGTATATGCCATTATAAGCTGTTTGGAGGCTTCTTGGTGGATTTTCGGAGCTATTTTTAATGTGTACTTTCTCTACTCTCATGAGAATACACCTCATTTTTTTAAAAAATTTTCAACTATTCTACCTTGTTTAGAGATAAAATATTTAGTATATGTCATTATAAGTTGTTTGGAGACTTCTTCATGGCTATTTGGATCAGTTTTGAATGTGTACTCTTTGTACTCTCATGAGAGTACACCTTATTTTTTCAAAAAATTTCAACTATTCTACCCTGTTTGGAGATAAAATATTTAGTATATGCCATTATAAGCTGTTTGGAGGCTTTTTGGTGGGTTCTTGGATCAATTTTTCATGTGTACTATATGTACTTTCATGAGAGTACATCCCATTTTCTCAATTATTTTCAAGTATTCTACCCTTTCTTTCATTCATATGTTTAGTAGATACCATTAAAAGCTGTTTGGAGGCTTCTTGGTGGATTTTCAAAGCTATTTTTAATATGTACTTTCTATACTCTCATGAGGGTACATCCCATTTTTTAAAAATTTTTCAACTATTCTACTATGTTTGGATATAAAATATTATATGCCATTATAAGCTGTTTGGAGACTTCTTCGAGGGTATTATGATCAATTTTGAATGTGTATTATCTATACTCTCATAAGGGTACACCCCATTTTTTCAATTATTTTCAACTATTCTATCCTGTTTGGAGATAAAATGTTTAGGATGCTATTTAAGCTATTTGGAGATAAAATGTTTAGGATGCGATTCTAAGCTGTTTGGAGTTGTCTAGATGATTTCTTGGAGCTATTTTCATGTGTACTCTATGTACTCTCATGGGAGTACACCTCATTTTCTTAAATTATTTCAGTTATTCTACCCTTTCTTTCATTTATATGTTTAGTAGATGCTATTATAAGCTGTTTGGAGATTTTTTGGTTAATTTTTGGAGCTATTTTGAATGTGTAGTCTCTGCACTCTCATGATGGAACACCATATTTTTTCAAATTTTTTCAGCTATTCTACCTAGTTTGGAGATAAAATGTTTAGTATATGCCATTATAAGCTGTTTGGAGACATCTTGGTGGGTATTTGGATTAGTTTTGAATGCGTACTCTCTGTACTCTCATGACAGTACACCCCATTTTTTCAAATTTTTTCAAACTATTCTATCCTATTAGAAAATAAAATGTTTAGTAGATGTTAGTCTATGCTGTTTGGAGTCATTTGGATGGGTTCTTAGAGTTATTTTCCATATATACTCTTTGTACTCTTATGAGAGTACACCCCATTTTCTCAAATTTTTTCAGCTATTCTACCTGGTTTGGAGATAAAATGTTTAGAAGATGCCATTATAAGCTGTTTGTAGACTTATTGGTGAGTTTTTGGATCAGTTTTGAATGTATACTTTCTGTACTCTCATGAGAGTACACCCCATTTTTTCAAAAATTTTTAGCTATTCTACCATGTTTGGAGATCAAATATTTAGTATATGCCATTATAAGCTATTTGGAGGCTTCTTGGTGGATTTTTTGAGCTCTTTTAAATTTGCACTCTTTGTACTATCATGAGAGTACACCCAATTTTCTCAATTTCTTTAGCTATTCTACCCTGTTTGGAGATAAAATATTTAGTATATGCCATTTTAAGCTATTTGGAGATTTCTTAGTGAATTTTTGGAGCTATTTTGAATGTGTACTCTTTGTACTCTCATGAGAGTATACCCTATTTTCTTAATTTTTTGAGTTACTCTACCCTTTCTTTCATTTAAATGTTTAGTAGATGTCATTCTAAGTTGTTTGGAGGCTTTTTGGTGGATTTTAAGAGCTATTTTGAATGTGTACTCTATATTTTCTCATAAGAGTACACCCCATTTTTTCAAATTTCTTTAGTTATTCTATAATATTTGGAGATAAAATGTTTAGTAGATGCCATTATAAACTGTTTGGAGGCTTCTTGGTGAGGTTTTGTAGGTATTTTGAATGTATACTCTCTATACTCTTATGAGAGTACATCCCATTTTCTCATTTTTTTTAACTATTCTACCATTTCTTTCATTTATATGTTTATTAGATGCCATTCTAAGCTGTTAGAAGGCTTCTTGTGGATTTTTGGAGTCATTTTAAATGTGCATTCTCTATACTCTCAGGAGAGTACATCCAATTTTCTCAATTTTTTCAGCTATTCTATCCTTTCTTTCATTTATATGTTTTGTATATGTCATTCTAAGCTATTTGGAGACTTTTTGGTGGATTTTTGGATCAATTTTGAATGTGTACTCTCTGTACTCTCATGAGAGTACACCTCAATTGTTCAAATTTTTTTAGCTATTCTATACTCTTTTTCATTTATATGTTTAGTAGATGCTATTCTAAGCTATTTGCAGGTGACTGGATGAGATTTTGGATCTGTTTTGCATGTGTACTCTCTGTACTCTCATGAGAGAACACCCCATTTGTTCAAATTTTTTCATTTATTCTACACTTTTTTTTTCATTTATATGTTTAATATATACTATTCTAAGCTGTTTATAGGCATCTGAATGAGTTTTTAAATTTTTTTTACATGTGTACTCTCTGTACTCTTCTGAGGGTACATCTCTTTTTTCTAAAACATTTCAGCTATTCTATCTTGTTTTTCATTTATATGTTTAGCAGATGCTATTCTAAGCTGTTTGTAGGCGTTTGGATGAATTTTTGGATTTATTTTGTATGTTTACTCTCTGTACTCTCATGAGGGTACATCCCATTTTTTCAAGTTTTTTCAGCTATTATACTCTGTTTGGAGATAAAATGTTTACTAAATTTTTGGTAATATAACTCAGACTCTATTAAGAGGAATTTTGAGTGATTTAAAGTACAAAATATCAATAGTATATTATAAACATAAGCAGCATAAGATGTAGTACAATGTTTACCTTTAAAGTACAACATAGTAACTACTGATTGGCACACTTTCAATCAAATTGATATTAAAGTATATACATTCAAAGAACACATGATAATTAAATGATATCACGCATTATATTTCACAATGCTATCCATCATCGCACCCTTCACCGACCATTGATTGCTGAGCTTGAGTTAAATTCCTAAGATAGAATATCGTATCAGTTACTGATATGTAACAACATGAATGAAGTGTTATACCTGTATACCTCTGAAAAGCACTCTAGCATAACATAAAAAGGTGTTGGAATGGGTGACCCTTGTTCTCCACCTCTCGCAGCTTGTTCTTTCGTCACTGTAACATTAAAAACATAATGGTTTAAAGTTTAACAGCAATATTTGAAGACTACAAATTTAGATACAGGTAGAAAATTACTCTTGGCTTTCTTGTTTCTCTCCCAATATCCTTTCAACATTGCATTAGAAACACCCTTTGACCATTTCTTAACTGGATCCTTTACTAGGTCAGTTCCTTTATCTATTATAGTAGACTTCTTCTTCTTAGCTGTTTTGTCAATTGGAGGTGAATTCTCACGTAACATAGAATCAACATTATCATATAGTTTTTTTAAGGAACCCAACATATACTCCTTAGCTTTTTTATTACCTTGTGCCCTGATGCTTATTTGATATGCATATCGACTGATGTGGTTTCAAAAAATAATGCTAATTTCATTTCCATCATTACCTTGCACATCTTTTAAGTTCATGTAAGCACTATCAAAGTAGATATTCCTCTTTGCTCTAGTTGGTCATCGCATGAGAATATACTTCTCCGGAATGTGCACAATATCTTTCTGACTCAGAACTCAGATGCAGTGGGCACAAAGCACTCCCCATCATTTCAAATTTTTTACAACTATAAATTACATTTATGCATGTCTTGTTAAAATGGGCAGTCCATGTTTTGGAGAACTTAGAGTTTCTCACTAAATACTCCATGGGATTGTTATCTGACACATTTGCTGTAATCCACCAACTCCATGTAAAAATTCTTCTTCAAACATTGTATAAAGCTTTCTTGTGTAAAACATAACAGCTTGTTTCAGAATTAGATTGGTTTTAACAACAAGAATAATTGCTGACTGGCTACACTTAAAATCTTCGTCATATTCATTTTGTCGACATGTGTCTATAACCTTCTCTAATCTTAAAAAACAATCAGTGATAGAACTTGTTGATTTAGAGATTCCATGACATACATTATTCGTGGACTCACTATGTTGCATTTATAAGATACCCATATAGAATAAGTCTTTGCAGAATGTGGTGGACCACTCCATTTAATTTTAACAGCCAAGTATGATCATATAAATTACCTTCTTCTAGTATGGTAGACCAAGCTTGCTCAAACTCTTCATGTGAATCACACTTACTCATCATGTATAAAAGAGACTTTGCACTATCTTATTAATATTAAAGCAATGTACATTCAAATAAGCTTTCTTAGAAATATGCCATTGGCACAACCTATGGCAAGTATGCAGTAATGCAATTTCGATAGCTCTCGCTATTGCTTGATCTTGATCAGTGAATATTATTATAGAAAGCCTGTCATTCATTAACCAAAAAAAATGCTTTGAATAGCCATGTGAATGACTCAATTATCTTTTATGATAGAAAGATAACTCCAAATAAAATATTTTGTTAGTGATGATTCACTCCAACAAAAGGTGCACAGACAAGATTATATTTATTGAGTCGATAACTTGCGTCAAAAATTATGACATCCCCGAAACAATCATACTATATCCTTGACATGTCATTGCTCCAAAAAAAAATTGACCAAGTTGTCCAACTCATCAACTTGGACATCCCATTCAAACATTCCATCCTCCGCTTGCCTTTCCTTGAACAGTTGTATTAATGCATTACTATCACCATTAAAAATCCTTGATCTTCTTTCTTTTTGAATGTAATTGAAAGCATCACTTTTTGTAAAGACAATATTCTCCACACTGCCAAGTTCCTCACTAAGATAGCTAAATGCATCAGTTGCTCTAATTTCAGTCTCTGTCATTGACTTCAACATAGCCGCCTTCTCATCATTGATGCCTCTGTATGATCTGAGAAGATGTAGGTCAACCGGCTTTGCTAATGAATGATTATGACTTTGTATATATTTTTTAACCTTCCAATTCCCATATAAATTAATAGAATATCTAATCATGGCTGGACAACCACTCTTCGTATCTATTTTCTGAAATTTGACTGAGCAGTTTAGATTGACACCTTTCTTCAGACCTGATTTTGCACATAAAAATCCTTTGATTTCAAATTCTTTGAGTTCGACTAATAACTAGTATAATCCTTCATAACACTGAATCTAGTTTGATGTGTATAATCACAGGAACTATTCATATGCCACATTTTCATTGTGAACAATGGTGCCAAGAAGTTTGCCCACAATTGGTTCATGAGACATAACAGCTTCATCATCGCATCGATGATTAACCTCATTCACCTGCGCAGACACAAATATGTTTTAAGAGTACACAAGGACTACACATGCAAAATAGCTCTAAAAATCATAAAATTTTTCATAAAACATCTCCAAACATCTTACAATAGGATATACTAAACATATGACAAGACAAACAGTTAAAAAATTTGAAAAAAAATAGAGTGCACCCTCATGAGAGTACAGAGAGTACACATATAAAATACCTCCAAAAATACCCAAAATCTTCATGAAACATCTCCAAACAGCTTACAATAGGATGTAATAAACATATGACAAGCTCCACAGTTAAAAAAATTGAAAAAATAGGGTGTACCCTCATGAGAGTATAGAGAGTATACATGCAAAATAGCTCAAAAAATACCCAAATTCTTCAAAAAGAATCTCCAAACAGCTTACACAATGTACTAAATATATGACAAGCCTCATAGTTGAAAAAATTGAAAAATAGGGTGTACCCTCATGAGAGTACATATAGTACATTTGCAAAATAGCTCCAAAAATTATCAAATTCTTCATGAAATATCTCCAAATATCTTACAATAAGATATATTAAATATATGACAAACCCTGCATTTGAAAATTTTGAAAAAATGTGGTGTAATCTCATGAGAGTATAAAGAGTACACATGCAAAATAGCTCCAAAAATACGCAAATTTTTCATGAAATAGCTCCAAATAGTTTACAATAGGATGTACTAAACATATGACAAGTCCTACAGTTGAAAAAAATAAAAAAAGAGGGTGTACCCTCATGAGAGTATGGAGAGTACACATGCAAAATAGCTCTAAAACCCTCAAATTCTTCATGAAATATCTCCAAACATCTTATAATAGGATATACTAAATATATGACAAGCCCTAAAGTTGAAAAAATTAAAAAAAATATATAATCTACCCTCATGAGAGTACAAAAAATACAAATACAAAATAACTCTAAAAACTATCAAATTCTTCACGAAACATCTCCAAACATCTTACAATAGGATATAATAAATATATGATAAGCTCCATAGTTGATAAAATTGAAAAAATTGGGTATACTCTCATGAGAGTATAGAAAGTACACATACAAAGAAGCTCCAACAACTCTCAATTTCTTCATGGAACATCTTCAAACAAATGACAGGATGTAAAACATATGATATATATATATATATATATATATATATATATATATATATATATATATATATATATATATATATATATATATATATATATATATATATATATATATATATATATATATATATATATAATACAAAAAAATATCACTAAGCTTCAAAAAATTGTATATATAAGATAATGAAGAAAATTTACTGATGCATTTATATTTAGGATATCATCCGTTAGCAATATCAAGGCTATAATTTTTAAAATTGTTCTTCATTTTCACAGTTCTTCTGAAAATTGAAATGAGATTTTTTTATTTCTATTTTCTGAGCTCAATTTATCTAAAAAAAATATATATTATATTCTAAATTTATTTATATATATTTTTTGAATTTCTCTCGCACATTCAAATAATATATTTTCCGCTGTTTTAACGAGCCGAGCAGACTTCAAATAATATTAATGACATCATTACATTATCATATTATAAAATAAAAAAAATCATATTTTATTATTGAATACATATTGAGATTCGATTAAGGTTCGGACCTAAAATCACGTCTGCACTCCGCACCTAATTTCTCCTCATAAATCTTATTTCAGCGATCGTTTCTCGCGCCCTTTGACCGTCAAACAAATGGCCAATTTGTCGAATAACAACTTAACACGTCCGCCTCGCGCAGCGTGCGCCACTGTCAGTAGCTCACATGCTTTCCTCTCATCCCTCTCTTTTATTTATTTATTTAGGGAGCATCAAATAAAATTCATTAATTAAAAATTAACCAGGCTTCCCTCTCTATTTGCTCTCTGCTGTATCTTCAGTTCTTTACCTCACAACCATCTGCCTCCCCTTTCATCTTTATATCATCCTGTTCATCCATTAGTCCTGCTCTCCTCTCCTTCAGCTCCTCTTTCTTTCCTCTCAGCCATGCCGAAGCTTCTTTCCCTCCTCCTCATCTTCCTCCTCCTCCTCACATTCTCTGCTCTGAACTCACGCGCCATCCTTACCGAAGAAGAGTTAAAGGATCAGCTCTACAAGAAGAACACCCGCTTCGGTCCTGGAAGCATCAGAACCTACCGTGAGTTCCCCATTCCTTCCTCCTCCTCCTCCTCCTCTTCTTCTTCTTCTTCACTCTTTACTAAACAAATGTAGCATGCAAGGGCAGAGTGTCCACGAGAGTGCGGGAGGAGGTGCTCGAAGACACAGTACCACAAAGCTTGCATCTTCTTCTGCGGAAAGTGCTGTAGAAAGTGCCTCTGCGTGCCCCCAGGCTTCTACGGAAACAAGCAGGTGTGTCCCTGCTACAACAACTGGAAGACCAAGCGCGGAGGACCAAAATGCCCCTGACTTATTCACGTTTGCTTTGATTAGTGAGGCCATGGTTGCTTTGATATTTTTTTTTTCCTTTAGCTATGGCAATATGGCATGGTTCTATGGTACCCTTTATGGCATCTTGTTAGTTTAACTTTGCATATTGGTTTTTTGTTTTTGTTGTAATCGTTCTGTGAGTTTTCGAAGCCCACTTTATCGATTCTGTGAGCACTTCCTATGACTATTAGACTGTTTTGCTGAGCTTGCTTGGTATATACTTTCCAGTAAAGAAAAAAGATAAATTTTTAAATTAGGTCTAATTATAATTTTAATTAATAAATTAAAAAAAAAAAAAATAAAACAGTCTTTTGAATGGACAATTGGCGTCAACATGGATGACTGACTCGTTCTTAATTTTTTTTTTTTTTGCAGTATTTTGTCCGTATCGAACTCATTTAGTGTCAGAATCGAGCGAACTTGGTATCGTTGTAATTGTAATAAAATTTTTCATAATTTTTATGTTGATCAAACATTACGATTGTTGCTCGATATGCAGTAATTTTGGCGAATGCGCGCAAAAGTTACAGTGCTGATTTGAAATTTTGGAGCAATCGCTTTAGTTTGCTCATATCGGACTCATCCGGTGTCAGAATCGAGCGAGTTTAGTATCTTTGGAATCGTAATAAAATTTTTTACAATTTTTTTGATGATCAGAAATTATGATTATTGTCCTATATGCAGTAGTTTTTGTAAAATGAATAATTATGAAGTACACAAATAATTTATTTTAAACAAACATTCTTAATGAAATATAATTATTATGATTATTATTTAATTATGTTAAATTATAAGCAATAATAATTCACTCAAATTTTTAGTATAAAGTTCTTTACTATTTTTAAAATATGAATATGATTAGTAGAAAATTTATTTTTCTTCATTGTTATTAAAAATATTGAGAATCTATATTCTTAACTTATTTTCATATTAATAAATTATCCAAAACTTTTAAATAGGCATAAAAAATTTATATAATTTTATAAATCACTCATATAATTATGTGCCATAGTAATTTTTATTTTATAAAATCATTCATAAAAAATATAACTATCTAATAACTGCTTGAATATCATTAAGCCATAAAATCTTGAATAAATCTTTTTAAATAATTCTTAATTTAAATTTTTATAATAAAAAATAACACTTTCTGAATAATCTCTTGTAACATTATTAATGAATGAAGATCACCTTCTAAATTAGATTTACATGATGGATTTATAGAATAAAAAATATATATTTTTTATACTCTTAATTGAAAAATATCAAAATAAGAATACATATTAAATATAAGTCAAAATTTATAAAGATGGCGTACGTCTTTTATTGTTAAATTGTGTGATTATAAAATATAAGTTTGTCTCGAATATTAATTTGAATTAATATTTTTTAATTATTATTATTATAAATTGATCTTTATGTTAATTCTATTATCTTAAATATAGCTATCAATTTGAGTTGCCATATTAGTAAACTAGTTATATTTCTCATATTTATTTTTCATGGAATGTCCAACCTTAAAGTCACAACAAAATGGGAATTATCAATGTAAATGAAAAATACAACTTTAGAATAATTTATTTTCAATATATTAATGTAGATTTACCCCTATGCATACAATATAGTAGATGAGCAAAATGAGGTTGTTATCTATGTTTTGCCAATATGTTATTCCATGGGTTTTTTGCCTTCTAGTTGTTATAAATACATGAAAAATTTATGATCTATATCATTGAAGCCTACATGATTTAAGTGAGAAGTCAAAGCCCAAGTATTATTAGTTTTATTACTGTCATTATAATTAATGGCTTAATGTGATATGAATCCATATCCCCAAATCAACAACAGAAACAAAAGGGACAGAAGAAGGCCAAGTTGGCTAAAAGATTTCACTAATATCCCCAACATACAACATCAACAGAGAATATAACCTTACATTCAGACCAGAAAGAGTTACAAAAAAAAAAAATACAAACTTTATTAAATACAAGAGTCAGGAAACAATCCAGCACAAAAGAGATCAACATAAACTATTTCCAGAGCCTCCCTGAAAGTAAACAAAATCATAACAGATTGAACTGCCAAAGGAACAGAAGAACAGAGACTTAAATTCAAGAAATCAAGAAGAGTAGTAAAATAACAGATTGCTTATACCTCAATTGCCAGAACGACTGAAGCAAGTTGATAACAGACTGTAACAGAAAGTAACAACTTGTAATAGAAAGTAGTTAGGCTTGCATAGATAGCTCAGATCCAAGCTAAAGAAGGTAAAACAGAAAGTATAAATAGAGGTCAGAAGCCAAACAGAAAGGGGAGATCAACTATTCTGCAAAAAAACCCTTCCCTCAGTGTCTAATCTTCTTCTCCTTCATCCCCAAGCCTCTACACCGGTTTGTCCTCAACGGAAAAGCATTTTCTCCGGCGAGTCACCCTCCGGATTCCTCCCCTCCGATCCCGCATACCATCCATTTTCTGAGCGATGACGCCGAATCGAAAGGAATAAAAGGAAAACTAGGTTAAAGACGAAACTTATCCAAGAAGAATCATCGACGGCCAAGAGAGCAGAAGCAAGGATTTCGAGATCAAGTCAACCGTGATCCAGCAAGAAGAAATGACATGGAATCCACTCAAGAAGCACTAGATCCAACGGCTCAATTCAAAGAGCAGAAAGCACAATCCGAGTGCTAGATCCAACGACCAAGTGAGAAAAAGGTGCAATCCAACGGTTCAGAAGGCACCCGATAATTCCCCCCTGTAATGACTCAGCTCAGCCTGGTTCATTCCACTCAAAGTGAGTCAACTCACTGAACAGACCCCAATTGGCTCTGAACCAGACCCATTCTCACCAACCAGACTCAGCCTAGAATTCGGATCGTATCATTGGTGCTCTTGTTGACTACAATAACCAGCAATGGCAGAAGGAACAAGACACACATCAAAAATCCTAGAAGAATGTGTGATAAGGCTAAACAAAACAGATGAGCAAATGTCCTCAATTTCCATGATATTAAATAAAGTTTCAAGAAGACTATCTTAAGAAAAAAATTGGAGAAAAACTCTCAAGAACAAAGAACAAATCCAATCTGTGTATGTACATCATCTCATACAATGTTATCCTCCAAATAGACTACAAACACAAAGAAAATATTAGAATTGTAAAGTAGATATGCCAAAGTTTAATGGAGACAATTCTATTGCTCAAAGAAGACCAAGATTTCAATATTACAGTTTATCGAAGAATATAAGTTCATAATTGCCTCAGTTTATATGGATGGACCTGCACTTAGCTGGTATCAATATATACACTTAAATAATCAGTTGTATTCATGGACATAATTTAAAGAACAGGTTATTCAGAGAATTGGTCTCTCTCTATACATAGATTTGAGAGAAGAATTAACTAAATTATATACAACAACAGTTGAATAATTTTGAAGAACTAGTAATCAATTTCGTGCATTCCACGAATTTTACAAAGCTATTTTGAATCGGGCTTAAACATGATATCAAGAGGGAAGTAAGAGCATTACCCCAATTCCTGCGAAGCATTTCAATTGGCCAAACTAATGGAAGATAGGCTAGGATGACATTCACATGGCCAAACTACAAGATCACCAATCTTCAGTAAAACAACCTCAATTACAAAGAACAACCCATACCGCCAATTCGACAAACACCAATCAACACAACAACAATCAAAATAAATAACCAATAGCAATTCAGAGGCTGACACCTACACAATTGGAAGAAAGAAGAAAGAAAGGATTATGTTTCAATTGTGAGGAAAAATATCACAGAGGACATATATGTCAAGCCAAATTATTTGCCTTCATGATGGTCAATGAGGACCAAGAGTATCAACTACAACAAGATACTCAACCAGAAAGACAATGGATACAAGATGAAGTATTAGAAACAAGCTTAAACTATCAGTCATTCAATCCAAACTAAGACAGATGACATAGAGGTTGTATAATTATAAACATTCTAAATATTCTAACCACTGACTTAGCTTAGAATTATAATTCAGATATAGCCCAAATCTATAAAATACTATAAGGCAAAGAAGAAATACCAGAGTTATAAGTAGAAGTTTGGGGCACAACAAGCTTACCAATCTCAAATAAAGTGCCACAAAGAATTCCCATAGAATACAGTCAACAATACTGCCACATTACAAGGGTAATACAGAGGTAGAAGCAGTACTACAACAAGGGACAGGAACCTACAGCTACATTAGTAGAACAGAAAACTCTTGTAGAACAGAAGAACCTTGTACAAGTAGACAGAGAACTCTAGGGGAAAGGATTGCTATCAAATGATGATCCTAAGGTAGGAAGGGCAAATCATAATGGTGACCTTGAGGGCAAGGTCAATGTGGGAGAGGGGAGTAATGATATGAATCCATATCCCTAAATCAACAACAGAAACAAAAGGGACAGAAGAAGGCCAAGTTGACTAAAAGATTTCACTAATATCCCCAACATACAACATCAACAAAGAATATAACCTTACATTCAGACCAGAAAGAGTTACAAAAAAAATACAAACTTTATTAAATACAAGAGTCAGGAAACAATCCAGCACAAAAGAGATCAACATAAACTATTTCCAGAGCCTCCCTAAAAGTAAATAAAACCATAACAGATTGAACTGGCAAAGGAACAGAAGAACAAAGACTTAAATTCAAGAAATCAAGAAGAGTAGTAAAATAACAGATTGCTCATACCTCAACCGCCAGAACGACCAAGCAAGTTGATATGATCGTAAATGTAAAGTAACAACTTGTAACAGAAAGTAGTTAGGCTTGCATAAATAGCTCATATCCAAGCTAAAGAAGGTAAAACAGAAAGTATAAATAGAGGTCAGAAGCCAAACAGAAAGGGGAGATCAACTATTCTGCAAAAAAACCCTTCCCTCAGTGTCTAATCTTCTTCTCCTTCATCCCCAAGCCTCTACACCGGTTTGTCCTCACCAAAAAAGTATTTTCTCTGGCAAGTCACCCTCCGGATTCCTCCCCTCCGATCCCGCATACCATCCATTTTCTCGGAGCGATGACCGCTCGAACAGTCGAAAGAAATAAAAGGAAAACTAGGTTAAAGACGAAACTTATCCAAGAAGAATCATCAGACGGCCAAGATAGAGCCAGCGCAAGGCAAGCCATGACTAGATTTCAGCCCTAGATACTGAAGTCAAGGCAACCAGATCCAGCTCGCAAGAAACAGACGCATGGAATCCACTCAAGAAGCACTAGATCCAACGGCTCAATTCAAAGAGCAGAAAGCACAATTCGAGTGCTAGATCCAACGGCCAAGTGAGAAAAAGGTGCAATCCAACGGTTGAAGGCACCGATAACCCCTGAATGACCGTGGTTCATTCCACTCGAGTGAGTCAACTCAATCAATTGCACCCCTTGGCTCAACCGACCCATTCTCACCAACTAGACTCAGCCTAGAATTCGGATCGTATCATAATGCCTTCAGTATTAATGATGATAATATCATTATAAGTGCTTTTAATTTATATTTTGATATTTTCATCTAAGTTGCTCAAAAGGAATTTTACATGAGAATTGCTTTTTAGCCTATAAGAATTCTTCTCATTATCAAAATGATGTTTTCTTGACCTTATGAGTCTATGTTGATTTAAAGAGAGGAATCACCTTAACCAATATCACTTTTGAATGTGAATAATTTCAGGATTGCAAATTTATTATTGCGCTCAATACAAAGTCACTGTAATCTTAAGATGCCATCATAATTAAGAAATATCTTCCTCGATAAAGATTGTTATGCTAATTATCAAAGCATGCTAATGAGTGCATAATAATTATAGCTCTTGGATTAAGGTTGTATTTTGCTAGAGAATAAGTGGCACTAACTCATCCCCTATAAGGTTCATTTAGTTAGGGATTAAAAATTAAAATTATATTAGTTGTTAACAGGGTTGAGCTTAAATGAACTTTTCTAGTTGCATGAAGCTATGTTAACATAAACTTTATTAAAATTAAATTTTAAGAAAATTTTAAACACCATTTGATTTTTGAGGTTATTCTATTTAATTTACTCTTCATTTTTTTTTAATTTAGTCATTTTAACTCTTAACTATATATATATTCGATTGTGTCTAATATCCTTAACTTATTCCTCTATCTCACATGAAGGTAATAATCTTTGGTTCGATTGACCTGTGTATCTATAACAATTACTGAGTATTTTTAATTAATTTAGTTTCATTATGTGAGTCATTTATTATTTTTGGTTAGCTTAATAATAGGATCAGAATCAACTCATTTTTTCTTAGAGGGTAATATTTTAAATAATTAAATAATAATCATAATAATTACACTTCATTAAAAGTGTTTGTTTAGAGTAAGTTATTTGTGTATTTCATAATTATTCATTTTACAAAAGGGGCCACAATCGTAATTTTTTATCAACATGAAGTTGTGGAGAATTTTGTTATGATTCCAATGATACCAAGCTCATTTGATTTCGACACCGAATGAGTCCAATAAGGGTAGAATAAGGCGCTCCAAAATTTGGCTGAGCCACAATTTGCGATTTGCAAAATTGTTGTGTATCGGCCACAATCGTAATTTTAATCAACACGAAAGGTGAATTTTGTTACGATTCCAAATGATACTAAGCTCGCCGATTCGAGCATCGATAAGTCCGAATTAAATATCAGAATGCCCCCAATTTTTTTTTTAAAAAAATTAAGGACGAGCCAATCATCCATTGAATAGACGACTAACAGGCGGATGCCATTATGCGTCCGTCGCTCAACTGACAGGAATATTTTGTTAAATTTTTTTTCCCGTGCCTAATTTGCTAATTAAGATTATAATTAGACATAATTTAAAATTTTAGCCTAAAGAAAAATGTTTATAAAAGCATTGAGTTTTATGACCAACATATCGTCTAACAACCTTTTGTATTTATGTAGAATTTGCCAATATATTGCTTTCATGGGGAATTTTACTCTCTAGTAATGCTCTAGTCAAGGACACTAGGGAAGAAGAATTAGGAAGGTGGTTGTGATTACTCAGAATATAGATCGAGAGAGAAAACAAAGGAAAATATGTAATTTTTTTAACTAATCCCATTTTTTATACATTTTTTTACCGGATTACGATCTGAAATCTGAAGCATCTATCAAATTTTGTTTTTTTTTTTAAACTGTATTATTTATTTAGTACTATATCACAATAGAGCTTTGAACTGGCCAAATTCGACCTAGTTCAGGTCAGCTTGAATACGACTTAATGACTAGAAGCTTAATTGGAAATTGAATCATGGCTCAACTCATTGGACTACGAGGAAACTCAAATCATTTAATTGAATCGAACTTGATTTGATTAGTTTTAATAACTTGAATGGAGTTTGCTCGATCAGAATTGGAATGAGTTTCTCAGTTTGATCGAGCACCTTGAAATTATTCTCCAATGGGAAAAAATTAAATATGATATCACCTTAAAATTATTGCAATGCATTTTCACATTCTACTGTCACTGTTGCCACAAACGCCCACCCGCACCCCCTTAATTATCATATTATATATATATATATATATATATATATATATATATATATATATATATATATATATATATATATATATATATATATATATATATATATATATATATATATATATATATATATATATATATCACGATCTTTCATTTTCAAGTTGTAGAAGGTTAATTTTCGAGTTAAAATCTTAAAACCTTAATTAACAATGAAGTATTCTTTACAGTCCCACAGTTGGGTTAAAATTTAGTTATACTTCTGTTACATCGTTCAAAGCATTTTGTTTGCTTTTTTGTACAAATAAATAAAAAATTAAAAAATTAAAATAATTGGCTATTAAAAGCAAGTGCATGTTTCGGTATTTTTTTTCATTTATTTATGAAATACTATTGATTTTGGCAGCACTGCTGTAGCAGCCGGGGAAAGAACTCTATGAAGGTAGCTAAACATTTGCAAATTTTTTACGAGCAATTTAAGCAAGCATATTACTTAATTATTTTTTTAAATAAAAATTTATTCTTTAAATTTATCCTATTTTTTCAAAATATTACAACTGCCTTTTAAAATGAACTATATTATAGTTTTTATTAAATATAAAAAATTTACATACCACACAATTGATACATATTTATATATCTAATATTTAAAATTTTAATATTTATTATTTAAAGTTTTAATATTACATTATCATTAAAATATATGAATAAATATATTTTTTATTTTAAAAAAATTAATATATCTTGATTTTCATACGCCGGAGCCATTGATTTTCTTTTGTTTTTTTAAGGGATATACGTCTAAACATATAAATTAATAGTGTACAAGCTAAAAATCCCGCCCAAAAAAAAAAAAAAAACACTAATTACATTTGAGAAATGTGCTTGAATACAAAGCGGCAAAGGAACATTAAAGGGTTATTTGATTGAAATCAAAAATAAAATAAATATAAGAGTTTTAAATTTTTTGATATTTAATAGATATAAAATAAAATTTAAAATGATATAATACATTTAAAATTTATCACATAATTATATTTTAGTATATTTAAAATTTATCTAAATTTAGATAAATTTTAAATACATCGATTAAAATAAAATATTGTGGCCACCAACAATCACCATCGATATTGTCGTTATCGTTGACCACCGGCTATCACCATTATCATCCAAAATCTTCAAAATATTTTATATTATATTTATTTAATCAAACAGAAAAAAAAACTCATAAATTTATAAAATTTTTAACCAAATAATTTAAAAAAATTCAAATACATTGCTTTTTTTTTTCAGGCAATTAAACAGCTCCTAAATCGTAAAAGTAATTTTCATCAAATCGTTCAACACTTCAAGGGGCAACAAGTCATTTGTTTGTGGCCCAGTTGGAGCTGATCAAGAAATAACAAGGAAAATGGTGGCTGGGCTTAGTTTTTCAAAGAAAAATAAAAGGACAAAATATACATGAAAGAAACTATCTACACTTCAAGAAGCTGAAGGCTGCTGGATCTGCTAATTCATCTCTGTTATACACATTTCTTTCCAAATATTTTCTCTTCTGCTCGGTATCTTCAGCTGCTAGAATCATCAAAACTGCTCTCAGATCTTCGAATCTTCAAAGTCTGGCTTTCTTCCAGAATATCTGAAAAACTGCCGGTGTTTATTTGATCATAAAGTTTATGCAGATGTATCATATATATATATTTCCGACGAAATTTGCTTCATCTTTTATCTTGTATGCATGCAATATGTAGTAATTGTTTGCATTTGAATGTGAATTATAATTTCATGGGGCTGTTGTTGAGTTCATGATAGAATAAAGATACTTATGTTACTCAAAATAATCCTCATCACGATTAACACAAGGCCTCTTCCTCCAGTACTATATCCACCTTTCTCATTGATATGAAAGTTCAAGAGCTTTCATGTCAATCTGAATTCAATCGATAACCCAACCCAACATGGATCATGGTTGGATCTCGGTTAACCTAACCTCAATTTGATTCAAAAGTTACTTGGGTTGGATCTGAATTGTGATCGCTTCAATCCAAACTCAACCCATTGATAGGACCAGAGACGGAACTAGCTCATTATTTCAGGTGGACAAAATTTTAAATATTTAAATAATATAATAATTAGATAAATAAATAATACTGAAATTTAATATTTTAAAAAAAATTATATAAATAATTAATAAAATAATATCACTAAATTTATAAAAATATATATATATGAACAAAATTATTAAACTTATAAATTTTTATTTTAATTAATTATGTAATCATTGAAGAGTAATAAGTTAAATTGATTTTTATGGATAGGAATTGATTGTATAAATTATAAATTGAGGGTGAGCAAAAAGTTAAAAAATATTTTTTTTAAGAAAAATAAAATAATTTGAGAGTGGGCATTTGCAGGTAGGTCCGCCGCTGTATAGGACTGTATAGGATTGAGCTTGTGTTTGCGCGAAACATTGAAACATCGATATGATAATTAAGGCTAACTTACTATTGCAGAAATTCAGAAACATGCAAGTGTGCAAGTGTACGATGTCATATAAATAATACAATTATACAATAATGAGAAATATATTATCCTACGAGAACTGATTACCACTAACTATGGTAAAATTAATCAAATTGTGAGATCAAATCAAAATAAAAAAATTAATTATAGATTTAATAACAACAAAATATAACTAAAGCAGTTTTGCAAGGGGGAGAGTTTTAGGGGTATCAGATTTCACCGAAAGATTTCTAGTTGGTTTATCCTAATTAGTAAATACATGCTCAATTCTTGTTATTGTAGGTGGATTCACCAAAAAAAAAAACTTCTATATTATTCTCTTAAGCATTACAGACACTATTTTGCTAAGCAATTAGTCAAAATTTCTACAACATACTAAATTCAATAAAATCACCATAAAATTAGAAACACAAAAGCCATGCAAGCAAAGCGTATATATCCCTGTCAACCAGATAATGATACTTTTAACCAGGACTAAGTTGATCATTATCTCTCAATTTTAAAAGAGTCTTATGATTACATAATTGATACCAAGCAATTACTAACAACAAAACCAATTGAAATACGCAATAGATATATGAAATCAATCAAGAAATATTATTGAATTGAATCATCCAACGTTTCACACTTGACTATATCATGGCCCTCAGAGAAAGAGTTTAGAACACGTCAACAAAATTAAATTTCATTGTAGAAATTTTAAGCATGAAGAGAACATGAGAAAGAAGAGATTTAAAAAAAATGTCTTCTTTCTAAAATGTCTTCTTTCTAAGGCCACTTAATCATTGCCCTTCCTTGCTCTAGCGAGAGTCCCTCAAATGTAATTTTCAAGCTATAAAAAATTCTTAAATTTTAAAACTCGAATCCCCAAAATCTCTCAAAATTAGAAACAAATTTGAAAAATTAAGGTTGCAATACCGCAACACCAATGCCAGGATACAAAATTGCAGCTCTACTGTTTTGTTCAAACTATTTAGGAAGCAGGAAATGCTATTTATCTCTGAAAGTTACCGAGAATTAGAAGGACGAGAGCTGTGGATCCAAATTTGGCGTTGGGTATTTTATTTCTCCAGATTGGTTGATCATTTTCATATTCCTTCTTGCCTCTTCTCTTATGTATCCCATTTCAAATTAGTTCAGTTCACAATTGACCCCCTCTTAATCTAAATTATGGTTTGCTTTCCACAATAAGATATCAATAATGATCGTCTTTACAATCAGACATCAGGTTCCCTCACCCCCATTGACCGTATCATCTCACCAATTGTCCACCTTATAGTCAAATAGTCCGCAACAAGTTTCTCAATGGATATTAACCCTCAATACTAATTTAGTTTTTATTTTGCATTTCTTATTGATCATACTATAAATTAAATTTGTACATGATCAATAAAATGGCTATATTTGATTATGACATGATTTTTAGTCTAAATTAAGTTGGTAATCACTTTGTTTAACTTATAATTCTAGAATACTCAAAGCTAGATAATGGACATATGTTTTGCATATTTTGGTCTTGGTGAATGTACCATGTCTATCATAAAACCACTTAGTGCACACAAATGAATGAATAATATAGTGAACATCAATTTAGAGGAAAATAACAATGGTAGGATATAATTTTTAATTTTAACCTCCAAATTAATGCGAAGAATACTAAGTTGACCTTGAAGTCATATGCAGGAAATCTTCTTTGCTTAGATCATGAATTAATGTATATGACATTGCCTCCTAGTTTATTCTTACCCCTGTTTGGATATCAAAGGATTTGTAGTTTAAACAAACTACTCAAACATGTTTAGTGGAGATAGATTTCCATATTTTGGTGTTTCCTGATGAAATTTGTTCATTTCAAAATGTACATTCATGCTCATATAGAAGTTATGGTGCAAACTTAAATGTTGATTTAGTTTATTATAGAATTAGTAACATAAGTGTATCGTATTTTTGATTCATATAGAAATCATATCAAGCAGTCCTGATTTGATATATCATTTCTTTGAAGTAATTGATGCCTCTTAGATAAATTTATTGATAGTGTGATTGAGTTTGTCAAGTTTATACAACAACAACAACAACAACAAGCCTTAATCCCACTAGGTGGGGTCGGCTACATGAATCCTTCGTCTCCATTGTGTATTATATCAAATTCTCATTTAAATCAAGTATACTAAGATCATTTTTTATACATCTTAACCAAAGTCTTTTGGTACCTAC
This sequence comes from Cymbidium sinense, assembly GCA_021442155.1. Lineage (NCBI taxonomy): Eukaryota > Viridiplantae > Streptophyta > Magnoliopsida > Asparagales > Orchidaceae > Cymbidium > Cymbidium sinense. The sequence goes on from CM038216.1 coordinate 136,809,612, forward strand.
CTTTCTTAACATAAGGCAAATCTAATGCATCTACTCTCCTAATCGGGTCATCGGACGGCAGACGCTTTATGTGGCCAAACCATTTAAGGCGACTCTCCCTAATCTTATCTACCACTGGAGTTACTCCAACTTTTCCCCGAATATACTCATTTTCCATTCTATCTCTAAGTTTGTCAAGTTTATATTCTCACAAATTAATAATATATCACCAAAATAAGATAAAAAATTCAGGCCTAAAATATAACACAAGCACTTCCACACTAATAGGTAATATCATGGTCATCTTAATCAAATAGGTTTCACCAAAGCCTACACAATTTAATATATTCAAGGTGACTAATCATTTAGAGAAAAAGACTATGGACTCATCAGAAATTTTCAACTTTGAATCTTATATCAGTAAGATAAAAGAAGTCTAGAGGTATCAAGTTATCACAAAAAAAAGTAGTTGAACTAAAGACATAAATAGAAGAATCATTGATTTGAAAGTTCAGAATTTTATGCTTTCTCGAAGATGCTGGCAACTCTTTATGAGAAAGTTGTTTGTGACTTTAAAAGTAATCAACAGTTACTAAGTGGCTGTTTGGTATCACTTCTTTTTTTTAAAATGTTTTTTCTTTTGTTTTGCTAATAATTTTGATTCAAAATAAAATATATTTGTTGATAAAATAGTTTTTAAAAAAACTCAGAATATCTAAAGAATATTTTGAGAGCTTTTAAAAATTAAAAATAAAATTATATAAAAAACACATTAATCAAACATATTTTTAAAAATAATATAAAAATAAAAATAAAAATACAAAACAAAATTGATCCCAAATAAGCCCTAAGTTAATAAATTCATAATCTAAATTTAATGTATCAAATGCATGTCATAATTAATATCTTTCAATTATTAAGTCAAAACTATTAGTAGATAAAGATGTATATGAACAGACCCGAGCTAAAAATTAGATTGAGCTCGGTCATTTATTTTCTTATCAAGCTCAAACCAAATTTGAACATAGCCTAAATTTAAAAAAATTGTTCAAACTTATTTCTTAATTTTTTATCAAGTTTGAGATATAATCAAGCTTATATGTGTAGAATTTTAATGATAAAAAATTACATGATGTTATTACCGAAAATAAATTAATTACTAAGTTTTTCATCAAAATTGTTAACAAGTTACAAAGAATCATTTCTATTATTTGATGAATAACAAAATCATATTTTTTAACATCCATCAAATTATTTGTCTAATCTTTTTATTATCCATTGTTAATAAAAATAAAATTAGATTTTTAATTTATCCACCTAGTGATTTATTCAACATTTTCATCGTACTTGTACTTCTAATAATCTTAATCATAAATCATAAATCATGGAAATCATAAAACATTGTTGATCTAAATAAAATTACTAAATAAAATTCTAAATGTACTGCAGAAATTATCCACTCAGGATTCAGAAAACCTGCAATGAGACACAAGAGATACAAAGAACTTGATAGCCAAATAGTTACTTAAAACAAGTTAGCATATTTATATTAATGATGCTTAGTGAACGTCTAGCTCTCAATCAACTTTCAAAGTTTTATCATCTTGTAATCTATTTCTGATGTTATTACTACACTGCTACAAGTAAATACTTACAATGGAAACACAAATTACGTGTGTCAAACCGAGTAAAAGAAATTGAAACGTCCTAAAAAAATACTGTGACGACTCAAATTTATAATTATCATTACAAATCTAAAAACATGGAAGACTTGGGATTCATTAAAACAAAAAAATCACTACGGATATAAGCAGCCACCTTACCTTTCCTTGACAGTCACGCAGTTATTGTTTGCAGGTAAGAGCTCCTCCGCTCCGATTCTCATGTTGGGAGCAGAAAAGCTCTTCCTTGTTACATCATCAAGAACTCCAACCTCCACCTTGAAAATTGCACAAACTGGCCGATGATCAGAAAATTTAGATTCACCACGGATATATGACAATTGGACAATCCCATCACCATGCCAAAGTATGCGGTCACACCTGATAAAAGTATCAATATGCTTCAGAAATTGGGAATTATCAGCCCGCCTATTTTTAGATTTTCTATTAAAAAAACATGGATATCCTACAAATGATGCATTTGCAAGTAGTTGCTATGTAATTTTATGTAGTAACTCCTGATGGCCTGATTGTAAATAAGAGGCGTCAAGAGAAAAAAAGAATTTTTTTCTTGCAAAAAAAATAAAAAAAGAGGTTAAGTATGTCAGTTGAAAAAAGAATGTAACATTACCATGCAGGAGTTCTTCTTTTTGTGTTAGATTGGACGTCTTCCCCAGCATATGAATCTGAGTTGCAGGAATACTTGTATGTAGGAGCAAAATAAATCTTCCCTTCATTCCATCCCTTAAAAACTCGTCCAGCATCTCTTTCAATCTTGAGCTAAAACAAAGTGATGCATATTATAGGACTCTTATTCATATACAAATAAATAGTAAGGCATAAGAAGCCATAATATTCATGTTAGTGGAAGCGAGGAATAGGGCTCACTCCCACAGTACCTTTAAACGGAAGTAGCCGAAAAAAGAATAATGAATTCATGTTATGTAACGGATATAATTGGTAAAGACCATATGATAAGCAAGCAAAAAAAATTATGTGATTAACTCAGTGACTGAGGAATTACCTGATCTTTTGCTAGAAGTGTATCCCAATCATTATCCTGAAGCAGTTTCTTAGTTTCCAAGTAGCTCAATGCAATTCGATAGTTCAAATCACCAAACCAAATGATCCGGCTGGCCAAATACAGAGAAGAGAATGAGTGGTAACTGGTATATATAAGGTTATTTAAAAGTTGATTGCAAACCAGGGAGGAAATATAATACTCACTCATGTTGTAAAATTTTCATAGGCATTCTTCTACAACGCTTGTTGTATATCTTTCGGAACTGTGTATTCTTGAGTATCTCATTGACATCAGAGTTTCTTTTCAGTTCATCCCCTTCTCTTTCACCAGATGCCAAGTGACTGCAGATGAAACAGAAGCTAGTTTGATGCAATGTCATGCTCACAGCTATGCAACCCTGGACAAATAAATAAATAAAATAAAATTGTGTTATGAAATCAAAGATAAAAGTTAAAGGTTTAACAAGATATTGAACTCAGAACGTCAACCATAATTTGTTATGCCAATAAGTATCAGAATGGTCAAAGTTAGCATTATAAATCTATTTCAGACGAACAAGGCCAAAACCAAATCCTTTTGACTAATGGGAATAACAGAAATTAAAGCGTAACCAGGTTGCATCAACTCACACTAGAACTCACCTTATTGCCAAGATAACCCATTACCCCACGCCCAATGCAAGAGACCCTTAAATGTCTTATATGCTGCACAAGTTCTCTTCTTGCCCACACAGTCACAAAAATCCCTACCATCTGTTTGCTTGCTATGAGGCTGTATCTCCTGTGGTTGTTTGTACTACTAAATTGAGAAGCTATGTCCATCATCATAGAATTATTTGGTAAATCCTCCTCATCATCAGATTCATCTTCGCTACTGTAATAGATATTTTGACACCAGAAACATGACCCCGCAGAGTTTTTCCTAGCTGATTCTGATGAGCAGTTGCAGGACTTTAGAGACTTTCCCTGGCCCATAATAAAAGTTTTACTGATAGCCTTCAGTGAGAGCTTCTGAAAGAACAATGAATTCCTCGGGCTATTCAAGTACGGGGATGCAGCAGCCTTGGTATTGGAAACTTGAGTAGAGTCACTGACATTGTCAGGTGGAGTATCAGAAGAGACAGTTGCATCAGACTCTAATGGAATGTTCAAAGCTTGATAAATCAGAGAGAGCCATTTCACCGCTGGGTCAGTGTCTTCTATGACAAGTACATTTCCAGCATTTAAAGGAACTATTTCCTGAAAACTATTGGCACCTCAGAATATGTGAAATTAAGTATTAGAAACTATTGATTTTACCAATATAAGATAATGATATTGTTCAAGAAAAATCCATGTAGACTAATATGATACATACCCTAGTACATACATATCGGAATTGTCGTTCGACATGAGAAAGTTTTCAAGATTTAATCCACCATGAGGGTGTTTTCCACCAACATTCCATGTTGCGACAAATATTCTATAGCAAACCATAACAGATAAAGGTTAAGGTCATGCATCGAATGCAGAAGGAGATGGTCACCACGACAAACTAAAGATGAGAATTTTGAAAGCGATATGATACCTGAAGTTCTGGGTATTTGGAATGTTTGTTGGTGGTGTGGAGGACTCACCAGAGCGCATGTTTACTGGCCTCAAGTAATATTCTGTTCTTCATTATTAAATAAGGAAACCAAGGATGAAAAAACAATTTCATAAGAAGACGACTTTTTCCACAGGACAACATAAGTCAGGAATCAAAGAGAAAATCATACCTGCGAAAGATGGAGCCTCAGCTGTTATTTTGAAAAAAAAAAATCAGAAACAATAACAGATTAAAAAAGTTGAAAAACATGCATCTCAGGAAGTATATTTTTATTGGGGTGGGGAAGGATAGAAGAGATATTTCCAAAATGTTATGCTGTTTATCTAACTCATATCTCTATATCAATTCTATATATCTAAAGCAATGTTCAATGATGCAAGAACTTGTCAGCTGTCATTTTTTAAGTCAAAAGGTGAAATTATTCCATCAACTTTTTTTTGTTTAAAATTGCACCAAAAATGCTACTAGATTTCATCATAACATCTTCTATACTTAATAGTTTACCAAAAATAGTTCCTTACGAGAGTATATATTGTGATTAGTATTCCTTAATAAAACAATCTACACTAGGGGTGTGCATTAGTCGGTTTGTATCGAAAAATCATACCGAATCGAGGTTATTTGGACAATTTGGTTCAATTTAAAAAATCCTGGTTCGGTTTTTTGTTGAAAGTTTTTGTTTATTTGATTCTCGATTTTCAGATCAATTTTTATTAAAAATTCAGGTAAACTGAAAAACTGATTAAACAAATTTATTTATATTTGAACCTAGGTAGCCCGTGTTTAGGTTTTGGTTCAAAATATGAGCCACCCACAGCCACGGGAGTGACTGAGCGATGGTCCCTGATTTTTCTCAATGGGTTAATAATAGAGTTTTTTGCATTAGTCCCTTTTCATTTCTCACTTCCGCCATTCTACATTTCTGCCCTAGGCTCCTAGCCGCTCACGTGACAAAAAGACAAAGAACTCTTTGCCTCCAACTTTTTGAGAGGTGAGAACCCATTCTCATCTTTTCTCATCCTCACTCATGCCAAATTTTTTTTTTTTGGCGCTCTATCGTAGCCTCAAACCTGTCGAGGCAGCATATGGGGGGCAGAGTTGTGGGAAAGAAATAAGAGAAAGCTTCTTTGGGTAAGATTTAAAGATTCTGATTTTTGCCTTTAGTGTGTCTTCCTATTGAGCTTATGTAAGTAAAAATCATCACACCATTCCTATTTTCTCCTTTATGATTCAATTTTAATGTAGTTAGGATTTGGTGTTGATGTTCCCAATGAATGACCTACTATTTGCCTGCATTCTTGCAATTCATTGTGATGCTTTTTGTGCAAACATCTTATGCTGTCATTAAATCCATGAGAGAATTAAAGGCTATTATGCAAGCATTAATGTTGGTAAGTGTGGCTATCATTTACTTATTTTTATCTCTATTAGTCTCATTAGAAAGTTGAAAGCTTAATTCCCCTTTCATAGATTTGAGCTTTGTCTGATTGTCTCTTATTGCTTAGTTCAATCAGTTGGTCTTCTAATAAGTTTTTTCTTAAATGGCTACTAGGTGTTCCGGCATTGGCCTTGGTTGTTGGGATATATTTCCTATTGGAGTTGATTTTGTATTATTAATGCTTACTTTGTTTATAATATAATAATATTTTTTTGACATAAATAGTTTTTGTAATTTTTTTTAATCACATGATTACATGATCTATCGTAGTGTGCAATCTTTCCTTATCCAAAAAAAGTTCTTGTTCTTGTCGTTTATCAAAGTATAGTTTTGTTATCTTATAATTGCTTGAATTTTTTTAAAGAGATGTCACAAGTTAAGGATAGTTCAAATATAGCTAGTTCCTTCAAAGCTATAACCATTACTCAACAAATTAAAGTTACAAGAGACACAAGTGCCACCAATGAGAAGCCACTTATTTCAAAGAAAAAAAAGAAAGGCACCTAGGCCTAGATCTGAGGTATGAGATCACTTTGTGAGGTGTACTAATGAGAATGAAAAAAATGAGCAAATGCAATTATTATGAAAAGTCATATCATAGTGATGCAAAAATTAATGACACGACAAATTTGAGGACACATCTTTTCAGATGTCAAAAGAGTCCTCTTAATAGGTTTGGTTTACCTAGTTTAACATAAAATTCAACTGAATTGATTGAATGCACACCCCTAATCTACACACTATTAAACATGAAATATGCCTATTCAATTCTAATGGCATGCTTGTTATTTATGATCTTAATTTTGAAATATCACTGCAATGCTATACTTGATATTTTGGATTCAAAACATTGGAAAGCCACACAATCAAGAGAGTGCTACAATCAAGTTTACTAACAATAGTATTGTTAACCATCCCGCAATGCAGGTGCATGAGACTAGTTTCTTCTTAAAAATCTCTTTTTTTTGTAGCCTAATGGAACAAATGGATGACAACCGCCCCAAAAGTTGAAATAAATAGCAATAGTAGAAGCATATTGATAGAATTTTAAAGAGGAAGAACCTAACAATCTTGCCTTTCTCTTATTAATTTGAGAATTCCAAGCAACCTTTTTTCATTCACTTTTATCATATAAATGACCAAAGTTTATTTGCAGTATGTCTCTTCAAAGTAAGATCAAAAGGCAATCATGCCAGGAAAGTACAAGAAGATCAATCTGACTCTTTTTATGCAACTTAAACATGTAAAATACACACATTAACTATAACTGCGCCAATATAAACAAGTAAAATACACACAAAATCTGAATATACCGGGGGATTCAGATGAGCCATCATTTCTTTTGGATGATGAATTCTTCTCTCCCATTCCAAATATCCTGGGACAAAAGAACTGCAGCAACCAGCATAGTAAAAAGGTAAATAAACCATATACTTTTCAAATTAAGTTAGTTTTACTTACGAATTCTTTCAAGTTATACTAAAAAAAGGGTAAAAAATCTAAAATAAAGCTCTTTTTCACAAGAAAGATACAGTTGAAATTCTCATTTAGGTCAATTACCTTCCTTCTCCTTTCATTTCCACAGATCATCTCTTCAAGGCCTTGTGCCTTCCCACTGCTCTGCTTGTCAACTGTGGATGAGATAAATTGATCAACAGAATGAAGCCAGAAATGCATAAAACACATACAAACAAAATTACTACTTTTCCTGTCTTTCTCTCCGAGCAAATAGAAAGGAAAAGAAAAACTAATTGATTAAGGAAGAGGATATCTTGAGAATTGAGAGCCAGAACAACCAACTACAAACGACCCCAACAAAAATCACCCAAAAAGGTGTAATTCAAAAGATGAAAGACATCAAAATAAAAGAAACCCATCATAAAATCGTAATCATGCTAAAATTTTCAAGCTAACAGCAACCATACGGAACTCACAAAAGTTTTGGAAATTATCTGACCTCATATACAATTACAATTGTGCCTCTTTGATAAACAGAAGACAAAAGGAAAGAGACAAATGAGAAAAAGCTTGAAATAAGAAAAAGCAGTTTAACCTCCTGAATTAAAGAAAACCTTTGCCCAAAGGACTTCAAATGGCCTCTTGCAGAAGAGCCCATAGAAGCTGACGACCGCGCGCGCGCGGAGACAGAGGGACAGGGCGAGAGAGAGAGAGAAAGAGAGAGAGGCTAGAAAGGGTTCCGAGGAGAATCGAGAGAGAAGAGTAGTATATTGCACGAGCAAAAAATGGAGACTTCGGAGTAAAAAACAAAAGGCCGCCAACCAATGGCTGGACCGGAACGTCCTGCTTCTCATATATAGATAAGTGCATGTGGCGTCGATCAACGAAAATTATTCGAAAAAAAATGAAATTATATCACTATATGCTCAAATTAGATAAATATATTAATTATTTGATTCATATTTAAATCTTATTCAAATGTGATTTAAACAAATACAAACACAATTTGTACTTAGACAAGATTAGACTCTTATTTAAATGAAGTTTGGTCATAATTTTTTATTGTGTGTCAGAAATTTATAACGGTAGAGTAAAATTTAATATCTTAGCTTTATATAGAAATCCAGTATGCACATAAATTGTTGAAAATAAAATAAGAAACTTCAAAATTTTTATGTGAAAAAACATCCGAAAGAGGAAAAAAACTATAGGATCTGGCAGTAAAAGTACTCACTATATATCTACTTTGGAATACAAAATCCCAATTACGAGATAAAAAGATTGTATATGAGAAAGCTTCATAATAAGAATTGCAGAATTAGATAACACATAAAGAAATGTAGTGAATAATGGTTGTTTGGCGACGGTAAATACATGACGGGTGACAATCTGATAATTTTAACTTCAAACTTCTAACTTTCTCTTAGCTTTCTCCCAAGTTCGCTTCTAGCTCCCCCCCACCTCAATGATAAGAATGAAGTCATATTTATAGGATTCTAAGAGGGGCATTTTAGTTATTATAACTAAAATCTCAAAATACTCCATCAGACAGTGTATATCATTTCATTTTATCATAAATAATTTTTTTGTGATTTGACCATTCAAACGATCTTCGATTTGAGTGATCTTAAGCTCGTTGGATTCATCTCGTCAAGCCACTAAGCACGTCAAATTTGAAAGTCATTTGATCATCTAGTAAGTATTTTAAAGTTTTCATATGCAGCTTTTGGGCTTGATTTGAGCTCATTTGGGCTCGATTTGACCTAATTCTAGAGTTATTGGATTTATTTCACTGAGTCGTTTAAATTGGTTGTACACATGCTTTAACTTGATATTCGTGCTTGATTTATACATTTTAAAAAGATATATCATTTGCCCCCCCTATTTTGAGGGAGACGGAAAGAGAGAGGAGAGGGATATGTGCCGCCTAACCGGGGTTTGAAACTGACCTGGTTAGGCGGCACATTTCCCAAATTCAGGCTCTAGTGTGATTCCAGCATCCTTCAATTTTTTTAGTAAAAGTTTAAACTATCCTAAATATGCAGTGTATAAATCACTTTCATATGTTTTAGTTTTATCTATTATGGGATTCTTCATCTGAGTTGGATTACAAATCAATATGAATTATTGGAAGTTCTTTTCTATTTCTTTTTCTCTTTCCACCTTTTCTTTCTTTTCATCTTTCTTGATTATTGTATTTTGTGATTCAATAATGATGAATTTCATAGAATCAACTCTAAGTTTCTTAGGCATGTAATAAATAGCATCTTCATAAAGCTCAATCTCATGAATAGTGAATGGTTGTATATCTACTTTTATAACATATTCCACTCCATCCCTTGTGTACTTAATACACTGGTGGAGTGAAGATGGAACCATTCTATACTCATGGATCCAAGGTCCGCCTAAGAGAGCATTAAAGGAAGTTTCTAAATCTATAATGTGAAATTTAGCCTCAATTTTTAATCCTTCCATTTCTAATAATAGAGTGATTGAACCTAAAGCTTTTTCACCTGTTAAAGCCCCTTAACAACATCTTATCAGAACTAAGTCTTCTACTATCAATTTTTAAGAATGCCAATGTTCTAGAGTTCATGATGTTAACAGATGCACCGGGATCTACTAGAACTCTTGACAATCTTGTATTTTCAATTTTTACAGCAATATAGAGAGGACAGTTATGGTCACTGATTCCCAAAAGTAGATCCTCATTGAAGAAATTAACCCCTGAGATCTCCTTAAAGTAACAAGTCTCTTCTGAGGAAGTAACTGCTAGTTGAGTCAAGCATATCTCTGGATCAAGTAATGAATGCACTAGTGACTCTCTCATTTCTTTTGAAAGAATGAGAGCATCATAAATGCTCAATCTAGTAGGGAGCTTCCTAAGATGGGCTAGAACATTATAATCTACTTTGGGAATCTTTATTTCTACTAGTATTTCTTTAAGAAAAGAATCAGAACTTATGCTTTCATCCATGATTTGTTTCCCTTTTTCTTGAGGAGTAGGAGGTAAACGAGGCAGTAAGACTCTTCCACTATGGAGATTTATTTCGGTAATATCTCCAGGGTTTGAATCAATCTGTTCCTCATTTTGACCATCCTTTTTTGATGAATGATCAGAATCTGACACTTCTATATCTATGATAAGTGGGTCACCATGCAAATCTTTCATGTAAGTTTCTGACCTTGAGTCATGTAAAACATCATGAGAATTTTCTTTTTTGATTTTTAATTTTTCAATATTTTTATTCTCATTTTTATCAGAAATAGCATGAATGTAAAAATGTCACCAGAGATAATTTTTTTATTCATTCTTTTGAGATAAGTACATAAATATAAAGGCTTATATGGTACCGTCTTTTCATATTTATCATACAAAATTCTATCACTAAATATAGATGTCCCTCCCTCACCACACTTTTTGATCTTGTGTAGTTAAAAATGTTGAACTGGGCTGAGGTGGAACTCGTACTCTAGACTACAGTGGATCAACCTGGATGATCACCTCCCGGGTCTGACTCTAATCCTTCATGGCAAGTTTTAAATTTTTCATCATATGTTTCTTTGTAGAATGGGATAAAGCTATATACCATTCATTTTGAAATGAAGAACTGGAAGAAGAACTACCTCTTATAGCCTTAATGGACCCTTGTCCAGGGTCCATTAGGTATTCCTTTGGAATAGTCACCAATCCCTTCTTAAAATTTCTTTCAAGCCAGTCTTTGAAAGAAAAGCAATCCTCAATGGTATGCCCCAACATATGATGATATGGGAAATAATTGGGATCATTTACCTTTCTCACATCCTCTGGCTTTCTTGGGTCAGGGAGTTTAAAGTCTGGATTTTTCATCAGATTTTTGAAAATTTTTCTCACTGCCTCTTTCTTAAAGGAATAAGTCTGGTTCATCCTTTCTGAGAAAGAGCTAGTTGAAAAATTCCTATGAAATGACAACTTTTGCTACTACAGTGGTTCATAAGATGAAGCTCACTCTGGCTGTACTTGCATAGGAGCTTTCCCTCTATCCACTACAGAGACATTACCTGCTCTTTTTTCTAAAAGCTTCCTAGGCTTGGATGACATAGATTGGTCTTTTAAGAATGACATCCTAGGAGCTTCTTCTTGTAAACTAGAGGCTTTATTTAAAAGTTTCTCAAAGGTTTTAATAGTAAAGCCTTTGAGCAGGAAGGCTATAGAGCTATGTATGTTCCTAAGGAGGATCTCTACAGCATGCTGCTCTTGTAGCTGAGGCTCTCATTTTAGACTAAGGATTCTCCATCTTAAGATATAATCTACCAGAGATTCTCCACTCTTCTGATGTGTTACCACTAGGTCTCTTACGATAACATGATACTGAACACCTATGAATCTCTTTATAAACATCTCTTCCAATTCAGTGAAAGTGCGCACTGAATCATTTGGCAAATTAGCATACTAGTCGAAAGAAACTCCACTCAAGATGCTAATGAACTATCTAAATAAAAGAGCATCGCTCCCTCTGACATTACAACAACTTGCGCGGTAGTGAGCCAAATGCTGCTTGGGATTTCCAGTCCTGTCAAATACTTTAGAAGATGAGGACACAAACCCCTTTGGATAAGGAATGGAATCAAACTCCCTAGGGTATGGTCTACCCATTGGAGTCAGGGTTGTGCCCCAAGTCTATGCAAATGCTTCATTCACCTGTTATTGTACCAATGTCTTTAGTTCAGTGTTGGAAGGTACTACAACTGTAGGTTTTCATTCCTGCCGGTACTCTTCCAAACCGGACCTCAAATCATTGACAGGACGCAATGAATCTGAAGGCTCAATTTGATGGGGTCGAGAAGAGATGGAATCATACTTTGGAGTGATTGCATGGTAACAATCATCTCCTCCATATTCTTACTCATAGAATCAATCTGCTCATCCTTCTTTTGAAGCTGAAGGATAAATTGCTAGTTTCAAGCTAAAACAGGGTCTTCTTGTGTCTCTTCCTGCTCTTTTTTAGATGATCTGGTGTCAACCATGTAGATATGTGCTACTGGCAACTCTAAATCATCATCCAACATGTCATCTTGCTCATGATCAAAATATTCAGAGCTTGTTTTCAATTTTTCATTTTCTTCATCTTCTTTAATGATGTTTTCCACCTCCTCTTTAGATAAAGAGAGGGGAACACCATTACTATATAAGATGACATCTGTTGGTTCACCAATTTTCATTGGCCTTAATTCATATGATTCATTCATATTCCCATGGGATGTAGGGATACTCTCAATGAAGGCTCCCAGGCCTAAGTGACTGTCATCAGTAATTTCCCTGACATAAAGATTGGATGAAAAGAATTCATTCTTTTATTGGGAACATCTAATGAATGTACCTCAGCCTGAGGCACTGGTGATGAGAATAAAGGCTCATCTGAACTAGGTCTAATAAAATATCTCTCTAAAAGTGAAGAAGGTAAGGGTGGTGAAGGAATCCTAGGCTCAGGAGTAGAAGAGACTTTCCTAATATAAGCCCTTTTATTCTTTTTCTTAGGATAGGTCCTATAATTTTCTGACCTAGTAGATTGATCTCTATGCCATGTAAGTGAGTGCACGAGACTAGAATATCACCCTGATACTATATGCACAAGGTAAGAAGGCTTCTTCCTATCAGACATGACCGCCCTCCCTTCCTTTTGATGATGGACGGTGGCAGGTCTTCCTGATAACTGTCTAGCTAAATTTTGAGAAGTCTGATGCTTCATGGCTCTCAATAGATCTTCTTAAGTGTAGGAAGAAGATCTAGGAATCCTGTGTAAGGTTTGGCAAAGTTGACCTTGGGATTCCCTATTTACCTGCTTAAATCTTTTCTTTTCAGGATAGATGACAGGATGGGATAGAGAGCTAGCAATCCTCATCACATCCTCCTCCTCTAGGGCAGCAGATAAAAGGGTAGAATCTATTTCCACCTAAGAGTGGGGAAGTGTCAGGAAGAGTATATCCATCCCTCTTAATAGTTAGATCCATGTCTAGCATATCTCTCTGCCTCCTCTCCCTAAGAGCTATCCTCCTGAGTCTCCTCCCTCTAATTTTTTCCTGACTTTTGATCATTTTAGATGTTTTAGAGGTGGAACCTACTTCAAAGATGCTAAAGGGGACTAGAGCAGGGAATACCTCTGAAGTGGGTAGCTTTAATTTCTTTTGAATAGGCCCCTACTGGACCCTTTCAATAGTCTGGCTAGTAAGCATCCTATCCCCAACAGGATCAGAAACACTAGAAAATTCTAGAATAGGTCGCTTATTTTTTAGAGTTGTCTCAGCAACATAAGTAAGAGTCACTCCATTGATAGTAATGTTGAGGTTTTCAAATCCAACCCCAAATTTGATGATGGAGCCATTAGTTTACCAATGTCAACAAAAGCTAATGCCTAAGTGGTCAGAAGATCAAGCCAACCATTTTCCTATTTGTAGAAACAAAATTAATTTTATCAAAAATGTAAAATAACCAGAATATGGTCAAAACAGGTTTTTGACATATCAGGATATTTTAGCCAATAATGTGGCCAAGATTTCCTCTCTCTCTCTCTCTCTCTCTTTTATTTCCTTTCATATTTTGTTTCTAGATGTTGGATAAATTCAACGAAGGATGAAATGGAGAAGTATCCACTGGAAAGAGAGGTAGTCATGATCGATGATTTATACTAGTACACTACTGATATATAGGAATAACCACTATTTCTAAAGATGGAGAGAGAGGAACCATTCCCTAGTGGAGTCGCCAGAAAATATGTTGGTGTTTTCTTTGGAATAGAGAAAAGAAATGACACCACATAGAGTTTAAGAATATTTTATTTAGATGACCGAATACAACATTAAGGAATAAGCATATTATCTCAAAAGATAAACATGCTCTCCTATAATGGATTTAATCATTTCAATAAAAGACTCCTAAGGCTAATGGGTCTTTTATGTACCAGAGTATTTTCCCCTAAACTACATGAAAAAGTAGAACATGGTCTATTTTATCCTGGGATCATGGTTCCCTATAAAGGCAAGCCTCTAAAGTTAATTACATCTTAGGAAGGGCCTCTTTCTAAGAATACTCTCGATTAAAGAAATAAGTGGTTATTCCTAAAGACTACAAAGGTAGCTTTTAAAGGAATGATTTTTGGAAATTTAATTAGGAGAGGTCCAAATTGGAGAGAGAGTTATTTTTAAGAGTCAAATGGAAAAGAGTAGGAAATTCCTATTGGTACTGGGATGCCTAGTAGACATTTCATCTATCATATGATTGGGCTTCAAATTTGGGATTTAATTTTAGAATTCAAGTTATCATTTTCTTAGACATCTATGGCTTAGATTCTAGCAGCACAAGATTGCAAAAATGCCTATGGTTGAAAACTTATTCCTAAAAGGATACTTCAAAACATAGTCTACAGGTGCTTCTAACATATGCCAGATGCTCGACCTAGTTCTATCCTTGGGAATCATTAGTCATTCTCCTCACTTGAGGAAACTAACCTATTCCTGACTCTTCTGGACTTACAACCTACCTGGAGAAGGCTGTCAGCTAACACCACCTAAGCGCATTTTAAAATAATGAGGCTAAGTCATATGTATGCAAGATGGCTAGGCTATTGCAGTTTTAGGAAATAAATCTATGAACTTAGACTTACTCCCTAATCCCTAAGATTATGTAGGGTATGAAGATGTACCTAACTAATGCATATTTTTTTAGATTTTTATAATTTTTGACTCATGATTCATTTAGGTCTTAAGAATACAATTTATGCTTAATGCATGTAATTAAAAAAAGATTATGGGCTAAATCAGAATAGAAGAAGGTCTACTTCCATCATAGGCTCTCAAAGGTCAAGCCCAGGTTCTCTGGCAAGGATGGAAGTCCTTCATTAATCAAGAGTGAAATAATATGATTTATACATGATATTAAAATATCCAGCTAAGTGGTTGCTACATATTTTATCTTGCTTTAATAGCTTAGGCTTATATATGAAGATTATGAGTTATATTTATTTTATGTTTCAATTGATTTAGTTGAGTAGAAAATTTAGTTTATCCTATGAGCCTACGTCTAGGAATTCATTAGAGCACAAACATAACATAGAAAGAAACTTAAGAAAAGCATGCTGTTTCTATTACACACCCAAAATAAATTAAGCCAAATTAAATTATATAAGAAAAAGGCCATTGCAACAATGTTGTACACCAAGAAAGAAAAAGGGCAAATGAGTTTTGCCCTTATACAACCCTACTAACTACAAGTTTAGATCTATGGGTCTTCTTTCCAGGAAAGTCTCCTTCTTTAGGGACATCCATCGGGCTCCATAGGGGACCACCGCACCATCTCTTGGTTAGGTCAGCTCCTGCTAATCCTAGGCCCCATAGATCCTAACCTAATTCTAAGCTCAAATTTACATTTAAAATTCAAAAAAAAAAGAAATCCTAAGCCCTGCAAAATAGATGTTAGGAAATACACACAACATAAAAAGCAGTTTATATTTCACAAATATACGAGCTTAGCATTAGTTGCTTGCCAAGCCCAACTGTCCTGTGGGCTATATTAAGGGATTTTCAGCACTTGCAAGCAAATAATAATTTTATGATTTATTTATCACAATGATCCCTTTAACATAGTCCTCTGCAGAAAATTATGTTAAATCTAGAAAGAACGCCCTAACATCCAGTCTAACGAACAAACAAGCCTAGGCATCCAGCCTAAAGCAATGCACCACACAAACATGTGAAGCACAACACAACATATCACAGGAGATTTAAAATAAAATCACAGAATGATCTAAATTTAGATCTAGAGTCCGTGACCTAAGTAATCTAGTGTTTGTAAAAGAGGGGTTTGTGTGGTAAGGCTTTTGCTAGGCTCCTTTAATTTCAAGTTTAAATTTGAAGTTTGAAATTGTTTAATTTTTACCATTGGTTGGTTTCAATTCAAATGGTTTAGTGATTTAATTTCCATTCTTTTTTTATTCCATTTTATTTCATTAAAGTTGTATAGGTTTTCAAGAATAAGAAATATAATGAATTTTATTTTTAGGTGAAACTCACTTTATTCCACATCCTAAATCCTAATAAAATTTTCAAAAGTCTAACTAAGATCCTTAAGTATTTTAATTAATCCTTTTGATGTTATTTATGTTTAGATTAGTTTTATGTTATTTCATTTGTTTGAATTGCTTTATTTGATTTAATTTGTTTGATTTGTTTCATTTTGAATTAAACTATGTGGGTTTCATTTGATTTGTCTTATGTTAATTTAAAGAGTTTGATTTTATTCAATTTAACTTAAGTTATTAAATTATAAATTTGTAAGCTTAAGGTTTAAGTTCATTTAGTACCTTAGGTTTGTACATGGATTATACTTAACTTAAAGTACTTAGGTTAGCTGCTTGATCTGATTTAATTAATCCTAGATATTAGATTCATTATTTAAATTTATTAGAGATGAGTGGTTTCATTAAATTTTATTGATTCAAAGGTTAAGGTTTAAGTTAATTAATAATTTTATTAACCAAAGGTTTTATTTCATTAACCTAAGATTGAATTTGATCACTTTAATTGATTTAGGATATTTAGAAAAGTTTTTGAGTAGTTTTCTAATGTTTGATGGAGATTAGTTTGAATTACCATTTTGTTTAATAGGTTAATTAATTTTCTTAACCCAATATTTGATTAACATTGACCTAGGGATTTAGAAAACTGAAAACTCCTAATTCAGAGATCATTTGGACTTGAAATATTTCTGCCAAGTAGGGTAACATGCCAGTTTTATATCAGCTTGATTAGAGATATAATTAGGGTGTAATTAGATTTTAATTATTTCATTAAAATCTAAATTAAGCCTAATTTATTAAGATTCATTAAGGGAGTTTATTTTTCACTTATTCTTCACTGAAATACCTTTTTAATGAGGGTTTATTCATAATTTTTGGTTAACTAGTTGATTTATTATGATTTAATTAAGTTTAAGTCATTTAATTGAATTATTTAATTCTTTTAATTACCTAATTGAGTTAATTAATGACTTGTTAGATTTAGATAGGTTTAATTAAATTTAATTAGTGTTTTAATATTCACTAATGTTTATTATGTTAATTTAAGATTGTTAGATTAATATTTCTTAGTTGTTTCATTAAAGTTTAACTAATTTAATTAATTAAAAGGTTAAGCATATGAAATTTCAATTTTCCTTGAATTCAGAGAATTAAGTCCCCAAAAATTCACCTAAGGTATATTTTATGCTTAATTTCATTTCCCCAAGGTTTCAAATTAATTGGATTGTTCATTTGAGAGTAATTAGATTTTAATATTTTTAATTAAACCCAAATTAAGGAAAAATTACCTAATAAAAATTAGGGATTTTAATTTTTATGGATTCCTCTCATCAAGATGAATCTATAGAGCTTTTATTTGTAATTGTTTGATTTTTCTTTGATTTTATACGATTTTTTTGAAGTTTTTTACATTTTTAATTAATTAAATTATTTAATGGTTTTAAGGGGGTCCCATGGGATGGTGCCATGTGGCACGTGCCTGCGTGGCATGTCTCTCCGTGTGTCATGTGCGGGTTGGTTCGCGTTGCGCCACCTAACGACGTGTTAGTGTAGTTCAAAATGCGGGATCGCTTATGGACTGTCCGATCTTTTCGATCAAAGATCAGACGGTCCAGATCGATTCTGCGATTCCTACATGGTGAAATCATTCCTATGGTCCTCCTAGATCTGGGCCATCCAATCCAAATACACAGATCGGACGGCGCAGAGATCATCTCCTTTAATTCCTACTGGAGCCGAGGACTGTTGATAGTATTTTGCTAATATCTTTTGATATAGGTAACGAAATCACACGATTTCAAGTGCTACATGACCGTAAAAAGAAATCCTATGATTCTATATAGTTGGATTAACATGAAGATCACGTTTCCTATTAAACTGAACATAATTGAATTTTTGAAGAAAAAGCTTAAGGTTAACAATGACATACCTCAATTCCTTGGACGGTTGGCCTTGCAATTGATTCTAGAGCTTCGAATGCTTGAAATGAACTTGCTTGCTAATGGAATTAGATTAATTCCTTAAGGATTGCTCCCTAGAACAACCTTTGAATGCTCTTTTCGATTTTGATGGTTTGTAGTGATTAAGGGCACTTGGGGGGAGGGGGAACTTTCATTTTGGTTTGGTTTTGATGTGTGAAGGTGTGTGTGTGTTCATATCTCCTTGGGGAAGTCTCTTTGTGGGTTTTTTTATATGGCCTAAAGCTATATTGCTCTTTTATAGCTATTCCTTGGTCATTTTTGCTAATGAAAGACCTTGGAAGCTAGCTAGTGCACTCCTTCTCCATCCCATAGTTGTCCTATGTGAAGAGGTTGGAAGAAGGGAGAAGGAATTTGGCTTCTCCAATTCTTTTGCTTGTATTAGTTTTCCTTATTTGGATTTTATGCAATAATGCAATAGAAGTCTAGGTAGCTTGATTAGGGATGTAAACCTTCATTAGAAGGGTTTAAGGAAGTGTTACCCCCATCCCATGTGATTTGGTTGGAAGTCATTTTATATTTCCTTATTTCTTTTGTCTTGCTTAACTCACTTTACCCAAATTGGGTTAAGTGAATTAAACATAATTTCTTATGGGCCAAATGACCCATTTGACCCAACTAAACCTAATAGATAGTTAGGTTATGTCCCATCACTATCCCCATATGGTTTAGGACAATCAATTTGAAGGTATTTTGATATTTCTTGAATTTGAGTTCAATGTGGCTTATTTAGGTTATTTTAATTTAAGGGATTTAATTTACCTAACCCAGGCTTTCATGGACTCAAATTATTTTGTTATTGTGATCATACATATTCATTTGATTATTCAAAATATTTTTGATGATTTAATTTAGTCTTGGTTGACTTTTGAACAAGTGGGCCCACTTAAGTCAACTCTAGGTTAATTAGAGTTGACTTTAGGTTTGACTTTGAAATTTTATTTTATTTGCATTAATTCACTTGATTTAATTTATGTTGGATGTTTGATTTGGTTTTGCATCAAACCAAGTAAATTAGATTTAGCTCAAAAATGTATTTCCTAAGTTACTAAGCACAGTGACTTTGAATTTTGAAGTAGGAAATCCCTATTTGAACTTGATATCATTTTATTGCTAAAATGACCTATTATAAAAATGAGGTCAACACCCACATAAAGCCTTGAGCCACCTCCCAAGCCCTCCTCCACTCAAACCGAGCCACGTGGACTTGATGGGGACAACTTCAGCACTCTAGCGGCGACTGGCCGACCAAAAATGGGGGATTGATCCCGTCTATCCACCTCAGCCAATTGAGGGGTATACCCCCTGTGGAGAATAAATTCCTATAGGGAGTCACCTTTTAAATCTATGGGGAGAAAAAAGAGAGGAGACCTTATAGAAATTCATCTTTTAAGGATGCCATGCAGATCCGTAGATGTACTTATTCAGGTGGTAGATTACATCATCAAGGAATAATATACTATCTTGAAAGATAGAAGTCGCTACCATTTAATAGACCTAATCACCTCAATAAGGACTCTTAAGGATGATGGGTCTGCATATGTACCAGAGATTCTTTCTCTACTTTACATGAAAAAGTATAGCAGGGTTTATTTTAAATCAGGTTCGTTAAGTTCCCTACAGGGGTAAGCCCCCATAGTTAATTACATCCTAAAGGACGAGATCCCTTAGGAAAACTCTCGATTAAGGTAAATGATTATTATTTTTAAAGATTTCAATAGAAAGGATTATCAATCGATTGGTTTTATTTTGAATATCAAATATTATTGATCAAACGAGAGAGTTATTATCGAAGATAATATGGAAGATAAGTAGGAGATGCCCATGATGTTAAGAAACCTAGCGAGCATCTCAAACTATTCTTATATTTTTGAAATTAATTTAGTTTGTTTGAGTTGTATTTTTCATTAGAAATTTAGGACTTAAGATTCTTTAACACAAGATTAAGGAAAATCCTAAGAGGTGAGGAATTATGCTTATGGCCCGCAAAGAGAGAAGTAACCTCAGAACTTAAATCTAGGGAGCTTCGATGAGGGCCAGAAGCACAACCTAAATCTAAGGTGAAAAATGGGTAACTGGTTTGCCTCCACAAGAGAGGACAAACCACCCGATAGCTTGGACTTATAATCACCTGGGGGTGGCCGCCAACTAACTCCTCCTATAATTTTAAATACATGTAAGCAAATCTTTATGCTTATGCAAGATAGCTAGGCTGTTATTATTTCGAAAGAGACTAAGTCCATAAACTCACTCCCTAAAGAGAATATATCATATAAAGGGACATGCTTCAAATGACCTAAATCTAATGAAATTCAAATTTCATTTTATTTTATTTTTGGATAATTATTTTGACTCAGGCTAATAGGATTCATATGACTAATGCATGAGAAAGAAGATTATTGACCAAAATCAGCGGGAAGGAGGAGGTGAGTTTCCACCATGGCTCTCAAAGGTCAAGTCCAAGTTTCAACAAGGTGGAAGCCCTCTAATCAAGAGTGAAATAAGATGCATTTGTGCATGATATTACAAAAGAAATGCTCATTGAGCTAAGGGGTTGCTATTTCTTTTATCTTGATTTTAAACCTAAGCTTTAGGTGAGGTTACGAGTTATTTAGTTTTATTTTGAATTGTTAAGTTGGGTAAAAGATTTATTTTTTTCTAAAGAGCCCAATCCACATCCAGGCCATACATAAAGCAAGGAAGAAACTAGGAAAATCATGCCACTTAATGCAAAAGCTAAACAAATCATCAACCAATTTATAAAGCTAATCGCAAAAAGAATAAGAAGCCGATTGTGGTTGGGCACCACTGCATAAACCTGAAAAACAAATTGAGTAGCCGAGCTCTACCCTTATACAACCCGAATCATAAATGAATTAAATACAATCAAGCAAGGAATTTATTGTTATGGGGGTCTTCAAGCTTCATTTCTTCCTTCTTCTTTTCTTCTATCTTCTTTAGTTCTTTCTTTTAGTTTTTCTTTTGGATGGTTGGATGGTAGATGCTCCAAGGTTTCACATGGTGCATAAGATAGGATCTTATGACCAATGCTTATCTTAATCCCCATAACAATCATTCCAAAATCCTAATTGCACAAATTTTTACATGAAAAGGAAAAGTGGAAATCTAACTAATACCTGTAAAATAAAAGTTAGCTAAAACAAACCACACAAATCCCAAGCATGTATATTGGACTTATCATCCCACATATGGGTGACTAAGTGCACCTGGCCTATGGATTATGCTTAGGGGTATAAAGCACCTACAAGAAAAAACATTTATATTTTTATTTATGATAGCGCCCCTTAAGCACAATCCCCTACAGAAAAGAATAGTTAGACTAAGAACGTCCTACCATTCATTCTACGAGCATACACCCTAATATCTAGTCTAAAACATATATCATAAAACAAAACAAACATCAAGCTATGCACCGACTTAACCTAAAGCTAGAAGTGGTGACTTAGGCTAATGTGTGTGCTTTGAAGGCTCCTGTGATATGCTTAGCTATGGTTTTAGGTTCAAATTTTGTAAGTATGAAGAATGTATTCAACTTAGAGGAGGGTTTTATTTAAGTTGTTTAAGTGTTTTGGATTGATTTTATTTCATGTTTTGATTTGGTTTAAGTGAAACCTATAATTAACTACTAAGTTATGAAGAGAGGGAAAGAGAAGAGAACTTCTCTTTCCTTGCCTAACCTAAGTAATTTCTAAAGTAGATTCACATTTTAGTTTCATTTAGGTGAATTTTTTGATTAAATATTTTAATTAATCTTAATTTTAGATAAAATCTAGACAAACCTATTCAAAAAGAAAGACATTTTAAGATTAAATGAAATGAGCCAAAATTCACTTAACACACATTACTTCATTTTTTACCAACATATATAACATGCATGTGGATGGACCCTAAGAATATCTATACATGCAAATGAGAGTATTTAATACACATTATGATGCATGCTAAGTAATCCATTTAAGAAAATTTAGAAGTTGAATATGCATAATTTTTCTTGAGTAGAAAGAGTTTTCCTTATCCAAATTTTTACATTCACACATGAAAGTAAGAAAGGCATACGTGAGCACAACACCATTGTTAACCAGAGGTGTAAGATACAAGACCTACTTAGGGCTACTTAAAGCCTCGCAATCTCAGGGTTGTCTAGAGTAATATACCACTTTCCTTAAATACAAACATATGTATAAAAGAAATGAAATGGGAAAGGAGAATGCAAAAGTTGTTTAATGAATTCATTTTTTTGTTTATGCAATTTATGTATGCAAATATAGGCAACCTTTCTTAGGTGATAGCATAGGGATGAATAGAGTATGGAATTAAGTAAGTGTTGGGTTCTTTTCAAATGAACCCTACATCTTACCAACTCCTATTCAAAACTATGCTAACATAAGAAAGAAAGGAAGCCTCTGCTAAGCATGACTTTATAATCTATCACATGTAAGATTATAATTAAAATATAAATAGCATACTTTCAGATTTGGTATTTGATTTATATGTTTGAAAAAAATTTGGATTTAGTAGTGATAATAGCCACACATATTTCTACTTTAGCCAACACATGCAAATTTGACATAAAGTAAACAATTTCATTTTAAAATTTGAATTTCAAAGTTATGAATGCATGAAATCACATGACATACAACTTAACATGTTGGGGAAAGATCCAAAGCAATGAAAGCATGTAAATAAACTCACTTCACTTAAATCCTAAAGACATTCTCATAGAATAAGAAAATCTAGAATAAATCAAAGTGAATTCAAAGTGATGTTTGTTTAGTTTGAAGTTTAATTTTATTTTGAAAAGGTGAGATGAGTTTGCTGTTCCTAACTCATTTCCACATGTGTTTTGTATTTTTATTTAATTTTTAGATAATTAGATCCATTTTTATGAATTAATTAGGTTAATGTATGAATTAAGTAGCTTAATTAACCCTTACCTATACCACCTTAGAAGAATTAACTAAATTATTATGAGTCAATGAGATGACATAAAACTCACAAGAAATTTAAATTTGCAATGCACCTAATAATGAAAAGGCCTAATACAGTTTGTCTCACAATTAAAAGTTAATTAAGCTAAGGGGTTTAGCTTAAGTAATTTCAAAATACTCTTTTCGTACTTATGAATGGGGTTTTGGTTTTCTTAATTGAACTTAGGCTATTAAACATCTAAGCATCTATCCAAAGTAGATTAATTAAGTTCTGGAACTTTTTAGAATTTTTAGAAATTGATTAAGGGGGTAATTAATGAATTAACCCTTAATTAAGAGGATATTAAGGAAAGAAGATGGGGTTTAGGAAATAGCTTAGGTAAATGCCCCAAAAATATTCCATAGACCTCCTACTTACTAGATCTGACCTTAATCAACCCTAATCATAGGTTGAAATCACTAATCATACCCTAATTATGCTTAATTACATAAAGAGGGTAATTAAGGAAACCATATGCAATTATTCTAATCAAGCATTTAATAAATCCCAAGAAAATTAAGGGAGGCAGAAGTCATCCCATAAAACATACCCAAAAAATTTAGGATTAATCAGAGGCCTAATTAAAAAGTAATTAGCAAAATAAACTTTCCAATAAAACCCAAATTGAGAGAAAAGCATATTTTAAAACTCATCAAAATTAATTTTAAAATGTTCCAAGTTTAATTATCTATCCATAGGATTTCATTTCTCAATTTTTTGAATTTTCTAGCAAGTTATAATTTTTGGAAGATCTCTAAGTGAATCAGGAATTAATTAAAGCATTTATTAATCCTAACTAATCCTTGGCTCACGGCATGAAGCATGGTGGCGGTCAGTGCGCTTTACACACATCTCACTGTGAGGGGGTCACTTAAACATCACATCCCAAATGGCGGTGGTGGAGCACGTGCTTTAATCCTCCACCGTCCGATCAAAGAATGGACGACCAGAGGATCTCCAAGCATTTTAAATCGGATAAAAGGATATCTAAACGTGCTGAATAATCTCAGTCTTCCATCTAAAATGCACAGATGGACTGAGATCATCCAAGTTCTTCCCCTTGATCAACAAAGACCATCCATGATCATGGGGAAGATCTAAGCTTGATCTAGCATGGAATCAAACCAAATTCAACCCACACCATCTAACGACAGAGAGCGGCAAATCCAACGGTAAAAAATTGATGTGGTGAAAATTTCTTTCACAAATCTCCACACCACATTGAGTATAAAGGTTGAAAAATCCCATACCTCACCGGCACTCGATTCCCTTAGAGAAGCTTCGTCTGGTTGAGACGAAGCTGTGTTGAGAGTATGAGCACTTGAGGTTGAGTGGATCAATGTATGGACCAACTCCTCCTTAGGTAGCTTGTGACTTTGATCGAATTAGACTCTTCCTTGCTGTGGAAACACCAATAGAAGCTTAGGTGAACTCAACTTAGCTCCTAGATGAAGTGTGCAAGAGCAATTGGAAGGAAATTGAGTGGGAAGAAATTGGCTAATCAATTGGCTTCCCTTGTTTGCACTATTTGAAAAATTGAGAAATGGAAGAACGGAATGAGCTCTAAGATGCTTGCTATCACTCTCTGATGGCTCCTAGGTCTCATTAACACTCAATCGAATTAGGGAATTATGCATTTGAGTTTGTTTAGGGGGAGTATATCTCCCCTTTGAAGGATCAGACGGCCGGCAATGGACATGCCATTTTGATCCAATTGATCATAGGCTGAGGGTTGTTTGATTAGTTAGAGTGTGACATGGTTGGATTGAGCCAAGGAGTGGATTGCCAACCTCCCATGTGCTTGAATTTGAGCTTGTGAGGGAGTTTGAAATCTCAATTTTTGACCATAGGGTCGGGTTTAGTCTAGGGACCAAATGGGCTGACCCAAACCCATTGGGTTGAGTGCACCACTCTCCTTTAGGTCCTCTTGAGCTTTAGGAAAGCCTCAAGTGAATGTGAAGATGGTATGACCAATTACCCATGGGTTAAGCCAAAATTTATTCTATGGCCTAAGGGTAGGATGGTCATTTTGCTATTTTTCTACTTTGGACCTATTGGTTATGTAGAGAAACTAGGTTTGGCCAAGTTTCATGAGATTTGGAATTCATTTGATTGATTTGGAGTTTGACTTGAATGAAGGAAAGTGAGGAATGGTCTAAGCTAAGGGTAGGAAATTTCCTAACACCACTAAGGCATGACCTATTCCTATGGCTAACTCTTCTAAGTTTTCTAGGGCTAGGTTGAGTGTCCACCTAATCACTAGATGTGTCTTAAGACTAAGAAACTCTTAAAGTCTAAGAGGAATTCTATGTCTAAGATGCAGGGGTTGAGAGCTCATCCTAAAAATGAGGTCAACACCCCCTCAATTCAAATGAGAAATGACACCATTCGAATCATTTAAGCTTTCAAGAGAGAAACGAAACACCCTGGCGAGCTATCGAGCGATTCCAAAGCCTCCCAACTTTAGATTTCTCCTTTTCGAGGAAAGCTGAAATAGGGGAGCCTCTCTTCAATCCCAACTTCTCCAATCCTCATCCAAAGTCCAATTGCTAGTTCCTACACCATCTCCATATCTTGTCGAGGCTACCCGAAGCTTCCCCCAAGTTTTAAACCCACTAGAGCAAGGAGTTCGATCAAACATGAAGCTCCAAAGCACCATTCTTGGACTTCTGAGCAATCTGCATGGAACCAATCTAATTGTTGCTTAACAGGGCTTCATTTCAATTGGACGAAGCTACCTCAAGCATGCGAGCTATCGATCTTAGCTCTGGTGAGGTAATTTCATGAAAATTGGGCTTTATGCAAAGTGGTGTTGAAGCTTTATGAAGAAAATTTGCATGTGAGCCAACCTTAGCCATTGGATCTTCGTGGATCCCTCATGCGACAGTGTGGAGTTGATTTGGAGTGAATTCGAGCTCGGGTGAGCTTAGATTGAATGATCCATGGCGGACGGGCTCCGTCATTTGTCATTTGTGAGCTAATAGATCATGTGCCGTCAATTCTGCATGATCATAATAGATGGCCTAGATTAGATTATGCAAGATCCGTTTATCGAGCCATTATTAACCATAAGTTTGATCTGCACTGCTTGATCCGAGATCGGACGGCAGAGATCAAAAGCACATCCCGCCGCCAACTGAGTCATCTGCAGGATGTGACAACTTAAATAGCCAATCCAGCGGCACCATGTGAAAAGCACGCCACGTCAGTACGCAATGTGTCACCGATAGGATTAGGCTTAATTAAGGCTACTTAATTAGTTTTTAAGGCTGAAACTTCATAATTTCATAACAAATTGAAAAAAAAAATTCCAAAAATACAAATAAATGCTCATTTTACAAATATTTTAAAGAGAAATTCATTAAAATTATCCTTAATTGATTTTGAATAGTAATTTGGGCTTAATTAAAATTTAATTGAAAGTTAATAACCCTAATTACTCCATAATTAATTAACTAATTAACCTCAAATGTTTTGAGATTGTTTAAGGGGATGACCTCTACCTCCACTATTTTTCTTAGAATTTATTGATTGATTAATTAGGAAAATTATTTGATTAAGCCCTAATTACCTTCTTAACTTAATTAAATATTAATTAAGCTTGTGAATAATAATTAACCAATTAATTGGGTTCCTTAATCACTGTTTAACAGTGAGGAGACTTAGGATTCTGGATTGGGGCCTCTCTCCTAATCTTGTCCCTAAGTTTCGTTCACTTTTTTGAAGAAGATATTAAATAGAGATTAATTAACTAATTAATGAATTAACTAGTAAAATTAAAGCTCAAATCACATCAAATCTTATTTAATTGAATGAGGGGACTTATGGAATTGGGTTGGGACCTCTTTCCCAACCTTTTCCCTTTAAGTCCATTTCATTTGATGGATAATTAATTATTTTTGGCAAATCAAGTAAGATAAATTAATTAATGGATTAATGACTTGATTAATCAAATTAAAAATGTAATCATATCAGATTTTTCTTAATTGATTCATGGGTAGAACTTTAGGTGTTTAATAGCATAAAGAGATTTAATCAAATTATGATTTGCCCATATGTGTGAGCAAATCATAAAAGTAATTAAGTGAGTTCCTTAAGATTAATTAACTATTAATTATGAGCTAATTGCATTAGGCCCTTTCATTTCCTAGGACCAATCCTAAATTACTTTTCAATTCATTTGTATATCACATTGGCTCATAATTATTTAGTTAATTACCTTAAGGTAACACAGGTAATGGCAGATTAATTGATTTAATTCATACCTTAACCTAATTAATCGATAAAATCAACTTAATTATCTCTTATTAAATCAAATTAACTCATAAACATGGGATGGGATTAGGATTTGCAAACTTCTCACATTCATTAAATAAAATTAAACATGAAATTAAAAGTGACATTAAAAAGCTTTAGTTTGCTTTGAATAATTTTATTTGATATGATTGTCCTTAGAAATTAATTTGATTGAATTAAACAATATATTTATGCTAATTTATTCCTCTCCAATCATATTAAATATTGTATGTCACGTGATTCATGCATTCATCTTTTGCAAAATTAATTAAATCAAATGGTTTCCTTTATGTCAAGCTTGCATGTGTTGATTTAATTTAGTATATGTGTGATTATTATCAGTATTAAATCAAATGTATTTTCCAAAGTTTATAATTAAATGATTATATATGCTATGAATGCTAGTTATAAATATATAGGAAATATATGTGATTATACATTAAGTATATGGAGTGAAGCTTTCTTTTCTTTGATTCATGTGCAGCTTTACATGCATTTGAATGTTTATAGGTATATAGTTTGGACATCCCAGAAATACGAGACTTTAGTTAGCCCCAACGAGTTCATTTGATTACCTCACTTCCCTGGTTAACAGTGAGAAGCACTTATTTGATTTCATTTACATGTTTTTTACATTAGAATTTGAATAAGAGCTTTAATCTGCATGCATAAATGTTTTGATCAAATAAAAATACAATCTTTGCATGGGTTTACTTCCTTTACTTATGTATACATTCACATGTATTTGAGAAAAGCAAGTGATTAGTCTGGACATCCTGGCAATACGATGCTTTAGTTAGCCTCAAGGAGATTATCAGATTATCTCACTTTCCTGGTTAACAACGACATGTACTAGCTTATGTCTCTTATACATATATATATGTGTGTATTTAGTTATGAAATTAAAACCCCTTTTCTTTTATAAAAAATAGTCATATGATTTTGGAGCTCTCTCTTTCCCATGTATTTTTGTATAAGAATTTGGATAGAGCTTTAAATTAATATGATTAAATAATTTACATTTATCATATAAAGTGTGCCAAAAATATGTTGTATGTGTAGGTATACTTAGGACTTAATCATATACATGTTACATGTAATGGAAAGAAATGATTTAACATGTGTCATGTGATAGTAATTCAATCAATTTAATCTTAAGATGCCTTTCATAAGCCATTCACTAAAGAGAATTAAATCAAAATAAACATGCTTTAGAAATGACTTAAGGTAGGGATGAAAGAGAGTAATTCTCTCTTTTTCTTCTCTTTATGACACTTAGTTGCTAAGTGTAAGTCAAATGAAATAAAAGAAAATACTAAGTAAAATTCCTAAATCAAACCACTTAAAGTGAAATCAACCTCCTATGATTAAACATTCTTTCACACTTAAAAAATATAACTCTAATGCTTAGTCAGGACATACCACACAAGCTTTAACACACACATTAGGACTGAGTCACCACTTCTTATTTTATATTAGGATGGTGCATGGTATGATGTATGTTTTATTTTATGATGTATTATTTTAGACTAGATGTTAGGGGGTATGTTTCATAGATAGGATGTTAAGCCTTGATTAGCCTAATCATATTTTCTACTGGAGATTATGCTTAAGGGGTGCTTAAAATAAATAAATATAAATACTCTCTTTGCAGGTTACTTCAAACCTTAAGCATAATCCAAGCTAAGACAGGTGGACTTGGTTACCTATGTGTAGGGTGCTAAGTCCAAATTATAAACATATCTACGTGGAGAATGTATGTGTGTTTAGCTAACACTTATTTTGCAGGTGTAGTTAGATATACTTTTTCTCTTTTTAATGTAATTTTGCATTAAGAATTAGGATAAGTGTTATGGAGGGGTTTAGGATGAGCATTGGCCAGAAGGCTCAGTCTTAGGGTGCCATGTGATCCATTAAAGCCTACCAAATCAAAGGAGAGAAGATGGAAGAAATGAATGAGACATGAAGAATGAAGATTTGAAGACCCTACCTCCTCATAACACTTATTCATTTATAAATTGTAATTATTCTTTCATATTCTGGGTTGTATAAGGGTAGAACTCAGCTATCCATTTTCTCTTTTCAGATTGTATGGCGATACCCGACCACACCAGACTCTTGATATTTTGTGTTAGATTTATAAAATTGATTAATGTTATGTTTAAATTGTGCAATAGAGATGACATGCCTTTTTCTAGTTTCTTTATGAATGATACTTTAATGCGTGGCATGGATTTGATTAGGCTCTTAGGGAAAAAAAAATCTTTTACCCAACTATAACTCATAACTAAAGTTTTAAATAACTCATAACCTCACATAAAGCCTAGGCATTAAATCAAGATAATTAAAAAATTTAGCAACCCCTTAGCTAAATGTTGTATGTCTCACATCTTGCATGCATATTGATTCACTCTTGCTAAGAGATGGTTTCCATCTTTGCATGATAGGGGAATACATGACCTTTAAGAGTCTCATCTATGGTGGAAAACACCTCTTTCCCACAGATTTAGCCCATAATCCATTTTCAACATGCATTTAAGCATACAAAAATCCTATGGCCTTGGCCAAAATGAAGTGTAAAAAAAAATCAAATAAAAATTGAAAGGATTTACACTAGACTAAGTCATTGCTCATACCACTCATGCTCTAGTCTCTTAGGGAGAGGGTTTAAGGACTTTAGTCTCTTTCTGAATTAATAACAACCCAACTACCTTACACTTTAATATGACTGCACCACATGGATTTAAAGTGTCGGAGGAGTTAGCTGGCTACCACTCCAGGCGGTTATAAGTCCAGTAGTTGGGTGGTTTACCCTCTCTTGTAGAGGTAAACCTTATTCCCACATTCACTTCAATTTAGGCTATATTTTAGCTCTTACTAAAGCTCCTTTAATTTAGAATCTGAGATAGTTATTTTCTTCAGGCTACAAGCATAAATCCTCACATCTTAGGCATTTTCACAATTTTGCATTGTTGGATTATAAGCTCTAGTAATCTAAAAAAATTACAACTCAAAACAAATAATTCTCCTCACTTTCAAAATTATAAAGTCCAACTATAGGATAGATTAGAATGCTCACCAGGCTTTCTAGTATCATGAGCATTCCCTACCTATTCCCTTTGGCCTCCAAAAATAAGTCTTCTCCTTGATCTTTCCCATATGATTTTTTCAACATAACTAATCCTTTGATAGTCTATCTTTAAAATCTTTGGAGATAATAATTTCCTAATTTAATCGAGAGTATTCCTAAGGAAGTCCCCTTCCTTAGGATGTAATTAACTATGGGGGCTTTCCCTCATAGAGAACTTTAGAACCCAATTTAATATAAACCTTGCTTTATTCATCCATGTAAAGTATGAGAAAATATCTAGTATATTTGAAGACCCATCATGCCTCAGGAGTTCTTATTAGGTGATTAGGTTCATTGAAGGGTGATGTTATATCATATCTCAATGTCATACCCGATTGCTTCAATAAGTACCCCCTCAGATCTGCGTGGTGTCCCCCATATACATCCAAAAATAAACACCACATATTTTTCTGGCGACTCCGCTAGGGATGGTTCATCTCTCCATCTTTAGCAGATAATTATTGTCTCCAAGTATCGATAGTGGACTTATATTTTATATAAGCTTGAAACTATCTTTTTTTCTGTTGGAAATTTGCTTATTTCATCCTTAAGCAAAGCTACCCAACATCCTCTAGGTTTTAGGATCTCACTCCATGTAGGTCTTAAAACCCCTATTGGGTCCCCCAATAGGTAAAAGATAAAATTAACTAATGAAAGGAGATGATTAAAAATTTTTTAAACTCTTTACCACTAGCTTGGTGAGGCAAGGTTCAACTTATACTTAAGAAAATAAATCTTTTTGCAAAATGACACTTTTTAAAATGCACTTTTTCAAAATTCACATAACAAAAGATTTGCACAAAATTCATATGAAGTTTTCAAAAGGCATAAGAATAACAAAACATTATTTAACAATACCTACAATTATTACATGGAGGTTCTTTTCATAACCAAAATAAAAAATTTTAAAATCCCTTTTTGAAAAGCACATTTTTGAAAATAGCTATCTCTATTTCAACAAACCTAGGTTTGTTGAATGAAGATTCTATTTTCAATATGTGCTAAAGTTGCGCTCCTTTTCAAAAGCAAAAAAAAAAAAAAAAAAAAAAAAACAAACAAAAAAAAAGAAACAAAAAACAAAAAAAACCAAAATTCTTACACAAAATCAAGACATATTTGAACTCTATTTGACATACTCAAATTTGTCAAATGAGAGTTTCCTTTATTTTTAAAAAATGAAAATAAATTGAATTCTATTTAACATATCTACATTTGTTAAATAGAATTCCTCCTTTCCAAAGTCTTGAAAATCAAAACACATTTGGACTCCATTTGACATACCCAATTTGTCAAATGAGAGTCCCATTTTAAAAATCAAAAAAATAAATTGAACTATATTTAACATACCTAAATTTGTTAAATAGATTTCCCCATTTCAAAATCATGACACATTTAACTCTATTTGACATACCATTTTTGTCAAATAAGAGTTCCCCTCTTTTCTTCAAAGGAGGAATCAAATCAACACATATCAAACATATTTAGCCTCTATTAACATACCTAAATTTATTAAGGGCCCCATTTTCAAATCAAATCAACATATATCACACACATAACAAACACTCATCATAAATAAAGAAGTTTTCACAAAATTTTCAAAAATGTAATCAAAACCTTTTAGCATACCTAAATTTGCTAAGTAAAGGTTTTCTAAATCAAATTTTCAAACAAAACATACAATATATATACCTCCAAGGTCTCTCCAAATATTCAAACCCCACTCAACATACTTAAATTTGATGAGTATGGGTTCTAAATCAAAATCATATGGCAAAGTATCTCCTCCAAATATCAAAAATCTCTCCAAAATTCAATGAACCCCACTTAGCATACCTAAATTTGTTAAGTGTGGGTTCAAATTCCAAATTTAATCTAGAAGTCAGAAGACAAATATCAAAGCAAGGGTCTGACTCAGTTATGTTTCAACAAATACAGTGATTTCAGCACAATCAATCTTCTCAGTTTTCAGCTAGTGCTGTTACTATGGCTTATGGCAAGTTCATCTTCTCCTTCCCATTGGGTGTGGCTCTGGCCTTGGATGAGGCCATACATGACACGACCACCACTCATTTGATTCAATTCGATCGTGGCTTCGAGGCCATCTGAGTTACTTGTGAGGGGATAACCCTCACGACTGTTAGTAGGGAGGAGGTGGCAGGACAGAAGCCACCTCTCTGCTTCGGCATCCCGTCTGACTCCAAGTTCCCCTCACTAAAGAGGAAGGCTATGATGGTTCCCACACCTCGGTGTTAGTGTCGACGGACCGCTCAAAGATAAGTTCAATCTGCCCCTCAGGTTCCAGAGGCTATTACCTTCTCTTTGGTCACCCCAAAGGGGAAGACTATCTTGGCTTCCGAGATAGTCTCCCCTACCTTTGAGGTAGGTTCTAGCTCTTGCTCTGCTTTTCTCACCTATACCCAACACCACAATAAAAATAGGAAGATCAAGTGGCACCATGAGAAAGCAGCTAGGGAGATCGATGCTGGCTTCCACATCACTGAGGAGGGTTTTTCTTATGAGACCTCTCCACTCTTGAGTGGTAGCAGGTTTCACCCTTTCTCAGCCTTAGATGGAGAGGACTTTAGGAGGATTGCTGTATCACCTACACCACCAGCACATTTTGAGGTACTAGCTAGGGAGCGTAGGAGGCCTTATGCTGGTCTTAGGGCAGTTCTTTGTCAGGTTGGCAGAGACTATGGACTCTTAGATTTCGAAGCATTGTTTGATTTGAGGTCTATGATTCTCAAAAGTGTCAATGATCATATCCATAGGGAGAGAGTCACCGAGGCTCAAATATTAGCCCAAGTGGGCAAGAGGGAGAGACGGAGGTACTCCCGACAGTCAGTGGCCTAGGCCCTGATGGACTTTCCTAATTATCACCCTGTTAGGGCCAATCATTCAGCCAACATTATTCTCACGGGCATAGTTTGACATAGGAGGGAATCTCCAATTGAGAGGCAGTTAGTGTCTTTGCCATCACAGTGCTCCACTCACCGTCCACCATCCCTATTCAGCTTACAACATCCACCACCCCCACCAAGCTTTTGAAGCCCCCATTCTGGGAAAGACCATCCCCACTGGTGATCCAGCTACAGCTTAAGGATCCCACTCCATCCGTTCCACCTATTGAGGTAAGATCGAGCTCTCCTGCTCAATCTCCTGCCTCAGCTATTGTTAGGAAGGAGTGGCAACCTAAAAGTGTCATGGTCGCACCACCTCCACCACAGATAGAGGGGGAAAATGGAGGGGATAAAGACATAGTCCCCATGGCAATTGATCCTCCTAGTGAGAGAGTTCTATCAATAGGCAGTATTTGATGCATAGAGTCAGATGAGCATAGTCCTACGGTCAGCCGTCATCGGGTGTTTGTGTTGATCCAACCAGGCAGTGTTGGAGATCAGTCACTAGATGACATCTTAGGAAACTACTTTATCAAGAAGAAATAACTTGTCGACAGTGATCACTCAGATCAGGAGGAGGGTAGAGTCCAATTTGATCCTGATGAAGATGACATGTTGGACGACACAGCTGAGGTCCACATGGTCGACACACGAGGGTCCTTATAGCGGGATCAACATAGCTAGGAAGGTGTCTTGCTCGAGAAAGGTGACACTTATCACTTGACTTAGCACCTCCTCCACTAGCTCAGGTAAAAGGATGATCATATAGACAGGATGGAGAAGAAGGCAGAGGAGTTAATGGCAGTGGTCATAGCATTGCAGAACTTAGCCCTAATTTCACAACCTTCTCCTATGGTAGCTGACCAGCCAGAGTTGGTACATACCCTAGACCATCATAGGTGCACTCCCATAGATGATGATGCTGGTAGCTTGATAGGAAGGTTATAGATGACACCTCCATGCATGAAAAGGATATTAAGCATATGGTGGAACAACAGGTGAGGGAAGCGACGACACAAGCCAGGGGAGCTTATCCATTCCAAAGGGTACCCAGAGAAATTTGATGTAGTTTAATACCCCAAGGATTTTGTGCCATATTCCTTTAAGATCTTTGATGGTAGTGGGAACCCATGACAACATATTGTGTATTTTAGGGCCAGGTGTTGCAACGCTGGTGGCAGTGACGCACTCCTGTTCAGACTATTTGCTAGTAGCTTAACAGGGGTTGCATTTGATTGGTACGCCGAACTGTCCAATAGTTCAGTGAAGACTTTTGATGAGTTGGAGCACCTCTTCATCAAGAGGTTTGTTGGAGCTCAGAAAAGTGTGACTGTAGTCGACCTTATTGTAGCGAAGCAAAATCCCAATGAGTCCCTTATTGATAATATTCTTAGGGGGTACAACCTGAGTATGAAATATGAGCCACAATTGTCCGAATAGCATGCTATTGAGATTCTTTTTAAGAATATCCATGGCCTAGTTGCCTTCATGCTTAAGGAATTTACCATCCAAACAAATAAGAAACTAATTAACAAGGCAGCTAGCTTGCAAGAGGAAGCCAAACAGTTGCCCTTTCCTGACCAATCATCTCGACCTAAGTCACAGAAGGTGTTCAAAAGAAGCGCTGCAAGGTTGTGAGGGAAGTATGAGTCCAGTATGAAAGACCCCGAGCTCAGCAGCCTCCTTTGCCACCTCCTCTGCCACCACTTCAACTATCATACCAGTCACCACAACCGCCATAATGGTGATTTCCACCATCTTTGCAGCCTACCCAGCAGCGGTATTCATATTCATAGCCAGGTAGCTACTACCCACCTACTCTTGCCGATAAATTGAATAAGTTATATTCATTCAAGAGAGAGATAGTTAGGAAAATCTTTAAGAGCCTCTTAAAGAAGACTAACTTTCAGTTATCAGAACCTAAGAGACTAGAGGAAGTGGGCAAGAGATGATCCTAACTATTGCCCCTACCACCGCATGATTAGCCATGTCTTAGAGGATTGTATTACTTTTAAGGACTGGCTTAAGCGTAGCTACAAGTCAGACGCTATAGTTATCCCCAAGGAATACTTATTAGAACCATCTAGTTCTATTAGAGTAATTCTTGGGGATACTTGCATTCTTCTTAAGACCAAAGAAGGTTGGGATATTACCTTATCCTGAACCTCTAAAAAGTTATTTCTAAGACCAATAAACTCTCCTTACAAGTTCTTGAGATAGCTCAAACCTCCAACATCAAGGAAGGTTTGCAAGTTGCTAAAGATAACTTGTAGAAGGTGACAGCCTAGCAACAGCAGCAATAGCTCACCATACTTTCCTGGGATAGTCTAGTAGAGCAATCACCGTCCGAGTTTAGCATTCCATCCACCGTCGCAGCTACCTCTTCTTCTACTAGCTCCTCTTCTACCAGCAAGAGCATTGTATTAGCTGATAAGGGCATTGTTGACCTCACTTTTAGAGTGAGTTCTCAACCTCCTTGGCATAGATTAAGGACTCTTATAGACACTAAGAGTTTCTAAGCCTTAAGACACGTCTAATGATTAGGTGAAAACTTGACCTAAGCCTAGAGACTTAGAAGGGTTAGTCATAGGGGTAGGTTATGCCTTAAAGATTTATGGAAACTTGCCCATCCTTTGGCCTAAACCCAACTTATGTTCACCTTCGCAAACTAAACCTCAAATTAAATACCAAATCCAAACTCAAACTTCAAATTAAATACCAAACCCAACTTATGTTAACCAAATTCAATTGATTTTCTCCAAGACAAATTCAATCCCTCAATCATTTATCAAATTCAAGTCTAAACTCAATTTCAAATGATTGAAACCCCATATCAAATTTAAACTCACAAACCCTCCTTAAGCCTTATGATTGAATTCCATGGACTTAGCCAAATCTCCACCCAATTCAATCCAAACTTGATTAATCTCTTCACGAATCAATCATGTCATCATTTATATTCACAAATATAAATGAAATATATATATATATATATATATATATATATATTCAAATAGCCAAAACCAAATCAAACTAAATCCAAATCCAATCAAATCCCAAGCGATTGAACCCACCTCCATGAGCTTAGCCAAAGGCTGCCTCCAAATCACTCCAAACTCAAGTGATTTTCTAATAAATCATTTATATCTTCATTTATATTCAAAAATATAAATGAAATATACATTCAAATAGCCAAAACTAAATCAAACTAAATCCAAATCCAATCAAATACCAAGCTAACCCATATGGACCTACCACCAAGAGTTTAGCCAAATCTCATTCAAATCAACCCAAACTCAATTGATTTTTTTATAAATAAATTATTCCATCATTTATATTCATAAATATAAATGAAACCCACATTCCAATGACCAAAACTAAATCAAACTAAATCAATTTTCTTCCAAGCCCTTTTGACCTACCTCCATGAGCTTAGTAAAATTTGCTTCCAAATCACTCCAAACTCAAGTGATTTTCTCATAAATCATTTATATCTTCATTTATATTCACAAATATAAATGAAATATAAATTTAAAAGGCCAAAACCAAATCTAAAATCAAATCAAAATCTAATTTAAACCCTTTTAAGCCAATTCCTTGGACTTAACCAAAACCCACCTAAATCAAGCTAAAATTAATGGATTTTCTCTTGAATCAATTGTTCTTTGAATCATCTATCCAAATATAAATGAAACCTAAAATCATCTAACCAAATTGAAATCAACCCAAGTCTAATCCCAACTTAGCCCTTTTGACTTGAAAACTCCAAATGAACTCCAAATGAACCGAGCCATCATGGCAGTGATTTGGTTGGATTTATAATCTAAACTCCTTATATAAATTCAACCAAACCTTGATCAAACCAAAACCATGTCAATAAATCCATTTAGGTCCATTTGACTCAAAGTGGCCTAAAGAACCCATATGAACCAAGTTCTAACCCAACCCAAATTGGATTGAACCAAGCTCATCCAAACCTCATACCATGATCATTAATCACCCTAGGATGATCAATTGCCTTGAATTGGGTCAAACCAAGCCAACCTGGTCATTTGACTAAGTTAACCCTTAGCCGATATGAAACCCAAAATAGCCAAAACTCATCCTACATCAAATTGATTGAAACCATTGATTCACACAAACTCATAATCAATGATTGGACATGACTTGACCATCAATTGAGCCAAACCAAACCTAATTGGCCAATCATGATCTAACCCAAATTGATTGCAACCAATGGCCAAAGTTCATTCCAAGTTTATTATTGAACTCAACCAAACCCATAATTGAACCCAATTTGGCCAATTGAGCCCAATTGACTCATTTAGCCCAAATTGACCTAAAGGGTCAAATTAGCCAAAATCTAAATTAAATCTAAATTTATTCAAACCAAAGCATACAATCATTTTCAATTAACTAATTGAACTTGAACTAACACCTAACCTACACTAATTTGGCCAATTTGGTCAACTGAGCTCATTTGACCCATTTGATGAGTCAAAATCAAACTTAGGCCAAGTTGATTGAAACCACTTGAACCAAAATACTTCAAATTATCATTTGAACCTAAACCAAACCAAATTTGACCAATTGGTCAACCTAACCCAACATGTCCCAAATTGAGCTAAAACCCTTGAAATCAACCCATGTGACCTTAGGAGCTAACCTTACCTGACCCATACCCATACTAGGTTAGCCCAAAACTAGCCTAAACATAATTGGAGCCAAACCCAAGGTAAATCTTTCTTCGATATGCCTCCCCATATGAGATTTTTCCAAAATTGGCAAAGTCCACTCTTCTATCATTCTTGGCAGCCATCAAGCACACATTTTGGGGTCTCACCTTCACACCTAATCCACCCTAAGTGGGCTAGGCTTTCCATGGATCAAAGGGAGATGAGTTAACTCACCTTTCTCCCAAGCTGAGAACCCAATGGTTCCAAGGATGAGCCATCAGCCATAGCAAGCCTTGAGCCACATCCTAAGCATTCCTTCACTCATGACATTCCACGTGGGCTCGATTGTGACCCCTCCGATGCCCTGACGGTTGTTGGTAGGCCAAAATTGGGGAAGTAATCTCGTCCGTCCACCTCAACCAATTTAGGGGTATACCCCCTCAATTATCACAGAAAATCACACCATTCACTTCGTCCGAGCTCCCAAGAGAGAAATGATACTCCCTAGCAAACTCTTGAGTGATTCCAAGCCCTCCCCACTTCATATTTTCTCTTCCTGTGCAAAGTCAAAATAGGGGAGCTCATCCTAGATTCAAACTTCCACATTTCTCAATCAAAATCTAATTGCTCTTACACACACCTTCCACAGATGTCTTCAAAGCCACCCATGTCATTTCTCGATCTCCAAATCCACCAGAGGATGGACTTGGATCAAAGCCGAGCTTCCAAAGCACCATTCTTGGCCAACCAAGCAATTCACTTGGAACCAATCCAATTGCTGCTCAACATAGCTTCGTCTCAACTAGCCGAACCTTCCTCAATCATGCGAACCGCTGATCTTAGCTTCGGTGAGGTAAATCTATTGAAATTGAGCTTTAGGCAAAAATGTGTTGAAACTTTATGAAGAAAATTTATATATGAGCTGATCCTAGCCATTGGATCTTTGTAGATCCCTCGTGCGAAGGTGTGGGGTTATTTTGGAGTGAATTCGAGCTCGGGTGAGCTCGGATCGAGCGATTCATGGTGGATGAGCTTTGTCGTTTGTCGCTAGTAGGAAGAAAAGTCACGAGCCATCCATTCCATGTGATCAAAATGGACGGTTGTGATCAGATCACGCTAAATTGATCGATTAATCCTCTCTTTACTGTGGGTTTGATCGTGGCTGTCCGATCTTAGATTAGATGACTCACAAGAAACTGCATCCCGCTACCATCCGAGTTAGCCATGGATGTGACTACTTAAATAGCCAATCTCGCAGTGCCACGTGGAATGGCACCAATGGGATTAGGCTTAATTAGGCTATTTAATCCATTTTTAAGGCTAAAAATTACAAAATTCATAACTAATTTTAGACAAACCCAAAAAATATAAATAATGTCTCTTTTTAAAGGTATTTCGGAGAGGAATCCATTAAAATGATCCTTAATTAATTTTAAATAGTAATTTGGGCTTAATTAAAGTTTAATTGAAAAGTTAATAACCTTAATTACTCTCTAATTAATTAACTAATTAACCTCAAAATTTTTAAGATTATTTAAGAGGATGACCTCTACCTCCCCTATTTTTCTTATGATTTATTGGTTAATTTATTAGTGAAATTGATTGATTAATCCCTAATTACATTTTTAACTTAATTAAGCGATAATTAAGTGCATGAATAGTAACTTAATTATTTAATTGGGTCATTTATCACTGTTTAATAGTGAGGAGACATAGGGAATTGGATTGGGGCCTCTCTCCTAATCTTTTCCCTAAGTTTGCTTCACTTTTTTAAGAGGAATTAATTAGGGATTAATTGACTAATTAATTTCTTAATTAGTTTAATTAATGATTAAAACACACCAGGACCTAATTAATTGAGGGGTAGGTCTTTAAGTGTTCAATAGCCTAAAGATAGTTGAAGAAATTATGATTAGCTGACATGTGTGGGAAAATCATAAGTATACTTAATTAAGTTTATTAAGCTTAATTAACTATTAATTATGAGCCAATTGCATTAGGCCATTTCATTTCTTAGGATCATTGCTAATTTACTTTTCAATTCATTTGCATATCACATTGGCTCATAATTATTTAGTTAATTACCTTAAGGTAACAAAGGTAAGGGTTAATTAATTGATTTAATTCATACCTTAACCTAATTAATCCATAAAATCAACCTAATTATCTCTCATTAAATCAAATTAACTTACAAACATGGAATAAGATTAGGATCAGCAAATCACTTTCTCTCTTTCCTAAAATCAAATTAAACATGATATTAAAGTTGACATTAAAAAGCTTTGGTTTGCTTTAAATAATTTTACTTGATATGATTATCCTTAGAAATTAATTTTATTGAATGAAGTCATATGTTTATGTTTTATTATTCCTCTCCAATCATATTAAATGTTGTATGTCACTTGATTCATGCGTTAATCTTTTATAAAATTAATTAAATCAAATGGTTTCCTTTATGTTAGGCTTACATGTGTTGATTTAAGTTAATATATGTGTGGCTATTATCATTATTAAATCCAAATGTATTTTACAAAGCTTATAAAGGAATGATTATATATGCTATGAATGCTAGTTATACATACTTAGGAAATATATGTGATTATACCTTAAGTGTATGGAGTGAAGCTTTCTTTTCTTTGATTCATGTGTAGCTTTACATGCATTTGAATGTTAATAGGTAAATAGTCCAGACATCCTGAGAATATGAGGCTTTGGTTAGCCCCAAGGAGGTCATTTGATTACCTCACTTCCCTAGTTAATAGTGACAAGTACTTATTTGATTTCATTTACATGTATTTCTACATTAGAATTTGAATAAGAGCTTTAATCCATATGCATAAATGTTTCAATCCAATAAAAATACTACCTTTGCATGGTTTTATTTCCTTTATTTATGTATACATCCATATGTATTTGAGAAAAGTAAATATTTAGTCTAGACTTCTCGGGAATACGAGGCTTTATGTAGCCCCAAAGAGGGCATTTGATTGTCTCACTTCCTTGGTTAACAATGGCATGTACTAGCTTATGTCTCTTATACATGTGTGTGTGTATTTAACTATGGAATTAGAAGCCCTTTTCTTTTATCAAAAATGCATGCATTTGCAATTGTTCAAGTGATTGAATTAATTGATCATGTGATTTGAAGCTCTCTTTCTTATGATTCATGTATGCAAACTTACATATGATTGAATGTAATGGGTATATAGTTTGGACATCCCGAGAATACGAGGCTTTAGTTAGCCCCAAGGAGGTCATTTGATTACCTCACTTCCCTGGTTAACAATGCACATACCTATTTAATTTCATCCCTATGTATTTTTGTATAAGAATTGAGATAGAGCTTTACATTAATATGAAGAAATAAAT
Source organism: Cymbidium sinense (assembly GCA_021442155.1). Taxonomy (NCBI): domain Eukaryota; kingdom Viridiplantae; phylum Streptophyta; class Magnoliopsida; order Asparagales; family Orchidaceae; genus Cymbidium; species Cymbidium sinense. The sequence goes on from CM038216.1 coordinate 136,851,148, forward strand.
CAATCAAATAGACAAATATAAACTTTAAATGTACATGCTTACACCCATCATTCAAGTGTGCTAAAATATATTATATATGTAGGTATACTTAAGACATAATCATATGCATGTTACATGTGATGGAAAGGAATGATTTAACATGTGTCATGTGATAGTAATTTAATCAAGTTTATCTTAAGATGCCTTTCATAATGAATAGAATTATTTAAAGTGAACCTAAATTTAGGATTAATTTAAAATATGTAATAAGCCATTTGCTAAAGAGAACTAGTTAATTAACATGCTTTAGAAGTGTCCTACGGTAGGGATGAAAGAGAATAATCCTCTCTTTTTTTTCTCTTTATAACACTTAGTTATTAAGTGTAGGTCAAATGAAAAAAAAATGTTAAGTAAAATTCTCAAGTCATTTAAACCACTTAATGTGAAATCAACCTCTTATGATTAAACTTTCTTTCACACTTAGAAAATACAACTCTAATGCTTAGTTAGGACATACCACACGAGCCTTAACACACAGATTTGAACTAAGTCATCATTTCTAGCTTTATGTTAGGGCAGTGCATAGTATGATGTATGTTTGGTTTTATGATGTATTATTTTAGACTAGATGTTAGGGTGTATATTTCATAGACTGGATGTTAGGCCGTGATTAGCTTAATCATATTTTTTGCAGGGGAGTATGTATAAGGGGTGCTTAAAATAAATATAAATGCTCTCTTTGCAGGTTGCTTAAATCCCTAAGCATAATCCAAGCTAAGACAGGTGGACTTGGTTACCCATGTGTAGGGTGCTAAGTCCAAATTATAAACATAACTACTTGGGGAATGTATGTATGTTTAGCTAACACTTGTCTTGCAGGTGTAGTTAGATTTAATTTTTCTATTTTTAATATAATTTTGCATTATGAATTAGAATTAGTGTTATGGGGGGATAAGGATGAGCATTGGTTAGAAGGTTTCACCCTAGGGTGCCATGTGTTGCCTTGAAGCCTACCAAATCAAATGCATAAATGAATACATGAATACATGAAAACATGAAAACATGAAGAATGTAGATTAGAAGACCCCCATAACATTTATTCATTTATTGTAATTATTCTTTCATATTTTGGGTTTTATAAGGGTAGAGCTTGGCTAACCACTTTCTCTTTTCCAGTTGTATGGTGGTACCTGACGACACCAGCCTGCTATTCTTTTGCGTTAGATTTATAAAATTGTTTGATGTTATGTTTAAATTGTGCAATAGAAATGGCTTGCCTTTTTCTAGTTTCTTTATGACTGATGTTTTAATGTGTGGCCTAGATTTGATTAGGCTTTTAGGGAAAAATAAATCTTTTACCAAACTACAACTCATAACTAAAGTTTTAAATAATTCATAACCTCACATGAAGCATAGGAATTAAATCAAGATAATTAAAAAATTTAGCAATCCCTTAGCTGAATGTTGTATGTTTAACATCAAGCATTCATATTGCTTCACTCTTGCTAAGAGAGGGTTTCCATCTTTGCACGAAAGGAGAAGCATTGACCTTTGAGAGTCTCCTTTGTGGTGGAAAACACCTCTTTCTCATGAATTTAGCCCATAATCTATTTTCAACATGCATTTAGGCATACAAAAATCCTATGGCCTTGGTTAAAATGAAGTGTAAAAAAATCAAATAAAAATTGAAAAGATTTGCACTAGACTAAGTCATTGCTCATACCACTCATGCTCTAGTCTCTTAGGGAGTGGGTTCAAGGACCTTAATCTCTTTCTAAATGATAACAACCCAACTATCTTGCAAAATTATATGACTTGACCATATGGATTTAAAGAGTAGGAGGAGTTGGCTGGGTACCACTCTAGGTGATTATAAGTCTAGCAGTTGGGTGGTTTACTCTCTCTTATGGAGGTAAATCTTATACCCATTTTTATTTAGATTTAGGTCATGTTTTAGCTCTTACTACAGCTCCCAAGATTTAGGATCCACGGTTGTTATTTCCTTTAGGCTATAAGCATAGATCCTCACCTCTTAGGCATTTCCCTAACATTGTGTTGGGGGATTATAAGCCCTAGTGATCTTATAAAATTTCAACTCTAACAAAATAATTCTCCTCACTTTCAAAATTATAAAGCCCAATTATAGAATATATTGGAATGCTCGCTAGGCTTCTTAGTATCATGAGCATTCCCTACTCATCTCCTTTAGCTTCCAAATTAAGTCTCTCCATTTGATCTATCCCATTTGATTTTCTAAATATAACCAATTTATTGATAGTCTTAACCTTAAAATCTTTGGAGACAACAATTGCATACTTTAATTGAGAGTATTCCTAAGGAACTCACATTCCTTAGGATGTAATTAACTATGGAGGATTGCCTCCTTAGAAAACTTTAGAACTCAGTTTATTATAAACCCTACTTTGTTCATCCATGTAAAGTAAGGGAAAAATCTCTGGTATAATTGAAGACCCATCATGCCTTAGGAGTCCTTATTAGGTGATTAGGTCCATTGAAGGGTGATGTATCTATCTTTTAAGATAGTACATCATACCTCAATGTCATACCCGATCACTTCGATAAGTACCCCCTTAGATCTATGTGGTGTCCCCCATATACATCCAAAAATAAACACCACTGGTTTTCTTGTGACTCCACTGGGGATGGTTCCTCTCTCCATCTCTAGTAGACAGTTGTTATCTCCAAGCATCGATAGTGGACTTATATTTTATATAAGTCCGAGACTATATTTCATTTCGTTGGCACTTTGCTTATTTCATCCTTAAGAAATACATGCCAAAATCTTTTAGGTTTTAGGACCTTACTTCATGTAGGTATCGAAACTTGTATTGGGTCCCCCAATAGGTAAAAGATAAAATTAATTAATGAAAGAAGATGACTAAAAATTTAGAACCTCTTTACCACTACCTTGGTGAGGCAAGGTTCATCTTATATTTAAGAAATAAACCCTTCTGAAAAATGGCACCTTTCAAAAGAACTTTTTTAAAATTCACATAACAAAAAGATTTGTACAAAATTCATGAGAAGTCTTCAAAAGGTATAAAGATAACCAAACCTCATGTAACAATACCTACAATTCTTAAATGGAGGTTCTTTTCAAAATCAAAATAAATTAATTTAAAAACCTCTTTTTCAAAAAGCACATTTTTAAAAATAGCTATCTCTATTTCAACATACCTATGTTTGTTGAATGAAGATTCTATTTTCAAATGAAATCATGACATAAAATTGAAACTCCACTTAGCTTATTCCATATGTGCTAAAGTTGGTGTTCCTTCTTTTCAAAAGAAAAAATCACACACAAAATCAAGACATATTTGAACTCCATTTGACATACCCAAATTTGTCAAATTAGAGTTCCCTTTCTTTTTGAAAATCAAAATAAATTAAATTCTATTTAACATACCTACATTTGTTAAATAGAATTCCTCTTTTCCAAATCTTGAAAAATCAAAACAAATTTTGGACTCCATTTGATATACCTAAATTTGTCAAATGAGAGTCCAATTTTTAGAAATCAAAAATAAATTGAACTCTATCTAACATACCTAAATTTTTTAAATAGATTTCCCTCTTTCAAGATCATCACACATTTGAACTCTATCCGACATACCATATTTGTCAAATAAGAGTTCCCCTCTTTTCTTCAAAGGAGGAATCAACACATATCTAACATATTTAGCCTCTACTTAACATACCTAAATTTGTTAAGTAAGAGCCCCATTTTCAAATCAAATCAACATATACCACACACTTAACAAACACTCATCACAAGCAAAGATGTTTCAAACATGTAATCAAAATCTTTCTTAGAATACCTAAATTTGCTAAGTAAACATTTTCCAAATCAAATTTCCAAACAAAATATAATATACATATATCTCTCCAAAGTCTCTCCAAAATATTTGAACCTCGCCCAACCTACTTAAATTGATTGAGTATGGGTTCTAAATCAAAATCTTATGGCAAAGTCTCTCCTCCAGATATCAAAAATCTCTCAAAAATTCAACGAACCCCACTTAGTATACCTAAATTTGTTATGTGTGGATTCAGATTCCAAATCCAATCTAGAAGACAATGATTGAAGACAAATATTAAAGCAAGGGTCTAACTCAGTTATGTTTCAACAAATGCAGAGGTATCAGTGCAGTCAGTTCCTTTCAGTCTTCAGCCAGTCTAGTTACCATTGCTTCTGGCAAGTTTGTTTTCTCCTTCCCTATTGGTGTAGATCTAGCCTTGGATCAGGCCAATCTCACCATGATCGCCACCACACATCTGATTTACTTTGGTTGTGATATTGAGGGAGTTCGAGTTACTTATGAGGGGATAACCCTCACAACTTTTAGCAGGGAGGAGGAGGCAGGACAGACGCCACTTATCTGCTTCAACATTTCATCTGACTCTGAGTTCCCCTCACTGAAGAGGAAGGCTATTGTGGTTCCTACATCCCAATCGTCAAGATGTCGGTGTGCCCGACATATGTTTAATTAGTTGCCCTTACCGTAGTTCCAGTGAGGGCTACTACCTCCTCTTTGGTCACCCCAAAGGGGATGGCTGTCTTGGCCTCTGAGATAGTCTCCTCTACCTTTGAGGTAGGTTCCAGCTCTCGCCCTACTTTGCTCACCCGCACTCAGCACCGCAACAAAAATATGAAGGTCAAGTAGCACCATGAGCTAGCTGCTAGGGAGATTGATGCTGCCTCCCATGTCACTGAGGAGGGTTCTCCCCGTGAGACCTCTCTACTCTTGAGTGGCAGTAGGTTTCACCCCCACTCAGCCTTGGATGGAGAGGAAGATTACAGGAGGATCACTGCATCGCCTTCACCACCAGCACACTTTGAGGTACTGGCTAGGGAGCGGAGGAAGCCCTATGCCGGCCTTAGGAAAATTCTTTGCCAGGTTGGCAGAGCCTACAGACACTCAGAGTCCGGTGCATTATTTGATCTGAGGTCCATGATCCCTAGGAGCGTTAGGGGTCAAATCCACAGAGAAAGAGCTGTCGAGGCCCGAGTATCAGCCCAAGTGGGTAAGAGAGAGAGAGAGAGAGAGAGAGAGAGAGAGAGAGAGATGGAGGTACACTAGATAGTCAGTAGCCTCCACTCTGATCTTTTCTGATCGTCACCCTGTTAGGGCCGATCACTCATATAGTATTATTCTTACTAGCACCGTTCAATGCATGAGGAAATCTCCAGCTGAGAGGTAGTCAGTGTCTTTGCCATCACACTGCTCTACTCATCGTCCAACATCACCCGTTTACCTTACAACATTGTCGACCTCACTTTTGGAGTGAGCTCTGAACTTCCTCATCATAGATCTAGGACTCTTGTAGACACTAAGAGCTCCTTAGTCCTAAGACACTTCTAGTGATTAGGTGAATACTTAACCTAAGCCCAGAGACTTAGAAGAATTATCCATGGGAATAGGTCATGCCTAAGGAATTTAGGAAAACTTATCTATCCTATAGCCTTAAACCCAATCCATGTTTCCTTCCTCAAGCCATACCTTGAATTCAAATCCAAATTCCAAATCAATCCCAAATCAAATGATTGAAACTCAAGATCAAATTCAAATTTCAAAACCCTTCTTAAGCCCTTTGATTTTATCTTATGGACTTTGCCTTTATCAAATTTGAATCAAACCTAATTTGATTAATATTCTCAAATACCAATTCATATTCAAATCCAAATTTCAAATCAATTCCAAATCAAATGATTGGAACTCAAAATTAAATCCAAATACCAAAATTCATTCCTAAGCCATATGAACCACCTTCATATGCTTAGACAAAACCCCCTCCAAATTAAATCAAACTTGGTTGATTTATTTATAAATCAATCATTCCTTCATTTATATTCATAAATATAAATGAAATCTAAACTTAAATCATTCAAATCAAATCAAACCAAATCAAGACCTTTCTTAAGCCTTATGGACTTACCTCCATAAGCTTAATCAAATCTCAAACCAGATTATCCCAAACTCAATTGATTTCTTTATAAATCAATTATTCCTTCATTTATATTCACAAATATAAATGAAACCTACCCTCCAATGACCAAAAATAAATCAAACTAAATCAATCTCTACTCAAGCCCTTTAGACCTACATCCTTAAACTTGGTCAAGTTTACTTCCAAATCACTCCAAACTCAAGTGATTTTCTCATAACCCATTTATATCTTTATTTATATTTCCAAATATAAATGAAATATAAATACAAATAGCCAAAACCAAGCCCAAATCAAATCAAATTCCCAATTTTAGCCTTTTTAGCCAATTTCTTGAACTTAGCTAAATGACACTCAAATAAATTCAAAACCCATGAATCTCTTCATGAATCAATCATTCCTTCAATCACTTACCCAAATATAAACATAAACTACAATTACCAAACCAAACTCAAGTCAACCCAAGTCAAGCCCATGTTGATCCCTTTTGACTTTAAATTATCACTTGAACCAAAATCCATTTGACTCCAAACCAATTGCAATTGGATTTATATTTTCATCCTAGGCTCATGTATGAGTTCAACTAAACTTGAATCAAGCCAAAACCAAACCAATTGACCCATTTAGGTCCACTTGACCCAAAGTGACCTAAGGACCCTTTTTTAGCCAAGTTCTAATCTAACCCAAATTAGATTGAACTAAGGCCATCTAAACATCATATCATGATCAACAATCATCATAGGGTGATCAACTATCTTGAATTGGGTCAAACTAAGTCAGCTTGGTCTTTTGACCAAGTCAACCTTTAACCCAAATGAAACCTAAACTAGCCAAAACCTACCTTATACCAAATTGATTGAAACCATTAACTTAAACCCATTCATAATTAATGATTGAACATGGTCAAACCCTCAATTGAGCCAAACCCAGTCGAATTGGCCATTTGACCTAAGTTGACCCAAATTAGACTAAAAAGTCAAAATGGGTCAAATCATGATTTGATCCAAATTAATTGTAACCAGTGGCTCAAGTTCATTCCAAACCACTCATTGAATTTGACTAAAACCACAATTGAGCCCAAGTTAACCAATTGGTCAACTTGATCCAACATGGCCCAAATTGACCTAAAAGGTCAAATTGGCCAAAATACTAATTAATTCCAAATTAAATAAAACCAAAGCCTACAATCATTTTAATTAACTAATTGAACATGAACTAACACCTAACCCAACTCAATTTGGTCAAATTGGTCAACTTAGCCCATTTGACCTATTTAAATCCAAATGAGCCAAAACCAAACCTAAGCCAAACTAATCAAAACCATTTGAACCAAAACTCTTCAACTCATCATTTAAACCTAACCCAAGCCTTGGTTTGACCCAATTTGAACAATTGATGAACCCAACCCAACCTAACCCAAATGAGCCCATTTTGACCATATGAAACTAAATCACCCAAAAGCAACCCATGGGACCCTAGGACCTGGCCTAACCCAACCCAAACCAGTCCTAACATTCCCAAACTAGTCCAAATCCATAGTGGGTCCCACCCAAGCAATGCGCCATTGGACAAACCTTCTTTCCATTGGATCCTCACATTAATAAACAATGTCAACTCCCCCATCACCATGGCAACCCCCAAGCACTCAAGTGAGGCTCCACCTGACCCACCTAGCTCACCTAACCCATCCTAGGTCAGCCAAGGACCAACGAGAGTTCACCTTTTCCTCACTCAAGCCAAATCTAAAAACCCATGGATTCAAGCCAAGAGGTCTTTGTACACCAGCCCTTGGGAAGCCTCCCATTGCCTTCTCTACTCAAGTCGAGCCATGTGGAGTTAGATGTGACCTCTCCGATGCCTTGATGGTGGCCTACCAACTGAAATAAGCTAGCCTATTCTGCCCATCCATCAAGCATGATTTCGGGGTATACTCCCCCATTTCGAGTGAAAATTGGCATGATTCGCATTAGGAGAACCCCTTGAGTGATTTTGAAATCCCAGAGAGTATTCTTAGAGCACTCCAAAGCACCCTGAGCTCAAATTTTCTTCTCCCGTGCACATCCAAAATAGCGAAAGTCAATTTGATGTTCCAATTCCTCTCCACTCAACCAAATCTCAATTAAATTTACATACACATTCACCAAACCTAATCGAAGCCAACCAAATAATTTCCCAAGATTCTAAGCCGTCAGAGATAGGACTTCAATCAAGACTGAACACTAAATCAAAGGAGCTTGGTCCATAGAGCAAACAACCACAAGTCAAGGCTCATGTGGCTCAACAGCGCTTTGTTTCTACCAAATGAAGCTACCTCAGTCGATCCCACCACTGGATATTAGCTCCAGCGAGGTAATTCTTCAAAATTGTCAGTTTATGGAAAATGTGTTGGTCCTTTTCAATGGAAACTTTTATGCCATGCATTTTTGACTATTGGATGTGCTCGTATCCTCCTCCTAATGGTGTGGGATCAATTTAATCCCAATCCAAGCTCTGGTGAGCTCGGATCAAATGGAGAAAGATGGACGGTATTTGTCTTTCACCAATCGTGAAGGAGACAGATCACGGGCCATCCATTCTGTGTGATCAAAATGAATGGTCCTGATCTGATCATGTGTATATCCCTTAATCAATCCTTCAAAATTGTGGGTCTGATTGTGGTTGTCCTATCTTAGATCGGATGGTCCAAGGGAAAGTGCATCCGCCGAAATCCCAGTTAGCCTCCTAATTTGACAACTTAAATATCCTATCTCGTCGCGCCATGAGAAAAGCATGCGCTGCATTAGTAGCCACGTGGCACCGACGAGATTAAGGGTTAATTAGGGTTGTTTTAATTAATTTTTAAGGTTGAATCTTCCTAAAATCATAACTAATCCTAGAAAAATCTAAAAAATACAAATGAGGTCTCATTTTGAAGATATTTTAGAGGGGAATCCAAAAGAATTATTATTAATTAATTTTGAATTATAATTTTTGCATAATTAAAGTTTAATTATAAATTTAATTAGCTTAATTACTCTCTGATTAGTTGTCCAATTAATTTCAAATTTTCCAAAGATGTTTAGGGGGGATGACCTCTGCCTCCCCTATTTTTCTTAAAATTTATTGGACAATGGATTAAGCCTTAATTACTCTCCAACCTCAATTAGTGATAAAAAGTGAATGAACAGTGATTTGATTAATTGATTAAGCTTATTGTCCTCTGTTAATAGTTGGAAGCCTTAGAGAAGTGGTTTGGGTTTACTCCCTATAACCATTTCCTTAAGTCTCCTCATTTATTTTGAATTAATTAAAGCTTAATTAATTGATTAACTACTTAATTAATCAATTAAAATAGAAATGATATCTAATTATTTTAGAGCCTCATTGGATGTTTGAAATGAATTAGAGATTGGGATTGAGGCCTCTTCCTTGACCTCTTTCCCTAAGTTAATTTCATCATCTTAATTAAAAATATAATTAAAAGTTTTAGTTAACCAATTAAAGGCTTAATGAAATTAATTTAAAATCCATTCATTCACAACCAATCTTCCTTAATTAATCCTTGGGTAGCTCTTTGGGTGTTCAATAAATTAAAGATAGAGCTATGAAATTATGGTTAGCTCACATGTGTGAAAAAACCATAAAAATAATTAAGTGAGCTCCTTAAGCTTAATTAATTATTAATTATGAGCCAATTGTATTAGGCCCATTTCATTTCTTAGGAGCATTGCCAACTTACTTTTCATGTGGTTGCATCTCATGTTAGCTCATCATTATTTAGTTAGTTAACTTAAGGTGACATTGGTAAGGGTTTAAGTAATGGATTTAATTCATACCTTAACCTAACTAAGACATAAAATCAACCTAATTGCTCTTCATTAAATCAAATTAACTCACATATGGGAATTGAATTAGGATTAGCAAACCTCTTTCACATTTTCTAAATCAAATCAAACATAAAGATCAAAAATGGTTTTAAGAAACTTTGGCTTATTTTAAATGAGCTTGTTTAATATGATTGTCTTTAGGACTTAGTTGGATTGAATGAAATTTCATGCTTGTGTTTCTTTATTTCTTTCCAATCATGTTAAAATATTGTATGCCACTTGTAATCATGCATTCATTTATTTCAAATTAATTAAAGGGAAAATGATTTATTTTATGTCAATTTGCATGTGTTGACTTAATTAATAATATGTGTGGCTATTATCATTTTTAAATCTCAAATGTATTTCTAAAAAGTTTCTTAATGAAAAATAATATTATATGTTATGACTTAAGTTACATATACATAGGAGATCCATGTGAATATAATCCTAGTGTATGAGATGAAGTCTCTTTCTTTCATTAATGTGTTCATTTTCATAAGTTTGAATGTTAATGGGTATATTAGTCTGGACATTCTGGGGACGCACGGCTTTAAGTCGCCCCAAGGAGGTTCCTATCTCACTCTCCTAGTGCAGAACAATGATGATGTACTTATTTTATTTCATTCTTACACATTTTAACATTAGAATTTAGATAGGACTTTAATTCACTTACACAAATAAATCATATTCAATTAAACTCTACCTTTGCATAGTTTTCTATTCTCAAAGTTTTTTATATATCCATATGCATTTAAAAAGTAGGTATATTAGTGTGGACATTCTGGGGTTTAAATAGCCCCAAGGAGGTTCCTACCTCACTCCCCTGGTGCAGAATAATTGCGCCATACTTGCTTAAAACTTTTATGCATTTGAATGTGTATTTAGCTAATGAATGAAAACCCTTTTTTTATTAAAAAGACATGAATTCATATTTTGTTTAAATGGTACATGGTTTTCTATTCCTGTAGTTACTTATGCATCCATATGTATTTAAGAACATTGGGTATATTAGTCTGGACATCCCAGGGATGCATGACTTTAAGTAGCCCTAAGGAGGTTTCTACCTCACTCCCTTAGTGCAGAATAATGGTGTCGTACTTTCTTAAAACTTTCATACATTTGAATGTGTATTTAGCTAATGAAAATCTCATGTTTCTATTAAGAAGACATGCATTCATATTTTGTTTAAGTGGTTGGATAAATTAATCATGCGATTTAGAGCTCTTTTCTTATCCTTTTGCATAAGAATTTAAATAGAACTTTAAATTAATATGACAAAATTATTCAACCAAATAAAACATCAAATGTAAGTGCATTTACTTACATTCATCATTTAAGTGTGCTAGGATACAAATTGCATGCATAGTTACACTCAGGACCTAATCATATGCATGCTATGTATGATGGAAAGAAATGAACAAACATATGTTATGTGATAGTAATTGAGTCCAAATAATCTTAAGATGCCTTTCTTATTGATTGGGGTTATTTAAAAACAACATAAACCTAGAATTATTTAAAATATGTAATACGCCATTCACTAAATGGAATTGATTAATTAATTTGCTTTAGAAGTGATTTAGGGTATGGATGAAAGAGAGTGATCCTTTCTTTTCTTCTCTTTATAACACTTAGTTGCTAAGTCCAAGCCAAGATGAAATAAAAGAAAACATCAAGTAAAATTTATAAATTAACTAAGCCACATAAAGTGAAACCCTCCTTTAAAATTAAATCTCGTTATACTTGGAAAACCCTAACTCTAAAACTTAGCTAGGACATACCACACAAGCTTTAACATACACATTAGATTAAGTCACCACTTCTAGCTTTATCTTTGAGCAATGGATGGTTTGATGTATGTTTGATTTGTGATGTACTGTTATAGACTGGATGTTAGGTTGTATGCCTCATAGACTAGATGTTAGGCCATGATTAGCCCAATCATATTTTTTGCAGGAGATTATGCTTAAGGGGCGATTAAAATAAATATAAATGCTATCTTTTGTAGGTTGCTTAACCCCTAAGCGTAATCTGCATTAGGATAGGTGGACTTGGTTACTCATGTGCAGAGTACTAAGTCTAAATCATTTACATATAACTGCTTGGATTATATGGTATGTTTAGCTGACAGTTCTCGTGCATGTGTAGTTAGATTTATTTTTCTTATTTTTAATGTAATTGAGCATTAAGAATTATGATTAGTGTTATGGGGGATTAGGATGAGCGATGGCTAGAAGCCTTTGTCCTAGGAGGCCCCGTGACGCCTTTAAAATAAGCAAATTTGAATGAAGAAATGGAGCAAACACATGAAGACATGAAGATATAAAGAATAAAGACCCCCCATAGCATTTATTTGTAAAAAAATTATAATTATTCTTTCATATATCAGGATTTATAAGGGTAGAGCTCGACTACCCACATTTCTTTTCAGGTTGTACGGAGGTACCCGACCGCACTGGCCTATTATTCTTTCACGTTGACTTTATAAAGTGTTTGATGCTTTGTTGACAATTGTGCAATAGAAATGACATGTATTTTCTTAGTTTCTTCATGTATGATGATTTAATGTGTGCCTTGGATCCATTTAGGCTCTTAGGGAAAAAAAAGCTTTTTATCCCAATCACAACTCATAACTAAATTCTCTTAAACAACTCATAACCTCACATAAAGCCTAGGTATTAAACCAACACAGATAAAAAATTTAGTAACCCCTTAGCTGAATGTTGTATGTCTAATATCATGCATGCATCTTCTACCACTCTTGTGAAATGAGGGTTCCCGTTCTTGCACATATGGGAAACACTTGACCTATGAGAACAACTCCTACTGACAGGGCTTCACCCTCTTCGTTCTTGATTTGGCCCATAATTTATTTCAACATGCATTTAGGCATATAAACTCTTATGACTCATGTCAAAATAAAGAGTCGAAATCAAATAAAATTTGATAAGATTTGCATTAGACTAAGCCATTATTCATACCACTCACGCTCTAGTCTCTTAGGGAGTGAGTTTAAAGACTTTAGTTTCTTTCTAAATAGTAATATCCTAACCATCTTGCAAAATATATGACTTGACCACATGGTTTTAAAATGTAGGAGGAGTTTGCTGGCTGCCACTCTAGGCGATTATAAGTCCAACAGTCAGGTGGTTAACACTCTCTTATGGAGGTAAACAATATACCCATTTTTGCCTTAGATTTAGGACGTGCTTTAGCCCTTGCTAAAGCTCCCTAGATTTAGGAACTGAGGTTGTTGTTTCCCTTTGGGGCTACAAGCATAAATCCTCATCTCTTAGGCATTTTTACAATCTTGTATTATGTAATTATAAGTCTTGGCTTTCTAATAAAATTTCAACTCAAACATATAATTTCTCCTCAATTTCAACATATAAAGCCTAACCATAGGATAGTTTGGAATGCTCATTAGGTTTTCTAGTATCATGAGCATCCCCTACTCATCTCCTTTTGGATCCGATAATAAGTCTCTCCTTTTGATCTATCCCACTTGATCTTCCAAACATAGCTAATTTATTGATAGTCCTATCTTTGAATTCTTTGGAGACAATAATTGCCTACTTTAATTGAGAGTATTCCTAAGGAATTTACATTCCTTAGGATGTAATTAACTATAGGGGCTTGTCCCCATAGGAAACTTTAGAACCCGATTTAAATAAATCCTACTTTATTTATCCATGTAAAGTAGGGGAAAAATCTTTGGCATATTCAAAGACCCATCATGCCTTAGGAGTCCTTATTAAGTGATTAGGTCCATTATAGGGTAGTGATTTCTATCTTTCAAGATAGTGCACTATTCTTTGATGTCATACCCGATCACTTCAATAAGTACACCCTCAAATCTGTGTGGTGTCCCCCATACACAGACAAAATACACATAACATACATACATCAACCTCTCAAAAATAAACATCACAAATTTTTTTGGTGACTCCGTTGGGGATGGTTCCTCTCTCCATCTCTAGTAGACAATTATTGTCTCCAAGCATTTATAGTGGACTTGCATTTTATGTGAATCCAACACTATCTTTCCTTCCATTGGCACTTAGCTTATTTTATTCTTAAGCAAAGCTAGCCAACATCTTCTAGGTTTTAGGACCTCACTCCTTGTAGGTCTTAAAGTCCCTATTGGGTTTCCCAATAGGTAAAAAATAATAATAAACAACATTAACTCATGAAAGGAGATAACCAAAAATTTAGAATCTCCTTACCACTAGCTTGGTGAGGCAAGGTTCAACTGATATTAAAACAAATAAACTCTTTTGCAAAATGTCACTTTCCAAAAGCACTTTTCCAAAATTCACATAATAAAAGATTTTGCACAGAATTCATAAGAAACTTTCAAAAAGCACAAAAATCATATAACCAAACCCTATTTAATAATCCCCATGATTGTTACATGGAGGTTCTTTTCAAAATCAAAATCAAAATCATTTTTCAAGAGCACCTTTTTGAAAATAGCCACCTTCATTCAACATACCCAAATTTATTGAATGAAGATTCTATTTTCAAATAAAATCATAAGTATAAAATTGAAGCTCCACTTAACATATTTCTCATATGATAAAGTTGGAGTTTTACTCTTTTTTAAAATCACATTTTTGAAAATAGTTATCTCCATTCAACATACTCAAATTTGTTAAATGAAGATTCTATTTTCAAATAAAATCATAACATAAAATTGAAATTCCACTTAACATATTTCACATATGCTAAGGTTAGAATTTCCTATTCTCAAAATCAAGAAATCACACACAAAATCAAGACATATTTTGAAATCCATTTGTCATACAAAAATTTATCAAATGTGAATTCCCCTTTATTTTGGAAAATCAAACATGTGGAATTCTAATTGACACACTCACATTTGTCAAATAGGGTTCTCCATGTCCAAAGTCTTTAAAAATCAAAATACATATGGATTTCATTTCACATACCCAAATTTATCAAATGAATGTCTCATTTTTAAAAAAAATCAAAAAAAAAAAAAAATAAATTGAACCCTACCTATCATATCCAAATTTGTTAAATAGGTTGTTCTCTTTCAAAAATCATAATTACACTTGACTCCTATGTAACATACCAAATTTGTTAAGTAAGAGTCTCATTTTCAAATCATAACACACTTGATTCCTACTTAACATGCTAAATTTGTTAAGTAAGAATCCCATTTTCAAAACATATCACATTTGACTTTCACTTAACATACCAATTTGTTAAGTGAGAGTCTCATTTTCAAAAAGCAAATCATAAACACATTTTGACTTTCACTTAACATACGAAATTTGTTAAGTGAGAGTCTCATGTTCAAAAAATAAATCAAATCACATTTGGCTTTCACTTAACATACCAAATTTTTTAAGTGAGAGTCTCATTTTCAAAAAGCAAATCATAAACACATTTTGACTTTCACTTAACATACCATATTTGTTAAGTGAGACTCTCATTTTCAAAAAACAAATCAAATCATATTTGGCTTTCACTTAACATACCAAAATTTGTTAAGTGAGAGTCTCATTTTCAAAAAAGCAAATCATATCAAATTTGACTTTCACCTAACATACCAAATTTGTTAAGTGAAAGTCCCATTCTCAAACACATATCAAACACATTTGACATCTACTTAACATACCCAATTTGCTAAGTAAGAAGCCCCACTTTCAAATCACATCAACATATATCGCATACATAACCAATCATCATAAGCGAAGATTTTTCACAAAATTTTCAAAATACACAAACAAAATCTTTTCTTAGCATACCTAAATTTGCTAAGTAAAAGTTTTCAAAATCAAAATTTTCAAACAAGATACACAACACAAACATCTTCAAAGGTCTCTCCAAATATCTGAACCCCACCCAATACTTAAATTTGTTGAATATGGGTTCTAAATCAAAATAAAATTGGAAAGACTCACCTCATATATCAAAATCTCTACAATGAGTCCAGCTTAACATAACTAAATTTATTGAGTGTGGGTTTAAATTTCCAAATAAAGTCTAGAAGTTATTTATAAAGGTGACTACTAAAGCAAGGGATTGATTTAGTTATATTTTCAACAAATGTAGAGTTTTAGCTCAGTCAATTTCTATTCAACTCAGTTTAGTACATATGGATCCTAGAAAGTTTGTGTTCTCCTTTCCATCCAGTGTTGACTTGTCGTTGGATCAGGCCAAGCTCACCTTGACCACTACTCGTCTAATTCAATTTGGTCACAGATTCGAGGTTGTGCGAGTCACATGTGAGGGGACAGTTCTCACGACATCTGTAGAGAGAAGGTGGTGGGACAGATGCCACTTATTCGCTTTGACATGCCTTCTGACCTTGAGTTTTTTACACGGTAAAGGCCCCAAAGCGAGAAGCTTAAGATGATCATCTTGATGGTAGCCCGGTAAAGTGGTTGTTGTTGTTCCATCGGTTGCTCGCCTGATGAGGGTGACACCTCCTCGTTGGCCCCCTTAAAGGGGAAGACTATCTTATCCTTCGAGATAGTCTCCCTACCTTCGAGGTAGGTTCTAACTCCTGCCCTGCTTGACTCACCCGTACTCTGCCCCATAAGAAGAGCTAGAAGGTCAAGCGGGTGAACAGCTGTAGAGGCAGGTAGCATCCCATGTTGCAGAGGAGGGTTCACCCCGGGAGGTTTCCCCCTTACTTAGTGGCAGTAGATTCCATTCCCTCTCAGGCTCAGATGGAGAGGAGGATTACAAGAGGATTGCAGCATCGCCTCCACTACCAGCATATTATGAGGTACCAACTAGAGAGAGGAAGAGACCATACGCTAGATTACACTTAGTCATCAGCTAGATATGCAGAGCCCACAGACGCTTAGAGTTCGGTGCATTGTTCAACATGAGGTCTATGATCCCTATGAGCATCAGGGATCAGATACACAAAGCCAGATACATAGAGGCCCGAGTAGCAGTGCAAGCATATAGGAGAGTGAGGAGGAGGTATGCCCGACAGTCGATAGCCTCCGCTCTTGTGGATTTCAGTGGCTACAGTCGACCATCTTGTGATATAGTACTTACGGGCACAGTCAATCACAGGAGGAGAGTTCATGCTGAGCGGCAGCTGGTGTCTCCACCACATCACACTGCTTGTCACCCACCTTCACCAGTGCATGTTCCAGCATCTTCTGTGCCTGCCAAGACAAAGAAGTCAATATCAGGGGAGAAGAGAGCTCCATTAGTGATCCGACTACGACCTCAGGGTCCCATTCCATCTACTCGACCCATTGAGTTGAGGTCGAGTTCTCCTTCTCGACCTTCCACTTCAACTGTGGTGAAGAAGGAAAGGTGACCAAGAGTGCCATAGTCATTCCACCACCTCCATCGCAGTTGGCAGTAGCAGCGGTAGTAGAGGGGGAGGGAGACATTTCCACAGTCCCATGGCAGTAGATCCCCCCAGAGACAACACTCCACTGATAGTAGTCAGTCATGAGCATGTATCTTCTAGCGAGCATAATTCTCCCAGAGGTACCACTCTAGTGGCAGGCAGTGGTAGATGCATTTCTGTCAGTGAGCATAGTCCTACTACCGGTCAGTAGAGAGTGTTTGTACTGGCATAATTAGATCATTCCTTGAATGGTATTTTAGCACAATACTTTATGGAAAAGAGAGAAATCCTAGGAAGCGACCGGTCAGATTGTGAGGAGAAAAATGTTAATTTTGACCCCGATGAGGATGATTTGTTGGAGGACTTGACTGAGGTCCACATGGTCGATACTAGGAGTTCCCTCCATAGAGACCAGTAGAGTCAGGAAGGTTTTGCAGTTGAAGTGGACGATGTCATCCATTAAACTCAGCACCTCATCCACCAGCTTAACCAAAGAGATAATCATATTGATAGGAATGGGAAGAAAATTAAGAAGTTGATGGCAGTAGTTTTAACAATGCAGAACTCAGTCGCAGCCTTCTCCCATAGTAGCTATTGACCTCACTTTTGGAGTGAGCTTTCAACTTCTCCATCATAGACATAGGACTCCTTTAGACATTAAGAGTTCCTTAGTCTTAAGATACTTCTAGTGATTAGGTGAACACTTAACCTAACCCTAGAGACTTAGAAGAGTTAGCCATAGGAATAGGTTATGCCTTAGGGGTGTTAGGAAAACTTGCCTACCCTATAGCTTAAACCAAATCGTTACTTTCTTCTTTCAAGTCAAACTTCAAATTCAATTCAACCTCAAATCTAGACCAACTTTAAATTCAAATCAACATCAAACTCAAATCAATTTCAACTTAACTGATTTTCTAAAATTCAAATCTTCTCAAATCAAACCTTTAATCAGTTCCAACCCAATTAATTTTCTCAAATTCAAATCAATTCCAAAATCCAAATCATGAATCAATTCTAAGTGATTGAAATCCATGATCAATTCTAAATCCAAAAATATTTCCTAAGTCACTTTGATTTCATCTTATGGACTTAGCTCAAATCAAGTCCAAATCACTTCAAATTCAAAAGATTTTTCTCACAACCCATTTATATTCTTATTTATATTCACAAATATAAATGAAATATAAATTCAAATGATCAAAACTAAATCCAAAACTCAATTCCAAATCAAAAAATCTTTCCTATGTCACTTTGATTTCATCTTATGGACTTAGCTCAAATCAAATCCAAATCACTTCAAACTCAAAATATTTTCTCATGATCCATTTATATCTTCATTTATATTCACAAATATAAATGAAATATAAATTCAAATAACAAAAATCAATTCAAAACTGAAATCCAAATCTAACCAAAATCCAACCTAAACTATTTCAAGTCAAATCCTTGAACTCCTTCAAACAAATCCAAATCAATCAAACTCAAAAGATTTTCTCATTATCCATTTATATCTTCGTTTATATTCACAAATATAAATGAAATATAAATTTAAATAACCAAAACCAAATTCAAAACTCAAACTCAAATCGAACATAAAACCAACCTATACCCTTTCAAGTCAAATTCTTGAACTTAACCAAATCATTCTCAAATCAATCCAAACCTTTGGATTTTCTCTCCAACAATCAATTCATCAGTCACAAACCAAATTTAAACACAAGCTTCAATCTTCAAACCAAAATCAAACCCATATTCACCCTTTTGACTTGAAATTATCAAATTAATCAAAACCCATTTTACTCCAAATCACTTGCAATTGGATTTATATTTCAATCATAAGTCCATATGTGAGTTCAACCAAACTTGAATCAAGCCTTGATCAAGCCAATTGACTCACTTAGGCTCACTTGCCCCAAAGTGACATAAAGCACCTTTTTGAGCTAAATTCTAATCCAACCCAAATTGGATTGAACTAAGCCTAGATAAGCCTCACATTGTGAGTAATAATCATCTTAAGATGATCAACCACCCAAATTGGGTCAAACCAAGGCAAACCTAGCCTTTGACCAAGTCAACACTAACCCAAATGAAACTTAAACTAACCAAAATCTACCACAGGCCAAATTGATTGAAACTATTGATCTAGACCAATCCAAAATCAATGATTGAACATGATCAAGTTATCATTTGATCCATACCTATCCCAATTGGCACTTGACCCAAGTTGACCCAAGTTGACCTAAAAGTCAAAATATGTCAAATCTTGATCTAAGCCAAATCAGTTGCAACCAATGGGTCAAATTCATTCTAAATCACTTGTTGAACTTGACCAAAGCCTCAATTGGCCAACTAGACCCAACCTAGCCCAATTGACCATGAACCCAACTTGACCTAAAAGGTCAAATCAAGCCAAAATCAAACCAAACCAAAATTGATTGAAACCAAAGCTTGCAAAACATTTCAAATGACCAACCAAACCTAAACAAACCCATGATCAAATGGGTCAAATAAATTGGTCAACTTGACCCATTTGACCTAAGTGAACTCAAGTGAATCAAAACCAAATATAAATCAAATTGAACCAAACCAATGATACCAAAATATTTAAAATGGCCATATGAACTTGACCTAACCATAGGTTTGACCCAATTTGATAATTGGTCAACTTGACCCAAGTTGACCCATTTTGACATAAATGGGTCAACTTGAGCCAAATCATATCAAATAAACTCTAAATTCATTGAAAATTGGCACAACCCATTTTTCAATCATTCCAAATATGCCCAAATCAAAAATCAAAGATAAATGACCATTTTACCCTTAGGCCAAAGGGTAACCTATGATCAAATTCAGTTGGAATTTGGTCATATTCTAACTCAAGACCACTTGACATCCTCTTAGTGGACCATTTGGACACCAAGGAGGGTGGTGCACATGACCCAATGGGTTTGGGTCAGCCAAACCCAACCCAAAGCCAAAACTGACCACTTCACTCAAATTTCTCTAGATGGATCACCTCCCACACTCATTTTAACACATGTGCACCTCCACACTCCCACTCCTCTGCCAAAACTGAATCACATGGAGCTTATAACAACCAAAACAACCCATTCAATTAGGGCAATTTGATCAAAATGGCAAGGAGGCTCTCAGTTGTTCAATTCATGTATGGGGAGATATACTCCCCATCATTCCATTCCAATTCACCAATCTTGCATT
The DNA here is from genome assembly GCA_021442155.1 of Cymbidium sinense. NCBI lineage: Eukaryota > Viridiplantae > Streptophyta > Magnoliopsida > Asparagales > Orchidaceae > Cymbidium > Cymbidium sinense. The sequence goes on from CM038216.1 coordinate 136,871,512, forward strand.
CGAGCTCAGAGGATCAAAGGCAAACATCCACAAGCTTCCCTAAGCATTCCAAAGCTCATTCCATTTCTCTCTTCTCGATTTTACCTAAGCCAAAAATAGGGGAGGTGAGGGAGATTTCCAACTTAGCCAATTCTCAACCAAAGTTTAATTTCCTTTGCAAGCACCATCAGGGAAGCAAGTCGAGCTCACTAGTGACCTCACTTTTGGAGTGAGCTCTCAACCTCTCCATCTTAGACATAGGACTCCTCTAGACACTAAGAGTTTCTTAGTCTTAAGGAACTTCTAGTGATTAGGTGAACACTTAACCTAACCCTAGAGACTTAGAAGAGTTAGCCATAGGAATAGGTTATGCCTTAGGGGTGTTAGGAAAACTTGCCTACCCTATAGTTTAAACCCAATCCTTAATTCCTTCTTTCAAGTCAAACTTTCTTAATTCAAATCAACTTCAAATTCAAATCAACTTCAAATTCATATCAACTTCAAACTCAAATCAATTCCAAATCAAAATTCAAATCAAATTCCAACTGAAATGATTTTTCCCAAATCATTCAAATCAATTCAAATCAAATCCAAATCACTTCAAATTCAAAAGATTTTATATTCATAAATATAAATGAAATATAAATTCAAATAACCAAAACAAAATCCAAAACTTAATTCCAAATCCAAAAAGCTTTCCCAAGTAACTTTGATTTCATCTTATGGACTTAGCTCAAATGAAATCTAAATCACTTCAAACTAAAGAGATTTTATCAAAATTCATTTATATTCTTATTTATATTCACAAATATAAATAAAATATAAATTCAAACAACCAAAACTAAATTCAAAACTCAAACCCAAATCTAACCTAAATCCAACCATAACCTTTCAAGTCAAATTCTTGAACTTAGCCAAATCAAACTCAAATCAATCCAAGGCTTCGAATTTTCTCTTCAAACAATCAATCCTACAATCACAAACCCAAATTAAACACAAACTTCAATCATGAAACCAAAATCAAACTAACCCAAGTCAAACCCATGTTCATCCTTTGAACTTGAAAATGTCAAATGAATCAAAATCCATTTGACTTCAAATCACTTCCAATTGGATTTATACTTTAATCATAAGTCCATATGTGAGTTCAATCAAACTTCAATCAAGCCTTGATCAAGTTGATTGACCCATTTAGGCTCACTTGACCCAAAGTGAGCTAAAGCACCTTTTTGAGCCAAATTCTAATCCTACCCAAATTGGATTAAACTAATCCCACCTAAGCCTCACATTGTCAGAAATAATCATCATAAGATGATCAATCACCCAAATTGGTTCAAACCAAGTCAAACCAAGCCTTTGACCAAGTCAACACTTAGCCCAAATGAAACTTAAACTAGCCAAAATCCACCATAGGCCAAATTGATTGAAACCATTGATCTAAACTAGTTCATGATCAATGATTGAACATGACCAAGTCATCATTTGAGCCAAACCTAGCCCGATTGGCCACCTGATCCAAGGAAAATTGATTGCAACCAATGGGTCAAATTTATTCTAAATTACTTGTTGAACTTGACCAAAGCCTCAATTGGCCAACTAGACCTAACCTAGCCCAATTAACCATAAACCCAATTTGACCTAAAAGGTCAAATCAAGCCAAAATCAAACTAAACCAAAATTGATTGAAACCAAAGCTTGCAATACATTTAAAATTTTCAACCAAACCTTAACCAACCCATGACCTAACCCAATTAGGTCAAATGGGTCAAATTGGTCAACTTGACTCATTTGACCTAAGTGAACTCAAATGAACCAAAACTAAAATAAATCAAATTGAACCAAACCAATGACACCAAAACATTTTAAATAGTCATATGAACTTGACATGACCCTTGGTTTGACCCAATTTGACCAATTGGTCAACTTGACCCAAGTTGACCTATTTTGATCTAAATGAGTTAACTTGAGCCAAATCATATCAAATAAACTCCAAATTCATTGAAAATTAGCACAACCCATTTTTCAATCATTTCTAACATGCCCAAATCAAAATCAAAGCCAAATAACCATTTTACTCCTAGGTCAAAGTGTAACCTATGATCAAATTCACTTGAAATTTGATAATATTCCAACTCAAGACCACTTGACACCCTCCTAGTGGACCATTTGGACACTAAGGGATGTGGTGCAAATGGCCCAATGGATTTGGGTCTGCCAAACCCAACCGAAGGCCAAAACTGACCCCTCCACTCAAAATTCTCCACATGGATCACCTTTCACACTCATTTTAGCACATGTGCACCTCCACACTCCCACTCCTCTGCCAAAATCAAGCCATATGGCACTCCTACAATCTAAACAACCTATTCCATGAGAGAAATTTGATCAAGATGGAAATATGAGCTTTGACCATTCGATTCAAGTAAGGGGAGATATACTCCCCCTCATTCCATTCCAATTGATCACTCTTGGTTTCGATTGAGCTCAGAGGATCAAAGGAAAGCTTCCTAAGCTCCTCCAAGCATTCCTAAGCTGAATTGAATTTCCCCTTTCTCGATTTTGCCTAAGCCAAAAATAGGGGAGGTGAGGGAGAGTTCCAACTCATTCAATACCTAACCAAAGTTCAATTGCTTTTGCAAGCACCATTAGGGTTGCAAGTTGAGCTCACCCAAGGTGTTTTCCAAGCAACCAAGCCACAGGAAGGTGGACCTAGACCAAAGACGCAAGCCATTAAAGCAAGCTTTGGTCAATTGGAAGATCCACTACAAATTGAATCTTCAAACCTTCAACAGGTCTTCGTCTCCACTAGATGAAGCTACCTCAACAGTTCGAAGTGCTGAGGATAGCCTCCGGTGAGGTATGCCTCAAAACTAAGCTTAAGTTGAAAAATCCTTGGCCCTTTTTGATGGGAAGTGTAATCCCATTGATTTCCCATTGTTGGATGTGATTCTCCTTGCTTCTTGATGGGGTGGGTTGAATCCCTGCCCAATCCGAGCTCAAGTGAGCTCGAATCAAGCCATGGAGGATGGATGGTCTTTGTCTTGACTGTCCGATCTTTGATCGGACGACCCAGGGAAAAGTGCATAGTGCCACCGGATGATGTGACAACCAATTTGACAACTTAAATAACCAATCCTGTCATGCCATGTGGTAAGCGTGCATTGCATCAGTAGCCCACGCGGTGCTGACAGGATTAGTTATATAAATAGGTTATTTAATGACCTTTTAATCATAGAAATTTCAAAAATTCATAACTAAATATAGAAAAATCCAAAAAAATTCAAGCATAATTTCATTTTAAAGATAATTCAAAGGGGAATAATATAAAATTAAGTTTAACTGATTTTGAACAGTAATATTTACTCAATTTAGATTTTATTGGGATGTGATTATGTTAATTACTACTTAATTATTTCAATAATTAATTCTAAAGTCCTTAGGGTTAATTAGTGGGATGACCTCTGCCTCCCATGATTTTCTTGAAATTTATTATTGGATTAATTTAGGTAATTACTTATTTCATATCTAATGACTCTCTTAATCAATTAAATATTTAATTAACCTATTAAATGATGATAAATTCATTAATCAAGCTTATTAATCATGTTGGAATAATGGATAGACTTAGGGATGTGAGACATTATAGCACCCAAGAGAATTGGGTAATATTAAAATTTTCAAAACTTATAAAGTAAATAGAGACAAGAGGCACACGATACGTTGCCAAACCCCAAACCCCTACCACGCTAGCCACCCCTCTAAGAATCCACTAAATGAAAAATGGTTTACAAAAGTACTCCTATAGCGAGTACAACCCTACAACAATATATACTCTCCTACAAAGGGCGTACAACCCCAAAATAAATTTTACAACACAAAAAAAATACAAAATAATAAATTTTGATAAAGTAAATCTCTCACAAATATACCAAGCAATCAAATTCAAAAGTGATCTCACAACTTATAAATGATCACTTTACAACTTAAAAAATTTGGCAAGGCAAAATGCTCACTTAATAAAATAAATATCTTAAAATGATCTTACTAGGATGTTTATGTTATTATAATTTGTAGAATAATACAAAATGATTTCAAAATAAATTCATAATATTCTTTTTCATAATAAAATAAATTTCAGCAAGGAGTAATTTATTTTAACCAAAAAAGATTCTTTCAATTAATGCTAATGATCACAAATAAAAAAAATAAGTATATGATCTAAGTTGGTTAGTAAGCTTTCAATTAAAAAGAGAGATCTAGCAAATATAAAAATAATTTCAGCACAATAATTTATTTTAAAATGCTTAAAATATACTTCTAAAATAGATCTAAGAATAAATGATCTTTCAAAATAAGACCAAAGAAAAAATATTTCAAGAAACCAAAAGAAATTTGTAGGAAGCTAAAAATTTTAGCAAGTTGAAATAGATCCTACAAATTATCACAAGAGTTTTCACCAAAAAAATGATTGAGAAACTTTGATGTGAAAACCAATGTTCAAAGGCTAATCCACCAAAAGTATAAATTAGAAAGAAGAAATAGATGGTGAAAATAGCATGAACAACTAAGTATTAAGATCAAGAAAACAAACTCAAGTAATTTAAAAGGCTTGCTTTGAAGATGTTGAAGCTTCCAAACCAAGGATTTGATCTTACAATATTTGGAGAACACTTGGAAGGAACATTTAAGAGATTTTCTCTTAGATTTACTGGAGAGATTTTGAATTTTGAATGAGGGATGCTTTCATGAAGAGAATGAGGGCTATTTATAGGCAAGAAGGTCATTTAAAAATTATTTCAAAGAAATATATTATACAAACCTCATGTTATCATGTGATAATTTAATATTCAATAAAAATATAATTTATATTAAACAAATATTAAATTTAGCAGCAAAAAATTCGGCTATTCACATTGGAAAGTCAAAGTAATCAAATGTAGCTCTTAATATATTCAAAGCATGTAGCATGCATCCATTATTAAAATCGATAATATTTAAAAATCATAATAAATTCAATTTTAATGCAAAGTGGGTCATGTAACCACTTATTTTAAAGGAAAAAAATCCAAGGAATGGAGATAAAATCGATATGAAATCTTTGATTAAACAATGACTTTGGCTAAAAATACAAAATTTTATATATTTTGTTAATTTTGACATGTGACATTTAAAAATTATGATATAATTTTTATATAATCATAAATATGTTAGTTATCATATAACCAGCAAATTAAATTAAAATACCTAATTATATTAAGTAAATAAAATAATTATACTTAATAGTTATGATCATTTATTACTTTGACAATTTTATTGCTATGTAGAAAAAACATATAATTGAATGTTAATTAAATGAAGATTTATATAAATTAACCTTATTAAAATAGTATGTTAGGTTGTGAGCAAATTGATTCATGCCAAAGAACTCATATGAATAGTCATATAACTTAAAATCATGAGCTTCACATTATCCCTTTCATTCTTTTATTCTTGCAATTTCTTCTAACAATTTGTGAGATGTATTGGATATGTAATTAGCAATTGATAAAAAACACATAAAAATATTCATTAGAACATCCAAGCATTTGTTTGTTATCATCAAAATTAATCAAATTGAACATGAGGCTAATTAAGCCAACAATCCCCCCCTTTTTGATGATGACAAACTAATGTTGGGTATTGATTTTGATGAAGGTGCAAATTGACCTTTCATCATAGTTTTTGAAAGAAATTCTATTAAAAAATTAATGCATATGAGATGAATAATGTTGCTCCCCCTAAATGTATGCATTAAATAGTCTTAATATTAATCAACATTTTACTCTTCTCCCCCTTTTGACAACATCAAAAAGTGAGAACAAACTACATACAATTTTAAATATTAGGATCTAACATTCCAAGAATGCGTCTTAAAGTACAAAACATTCTTGGTAAGGGTTTTGTAAAATATCGCAATTTGTAAAGGTGCTAATAAAATTAATATTAACATCACCTTTCAAAACATGATCCCTAATAAAATGATGTCTAATTTCTATATGCTTGGTTCGCAAGTGTCTTTGGATAGGATTTTAGTCAAACTAATAGCACTTATTGTCACTTTGAACTAGAATGTGATCTTGCTTAATGCCAAAATCTTTTAATTGTTGCTTTAACCAAAGGACTGAGCAAATGTAACATATATGTACTGAGTGGATAATACGTAATTTTGTTTCCTGATGACCAAGACACAAGTGATGATCCTAAAAATGACATGTGCCGATGTGCTTTTTTCTATCTACTTTACATCCCGCAAAGTCGCATCGAATAAGCAACCAAATCACATGATAAAGAATTTTAGGATACCATAAACCTAACCTAGTAGTGCCTATCAAATACCGAAAGAGCTTGATGCTATTAAATGAGATTCTTTGGGTTCAAAACGAGCACACAAACAAATAGCAAACATAATATCGCCTACTAGAAGGTATAAAAGTGAACCTATCATACTCCTATAAAGTTTTGATCAACAGATTTTCCTAATTCATCTAAATCCAATTTTATAGATGGGCTCATAGGAGTTTTACTAGATTTAAATCTTTTCATGTCAAACCTCTCAAGCAATTCATTTATATACTTAGTTTGACAGATGAATGTGCCATTTTCTTGTTGCTTCACTTGAAGACCTAAGAAAAAATTAAGTTCTCCCATCATACTCATTTCAAACTCTTTAGACATCAAAGATGAGAACTCATGGCATAAAAATTCAATCTACATACACTTGTACCATAATCAAATCATCATCTATGCTCTTAAGGAATAAGGTGGTATCTACTCTGCCCTTTCTAAATCCATGATCTATCAAAAAGTTACTTAACCTATCATACCAAGCATGAGGAGCCTGTTTTAAACCATATAAGGCTTTCTTTAATTTATACACATGATTTGGAAAATTGAGGCTCTCAAATCTAGGTGGTTGCTCTACAAATACATTTTGGTCAATAAATCCATTCAAAAATGCACTTTTGACATCCATTTGAAAAAGTTTAAAATTTCTAAAATAAGCATAAGCAAGGAGTAACTTGATAGCTTCTAGTCTTGCTATGGGTGCAAAAGATTCTTCAAAATCTATACCTTCAACTTGTGTGTACCCTTGTGCAACTAACCTAGCTTTATTTCTAACAATACAACCTAAATCATCTAGCTTATTCCTAAAGATCCATTTTGTTCCAATGACATTTTGATCTTGGGGTCTTGGGACTAATTCCCAAACATCATTTCTTACAAATTGATTCAACTCCTCTTCCATAGCAATAATCCAAAAATTATCATTTAGTGCTTCTTCTAAATTTTAGGTTCAACCTCGATAAAAAATGCTGAATGATCTACAACTTCTATGTCTTCTAGTCATAACTCCTTTTGAAGGATCTCCTATAATTAGTTCCTTTGGATGATTTTTATTATATTTCCATTCTTTAGGCAATGAATCATCCATATTATCTTCTAAAGATATTTTCTTAAAGTTATCAATCTCTTCATCAATCACTTCATTTCTAATAGGATCAATCAAATTTTCATCAAAAATAACATGTATTGATTCTTCTACAATCATTTTTCTTTTATTGTAAACTCTATAAGCTCTACTAGAAAGAGAGTATCCTAAGAAAATACCATCATCGATTTGCAATCAAACTTACCTAAATGATCTTTTTCATTATTCAAAATAAAGCATTTACATCCAAATACATGAAAGTGTTCAATTTTAGGCTTCTTTCCAAAAAATAATTCATAGGGTGTCTTCTTCAAAATTGGTCTAAAATAGATCCTATTCATTACATAACATGCAGATTTATCGCTTTAAAAAATATTTTGGTAATTTATACTCATCAAGCATAGATCTACTTAATTCAATTAATATTCTATTTTTTCTTTCTACTACTCCATTTTGTTGGGGAGTTCTAGGTGCAGAAAAATTATATCTAATCCCATGTTCATCATAATAATCCTCAAATAATTTATTTTCACCACCATGATCTTTGAACCCTATTAATCAAAAGGCCTTGTTCTCTTTGAATATATTTAGAAAACTTTCTAAACTCACCAAAACATCATCCTTGTAAGTTACAAATAAAACCCAAGTATATCTAGAGAAATCATCAACAATCACAAAACCATAATTTTTTCCACCTAAGCTAGTGGTGCTAATAGGACCAAATAAATCCATGTGCAATAATTCTAGAGGTCTAGAAGTAGAAACAATAGTTTTACTTTTAAATGAGCTTCTAAAATGTTTACCATGAATACATGCATCACAAACATAGTTTGAATGAAAATTTAATTTAGGCAAACCAACTACTAAATCAAGTTTAGCAATTTTATTAAGTGTGTGCATGTTAATATGACATAGTCCTATGCCATACCCATATATCATCATGAGTGATTTTAAAACAAAGTAAGTTTAAATTTACATCATGAAAGCTATCTAAATCAATGACATAAATATTTTTGTATCTTTTCCCTACTAGCAAAACATTTTCATTATTTTTTATAATGCAATATGATGCATGGAATACTACATTCAAACCTTTATCACATAATTGACTAATAGAAATTAAATTATGTTTTAATCCTTCTACTAGAAAAACTTTATCTAAAGTGATAGAATTCTTTCAAATAGAACCAATGCCAATGATTTTTCCCTTCGCATTATCTCCATATGTAACAAATCCTCCATCACTTGATTCTAAAGTTGTGAATTTATCTTTATCTCGTCATATGTCTTGAACATCCATGTCCAAGTACCACATGCCTTCTTTGATTTTGCTTTGAAGGCATTCCTACAAAATAAACTCACATGTTAACTTTTGGAACCCAAACATGTTTGGGTCCACATTCTAAATTTGAAGTAAGATATTTAGCATGCATGGTTTGTGTAGTGCTTGTACCTTTTGGTACCCATACATAAGATGATTGCTTAGTATTTTGCATTTTACGTGCATAGCAATCAAATGAAATATGCCCTTTTTTGTTGCAATAGTTGCACCAAACATTAGTGTTTGCATATGATTTAGAATGATAATTATAAGGTATATGAGTGGGATGTGTATGATGCAAATAATTTTATTAAATGTTTTTCTTGATGAAGTATTATAATGAACTTGTGATTTTAAACATAATTCTAATCTTTCTTTTAATAAGATATTCTCTTTTTCAAGTTTACCTACAACTAAAGAACAATTTAATAAAGAAGTATTTTTACTTTTTAAATTATCACATTCATTTTTTAAATCACAAAATGCATATCTAAATTTTATGTTCTTTTCTAAGGTTTTGTATTTTCTTTTTAATTTTTTATATTCAACAACTAAATCATTAAAAGAATCATCTAATTCATCATAAGATATATCATTACATACCTCTTGAGAATCTAAGTCAGATTCTCCATTTGCCATAAGACATATGTTGACCTCTTCATCCGATGAGCTAGTACTTGATTCATTTGAATCTGGATTGGCCCATAAAGCTATCTTCTTCTTCTTATGGTACTTTTTCTCCTTCATATTTTTTCTTTTGTTTACATCAATTTCTTTTTTTCTTTGGTTCAACAAGTTACGGACAATCACCTCTTATGTGTCCGTGCTTTTACAATGATAGCAAATGATCCCTTCACTGTAGGAAATTTCTTAGTTTGAAATTTATAATTTTCAGATTTTTATACCTTTGATTCTTCTTCCTTAGCAAGTTCCCAAGCCTTTTGGAAAGCATGACCACCTCATCACAATCACCATCCGAGCTTGAGGTGTTATGCTCATCACTATCATCAACTTGTAGTGCAATGGCTTTTCCTTTCTCCTTCTCCTTTTTTGCTGAGTTATCCATCTTATCCCTTTGAGCAATACCTGTTCATGTGCTATCAAAGAACCCAAAAGCTGATCAAGTGGATAAGTAGATAAATCTTTAGCTTCACTAATAGCTGTTACTTTAGCTTCCCATTCTTTTGGAAGACATCTAAGAATCTTATAAACTAAGTCTTGATTCCTATATTTTTTTCCAAGAGAATGTAATGTGTTAATTATTTTCATAAATCTAGTATACATATCGTAAATAGATTGAAGGAGATATATGAAATAACTCATAATCATGAACAAGTCTATTTATGTGAGCATCTCTCACTAGTTCCTTCATAAGTTATAATAAGTTTATCCCATATTTCTTTTCGTACTTAACATAGAAATTTTCATGTAATCATCGGTAATAAAGCACAATGTAAAGTATTACAAGCCCAGCATTTAATTCATCAAGTTCTCTTTCAGCTATAGACCATTCCTCAAAAGGTTTTTCTACTTTAATGCCATTTACTTCTATTGTGGGTGTATGATATTGATGTGTCAACATATACCACATGCATTCATCTTGACCTCTAAAGAATGTACTAATTCTATTTTTCCAATAATCAAATGGTACACTATCTAAAAGTGGAGGTCTATGAGTGGATTGTCCCTCCGATAATGAACCCTTTGTGAAACCTTGTGCCATAGTGAAAAGATTTACTCTTGGATGTTAAGCCAATAAAAGAACGCTCGATAATACCAATTGTGAGACACTATAGCACCCAAGAGGGGTGAATTGGGTAATATTAAAATTTTCAAAACTTAAATTTTAATTTTAAATAGAAAATTAGATTTTGATTTTATAATGATAAGATATAATTCTAAATGCAAAAAATAAAAATACAATAAAGTAAATAGAGACAAGAGGCACACGATTTTACGTTTTCAACCAAACCCCAAACCGCCTATGTCCATGCCTAGCCACCCCTCGGCTAGGAATCCACTAAATGAAAAATGGTTTACAAAAGTACTCTCTATAGGGCAGTACAACCCCTACAACAATATGTACTCTCCTACAAAGTAGTACAACCCCAAAATAAATTTTACAACACAAAAAAAAATACAAAATAATAAATTTTGATAAAGTAAATCTCTCACAAATATACCAAGCAATCAAATTCAAAAGTGATCTCACAACTTATAAATGATCACTTTACAACTTAAAAAAATTTGGCAAGGCAAAATACTCACTTAATAAAATAAATATTTAAAGTGATCTTACTAAGATGTTTATGTTATTATAATTTGTAGAATAATACAAAATGATTTCAAAATAAATTCACAATATTCTTTTCATAATAAAATAAATTTCAGCAAGGAGTAATTTATTTTAACCAAAAGATTCTTTCAATTAATGCTAATGATCACAAAATAAAAAAAATAAGTATATGATAGATTTAAGTTGGTTAGTAAGCTTTCAATTAAAAGAGATCTAGCAAATATGAAAATAATTTCAGCACAATAATTTATTTTAATATGCTTAAAATATACTTCTAAAATAGATCTAAGAATAAATGATCTTTCAAAATAAGACCAAAGAAGAAATATTTCAAGAAACCAAAAGAAATTTGTAGGAAGCTAAAAATTTCAGCAAGTTGAAATAGATCCTACAAATTATCACAAGAGTTTTCACCAAAAAAATGATTGAGAAACTTTGATGTGAAAACCAATGTTCAAAGACTAATCCACCAAAAGTATAAATTAGAAAGACGAAATAGATGGTGAAAATAGCATGAACAACTAAGAAGTATTAAGATCAAGAAAACAAACTCAAGTAATTTAAAAGGCTTGTTGAAGATGTTGAAGCTTCCAAACCAAGGATTTGATCTTGCAATATTTGGAGAACACTTGGAAGGAACATTTAAGAGATTTTCTCTTAGATTTTTGGAGAGATTTTGAATTTTGAATGAGGGATGCTTTCATGAAGAGAATGAGGGCTATTTATAGGCAAGAAGGTCATTTAAAAATTATTTCAAAGAAATATATTATACAAACCTCATGCTATCATGTGATAATTTAATATTCAATAAAAATATAATTTATATTAAACAGATATTAAATTTAGCAGCAAAATTGCTATTCACATGAGAAAGTCAAAAGTAATCAAATGTAGCTCTTAATATATTCAAAGCATGTAGCATGCATCCATTATTAAAATCGGTAATGTTTAAAAAATCATAATAAATTCAATTTTAATGCAAAGTGGGTCATGTAACCACTTATTTTAAAGGAAAAAAAATCCAAGGAATCCGATGGAGATAAAATCAGATATGAATTCTTTGATTAAACAATGACTTTGGCTAAAAATACAAAATTTTATATATTTTTGTTAACAAAATCATGGATTCATGAAATATCCTAATTTTCTTAAGCAACATCTCTTTGCATTCATCATTAAGGTATGCTAATCCTTTGCATTTGTATGTATAGCTATGCTTAGGATACATTCATATGCATGATACACATGTTGGAAAAAAATAAATGGTTGTGTGTTTTGTGATTGTAATTCACCTTAATTAATCTTAAGATGCCTTTCTTTTTGAATAGGTTTATTTGGACTAAATCTAAACTTAGGATTAATTAAAACACATAATAAAACATTCACTAAAGAAAAATCACTAATGAATCCACCTTAGAAATTACTTAAAGGTAGGGATTAAAGAGAAGTTCTCTTCTTTTTTCTTCTCTTTACAACACTTACTAATTAAAAGTAGGTTCATTCAAACCAAATCAAATGGTCAAATAAAATTGACCAAATCAAATAAATCACTTGAAGTGAAACCATCCTCTAAGTTGAATCCTTTCACACTTAGAAAAATCCAACCATAAAGCCTAGTTAAGACATGCCACATAAGCCTTAAATGGCACACACATTAGGCTAAGTCACCATTTCTAGTCTTATGTTAGGGTAGTGCATGGTTTGATGCCTGATTTTATTTTGTGCTATAATATTTTAGACTGGATGTTAGGGTGTATGTGCGTAGAATTGATAGTAGGATGATCTTAGTCTAGTCATTATCTTCTGCAGGGGATTGTGCTTAAGGGGTGTTGTATTAAAAATATAAATACTTTTGCTGTGCAGGCTGCTTATACCCCTAAGCATAATCCAAAAATAGGCCAGGTGGACTTGGTTACCCATGTGTGGGGTGCTAAGTCCAATTTATTTATATACATGCTTGGGATGTGTGGTGTGTTTAGCTAATCTCTTTTTTCCATTTTCATGTAATTTTTATAATTAGGATTTGGAATGAATGCTATGGGGGATTAGGATGAACATTGGTCATAAGACTATGTCTTATGTACTATGTGAAGGCTTTGGAGCAACCACATTCCAACCAAACCAAAAGGTAGGAAGGAAAGAAGCAAATCAAACATGAAGAAAGTAAAAATGAAGAAATGAAGAATGAAGACCCCCATAACATAAATTCCTTCTAAAACTATAATTATTCATTTATAATCTAGGTTGTATAAGGGTAGAGCTCGACTTTCATATTTCTTTTCGGGTTTCTGCAGTGGAGGCTGACCACAAAGGCCTTTTACTCTTTTGCGCTAGCTTTATAAAGTTGTTTGATGTTTGTTTAGCTTGTGCATTAAGATAGCATGCTTTTCCTAGTTTCTTCCTTGCTTTGATGAATGGCGTTGATGCGATTAGGCTCCTAGAGAAAAATAACTTTTTTATCCAATTAATCAACTCAAAATTAAAAATTAATAACTCATAATCTCACTTAAAGCCTAGGATATAAATCAAGAAATAAAAGAGTTAGCAACCCCTTAGCTGGATGTTGTATGTTTCATATCATGCATAAAAAGCATCTTGCTTCACTCTTACTTTTGGAGGGCTTCCACCTTTGCTAAAGAATATGGCTTATCCTTTGAGAGCCATGGTGCAAACACACCTCCTTCTTATTGATTTTGGCCCATAACCAATTTCTCATGCATTAGGCATATGAATCCCATAGTCTGTGTCAAATTAATTGTCTAAAAATAAAAATAAACTTAAACAAAATTTGCATTAGATTAAGTCATGAGTTCATACCCTACATGATATAGAATTTTAGGGAGTGAGTTTAATGACTTAGTCTTCTTTCTAAATAAATAACAATCTAGCTATCTTGCAAAAGCATAAGACTTACCTACATATATTTAAAATCGTAGGAGGACTTAGTTGGCGACCACCCCTAGGCGGTTGTAAGCCCAACAGTCAGGTGGTTTATCTTCTCTTGTGGAGGTAAATCATATGCCCATTTTTTCCTTAGATTTAGGTTGTGCTTTGGCCCTCGCCAAAGCTAGCTAGATTTAGGATCCGAGGTTGCTGTTTCCTTTTACGGGTTACAAGAATAAATCCTCACCTCTAAGGCATTTTCATGTTCTTGTATCATGGAATTATAAGTGCTAGATTTCTAATAAAAAGTCAACTCAAACAAAAAATTTCTCTTCAAATTCAAAAACATAAAGCCCAACCATAGGATAGTTTGAGATGCTCGCTAGGCTTCCTAGCATCGTGTGCATCTCTTACTTATCTCCCTTTGGTTTTGATAATAATTCCCACCTTTTGATCAATCCCATTTGATCTTCTAAAACTGACCAATTGATTGATAATCCTATCTTTGAAATCTTTGGAGTCAATGATCATTTACCTTAATCAAGAGTATTCTTAAGGAATCACATTTATGAGGGCTTACCTTCATAGGGAACTTAACGAACCTGGTTCAAAATAAACCCTACTTTGCTTTTCCATGTAAAATAGGGGAAGAATCTCTGGTATGTTTGAAGATCCATCATTCTTAGGAGTCCTTATTAAGGTGATTAGGTCCATTGTAGGATGGTGACTTCTGTCTCTTGAGATAGTACATCATTCCTCAATATTATACCCGATCACCTTAATAAGAACATCTATGGATCTACGTGGTGTCTAATAAGGAGAGTTTATTTTTGTTTTCATTTAATCCATTTTTAGATGAAGATAAAAATATTCATCACAGATTTTTCTAGCGACTCCACTGGGGATAGTTCCTCTCTCCATCTTTAGTAAATGATCATTATCTCCAAGTATCGATAGGGGGTTTGTATTTTATATGAATCCAAGACTATCTTTCTTTTCCATTGACATTTAGTCTATTTCATTCTTAAGCTAAGCTAGCCAACATCCTTTAGGTTTTAGGACCTCACTCTGTGTAGGTCCTAAAACTCCTATTGGGTTCCCTAATAGGTGAAAATAAAAATTTAATAAAAAGAAATAACTAAAGACTTTCTCCTTACCATTTTTATGGTAAGGAAAGGTTCATTCCAAAAATAAAGAAAATTCAATTCTTTATAAAAACATCACTTTTCTAAAAAGCACTTTTTTAAAAAGTTCCAAAATACATATGAACTCAACCTCATCTAACAATTTTCAAGATTATTACATGTAGGATCTTTTTGAAACAAAATCAATAATCCTCTTTTCAAAAAGCACAAATGAACATTCTCATTCAATATACTCAAATTTATTGAATGGGATTTCATTTAAAAAAAAATCCAACAATCATCTTTTCAAAAAGCACAAATGAACATTCTCATTCAATATACTCAAATTTATTGAATGTAGATTTCATTTTAAAATAAAATCCAACAATCATATTTTCAAAAGCACAAATGAACATTCTCATTCAATATACTCAAATTTATTGAATGAGGATTTCGTTTTAAAATAAAATTAGCAATCATCTTTTTAAAAACAAAATCAATAATTATCTTTTCAAAAAAACACTTATGAACATCCTCATTCAATTTATTGAATGAAGATTTCATTATCAAAATAAAATCAACAATCAGCTTTTCAAAAACAAAATCAACAATCATCTTTTCAAACCAAAATTCAAACAATTATCTTTTCAAAAAGCACATATTTGAAAATGAACATCCTCTTTCAATATACCCAAATTTATTGAAAGAAGATTTCATTTCCAAATAAAATCATATCATAACATTGGAATTCCATTTCAACATATCTCACATATGTTGAAGTTAGAATTTCTTTCTTTTCAAAAAGTACAAAATTTGAAGATGAGCCTTTCCATTCAATACATCCAAATATGTTGAATGAAGGTTTCATTTCCAAGCAAAATCATAACATTTAAAATTCCACCCAACACATCCCACATGTGTTAAATAGGAATTTCCATCTTTTAAAAAAAAGCAATAAATCACACATAAAATTTTATCTTTGAAAAACAAAACATAATTGACTCCTATTTGACATACCCAAATTTGTCAAGTGAGAGTTTCATTTTTCAAAATAAATGTTGATCTTTTATTTAGCATGCCCAAATTTGCTAAGTAAAGATCCCTCTTTCCAAAATCAAAACATCAAAACTAAAAATACCTTTGGACTTTATTTACCATACCCAAATTTGCTAAGTAAAGATCCCTCCTTTCAAAAATCAAAACATCAAAACCAAAAACACATTTTAATCTTATTTAGCATACACAAATTTACTAAGTAAAGTTCTCATTTTCAAAAATTAGAACATCAAAATAAAAAATACATTTGAACCTTATTTAGTATACACAAATTTGCTAAGTAAAGTTCTCATTTTTAAAAGTTCAAAATCAAAAATCAAAACACACATGGATCCTTTATTTAGCATACCCAAATTTGCTAAGTAAAGATCCTCTTTTCAAAAATCAAAATAAAAAATAAAACACATTTGGATCTCTTTTATTTAGCATACCTAAATTTGCTACGTAAAGAATCCTCAAATCAAAAATCAAAAATAAAAATACACATTAGGATTCTTTTATTTAGCATACCTAAATTTTCTAAGTAAAGAATCCTCTTTTCAGCACAAATCAAAATAAAATACATTTTGATTCTTTATTTAGCATACTTAAATTTGCTAAGTAAAGAATCCTCTTTTCAACAAAAATCAAAACAAAACACATTTTGATTCTTTATTTAGCACACCTAAATTTGCTAAGTAAAGAATCCTCTTTTCAATAAAAATCAAAACAAAACACATTTTGATTCTTTAATTTGCACACCTAAATTTGCTTAGTAAAAAAATCCTCTTTTCAATAAAAATCAAAATAAAATACATTTGGATTTCTTTTATTTAGCATACCTAAATTTGCTAAGTAAAAAATCCTCTTTTGAAAATCACAAAAACAAAACACATTTGGATTCTTTATTTAGCATACATAAATTTGCTAAGTAAAGATTCCATTCTCAAATTCATACATGATTCACAAATAAGTAAACAAAAAAAGAAAATTGTTTTCATACAACTCATTTAGCATACCCAAATTTGCTATGTGAGCAATTCCAAATAAAATTAATTGACCCTTTACTTTAACATACTCAAATTTGTTAAATGAAGGGTCCTCAAACACAAAAAATCAAATTCAAATATGAACCAATGGAAGCATCAATCTCATCAAAAATATTTGAACCCATTTCCAACGTACACTAATTTGTTCAAAATCAATTTTATATTCAAAAAATCTCCTTTCCAATTCTAAACTCAAAATCTCTCTCCAAATTCAAAGAACCCCACTTAGCATATTCAAATTGTTGAGTGTGGGTTCAAATTCTAAAAAAAAAAAAAAAGCAAAAATCTAATTCGAGTTTGTTTTCCAAAATTGCAGAATTTAAACCTACCAAGTTGTTCATTAGTCTAATGTAAAAATATGTGTTTACTTTTTCTTTTAGGATGGATTTTACGTATTGCTCTTTATAATTTTGATTAAATGCCTTTTTGATTCATTTGGGCGAGGTTTGAAGGGGCGAGAATCACTTGTGAGGCAGCCTCATGTCAGGAGTGTGGTGATCGGCGGATCATCCATGTGAGATTCCATCTGATTCTAAATTTCTTTCATTGAAGAGGAAGGTTGTGGCAGTTCCTTCAGCTATCGTAGCTCCAGTGCTAGTTCATCTAGTTGTTCATGTTGCTACTCTAGTACGGGCTAGCACCCACTCATCGGCTTGTTCAAAGGGGAAGGCTACCCTAATCCCAAGGATAGTCTCCCCCACTTTTGTGTTAGGGTCTAGTTCTCGTGCTGCTCCTCCTAGAAGGACTTAGCACCACAACCAATGCCACAAGCTCAAGCGGCATCACGACTGCATAGCTAAGAAGCTAGAGGCAATTTCTCTGGCTGTAGTAAAAAATTTACCTAGGATGGTTTCCCCTCTGATCATAGAAAACAAGTGTCACCCTCTCTCTGGATCTGACAGAAAGGAAGATATTAGAAGGATCTTAGTTTCACCTCCAACTGTAGTACAGCATGAGGCTCCTATCAGAGATTGGAGGAGATCGTATGTTGGCCTTAGATCAGTTATGCGTTGAGTAGGTGGGGATTATGGACAATCAGAGTTCGGGCTCAATTTGATTTACGTTCTATCATCCATCGCAGTGTAGGGGAGCACATCGGCGAGGAGTCGAGGCCCCATGTATATTGAGAGAGCGAGGTATAGACAGTGTAGCCTTCCTCGTGGGCTTTCTAGATCGATGCGCTACCCACGCCAATCATACTGATGGGTACTACCCACCATAGGAGAGGAGTTCTTGCATAGAGAGAGTCAGTGGTGCTTCCACCACACCGCTCTACTCCATGCCCACCATCTCTAGTACAAATTCCATCATCCACTATTCCAGCAAAGGCCATGAAGGCAGCATCTGGGGAAAAGAGAGCCCCACTGGTGATCTGGCTATGACCAAGAGATCCCATTCCATCAACATTACCGACTGAGGCGAGGCCAAGCTCTCCTTCTTGACCTCCTACTCCAGTTATGTTGAAGAGGGAATGATGCCTCGGAGCATAGTAGTCGTTCCATCACCACCATCATTGTAGCATATCTTGGAGATAGCAGCAGCTGAGGGGGAAGGAGATAGTACCACTATCCCCATGGCTATAGATCCTCTTAGGAGTACCACTCCACCCAGATCTAGTGACAGTCAGGAGCATCTATCCTCTAGTGAGGATAGTCCTCACAAGATTCATTCTTCAGTAGTAGGGGAGGTTAGATGCATTTCTATTCATGATAATGATCCTGCCACCGATCAGCTGAGATCATTTATACCTGTGCAGTTGGACTGTTCCTTTGATGATATTATATCATAGTATCTCATTAAGAAGAAGGAGATTCTAGGGTATGCCTGGTCTGACTTACAGGAGGAGAAGGTCAATTTTGATCCCAATGAAGATGATATGTTGGAGGACTCAGCAGAGGTGCATATGGTTGACATTAGGGGTTCTCTTCTTAAGGATCAACATAGCTTGGAAGGTGCTGCAGCTGAGCAAGATGACACTGCCTACTCGACCCAACACCTCCTGCAACAACTAAAGCAGAAGGATGAATAAATTGATAAAATGGGAAAGAGACTTGAAGATTTACCAGCAGTAGTTTTGGCACTTCAGAACCAATCCCCAGCAGTGCATCTTACTATTGCAGAAACTGGTCAGCCCAAGTTGTTGCATGTCTTGGATCAAGCCAAGACTTCACCTCCAGTGGAGCAGGGGAGTACTAGCTTGTATAGAAAGGTAGTGGATAATACCTCCATAAAAGAGAAGGATATTAAAATCATGGCTGAGCAGTATATGAGTGAAGCATTATTATAAGCCCGAGGAGGATCATCGATTCCAAAGGGTAGACCTAACCCAAAGGAATTTTATGTCATCCAGTATCTTAAGAGTTTTGTACCACCTTCTTTCAAGAGCTTTGATGGCAGCGGGAACCCATGATAGGACATAGCGTATTTCAGAGCCAGCTGTTGCAATGCTGGTGATAGTGATGCTCTCTTTTTCCATCTTTTTGTGCTTAGCGACATAGCCGATTAGTATCTTTGAACTCCCAACATTAGAAGACTTTTGTTGAGTTGGAGAAACTCTTCATTAAGAGGTTGTTGGAGCTTAGCAGAGGGTGACTGTAGGTCATTCGTTGTGGCTCAACAATAGCTTGGTGAGTCTCTCATTGATTATATTCTTAGATGACACAATTTGAGTATGAAATGCAAACCGCAGCTGTCTAAATAACACACCATTGAATTTCTACTAAAGAATATTCATGGCCCGGTCACCTTCATGCTCAAAGGTTTTACCATCAAGACATTTGAGAAATTAATCAACAAGGCGGCTAGCTTATAAGGAGAAGCCAAACAGTTGCCTTTTTGGATCAATCAATAAAGCTGAAGCCACAAAAAGCTTATGAGAAGAAGCCAAAGGCAGTAATAACAGTGGACAAGGGGAAGCAACTAGACAGAGAGCAGTATGAGAGACCTCGAGCTCCATAACCATCACTTCCACCTCCTCTACCACTGCCTAGGCAATCCTGCCGGCCTCCACAGCAGCCTCCACGGCCTTCACCGCTCCTCCTCAACCACATTCATAGCAGTGGTACACATACCCACTGTCAGGTAGCTATCATCCACCTACTCTTTTGGATAAAATAAACAAGCCTTATTCATTTAAGAGGGAGGTAGTTAGAAAAATATTTAAGAACCTCTTAAAGAAACCTGACTTTCAGCTACCCGAGCCTAGAAAGCCGGAGGAAGTGGGCATGAGCAATGATCCTAACTTTTGCCCCTATCACCGCATGTTAGGCCATGTTTTGGAGGATTGCTTTACATTCAAGGATTGGCTTGAGCGTAGCCACAAGACAGGCACCATAGTTATCCCAATGGAGTACTTGGTGGAACAACCATCCAGTTCCATTAGGGTAATCCTTGGGGATACATGCGATCCTCTCAAAACCAAAGAATGCTGTTATATCTTCTTATCCTGAATCTCTAAAAAGATTATTTCAAAAATGAAGAAACTTTTCTAGCAGGTGCCTGAGGCAGCTCGAACCTCCAACATCAAGGAAGGTTCACTAGTTCCCACAGACAACTTGGGGAGAGTGGGAGCTCAGCAGCAGCAGCCCATGCCAGCCTGAGATAGCCAAGTAGTGTAACCACCAACTGAGTCCAGCCTTTAGTCCACCGTTACAGCTACTACCTCAATCGAAACTTCTACTTTAGCTAGCTCTTCTTCTAGTAGACATCTTGTATCTGTGGATGAGGGCATCAAATCCCTCACCCCACTTACTTTACTAGATTTCTACTATGTACCTCTTTTAAAATCCAAGAAATCAAGAAATAAAGCTAGATTGAATTACATCTGTGTCACTTCTGATGGGTTGTCTAACTCTAAGCTCTTAAAAATCTCTTCAAGTCTAAACAATAATTATAACAACTCCAATCTTCCCCTTTCTGATTCAGAGATGGACTTTCCTTCTCTGAATAATACAGGTTCACCTCTTGAGATAGACTTGGAATTATCTGATTTTGAGGGTCTTATAGGAGAAACTACAGGTGAACCTGATTATCAGGTAAAATCTTTCACTAACCTGCCACAAGAGATCACCGAAGTCAACCTCCATAGTGTCAAGATTCTACCTCCTAGGGCAGCACCTCAAGATAAGGAAAAATAAGTCATTAGTACTAATGAGCAAGAAACCCCTCCACAGGATGCTCCACCCATAGATATTCTTGTGCAGGATCAACCCAAAGTGGATTATAATGTTCTCGCTCTCCTAAGAAAGTTTCCAGCTAAGTTAAGCATTTATGATGCCCTTATCTTATCCAAAAAGATGAGGGATCACTAATCAAGGCTCTTCTTGATTCAGAGATATGCTTATCTCAGCTGATCGCTGTTGGAGAGGAGGCACATTACTCAAGAGAAGCTCAGGGAGTCACATTTACAGATGAAGGTCTTATGCTAGGGGACATGGAGCACAATGATCCCCTCTACATCACAGTGGATATGGGAAGATTCAGACTTTCTAGGGTTTTGGTTGATCCATGTGTATCGATGAACATTATGAGTCTAAAGACCCTTGCCTATTTGAAAATTGACATCTCTACACTCTGAGGAAATCAAATGATGTTGAGAGGGTTCATTGAATAGGGCGAAAGGGCTTTAGGCTCTATAGTGTTACCTTTAGAAATAGGTGACTGGAAGACTGAAGCTAAGTTCTACATAATTGATTCGAATACTTCATTCATTGCTTTGCTAGATAGGCCTTGGATATACCAGAATAAGGTCATTCCATCCTCCCTCCATCAGTGCATCAAGTTCTAAAAGGATGGAATCAAAAAATCTGTCAAAGGTGATGAAAAGCCATTTTCAGTTAGAGAGGTTGAGATATATGAAGATGCGACCCTATCTTCCTTAAAATACCTTTTCTCATGAACTTAGTCAAAATTCAAATTCAAAAAAAAAAAGAAAAAGAAGAAAAAGAAAAAGGGAAAGAAAAAGAAAAGAAGAAAGAAAATACAAGTGAACGAGAAAAGAAAATCAAGGAAGAAGTAGAGCCGCATGTCACATTCCACTCACAGTTCATTCCATCATATGAACATATGGGTAGGATGACTTGACCTCCACCAGGCAGAGGTAGAGGTAGACATAGAGGTAGTTCCAGAGGTGGAAGACCCCCTGGTTGGCCGCCAGCTAACAGGGGTTATGTTCCAGTTCACAGGAGTACCCCTACTATTCACATAGACCTAGAATCCAGCTCGGAGGATGAGTCTCATGTGATTAGCATACCAGCCAATCCCTCTCAGTAGGTTTCATTGGAGGTGACACTTGAGCCAGATAGTGATGAAGACCATGCCTCCAAGCAAAGCACGAATGTATTTGAATTAGGTTTATGTAAAATCATCAAACAATAGCTGGGAACTTTAGCTCTAACCTCACTTTTTTCTAAAAAAGCTGGAAGTTTAGTAGTTAAGGAAGCCCCTAAGTCTTCCATGGATGCCAAGACAAAGAGATTCCTATTGGGATCATCATCCTCAAGTCTAGAAGCTGATGTAGAACTTGAGGATAATTCATATAAAGATTTAGTGGAATTGCCTTTTGATTGGTACTCTGAAGTCAAGAAACTGATTGATGCTAGTTTTATCAGGGAAAGAAAATACCCTACTTGGTTAGCCAGTGTCATACCAGTTAAGAAAAAGAATGGACAAATGCACATATGTGTCAATTTTAGAGACTTAAATAAGGCATGTCCTTAGGAGGAATTTCCTCTTCCTATACCAAATTTAATGGTGTACATCGCCTCATATCATGCAGTATTCTCCTTTATGGATGGGTCATCTCGCTACAACCAAATCAAGATGGACCCCGAGGATGAAAGAAACATTACTTTTTGAACCCCGATCGGAATCTATTATTATACGGTCATGCCTTTCGGCCTTAAAAATGCTAGTGCTACATACCAATGGGCCATGACTCAGATCTTTAACAAACTCATTCATCATCAAGTTGAATGCTATGTTGATGATCTAATAGTCAAAAGCAAAGAAAAGGAAGACCATCTCTTTGACTTGAGAGTAGTTTTTGAATGGTTAAGATAATTTAACCTCAAAATGAACCCCCTGAAGTGTGCATTCGGAGTAGCTTCAGGGAAGTTTCTTGAGTTTGTTTTCCGACACTGGGGAATAGAAATAAATCCAAAAAAGATCAAAGCTAATTTGAAAATGACACCCCCTAAAAGTATAACTCATCTTAGATCTTTCTAAGGGCGGTTGGCATATCTAAGATGATTTATCTACAACCTATCAGGGAGATGCAAGCCATTTTTAGCACTTGTCGAAAAGGATGTGAAGTTCAAGTGGGATGATGTTGACCTCATTTTTAGAATGAGCTCTCAACCCCTCCATCTTAGACATAGGGTTCCTCTTAGACACTAAGAGTTTCCTTAGTCTTAAGACACTTCTAGTGATTAGGTGAACACTTAACCTAACCCTAGAGACTCATAAGAGTTAGCCATAGGAATAGGTTATGCCTTAGGGGTGTTAGGAAAATTTGCATATCCAGTAGCTTGAACCAAATCCTCACTTCCTTCCTTCAAGTAAAATTTCAAAATTCAAATCAAACTCCAAATCAAATCAACTTCAAACTCAAATCAATTCCAACTTGATGGATTTTCTCAAATCATGAATCAATTCCAAATGATTGAAATCCATGATTAAATTCCAAATTCCAAAAATCTTTCCTAAGTCACTTTGATTCTATCTTATGGACTTAGCCTAAATCAAATCCAAATAAATTCCAATTCAAGAAATTTTCTCATAACCCATTATATTCTCATTTATATTCACAAATATAAATGAAATATAAATTCAAATATCCAAAAATCAATTCAAAACTCAAATCCAAATTCAACTAAAATTCAACCTAAGCCTTTTAAGTCAAATTCTTAAACTTAGCCAAGTCAAATTCAAATCAAGCCAAACCCTTAATTTTTCTTCTTGATCCAATCAATCCTTCAATCATGAAACCAAATATAAACATAAACTTTAATCATCAAACCAAAACTAAATTCAAAACTCAAATCCAAATTCAACCAAAATTCAACTTAAGCCTTTCAAGTCAAATTCTTGAACTTTGCCAAATCAAAATCAAGTCAAGCCAAATTCTTGATTTTTCTTCATGATTCAATCAATCCTTCAATCATGAACCCAAATATAAACATATGCTTCAATCATCAAACAAAAACTAAATCCAAAAATCAAACCTAAGTCAAACTCATGTTCACCCTTTGAACTAGAAATTATCAAGTGAATCAAAACCCATTTGACTCCAAATCACTTGCAAATGGATTTATATTTCAATATAAGTTCATATGCGAGTTTAACCAAACTTGAATAAAGCTTTGATTAAGACAATTGACCCACTTAGGCTCACTTGACCCAAAGTGACCTAAAGTACCCCTTATGAGCCAAATTCCAATCCTACCCAAATTGGATTGAACTAAGCCCACCTAAGCCCCACTGTGTGAGTAACAATTATCATGAGATGATCAATCACTCAAATTGAGTCTAACTAAGTCAAACCTAATGGTTGACCAGGTCAACATTTAGCCAAAATAAAACCTAAACTAGCCAAAATCCACCATAGGCCAAATTGATTAAAACCATTAATCAACACTAGCTCATGACCAATGTTTGAACTTGACCAAGTCATCATTTGAGCCTAACCTAGCCCAATTGCCCAGTTGACCCAAGTTGACCCAACTTGACCTAAAAAGTCAAAATATGTCAAAACTTGATCTGAGCCAAATTGATTGAAACCAATGGGTGAAGTTCATTCCAAATCACTTATTGAACTTGACCAAAGCCTCAATTGGCCAACTAGACCCAACCTAGCCCAATTGACCATGAACCCAACTTGACCTAAAAGGTCATATTGAGCCAAAATCAAATCAAACCAAAATTGAATGGAAATAAAGATACCAAATCATTTCAAATTACCAACCCATGACCTAACACAATTAGGTCAAACAGGTCAAATTGGTCAACTTTACCTATTTGACCTAAATGAAATCAAATAAATTAAAACCAAATGTAAACCAAATTGAACCAAACCAAAGTTACCAAAACATTTCAAATGGTCATATGAACTTGACCCAATCCTTGGTTTGACTCAATTTGTCCAATTGGTCAACTTGACCCAAGTTGACCCATTTTGACCTAAATGGGCCAACATGAGCCAATTAATATCAAATCAATTCCAAATTCATTGAAACTATGCCCAACCCATTTCTCAATCATACCAAATATATTTAAACTAAAATCAAAGCTGAATGACCATTTTAACCCTAGGTCAAAGGGTAATTCTTGACCAAATTCACTTGAAATTTGATCAAATCCTCTTCATGGCCACTTGTCAACCACTTAGTGGACTCCATGGACACTAGTAAGAGTGGTGCACTTGACCCGATGGGTTTGGGTCAGCCAAACCCAACCCAATAGCCAAATCGACCAACCCACTCATTTCAAGCACATGACGATCACTCCTCCTCCCAAAATTAACACATGAGAACCTCTCCACTCCCCCCTGCCAAAAATGAACAATGTGCAAGTTCAAATAGCCAAAATAACCCATTGAATAAATCCAATTAACCTAAAATGGCAAAGCCATGCTCGGTCATCTGATCCTTCTAGGGTAAGATATACCCCCCTAATTTCACTTCATTCATAGACATTCACACTCGATTGACTGAGAGAGACCTAAAGCAAGCTCCCCAAGCTCCCTCAAGCAATCCCCAAGCCATTTGAATTCTCCTCTTCTTGATTTCTTCAAGAAGAAAATAAGGGAGCTCAAGCATTTTTCAAACTCAACCAATACTCAACTTCAATCCAATTAGTCCTTAGAGGACCCAATCAAACTCATCCAAAGCTTCTTCTAAGCTTCAAAGGCAAGGGTGGTAGGAGCTAGACCAAGGATGTAAGCATTTGAAGCAGAGCATGGTCCATAAGAAGATCCACTCAACCTCAAGCCCTCAAATCTTTAACAGTGCTTCATCTCTACTAGACGAAGCTACCTCGATGGTTGGGAGCACCAGTGATAGCCTCCAATGAGGTATGCCTTCAAACCGAGCATAAAAAAGGAAGTGTTTGGTCCTTTGTGAAGAGAATTTTCATCCCAAGTAAAATTGGCCTTTATATATACGTATGCTTACTCTTAGATGGTGTGAGTAAAGTTTGAGCTCAATCCAAGCTCAATCGAGACTGGATCATGCCCTAAAGAGTGGACGTATGCCCTCTCCCATAGGCGAGCTCAGTGATGGATCATGGACAGTCCATCCATGCATTTTGGATGGACGATCCTGATCAAATAGCATATGATCCTCTAATTTATCCTATTAGTTCGATCTTTGATCGGACGGTCGAGGGGAAAGTGCATAGCGCTACCACTGACATAGTATTGGATGTGACTACTTAAATAGTGAATCTCATCACGCCACGTGGAAAGCGCACACCGAGTCAGCGGTCCACATGATGCCAAGGGGATTAACTGCATAATTAGGCTATTTAATTAGGTTTTAAACATGGAATCTTCAAATATTCATAACTAAATGTAGAAAAATCAAAAAATATAAAATAAAATGCATTGTGAAGATATTTTAAAGGGGAATAATTTAAAATTAAGTTTGATGATTTTGATGAATTTTATGTAATCAGGGTTTTATTGGGAATGTAATTATATTAATTACTCCTTAATTATTTCACTGATTAATTCCAAACTTCCTAGGGTTGATTAATGGGATGACTTCTACCTCCCATGATTTTCTTGGAATTTGTTAATGGTTTAATTAGGGTAATTGCTTGATCCACTCCTAATCACTCCCTTAATCAATTAAATGATTAATTAACCTATTAAACAGTGATAAATTATTTAATTAAGTTTGCTAATTACCTTAGAACAATGAATGGACTTAGGGAATGAGATTAGGAATTCTTTCCCAGATCATTTCCCCTAAGTTTATTTCATTTGGATTAAAATATAATTAAAATGAAAATTAATTAAATAGTTTAATCACTTAATTAAATGGCTTAATTAATCAAAATTTTCAAAATCAAAATATTCCAGAACTTAATCAATTCCTTCTTAGGTAGATGCTTAGGTGATCAATAACCTAAGTAGCTTAAGGAAATCAAATCTAAGCCATATGTATGGGAAGGGTTATGAAAGTACTTAACTTAAACCCTTTAGCTTAATTAATCATTAATTATGAGCCAAATGCATTAGGCCACTTTCTTTCATAGGTGCATTGCTAAATTAAATTCCTTGTGGTTTTATGTCATACATTGGCTCATAATTATTTGGTTAAATATGTTAAAGAGGTGTAGGTAAGGGGTAATTAATGAACTTAATGTACACCTTAACCTAAGCAAAGCATAAAACTCACTTCATAGTTCTAAAAATTAAACTAAAATAATATACACATGTAGGAGATGGGTTAGGACCAGCAAACCTCTTCACATTTCCTAAATCAAATCAAACTCAAACAAAATTAAAAATCTCTTTAAAATGAATTTGATTCACTTTAAATAATCCCATTTCATAAGATTGTCTTTAAAAGTTAATTAGGGTGAATGAATTTACATGCTTTCATTACTTTATTTCTTTCCTAGCATGCTAAATGTGTATGTCATATAAAAATCATACATTCATGCCTTTAAAAAAAATCAAATTAAAATGAAATATTTTCTTTATATCAAATTGCATGTTTTTGCTAAAGTAAGAATATGAATGACTATTATCACTATTAAATCCAAAATTATTTTTAAAATTTATAAATAAAATATCATAACTGAAAGGTATGCTACTTATAATTATTTATAAGCTTGCATGTGAGTATAAATATAAAGATTTACATTGTGTGACTTTCCTCCTCTTCTCTTTTAGCATAGTTTTGAATAGGATTTTGCAAAGTGTATGGTTCATTTGAAAAGAACACAACACTTGCTTAAATATATTCCTATTCATTCCTATGTTATCACTTAAGAAGGATATTCATACTTGCATATGTAAATTGCATAAACAAATCAAATAAACAAACATAAACTCTTTGTATGATTCTCTTTCCATGCATTTCTTTTTGTACATGCACGTGTATTTTAGAAAAGTGGTATATTAGTCAAAATAACTCCAGGGTTGTGAGGCTTTAAGTAGCCCTAAGTAGGTCTTGTACCTTATAACCCTGGTGCTAACAATGGTGTCGTACTCCCTTATGTCTTTTATACTTGTAAATGTGCATATAAAAAATGGATAAAAGAATCTCTCTTTTCTACTTAACAAAATTATGCATACATGAAACATTCTAAATTTTCTTAAATAAACTCTGTTAGCATTCATCATTAAGGTGTGTTAAACACTTCCATTTGCATGTATAGATATGCTTAGGATTCATCCATATGCATGTTACATATGTCAGGAAAGAAATGAAGTGTTGTGTGTTTTGTGATAGTATTTCACTTTACTTAATCTTAAAATGTCTTTCTTTCTGAATAGGTTTGTTTAGGGAAAATCTAAACTTAGGATTAGTTAAAACACATAATAAAACATTCACTAAATAAAAAAAATCAAATATGAATCTGCCTTAGAAATTACTTAAGGTAGGGAGGAAAAGGGAAGTTCTCTTCTTTTTTCCTCTCTTTACAACACTTAGTAATTAATTGTAGGTTTATTCAAACCTAAGAAAATCATAAAAATTTAAAAAAAATCAACTAAATCAATTAAATAACTTAAATGAAAGCACCTTCTAAGTTGAACATTTTCATACTTAGAAAACTCTAACCATAAAGCATAGCTAAGCATACCACACAAACCTTAAATAACACACACATTAGGCTAAGTCACCACTTCTATCTTTAGGTCAGGGTGGTGCATGGTTTGATACTTTGTTTTTATTTTATGATGTAATGTTTTAGTCTGTATGTTAGGGTGTATGTGCGTAGATTGAATGGTTGGGCGATCTTAGTCTAACCGTTGTCTTCTGCAGGGGATTATGCTTAAGGGGCACTATAATAAAAATATAACTGCTTTTGTTGTGCAGGTGCTTATACCCCTAAGCATAATCCAAAATAGGCCAAGTGGACTTAGTTACCCATGTGTGGGGTGCTAAGTCCAATTTATATATATACATGCTTGGGATTGTATGGTTTGTTTAGCTAATCTCTATTTTGTAGGTTTTAGTTAGATTTCCTTTTCCCATTTTCATGTAATTTTGCAATTAGGATTTGGAATGATTATTATGGGGGATTAGGATGAACATTGGTTATAAGATTATGTCTTATATACCGTGTGAAGCCTTTAAAGCAATCACATTCCAACCCACCAAAAGAAGAAAGGAGAATGAAGAAAGAAGAAAGAAGAAAGAAGAAGGAAGAAAGAAGAAAGAAGAAATGAAGAATGAAGAATGAAGACCCCCCATA
This sequence comes from Cymbidium sinense, assembly GCA_021442155.1. Lineage (NCBI taxonomy): Eukaryota > Viridiplantae > Streptophyta > Magnoliopsida > Asparagales > Orchidaceae > Cymbidium > Cymbidium sinense. Next base: position 136,901,096 of record CM038216.1, read on the forward strand.
ACAATGAATTCCATCTTGGTTGTAATTTAATCATTTGTAATCAAGGTTGTATAAGGGTAGAGCTCGACTACTTAATTTGTTTTTAGATTTGTGTGGTGGAGCCAGACCATAAATGGTCTCTTATTCTTTTACGTTAGCTTACTAAATTGATTAATTTTTATTTAGCTTGTGCATTAAGATGGAATCTTTTCATGGTTTCTTTCTTGTTTGATGTATGGCCTAGATGATGATTAGGCTCTTAGAAAAATAAATTTTCTATCCAATTAATCAATTCAAACTAAAAATAAATAACTCATAACCTCATCTAGAGCCAAGGTTATAAATCAAGATAAAAGAATTAGCAACCCCTTAGCTGGATGTTGTATTTTCTTTCTCACATCATGCATAAAATGCACTTTATTTCACTCTTAATTAGAGAGCTTCCACCTTTACCAGAGAACTTGGCTTGACCTTTGAGAGCCATGGTGGAAACACACCTCCTTATATTGCTAATTTTGGCCCATAATATAATTTCTCATGCATTAAGCATATGAATCCTAAAGCCTGTGTTAAATTGATTATCCAAAACGAAAAGAAAATGTAACCAAATTTACATTAGATTTAAGTCATTAAATCATGCCATACATGATCTAGTCTCTTAGGAAGTTTGTTTAAGGACTTAGTGTCTTTCTAAAATAAATAACAGCCTAGCTACCTTGCAAAAGCATATGACTTGCGTACTTGTATTTAAAATCGTAGGAGGAGTTAGTTGGCTACCACCTCTAGGTGGTTGTAAGTCCAAACAGTAAGGTGGTTTATCCTCTCTTATAGAGGTAAACCAATTACCCATTTTGCCTTAGATTTAGGTCATGCTTCTGGCCCTCACCAAAGCTCCCTAGATTTAGATTTTGAGGTTGCTTTCCCCTCTACGAGCTATAAGCATAAATCCTCACATCTTAGGTATTTTCATGACCTTGTATCATGGAATTATAAGCCCTAACTTTCTAATAAAAATTCAACTCAAAAAAATAAATCAATTCAAATTCAAAAATTTAAAGCCCAACCATAAGATAGTCTGGGATGCTTACTAGGCTTCCTAGTATCCTAAGCATCCCCTACTTATCTTTATTTAGTTTTGATAAGAACTACCTACTCTTGATTGATCCCACTCAATTTTCTAAAAATAAACTAATCGATTGATAGTCCTATCTTCAAAATCTTTGGAAATAATGATCATTTACCTTAATTGTGAGTATTCTTAAGGAATCCCCTTCCTTAGGATGTAATTAAATATGAGGGCTTGCCCCTGTAGGGAACTTAATGAACTTAGTTTAAAATAAATCCTGCTTTACTTTTCCATGTGGAGCAGGGGAAAAATCTCTGGTACATTCCGAAGACCCATAGTCCTCAAGAGTCCTTATTTAGGTGATTAGGTCCATTATAGGGTGATGACTTCTATCTTTCAAGATAGTACACCTTTTTTTTAATGTCATACCCGATCACCCTAATAAGAACATCAGTGGACCTACATAGTGTCTCGACAAGGTGTTATTTTTATGTTTTCATTTATCCTCTTTTCGAAAGAGATGGATGAAGGCAGAAATATAAATTAATTTTCACCACAGATTTTTTTGGCGATTCCGCTGGGGATGGTTCCTCTCTCCTTCTTTGGTAAATGATCATTGTCTCCAAGTATCGATAGCGGGTTTGTACTTTTGCATGAATCCAAGACTATCTTTCTTTTTTGTTGGAATTTAGCTTATTTAATCCTTAAGTTAAGCTAACCAACATCTTTAGGTTTTAGGACCTCACCCCATGTTGGTCTTAAAACTTCCGTTGGTTTTCCCAATGGGTGAAAATAAAAATTTAATAAAAAGAAATAACTAAAGACTCCCTCCTTACATTTCTTATGGTAAGGAAAGGTTCATTCCAAGAATAAGAAAAATAAATTCTTCATAAGAAACATCAATTTCCAAAAGCACTTTTTCAAAATGCTCATAATAAAATGTTTTTCACAAAAATTTTCATAAATCATCCTCATCTAACAATCTTCATGATTGTTATATGTTGGATCATTTCAAAATTAAAATAAAAAATCAAACTTTCCAAAAGCACAAATGAACATCTTCATTCAATTTATTGAATGAAGATTTCATTTTTCAAAACAAAAATGAACAATCATCTTTTCCAAAAAAGAAAATCAACAATCTCTTTTCAAAAATAAAATCCAACAATCATATCTTTCAAAAAGCACAAATGAACATCTTCATTCAATTTATTGAATGAAGATTTCATTTTTCAAAACAAAAATGAACAATCATCTTTTCCAAAAAAAAAAAAATCAACAATCTCTTTCAAAAATAAAATCCAAAATCACATTTTCAAAAAGCTCAAATGAACTTCCTCATTCAAATTGAATGAGGATTTTCATTTTCAAAATAAAAAGACAATCATCTCTTTCAAAAATAAAATTTAACAATCATGTTTTCCAAAAGCACAAATTAACATCTTCATTCAATTTATTGCATGAATATTTTAATTTTCAAAACAAAATGAATAATCACATTTTCAAAACAAAATGGATAATCACATTTTCAAAACAAAATGAACAATCACATTTTCAAAATAAAATGAACAATCACATTTTCAAAAATAAAATCAACATCATCTTTTTCAAAAATAAAAATAAAAATAAAAATAAAAAATTAAAGAAACACATTGGATTTCCTTAGCATACCTAAATTTGCTAAGAATCCTATTTTCAAAAAATCTTCAAAAATAAAACACACTTGGATTCTTCATTTAGCATACCCAAATTTGTTAAATGAGGATTTCATTTTTAAATCACAAATGATTTACAAAATAAGCAAACAAAAAAAAAAGAAATTATTTTCAAATACCTCACTTAGCATACCCAAATTTCCTAAGATAGTAAATCCCAAAAATCCAAAAATCAAAACAAAACCAATTGACTTTTTTACTTTAACATACTCAAATTTGTTAAATGAGGGTCCTCAAAATCAAAAATCAAAATCAAATACGAACCTATGTAAGCATCTCTCCAAAAATATTTGAATCCATTTTCAACATACCCAAATTTGGTGAAAATTGATTCTACATTCAAAAATCCTCTTTCCAATCAATCTCAAAATCTCTTCGAAATCCATTTTTAGCCCCACTTAACACTTTCAAGATGTTGAGTGTGGGTTCAAATTCTAAAATTCAAATTTAAAAAATCAACAAAGCTAGAAAATTTGATTCAAGTTTGTTTTCAACATTATAGTTTCAATCAACTTTAGCCAATTTTTTTTCAGTCAGTTCATTGCAATGGCAGCACAGAAGTATGTGTTCACATTTCTTTATGGGATGGATTTGGCCTTGGATCAGGCCAGCCTTCCACGATCTGACTGTGCCACCTCATCCACTTTGGTCGAGGCATTGAGGGGGCCAGGATTACATGTGAGGGAACCCCCCTCATGATAATTAGCAAGAGCATGGTGGTGGCGGCCGTCATGCAGTCGACATGACATCTAATTGAGATTCCCTCGAAGGAAGGCTATGGTCCCATAGAAGCGGTATTGGCTGTCGATGCCTTTGGTTGTTTTGCCCTAGTTAGGGCTAGCACCCACTTATTGGCACCTTCCAAGGGAAGGTTCCCTAGATTCCAGGGATTATCTCCCTTGCCTTTGAGGTTGGGTCTAGTTCTTACATTACTCGACCTACCAGGACCCAACACAAAAATAAGAACCACATGATCAAGCGATATCACACTCGCATTGCCAGGGAGTTGGAGGCACCTACTCAGTCTATTGTAGAGGAGTTTCCTAGGATGGTTTCCTGACTGGTTACAAAAAACTAGTTCGACCCTCTCTCTAGATCTGATAGAGAGAATGCTAGGAGGATTTCCTCACCCTTGGTTCAGTCTGTTAGTGGAAGAGGAGGTGTGCGGCCTTGATCAATTTTATGCTGAGTAGGTGGAGCCTACAGACGATCAAACTCTAGGGCTCAGTTTGATTTGTGTTCTATCATTCCCAACATCATTGGCAGACAACCTAGGTAGGAGAGGGCCAAGGAGGCCCGTACATCAGTTCATATTACTAGCCAGGAGCGCCAGAGGTACAACTGATAATAAGTTGCATCCTCACTTGTGGACTTTCCAGATCGGTGTGCTATTTGCATCGATCCTACTGACGTTATCTTACTTACTGGGACTACACATCATACGAAAGGAGCTCCTATCCCGAGAGAGTCGGTGGTGCCTCCACCACACCACTCTTCTCCATGCCCACCGTCTCCCATACACGTTTCGGTATCTACTATCTCAACCAAGCCATGAAGGCCACATCAGGGGAGAAGAGAACCCCATTGATGATCTGGCTATAGCTATGAGATCCCATTCCATCTACGCTGCCTACTGTGGGGAGGCCAATCTCTCCTGCTCTACCTTCTGCCCTAGTTGTCATCCCGTCACTACCACCATCACAGCAGGCTATGGAGATAGTCACAATAGTTGAGAGAGGAGGAGACATTTCTATTGCCCCTATGACCATAGATCCTCCTAGGAGCACAACTCTGCCCAGATATACCAGCAATCAGGAGTATCTTTCCTCTATTGAGCATAGTCCTCACAAGATCAGCTCCCCAACAACTTTAGAGGTTAGATGCTTATCTATTCATGACAGTGATCCTGCTACTGGTCAGACCCGATCTTTCATGCTTATTCAGTTGGACCGATCCCTAGATGACATCATAGCTCAGTATCTAGTGGAGAAGAAGGAAATCTTCTGATATGCCTAGTTTGATTTAGAGGATGAAAAGGTCATCAATGAAGATGACACATTAGATTGAGGATATGGTATATACCTGGGGTTCCCTCCTCCATGAGTAGCATACATTGGAAGGTGCTGAGGCCAAGCAGGAAGACACAACCTACTCGACCTAACACCTCCATCAGTAATTAAAATAGAAAGATGAACAAATAGATATGATGGGGAAGCAGCTTGAGGATTTGCTAGCAGCTATTTTGGAATTATAGAATCAAGCACCGATAGTTCATTCTACTATAGCTGAGATTAGTTAGCCAGAGTTGGTGCATGTCTTGGATCCAGCCAAGACTTTACCTCCAGTAGAGTAGGGTAGCACCAGCCTGTATAGGAAGGTAGTGGATAGTACCTCCATACAGGAAAAGGACATCAAAACCATGGTTGAGCAGTAGGTGAGAGAAGCATTGGATCAAGCCTATGGAGGATCATCAGTTTCAAAGGGTAGACCCTACCAAGAGGAATTTGATGCCATCCAATATCCTAAGGGTTTCATGCCACCATCTTTTAAGAGCTTCGATGGTAGTGGGAACCCGAGGCAGTATATTGCACACTTTAGGGCCAGTTGTTGCAACACAGATTGTAGTGATGCTTTACTCTTTCATCTCTTTGTCAGTAGCTTAGCAGGCATAACCTTCGATTGGTACGCTGAACTTCCCAATAGTTCAGTGAAGACTTTTGCTAAGTTAGAGAAACTCTTCATCAAGAGGTTTACTAGAGCTCAGTAAAGGGTGACTGTAAGCGATCTCGTTGTGACTCAACCAAATCTCGATGAGTTCCTCATTGATTACATTCTCAGATGGCATAATTTGAGTATAAAATATGAACCATAGCTGTCTGAATAGCATGTCATTGAGATTATGCTTAAGATTATCCATGGCCTGGTCACCTTCATGCTCGAAGGATTCACCATCAAAACATTTGAGAAACTAATAAATAAGGCAGCTAGCTTATAAGGAGAAGCCAAATAGTTGCCTTTTTCAGACCAATCAATAAAGTAGAAGCCACAAAAAGGTTTTGAGAAGAAGCTCAGAGTAGTGATAGTAGTAGACAAGGGGAAATAGCTAGCCAAAGAGCAGTTTGAGAGACCTCATGCTTCGCAGCCATCACTTCCATCTCCTCTACCACCACCGTGGCAGTCCTACCGGTCGCTACTGTAGCCTCCATGGCCTACACATTCTCCTCCTCAGCTACATCGTCAACAATAGTGGTACACATACCCACCGCTAAGTAGCTACGGTCCACCTACTCTTTTGGATAAACTTAACAAGCCTTATTCATTTAAGAGGGAGGGAATCAGGAAGATCTTTAAGAATCTCTTTAAAAAGCTTAATTTTCAGCTACCCAAACCTAGGAGACCAGAGGAAGTGGGCAAAAGTAATGATCCTAACTTTTGCCCCTACCACTACATGCTAGGTCATGTTTTGGAAGATTGCTTCACATTCAAGGACTGGCTTGAACATAGCTTCAAGACTGGTGCTATAGTTATCCCAAAGGAATACCTTATGGAACAATCATCTAGTTCCATTAGGGTAATTCTTAGGGATACTTGCGATCCTTCCAAAACTAAAGAAGGTTGGCATATCTTCTTATCCCGTACCTCTAAGAAAATTATCTCCAAAATCAAGAAACTTTCCTTGCAGATGCCTGAGGCAGCTCAAACCTCCAATATCAAGGAAGGTTTATAAGTTGTTTAGGACAACTCAGGGAAAGGGAGAGTGCTAGTAGCGCCAACTGCTTAACAGGATAGCTAAGTAAACCCGAGTTCAACCTTCACCTAGCTACTACATCAATGACTACCTCTACTTCAACTAGTTCTTCTTCTAGTAGACATCTTGTATCGATGGATGAGGGCATCAAATCCCTCACCCCTCTTACTTGATTTCTACTATGTACCTCCTTCAAAATCCAAGAAATTGAAGAGTAAATCAAGCTTGAATTATATATTTGTCACTTCTGATGGGTTGTCTATATCTATTCCTAATGATAACTCTCCAAGTTTAAACAATAATTATAACAACTCTGATCTCCCTCTTTCTGAGTCAGAGTTGGACCTTCCTTTTCTGAATACTATGGGTTTGCCTTTTGACATAGACTTAGAATCATTTGATTCTGAGGGTCCCATAGGAGAAGCTGTATGTGAGCCAGACGAGCAGGTAGAATCTTCCACTAACTTGCCACATGAGATCATCAAAATCAACCTCTTTAGTGGCAAGGTTTTACCTCCTAAGGAAGCACCTCAAGATAGAGGGAAACAAGTCATTGGTTCAGATGATGGAGAAGCCCCTCCATAGGATGCTCCACCCTTGGATATGCTTGTGGAGGATCAACCCAAGGTGGACTATAATGTCCTCTCTCACCTAAGAAAGTTTCCATCTAAGCTAACCATATATGATGCCCTTATCATATCCAAAGAGATGAGGGAATCATTAATCAAGGCTCTCCTTGATCCATAGATATGCTTAGCTTAGCTGATCGCTATTGGAGAGGAGGCACATTATTCCAAAGAAGCTCAGGAAATCACTTTCACAGATGAAAACCTACTTCTGGGGGATATGGAGCACAACCGTCCCCTTTACATTACAGTGGACATGAGAAGATTCAAACATGCTAGAGTTCTTGTTGATCTGGGTGCATCGGTGAACATTATGAGTCTAAATACCCTTGCCAATTTGAGGATCGACATCTCCACTCTCCAAGGAAATCAGATGATGTTGAGTGGATTCAATGAACAAGGTGAGAGGGCTTTAGGTTCCATAGTATTACCGTTGGAGATAGGTGACTGGAAGACTGAAGCTAAGTTTGATATAATTGATTTGAATACTTCATTCACTGCTTCACTCGCTAGGCCTTGGATACATCAGAATAAGATGGTTCCATCCTCCCTCTATCAGTGCATCAAGTTCAGAAAGGATGGGATTGAGTACTGTGTCAAAGGTGATGAAAAGCCATTTTCAATCAGAGAGATTGATATATATGAGGATGCGAGCTACTATCTTCCTCAAAACACTTTTTCTCATGAACTTGGTCAAAATTCAAATTGAAATGCAAAAGAAAAAGAAGAAAAAAAAAAGAAAAAGAAAAAGAAAGTCCAAGTGAACAAGAAAAGGAAATTGAGGAAGAAGTGGAGCCGCATATCACATTCCACCCACAGTTCATCCCATCATATGGACATGTAGGTAGGATAACTTGACCTCCACCAGGTAGAGGCAGAGACAGAAACAGAGGCAGTTCCAAAGGTGGAAGACCCCCTAGTTGGCTATCAGCCAACATGGGTTTTTTTTTCTAGTTCACAGGAGTACCCTTACTATTCACATAGACTTGGAATCTAGCTCAGAGGATGAGTCTAATGTGATTAGCATAAAACCAACCTCTCTCAGCAGGTTTCATTGGAGATGACACTCGAGCCAGACAGTGATGAAGATCAGGCCTCCAGACAAAGCATGAAAGTATTCGAATCAAATGTATGTGAAACTATCAGACAGTAGTTAGGAACCTTAGCTCTAACCTCACTTTCATCTCAAAAAATTGAAGGTTTAGTAGTTAAGGAAGCCCCTCAGTCTTTTAGGGATGTCAAAATGAAGAGATTCTTTTTGGGATCATCATCCTCAAGTCCAAAAACTAATATAAAACTTGAGGATATTTCAAACAAATAATGAATGGAAATGCCTTTTGATTGATATTCTCCTTGTGTTCTTTAGCTTACAAAGAAGGGTTTGATTCCTTGTTCATGGTCTAAGCATAGGTCAGAGTACTTCAAGAAGTTGTGAAATAATAAAGGTAGGGATGCACATTTAAGATTAGGATTAGGATTTGATACAGTGGGTCCAATCGATGATGATGATTACTGCTTAGTTGTCACCAACTATATGGAGTCTGATAAGTTCATTTCATACCAAACCAACTCTTATGGGGATGTGTGTTTAGAAACTTTTGATGATCCAGATGATCTCCAAATCAAAGATACACCGTTAAAATTTGAAGAGGAGATCCATTCAATAATCAACAAGCTTAAAAAAATCAACCTCGGGATGGAAGAAAATCCTCGCTCGAGATAAATCAGTTCATTACAGAATGAAGAAGAAACCAATGACTTAGTTAGGCTATTGACTGAGTTTAAGGACTACTTTGCATGGAGTTATGAAGAAATGCCCAGATTATCTCCTGACAGGTAGCAGTCCACAAACTAGCAATAGACCCTAGCGCTAACCCTATCAAGCAAGCTCCTAGATGCATGTGATTAGAAATCAAACAACATGTCATTTCTCAAGTCAAGAAATTGATCAATACTGGTTTCATCAGGGAAGAAAAATACCCTACCTGGTTTGCCAGTTTCATCTTAGTTAAGAAGAAGAATGGCCAAATTCACATTTGCATCGATTTCAGGGACTTAAAGAAGGCATGTCCTAAGGATAAGTTACCCTTTTCTATACTAGAATTAATGGTGGATATCACCTCATCTCATATAGTATTCTCCTTCATGGATGGGTCATCTGGCTACTACCAAATCAAGATGGCCCTTGAGGATGAAAGAAACACTACTTTTTGAACCCCGATAAGAACCTATTGTTATAAGGTGGAGATTGAATGCTTTATGAAAAAGCTCATGTGTTCAAGTGTAAAATGGAGCCACACTTTGATCATATGAGTCTTTGGGTGGACGTTCTAAAATAGAAGGAACCAGTTCAAGCTAAGCCTACTGATCTTGCCCTAAAGGCACTAGTGAAGACGAGTGAATGAATATCTAAATATAGATAAACTAAAGTCAGTCAAGTTTTTTTTAAGCTTTCGAAAAATGATCACAATACTTTTTGGCCTTAAAAATGCCGGTGCTACACACCAACGGGCCATGAGTAAGATCTTTAATGAACTCATCCATCATCAGGTTGAGTGCTATGTTAATGATCTAGTAGTCAAAAGCAAAGAAAAGGAAGACTATCTCTTTGACTTGAGAGTAATTTTTGAACGATTAAGATAATATAATATCAATCCAAGTGTGCATTGAGAAGCTTGAAATTCCTTGGGTTTGTTGTCTCAATAGAGATAGATCCAAAAAAGATCAAAGCTATCTTAGAAATGCCACCTCCTAAAAGTTTAACTCAACTCAGATCTTTCCAAGGATGGTTGGCATATTTGAGACACTTTATCTCCAAGCTATTGGGGAGATGTAAGCCATTTTTAGCATTTGTCAAGAAGGATGCCAAGTTCAAGTGGGAAGACAAGTGCTATCATGCCTTTGAAGATATCAAGTAGTATTTGGTGAAGATGCTAGTTCTAGCAGCCCCTATCCCGGGCAGGCCACTCATCCTCTACACTACTACTTTGGATGACTCCCTCAGTGCTTTGTTGGCCCAAGCCATTGACGAAGGGAAGGAGAGTGCTCTCTACTACCTCAGCCGTCGTCTAATCCCTATTGAAGCAAACTACACACCTGTTGAGAAACATTGCCTAGCTTTGATCTTTGCATCTCAAAATCTATGGCACTATATGCTTTCTCATAAGGTGAACTTCATTTCTAGAACCAATCCCCTGCAGTATCTCATGAGACCGACAACACTATCCGGATGTTTGGCATGATGGTCCATGATTCTCTCATAGTTTGATATCACATTTGCACCCCTTCGTGCAGTAAAAGGATAACCACTAGCGAATTTCTTAGCGACACACCCACTTCTTACTGATTCCCCACTTAGTGACAATCTCCCTGACAAACAAATCATGAACTTAAGAGAGGTTGACAATCACTACTGGGAAATGTATTTTCATGGTGCAGCTTCCTTTCATAAAGGAGAAGCACCACGATCTACTCTTCCAGGAAAGGCAGAGGTAGGAATAGTTCTCTTAACTCCAGACCATGATGTGATGAGATTCTCATACTATCTCTCCAATCTTTGCACCAACAATGAAGCTGAGTATGAGGCTTTGATTGCCAGTTTGTGTCAAGAGCATCAACATCTATGTGGATTCTCAGTCGGTCATCAACCAGATTATCGGGTCCTATAAAGTCCTCAAACCTAAGCTTTGTCATTTCCATGAGTATACCATGAAGTCGCTGGTTTAAATCTCGATGTCACCATCTACGAAAGGTTCCCTGAGCATAAAGAGAAAGATACTTTGATCAAACTTGCCAAAGAAATGGCATGTCTGGAAGATGAGTCCATTCTAATAAGGGTCCAAACTAGATAAGTCCTATCCCTTATTGGTGTTGAACTCATCGAGAGAGTTTCTCTTGAAGGGGAGGTTGCCGTTGCCTATTAGGACAAGGAGCTGGATTGGAGGTAACCATTCATATACTATTTGAACACTGGAAAACTATCTTAAGAGAAATCACAAGCCCATCAGGTGAAGCAGAGAGCCCTCTCCTATGCTCTCATTGATGGCACCTTGTACCGACGGTCTTTCGATCAAATGTGGTTACGCTGTTTGGAAAAATATTAAGGCCGTAGGATTATAACTGAGGCACATTAAGGTCTATGTAGAGCCAATCAATTTGGTCCAAAGATGAAGATGAAGGTCAAGAGACTAGGATACTACTGGCCTTCAATGATTATAGACTGCATGGATGTAGCTAAGAGATGCCATCGTGCGATGTGGTCTTACATCAACCACCCAACATTCTACACCCTACATTATCCTCATGGCCAGTTGGGTACGAACATTATGGGTCTTATCAATCCTCTTCTTCCATGGGTCATCGTCATTCATCGCCAATCATACTTTTCAAAGTGGGCGGAGGCAATCCAACTTAGAGAGGTCATAGCTCAGCATGTGCTTTAGTATTTCAGGAACCATATCATATGTAGGTTTGGGGTGCCTCGATGAATTATACCCGATAAGGGCACTGCATTCAAAAGCATCAAGATCAACAGCTTCGCCAAAGATATGGTATAGATTGGAGATACTCTACAATATACTACCCTAGGGTAAATAGTTTAGCAAAAATATTTAACAAAACTCTGATCTAGATACAAAAGAAGACACTTGATGACAAGACACGAAAGTGGAATGAGTAGTTGGTTGAAGCCTTGTGGGCATACCGCACCACATACAGAACTCAAACTCAATCTACCCCATTTTTCTTAGTGTATGGGTCTGAAGTGGTTCTACTTTTAGAAGTTCAACTCCCATCACTAAGGATAGCATTGGGTAGCATAATCACTATAGAATAGAATGCAAAGTTACGGTTAGAAGAGCTTGAAGGTTTGGAGGAGAAATGCCTATAGGCATGCCAGAACCTTAAGTTGTACAAGGCCAAAATGATTCAAGCTCACAATAAGCTGATCCGTGCTAGGTCTTTCCAAGTAGAAGAACTTGTGTTAGTCTTTAGGAGACCTATTATTTCTTGTCGAAAGATGGGAGGCAAGTTTGAACCCACTTGGGAAGGCCCCTATGTCATAGAGAAGGTCTACCAAGGAGGATCCTATCAGCTCATTGATTGTAAAGGGGAACACTCGATGCTTCCAATTAATGGGGTCTATTTGAAAAAATATTACCCATAAAACATGTTTGAAAATAATTATCAACAAAAGAATGAAAATCTGATTCCATTTCATCAAAATCTTCTCTTCTTCCAAAGCGTTGTTTGCTTGTTTTGTGAATCTACTATGAAGTGTCTAGGATAGGTGTAAGAGAACCCAAGAGGCATTCTATCCCTCTTTCATAAAATAAACACAATCAAACACAATTCCCTAACGCTACTAGAATAGGTGTGAGAGAACCCAAGAGGCATCTTATTTCAATTAGCACAATTGAGTTAGGTGTAAGAGAATACAAGCGACATCCTTTCTTAGTGGAAATTTTGGTTGCTATCCATGATACCATTTCATCCAATTCCCCAAGTGTGTTTAGGGTAGGTGTGAGATAACCCAAATAGTGTCCTATTCCCTTTAACACAAGCACAAAAATAAACACAAATCTTTTATCTCGGGCTATTTTGATGTGAGAGCAAGCCCCTTACGACACTCACTCATTAGCTGCCCTAGGTTGAGTTTACATACTACCTCGCTAGTATGTCACTCCAGTTGCCATTTATTTGGAAGATGTGAGTCCTTACGCTTTCTTCCTAACTTTATCATTGCAAACTAACGAGCGCCTTGTTAGTTTGGTAGACTTCACTGCCCACCCAGTAAGCTACCTCGTGTTGATTTTGTTTAAGAAGATGTGAGTCCTTGCACTTTCTTCTTGAACTAATCATCATGATCTGACTGGATCAAGTATATTTGAGGTTTAGGATAAGTCACCCAGAGGCTCCTTTCCTCTTGGCTACATTTGAGTTGATATAAGTCCTCCAGTAACATTCACTCTATAGTCGCCCTAGGTCGGATAACAGCTATCGAGCCAAAGACAAACTATCCCAGCAATCAGTTCTGCTATAAGAGGATGTGAGTCCCCGAGCATTCTTCCTAATCTGATTATTGCAAATTGATGAGTACCTTAGGTTAGTTGATGTTTGCTATGCGATAGCGCCAAAGGATACACCACTCTGGCATGTGAGTCTTTCCTGAAGCAAGTTAGCCACCGACATATATATGATGAGCCATATCATCTTCTCCAAAGTTCTGGATCAAACCCTTAGTGGCCTCATTCTCTGCTGGCACTCTATTTGGATCACATCCTTTGCGACCCCATTTAGAGTCTACCGTGTTACTTTGGATTGGAGCCCCTTTCCTCACTGTGGTTGGAGAATTTGTTCAGCGGATGGGTAAATTCTCCATTGGTTTACTAAATCTGAGATAGGTCTAGGCTGATATAAGCTCTTATTAGTTTGATCCCTCACAAACCAATAGGGTCCATGATAAACTAAACAAACAAAATTAATTAATTAATTTTCTTGTGGATTAGAAATTCAAGCCCCCAAAGGGCCCCTTTTCCCAAGCATACATCCTATCTTTAGGGCAGTGTCAGCATAACTTCTTATAGAAATTGCTTGAATACCTAAGTTAAGATAAGTCCCCAGGTCAGCACTCTGTCCGTAGTCACCCTTAGGTCGGGTTCAATCTGTTTACCACAAGTAGGATACCCCGAAAATCAGTTTTGCTATAGAAGGATGTGAGTCCCCGAGCTTTCTTCCTAAGCTGATTGTCTCAAACTGATGGGAAGCCCTAGGTCGAGTCAACATGTTACCTTATTAATGTGTCACTCTAGTAGTCTTTTTGTAGTAGAAGATGTGTGTCCTCGAACTTTCTTCCCTGGATCAGCTACTACAAACCGAAAGGCATCCCTTTGGTTGGATAGTTCTCCTGCCGAAGCTACTCCCTTTGATTGATAACGGAGATTAAGGCCTATGGCCCTACTCAGTACCATCGAACTGATGGGATTCATCAAAATTATTTAAAAATAAAATTAATCTTGATTATTTTTAAGCTAATCTAAGTCCCCCAGTGGCATTCAATGAATAGTCAGCCCTATGTCGGGTTTGATCTATTGGATAAGCAACCGATCACCCCAGTGGTTATTTATTTTGGAAGATGTGAGTCCCCATGCTTTCTCCTTAAACTTAACAATTACAAACTGAAAGTCAATCCCTTTGGTTGGTTGGATAGTCCTACTATGTGGTTAGTAGACTACTCCCTTTGGATTGGTAAATCTATGTTAGATCAAGGTCAACAAGCTCCTCCTCAATGTGATCCATCCCAAACCAACAAAATGCATCAAAATAATTAAAAAATGAAACTAACTTTGACTATTGTTGAGCTGATTTTAAGTCCCCCAATGGTATTCACTCAATAGTTAGCCTTAGGTTGGGTCCAATCCATTGCCTTGCAAATGGATCAACCCAATAACAGATCCCTACTTTGGAGGATGTAAGTCTTCTACACTTTCTTCCTAGTACAGTTGCTACATACCGAAAGGTACTCCTTTGGTTGGTTAGTCCTACTACGTGGTTAGTAGACTACCCCTTTGGATTGGTAAATCTGATGTAGATCAAGGCCATCATGATCCCTACTCAGTATAGTCTATCACAAACCAATAGGATTCATCCATTCAAAAATCCAAAAATCTAAAATCCAAAATAAACAAACTTAACCCTCCTTTCTAATAGGGTCAAACAAAACAAACAAAACAAATACCCCCTAACTCCCCTAGTGGAGTAAAATCTAAAATAAACAAATTCAACCTCCATCCCTATTAGAGTCAAAATAAACAAAACTAAATAATCAAACAAATCAAATCATTTTTCTCCAGTGAGACTCAAATCAAATCAAACCTCTCATCCCCTTGTGGATGACCTGGACTTTTTTCCCTAGGGGAAAGTTTAAATACTCAGTCCCTAGTGGATTCCCCCCTCACTCTCTTATATCTTTGACATAAGTAGAGTCACATTGCACTAAGCTCATGATTCTTTCTACACCTTCGGTTGGGAGTAGATCGTTTCTGTTAGTGCTTGTGATCATTCGGTGTTGTTGACCATTTTGGTCAACACTAATACATGTAGTATGCCTTGTCAGCCACAGGGTGCCCTTTGTTGACCTCATTTTTAGAATGAGCTCTCAACCCCTCCATCTTAGACATAGGGTTCCTCGTAGACACTAAGATTTCCCTTAGTCTTAAGACACTTTTAGTGATTAGGTGAACACTTAACCTAACCTTAGAGACTCAGAAGAGTTAGCCATAGGAATTGGTTATGCCTTAGGGGTGTTAGAAAAATTTTCTTACCCTATAGCTTGAACCAAATCCTCACTTCCTTCCTTCAAGTTAAATTTCAAAATTCAAATCAAACTCCAAATCAAATCAACTTCAAACTCAAATCAATTTCAACTTGATGGATTTTCTCAAATCTTGAATCAATTCCAAATGATTGAAATCCATGATTGAATTCCAAATTCCAAAAATCTTTTCTAAGTCACTTTGATTCTATCTTATGAACTTAGCCTAAATCAAATACAAATCAAGAAATTTTTTCATAACCAATTTATATTCTCATTTATATTCACAAATATAAATGAAATATAAATTTAAATATCCAAAAATCAATTCAAAACTCAAATCCAAATTCAACCAAAATTCAACCTAAGCCTTTCAAGTCAAAATCTTAAACTTAGCCAAATCAAATTCAAATCAAGCCAAACCCTTGATTTTTCTTCATGATTCAATCAATCCTTCAATCATGAAATCAAATCTAAACATAAAATTCAATCATCAAACCAAAATTAAATTCAAAACTCAAATCCAAATTCAACCAAAATTCAACCTAAGCCTTTCAAGTCAAAATTCTTGAACTTAGCCAAATCAAATTCAAGTCAAGCCAAATCCTTGATTTTTCTTCATGATTCAATCAATTCTTCAATCATGAACCCAAATATAAACATAACCTTCAATCATCAAACCAAAACTAAATCCAAAAAGCAAACCTAAGTGAAACTCATGTTCACCCTTTGAACTTGAAATTATCAAGTGAATCAAAACCCATTTGACTCCAAATCACTTGCAAATGGATTTATATTTTAATCATAAGTCCATATGTGAGTTTAACCAATCTTGAATCAAGCCTTGATCAGGCCAATTGACCCACTTAGGCTCACTTGACCCAAAGAAACCTAAAGTACCCCTTATGAGCCAAATTCTAATCCTACCTAAATTGGATTGAACTAAGCCCACCTAAGCCTCACATTGTGAGCAACAATCATCATGAGATGATCAATCACTCAAATTAGGTTAAACCAAGTCAAACCTAAGGGTTGATCAAGTCAACACTTAGCCAAAATGAAACCTAAACTAGCCAAAATCCACCATAGGACAAATTGATTGAAACCATTGATCAAAACTAGCTCATGACCAATGTTTGAACTTGACCAAGTCATCATTTGAGCCTAACCTATCCCAATTAGCCACTTGACCCAAGTTGACCTAAGTTGACCTAAAAAGTCAAAATATATCAAAACTTGATCTAAGTCAAATTGATTGAAACCAATGGGTCAAGTTCATTCCAAATCACTTATTGAACTTGACTAAAGCCTCAATTGGCCAACTAGACCCAACCTAGCCCAATTGACCATGAACCCAACTTGACCTAAAAGGTTATATTGAGCCAAAATCAAATCAAATCAAAATTGATTGAAAAGAAAGATACCAAATCATTTTAAATGACCAACTAAACCTAAACCAACCCATGACCTAACCCAATTAGGTCAAATGGGTCAAATTGATCAACTTGACCCATTTGTCCTAAATAAAATCAAATGAATCAAAACCAAATATAAATCAAATTGAACCAAAGCAAAGTTACCAAAATATTTCAAATGGTCCTATGAACTTGACCCAATTCTTTGTTTGACCAATTGGTCAACTTGGCCTAAGTTGACCCATTTTGACCTAAATGGGTCAACATGAGCCAAATCATATCAAATCAATTCTAAATTCATTGAAACCATTCAATCATACCAAACATATTCAAACTAAAATTAAAGCCAAATAACTATTTTACCCCTAGGTTAAAGGGTAATTCTTGGTCAAATTCACTTGTAATTTGGTCAAATCCTCTTCATGGCCACTTGGCACCCTCTTAGTGGACTCCATGGACACTAGTAAGAGTGGTGCACTTGACCCAATGGGTTTGGGTCAGCCAAACCCAACCCAATGTCCAAATTGACCAACCCACTCATTTTAAGAACACGACAATCACTCCTCCACCCTAAATCAGCACATGGGAACCTCTTGACTCCCCTCGCCAAAATGAACCATGTGCAAGTTCAAACAGCTAAAACAACCCATTGAATCAAGACAATTGATCTAAAATGGCAAAGCCATGCTCGACCGTCCGATCATTTTAGGGGGAGATATACAACCCCTAATTTCACTTCATTCACAGACATTCACATTCGATTGACTGAGAGAGATCTAAGGCAAGCTCCCTCAAGCAATCCCCAAGCCATTTGAATTCTCCTCTTCTCGGTTTCTTCAAGCCAAAAATGTAAGAGCTCAAGCATTTTCCTAACTCATCCAATACTCAACTTCAATCCAATTGCTCTTGCAAGCACCCTCAGAAGACCTAATCGAACTCATCCAAAGCTTCTTCCAAGCTTCAAAGGCAAGGGAGGTGGGAGCTTTACCAAAAAAGTAAGAATTTGAAGAGGAGCTTGTTCCATAGGAAGATCCACTCAACCTCAAGCCCTCAAATCTTCAACATGGCTTCGTCTCTACTAGATGAAGCTACCTTGATGGTTGGGAGCGCCGATGATAGCCTCCAGCAAGGTGTGCCTTCAAACCAAGCCTAGAATAGGAAGTGTTTGGTCCTTTGTGATGAGAATTTTCATCCCAGGTAAAATTAGCCATTAGATCTAGTTGTGCTTACTCCTAGATGGTGTGGGTAAAGTTTGAGCTCAATTCGAGCTCAATTGAGCTTAATCGAGCTCCGATCATGCCCTAAAGAGTGGACGGATGCCCTCTCTCACAGGCGAGCTCAGTGACGGATCATGGACCGTCCATCTGCAGATTTTAGATAGATGGTTCTAATCAAACCACGTAGGATCCTTTAACTTATCCTATTAGAATCGCACATTTAATCCTTGACGTCTGATCTTTGATCGGACGGTCAAGGAGAAAGCGCGTAGCATTACTGCTGACATGGCATTGGATGTGACTACTTAAATAGCGAATCCTGTTGTGCCACGTGGAAAGCACATGCCGCGTCAGCAATCTTCATGGTGCCGATGGGATTAACTGTATATTTAGGCTATTTAATTAGGTTTTAATAATGGAATCTTCAAATATTCATAACTAGATGTAGAAAAATCAGAAACATACAAAATAAAATGCATTGTGAAGATATTTTAAAGGGGAATAATCTAAAATTAAGTTTGATGGATTTTGAATAGTGAATTTTATGCAATTAAAGTTTTATTGGGAATATAATTATATTAATTACTCCCTAATTATTCCACTGATTAATTTTGAACTTCCTAGGGTTGATTAATGGGATGACTTCTGCCTCTCATGATTTTCTTGGAGTTTGTTAATGGTTTAATTAGGGTAATTGCTTGATCCACTCCTAATCACTCCCTTAATCAATTATAATTACATAATCTATTAAATAGTGATAAATTATTTAATTAAATTTGTTAATTACCTTAGAATAGTGAATGGACTTAGGGAATGAGATTAGGAATTCTTTCCCAAATCTTTCCCCATAAGTTTACTTCATTTGGGTAAAGATCTAATTAAATTGCAAATTTATTAAAAAGTTTAATCAGTTAATTTAATGGATTAATTAATTAGACTTTTCAAAATAAAAATATTCCAGAACTTAATCAATTCTTTCTTGGGTAGATGCTTAGGTGTTCAATAACCCAAGTAGCTTAAAGAAATCAAATCTAACCCATATGTATGGGAAGGGTTATGAAAGTACTTAACTTAAACCCTTTAGGTTAATTAATCATTAATTGTGTGCCAAATGCATTAGGCCCCTTTCTTTCTTAGGTGCATTGCTGAATTAAATTCTTTGTGGTTTTATGTCATACATTGGCTCATAATTATTTGGTTAAATATGTTAAAGAGGTGTAGGTTTGGGGTAATTAATGAACTTAATGTACACCTTAACCTAAGCAAAGCATAAAGCTCACTTCATGGTTCTAAAAATTAAACTAAAATAATATACACATGTGGGAGATGTGTTAGGACCAGCAAACCTCTTCACATTTCCTAAATCAAATCAAACTCAAACAAAATTAAAAATCTCTTTAAAATAAATTTGATTCACTTTAAATAATCTTATTTCATAAAATTATCTTTAGGAATTAATTAGGGTGAATGAATTTACATGCTTTCATCACTTTATTTCTTTTCTAGCATGCTAAATATTTATGTCATATGAAAATCATGCATTGATGCCTTTTTAAAAAAAACAAATTAAAATGAAATGTTTCCTTTATGTCAAACTACATGTTTTGGCTAAAGTAAGAATATGAATGTCTATTATCACTATTATATCCAAAGTTATTTTTAAAACTTATAAATCGAATATCATAACTGAAAGATATGCTACTTATAAATTATTTATAAGCTTGCATGTGAGTATAAATATAAAGATGTGCATTGTGTGACTTTCCACCTCTTCTCTTTTAGCATAGTTTTGAATAGGATTTTGCAAAGTGTATAGTTCTTTTGAAAAGAATATAACACTTGATTAAATCTATTCCTATTAATTCCTATATTATCACTTAAGAAGGATATTCATACTTGCATATGTAAATTGCATAAACAAATCAAACAAACAAACATAAACTCTTTGTATTCCATGCATGTAAGAAAAGAAAAGTGGTCCGGAAAACCCTTTTGGGAGGTTTTAAGTAGCCATAAGTAGGACTTGTACCTTACACCCCTAGTTCTTACAATGGCGCCATATTCACTTATGTTTTTTATACTTGCAAATGTGCATACGAAAAATGGATAAAAGAATCTCCCATTTTTACATAACAAAATCATGCATACATAAAACATTCCAAATTTTCTTAAACAAATGTCTTAGCATTCATTATTAAGTTGTGCTAAACACTTCCATTTGCATGTACAGATATGCTTAGGATTCATCCATGTGCATGTTATATATGTTGGGAAAGAAATGAAGTGTTGTTTGTTTTGTGATAGTATTTCATTTTATTTAATCTTAAAATGTCTTTCTTTTTGAATAGGTTTGTTTAGGAAAAATTTAAAATTAGGATTAATTAAAACACATAATAAAAAAAATTCAAATCTGAATCTACCTTAGAAATTACTTAAGGTAGGGAGGAAAGGGAAGTTCTCTTCTTTTCCTCTCTTTACAACACTTAGTAATTAATTGTAGGTTCATTCAAACCTAAACAAATCATAAAAATAAAGAAAATCAACCAAATCAATTAAATCACTTAAATGAAACCACCCTCTAAGTTGAACATTTTTGTACTTAGAAAACTCTAACCTTAAAGTCTAGCTAAGCATACGACACAAACCTTAAATGGCACACACATTAGGCTAAGTCATGACTTCTAGCTTTAGGTTAGGGTGGTGCATGATTTGATTCTTTGCTTTTGTTTTATGATGATGTAATGTCGATATTATATTAGGGTTTATGCCTAGAATGGTAGGCGATCTTAGTCTAACCATTATCTTCTATGGAAGGATTGTGCTTAAGTGAGAAATATAACTTTTCGTGTACTTATACCCTTAAGCATAATCCAAAATAGGCCAGGTTGACTTAATTACCCATGTGTGGGGGCTAAGTCCAATATATATATATACATGCTTGGGATTGTGTGGTTTGTTTAGCTAATCTCTATTTTGCAGGTTTTAGTTAGATTTCCTTTTCCCATTTTCATGTAATTTTGCAATTTGGATTTGTAATGATTGTTATGGGGGATTAAGATGAACATTGGGTATAAGACCAGGTCTTATGTACCATGTGAAGATTTTGGAGCAACCACATTCTGACCCACCAAAAGAAGAAAGGAGAAAGAAGAAGAAGAAAGAAGGAAGAAAGAAGAAATAAGAAATGAAGAATGAAGACCCCATACATTGAATTCCTTCTTGGTTGTAATTTATTCATTTGTAATCCGGGTTGTATTAGGGTAGAGCTTGGCTACCCAAATTGTTTTCAAGTTTATGCGGTGGGGCCCGACCATAAATGGTCTCTTATTATTTTGTGCTAGCTTTATAAATTGATTGATGCTAGTGTAACTTGTGCATTAAGATGACATCTTTTCCTAGTTTCTTCCTTGCTTTGATATATGGCCTGGATGATGATTAGGCTCTTAGAAAAATAAATTTTCTATCCAACTAATCAATTCAAAATAAAAATAAATAACTCATAACCTCATCTAAAGCCTAGGTTATAAATCAAGATAAAAAACAAAATAGCAACCCCTTAGTTAGATGTTATATTTTCTTTCTCACATCATGCATAAAAAGTATATTATTTCACTCTTGATTGGAGGGCTTCCACCTTTGCTAGAGAACTTGGCTTAACCTTTGAGAGCCATGGTGGAAACACACTACCTTATCTTGCTAATTTTGGCCCATAATCTAATTTCTCATGCATTAGACATATGAATCCTAAACTTGTGTCAAATTTATTGTCCAAAATGAAAATAAAATGTAAGAAAATTTGCATTAGATTTAAGTCATGAAATCATGCCCTATATGATCTAGTCTCTTAAGGAGTGTGTTTAAGGACTTAATCTCTTTCTAAAATAAATAACAGCCTAGATATCTTGCAAAAGCATATGACTTGCCTACATGTATTTAAAATCATAGGAGAAGTTAGTTGGCGGCCACCCCCAAGTGATTATAAGTCCAAACAATCGGGTGGTTTATTCTCTCTTGTGTAGGTAAACCAAATACCCATTTTTGCCTTAGATTTAGGTCGTGCTTTTGGCCCTCACCAAAGCTCCCTAGATTTAGGTTCTGAGGTTGCTTCTCCCCTCTACGGGCTATAAGCATAAATCCTCACCTCTTATGTATTTCTATGACCTTGTATCATGGAATTGTAAGCCCTAACTTTCTAATAAAAATTGAACTCAAACAAATAAATCAATTCAAATTCAAAAATATAAAGCCCAACCATAGGATAAATTATTAGAGCCCATCCATTCAAGATCTTTACTTTCTATTACTATGATGAATCCACTAATATAAACCTTACTTAATCTTATATTCTAAGGAAAATAAATTTATACATATACAAGGAAGATATAGCAATATTCCTTTCTAATGATTGCATTGCTATAGGAAGGATAGCTATACTGATTTGGTCTACTCTAAATACACCTTTGGTACAGGATTGACGATCTCACAAAGATCCAATATTAGTAGTTTTAGATTTACTAATATTCTAGGATGCTTACTAGGCTTCCTATTATCCTAAGCATCCACTACTTACCTTCATTTAGTTTTGATAAGAACTCCATCCTCTTAATCGATCCCGCTAAATTTTTTAAAAATAAACTAATTGATTGATAGTCCTACCTTTGAAATCTTTAGAAATAATGATCATTTACCTTAATCAAGAGTATTCATAAGGAATTCTCTTCCTTAAGATTTAATTAACTATGGGGGCTTGCCCTTATAGAGAACTTAACGAACCTGATTTAAAATAAATCCTACTTTACTTTTCCATGTAAAGTAGGGGAAGAATCTCTGGTACATTCTGAAGACCCATAGTCATTGGGAGTTTTTATTCAAGTGATTAGGTTTATTACAGGGTGATTACTTCTATCTTTCAAGATAATGCACCTTTTCTCAATGTCGTACCCGATCACCCTAATAAGAATATCTGTGGATCTATGCGGTGTCCCGAAAAGGTGTTATATTTATGTTTTCATTTATCCTCTTTTCGAAAGGGATGGATGAAGGCAGGAATATATATTAATTTTCACCACAGATGACAAGTGCTAGCATGCCTTTGAAGATATCAAATAATATTTAGTGATGTCACCAATTCTAGCAGCCCTTATCCTGGGCAGGCCACTCATCCACTACACTGTTGCATTGGATGACTCCCTTGGTGCTTTATTGGCTCAAACCAATGATGAAGAGAAGGAGAATGCTCTCTACCATCTCAACCATCACGTGATCCCTGCTAAAGCAAACTACCATCTCAGCATTGCCTAGCTTTAATCTTTGCATCCCAAAAGCTACAACACTATATGCTTTCTCATAAGGTGAACTTCATTTCAAGAATCAATCCACTGTAGTATCTCATGACATGGCCAACATTATCTGGATAGTTGGCACCTTCGTCCATGATTCTCTTGTAGTTCGATATCACATTCGTACCCCTCTGTGCAGTGGAAGGACAAGTGTTAACCTCATTTTTAGAATGAGCTCTCAACTCCTCCATCTTAGGTATAGGACTTCTCTTAGACACTAAGAGTTCCTTATTCTTAAGAAACTTCTAGTGATTAGGTGAACACTTAACCTAACCCTAGAGACTTAGAAGAGTTAGTCATATGAATAGGTTATGCCTTAGCGGTGTTAGGAAAATTTGCCTACCTTATAGCTTGAACCAAATCCTTACTACCTACTTTCAAGTCAAACTTCAAATCCAAACTTAATTCTAAATCAAAATCTAAATCAATTCCAAATCAATTGATTTTCTCAAATCATGAATCAAATCTCAAATGATTGAAACCCATGATTGAAATCCAAAATTCAACCTAAACTCTTTAAAGACAAATCCTTGAAACTCCTTCAAATCAAATTCAAATCAATTCCAACTTAATTGATTTTATCAAATTCAAACAAATTCCAAATTCAAACAAACTCCAAATTCAAATCAAACTCCAAATTTAAATCAATTCCAAATTAATTAATTTTCTCAAATCATGAATCAATTCCAATGGATTTTCTCAAATCATGAATCAATTCTAAATGATTGAAATCCATGATCAATTCTAAATCCAAAAATCTTTCCTAAGCCAGTTTGATTCTATCTTATGGACTTAGCTCAAATCCAATTCAAATCAACTCAAATTCAAGAAATTTTCTCATAATCCATTTATATTCTCATTTATATTCATAAATATAAATGAAATATTAATTCAAATGACCAAAACCAATTCAAAAGCTCAAATCCAAATCTAACCTAAATCCAACCTAAGCTTTTTCAAGTCAAATTCTTGAACTTAGCCAAATGAAATTCAAATCAATCCAAACCCTAGGATTTTCTTCATGATTCAATCAATTCTTCAATCATGAATCAAAATATAAACACAAACTTCAATCATCAAATCAAAACTAAATTCAAAACTCAAACCCAAATCAAACCCATGTTCATCCTTTGAACTTCAAATTATCAAGTGAATCAAAACCCATTTGTCTCCAAATCATTTACAATTTGATTTATATTTCAATCATAAGTCTACATGAGAGTTCAACCAAGCTTGAATCAAGCCTTGATCAATTCAATTGACCCACTTAGGCTCACTTGACCCAAAGTGACCTAAAGTACCCTTTTTGAGCCAAATTCTAATCCTACCCAAATTGGATTGAACTAAGCCCACCTAACATTGTGAGTAACAATCATCATGAGATGATCAATCACCCAAATTGGGTCAAACCAAGTCAAACCTAAGGGTTGACCAAGTCAGCACTTAGCCAAAATGAAACCCAAACTAGCCAAAATCCACCATAGGCCAAATTGATTAAAACCATTGATCTAAACCAATTCATGATCAATGATTGAACATGACCAAGTCATCATTTGAGCCTAACCTAGCCCAATTGGCCACTTCACCCAAGTTGACCTAACTTGTCCTAAAAAGTCAAAATGGGTCAAAATTTGATCTAAGCCAAATCAATTGCAACAAATGGGTCAAATTCATTCTAAACCACTTGTTGAACTTGACCAAAGCCTCAATTGGCTAACTAAACTCAACCTAGCCCAATTGACCATGAACCTAACTTGACCTAAAAGGTCAAATTGAGCCAAAATCAAATCAAACCAAAAATTTATTGAAACCAAAGCTACTGAAATATTTTAAATGACCAACCAAACCTAAACCAACCCATGACCTAACCCAATTGGGTCAAATGAGTCAAATTGGTCAACTTGACTCATTTGACCTAAATGAAGTCAAATGAATCAAAAGCAATTATAAATCAATTTGAACCAAACCAATGATATCAAACCACTCCAAATTGTCATATGAACTTGACCCAACCCTTACTTTGGTCCAATTTAACCAATTGGTCAACTTGATCCAAGTTGACCCATTTTGACCTAAATGGGTCAACATGAGCCAAATAATATCAAATCAACTCCAAATTCTTTGAAATTTAGCCCAACCTAATTTCAAACTATTCTAAATCTGTACAAATTGAAATCAAAGTCAAATGGCTATTTTACCCTTGGGCCAAAGGGTAACCTATGGCTAATTCCACTTGGAATTTGGTCAAATCCTTTTCATAGATACTTGGCACCCTCTTAGTGGACCAAATGGACACTAAGCGATGTGATGCACATGACCCATTGGGTTTGGGTTAGCCAAACCCAACCTAAGGCCAAAACTGACCACCCCACTCAAAATGAGCATATGGGATCACCTCCCACACCTCATTTAACACATGGCAACTTCACCACACCCCTCCTCTACCAAAACTGAATCACATGGCATCCAAAATGACCTAACAAACTCAATCAATATGATCAATTTGATTAAAATGGAAGGATAGCTCACAACCATCCGATCCTTGTATGAGGAGATATACTCCCCCTAATTCCACTTCATTTCACATCTTTTGCATTCGATTGAGCCATAGGAACTAAGATGAAGCATTGCTAAGCTCTCCCAAGGTTTCCCTAGCTCAGTTGAATTCTCCATTTTTGGATTTCTTCAAAGCCGAAATAAGGGAGCTCATTGAAAATTATAACTCATCCATTACTCAACCAAAAGCCAATTACTCTTGCAAGCACCCTCAGAGGACCCAATCGAGTTCATCCAAAGCTTCTTCCAAACTTCCAAGGCACGAGAAGGAGGGGTTCGACCAATGTCGCAAGCACTTGAAGCTCATCTTGGCCAATAGAAGGATCCACTTGATCTCAAGCCTTCAAACCTTCAACAAGGATTTGTCTCCACTAGACGAAGCTACCTTAACATTTGGGAGCCCCGATGATAGCCTCTGGTGAGGTATGCTTCAAAACTGTGCTTAGTGTAGGAATTCTTTGGTCCTTTGTGAAGGGAACTTTTATCCCAAGTGAATTTGACCGTTGGATGTCTCGCTTATTGCTTCTTGATGGTGTGTGATCAATCCCCACTCAATCTGAGCTCAAGTGAGCTCCGGCGGCCATCTCTAGTAGAATGAATCATGGACCGTTCATCCCGTATATTTTGGATGGACGGTCCTGATTAATCCATGTTAGATCAGATGTTTAATCCCTTTAGATCCATGGGTTTAATCCGGACCATCTGATCTTTGATAGGACAATCTAAGGAGAAAACTTGTAGTGCTGTTGGTTGACAGTGTAACCGATGTGATAACTTAAAGAACGAATCCCATCGCGCCATGTGAAAAGCACGTGTAGTCCACATGGATTAGATTAGAGATTTAATTAAATAATTAAAATCTTTAAAAAAATAAAATAAATAACTAAAAGAAAAATCAAAAAAATGCAAACTCAACTTCGTTTTAAAGATAATTCAAAGAGGAATAATATAAAATTAATTTTAATTGATTTTAAATAGTGACATTTTTTGAATTTAAGTTTTATTAGGGATGTAATTATGTTAATTACTGCTTAATTATTCCAATAATTAATTCTAAATTCCCTAGGGATAATTAGTGGGATGACCTCTCCCTCCCATGATTTATTTGGAGTTTATTATTGGATTAATTTAGGTAATTGCTTGTTTCATCTCTAATCACTTCCTCAATCAATTAAATTATTAATTAACCTATCAAATAATGATAAATTCATTAATTAAATTTATTAATCATCTTGGAACAATGGATAGACTTAGGGAATGAGATTAGGACGCCTTTTCCAAATCTTTTCCCCTATGTCTATTTCATTTGAATGAAAACTTAATTAATTCACAAAATTTTTAGATTTATCCATTTCATTAAATAACTTAATTAGCCAAACTCAAAATCAACAAAAAATAATCCAGAAACTTAATCACTTAATCAATCTTTTCTCGGGTAGATACTTAGGTGTTCAATATCCTAAGTAAGCTTAAGGAAATCAAATCCAACCTACATGTGTGGGAAGGGTTATAAAAGTATTTAATTAAACCCTTTAGCTTAATTAATCAATAATTATGAGCCAATTATATTAGGCCCTTTCTTTCTTAGGTTGCATTGACGATTCACATTCAATGTTGTTGCATATCATATGTTGGCTCATAATTTTTTGAATAATTATGTTAAGGAGGTTTAGGTAAGGGGTAAGTAATGAACTTAATGTACACCTTAACCTAAACAAATCATAAAATAAATCTAATGGTTCTAAAAATTACACTAAATCAACATATACATGTGGGAGATGGGTTAGGACTAGCAAATATTTTCACATTTCTCTAAATCAAATCAAATCAAATTCAAATAAAAATGAAAAGATCTCTTAAAAACAAATTTTGATTCTCTTTAAATGATCTTATTCCATAGGATTGTCTTTAGGAATTAATTAGGGTGAATGAAATTACATGCTTGCGTCAATTTATTTCTTTCCTAACATGATAAATGTTGCTTGCCATGTGAACCATGCATTCATGCCTTTTGAAAACTCAAATTAAAATGAAATATTTTCTTTATGTCAAATTGCATGTTTTGGCTAAAGTAATAATATGAATGGCTATTATCACTACTAAATAAAAAAAATTATTTTCAAAATCTATAAATCAAGATCATAAATGAAAAATTTACTATAAGCTTGAAATGTGTTATGTAATTTTCTTCTCTTTTCTTAACATAGATTTGTATAGGATTTGCAAAGTATATAGTTCATTTGAAAATAACATAACACTTGCTTAAATCCATTCTTATCCACTCTCATGTCATGAATTAAGGAGGATCTTTATATTGCACATATAAATTAAACAACAAATAGATCAAAAAAACAAACATAAAACTTTTGCATGATTCCTTTTCCTTTCATTTCTTTTTTGTACATGCACATGTATTTAAGAAAAGTGTATATTATTCTAGACATCCTGGGGTTGTGAGGCTTTAAGTAGCCCTAATAAGGTCTTGTACCTTATACCCCTAGTGTAGAAAATAATGACACCATACTCACTTATGTCTTTCATACATATAAATGTGCATTTGATAAATGGGTAAAAGAATCCTTCTCTTTTCTACTTAACAAAATCATGCATCATGAAGCATCCACATTTTCTTAAGAAATATCTCCTTGCATTCATCATTAAGGTGTGCTAAATACTTTCATTGGCATGTATAGATATGCTTAGGATTCATACATATGCATGTTACACATGTTGGAAAGAAATAAACTATTGTGTGTTTTGTGATAATAATTCACTCTAATTAATCTTAAAATGCCTTTCTTGTTGAATAGGTTTATTTAGAGTCCATCTAAACTTAGGATTAATTAAAACACATAATAAAACATTCACTAAATAAAAAACACTATTGAATCTACCTTAGAAATTACTTAAGGTAGGGAGGAAAGAGAAGTTTTCTTCTCTTTTCCCTCTCTTTATATCTTAGTAATTAAGTGTAGGTTCATGCAAACCAAATCAAATTATAAAATAAAAATAACCAAATCAACTAAATCACTTAAATGAAACTACCCTCTAAGTTGAACCCTTTCACACTTTACCCTTTCCACACAAATCTTATAAGGCATTAAACTAAGTCACCACCACCTAGTTAATAGTGATGTTTTATCTAGATGCTTTAATGTGAGATGTATCTAATGTTTGCAGATGAGGAATTTAGGCTTATCTTATAATAAAAATATAAAATTGCTGGCGAATTTTTACACCAGAATAATTCACCAGTATAATACTAAGTCCAATTTATTCATATACATGCTTGGGATTGTGTGGTTTGTTTAGCTAATCTCTATTTTGCAAATTTTAGTTAGATTTACTTTCTCTTTTCATGTAATTTTTGCAATTATGATTTTGAGTGAATGTTATAGGGCATAAGGATGAACATTGGTCATAAGATCAAGTCTTATGTACAATATGAAGCCTTGGAGCAAGCTACATCCAAACCAACCAAAAGAAGAAAGAAGAAAAAAGAAAGAAGAAAGAAGAAAGAAGAAAGAAGAAAAGAAGAAAGTAGAAAGAAGAAAGAAGAAATGAAGAATGAAGACCCCTATAACATGAATTCATTTTGATTATAATTAATTTATTTATAATCTTACTTGTATAAGGTAGAGCTTGATTAACCACATTCTTCTTTTTGGGTTATGCAATGGTACCCGACCACAATTGGCCTTTTACTATTTTGCGCTAGCTTTATAAATTGTTTGATGTTTGTTTATCTTGTGCATTAAGATGACATGATTTTCTAGTTTCTTCCTTGCTTTGATGTATGGCCTGGAGGCAATTAGGCTCTTAAGAAAATAAATTTTCTATCCAACATAAACAACTAAACAACTCAAACATAAACAACTATATAAATCAAGATAAAATAATTAGCAACCCCTTAGCTGGATGTTGTACTTTGTTTCTAACATCATGCATAAAAAGTATCTTATTTCACTCTTGATTTGGAGGGCTTCCACCTATGCTAGTGAACTTTTCTTGACCTTTGAGAGCCATGGTGGAAACTCACCTCCTTTCTTGCTAATTTTGGCCCATAATCCAATTTCTCATGCATTAGGCATATGAATCCCATAGCTTGTGTCAAATTAATTATCCAAAAATAATAAAACATAACAAAAATTTGCATTAGATTTAAGTTAGAATTCATACCCTACATGATCTAGTCTCTTAGGGAGTGAGTTCAAGGACTTAGTATCTATCTAAATAAGCAACAACTTAACTATCTTGCAAAAACATATGACTTGCCTACATGTATTTAAAATCGTAGGAGGAGTTACTTGGCGGTCACCCCCAGATGGTTGTAAGTCCAACAATTGGGTGATTTATCCTCTATTATGGAGGTAAACTAAATACCCATTTTCACATTAGATTTAGGTCGTGCATTGGCCCTCGCTAGAGCTCCATAGATTTAGGTTCAGAGGTTGTTGTTTCCCTTTGATGGATACAAGCATAATTCCTCACCTCCTACGCATTTTCACGATCTTATGTTGTGGAATTGTAAGGCCTAGATTTCTAACAAAAAGTCAACTCAAACAATAATTTCTCTTCAAATTTTAAAAATGTAAAGCCCAACCATATGATAGTTTTGGATGTTCAGTAGGCTTTCTAGCATCGTGAGCATCCCCAACTTATCTTCCTTTGGCTTTGATAAGAACTCCCTCTTTTTGATCAATCCCATTTGATCTTCTCAAAATAAACCAATCAATTGATAGTCCTACCCTTGAAATTTTTTGGAGACAACGATCATTTTCCTTAATCGAGAGTTTTCCTAAGGAATCTCATTCCTTAGGATGTAATTAACTATGGGGGCTTGCCTCCATAGGGAACTTAATGAACCTGATTTAAAATAATTCCTGCTTTACTTTTCCATGTAAAGTAGGGGAAGAATCTTCGATACATATGAAGACCCATAGTCCTTAGGAGTCCTTATTAAAGTGATTAGGTCCATTGTAGGGTGGTGACTTCTATCTCTCAAGATAGTACATCATTTCTCAATGTCGTACCTGATCACCCTAATAAGAACATCTGCGGATCTACGTGGTGTCCATTAAGGAGAAAGTTTTTATTCTTTATTTTCAGCTACTAATTCTCATATTTTTAGATGAAGACATAGAATGTAAAATTTTTCACCAAAGATTTTTTCTGGCTACTCCGCTGGGGAAGGTTCCTCTCTCCATCTTTGGTAAATGATCGTTGTCTCTAAGTATCGATAGTGGGTTTGTATTTTATATGAATCCAAGACTATCTTTCTTTTTCATTGACACTTAGTTTATTTCATTCTTAAGCTAAGCTAGCCAATATTCTTTTGGTTTTAAGACCTCACTCTGTGTAGGTCTTAAGACCCCTGTTGGGTTTCCCCCAATAGGTGAAAATGAAAATTTATTAAAAAGAAAATAACTAAAGACTTCCTCATTACCATTTCTATGGTAAGGAAAGGTTCATTCCAAAAATAAAGAAAAATAAATCCTTCATGAAAATCTTGCTTTTAAAAAAGCACTTTTTCAAAATTCACTTAATAACATATTTGCACCTTATCTAACAATCTTCATGATTGTTATATGTAGGATCATTTTAAAAATAAAATTCAAAATCATATTTTCCAAAAACACAAATGAACTCCTTCATTCAATATACCTAAATTTATTGAATGAAGTTTTTCATTTCCAAAAACCAAATCAACAGTCTTTTTATCCAAAATAAAATTAGCAATTATATTTTCAAAAAGCACAAATGAACATCCTCATTCAATTTATTGAATGAGGATTTCATTTTCAAATAAAATCCAACAATCACCTTTTCCAAAATAAAATCAATAATCATATTTTCCAAAAGCACGAATGAACTCCTCCATTCAATATACCTAAATTTATTAAATGAAGGTTTTCATTTCTGAAAATAAAATCAACAATCCAAACTTATGTTTTTAAAAGAAAAGCACAAGTGAACATCTTCATTTAATTTATTGAATGAAGATTTCATTTTTTTTAAAACAAAATCAACAATCATCTTTCCAAAAACAAAATCAACAATCATCTTTTCAAAAGCACTTATGAACATCTTCATTCAATATACCTAAATTTATTGAATGATGGTCCTCATTTTCAATCAAAATCAACAATCATATTTTCAACAAGCATAAATGAACACCCTCGTTTAATTTATTGAACGAGGATTTCATTTTCAAATAAAATCCAACAATCACCTTTTCCAAAATAAGATCAACAATCATATTTTTAAAAAGCACAAATGAACATCCTCATTCAATTTATTGAATGAAGATTTCATTTTGAAAACAAAATTAACAAATCATCTTTTCAAAAATCAAAATTAATAATCATCTTTTCAAAATTCAAACACATTTGGATTCTTTATTTAGCATATCCAAATTTTGCTAAGTGAGAAGATCCACTTTTCAAAAATCAAAACATCAAAATCAAAACATCAAAACCTCAAAACACATTTAGAACATTCATTTAGTATACCCAAATTTGCTAAATGAAGATCTTCTTTTCAAAAATAAAAATAAAATAAAATAAATAAATTTAAGACACATTTGATCCTTCATTTAGCATACCCAAAATTTGCTAAGTGAAGATCCACTTTTCAAAACAACAAAATTAAATCACATTTGATCCTTCTTTTAGCATACCTAAATTTGTTAAGTGAAGATCCATTTTTCAGAAATCACAAAAAATCAAAATACATTTGGATTCTTTATTTAACATGCCCAAATTTGCTATGTGAAGATCCTCTTTTCAAAAAATCACAAAAATTCAAAACACATTTGGATTCTCCATTTAGCATACCTAAATTTGCTAAGTGAAGATCCATTTTTCAAAAATCACAAAAAAACAATCAAAATACATTTGAATTCTTCATTTAGCATATCCAGATTTACGAAGTGAAGATCCTCTTTTCAAAAAATCATAAAAATTCAAAACACATTTGGATTCTTCATTTAGCATACCCAAATTTGCTAAGTGAAGATCTATTTTTCAAAAATCACAAAAATTAAAATACATTTGGATTCTTCATTTAGCATATCCAAATTTGCTAAGTGAAGATCCTCTTTTTCAAAAATCATAAAAAAATCAAAACACATTTAGATCTTTCACTTAGCATACCCAAATTTGATAAGTGATGATCTTCTTTGCAAAATCAAATCACAAAATCAAACACTTGGATCCTTCATTTAGCATACCCAAATTTTCTAAGTGAAGGTCCTCTTTTCAAAATCATCATAACAAAAACACATTTGGATTTATTTTATTTAGCATACCTAAATTTGCTAAGTAAAGAATTCCCTTTCAAAAAATCATCAAAAATGAAAACACTTGGATCCTTCATTTAGCATTCCCAAATTTGCTAAATGAAGGTCCTCTTTTCTAAATAAAAAAATCAAACAACATTTGGATCTTTCATTTAGCATACCTAAATTTTCTAAATGAAGATCCTCTTTTCAAAAATCAAAAATCAAAAACACATTTGGATTTCTTTAAGAATACCTAAATTTGCTAAGAATCCTCTTTTCAAAATCATCAAAATAAAAATACATTTGGATTTCTTTTATTTAGCATACCTAAATTTTCTAAGTAAAGAATTCCTTTTCAAAAAAATCATCTAAAACAAAAACACTTGGATCCTTCATTTAGCATACCCAAATTTGCTAAATGAAGGTCCTCTTTTCAAATCAAAAACCAAACAACATTTGGATCTTTCATTTATCATACCTAAATTTGCTAAATGAAGAACCTCTTTTCAGATAATAATAATAATAATAATAATAATAATAATAATAATAATAATAATAATAATAATAATAATAATAATCAAAAGCACATTTGGATTTCTTTAGCATACCTAAATTTGCTAAAAATCCTCTTTTCAAAATCATAAAAACAAAACACATTTGGATCCTTTATTTAGCATACCTAAATTTCCAAAGTAAAGATCCTCTTTTTAAAAAAATTAAAAAATAAAAAACTTACAAAACATTTGGATTCCTCATTTAGCATACCCAAATTTCCTAAGTGAAGATTTCATTTTTAAATACACATGATTCACAAACAAGCAAAAATAAAAAAGAAGAAAATTATTTTCAAACACCTCACCTAGCATTCCCAAATTTTCTAAGTGAGTAAATTCCAAAATCACAAAACAAAATAAAATCAATTGACCCTTTACTTTAATATACTCAAATTTATTAAATGAAGGGTCCTCAAACACAAAAAATCAAATTCAAATATGAACCTATAGAAGCATCAATCTTTTCAAAAATATTCGAACTCATTGTCAACATACACAAATTTGTTGGAAATGGATTCTAAATTTTAAAAAAAATATGTTCCCAAATTCTAAAATTCAAAATCTCTCTTCATTTGAGCCCCACCAAACACTTTCAAGTTGTTGAGTGTGGGTTCAAATTCAAAATCTAAATTTAAAAATCAACAAAGCAAGAAATTTGATTCAAGTTTATTTTTTCAATATTGTAGACTTTCAGTCAATTTTAGTTAGTCCAGTCCAGTTCAGTTCAATTCTAAATGGCAGCTCAGAAGTACGTGTTCACATTTCTTTTTGGGATGGACTTGGCCTTGGATCCGACCAGCCTCCTTGAGACTAAATTTTCCCACCTCATTCATTTTGGCCAAGGTTTCGATGGGGCTCAAATTACTTGTGAGGGGTCTACCCTCACAGAGAGTGTGGTGATGAGGTAGTCCATCCAGTTGAGTTACCATCGATTGAGATTCCCACCGAAGAGGAAGGTTGTGGCACAGAGGTTGCAGCGCGGCACCCAGTTCCCCTTACTACCCCAATATGGGCTAGCACCCACTCATTGGCTCCTTCTAAGGGGAAGGCTCCCCTGATTCTAGGGATTACCTCCCCTACCTTCAAAGTAGGGTCTAGTTCCTGTACTGGTCCACCTACTAGGACTCAACATAGAAACAAAAATTGCATGATCAAGCGGTATCATACTCGCATAGCTAGGGAGTTGGAGGTAGCCACTCAGTCCGTAGCAGAGGAGTTACCTAGGATGGTTTCCCCGCTCATCACAGAGAACAAGTTTCACCCTCTCTCTGGATATGATATAGAGGATGTTAGGAGGATCCCAATTTCACCTCCACCTGTAGTACAATTTTAAGCTCCTATTAGAGAGAGTAGAAGGTCATATGCTGGCCTTAGATCAATTTTTCATCAAGTTGGCAGAGCCTATGGATGATCAGAGTCTAGGGCTCAATTTGATTTGAGATTATTCATTCCCCATAGTGTGGGCAGGCACATCAAATAGGAGAGGGCTAGGGAGGCCCGTACATTAGTACATATTACCAGCAGGGAGTGATGGATGTGTAGTAGACAGTTAGCAGCCTCAGCCCTTGTCAACTTTTCAAATCAGCACGCTACCCACGTCGATTATATTGATAGCATTTTACTGATGGGTACTACCCACTACAGGAGAGGAGCTCCTGCTCAGAGAGAGTCAGTGTTGTCTCCACAACACTGCTCCACTCCTCGTCCACCATCTCCAGTACATGTTCCATCATCCACTATTCCAGTAGAAGCCATGAAGGCAAAATCTAGGGAAAAAGAGAGCCCCATTGGTGATCCGGCTATGGCCAAGAGATCCCATTCCATCTATTCCACCTACTGAGGTGAGGCTGAGCTATCCTGCTTAACGTTCTACCCCAATTGTGGTGAAGAAGGAATAACAACCACGGAGTATAGTAGTCATTCCCCACCTGTTGAGCATTGAGCCGCATCGAGGGAGTGGTGAAGTACCATTGTCCCCATGGCCATAGATTCTCCTAGGAGTACCACTCCACCTAGATTTTGCAACAGTCAGGAGCATCTATCCTCTAGCATGTATAGTCCTCACAAGATTAGTTCTCTAGCAACAAGAGAGGTTAGATGTCTCTCAGTTCACGATAGTGACCCCACTACCAGTCAGCATCGATCTTTTATACCTATTCAGCTAGACCGTTCCTTAGATGACATTGTAGCTCAGTATTTGGTTGAGAAGAAAGAGATTCTAGGGTATGCTTGGTATGACATTGAGGAAGACAAGATTAGTTTTGATTCGAATGAAGTTGACCTGTTGGAGGATTCAGTAGTAGTGCATATGGTAGATATCGGGGATTCTCTCCTTCATGATCAACAGGGTATGGAAAGTGTTGCAGATGAGCTGGATGATACTGCCCACTCAACCCAACACCTACTTCAACATCTAAAGTAAAAGGATGAGCAAATAGATAGGACGGAGAAGAGGCTTCAGTTTTGGCACTTCAGAACCAAGCCTAGATAGTGCATCCTTCTATTGTAGAAACCAGTCAGCCTGAGTTATTGCATGTCTTGGATCCAGCCAAGACTTTATTATTAGTAGAGCAGAGCAGCACTAGCTTTTATAGGAAGGTAGTGGATAGTACCTTTGTACAAGAAAAGGACATTAGACTCATGGTTTAGCAATAGGTGAGAGAAGCATTGGCTCAAGCCTGAGGAGGATCATCGGTTCTAAAGGGTAGACCCTACTCATAGGAATTCGATGCCATCTAACATCCTAACAATTTTGTACCATCTTCTTTCAAGAGCTTCGATGGCAGTGGGAACCCACGTCAGCACATAGCGCACTTCAAAGCTAGTTGTTGCAATGCGGGTGGCAGTGATGCTCTTCTATTTTGTCTTTTTGTCAGCAGCTTAGCAGGCATAGCCTTCGATTGGTACGTTGAACTCCCCAATAGTTCAATGAAGACATTTGCTAAGTTGGAGCAACTCTTCATTAAGAGGTTTGCTGGAGCTCAGCAAAGGGTGACTGTAGGTGATCTCGTTGTATCTCAACAACATATCGATGAGTCCCTCATTGATTATATTCTCAGATGATATAATTTGAGTATGAAATGTGAACTGCAGCTATCTGAACAACATGGAATTGAAATTCTATTGAAGAATATTTATGGCCCGGTCACCTTCATGCACAAAGGTTTCACCATCAAAATATTTGAGAAGGTAATCAACAAGGTGGCTAGTTTGCAAGGAGAAGCCAAACAGTTGCCTTTATCAAACCAATCAACAAAGCCAAAACCATAGAAAGCTTATGAGAATATGCCAGGGGCAGTGACAGTAGTAGACAAGGGGAAATAGCTGGCCAGAGAACAGTTTGAGAGACCTCAGGCTTCACATCCGTCACTTCCACCTCCTCTACCACTGCCTAGGCCGTCTTATTGACTGCCACAGCTACTTCCATAGCCTTCGCCGCCTCCTCCTCAACCATATCATCAGCAATAGCAGTACACATACCTGCCACCAGGTAGCTTCCATCCACCTACTCTTTTGGATAAACTAAATAGGCCTTATAAATTTAAGAGGGAGATAATTAGGAAGATCTTTAAGAACCTCTTAAAGGAGCCTAGTTTTCAGCTACCTGAACCTAAAAGGCCAGAGGAAGTGGGCAAAAGCAATGATCCTAACTTTTGTCCCTACCACCGCATGCTAAGTCATGTTTTGGAGGATTGCTTTACATTCAAAGATTGGCTTGAGCTTAGCTTCAAGACAGGCGCCATAGTTATCCCAA
The DNA here is from genome assembly GCA_021442155.1 of Cymbidium sinense. Taxonomy (NCBI): domain Eukaryota; kingdom Viridiplantae; phylum Streptophyta; class Magnoliopsida; order Asparagales; family Orchidaceae; genus Cymbidium; species Cymbidium sinense. Next base: position 136,938,658 of record CM038216.1, read on the forward strand.
AGGAATATCTTGTGGAATAACCATCTAGTTCCATTAGGGTAATCCTTAGGGATTATGGTGAAAAATTTCTATAGAGTCACCTTCAATTTATGAAGAAAAAAGGCAAAAATATAAAAATTCATCTTTTTAAGATGCCAAGCAGATCCGCAGATGTGCTTATTTAGGTGATCAGGTACATCATCAAAGAATAGTATACTATCTCGGGAGATAGAAATCACTACCCTTTAATGGACCTAATCATATCAATAAGGACTCTTAACGATGGACATATGTACCGAGATTCTTCCCTTTTACATTGAAAAGCGAATTTATTTTAAACTGAGTTTGTTAAGTTTCCTATAGGGGCAAGCCCCCAAAGTTAATTACATCCTAAGGGACGGGATCCCTTAGGAATACTCTCGATTAAGGTAAATGATCATTATCTTCAAAGATTTCAATAGGAAAGGACTATCAATCGATCAGTTCATTTTTGGAGATCAAAATGGGATTGATCAAAGAGAGGGAGTTATTATTGAAGCCAAAAGAAAGATAAGTAGGAAATGCCCACGATGCTAGGAAACCTAGTGAACATCTCAAACTATCCTATGGTTGGGCTTTACATTTTTGAAATTGATTTAGTTTGTTTGAGTTGAATTTTTATTAGAATGTTAAGGCTTATAATTCCATAATATAAGGTTATGGAAATACTTAAGAGGTGAAGAATTATGCTTATGGCCCACAAAAGAAAATCTAGGGAGCTTTGGCGAGGGCTAAAAGCATAGCCTAAATCTAAGGTGAAAAAATGGAATTTGGTTTGCCTCCACAAGAGAGGACAAACCACTTGACTGCTTAAACTCACAACTGCCTGAGGATGGCCGCCAACTAACTCCTCCTATGATTTTAAATTCATGTAGGCAAGTCTTATGCTTTATGCAAGATAAGTTAGGCTATTATTTATTTAGAAAGAGACTAAGTCCTTCACTCTCTAAAGAGACTAGATCATGTAAGGACATGCTTCTAATGACCTAAATCTAATGTAATTCAAAATTCATTTTATTTTCATTTATGGACAATTATTTTCACTCAGGCTAATAGGATTCATATGCCTAAGTCATGAGAAATAATGTTATTGGCCAAAATCAGTGAGAAGGGAGGAGGTGTGTTTCCACCATGGCTCTCAAAGGTCAAGCCAAGTTTCTCTAACAAAGGTGGAAGCCCTAAAATCAAGAGGGAAGCAAGATGCATTTGTGCATGATGTTATAAAAGAAATACTCATCCAGCTAAAGGGTTGCTAATTCTTTTATCTTTATTTTAAATCTAAGCTTTAGGTGAGGTTATGAATTCTTTGTTTTTTTTTACCAAATTTAACAGTTGTTAAATTTGGTAAAAGATTTATTTTTTCTTAAGAGCTTAATCCACTTCCAGGCCATACATAAAGTAAGGAAGAAACTAGGAAAAGTTGCCACTTAATGCAGAATCTAAACAAATTAACAATCAATTTATAAAGTAATCGCAAAAAGAATAAGAGGCCGTTGCGGTCGGGTACCACCTCACAAACCGGGAAACTAATCGGGTAGCTGAGCTCTAACCTTATACAACCCAGATTATAAATGAATTAAATTACAATTAAGCAAGGAATTAATTATTATGGGGGTCTTCAAGCTTCATTTCTTCATTCTTCTTTTTCTTCTTTCTTCTTCTTTTCCTCTTTCTTCTTTAGTTCCTTCTTTTGGATGGTTGGAAGGTGGATGCTCCAAAGGCTTCATATGGTGCATAAGATAGGATCTTATGACCAATGCTCATCCTAATCCCCATAACAATCATTCTAAAATCCTAATTACAAAATTTACATGAAAAGAAAAAGTAAATCTAAGTAACACCTACAAAATAAAGGTTAGCTAAACAAACCACCAAATCCCAAGCATGAATTTTAGACTTATCACCCCACACATGGGTGACTAAGTCCACTTGGCCTATTGGATAATGCTTAGGGGTATAAGCACCTACAAGAAAAAATATCTTATATTTTTATTTATGATAGCGCCCTTTAAGCACAAACCCCTACAAAAAATAATGGTTAGACTAAGATCGCTCTACCATTCATTCTGCGAGCATACACCCTAACATCCAATCTAAAAAATATATAACAAAATAAAAGAAAGCATCAAACAATGCACCACCCTAACCTAAAGCTAGAAGTGATGACTTAGCCTAATGTGTGTGCTTTGGAGGTTTGTGTGGTATGCTTAGCTATGGCTTTAAGTTAGAATTTTCTAAGTGTGAAGTATGTTCAACTTAGAGGAAGGTTTCATTTAGGTATGTTTAATTATTTTGGATTGATTTTATTTCATGTTTTGATTAGGTTCAAGTGAATCCTACAATTAATTACTACTAAGTTAGAGAGAAGGGAACTTCTCTTTCCTTCCCCAACCTAAGTAATTTATAAAGTAGATTCACATTTTAATTTTGTTTAGTGGATGTTTTAATTAAGACTTTTAACCAATCCTAAGTTTAGATGAACTCTAAACAAACCCATTCAAAAAGAAAGGCATTTTAAGATTAAATAAAATGAACTAAATTCACAAAACATAAATCACTTTATTTCTCTCCCAACATATATAACACGCATATGAATAAATTCTAACCATATCTATATATACAAATGAAAATGTTTAACATAGTTTATGATGCATTCTATGTAATTCATTTAAGGAAATTTGGAAGTTTAAGATACATGATTTTCATTAAGTAAAAAAGGTGTTTCTTATCCAATTTTCACATGCATATATGAAAGTAAGAAAGACATAAGTGAGTACAACGTCATTGTTAACTAGAGGTATAAGATACAATACCTACTTAGGGCTACTTAAAGCCTCTCAACTTTAGGGTTGTCCAGACTAATATACCACTTTCCTTAAATACAAATATGTGTACAAAAGATATGAATGGAAAAGAAAGAATGTAAAAATTTGTATTAGTTGATTTATTTTGTTTATGCAATTTATATGTGCAAGCATAGGTATTCCTCTTAAGCGGTAGTATAGGAATGAATAGGATATAGAATTAGGCAAGTGTTAGGTTCCTTTCAAATGAACCATACATCTTACCAAATCCTATTCAAAACTATACTAAAAGAAAAGAGAAGGAGAACCTATACTAAGCACATTCTTGTATTCTCTCACATGCAAGCTTATAATTAAAATATAAGTAGCACACTTTCAGTTTTGATAATTGATTCATATGTTTTTAAAATAGTTGAATTTAATAGTGATAATAGCCACTTATATTTCTACTTTAGCCAACACATGCAAATTTGACATTAAGTAAATATTTTTTTTATTTTAAATTTGAATTTTGAAAAGTATGGATGCATGAAGCCACATGACATACACATTTAGCATGTTGGGGAAAGAACTAAAGCAATGAAAGCATGTAAACATATTCACTTTAATTAAATCCTAAAGGCAATCTTATGAAATAAGAAAGTTTAAAATAAATCAAAATTTATTCAATGTGATTTTTGTTCGATCTTGAGTTTGATTTAATTTTAAAAATGTGAGTTGAGTTTGCTGTTCCTAACCCATTCTCACATGTGTTTGATATTTTTGTTTAATTTTTAGATGATTATATTTATTTTAGATTTTTGGTTAGGTTAAGGTATGAATTGAACAAGTTAATTAACCCTTACCTACACCACCTTAGCATAGTTAAACAAGTAATTATGAGCCAATGAGATGACATAAAACCTCACAAGGAATTTAAACTTGCAATACACCTAGAAAGAAAAGGTCCTAATGCAATTTGGCTCGTGATTAAAGGTTAATTAAGCAAAGGGGTTTAACTTAAGTAATTTCAAAAACACCCCTCACACATATGAGTTGGGTTTTGATTTTCTTAATTGAACTTAGGCTCTTGAACACCTAAGCATCTACCCAAAGTAGATTAATTAAGTTCTGGAAGTATTTAGAATGTTTTAAAAATTAATTAAGAGAGTAATTAATGAATTAACCCTTAATTAAGTGAGGATTAAGGAAAAGAAAGAGAGTTTAGGGAAAAAATAGGGGAAATATCACAAAATTATTTCCTAAGCCTCATATTCATTGGATCAAGTCTTAATCAGCTTTAACAAGGGGTCAAAACACTAATCACACCCTTAATTAACCTTAATCATATAAGGAGGGTAATTATGAAATGCATTTGCAATTCTCCCAATTAAGCCTTCAATAAATCCCAAGAAAATTAGGGGAGGCAGAGGCAATCCCCTAAAACATACCCAAGAAATTTAGGATTAATCAATGGACTAATTAAAGGAGAATTAATAAAATAAGATTTCCATTAAAACCCAAAATCAAAGGAAAATATAACTCAAAATCCATCAAAAAATTTTGGAATATTCTAGATTGTATTATCTTTCCATAGAATTTTATCTCATATTTTTTCTGATTTTTATTGAGGGAGATATGAATTTTTGAAGCTTAGGGGATTAATTAAAATTAATTAAATCCCTAACTAATCCCTTTAGCTCACAGCATGACACGTGGCGACGGCGGTCAGCACACTTCATACATGCCGCACTATGAGTGGGTTACTTAAACGTCACAGCATAGAGGCGGTGTGGTGGCGAGACGCTGTTTCATCACTGCCATTCGATCAAGGATCAAATGGATGAGGATCACCTCGTGGTTTCAAAAGGGATAAATGATTTATAAAATGTGTGCTTAATCTCAGCCATCCATCCAAAAAAATGGATGGATGGATGGGATTACCCCAGTTCTTCGTTGAGGATCAATAGAGACCATCCATGCTCTAAGGGAAGATTCGATCTCAATTGAGCTTAGATTGGAATAAAACTTTATCCACACCATCTTATGCTAATGGAAAGCCTATCCAACGGTGGAATTCTCATTCCATGATAATTTCTTTCATAAAGGACTAACACCTCCTAAGCCTAGTAGTTAGAAAATTCTATACCTCACTAGAGGTGATCACCGACGCTCGAGTTTGATGGGGTAGCTTCGTCTAGTGGTGACAAAACCCTATTGAATGTTTCATGATTTGGGGTTGAGTAGATCTCTCTATGGACCAACACCTCTTCCTCTTGCTTGTGGCTTTGATCGAATTCAACTCCTCCTTGCTTTGGGAACTTGTGCGAATGCTTGGGTGCAGTTGACTTGATCCCCTGAGGGAGTGTGCAAAGGCAATTGCACAGGATTGAAGTATGGGAGAAGTTAGGAAATAAGTAGAGCTCCCCCATTTTCTAAGAAAGAAAATTGAGAAAGCTTGATTTCAATTCCCTCCTAGGAAGCTTAGCAATGCTCTCTGAACCAGCAAGAGAGGTACCCTCTTTTTTATATGGTATCAGAGCCGTCAAGGAAATCCCTAAGGTGCGTAGCATTGCTTCATCGATTCAAAATGAATCCATTGAAGTGTGCATTCAGAGTTTGATCTGGTCCTTGGGTTCCTTTTATAGGAATGATGTTCCTATTTCTTTTTATTTCTAACTGGTTAGGTGCTCTTTTACCTTGGAAAATCAGATTTCCATTTGTCTTTTTTTTTTAGAGTTGATAATGACCTTTTCACCAGTTTTTCCATTCTTTCATTACATACATATGAATTTTCTTATGTCTTGATTTTGAATTCCATATTCCATGTATCTGTACTTTTTGGGCGTAAAAAGGGTAATGAAGAGGGTTTCACCTTTCTAATCGATCGATCTTGGCGCTCTCACTTTTACACCTTCTGCAGGCTCCATCTATTTGAAATCCTGTCTCGTGTACCGTTGTACCATCTTGTATTGATAATGAGACCTTAGATGTGCCTCACCACCCACAAGGGGCTTTCCAAAGGCCTTCTTCTCAACTAGGTGCGACTGACAAGGAGCATAGCATTCAATTAGAAAAGTTTGAGGAAAGACCGTGTTTTTCATCATGAAGGTCAGAGCTACTAAGAAGCTAATCGAGTAACGAGGTGCATAGCAAACAAATCCTCCCTCGAGTTTTTATTTTATTTCTATCGTATATCATCATCACGCCCTTCATTATAGGTTTTGAAAAAGACTTTTCATGTCATTCCAAGGGAGCCATTTCCACTATGGACGTTGCAATCCTGGATAAGTAAGTTCTTTCAGTGCGGGAAAAGGACCACGTCATGTATAATGACGTTACGCCATTGAAGGGCTAGAGCTACTAACTTGGCTAATGTGTTGCGCCTTGGTGTCGAATCAGTGAGAAGACACGGCTTGTATAAAGAACAAAAGAGAGAGGCCTCTGGAAAAGAAATTTCCCGAACAGTTTTTTTTTGGGTATAGCAGGACTTGAACCTACGACCATTAGGTTAAAATCCCAATGCTCTATGAACTGAGCAATGTCAAACTCTCATTCTGGATGCTTAGAATTCTAGCCCCGAAGAAGATGTACCATCTCCATTGTCTAGAAGCAATAAGAAATTTGTCCAAACATGTTGAAAAAACAACTTGGCACTTCTAAAAAACTTGGCAGAAGGGAAGGGGCCTATGTATTTGCATGACCCCTACAGATTTGACCCTACCTACACCCGGAGCCAATCCCCTAGCGGTCCTGCCACCATGCCGCAGTCGCAATCTCATTAGAGATCTCTCATTCATTTATTGTATACTGAATTCATTGATTGGACCAACCTCCCTCTTCTAGCTATCAGTGCCTCGATCCCCTTGCTCCAACTTCATGAAAAGGCGCTTGCAATTGAAAAACCAACTGGTCCTGAAGTTCAGAGGGTACCGATTCACATAAACACTCACATGAAAGAACCTAGCTTAACAGGAGTCATCGACACCGGGTTTCCTTAGAAGGTTTATGCTCTTTTATGGTTTTTCTCCATAATCCAATAAGCATGATGCTACTTCTAGCTCCTAACACTCTCTAGGACTCAATTGACAATGAGGGTCATGAATTCAAATGGAAATAGGGGGAGTATATCTCCCCATATGAAAATCGGATGATCGAAGCTAAGGATGTCATTTTGATCCAATTGACCATATAGAATGGGTTGTTTAGGTTGTTTGAAGTTGGCACATGGTTGGTTTGAGCTCTTGAGTGGATTGGTAACCTCCCATGTGCTTCAAATCAAGGGGAGGGAGGTTTTTGAATTGGCTAATTTGAGCTAGGGGGTAGGGTTTGGCCTTGGGTCCATTTGGGCTGACCCAAACCCATTGGGTTGGGTGCGCCACTATCAATTGGGTCCACTTGAGCTATTAGGAAGGTATCAAGTTGATATGAAGAGAGCTTGAGCAAATTACCCATGGATTATGCAAAAATTTGTTTTATGGCCTATGGGTAGAATGGTCATTTTTCCAATTTTTGAATTTGGATATGTTGATTATATGGAGAAAATAGGTTTGACCAAGTTTCATTGGATTTGGAGTTCATTTGATATGGTTTGGCTCATGTTGACCCATTTAGGTCAAAATGGGTCAACTTGGATCAAGTTGACCAATTGGTAAAATTGGGTCAAACCAAGGGTTGGGTCAAGTTCATATGACCATCTGAAATGTTTTGGTGGCTTTGGTTTGATTTAGTTTGGTTTAGTTTTGAATTTGGCTCATATGACTTGATTTAGGTCAAATGGGTCAAGTTAACCAATTTGACCCATTTGACCTATTTGAGGTAGGTCAAGGGTAGGTTTAGATTTGGTTAGTCATATGGAGTGGATTGGTATCTTTGTTTCCAATCAATTTTGATTAAGTTTGAATTTGGCTCAACATGACCCCTTTAGGTTAAGTTGGGTTCAAGGTCAATTGGGCTAGTTAGGTCTAGTTGGCCAATTGAGGCTTTGGTCAAGTTCAACTAGTGATTTGGAATGAACTTGACCCATTGGTTTCAATTAATTTAGCATAGATCAAGTTTTGACATATTTTAACCTTTTAGGTCAAGTTGGGTCAACTTGGGTCAAGTGGCCAATTGGGCTAGGTTAGGCTCAAATGATGACTTGGTCAAGTTCAAACATTAGTCATGAATGAACTTGGACCAATGGTATCAATCAATTTAGCCTATGGTGGATTTTGGCTAGTTTAGGTTTCATTTTGTCTAAGTGTTGACTTGGTCAACCCTTAGGTTTGACTTGGTTTGAGCCAATTTGGTTGATTGATCATCCCATGATGATTGTTGATCATGATGAGAGGCATACGTGAGTTTGATTTAATCCAATTTGGTTAGGATTAGAATTTGGCTCAAAGGGTACTTTAGGTCCAAGTGAGCCTAAGTGGGTCAAATGGCTTGGTCAAAACTTGATTTGAGTTTGATTGAACTTGTATATGGACTTACGATTAAAATATAAATCCATTTGCAAGTGCTTTGAAGTCAAATGGATTTTGATTCATTTGACAATTTCATATTCAAAGGAAGAACACGAAAATATTTGGGGTTTGATTTTTGAATTAGATTTTGATTAAGTGATTGAAGTTTGTATTTATATTTGGATTCAAGATTGTATGGTTGATTGAGTCATTATGGAAAATCAAGAGTTTGGCTTGATTTGAAGTTGATTTGGCTAAGTTCAAGATTTTGACTTGAAAAGCTTAGGTTGGATTTTAAGTGGATTTGAGTTTGATTTTTGGAATTGGTTTTGATTGTTTGAATTTATATTTCATTTATATATGTGAATATAAATGTGATTGGTTTGAATTTATATTTCATGTATATATGTGAATATAAATGAGAATAAAAATGAATCATGAGAAAATCTCAAGAGTTTGATTTGGTTTGATCATTTGGCTAAGTCCATGAAGGAAAACTTAAAGGACTTAAAAAAATTTGAACTTAGGAATTTCATTTTTGGATTTCAATCATGGATTTCAATTTGGAATTTCAATCATATGGAGTTGATTTGAGTTTGGATAAAATCAAATAAGATTTATTTAGAGTTTGACTTAAAGGAAGGAAGATGAGGAAAGGTTCAAGCTATGGGTAGGCAAATTTTCCTAACACCCCTAAGGCATGACCTATTCTTATGACTAACTCTTCTAAGTCTCTAGGGCTAGGTTGAGTGTTCACCTAATCACTAGATGTGTCTTAAGACTAAGGAACTTTAAGGTTTAAGAGAAGTCCTATGTCTTATATGGAGGGGTTGAGAGCTCATTCTAAAAATGAGGTCAACAGGGATACCTACGATCCTCTCAAAACCAAAGAAGGTTGGGATATCTCCTTATCCCGAACCTCTAAGAAAATTATTTCTAAAATAAAGAAACTTTCATTGCAGGTGCCTGAGACAGCTCAAACCTCCAACATCAAGGAAGGTTCACAAGTTGCTAGAGCTAACTTAAAGAAAGTGGGAGTTCAAGCGGCGATGGCGGCCATGCCACTGGGCCAAGTAGCGACCACCCGGCCAGCCCTCCAGGTCCAGATTGCCTACTACCTCAGCACACCTCTACTTCAGCTAGCTCATTCTCTAGTAGACATCTTGTATCGACAAATGAGGGCATCAAATCCCTCACCACACTTACTTTACTAGATTTTCACTATGTACCTCCTTCAAAATCCAATAAATCAAGGAATAAAGCTAGCTTAAATTACATCTGTGTCACTTCTGATGGGTTATCTAGTTCTATTCTCTTAGAAAACTCTTCAAGTCTAAACAATAATTATAACAACTCTGATCCTCCCTTTTCTGATTCAGAGTTGGACTTTCCTTCTCTGAATACTATGGGTTCATCTCTTGAGATAAACTTAGAATCATCTGATTTTGAGGGTCCTATAGGAGAAGCTGTAGGTATGCCTGATGAGTAGGTAGAATCTTCCACTAGCTTGCCACAAGAGATTACTGAAGTCAACCTACATAGTGGCAAGGTTCTACCTCTTAGGGTAGCACCTCAAGAAAAGGGAAAACATGTCATTGGTACAGATGATCGAGAAGCCCCTCCACAGAATGCTCCATCCTTGGGTATGCTTATGGAGGATCAGCCCAAGGTGGATTATAATGTCATCTCTCACCTAAGAAAGTTGCCATCTAAGTTAAGCATATATGATGCCCTTGTCTTATCCAAATAGATGAGGGAATCATTAATCAAGGCTCTTTTTGATCTAGAGATATACTTAGCTTAGCTGACTATTATTGGAGGGGAGGCACATTAGTCTATAGAGGCACAAGGAGTCACTTTCATAGATGAAGACCTACTACTAGGGGACATGGAGCACAACCATCCCCTCTATATTATAATGGATATGGGCAGATTCAGACTTTCTAGGGTTCATGTTGATCCAGGTGCATTAGTAAACATTATGAGTCTAAAGACCCTTGCCTACTTGAGGATCGACATTTCTACACTCCGAGGAGATCGGATGATGTTGAGAGGAATCAATGAACAGGGCGAGAGAGTTTTAGGTTCCATAGTGTTACCTTTGGAGATAGGTGACTGAAAGACTGAAGCCAAGTTATATATCATTGATTTGAATACTTCATTCACTACTTTGCTGGGTAGGCCTTGGATACACCAGAACAAGATGATCCCATCCTCCCTTCATCAGTGCATCAAGTTTAGGAAGGATGGAATCAAATACCATGTAAATGGAGATGAAAAGCCATTTTCAGTTATAGAGGTCGAGATTTATGAAGATGTGGCTTACTATCTTCCTCAAAATCAAAGTGTCTTTTCTTGTGAACTTGGACAAAATTCAAATGCAAAAAAAAAGAAAAAGAAGAAAAAGAAAAAGAAAAAGAAAAAGAAAAAAGAAAAGAAAAATGAAAGTTCAAGTGAACGAGAAAAGGACATCAAGGAAGATGTAAAGTAGCATGTCACATTCCACCCACAGTCTATTCCATCATATGGACATATGGGTAAAATGACTCAACCTCTACCAAGAAGAGGCAGAGGCAGACATAGAGGTTGTTCAAGAGGTGGAAGACCCCCTGGTTGGCAGTGAGCCAATAGGGGTTATGTTCCTGTTTGCAAGAGTACCCCTACTATTCACATTGACTTGGATTCTAGCTCAAAGGATGAGTCTCATGTGATTAGCATACCAGCCAACCCCTCTCAACAAGTTTCATTGGAGGTGACATAAGAGCCAGACAGTGACAAAGACTAGGCCTCCAGACAAAGCATGAATGTATTCGAATCAAGTGTATGCAAAACTATTAGGCAGCAGTTAGGAACCTTAGCTCTAACCTCACTTTCATCTCAAAAAGTTAAAGGTTTAGTAGTCAAGGAATCCCCTCAGTCTTCCAGGGATGTTAGCCCAAGAGATTCTTATTAGGATCATCAGCCTCATGTCCAAAAATTAATGTAGGACTTGAGGATAATTCATATCAAGAATTAATGGAATTACCTTTTGATTCGTACTCGTCTTGTGTTCTTAATCTTACAAAAGAGGGTTAAATTTTGTATACATGATCCAAGCACAGGTCGGAGTACTTTGAGAAGCTGTGGAACAACAGAGGTAGGGATGCACAATCAAGATCATGACTAGGATTCAGTACAGTGGGTCCAATCGATGATGACTATTACTGCTTAGTTGTCACCAATCATTTGGAGTTTGATAGGTTCTGTTCACACAACATCAACTCTTATGAGGATGTGTGTTTAGAAATCTCAAATGATCCAAATGATATTCAAATCAAGGATGCACCAATAGAATTTGAAGAAGAAATCTATTCAATAATTGACAAACTTAAAGAAATCAACCTCAGGACGGAATAAGATCTATGCCCGACATACATCAGTTCCCCATTGAATGAAGAAGAAACCAATGACTTAGTTATGTTATTGACTGAGTTTAAAGACTTCTTTGCTTGGAGATATGAAGAGATGCCCGAATTATCTCCTGATGTAGCGGTGCACAAGCTAGCAATAGAGCTTAACGCTAACCCTATTAAGCAAGCTCCTAGATGCATGCGATTAGAAATTGAACAACAGGCCATTTTTGAAATCAAAAAATTGATCGATGTTGGTCTCATCAGGGAAAAAAATACCTACACAGTTGCTTGATGTCATACCCTTAAGAAGAAGAATGGCCAAATTCGCATATGCGTCAATTTTAGGGACTTAAATAAGGCATGTTCTAAGGATGATTTTCTTCTTCCTATACCAGAATTAATGGTGGACATTTCCTCATCTCATGCAATTTTCTCCTTCATGGATGGGTCATTTGGCTATAACCAAATCAAGATGGCTCCTGAGGATGAAAATAATACTGCTTTTCGACACCCGATCAGAATTTATTGTTATAAGGTCATGCCTTTCGACCTTAAAAATGCCGGTGCTACATACCAACAGGCCATGACTCAAATATTCAATGAACTCATTCATCATCAGGTTGAGTGCTATGTTGATGATCTAGTAGTCAAGTGCAAAAAAAAGGAAGACCATCTCTTTAACTTGTGAGTAATTTTTGAACGGTTAAGATAATACAACCTCAAAATGAACCCCTTAAAGTGTGCATTTGGAGTAGCTTCATGGAAGTTCCTTGGTTTTATTGTCCAACACTGGAGAATAGAGATAGATCCAGAAAAGATCAAAGCTATCTTAGAAATGCCACCCCCTAAAAGTCTAACTCAACTCAGATCATTCCAAGGGCGGTTGGCATATCTAAGATGCTTTATCTCTGACCTATCGGGAAGATGCAACCTATTTTCAGCACTTTTCAAAAAGGACACTAAGTTCAAGTGGGATGACAAGTGCGATCATGCCTTTGAAGATATCAAGCAATACTTGGTGAAGCCGCCAGTTCTAACAGCCCTTGTCCTAGACAAGCCATTGATCCTTTACTCAGCTGCATTGGACGACTCCCTTGGTGCTTTGTTGGCCCAAGATAATGGTGAAGGGAAGGAGAGTGCTCTCTACTTTCTCAGTCGTCGTCTGATTCCTATTAAAGCGAACTACCCACCTATTGAGAAACATTACCTAGCTTTAATCTTAACATCTCAAAAGCTATGACACTACATACTTTCTCATAAGCTGAACTTGATTTCTAGAATCAATTCACTGCAGTATCTCATGACATGACTGATATTATCCGGACGGTTGGCACATTGGTCCATGATTCTCTCACAGTTTGATATTATCATTGTACCCCTCCATGTGGAAAAAGGATAAGCACTAGCGGATTTCTTAGCAACACACCCACTGTCTATTGATTCCCTGCTTAGTGATGATCTCCCTGATGAAAAAATTATGACCTTAGGGGAGATTGACAATTGCCATTGGGAGATGTATTTTGATGGTGTGGCTTCCTTTCATAAGGGGGAAGCACCACGATTTACTCTTCCAGGAAAGGCAGGGGTAGGAATAGTTCTCTTAACTCCAGACCATGATTTGATGAGATTCTCATACTATCTCTCCAATCCCTACACCAACAATGAAGCAAAGTATGAGGCTTTGATTGCCAGTCTAAAGTTAGCCATTATAGGGATTCTCAGCTGGTCATCAACCAGATTGTCGGGTCCTACAAAGTTCTAAAACTCAAGCTTCATCATTACCATGAGTA